>OU612043.1:51461757-52767535 GCA_914767935.1 Coremacera marginata | reverse complement strand
CATGAAAATTTGTGAGTTTTTATAACTTATCTACTCTGTTCTATCTTGAACACCAGAGGGCTTGAACACCGAAACTATTCATCCGATTTACATGAAAATTTGAAAATTTTTTTTCTATTTTGTTCTATATTGATCACCAGAGGGCACTGCAGTACAAATGTTTTCAAAATCTCGAAAAACTCCTACCTGCACATCCGATTTGCGTGAAAATTTTTAGATAGGAATTTTCGGATACGGTGGGTATCTTGTACCTTTTTTTCTGCGCTATCTTAAACACCACTTAGGAAATCGTGAATCTTTCAAAAACCGCTCATCCGATTTAGATAAAAATTTGTATATCGGATATATAGGATTTGATTATATGGCAGAGTATGGAAAGGGCTTTGGCGTTATTTTTTTTATTCTATCTGGAAAACCGGAGAGCGCTGTTTTACAAATACCACAAAAAAATTCAAAACAACTCATCCGATAAGTATGATTTTTATAAGTGGTTTTTAGGTGCGGTGAGTCTTTTGGCGCTATGTATTTTGCTATATCTTGAACCCCAGAGGGTACTGTACAAAAAAATACAGTAAGGCGTAGCAAAGCGCGAATGGTGATAAATAGGATCTTTTCTGCTTTATGCGTATTTATATACCCACGTTCTTTTTTCGCAAATCAGGACAGCTGATGCCGAATTCTGTGGTATTTGAGTACACATCAACACATGCGCAAGTCAGTTGCATCGTAAGTTGGCATTGTTTTGACATTTCAATTTCTATTTTCAATACTTATTTAATTTTTGTCCAGTTTCCTCGCGAATTGCCAAAAATTCGTTTTCGAACACCAGAGGGCGCTCTAATTTGTTTTCAAAAATTTGCAATCTATCGAATACAATATAAAACTTGATAATATATTTTTGCAAGCGATCGGCGGCACGCACACATAAATCACAATTTCCCAAACTTTTTCTCATAATTTTCAGATGTTGAAGCTACATTTTGTTCATTTCGCCCAATTTACCGAGTTGAAAGATGCACACAAAATTCCTTCTAAAGTCTGTGAAGAGTTTTTTCAAGTTGACAAATGAAATCGAAAATTATTTATATCAACTCCCGACTAAAGCCGGGTTTTCAGCTAGTTCTATATAAATTCGTATAAAAATTGAAACTGTTCCAATATTTTTCTGTTACGAAATTGTAACAATTTCTTTAAGACAGCTCGAAATAGTTAGGAATTAGTCGGAATTTTGACAAAGTCATCAATTTTGGTTTTGCTGGGAAGCGAGATGAGTTTTAACTCGTTAAATTTACCTTAAATATTCAAGGAAGCTTTCTTATCGCACACTAAATCACTACTCACAGTCACTACTCAATATTTACAAATTTATGTAAATTGTTTTACTTTTTTATGTAAAACAATTTGTAGTTTTTAAAAATGGAGATGATTGCTTTGACCGTCAAAATTTTGTACACATCTTATTTCTCTTTAATTTTAAAAACAGGTTTTTACTCATTGTTTTGTATGGAGTTCCTTCAAAAAAATAATAGTTTTTTGCTTCTCCTAAAAATTTAATAACTTGAGTTGTGGCTGTTTTGTATTTAGTGTGCGTTATCTTGAGTAATTTTTGATGAGCTGGATGTAATTTTCATGCAAAGAATTCTGAATCTGAGAGTGAGAAAATTCTTGTGACTCACTGCTTGAGTTTGATCTCGCCAGATCGCTAACCGAGAACTATTTAATTTTTATGCGTTAGACCAGTGGTGTGCAACCGAATTTGTATTTAGAGCTACTTAATATGTAAATAAATTTTTAATTTACTTTTACATATGCATAAGAAGTTTTTAAATTGGCTTCAATAGATGCGAATGGGGAAATACTTCTTGTTTAGCTTCTATTTCAGCTGGATAAAAAGTTGTTCTAGTTTGGTTCCGAAAGAAGCGGGAAAAGTAGTACTTTTTTCTGTAGACATCACCTGCTGTAGAATTTATTTTTCATCTATCTGTAGAAAAAAAAGTTGTTCTACTCCCACTTCTATAGAACCAAATTAGAACTTAGAGTTTATACCTGCCATTAATCGTTGCACATCACTTCCGCTGACTTCAGATAATGCCTTCATCCACTTTGACTTAAAATCATGTTCGTTTTTGACGGATCCTTTTGTCTTCAACAGTTTCCTTTTGATTATATGATAGCCTAAAATTTTTCGATAGGTCGAAGTTCTGGACATTTTGGAGGGCTAGCATTTTTTGGAACAATATTGATCGTATACTTAGCATACCATTGGCAGGTGGCCAAATCTGGTCAAAATTCTAGTGATGACTTTCAAATTCTTGTTTCTTGTGACGAATCATTCCTTCACAAAAATTTGTTGACATTGTCGGTTGTTAAAAAAACTCTGCTTTTAAGACCACATTTACAAATTGCTTGTCAGACCGGATATTTTTTGCAAATGTATCTATTTTAAAATTTAGGAGAAACGTCGCCTTTGCGCTTTTCCGTGTAGTAAAGTTGAGCAGAAATCTGTTTAAGGTCGGCATTCACATAGGTTTCATCGTCCATTACAATGCAGTCAAACTTGTGCACAATTTAATCGAACAGCCTTCGAGCACGTGATAGTTGTGGTTTGTTTATCATTTCTATACAGATTTAATGGCACCTTATATGACTGAAGACCTTTCACTCTGCGTACTTTCTGTATATAAGCAGGTGACATATTTACTATTTTAGCTACGTCCCTAATATAGAGCCTAGGATTTTGATTGAATATGCGAACCACTTTCTTTGCTGTGGCCTCTGAAATAGATGCTTTTTTCTTCCACTTCAATTTTTCTTTGAGTAGATAATCGTTCGTTATATTGCTCCAGAAAATAATGTTGATTTGCTAATATTTAATATTTTTCCGATGTTTTTTTGTGATAAATGAGGATTTTCATGCATTTTGCGCTCAATTAATTTACGAATAAGTTCTCTTGTTGAGGTCATTTTGGCAACTGAATCAAATTTCAAGAATTGGATGATGCAATATTGATAGACAAAAGTTATTTTCGACGCGAAAACTTGCGATTTTTTGCGACTTCTTTTTTTCTTATACATTCCTTAATAACTAATAAAAATAAGTTGTATGAAAGGTTTTTTTTTATTTTTATATTAACTTTTTATTATAACTTTGGCTAGGATCTCGCTAGAAGCTTCAAATTTTGTGCATATATAGTTGTATTCTCAGAAAACACAGCTATATCAATAACTCAGATCTGTCTAAAATCTACTTAAGCGATTATTGGTTATTGACACAGATATATTTGCTAATCCGAAAACTGCTTTGACAATGAATGCACAATATACATTATAATCATAGATATATATATTTATATGAATAATGCACGTTTTTATATATCTATGACATATATATCAAAATTGCATATGTTTATTATCTGTGCTTTTGAATAACGTTTTCACTGCAAAGTGTTATAAGTTCTAGTTCGGCTTCCGCTTAATTGATATACATAGCATATCATTTCCATTAATTAAGTCAGTAGTTTAACATTGTAAAAATTTAGATTTTGAAGCAAAATAAAAATTCATATTCAAATGAAAAATAGAAAAGTAAGATGTTCGAGTCTCTTTCATATGAGTACAAATATTGCGCAAGTATCTGAAGAATTTATTGACGGCATGAGTGGTGGCAAAGAGAGGAATGGTAGCGTCTGCAAACAAATAAGTATGCAGCGACAAAGCTGCTCTCGCTGTCAATTTGAAACTAGTTCAAGCAGTATGAATAATCGTGTTAAATGAAAAGCTCTATTTTGCTTCACATGTTAAGCTAAGTCGATTTGAACATATTATAAGCATGCTTTTACAAATCGCCGATTCTAAGCATTCTTCTGTGCATCATTTTGTTTGCGGGCGCCTAAAAATATTTCGCGAGCTACCAGGCGCCACCGAACTGCTGGTTGGACACCACTGCATTAGACCCAATGACTTAAGGGGACATATACTGTAAATCAACTTTATATTTTTTTAATTTTTTAGAGATATATCGCTCGTTTTCTTTAACAAATTCACAGCTCAAAAAATCTCTGATTTTTCAGGAGAAGCATTTTAAGATTTTAACACATATAGGAAATTGCTCCACCACTTCTAAAATATAATCCCTACACCAAAAATACTACTATATTTCAAATATTTTGATCCTTATACACTGACACAGACAAATAGAACTTTCATCTGTTATGTAGGTAAATTAAAAATACTCGTATATTGACTTAAGTAATTTCATATTTTGCTTTTACGAGAAAAATAAAAAAGATATCGTCACCAAAAAATTACACACAGTATTAATCATGGTATTACACAAATTTCTGCGTAATAAAATTAATATTTACTTTTTTGGATTGTGACGTTATTGAAGAAATGAGCGATATGTCCTTAAAATATAATCATCAAAAGGTTTTTTATACTTCAAACTAATTCCGGAATTAAAGCTACTTTTATAAGCGAGTACAAGGCGGGTGATCAGAACAGCAGATCAACAGATTAAGGGGCCTGATCTAACTATTAATCTGATCCTTTTTTTTTTTTTGCTTTTTTTTTATTGATATACCATAACTATGTGCGGAGTGCAGTATGAAGATTACGTTAAAACTATTGCCTAAAAATTGGTTATTCTGTACTTCAAGAGCTTCAATGGTATAAATTTGGTAGCGGATGTTAATATTATCAGATATGGCACAATTTAAGTCAAATCGGTCAACAAAAAGTTCGACCAACGTCATTGTTGCTGACTTCACTGTATTTAGTGAGATTTAAATAATGTTTATAAAGTTTTTATTTATTTGTTGAGAACTATTTTATTAAACATATTTGTTTTATTGCCTCAGGGTACGTTAATGAATATAGCAAATTGCGATTCAAAAAACTATTACAACTCTTAATTTTTGCAAAATTTCAAAATGTATTCGTATACAATATACAGAAAAAATTATACAAGATACAATTTACAGATTAAGCATATTATTGAAATGTATGAGCTTGAAAAAATAAGACAGGCCATTCACAGAGAAGATCCTAGCACAACTATTAAACTTTTATATTCAATAGTCAAACCAAAATTTAGATTTTTTGAATATTATAACTCTTTTCTTTTATAGTCTGACTCCCGTATTGTGCTTACGCTGTTATTCTTCCCGGTAGTATTCAGTTTTATCAATCACTTTATGAAGTGTAAAACTGGCTTAACTCGTTTTCAAAAAAGATGCGATTCTACTTCAAAATCAAAAAAAAATATGTAAATGAAGTAATGTAATTCCATTGCACACCTCTATTTTCAAACTCCAAAACAATGACACTTTTCAATATATATGCTATCCAATGTGTTTTTTTCCAGTTGATTCTATTTTGTTTTCCATATGTTCTCTACTTCACAGGACGATCATAAAGCTTTTCGCCGTCAATTGGAGGATAAGCGACCAATTGTCGAGAGCAATTTACTGAGTGGACGTCAATATATCTCGAGTGAACCACCTGTTTCAGACAACAGCGATACGGAAGGTAAGTTTGTTCAATAAACGACCAATAAGCAAGACCAAACATAAAATCATTCAACTTTTATAGTCCGAACACGGACCAGGTAGCAGACCAAAACGAAAAAAAGGAGACAAGAACAATTTAGTGAAAAAACTAAAGCTTAAGCTTTAACGGTGTGGTGCGGTTCACGTTAGCATCATGTGGACCATCATGGTGATTACGTGATGTTTGACTTATTTGTTGCTGTTGTTGTTGCTGTAGCAGCAAATGATATCTGCAGCTTCAACTGATGCAGCAATACTAGTAGAGCGAAAAAGAAAAAAACTAAAAAAAACTGTGTGCCATTTTTTTCTTGCTAGCCACTTCCGCCAATTGATTGGGCCATATTTGCCAAATGACGGCACACAAATTTAGTCAGTTTTTTTTCTTGGTGCTCCATTTGTTTCTGCTGCGACGCTTTATATCCTTACATTCGCTGCTTTTTTGTTTCATTTGTTGGCTTTTTTGTTTGTATACATATATTCAAGATCTTATCTTAATGACAGCCTGCAGCCGGAAAATGTGCGTTCTGTGGGAAATTTTTGTCATTATTTTCGCTCTATGGTGGAGAAATTGTGGCAATAATAATTTGGCAGCTCAGCCATCAAAGCGTTGATGTTAATGTTTTGACCAATTATCTACGCGGCAATTTGCGCCATTAGCAGCAAATTAGTAGGGAAGACAGGATATTAAGGGCACTACTGGTGGGTCCAGCTGGGGAGGGGGTAGTAATTGCAAATAATATGAACATGACAGAAAAATAAATGAGGGAAAGGGAATTTGACAAGAGCTGATTTCTGATTAGCAGAGATGTTTGCACAAAGTTTGTTGCTCAAGGAAATGGAAAATTCTTAAAATAAACGTATTATTAAAAAACAATGTATTGAACATTCAGTGTATTCAGTCGAAATATGTTGTCCATTCAGGAAAGAACTATAGCTCATTTATTATTATTTATAAATTTTAAATAAAAAAATTATATATTATAAACTATAAATTATAAATTATAAATTATAAATTATAAATTATAAATTATAAATTATAAATTATAAATTATAAATTATAAATTATAAATTATAAATTATAAATTATAAATTATAAATTATAAATTATAAATTATAAATTATAAATTATAAATTATAAATTATAAATTATAAATTATAAATTATAAATTATAAATTATAAATTATAAATTATAAATTATAAATTATAAATTATAAATTATAAATTATAAATTATAAATTATAAATTATAAATTATAAATTATAAATTATAAATTTACTCTTTACTTTTGTCATATTCTACTTGTTATTTTCCTATCTTGCAGCTAACAAACATATGTTTATAATTTACCGTAATTTTGTGCCAACTGTGGTAGATTTTTATCAATTAAACCAAAAATAATTCAGTTTTAATATTTATATTGTTAATATGCATAAAAATTTTTCTCAGTGCAAAGAGCACAAAACAACCCGAATCTTTATATGTAGTGGTTCCCATACCTGATTATGATCTATGAATTGTGCTATGAGCTTTGGTGAGTGATGAAAGTAAATTATGTAATTTAAACTATGAATTATGATTGACTTATGGTAAATTATGAACTGTGAACGATGAACTATGTATGATGAATTTTGAATGACTAGTGATGAATTTCAATTTATGTATAATGAATAATGTAAGTTATGAACTATGATTTATGAATGATGAATGTTGAAGAATGAATGTAAATTTTGAACTATTAACTTTCAATGATGAATAATGAGTGATGAATGATTAATGTTGAAAACGACAAATTATGCATATTGAACTCTGAGTTATGAACTATTAATTAGGAATTTTAAGTTATGAATTATTTACAAATTTTGAGTTAGTAACTGTTTTTTTTTTTTTTAATTGTGAATTGCGGAACAAAAATTGTGAGCAATAAATAATATATTGTGAATTTTGAACTAGGCTACGACTACGACTACGACTACGAACTACCAATGTCTGCAAGTAATTCGATTTGTTTTTTATTTTTCCCACATATTCCCACTGCCACACATACACACACACACACATTTTCATTTTATCAACATATCCTCTTTAATGTCATCCACTGACATGATGCCAACTTGTTGTCAATTATAATGAAACTGTTTCGAGCTCTTCTCTCGCACATCTAGTTCCATTGAATATTAAGTGCCGGCAATGACTTGAATTTTTATATTATACAACCCTCCCTCCCTCACCACTCCTCTTTGTAAAATCAAATAGGAAACATTTAAATTTGCTTTGTCTTAGCACGTGACATGCGATTGTTTATTCATAAACCTGTCATTATATCACATAGACTGCATAGATTTTCATCTCTATCGTTTTCTTTCTGTCTTTCTTCTTTTCTTCCTGTATCTAGCACACGATTCCGATTCACGTTACCTGTCCGCTGAGGAACAGAGTCGTGAGCTTACACGCAGCATACGACGTGAAGTGGGAAAACTTTCGGAACAGTGGAACAATCTAATCGATCGATCTGATAATTGGAAACATCGCTTAGACGAATACATGACGGTGAGTCAAGCCTGTTTCTTTTTTTTTAAATATAAGGTGTTTCAATTATGTGCTACAGTGTAAAAATGTTTGGGGTGAGACGAAGATTTTGAAATCTCATATTTTTAAGCCCACAAACCTACAACTCACCCAACCAACACTCTTAAGAGACTAACAACTGTCTCTAGTTTTTCCCTAATGCGCTAAAGTCGCAAAATCGCAGCTGTACCGTTACAACGTGAACGTTCCGTAAACGTCGTGAATTATTAATTTTTATTTTATACCTGAGCCGGTAGCGGAAGCATCGAATTTATTAAAGTGGTTTGCGGCGAATATTTGTGTGCTTATCTGGTCGTTTGGTGGGGTGGCGGTTAGTGGCGCAAATTGTTTTTGCATGTTAGCCGTGGTGTGTGGAGGGGGATGCTTTTGGTGTGCGGGAAAAAACATTTTTAATTTAAAAAAGCGAAAAAGAATGAAGTTTGATGAGCAGCATGTCTGCTGTTTATTATTTTTTAATATTTTCTTTTGCGAGTATTTTTTAAAAGTTTTGCTGTCTATTAAGGAACAATTCGGAGGGAAGGTTGTGCAAAATTTGGGAGATGATTTTTTAAAAGTCTATTTGATGGGTGTAAATATAAACATAAATATAAATATTAATCAGAAACTTTATTTGTATTAAATGCTTGCACTAAGATAGGTTCTACACAAGCATACGTTTCAAGAAAAAATTGTTTATAAGTACATTGGTCGATGTTTTTCTAAAGCCGAAAAGGTCATATTTAAAAATTTAATATTACTTTTAATCTTTAAGATTTGAATAGCTTAAATAAGTTTGCATATAAAATCAATCTGTAAAATATTACATTTCTCTAATATTTCTGAAGTAAAAATTGGCTAAAACTTATGCAAAGCCTCGTTATTTCGCTCTTTTATGCCATTTAACGTCTGACTTGCTTCACTTTTCATTATGTCAATCATTCTATTTAGCCTAACTTTTCCTGCAAAATTTTAATGTTATTAATAAATTTATAAAAAACCAATTGAAAACTTTAGCTGAACTTTCCAAACAGCGCGTGTGTATGTTAAGCTTTTTTGCCAAAGTTGTGCTACATTTTTTCTAGATGTATCTCACACTACATATATCTGCTTGAAGTTAAACTATTAAACACAGCTCTAACTCTGTGGCTGTCAAACAAAAAGAAAATATTTTGAAAAATTTCATCTAGCTGTGATGTTTCTCCTTCCCTCTGTTAAAATTTCTTCTGCACTTCCCTTTGCCTAAAGCTGCAGCACATTTCTACTTTCATTAAAAAACTAGCAGCCGGTTGGGCTGCGTTACTCAGTTAGAAAGTTACTCCAGAAAATTGAAATTGTGAACTAATTTTTTCTTTTGATTAATATAATTAAGAAAGTTTTGTTTGATTTTTAGCTAGAAGAGATTCAGAGTGGAAGGTAAAAATAGCCTTAGTCTTGGTTGTATTATCAGTTAATGTTTAAAAAAATTTGCCACACTTCCGTTTACCGCCCACAAATCAATAAAAATGCTTTATTTCAGACGAATGTGGTTGTATTGGACTAAAATTTTGTATTTTAGTTTGTATGGTTACTCTCGGTAACTGCACTAAAAAAGGGCGTGTTTGAACTATACGCCCACTTTTAAGAAAGCATTAAAACTTTCTAAAGTAAAAATTAAAATTAATGTGTAGGTGTTATGCGACTAAATGGCGGTTACTATATATATATATATATAAATGTTGCCACGCCTACTTTTACTGCCCATCTTGCGAGTTGGTGACCGTAAAGGTCTCAGAGACGGCAACACCGAAGGCCACCAAATTTACAACATCTATTATCAACGATAATATCTCGAATAATAAAAAAAAGTTGCCCTCTTTTACCGCCCAAAAATAAATACAAATCGAGGACCCAAAATAATCGTTATTTATAAATTTTCAAATGACAAAATCACATATAAAAAGTTATTATAAAATATATTTCAAGATAGCCACGTGATGCCTACAAACTAGAGAATTCATTTTTGACATACTCTTATGTGCCATGATTTTTATAATATAAATCAAATAATACCAATTAATTTTTGAGCGTTATTTTTTCGATCAAAAATAAAAATCAAAACATAACATGAGTCCTAAGCTAACCTAACCAATTTTGAACTAAAATGGGTATGATAAACTCATTTATTAGCAGTTAAGGAACCTTTATTGCTTTAGTAAATATCATTGCATAACTTGAATCATATCTACATAAATGTTTCTTAACGATTCATACACTTGATATAGACTCCATTACACATCGTCATATGAAATCAAAATAGGCGTAAGTTACATTTCAAAAATTTTACAGGAGAAGCAAAAAACTTTTTAAGTATCATATCATCAATTTCGGATCTATGACTGCTTTATTGATCCTCAGTTATGTTTTTTGCTTCCTATAGTACACAAGTGTCACACATATCATTCCTTGGTTTAAATTAGGGTAAATAATAAGACAAATTACATTAAATAAAATAAAAGGTGCACTTACGGCTTTTAGAATGTTGTTATTAAAAACACCGTTTTTAGCTGTAGGAGTGTTAAATTTTGCAGGAACATGTATTTTGATATGGTGCATCATAATCAATCAAAAAGTCAATTTTGAATTTTTGGTAACTTACGGCTTTTTTGATTTCATATGACGACATACTACTTTATAACAACATAGAACTTTCCGAATTTATGCCATATACCATACATCAAATTATCACAGACTCTAACCACCACTACAGCCATTCGAATAGACATTAACTAGTTCTGGCTTATGTACGCATAAATATCAGCATTTCGTATAAAAATACAAATTGCAAAGTCTATCATCCGTATTAAGAGTTTGAAAACATAGGCTCTGAAACGTTATTTAGTTGCTTTCCTTGGCGATGTGGCCAAAACGGAACTATAACCGAGTACTCCAAAGTACGGTTAACATCACAAATATTAGGCAGCAAGGACAACCATCTCTATGAAATAATTGCCACGTTATGGCTTATGCTCTCAAATACGATAAGCCCACACTATGCATAATATACATCAGCTAAGGTCTTCTCATACTAAGAGTCTGGAAACATAGGCTCTGAAACGTTATTTAGTTGCTTTTTTTTTCTTGGCGATGTAACCAAAACGGAACTATGAAGAAATTCTCCCTAAAACATAGTTAACCTCTTGCCAAATTTTCGACCGAAGAATGTCAAAACTTCAAACTGTGCAGTACATAATCAGAGTCCAAACAACCGATTTTATAGAGGAAAAACAGAATTATTTTACAAAAACCTGTATTAAAGAATCTTTATCATGAGTCAAAAGCACCATTATATAACTTGTATGATGACTTATTAAAATATTCCTTAATACATACTCGGTCATAATGTAGAGTCCATCAAGCAGTCAAACCCTAACGCGTAAAAGACTATTGTGAGTCAGGAACTATCCTATTGTATGGCCATCAACCCTGCTTAAAATCTTGAAAATTTTATTAACAGAAATAATGCAAAAAATAAGTAGTTCAGATCGTTGTGAATTGTGAGTTGTATTCTTTTCCATACATTATATACACCCTAAATGCTACACGACCCCCAGGCTGTGCCGGGTATTCTAGATAGCTAAATTATATAACTTTAAATAGACACCAAAGTGTTCTGTTCACAATTCAAATAGACACTGTAACGATCATATCTAAGATATGAAAATATCAATTTTTATAAAAAAGTGAAAAGGAAATAAATCATTAAATAACGATTTAAATAAATATAAATAATAAACCAAATTGCTTGAAATATTGAAAAAAAATAAGAAAAAAAACTATTTTTTTTTTTGTCCCGGAGGGGATTAGATGCCGTCCCCAATCTGGGCACTAGACCGGTGGCACGGCGCTTAATGCAAGAAGCGACGTTAGCGCTCAAAGCCAGCAATGACAGCAACGAGTGCGATTCGCTCCACCAGCGAATGCGTGTACTTAGCATGTTGTTCATATGTAAACAGTCGTTTAGCAGGTAAGCGACTTTCTGGTGATTCTAAAAATAAAAATAATTTTAGGAAAAAAAAATATTAAATAGGAAGTCTTAGTGGCAAGATCTAGCCATTTAATCACCAACAAAAAACCCAACAAGCTCCGGCTTTTCGGCTTCGGCCAACCGTATCTTAAGTATCCGTACTATAAGGCCTTCTGCCATCGGCACTCTGCCGCCTGATTAAATCGACCCTCAGGCGCCTTTCCACTTTGGCGCTATATCCGCCTGTAAAATTATATATAGATGGTTAACCGTAGGAACTTAGTGTTAAGCTAATATTTTTACTAACTACTGTAAATAAAAGAGTAATAATAAATAAAATAAAAAGAAAAAAATAAATAGATTTTTTGAGCGCTTCGAGCTAAAACCTTCGGGTTTAGTGATTGAGTTGGCCTCCGAGTCCAACCGTGACATATTCTGCGATTCACAAAACTATTAATTGTTTTTCTTGAGACTGTTTTTGCCCAGGGGTTGCGAGATCCCTTGGACGGACCCTGGAGCGGCTGAGCATACCTCAGCCTAAGAATAAAAAACTCGTTACAACACACAAAAATAAAAAACCATTTCAACCCTTGACAGCACTTTGACCGAAATTTTTATGATAAGGTGTGTGTAGTAATAAAATAAAGAAAGAAGACCTCCAAAATGTTAAATTAATAGAATTTTGTGAAAGAAGGTGACGAGCCAGTTAGGAGTGAAGCATTGCTTTGTTTTTTAGCATTGAACGTTTCACGCCTCGTTGGCTTGTCACCTTCTTTCGCAAAATTCTGTTAAACTAGTATTTTTAATGTGCTCTTTCTTTTTTGTTTTTGGTGAACAGTCTATTTTTAAATGTTTGAACACAGATGACCAATAACTGGTACCAACTGGTTCTGGTACCGATTCCGAAAGATTAATATTCATGTTCTCTCTAAGGTAGGCAATTGAAGCGTCCACGCGAATAACGTTGTAAGCGCCAAATCATAAGTTTTCAGAAATTGAATACAACGTTTTTAATAGCGCACTTAGAGCCATTTGATTTCGATTTCCAATTTTTTGGTGTAAGAGTTTTAAAGAAATTTGCCTGTATATATACGCCAGAGCATTTTTAACGATAGTATGCAAAAAACCATTTTTGATTAATTTGTCGTTTGCAACGTTATTCGCGTCAACGCTTCAATTGGGTGACAATTATTTGAATTAAATAACATTTGTTCTTTTGTAACAATGGAAAAAGTATATTTCGAGCTTTAATAGGGCATTGTTTTTTTTTCATGAAAAAACAGTTTGTAAGCAAAGGAATGGTTTGATAATTATTATGATGAATCTACTCCTCCGACATCTATCCTAATTTATTGAATTCAAATGTGGTGATACAAACACTTCTGATGAACAAAGTTCAGGTCGCCTTAAACAGGTAGTAACTGTAGAAATCAGAGGCATCCGCAGGGGGAAATGTGGGAACACTTTTCCCTCCCCATAGGCTTAACAAATTTAAAAAAAAAAAAAACTAAATTGACAGGACTTTGATCGAGCTTTTAAAGATCAATTGTGTTGGGCGTGTTGTGAAATGTTTGAACACAAATCATCAATAACTGGACCTACAAGCTTTATGCCAACTCCAAATGGTTTATTTTCTCAAGAAGCTTTTCATGGCAGCTTTTACTCTCTGAGGTTTGTCATTGTCGGCAGAGAGGTGACGACCGAACAGAAAAATTAATTAAATTGAAAAAATATTCTGTGCCAGATGGGACTTCAACCTGGGTTCTATCGCATACAAGACACCGGCTGACAAATTTTATATATATTTGTATTTCCTATGTCTAAGAATTCCCTAATTCTAAGTTCTAATTCTAAGCTACGACACACTCTGTTAAGTTTGCATAACCAACCCTGAGGAAGGATCAATGAATTCTATTTGAAGAATTCTATTTCATAGTTTGCATCACATTTTTTATATCACATTTGTAAACTTAAATTAGATTAACATATATATTGTTCACATTTATATAAATATACATTGCACTGGTTCGTCTTATTTGTGTAGCCCTACTTACTGGCAATTTAGGTAAATTTCCGTTTCTCTTTCTGAACTTTCACCCGAGCTATAAGAAATGTCACTTTAAATTTCTTTGAGTTTTCATTATTTTATAAAATTTATATCTCTTCTATTTTAACTACAATATTTTTGAAAATATATATTAAATTAAATTCAGACTTTCATTTAATTTTGTTACTATATATTTTATGTATACTAAAAAAAAATATTTAATTAATTTCATGTTAATATTTAAAGAAAAAGTACAGTTTGTAGTTTTGTGCAATAAATTTTACTATTTTTCTAATGAAATTTATAACAACTTGTCAATTTAACAGCTTTAGAAATAAGAAATACGAATTTTACAGGCATAAGAAATTCGAAAATTTATCTTTTATAATAACTTTTTTCTATTTCTTGAAATGATGAAGAAATATTAACTTGAAATTCCTGATTAGTGGCTTTCAATTATCCTTTACCCTTTGAAATTATTGGCTACTTAGTTTACTCTGAGTCACATTATTCTTTCTCTACCTTTGAAGATTGATGAGTTAATTAATTGCTCCGATTAGTTTCAACACTTCAGCTCCCAGCCCAACGAGCACATTCTATATCCGCCACAGTGCTATGCCAACGCTCTTAATAAATATTTTAATAACTTAAATGATGACTTTAATGATTCTCAGTTTCGATAACACCAAGTCGAATGGTGTGCAAATTGTTTTCCGCCATTTTGCCATTTTGCCACTTAATACTTAATATTAATTAAAAAGTTTCTTCACTAAAAACTCGGAAGAATATTCTTCGTTTCGCTGTTGCTGTTGCTGTTGCACCAAAGTTGTATTTCATTCACATTCAAATTCATTTAGAGTTTTCAAACTCGGTATCGGGTTATTTGTAAAACCAGTGTTTTATTTATTTTTCAAGTTTTGCGGTTTCAGTTCTTTTTCAGTCAATCATTTTGGAAAACTCTAACAATTAGCTTCTATCGAGTCGTATTGTTAAACATTTTTATGTACATATATTTAAAAAATTTTTTTTGCTTGGTGATTTGTTTTTTAATATATATATTCCGTGAAACAAATATGGTTAAAACAGTGGAAAATTTTAGAATATTTTTTTTTAAGTGCATATATTTATACTTCAGTTGTATGAAATTTTAGATACTTTTGCTGATTTGTTGAATTCTTTTACGGTAAACATCATTAGGAATATATACAGCAAGGACACAAAGATTGTTAGATTCCCAAGAACAATATACTTTAAATCAATATATTAAATTCTTGTAGTAAAGACGTACGTCTTTAAAAACATGGAAAAATTTTATTCGTTACGGCAAATTTCAAAAACTAGTACGATTGGAATAGAATTTGAATTAAGAGAACCATGATATAATATTTAATACAACATGTAATATTACATTTTAAGGCATGTTGTATTATATTTCAATACTATCCGTCTTCATTTTCAGAATGTTAATATTCAAAAGTCGTATGATTCAGAGTTACTTTTTCGGTTAACAAAGCTTTATAATACAATTTTTGTGAAACATTTTTAATTTGATTATGGCGCATCAGCAACGTTTACTACTTTCATTCCAATGAAAACGTGAGCTCGATACCTACAATAGGAGTTAGTTTAAAAATCATGGTATAAAAAAAAAAAGAAATAAATTATGTAAACAAAACCAGTTTTTTAAAATCGAATACAACTTGTAATAATAGTGGTATTCAAGGAACGACGTATTCGTAAGTCCATACAACTTACCACACATACGTAGTTTACACCACAAATACGGCGTTAATTGAATACCACTAATGTTTTGGCATTTAAACCAGAGACCTGCAGCGAATCGTTTTTGTTCGATTCTAAATCACTAGTCAAAAACCGAGTGCAAGTGCGTGCGGTTGCGCACAACAACAACCTCTTCCGCGCGAAGCATTCTCATAACAGCGATGAGCGACGAGTGCTGCGAATGCTGCTTTCACTCATCGCTCATTAGAAAGACTGCTGAATTCTAAGCATATGATTCTAAGCAACCTCAATGACTCTAGAGTCATTGAATGATTTGCGTGCACTTCAGTATTGGCGTGCGTTTTCCTTGTTTTACTTTTGTTTTGTATTTTACGTGTTGATTAAGATAAATAGCCAGCTTCTAAGTTGGGGATGGCTAGTTTAAGGAATTAAACTGTAGCAAACTTACTTTATACTTGTATGTTGTCTATTATTTGTTCTTTTCAATAATATTTTCATAATTTTTCACTAATTTCTATCAATAATATTTAAATTTTTTTTTTATTAAGTAATAAATATATATTTTCTTATTTATTACTTTTATATTAAATATATATTTAAATATATATTTAAATATATTTTTAATACTATTACGCGATTTTCCTTAATGACTCTAGAATGGTAAGGAATGACTCTATAATCATTAGAATCATTGAGCGGCATTTTTATGATCGATGAGTGAAAGCGGCTGCACTCGTCACTCATCCTTGTTATGAGGATGCTTCGCGTGGAAGTTGTGGTTGTTGTACGCAACCGCACGCACTCGCATTCGGTTTTTGATGGATGATTTATAGTCATTCGTTCGAATCATAGACTCGTTGCAGTTCTCTGATTTAAACCCATGCGGTAATAAAACTTAGTTTTAGTATTTGGCGTAGTTTAAATTTTAATACAATTTCAGTGTCGTCATATATACAGTACAGGATTTACTAAAATTTAGTACAAGATTTTTAACCGTGTAAGCATCCTTACACAGCTCTTTTTGAAGTGTAATTTCAATTTCTAATAACTTTTCCAAAAAACTGACGCGCAAAAAATAACTTTCAAATTGTTTCGGGGTATATATAGAAAATTCCACCGATTCCAGAAGTTGATATCGATCAAATAAGAAATGCGCCAAATTAATTGTTCAATACAAATTTAATTACAAATATCGATAAGATAACACTGTGGAACAAATTCAGGTTAGCAAAAGTTAGGTCGATTCTGAGAGTGTGGGGTGAAAATAGAGGCTAAATTAGATAACTCGTATCGCGGCGTTTGTTTATGTTAGTTCGAATTTTTTTTTTAATTGACTTTCGAACTGAAATCGAACTGAATCGACGAAATCGACCTTTTTATGTAACAAAATTGGTACATCCTTCGCACTATGCAAAAACAAAACAAAAGCATGTACCAACAACAGCATAAACGCATTCACATCAAAATAAAAAATATCTCTTTGTCCATCGTGAGGATCGATCCTATGACCCACTGATCGATAAACCTACACTCTTTCCACCGATCTAAACAGCTCTGTTAAATTCTGATGTTGATTTAATATTAAATATATAACTGCAGCTATGCTTACAGTTGTAAACAGATGGCACTAACAAACTGAGGATGATGACCAGTGTTGTCACTTGCAAATTTTAAATAGTGGTAGGTTGAGCCTAAAATGAGTGGTGAATTTTAAAAAACTTTGGAATATATATGTCTTCCTAAGGAAAAATTCGACTGAAGTCCTACAGCAAAACAAATCATAAAAAGTATACTGAATAAGTCTTATTGCAAATAATTCTCATATAATGTTCTTAAAACAGTACTAAAATAACATATTAAATGTAATAATAAATAAAATATGTGCAATAAAATTTCTGAAATTTTAATTATAATGCAATAATTTTTATATAAATATATCAAAAAGTGATAGATTTTGGAAAAATGCAAATAGTGAGTGATACAAGTGGTAGAAACCAAAAAAGTGCTAGATTTACCACAATTGTGGAAAAGTGACAACACTGATGGTTCTTGTAGCAAGTGGTTTAGCTACAAGTGTAGCAAGTGGCTAAGCAGCTACACAAACCACACAAATACATTAATAGATTATTGGATGTGCTGCAACATAGCTTCAGTTGCAGTTAATACTGAATCATTGCTCTCGCATAAAGAAGGTGTTTGGCTCAGTGGATGGAGTATAGAACTCTCAACCAAAGGCTTACGGGTTCGAGTCCGCACGGCAGACGAAGAAATTTTTTTATATTTATCATATTAAATTGCCTTGTTGTAAAAAAACACAGAAACAAAGAAACATATAAAATTGTAAGAAAAAATCTGTCGAAAATTTTTCAGATATCACCACTCCAAGCAAATCACAGAACGGGACGTAAAAAGCATCGCTACAAACATCTTTGAAGTAAGCAGACAAAATACAGAAAACTTCCCTAGTATTTGATATGGCAGTGCCACATTTGACAACTGCTTGTGTATAACAGTTTGAGTGCACATATCCACAGAAGCTTGTCGAATGAGCTAACGATAAGCTTCGTTCGAAATACATATTTCAGTATCAATTCAACATCGTTCGCATAGCCATCGTTCGTTAAATGCTTCGTTAGGAATACAAAATGAGGCCATTAATCAGCTTTTCTTTTAATTATTTGAAAAACCGTGTTTAAAAACTAGTAATTTTTGGGTTATTCGAGAAACCGTTTGTTACACTTTATCAATTATTTGACAACACTAAATTCTTCATAAATACTTTATCTCGCTCTATCACTCGGTAAAGACTAGCTTCATTCATGTCGCTCTATTCTTTTATCTCTTTCTTATTTATATGAGACCATGACTTTGATTTGATAATCTTAATGGTTTTAATGTTTTCGTTAATTGTTGTTTTTGGATTTAACGCTACAGGAAACTTGCAAACTTTTTTATGGGGTCATTTGGCCTATGTTTTTGTGATGGGGGAGTAGATGTTTGAGTTTATGTGCACGCTTAGCTGTCAGCGGTGTTAGTGTCGTTGTTTGTTTGGTGTTGGCTAGCGTGCCAAATTTGGCTTAAATCCTTTTATTATTATGACTTTTGTTGACATTTGTTTGTTTCTGAATGATTTTCACCTAATTGAACATATACAATATCTTGCTTGTGCATAGACTGTAATATTAATTAAAAAATTAGTAAGAGTTTCGCATATTGAATATTGAATAGATTTTTCATGTGACTAAAGCCATATATATAGCATGGCTTGGATAAAAATTTTCTTAAAGGAAATGCTTGTTTATACTAAAGATATTTCTTGTCTCTGTTTATATATATATATATATTATTTTTTTATGACTGCGTATGAAACGCATTAATAAAGGTCTTTTAATAAGCTTTCGCTTAACAAATGATGATTAATTAATTAATTAATTAAGGTTGCAGCTGCTGTCAGAGCTGGTGGTGAGTGAAATTAATTATAATGGCTATCGATTCTTTTTTTCTCTTTACTACAGCTTATGCTGTCTACTTTTGATTCTTCGTAAGTTTGTGAAACCACAAAATAAATTTGTTTAAACAATTTAAGTTTATCTATCTGGATAACATTTAGTAAATCGTCAGATTTGGCAAAATTTTTTGATCATGAAAGATAAATCTAAAAAAAAATTATTGATATGAATTGATTCAATATTTTTTAAACATTTTTTTTTTTATCAATTAAATATATATTAAAATAATTGCGTTTGTCAATATTTGAAACATTATTTTCAACTCTCACATGTTATATATAATTTTGAATAACTTCAACATGTTCATGATATAATGACCAGGTAATATTAATCGCTACTTTCAATCGTTACTTTGGGCATATTGTGTCAAATAGCAGTATTGCAATCACAGTAAGAAGTAAAAGGGGATTTTTGTTTTTACTTTTGCCTTGATGTCAACATTTGCATATGAACTCGACAATTTTTCTGCTGAAAGGTTATTTCTAAAATATAAGCATTCTTATTTTGTGTGTAACTTTTTAATTAATATATTATTATAATCGTGTGCGCAACATGTGGCGCTAATACAAAACAAGGCCAAGTTAAAGTTCTTAGCAGCGGTTGAGACTTTTGTGACATTCTCACAAAAAGTCTTTAAATTCTTTTAATTATTAAAATACTTATGTTTTATATATAATACTAAACTTTTATTGTGAAAAATTTATTATTTATGAATAAAAGTAAAAGTTATTAAATAAAAGTTATTAATAACTTTTAATTTTAACTCTTATTGGATAGCTTTTATTATTAAGTTCTTTTTTAACCTACATGAATAAAAGTCGGACGAAGTCAAAGAGTTTACAAAGACTTTTATTCTTAAAAATATTTAATAAAGGTTTTTGAAGACTTTTATTTAAAAAAGTCAGGCATTAGAGTCTTTTGAGACTTTTATATTTTTAAAGTCTTGATTCATCTTGAATTTTTTTAATTTTATTTAAATTGGTTGCAGTTTTTTCCTATAAAGACTTCTATCAAGATTTTTAAACATAAAAGTGTCAAATAACTCATATAACTGACTTTTTGAAATAAAAGTCTTTTAATGCCGGCGATACATTTAGAGGAGAGTAAAAAAGAGTGATACTGAGGTGATCGTTTTAATGAAAAGAAATTTGTTTAGGGTTTCAACATTTTCAAATTTGGTAATATATACATTTGTTTAAAAAAAATATTTTTTTTTTCAAAAACAAATATGGCGCTGGCTACAACGATTGCTGCAAAATACCTCTTTTCGCACTGCGGGCATTGTGCTGGCTCCTAGGTTGACCCGACAAATTTTTTTTTTTAATATTAAAACGTAATGAAAATATCGTCTATCTGTATGAGACAGAATTTTAAAAAAAGTCTTCTTTAAAATTTTATACGTAGTTGGAAAAAGAAATTTGCACTTATTATCCTTATTTTTGTTTTAAATAATATCTAGTGCGAATGCAAGATATATAATTAGAGGTATTAACGATGTGGTGCATTATCGTTTTATTGTGTATCTTTGATAAATTTGATATTTGTAGTTTTAATTCAATTTTCTTATGATTTCCTACAGTTAAATTATGGTTTCAATTTATATTTCCAAACAAAAATACACACAAAAATCAGCTCATTGCAAAAATAAAAATAATAATTAAAAATAATGCAAAAATTTATTAAAGATTCATTCACCATAACGTGAAAATATTGTATATTTTGTAAAATTTATAACAAACGTGAACACCCCTATTGTGTGCCGATTTCTAACTTCGGCTAATACAATAGCAACATTGTTTCCACCTTCTCGCTACATTTTGACACTTTATGCCCATAATGACAGTTTTTCCACAGCTGATTTTTAGCGAATAATACTACCTGGTGATTATATCATGAACATGTTAAGATGATTTCTAAAGAGCGACCAAATTTTTTCTCATTGCATACCGACTCATAAAAAACAGTAAAAAAATACGCTATCGAATAAGATCAGGCTAATTTTGTTTACGCCCTACCCACTTTTATAACAATGGTTGATGTATTTAACATTTAAGAAATAGCAGAACATTCTTGATTAGCATCACAATACAAAATTAGAAAATAAATTTCCCATAACAAAACAAAAAATATAAACATAACCAGCTACAAAAAGATGAACACTTTTGAGAAAATCACAAAAAAAAAAATAAATAAAAGAAAAGAAGAAGCAAAGAAGCAAGCAGCAAGCAACAAGAGTTTGCATTTCCGTTTTGCCGCCATTTGTAGACATCGGCGACGTTCTTTTTAGCAGCAAAAGAAGCAGCACAATATACAACAGCAACAATAAACACAACACGTAAATGTTACAAAAACAATATCAAACAAGAATAGAAAAGAAAAGAAAACGAAAAACACAGCAGCTGCTGCACTTGACACGCAACATTTCTATTATTTTGTCCCACGGTGCACGTTCGGGCAGACAGGTTTAGGTCTGTGCTAAGTAAGTTATATTTGTGTTGGTTGAGACATTCTTGCACGCCATTATATTGCATTGTATGCTCTTAGCTGCACGCTGCTGCTTCATTGTGTAAAATATTTGAAAAATGACGTTGCATACTTTTGTGCGCTGCCACATAAAAGAGTTTTGTATATGTAGCTCTTGTTACTAGGGAGAGCAAGCCCGGGATCCCGGTATCCCGGAATTTTTTTTAGTCCCAGAAATCCCGGGACTAGACGATGTGAGTCCCGGGATTAAAAAACAATTTTTTTTTTGCGTTAATATGTGATATATGTATAGAAAGTTGATCATAAAATAATTTCTAAGGTCACCCTTTTTAAAGTGTACAAAAGTATACAAAAAATATATTTGTTCAACGTCAACACTAAGTTGTAACAGTGCTCAGCAAAAAAAGCTGATTTTGTTTTCTCTTAGCGAACTCTTAACTGGAGCTACTGGCATTTATGATATGAATTTCGTGCACGTAAATTTGTTTCGAGACCTATTTTATTGAATTAATATCGATTAATATCGATACTGCAACTTATAAAACTTTTCGTTTATCAAAAAAGATGTATTTTTTTAGAGAGTATTTAATGAGTCCTAAGCACTCATTATATATTATCAGAATCGTCAAACAATGTCTTCTTGACGAAAGTTAAACTTCACGTTACTTTTAAACTATTGTATCGTCTTAACGATATCCTTTTGCTTGCTTCATGTATGGCAAACAGCTGTTAAATGCTATCGTCTGATTTAACAGACAATAGCTGACAATTGATTTAAGACGTTATGTAATTTAATATCGTCATCGCTTATTGTCTTATTGCAAATCTTGAAATAAATTAAATGTAAATATTTTGGATCCAAAATGTTATTCTTTTCATGAGTGACGATGAGTGCGAATAAAAAATTGAATTGCTGCGACATGGAAGAATTATTATAGGGTCCATACACAGGCGGACATGTTCGCGAACTTGGTTGGTTTGCGGAAATGTTTGCCCGTTTGTGGTGCTGTTGCCGGACCAATTTGAAGGTTCGTCAGTTTACGAAGACAAAATCAAAAATTTTTGATTTTAAGCAGACAAACCACTAAGTTGTACAACAACTCATGCAGTTAGTAGCGTTGTTCTCGTACCAACTTATCGTTTTGGTTTTTGGGTAGTTAAAATAGATTTTTTGGGCAAATCTTTAGAGAAATTTTGCCAAGTTTCAAAGAATTATTCGGTAGTGTGTGGCAAAAACAAAACACGGTACGCGTACATGTTGTAGGATATTTACGCCTGTGTATGGGCCCTATTAGAGATATATCAGCGCCATCATATATTCCATCAAAAAAGTGTATTTCGTGAATAAACAGTACAATCATAATACTAATAAATTTATTTTTTGTAACAAATTTACTTTTGTTCAACGTTTTCGCTGGTTTGATATTTGTGTCTGTATTAGAGACAATTGCCCATCACATTCCGCCAATTTTAAGATTGTGTACAACTTTGGAAGTTCTTGAAGGCGAAGTCTTTCAATGATTAACTTAAAATTATTGTGGTGTCTCGGTCGTCCAAAGCACTCCTTCATGAATTGATTCTGCGAAGGTAATGGTAGACCACTGACCTCTAATTTGTTGGTTACTGTCTCCCACAGCAAGATGATGACCTAACGGCCCTAAACCGCATTTGCAACGTAGTTGTTTGCAGCTGTGCAGTTTCATCAACAAAATTCACCAATATTTCATATCCTTGTGTGTTGGCGCCTTATCAAAGATTTTCAATAAATTATGACAAATATTTATAACTAAATATAAATAAGATTTTATTTAATAAAAAAAAAAAAAGTTTTTCAGTATCTTCCGAGCTTAAGAAAACTGAACGATGGTCGAGACAATAGCGATGGGTTTATATAAATAAAACTGATGACTAAATCGCCAGATGATATCCTTTGAACGATGATCGTTTTGAATTCTACGTGATGAGAGCGCTGGATACACAGCAAACCATAGTTGACGACTTTGTAGAAATTTCGACTAATTCGTAACTAAATATTTCAGGCTGTCTTAAAGAAATCGTTACAATTTCGTTGCGCAAATATCGGAACAGTTTCACTTTTTATACAAATTTATAAAGAATTTCGTTATGTGACTGTTTGTACGACATACTGAAATGCGAACGGAGTTCTTTCGAACTGTCTGAACGAAATCGTAACTTTTTCGTAACTATTTCGTTAAGACTCGTTACGAAATCATTATGACATTTCGTTACAAAGTCGTGTCAACCCCTTTCTACGATATTCTTTACAATTTCATAACGAAATCGGATTCCGAAATCGTAAAGATTGCGAAATGTTTGTTACGATTTCGTTAATAATATTTCGAAAAGTTTCCGATTTTGTTGCGAAATCGTAACGAAGATCATACGAAGGGGTTGACACGACTACGTAACAAAATGTCATAACGATTTCGTAACGAGCCTTAACGAAAACGTTACGAATAAGTTCCGATTTCGTTCAGACAGTACGAAAGAAAGGAAAGTTTACTCTGTTTGAATTTCAATATGTTATTCAAACAGTCGCATAACGAAACTCTTTATAAATTCGTAGAAAAAGTGAAACTGTTCCTATATTTGCGTAACGAAAATGTAACGATTTTTTTAAGACAGCTCGAAATAGTTACGAATTATTCGGAGTTTCGACAAAGTTGTCAACTAAGGTTTGCTGGGTATGTTGATAGGGAACAAACAATGTATATTCAATAATTTCTGAAAATATTTTATTGAAACATTTTTTGTCCAAACAACAGTGTTTGTTACAAATTAATTCCGTTTCTTGTAAAAAAAGATGCTGTTGTTGTATAAAACAAACTTTAAAGCACAAAAGCAATGTGATATCAGAAAATAAAAAATAAAACATTTGAAGGGAATTGTCTTAGTTTATTTTCTAAAAAAATCTTATTTTATGAGATTTTTCTCTTATCTTATTCTTATAATCTTATTTTATAAGATTTTTCTGATACAAAAATTTGTAATGTAATTTAAAAATCAAGTTTTCACCTTAAACTTTTCAAGAAACTTTTTTTTAAATTTTTTCGTTTGTTTCCGAAACTTATTCAAAAAGATTAGCCAAAAATAAGCATATAAAAAAGTCCTTATTTGCTCTCTTCTTCTCTTAATTTTTTTTTTTATTAAAATTTTTTTTACATTTTTTTCATAAGCTTATGAAAATTTTTTAATGATTGGTAAATAAGTGGCGGCCATTGCATACTGGTTAAGATGCGTGGCTGGTATGCGAAAGAGCCCAGTTTCGAATTCCATTTGACACGAAATATTTTTTCAATTTGATTAGTTTTTCTGTTTGGCCGTCAACTCTCTGAAGACAATGGCAAGGCTCAGAGAGCAAAAACTGTCATGTAAATATTCTTGAAAACATAAGCCGCTCGGAGTCGGCATCAAGCTTATAAGTCCAGTTCTCGAGCATTTTTGTTGAAACATTTCGCAACACGCACAACACAATTGATCATAAGAAGCTCGGTCAAAGTCCTATAAAGGGCTGAAATGTCCAATCCGTTGTTTTTTTTAATGAAAAAATTTTAGAATCGACCAAAAAATTACAAATATTTTTGTAATTTCATAAAAGTAGAAAGAATTTATTTGAGGAGATTGTAATTTGCAGTTGGCTAACATTTTTTGTAACAATATTTAATTTGTTTCAAACAAATTTTATGTTTTATGAAAATAGTGCAATTTTATTAAATAAGCCTTTTATTGTAAGAATTGTAGGAAAATAAATAAACAAATCTTTGTTTACTTCCAAAGTGTTTTTACTTTTATGAAAATTTTATGTGAACGTAAACAATGTACAGTCTAATCTTGATAGTCCGGACAATGGAAAACCAAGCACTGTCCGAAATATCGAATTGTCCGGATTACCGAGATCAAATAAAAAAATTAACGAAATATTATTTTATAGACATTAAAAATATTTTTATTGAAAAGCAATAGTTTTTATTAAACATTTTTTATTTTTAGAAGGTTAAAGACATCTTTAAGAGATTTGAACAAAATTTGTAGTTTTTATTTGTCGAAGTTTTGTTTCGTTTTTCTTTTTGAATACAATGTCTCTTAGGCTTATGAGTTTTAAAATATCTCCGGCTGCAAAGTCCTGCTCTTCAGTATATTTAATGCACGTGTCAAATGCAATTATAGCCTGAGAGTGTAATGTTTTTGGTACATCATTTTCATTTTCATCCCGACTGCAGTAATCGACATCGTCTTGCTCAGTCTCATCATCACTTATTTCAATGTCGTCCATCAACCATTCATTAATTTCGATAGAACGATACACATCTGGAGCTATATCGACAAGTAGATCAATAATTTCATTTGCATCGTTAGAGAGTAGTGACGCTAGAGGCAGATCATCATCTGAGCTCCATTCTTCGTCATATAGAATTTGATTTAAACATTTTTTTAGCACAGTTTCTTCAACAATATTCCAAGCATTAGACGCCAAAAAAGCAACGTCTTTCAAAGAAAATTTTTTTAAAGCATCCATTAAATTAGTTCCACCGGTTAAAAGCATGGATAAAAAAACTTTTACGGTAGTTAAGTTTTAAAATGCGAATGGCATTTTGGTCCATTGGTTGTATAAGAGCTGTGCAGTTTGGTGGCAAAAACATTACACATATGTCCTTATCGATATCTCCTAGTGATTTTGGGTGACACGTCGCATTGTCTAATATTAAAAGTGCTTTGTTGGATAAATTATTTTCTTTTTGGTATCGTCTTACTTGCTTTATAAACGATGTTTCAAACCAATTCTTAAACATACGCTCAGTCATCCAAGCATTCTTGCTGTGGTCATATTCTAAGGGTAAATTCACTTTCTTAAACGCTCTTGGGTTTTTGGCTATCATAAGCAGCTTAAGCTTATGTTCCCCCGTAGCATTGCAGCAGAAGAGTAACTCTTTCTTTACCAATCTTATGGCCTGGTGCAGATTTCTCAATACGCAATGCAAGAGTTTTTTCTGGCAGCTTCCTCCAAAATAATACCGTCTCATCCGCATTGTATACTTGAGAATATGTTATGCCCATTTCAGCAACTTTTGCATGTAACTTCTCAAATAAATATTTTATTCTATATCTTGATCTGAAGTTGTTTAACCAACCGTTACTAGCCTTAAAATCAGCGCTTGGGCCAAAAATGTCTGCACAAAAAAGCTTTGCTTTTTCCTGAATGATCTCCGACGATATTGGTGCATTATGTTGTCTCTTATTTATAAACCAATTATATAATCGCTCTTCCATTAGGTGGTATTCAGCAGGTCTCATTGTTTTCCGTTTACCAAGCCCATTTTCAGATTTTCCAATGTAGCTGCATAAAAACCAATTTTGTGAATTAAAATAATCAATATACCCTAGAGAACTTACTTATCAATCTTTAATCCATTTAACTTTATGTCTGAAATTGTTGATTTTCCAACATTGTACTCCACTGCAAGTTGTCGTAAAGACTTTCCCTGCGACAGTTTAGTTAAAATTTTTTTTTTTTATCAATCGTTAAAAAAGTATGCGTTTTCTTAACTCTTGGTGTCATTATTAATTTGCAATATGGTTTACTTTAACAAACAATTATTAAACGAACTGCAATCCACTATATCCACGAAATTTTTGCGACTTTCAGTTTCACTACTAAACAAGTAACTGAGCTTTCTGACAAGAAGTCGCAAAAAAAAACATTTAATTCATAAGAAAGCAGCGTTTTTAGGCGTATGGAAAAAAGTATGTAATTCTCTGTAAAAGAGAACAAGGAGAATACATACATATATACATTTTGTTTTTTTTTTTGTGTGAATGCCTACAAATCAACTAAAGAGCAAAATCAACAAACTATAAAAAAGGTGTCCGAATTTTAGAGGTAAAAAATATGAGTGGTGTCCGGATTACAGAGTTTACTATGAAAACAATTTTGTGTCCGGATTACCGCGATGTCCGAATTAGCAGGTGTCCGAATTATCGAGATTAGACTGTAATATGAAAACCAAAAGTTTTCAATTAATGTTATTTTTTATAAAAATAAGTGATTAAAACTTATAAAGCTTTCGCAATTTTAGAAATCTTTTATATTTGGAAATTTGCATTTGAATGCCAAATCTTAACCGTTATATTTCTACTCATTATAAAAGAAAAATCCCGTGATTTCTTTTTCAAAACCCGAAAATCCCGGTATTTTTAAAAGCTCAGTTGTTACCATCCCTAGTTACTGTGCAATCAGCATTTGTGCACCGCTGCTTTTAATGTTATTTTTCGCGTCTTCTCTTTCGGTTTTCATTTTCTTGCTTTATGTGTCCTGCGAGACAGTTTCGCATTTTTCACATAACTTTTACCTTATAGAATTTTTTTTTTTTTCATTTTTAATTTGTTGTTACAAAGTTCATTGAGACGCTTTTTTTCAAATTGAAAAATATTCTTTTAATTCGTCATCGTGCACTTTTAAGTTGTTATTACTTACTGAGGTGGTCGTAACAACCCGTGTCCGGGTTTCAGCCGACCTCATCAGCTCTCGCCAGGCGCCTCTGCTTTGCGCGCGCCTTCTCCAATCGGATACACCAAGTGCGGTTAGGGCTTCCTCAGCCTGGTCCATCCATCGGAGGCATGGTCTCCCTCGTCGTCGTTGACCAGCGACCCTAGCCTCGAGCACCTTTTTCGCTGGAGCTTCGTCGTCCATACGATGGACATGACCCAGCCAGCGTAGTCGCTGCACAGTTATACGCCGAACTACGTCAATGTCATCGTAGAGCTCATACAGCTCGTGGTTCATTCGGATGCGATAGTCATCGCCGACTCGAACAGGACCGAAGATTTTTCGAAGAACTTTTCTCTCGAACCCCCCAGAGCGGCTGCGTCAGTTTGCGAAACTACCCATGCCTCAGCGCCATAAAGCAGCACAGGTAGAACGTGCGTCTTGTAGAGTGTTAGTTTTGTCGATCGAGAGAGGGCTCTGGAACTTAGTTGCTTACTGAGCCCGTAGTTGCACCTATTATACAGGCTGATTTCGTTGTTGGTATTAATGGCGGTGCCAAGGTAAACGAACTCCTTGACTACTTCAAAGTTATAGATGCCGGATGAAGCGTGGGAGTCTAAACGCCGCACTCGCTTGTTTCTAGACAGCATATACTTTGTTTTGCCCTCATTTATCGTCAAACCCACTTTGGCTGATTCCTTTTCGATAGCGGCGAAAGCAGCGGTACTTAGTTTAAGTTGTTATTAGCTGGATTATAATTTATTGCATATGGAATGGTATTTTAATAAAAATTAAGATATCAATCTTAAAAGAACATTTTAATGAACTACACGAAGCTTAGTTTATGGCTCAAAAATATAATAAAAGTCTGTTGAAAGTCCAAAGAAAAAGTTTTGAAACCTTTGAAAAAACAGTTAAAAAATTCTAGAGCTGTAAGCAAAATGTTAAAGGTTTCTTTAACAGCTATTTAGCTTGAAGAACAATCAAGGCCCTAAGAGGCAAAAGTATCTTGAAGGTGTTCTCGGTAGTGTAAGAAGAAGCGCATTTGCTTTCCATCCACGGATACCGGGTTTGTATTTTCGCCAAACCATGGTCCTACGCTTTTACCTTCTTCATTTCATTTTTAAATCTAATCGATTGAAATTTAAATTCGTCTATAGTTATTATTATTTAAGAGTTGTGGTTCTTCAAATTGTCAACTTCAAACGTTGCATGTTTGAGTTTTCGAACCATGATCCTTTTAAAGAAACCTCACTTTCAAAAAAGTATTTATTCCACCAAGTTATAAAACAAAATAATGAAAATTTTGTATAAGAATAGTTTAAACATGAAAGGTTTCTTGAAGTGATCATGGTTCTAAAACCATAACTTACATAGCTTTTAGTTGTGCATTTCTTTGAAAATATGTATCTATGCTAGTTTTTCGACTGCTTTATTACATTTTACAGGGAACCAAAAATTTACCTAAAAGTAATTAAAACGTTCTTTGCTTCAATGAATAACTCATTAAGATTAGTTCAATGCACCCGTAAATTGGTTGACTGCATACCATTTTTTTAAGTTTAAGAACACGTTGTTACGTCAATGAACAATTCATTAAAATAACGAAACTTTTGATTGGAGCAATGAAAAACTTTTATTGATTTATATAAACTTTTTTACAGCTAAGGAATTGTTTCTTTAAATCAAGGAAAAAGTTTTTAATTTCAAAGAGCAAATTCATTGAATCAATGTTTCGATACACCGAGAATAAAAGTAATAGTTACATCACCTAATTCAGCTTGGGTAAAGAGAATTATATGGAAATTATAAACTTATGATTATGCACTTAAGCAATTTTTTGTTTAATACATTGCTTTGAAAGCACATACTTCGATACCCTGCAAAAAAAAATATTTGATTCACCTAAGCCCAAATTCCAAATATACAAATTAAAAGAACACTAGCATGCTTGGCTTAAGCATAGTTTTGAGCTATTTTCTGCAAAAAAAAAAAAAAAAAAAACATAGGTGCGTCGTACGACACACGAGAGAAGGATAGATTTATTAATTTAATGTTTTTTTTGTTATAAAATAACTTTTAAATTCAAAAATAACATAAAGTTAATTAAAAAACACACGTTAATATGCACACCAGTAAATTTACAACATTTTATCAGCAAAAAGAAAAGAAGAAAAGAAAAAAATGCAGTGAGGAATTGAACTTGGAATTTTTGGTGCCAGTCCATCGCTCTACCCACTGATCCAAAAAGCCTTGCTATGTTAACAGATGCTGTATTAACAGATGCACTATGTCACAGTATTCTGTTAATAGCCATACAAAAAACACCTATTAATAGATTTTTGTGTTATGCTGCAGCATAGCTTCAGTTGTAATTAATATTGAATCAATCATAAAGTGTAACGAAGGACTTTGGCTCGATGCGTCGTGTAGTGACTTCTTAATCGGTGGTATCGTTGGGTGTGGGTTCAAATCTCCACGGCAGGCGAAGGTAAAATATTTATATTTGATATTTAATTTCATTTAATGGTATTGTTATAATAAACGCAAGCAGCGAAGAGAAGCCACGAATTTCAGAAAAACAGTGTTGATAAAAGAAAAATTTGTCTAGGTGCCGGTTTCAGTCAAGCGTTTGCTTCGCTCACAGAACGAGAGGCGTCTTCAAAAAAAGGGGGTAAAAAACCAAAAACCGGAAAAAAGTAATATTTTTGAAATTCAATTTTTTTTTTGTTTAAATAATGTATAAGTTACCAAATACTTGGTTAATTCATCACCCAAATAAAAATTGGCAAGTTAACATGTAGCCTTAGGCGTTTTGATAAAGTACTTGGGAGGCTGAAAACTGCCAAAGCCATCTTATAAATTATACTACGTTTTTTCTTCAATTTATATGTAATTATGCATAAAATATATAAAAGGGGTCTTTTTGGTGATGAGTTTTCAAGAAAATTTTTTGTTTTGTTTAAAGAAAAGGATATTGTTAAGATAATATGTAAATATGTATTAGCTGTTACACCAACTTCTCAGCTGTCTGCTATTATTACTGCAGTCCACTTAAGCTACTTAACACAATATTAGGCAAAATCAATGCGAAACTAAAGGTTCTTTTATTTAATGAAAGCGGTCTTTGGATGTAAGAACAGACTTTTGCATTTTAAGAAAATGGCTCTTAAGTCAATGAAAATATTCTTGAACATTTTGAGCTAATTTTGAGAACTAAAAGAGTGATGAAAATAATAAATTTGAGTGTGTGGCCATGGCATACTGGTTAAAGTTTCAGCTGCGCAGAATGTTTTTCAATGGAATTCATTTTTCTGTTTGGTCGTTACCTCTGCAGACAATGGCAAATCTCAGAGAGTAAAAATTACCATGTAAAGGTTCTTGAGAACATAAGCCGTTCGGAGTCGGCATAAAACATGTAGGTCCAGTTCTCGGTCATTTGTGTTCAAATATTTCACAACACGCACAACACAATTGGTCATAAGAATCACGGTCAAAATCCTTTCGAGGGCTGAAATGGCCTTTTTAAGTGTTGACAATGCAGGGAAAAACTTTATTAAGCCTAAAAGAGAGCTTCTTTTTTTCAGAGTGCCTCAATATTTTATTCATAAAATAGCGTTTTACTCCAGAAATGGTCAATGCATGAATGAAAAAAAATAAAAAAAAAAAATCTATATCTTTCCTGGCAACTGTATAAAAATTTGAAGGGTTGGCAGCTTGTGGAGATACTGCGACCACCCACATAATATTTTTTTTTTTATAAAGTATTGCTCTTATTCGACTTCAACCTTAAAAGCCCATAAAGCGCAAACAAATCCGCTAAACATAAAAATCACTCGCCTATACATCTGCCCCCCTTCCCCCCAACTGCCGCTACTTATTTTTTATAAATAAAAAAAGAGGCTGGAAATTCTATAACGTGTTGGCAGCTAATACATAGCATATAAAGGGTGTTTTTTTTAGAGGTATAGAACTTCGAATTGAAATAAAACACAAGAAAATCGTTTTAATGTCCATCAATTTGGCTTTATTGGAAGGATAATTTTATGCCATTAATGTTTAAATATGATTTCGGGCATGTGGCCTCCGCGGCTGGCTCGAATAAATCTAATTCTACAGGTCCAATTTTCAACCACTTTTTCGAGCATATGGGGCCGTATGTCGGCAATAACGCTACGAATGTTGGCTTCCAAGTCCCCTAACGTTTCTGGTTTGCTGGCGTAGACGAGCGACTTCACATATCCCCAAAGAAAATAATCCAATGGTGTCAAATCACACGATCTTGGTGGCCAATTGACAGGTCCATTCCGCGAAATTATGCGCTCATCGAATGTTTCCTTCAATAAATCGATTGTGACGTGCGCTGTGTGGCATGTAGCGCCGTCTTGTTGGAACCACAACTCATCCACATTCATGCCATCCAATTCGGGAACAAAATAGTCGGTTATCATGGCTCTATACCGGTCTCCATTAACGGTAACTGACTCTGCAGCATTATTTCGGAAGAAGAATGGCCCAAAGACTCCACCAGCCCATAGAGCACACTAAACAGTCAGTTTTTGTGGATGTAATGGCGTCTCAAGGGTCTCATGTGGATTCTGTTCACTCCAAATGCGGCAATTTTGCTTGTTGACGTAGCCATTCAACCAAAAATGAGCCTCATCACTGAACAAAATTTTGCGATGATAATCAGCATCGAGATCAATCTCATTTTCGGCCCATACACCAAAATCACGACGCATTGCATGGTCTCGCGGCTTTAATTCTTGCACAAGCTGGATCTTGTAAGGTCGCAAGCCAAGATCTTTGCGCAAAATCTTCCATAAAGTTGATGGACAAAGCTCCAATTGCTGTGCACGGTGGCGAATCGATTCATTCGGGTCCTCTTCAACATTTTGCTCTACAGCGGCAATTGTTTCTTCGGTGCGCACTGTTCGACGTCTCTGCGGATGCGTATTATCACATAGAGTAAACGTAGTGCGAAAACGATCCATGGTTAACCGAATTAATTGCTCTGATGGACGATTATGTCGACCATAAAATGGACGGAGCTTGCGGTAAACTTCGCGAACTGAACCATTATTTTCGAAATAAATTTGCACGATTTGCAAGCGTTGTTCTTTTGTCAACCTGTTCATGATGAAATGGCAAACCAAACTGAACATAAATGACATTAGAGTTGCCAGATTTGACCACAAAATGCCAGTTTTATCTCTATTCGAAAAACAAACCTCTAAAAAAAACACCCTTTATATGGATGTATGTCTTTTTTTTTTTTGTTTTTGTCAACACCATACGCAAGTTTAACAAAAAAAGTTTAATTTAGCTTTATATTGAGCTATGACTGTTGCTGGCAGACCTATAACTTTGAAATTATCGTTATCGATAATTTATCAATAGCTAAAGCTATAAAGTTATCTATTGAACTATTGAAGGTAAAGTTTTAAAATATTATCATTTTCGATGCATATGCGATTATTTAAGTGAAGTTAATGCAATTGAATTTTCTGCTAATTTGTATGCTATGGTAGCGTACTGTTTGTGTTTGCGTTCAAATACACAAACTTCAGTGCCACAGAAAAATGAGTGAATTCATCTACGATACACAATGTTAATGTACTGTTCTCTTAAATCTACACTGTAGTACGGTACGTTAGCATATATTTTTATTCACTGGCTTGGAAGAGTTCAATTGAATTTGCCTTTAAGTGCCTGAGCTTTAAATATGACGTACGATTCGGAGCTTTCATTAGTATTTCTACCTCCATCTATGACCCTCGAAACTCTTTAAAGCTCAAAAAAATAATAAATTTGAAACTTATGCTTAACATAAATAATTTCATCACGTCTCCAAACTGGAACGTCTAAGCCTGCATATAAAAAAGCTATATTTTATGCAACTAAGCAACTAAGTAAACGATGCTTTGCTCTGTGTTAAACACGATTTTGGGAAATTAGTGTTTATTCATTGATTTCCAAAAAAAAGTTACATTTTTTAAAAAACATTATCACTCTGTTTTCTAGGAATCTTTAAAAAAAAGAATTTAGAGAACTAATTGAATTTTTTTTTAAATAAATACTATAAAATATGAAAAGGCGTTAACTACCTTGTTGAACTGTGAGATTATGTCCAATATGCTTTATCTCAGTACAGGCTTCATAAATTTTACAAATCAACCTCATGGTTAAAATTATTTTCTTAACTTTGTTTAATAAAAAAAATGTTGTTTTAACACTGTATCTCTGGACTTTCTTTAAATTACAACGTTATATATAAAAAAGCATTTTTAATATTCCTGATAGCTGATTTTCGTGTATTTTTATTTTTTTTCATTTTAAAGCAAACTTTCTTTACAAACTTTCTAAAAATCTTTTTAGAATACTGTGATTTGTCAGTTATAGAATATGATTTCTCATTTCTTTTTTCTCAGAATGCCAAATTTTGACGGTGTTCTTATGAGTTTTTCGTGTTCCTGCCCGGTCTGGGAATAAGCTTAGATTCTTATATTCTTTCACCACCTCTTTAATTGAGACAGAAAATTAAAGATTTTTAAAAATGCTTTTGTACTTTATATAATAAGTAGAAATTTAAAGCACACATTCATTCCATACCACTTAAGAGCAACCACAAATACAACCTTGCATTGCATCATTGCAACTTTTGAACATTCCATTGATTTCTTGACTGATCACATAAATAGGAAAATACAATAAATACAACATTTCTGTCGGAAACTGCTAACTCACAATAAGAATAAAAGAATAGAAAAAAAATACACGCACACACACACAAACATGACCACCCTATAGGAACAAACTAAATTGTTTTTAAAAACAACTAGTTAAAAAACTAATTTAAAATAAACCAGTATATGAACTACTTTGAATTATATCAAGGCGGCATCCACTTCAATTGTAAATAGTTTTATTTGCATTATATATAAAATAATTGAAATACTACTTAAAAACAAGTGATTGATAAACTACTTTGAATTTTATTAAGGCGGCAACTACTCTGATTATGACATGTTTTAATTGCAAATTTTTATTAGATTACAAGTTTATATATAAATATTTAACCATCTTATCTCATCAAATATTAACTTTAGAGTAATAGTTTTCAATTGGTTATTTTAAAGTAGTTAAAAACTAATGTAAATTTAACTAATTTAACAAGTAGTTAAAAATATATGCCGACGAAAGTCAATTGACTTATTTAGCGGACATCACCATACAAAATATGTTAGTTCATTCCATGGGAAAAAGTCAGAATTTCAACTAGTTCTGGTTGACAAAAAACTACTTTATCAACTACTTTTAAATTAGTTGATTTTCCTACAGGGCAGTGACATGTGGGTGGCTTTGTTTGAGTTGCAGTTCAGAAGCTCGCAACAGTGGGCAATAAAGGAGTGTATGTTTCAATGAAGATGCGCTAGAAGCGAATATAATAGAAAAATCACCCGCGGCTATATGGTTGGCAGGGTGCAAATCCGTAGCGCTGAAACTAACAAACACATTCACACAGTCCATCCTTCGCTCACATACATACATAAAAATAACATTGCAACATTGATGACCAGCCGAGCGAGCAAGTGCAGAAAACAAATACCAACTCCAGCCACACCACATGTGTTGCTTATAAGCCCCTTTTGGCCTTGGTAAGCACTTTAAGACGAAAATAAAACATTTAAGAAACAAGAAAAGCAACGTCTGAGCAGAGTGTCTGAGCAGAACAGCAGGAAGCAAACATTTTTATAGCCACAAACTCTGACCTTACTTGGCAAAATGGCAAGAATTATGAGTTTGCCATTGAGTTGAACTGGTCTAAAAGAAGCGTATGACGGGTGGGCGTGCGCTCAGACTGCTGCTGCTGCTCTGTGTGTGGCTGCATAACCCTTTTCTGATAATTCCGGAAGCCAAAAATGTGTTCGAATCTAATAGTTCGGAATCAATTGGATTTAAATCATTGATCTATCGCATTGAATTATTGCATTGAGAGTGGTTGTCCGGTTTGAGAAGGAGTCGCAGTGCGGCTTTGTGTGTGTGTGTGTGTGTGTATTGTAAAGTTTAAGACAGGCGATTAAATGAAAAGCAATTCACTTTATGTAGCAAAGCTTTTCATAGAGCTTCTTCTGGGCAAGCAATAGAAGAGCAGCATATATTGAGCTGAACAAGAGAGAAAAGAGAGGGCAGCATAAAAAGTATACAAAAATTGAAAAATTGATTTTATGTATTTATGGTACAGCCACAAAGTATGCTGCATAAAGTCTCACCTCTACATATTTTAAGGCGATGTTAATAAAAATTGCTCCTTTAAGGCGTAGATACCGTCTTTGATGATGAGACAGATACTTGATTCTTCTTTTTTTTTTTTTGAGTATTTATTAAAAAAGAAAAAAATCAATTTTATACAAGACTTAAATGAAATAATGCTCAAGCTCAAGTGCATAAAGCTTACTTTTAGGCATTCAGTTTTAATATCAAAACTTTGATTAATGCTGCTTTGAGTTATTTATGTATCAATGTTAAAGCCACAAATCATCATTTTTCTTTAGCTTATAAATATGAGGTATATTTTTAGGCATTTTGACTGCCAAGAGTGTAGGTAAGATTAAGGAATTCTTTGTTATTGATGTAGCAAGTTTGAGAACATTAAATAAGCTAACAAAAAAAAAAAAAAATAAGCTTGTGTATACTAGAAGGAGAGATTAAAGTTTTTTTTTTGGCTTTTGCCAAAATGTAAAATGTTAATGTTAAATCTTAATAAGATATTTTTTTTAAGTTATCATCCATCAAAAGTAAACATTATACCAAGGGGAGCAATAATTTATAAAACAGTGACATCACCGGAAGACGGCTTAAAATTATGGATTGTTTGGAGATAAAAACTAGTAAGGAATGGAGCTTCGGTAGGGTATCGAAGCTAAAATACCCCCCCGCGGACGTATTGAAGCATATTCGAAGTCTTTAGCCATCTATAAAATGTTTATGTACTATCTGCATTAATATTTGTGTAATACGCTTGATCTTATTTTACCGTTAGCTGCCACATAGAATAATTTGTAGACTGCTCATTATGCTAAAGAATATGTCTGCAAAATTTGGTTGGTATGTGGAAATTCATACCAGTGGTGAAAACAATTTCGTTTAAAATTAAAGTGTCACGCCCCCGTTCAATTCCACCCAATTTTCGAGAATACTGACTGCTCATTATTTCAAACAATATGGAAAATTTGGAAGAAGTTAGATGAAGGCTGTGAAAGGAGTTCAGTTTAAATTAAATTTTCACGCCCCTGTCTAATTTCGCCCAATTTTTTGGACTAACCACTGCTCATTATTCTAAAGAATATATTTGCAAAATTTGTTTGAAATCAGAAAAAAGGTATAGTTAGAGTTCGATTTAGTTCGAGAATTAAAATTGACACGCCCCTTTTTTAATCCCACCCACGTTTGTGGGCTTAAAGCTTCTCATTATACTAAAGACTATGTGCGAAATTTGGTGGAAACGGTGCAGATGGAATAGATTAAAAATAAAGTGCCACGCACCCTGTCTCCCCTTTTATAAACTTTTATAAACTACATACTGATCCTTATGCCAAGTCAAATGTGTGCAAAATTTGGTTTAAGTCGGACAAACGGAGTAGAGGGAATTCGATTAGAGTTTAATTGGCACACCCCTTTTCCAATCCCACCCACTTTTGTAGACTTAAAACTTCTCATCATACTAAAGAATATATGTAAGAAATTTGGTTGAAGCTGGGCAAACGGTGTGCCACGCCCCCTGCCTAGTACCGTCCAATTTTATAAACTTTAGACTGCTCAAATTACCAAGCATATGTTAATATGTGCAAAATTTTGTTGATGTCAGACACACGGTGTTGAAGAAGTTCGAATGAAAGTAAAAATGCCACGCCCACTTTCCAAGTATAAAGACTTCACATTACATCATACATGTAAATAGAATATATGTGCAAAATTTGGTATGGGTTGGATAAACGATGTAGGTGGAATTTGGAAAACGAAAGTTTTTCTATTTTGATGACGTCACTTTCTATGGGAAATAGGCGTGGTTTCCATCCGATTTTACCAAATATCATAGAGATGGTTCATATTATATATCAAAGCTTATAAGCAAAACTTCATTTCTTTAATTTTTGCGGATTTTTAAAAGATTTTACGTTTAAAAAAAAGCCAATTTGTATGGGAGGTAGGCGTGTTTTTCATCCGATTTTGTCAAATATCATAGTGATGACCTGCATTTAATATCAAAGTCTATGTGGAAAGTTTTTTTAACTTAAGCAGCTTTTTAAGAGGTTTTACGGTTAATATAAAGCCACTTTGTATGGAAGGTAGGCGTGGTTTTCATCCGATTTTTCCAAATTTCCTAGTCAGGATTTATTATGAAGGTCAAAGCTTATGTGCAAAATTTGAAGGCATTTCTTTATTTTTTTAGGATTTTTAAGAGATTTTACTGTTAAAATAAAATCACTCTGTAGGTGAGGTAGGCGTGGTTTTCATTCGAATTGGCTCATTTTCGAACTTTTTTAAAAAAAAGCTTATATTTTGAATTTTATCGCGATTGCTTTAAAATTACGGCTGTAATCGTGTCGACTGACAGACGGAACTCGACTCAAGAGGTGATGCTGATCAAAAATATATAAGTTTTTCTATACCTGCCACACCTGCTCATTGGCGTTACAAACGGAATGACAAAGTTAACCCTTAAATGCCCAAGTTTGAACAACTATTCTTCGACGACTTTTTTTTCATGTGAGTTTTACTCCCCGTACCTACAAATTACCTGGTTGGTCCCTAGCGCTACCAGAGCGCTATTATTATATATTTCTAATGGGAGCTCATTAGAAATATTAAACAAAAAAGAAAAACTAAACAAGTATTCATTTTATTAGAAAAAAACATAAATCAGACAGGAAAATATTCTACAATGGATTAGTAAGTAATTTTGTGTGAAAATCTTAAAAAACAGTTTTTTTCTGGAATGAAACATAAATTTACTTCACATTTTCGGCAAAACACCTTTGATCGTGATGAACAATTTAGATGCTTACATCTTGATTTTCCATCTTTTACATAAGTGGGAAAATGACCCACATTATCTAATCGAACGTCGCACGTCGGCATCGCACCAACGTGTGGACGACTTCTTTTTTCTTGAATATTACACTCTAGTTTGCTTTGGCGACCTATTTTCTGTGTATGAGTACCCGTTTTTACTAATACTTCCGCGACTTTGCATATAAATTCGTGAAGAAGTTTTGTTTTGCCTGTCTATATAAAACGTCTATATAAAATCCATGAATTAGTCATGGCCATGTTGAACATATGGCAAATCAAACGGTTGGTCCACTTGCGTGATTTTATGCGAACATGGCAACGGCCAAGTGACGAATCCATGAGATCCACTCCACCCATGTATTTGTTGTACTCATGCATAACATTGGGACATGGAATATCTTCAACTTGCTTTGTCTTTTTATTAAATCTCTCAATTGTTGGTGCGTCTTCAGGTGTTAGACCAGAACTAAGTTTATATGGTTTTATGCCAGCTAAAGTTGATGCCATACAGACAATTTTGTTGTCTTTCCAAGACACAATTGAAATGTCAATGCCATGTATTAATGCAATGAACTCTTCAGTATCACCACGAGCTTCCATATATTCTGTAAACTTGCACCCGGGAGTTCGGTTGCGACGAATAGTATCTAGTGAGTATATTTCTCGGGTACGCAAATAAGCTAGCAACGGAAGGGTTTTATAGTAGTTGTCGAAAAAGATAGTGTGATTAACGAAAGATGAAACCGTACGATTTAATCGAACAACAACATTCGCAGCAGCACCCAAATTTGGCTCATTATCGATTCGATGTTCTTCATTCCCAGAATAGATTTCAAAGGCATAACACAAACCTGAATCGTCGCATATCAAAAAAGGTTTATCACCCCATGGATGGGGTTTGTCTGGCATGTAATGCTTCATATAATGTTTAATTTTCGTTGCACAAATCTGTTTATTAACGCAAAGACGACCTTTTTTGGGTACTCTTACGAAATTATGAGTGAGTGCATAAATCAACGGTCGTAATTTGTATAAACGATCATAGGTAATAACGTTAGTCGGAATAGATCCATGTTCATTTTCAATATTTTTTTGTAACTGTTGCTGTAGTGATGATCTGCGTGCAGCGGAAGATGTGGATGGTTGCTCATCAACTGCAGTAGCTGGCTGCTTTTCTGGAGCGCGATGACGTGGCATGTTTTCGTTGTTGTTTATATGTAAAAATTTTCGGATTTTATCACAGCGATTACGCGCCATGGCTTCCATTATTTGGCGATTTCCATAATTACTCCAGTATATGCGCACATTTGGATATCTAATAGAGCCCTGCATGAGTATGCTTTTTCGCCTCCCTGAATATATTCTCTTGCTATAGAATAAACAATTTCCTCTATATTTTTCTGCTTTGCTCATACCTGTTCTTACACTCTCTTTGTTTTATTAAGGTATAAGAAACAAAGAGAATAAGAGTAAAATGCTTTACTAACAACATCAGGTAGCAAATAAAGCAATAAAATAAAACAAAAATATCAGTGCTCATCCCTGAATATTTAGCGAATATTTTTTTATTCGTTCGTTCGTAGAACGAAAAGTATGTTTTTTGTATTGGTACCCAAAAAAGTTTGGTAGATAGGGGGTAGGTGTGTTCGGGAGGTATCTTGAGGGGCAAAAAATAATAGGACCATTTCATATATTTCCCCCCTCTAGGAGTTCAGCAACGGCCGATGTAAACTATTTTCGACAGCTTTTGTGTTTATTGTATAGGGAGCCACAGATGGGTGGTAGATATGGGTAGGTGTGGTCGGCAGAAATGTAGCGGAGCAAAAAATAATAGAACCAGCTCATATATTTGACCCCTCTAGGAGTTCAGCTACGGCCGATATAAACTATTTTCGACAGCTTTTGTCTTTTTTGTATCGAAGGTAGCGAAAAAGCAACAAAAAATAACACAAATATGCGTTAATAATAACATAAAGCTAATTGCGGGGAAAAACCAACATACCTGATTCTTATTCAGGTCACTGCAGCAAATTCCTGAGTATTCATATAGTTTATTAAGTACTCAGAGAAATATCTGAAGCAACGCGTAGATCGCATACTCACCTCAATGCAAAAGTGTATGAAAAGAGAACAGAGAACAAATAAAAACTTATTCTCTTGCGCTACACGACCTGTTGCTACACGACCTGTTGTTTACATTCCTTCGCTTGCAGCTTTGCTTGCCGTGACTGCAACAGCAGAGAATCAGGGTATATTCAGTTGATGAATATATTCATGCAGGGCTCTAACATCTAAGCACAGACATGAAATAATTGATACCCAAAAATCTTCTGATTTCGTCTAGTGTAGTTTTTAGCGATTGCGCTGGATCCCTTTGTATTGCATACAAGTTGCTTTGTTCAACGATATTTGCAATTATATCGTCTGTTAGTAAGAATGAAAAAAACTTGAATGGACTGTTCAATGCCATTATTTCTGGGGTAAGATTAGCGTTGCCACGAAATTTGACACAATCTATATTTTTCTGTAGATGACATTGCTTCCACAATGGTCTTTTGAACTCAATGGAGTCTTTATCGATTGAAATATCCGAGAAAAGCGTTGCATACTCAAAACAACTTATAAAAGTTCAAAAAAATTGGGGACTGCTCAAAATGCTCAATGCATATACTTTTTACCTTGGCTATCATTCTCACTTTCATCGTTCTTGTAATAACCTCCATCATCCATTGCTGCATTGCTTTTACAACATAATTTTTTATAATAGGTGGCACGAAATCAGGATCTATCATACTGTCGTCATCCGAAAAGTCTCCATCTTCACTATCTGACCACGATTTTCTTCGCATAAAGTCTTCCAATTGTTCGTCAGTTGAAAAAGCACAATTTTTTTCGGACATTCTTTTGGTTTCTATTAAAAAAAAAAAAAAACAGATAAAAACACAGATTCTAAATTTCAACAATTCTGCACTATACCAATAGAAACAGAAACTAACAACAGCATTGTCATCAAAATTTCACTTTTCTAACCATTTGCATTTTTGATAAACTTTTGCAGATAGTTTATTAAATTTTTATATTCAATACTTACGTTGGGTATTAAATTCACTATTGAAAAATTAAATAATTTTTTCGATTGCGATAACACAAAATTTTATAAAGAAACAACTTATCGAAAATTCACAATTTACTAAAATTTTGTTTTTTGTGGGTGTTACCTCTTGAAGGACTAAAACACTTTTCAAGCGAAATAAAAGCACGTGTGTTCAAAACAAAATGGTGGCACTTAGATCAGAGAACAGTAGCGTGCAAAAAAATTAGCCAAAAAAAAATATGTAAGAGATGCGAAAAGAAAGTGGAAGTGGTTGGTTCCTCGCGGTACCACCAGGCTTTTAAGGGTTAATGTATCCCTTATGCCGTACGCGTTGGGGTATACAATTTAACGACATTAAGTGCTCCTCCATAAAAATTGAGAAGACTTACGAGTAGCTTTGAATTTTTTTTTGAAAAATGCCATTCAGATATTTCTACACTTAAATTTAAAAAAAGCGAACAAAAACTTTAACATGAAAAAAATTATTTAATTCTACTTCAGAATCACTGCACGCCGCTATTTATTTACAAATATAATTTCAACTTTTGCATTCATTCTAAATAATTTCATTTTATGTTCACTGACGGTTAAGTGAACATTAAGACATTTATAGTTTTGGTATTCGAGATATTCGCATGGTAGTTTTATACAGTTTACATGAGAAAATTAAGTTGAACTTTTCTACCTATAATACTTTAAAATTTTCATCGAACCCATGAAAGGTGACATTTATAAGCCTCTAGCCCTATTCTGTTGATTGACAATTGTAAATTTATTGACAACTGTAAACATTTCTTATTCTTAAATATAAACAAAAGCTCATAACATTACAAAACTGTTAGCAACATAAAAAAATATTCAGAACAAATAAATAAGCGAAACATTTTGAATGTTTTCAACCCCTTGGACCAAAAAATAGCACATTTAAGACTAGCTTGTCAATGAATTTATAGTTGTCAATCAACAGAATAAGGCTTTTAGTCTGAATTTGTGCTATATAGTAGGAACTTAATAACTTTTAAGTATTTACTAATTTTGTTTTAAAGTGTTTTTTTTTTTTTTTAAGTAATGCTAGTAATAAATCTCAACACCAACTGTATTTTTTCGAAATTTTAACAGCTCGTTATTCGTTATAACCACTGCTGATGGATATTTTAATGCCCCAATTTTTGAAACGCTCCTCTGATGATGTATGTTTCACTCGTATTTTGGAGTACAAAAAAGTTTTCTCTTAACCCTTAACTGATAAGCTTGGTCTGTGGTACCATGCTAAAAAAGAAAAGATTATATTTCTCTCATTAATCAGTCGTGTTGTTATTTATGGCGTTCTTTGAAAAAAAAAACAAACTTATAGCTACAATACATTCTTTGAGCTGTTTCAGTTAAGGGCTAGCAACCATCTTCATGACTTGCCAGTGGCAAAATTTGTTGCTTCTTTACTTCATGCTTGTCTCTTTTTCAACAATACGCCAATAAATGCTTCGGATGTGCTGTCCTTTCATTCCTTTTTTATAGCTTATTTTTATAGGAAATAGTTTTGGGTTCTGTCTGTTTATATATTCGAACTTTGTTGCAGTTTATGAGTTGTTGTTGCTGTTGTTTTTATTGTTGTTGTCCGGGGAATAATTTTCTTGTTAACATTTTTTGGTGTTTTTTTTTTTGGAGTTTTTGTTGCTGTTGTTGTATTTTATGATATTTTGATCGATTATATTATTGCTTGATATTGTATGGTGTAAAATTGTTTTTATCCTATTTTTTCCCACCCTACTTCTTCTTTTTCCCCTTCCCATATTCCAATTTTTTTCTTCTTTTGTTTTAAGCTCATGTCTGCTGGTCCATTTTTTATGTGTGTTTCCTGTTTTTATCGGTTTCTTATTGTGTATTCATAGTTTTGTCACATTCTTGCTTAAACTGTGAGTGTTGCCACATTGTGCAACTATGTTGCCTATATTTTGTTTTTTGTTTTTGTATTTTTATGGTCGTTATTGTTTGGTTTTTATCAGTTGTGTGTATTGCCATTTTGTGGTCAATATTTTACCCGTTAAGTGTTGTCTGTTGGCTAAACGATTTTGCTGCAAAAAAATAAACAATCAAAAGATTTTGATCTGTATTAATTTTGACTGAAAATTTATGACCTTATGTTGAAGAGTTGAAATGAAAAGAGAAAATGAGAAAAATTTGCTAAGCCTGACGAGCTTTTTATTGAATTTTAAACTTTTTTGAGTGTTTTTTTGTATTTTGGAACATTCCAGCAAACTGATGGTATTTAAATAAAGTGTTTTTGTTTTCAATATTATTTTCATTTGGTTGAGGTAGCTGGGATTTTAATGATTTTATGAAAATTTCTACTGTTTCTCAGCACAATTAGAACATTTTTTTTTGAAAACTTTAAAGTCGGATATACTTTTATAAGCTTTCCGAAAGTTTTAAACAGAAAAGCGACAAGCGACTAAAATAACAAAAAAGCACGTTTCTAATTTTTTTTGAAGCGAAGCTTTTTACTCCTCGTTCTGTGATTTGCTTGGAGTGAAATCTGAAAAATTTTCGACAGATTTTTTCTTGGAAATTTGATAGTTTCTTTGTTGCTAGTGCTTATTACAACAAGGAAATTTAATACTTTAATATTAAATACTAAAAATATTTGTTGGCCTGCCCGTGGGGATCGAACCCGTGTTCTTCTAGATGAGAGTCCAATACACTATCCACCAGGCCACAAAGACTTATTGGTAATGGTTGTTAATTCAATGTTAATTATAACAGGCCACAAAGACTTATTGGTAATGGTTGTTAATTCAATGATAATTATAACAGAAGCTATTGCTGCAGTAGATCGCCACCATCTATCAATAGATAGAGGATTGTGTATTTGCTATGCTACAACTATCAAAAAGTTGCTTTTATTTGCCACAAGGTGTCTCCAACATCGGTGTGTTTGTATTGTGAATGCGTTTGTGGTGCTGTTGGCATAGAGTCTAAATTATTATCTAGAGATTGCATCATCTGCTAAAATCTCTGGCATGTGTTAACAGAGTTATTTCACTTAAAAAATGAAGAAAAAAACTCTGTTAACCTCTGTTAACACATGCCAGAGATTTAGCAGAGTTGATGCAATCTCTAGATAATAATTTATACTCTATGCTGTTGGTACCATAGAGAGTAAATTATTATCAAGAGACATAGAGTGTAAATTATTATCTAGAGATTGCATCAACTCTGCTAAATCTCTGGCATGTGTTAACAGAGTTATTTCACTTAAAAACATGAAGAAAAAAACTCTGTGAACCTCTGTTAACACATGCCAGAGATTTAGCAGAGTTGATGCAATCTCTAGATAATATTTTACACTCTATGTTGGTACGAAGAAAATTAGCAATGCCCACAATTGCGTTGACAAGTGCGTTTTTAAGCAATGGTCGTTGTTAACAAACGCATGCATGACTCAGTTCAACCAAGTTCACAACCATGTGTGGAGAGTTAAAATGGAGAGTCGCTGGCATTATATGCCCGTATATGTAATTGGCGTGGAAATTTGACAATCAACAATAAAAAAATAAGCAGTAAATATGTTTTCTGTGTATATGTAATTTATTTTATATCATTTTAAATTTTTGAATTTAAAAGTTAATTAATTAAAAAGAAAAAAATTATTGAGTTGTAAGTCTATGTAACTGCGAAAAAGCTTCGCTTATCTCGTGTGTCCAACGACGCACCTGTGTTTTTTTTTGATCTTCAGTTGACCAACCTGGTTTCGAGTAATTCGAAAAATACAAGCTTTGAAGTTACTTCGAAGCTTTAGTTTGTTAAATAGTTCGTACCATGCACATTTAAAGATTTTGTTGTTTTTACTGCTTGAGCATCTGCAGAACTGCAACGTATTTGTTGTTGTTTTTATTTGTTTTTTTTTTTTATTAATCAAAAAGATGTTGAAAATAAAATAACATTTTCTTAATAAAAATCTTCCTTTATGATAATTCATTCATCATTATTCAAATCATCTTATCAAGCTCTTTTATGCTTAAATCAAAGCTATACATTCCTACACAACCACAAACTCGGCACTTATGTCTATGTATTTGTGCATTGAAAAGCTTTGTGCTGTCAAAAGAAAAGATGGTTGCGTGGAGTAAAGCTTCTAAAAAAGATAATTGCGCAGAGTAAAGATTTTAGAAAAAGTTTTTAAAAGTTGCTTTGATACACCTGTAAAAGATTTAGTTTTTTAGTGAATGGTATTGTTTATTATTTATAATAATGTTTGCAAGCAAAACAATTAGCGAAAATGCTCATCTGAAAGCTCTAGCAGCGTGCGTGTTCTTTATTACGTTTGAAGGGAATGTGCATCGACATCCTACCTCATGAGTTTTCAAATCATACTGAAAGCTATAGCAGCGTACGTATGCTTAAATACGTGTGACGGCAGAGAAAGCTCTTTGCCCGCGCTGCCGCCAGTTGTTTAGCTCTAGCTTAAATATAAAATAAGCTTAAAGCTGCTTTCAAGCTTTTATTCATTATTGCCGGAAATTATTTTCATTTTGATTACAGCACATTTTTTTTATTTATGCAGATCTGTAAGTTTATCAAAAGCTTTCATCATTTTTCGTAAAGAATCGAGATTTTAAAGAAATTTTTGGTTTTTGTTGGAAATAATTCAAAATATATTTTATTTTTTGAAGCTTCTGAATAACTCCGGAATTTTAAAGCTCAAGGCTTTTGGAAAGCTTTTGTAATATTTCATATCAATTTTACAAGTTCTTCATCAAAGCTTTCTTTAAAGTGTTTTTAAAGCTTTTAGGTACATGATGGTTGTATGTAGAAGCTTAAGAAAAAATTTTAAATAATTCTGCCTATCAAATTGACGAAAGTTTTTTTTCAAAAATACCTAAGTATTCAGGGATAAAGCCACCTCGTCAAACTCTTTAAAATTAAGTATTTTGTACTTACTGTTAAGTATATTGTCAAGTATGAATGCTTGCAACACATCTCTTGTCTTGATTTTAGCTCAATTTGATTGCAAAAATTCTTCAAAGCTTGCAGCTATGCTTGAAATGTGTTTAAAAAACTTTTCATTGACGAATACTTGCTTTGAACTTTCGAAGCACAAATACATGTTTTTACAAGTTTTCAAAAAAGAAATGCTTAGAAATATTTTACTACTAAAACAACTAAGGTAATAATAAACAATGAAACAACAAAACAACTATAACAAGAAAATACTACAATAACAACAATAAAACTTTTTTCTATGTATAGATGTATGTTCATCTTGTTGCTCGCTCTATTAGTTTCTTTTATTTGACATTCTGAACTTGGTTATAATAACAACATGCACAACTTTTTCTAGTTGTAACAAACAGTAGCGCAACCACAGGGGGGCTTAGGTTTAAACCCCTCCCCCCAAAATTATCGTAGCAAAAAGAAGTTACAATTAAAGTGACTCACACGAAAAGTAATCGCAAGTTTTTATTAAAAGAATGAAAACCCAAACATAAATTTCGAATCTATTTTTGTTGAACCGTAGACTTTTAAACTATCAATGCTCTATTCGTTCAGAATACATGTGTTTAAATTTTTCCAGTTGAAATTCTGACCACTTGGGGTATTGTCAATTGTTCTATTTGAGCATGGTGTGAGAAGCCAGATGGTAGTGTATTTTCTTATTCTCTTTGTTAACGTATCTTTCTCACCAAAAATGTGCCTAGATCTATCAAGAACAGGTGATAGTTAATTTTAAGCATAACCCATAAGCAAAACGAAGTTTGTGAAATTTGTGTTTCTTATTATTTTATGGAAAAGAACACTGCAATGGCGCCACCCATTCAATGACCAACTAGGGTGAAAGGGAATTATTTGCCCTGATAGAGCTTTCCAATAAGTTCGCCATAACACGTCGCTGTGGTTGAAGTACTAATACTTTATTAAAAAATTATCACACATTCAATTTGTTACTTCACAATATAATATGGTATAGAATTTATTTATTATACTTAATGGTCCCATCTCTCCTGTTTTTGGCAGGAGACTTCAGTTTTTTCGAATCAAAACTTCTGACCGGTTTTTGCTCTCGAAAAACCTGTTTTTGTCCAGAGATATGTGCTTATAATTCTAGGCGATAATGTCACCGCAGATGATAACATTCAATATTTCGATGAACTGCAAACATCTTTGTTTTCTTATCGCCAAAGACAGCGTCAGAAAAGGAAGCGTTTATCAAGGATGCATGCGATACCAAATGCATATAAATCCAAATGCCAAATGCATATAATTCTTCGGAAATTTGTACAAACCAATATTATTTTGTTATCAATTAAAGTGGATTTTGCAGATGATGCTCTTAAATACATCGAAAAGTGGTCTGCGCCAATTATGAAATTGAAAGTCATGCAAAAATTTGATATGCAAATCTTGTACGACGCGGTAAAAACTATTGTTCAAAGGTTAAAGTCAATTTATGGGAAGACAACGAAGTTACGCCCATAAACCGATGGATCGAACTATTCTGTCATTTGGAAAATGAAAGCTGCAACTACAAAAAAAAAAGGCAAAAATCCTGGAGTTTGCATTTTTGCTTGCCCGGGTTTTACTGCTCCCGTAAAGAGAGTTTTTGCTGCTATGAATGAGACGTGAACATCGTGTGCACATTGAAGTCCTTTCTAGTCGTCAAAATAAATTTTGCGAATGTCGTGTTTGAAATTGCTCGAATCTCTGCGAAGAAGTAGAAAATGTTTTGTACGATAACATTAAATTTGATAACTATAAACACTGAATCAAAAACGTACATTAAATCAAAGAAAATGTTCTTTGTTTTAATGAATTAGTCCCATGTACGAGTTCAATGAATCTCTGTTCTTTAGTTTTATGCACGTTTTCTTACAGCCAAAGAATCATTTTTTTAAATCAAGGAAATAATACTTATTTTCAAAGAACAGATTCTTTAAAATAATAAAAATAAATTTAAATCTATATTCTGTATATGATTTAAAGAATGCGTTCTTTGGGGGAGTAAGGAAAATTAAATTAAATCAAAGAAAATTTTTTTGAATCAGTGAACAGAGATTCATTGAATCAATAGCTGCATTCCCGTGGCACTGGATCAGATCAAATCTCAATGGAACAGTTTTAGTTAAACTTTATTACAATTTGGCATCACTCGCGATGAAGTGTCAAAATACGAGTGCGAGCAGTAAGACGAAAACTCAGATTTGCCAACTATTTTCGTTTTGAAAAAAATACTTTAAACTTGGCAGAATTTGAAGATCAGAATCACAATGCTCTTTTGCAGTGTGAATAATAAAGAGCCACACTTTAGATCAACGACCACGGAAATACAGCTAATGAGACGTACATTGGACAATTCTTTCTCTTGAAAAACTAATTGAATTTTATCAAGATGATTTGGAAGATTTTGATGATTTAAAAATGAAACTGAATGTTTGGCATAAGGTTAGTAATAAAACTAACGATGGAAAAAAAATACTATATTTGAAGCCGTAGAACAGTGCAATAAAGAAATATTCTCTAACATATTTCATTTAGCAATCATCCTAGTAAACCTTCCAGTCACTTCGTGTAAAAATGAACGAACATTTTCAGTACTTCGTCGACTCAAAATTTATTTAAGAATCACGATATTGCAGGATAGATTAAACAGTCCCACATTGCTAAATCTGTATCTACAGATATATGACGCCATCAGTGGATTTTATTTTAGATAAACTCGCTGAAAGTAAGCGTAAACTGAATTTGTACACAAATAAAACACTTTTATAAAAACATATTCTTAGTTATCATTATGTATGTTATCATTGTGGTGGAGTTCTTTGTTTGTTTGTTTACTTTAAAATACTTTCATATGCAAATATTACTGCCAAAAGCTGCAATTTACTACTGTTGAGTTGAATGGTAAGTTGTTGCTTGCCCTGGCTGAGGTTTTTACCAGGAATTATAAGTGCAAAAATCGGACTCACTAACCACTACACAATAGCCGCAATAGTTAGGTTTTTTTTTATATGTAAGTCCGACGTATTATAAATCCCCCAAAAAAAAAATTCTGGTTGCGCGCCTGGTAGCAACACTAACAACAATCACAATGGCAATAAATTGCGTTTGTACTAGAAAAAAAAAAAAAAAACAATTTTAACGAAAAAAGTTTGCTAAAAGTTTTCTGAACAAAAAAAAGTTTGTTGCAACAATGCATTAAGAAAAATGCTTTGTAAGAATAACAAACAATTTGTAACAAATACACAAGCAAGCAAATAAAGCAACTAGCACAGGAGCAGCAAATAAAAAAAAGAAAAAATTGTTTTATATTCATTGTTTTAGTTGGTTCGTTTTTAAGTGTCCTTTTTCTTCTTTGTTTTAACCTCAGTGCTGTCTGCAACGTCACTAATTGTACAAAAATACACATCTAGTATAAAAAAGTTTGTATTTTTTACATATGCATGTAGTAATAATACATAAAGACCAATGAGGAATATAAAAACATAGTTTAATATTTCTCAAATAAGCACGAAATCAACTTGCAGAATATTTATTTTTTTTTTAATTAATATTTAAATACATTTTACTGTATTATTTATTATTTATAATACTTAATTGATATTTTCATTTAATTAGCCTGAAATAATACTGTACGAAGCATTACTTTCATAAAATATTTCTACACAAAAAAATTAAAAAAAAAGGATGAAAAGATTAAATTTTTAAAAATGTTTTTTTTTTTCAATTTGCGTTACAATTAATTAGCACTATATTATGCAAAAGAATTACAACAATCGACCCTAAGGATTTAACGATATAATCAAACATATGCTCTGGCGTGATGTTACAAAAACAGAAGTTGTTTTAGACATCGATTACAAAATTTTCAAAACTCTGCGAATTGGGCAAGACTTTTTGTATAAAACCTTTTTTTAGAAAGATTTGGAATAATATAAGTTTATAATCCGAGTAATCAAATTTAAAAATCCTTTCCCGTTTTTTTGTTATTACGCCAAGTCAATTTTCAATTCAGTAATATTTTATTTATCAATCAATAAATATATAGAAATAACAATTTTCGAAATACATTTAAGGCGGTCTTCTCATTCAAAACCCGTTTTTTGGACCCTTTTTAAAAAAATTCTTATTTGAAAACGCAAAGAATAATTGAAAACTTTTTTTATTTATTGTATTACAAAAGGTTCAAAGTAAATAAAAAAATTTTTTTTGCTGTTCAAAAAGTAATGAGACTTCAAAGTTGGTGGTGAAAAAAAAAGGTGTCGTCACGGCGGCCACGATTCCGGGTCTCCGGAGCGTCTGAAATGAAACAAAAAAACGGGGTTATAATCAGTATAGATGTAATTCTCGGGTGAACCTCAAGCTTAATTTTGTGATTTTTTTTGACAAAATGGCGGCCATTCAAAAAAAAAATTTCAATTTCGGGTTTTTTTTTTTTGTAGTTTAGTGTAAAAAAAAATATTAAAAAATTTTTTAAAATTATGGTCGAGGTTCACCCGAGAATGGTGACAATTCTGCGTCGATTCCATTTTGTTTCATGAAAATCGGTTCAGTTGAACTGGAGATATCATGGCCGCCAGTTCGAAAAACGTGGGTTCGAGATAAACGCGTTTAAAGTTTGAAGTAATTTTTTTGGGAAAAAAAAAAAAAATCAAAAATGTTTAAATGCAGTTTTAAAGAGCTGACAATTTTTACTTACAAATATTAGTCGGCGATGCCAGCTCCATACAGGCCACCTTCCTCTTTTTCGTAGAAACTGCTTTCTGCTGCCCTCTCTGCTCTGCGAGCCGTTCTGCCAGCTTTTGATGATGCCGCAGCTCGAGTCTCTGATCGGTTCAATCTGTCTTCATTGCGAGATAGTGCGTATTCGTATGCGTTTTTGCCAATCGCAATACCCATCAAACCCATAATTTTAAGTATGGGTATAAAACCGTCGTTGAAGAGGCACGTTGCAATGAAATTGGCCACTTCGATGGTGCGTGCGCCTGAGTTGATGTGTTTGGGCGAAAGTGACCAAAGAACAGAATTGTAGGACTCATTGGAATTCTGAGTTTCAGATCCAAGGCATCTTTCAAGCAAATTATCTGCCGACAGCGCTTCGTAAGCTGGTTTTATTACCTCCATCACCTTCTTGTCCATCAGACCTTGCTTCACAAAAAAGGCTGTATCTTCTAAAGTATTTCGAATTTCTAAAAATCCTTTTAGGGGCATATTCACAACTACCCAAGCTATAAATAAATGCAAAAAAAAAAGTTGAAAAAAAAAGTTGCTCAATGAGAAGACCCCCTTAATAATACATATTGGGGGTTGGAATTAATTTCAAAGGTTTTTTTTCGGTTTTTGAGCATTTATTTAGAAACAACGGTACAATGTATATTATTCAAAGTATTGTCCATCGTTAGCTACAACATTTTCCCATCTTTCTGGCAGCATATGGATTCCGCGCCGGAAGAACGACTCGTCTTTTGAGGCAATCCACGAATCGACCCATTTTTTGGTATCCTCGTAAGAAGTGAAGCGCTGCTCAGCCAAGCCATGCGTCATCGATCTGAATAGGTGTTAGTCGGAAGGGGCTATGTCTGGGCTATAAGGCGGGTGGGGTAGCACATCCCAATTCAGCGCCTCCAACGTTTCCTTGACGGTTCTTGCAACATGTGGCCGTGCGTTGTCATGTTGAAAAACCACTTTGTCGTGTCTTTTGCCATATTCCGGCCGTTTAACCTTTAATGCTCGGCTCAATTGCATCAATTGTTGTTGGTAGCGTTCCCCAGTGATGGTTTCGTTAGGTTTTAGCAGCTCATAGTACACGACACCCTTCTGATCCCACCAAATACACAGCATAAGCTTGGCGCCATGAATATTCGGCTTGGCCGTCGATGTTGATGCATGGCCGGATGGTCCCCACGATTTTTTTCGCTTAGGATTATCGTAATGGATCCACTTTTCATCGCCAGTGACAATACGATGCAAAAAACTTTTCCTTTTATGCCGTTGAAGCAGTTGTTCGCACATGCAAAATCGCCGTTCAACGTCTCTCGGCTTCAACTCGTACGGCACCCAATTTCCTTGCTTTTGAATCATTCCCATGGCCTTCAGGCGTTTGCCGACCGTTGATAAGTCGACTCCCAACGATTCTGACAATTCTTGAAGGGTTTGCCACGGGTCTTCATCGAGCAAAGCCTCCAATTCCTCATCTTCAAACTTTTTCGGCTGGCCCGGACGCTCTTTGTCTTCCGTATCAAAATCACCACTTTTAAACCGACGGAACCAGTACTCACAAGTAGAAATCGATGGAGCATAGTCCCCGTAAGCCTCAGTAAGCGTGCGTTGTGCTTCAACCGCTTTTTTCTTCAAATGGAAACACAAAAGTAAACCTTCCCGCAAATTGCGTTTTGTTGGAACGAAAGTCGACATTTCACAGAGAAAAAAATATATGTTGTTTACACTTCAGTGGAATGACACATACTGAAAAATGAAGCTTAGACAATGTGCTTTGAAATGAATATAGTCACAGGTGTGCCCGATGCGATCTATTGATAGTTACGCCATCTCTTAGAAAACCTTTAAAACTAATTCCAACCCCCAATACATAAGAATTGATTAATACATACTACATTCTGTTGTTCAATTTGAACAAGTGTCGAATGCAGTTATGATACTTAGCAATAAAACAAAATATTTTAATATAATGTAAGGTTGTGGGGTCTTACAACAATTTTGAAATAAAGAACATTAACAAATTATTTAATAATACTTAATACTATGAAGAATGCAAATTAAATAAATTATAAAACAAATATATTTTAGTTAAAAGGACACAATGTTAAGGCAGTCAATTACATTGAAATCTTTATTAAAAAGCCATGACTTCACTTCATGAAGAAACACATTTTAGTCACGCAAACAACGAATATTATATGGTAAACTGTTAAAGACTCTAGGTGCAGTGCATGTATAGAAGGAGAAAAAAATGATTTAAGTAGTGAGGCGGAATCTTTGCAAAGTTTTGACTATTAGTTCTCAAATTGTGACTAAAATTATTTCTGCTTAATAAATAACCGGATCTATTAAAAAATATTTGTAGTGTTCTAAAGTAATAGAAATGTTTAATGGGTAAAATGTTCAAGCTTTTGAACAAAGGAAAGCTACTATTAAGTCGGGTTTTATTACATATAATATGAATGACGTGTTTTTGAGCGATAAGTAAAGGATTAATTTTATTAGCATGTGTTCCACCCCAGCAGACTAAGCCATACTGTAGTTTTGAGTGGAAGATGCCATGGTAAATGCAAACTAGCAGTTTAGAAGACATGTCTTGTAGCACCCAAAAGGTATCTTCCAAGAGCAGCTGTATGATCTACCCAGTTTATTTTCCAATCAAGTAGCAGGCCGAGATATTTAAAAGATTTAACAAAGTCAATTGAAAAACGGTTTGATGAGCAATTTCTAGAATCGTTTAAGGTATTTGACCGATTTAAAAATTTACATATATCATTATTAATTAAGTAATTTGTACATCCTGCACTATGAAAAATAAAATTACCTAGATTTAAACCAATTTCCGCTACACTGAAGTACATAATTTTAATTTTATCACTCAAAACTAATTTGTGTGATGAGAACTAATGTCTTAATAGTTCTAAGTCGTGATTTATATCACAGTGTACGCTTAAGGCAGAGTCACTCGTGAACGTACATGCCATATGGGCCCCAAAAGCTATCGTTTTACTCAAAAAAGGCTGACTAAAAATTGAGTTGATATAAACAAGAAATAGAATAGGCCCCAGAACAGAGCCCTGTGGAACACCAACCTACTAAACTCTCCATTCATTCTTACTCTTTGCTTTCTATTTGACAAATAAGATTGAAACCAGCAATATATAAAACCTCTGAAACCGCATCTCCAAATTTTATTGAGTAAAATTGCATGATCGACAGTGTCAAAGGCTTTTGTAATGTCTATGAAGAGAGCAGCACAGACTTTTTTATTATTTAAACCACTGTAAATATTTGTGCAAAAATTTAAGAGTGCATCCTCAGTGGATAAACCCTCTCTGAAGCCATACTGACAATTGTTAAAAAATTTAGTTTTAGTTAAGAATTGGAGCATTCTTGATTTTACAGCTTTTTCAAGATCTTTTGAAAAAACCGGCAACAACGAGATGGGTCTGTAATTATTCAAAGCAGATGTATCACCTTTTTTAAATAATGGAATAACTACTGCACATTTAGGATTATCAGGGAATATTCCAAGTTTTACACTTCTGTTAAAGATATTACAGAGAACATCAACAATGTAAAATACAATTTTTTTTTAATAAACACATTAGAAAAACACATCAAACATCAAACATCAGAACATGAACTAGAGTTTTTAAGAGACATAACAATTTTGTACAACTCAAAAAACGATATAGGTTAAAAAAAAAGCTATTTGGATATAATGGTTCTTTATCTAAACATTTACAATCACAACTGTTAACTCCTTCGTTAGAAAAACATCCGTACCTATTTTGGCGAAAAAATTATTGAAAGCATTGGCCTTGCCGATATCCTCATATAAAGATATTCCTTCAACATATACATAATCGGTTTTATTATTGTTCATGGACTTATTTAAACATTACCCCTGATTTAATTAAGTTCATTAACGTAATAATTTGTTTTACAGGTTGAGACTTCCAAAGAAATTTCCTTACAGAGAACTTTATATCGAAATTTAAGATTCATGTTATTAGGGTGCTTAGAGCATTTTTTGAAAAGTTTATTTTTACTTTTAATTTTTTTCAGTAAGTCACCAGACATCCAGGATTTCAGCTTTATAAGCTTAGAGTTGCACTTGTTTACTTTAGTAGTACAAGAATTTACGTGACCAACTAAGATATCTAAAAACATACTAAAAGACTTTGATGGATTTGGCTCACAGTAGACATTATACCAAGATTCAAACATTAGCTTGTTGTTTAATGAAACAAAATCAGTTTTATAGAAGGAAATTTCAAGCTGCGGATGCGTTTTCTCTGGTAAAACCACATTATCAAAACGTAAACACGTCATACAATGATCCGAAAAATTAAAATCCGAAACAGAGCTGCTTAAAGATATACTACTAGATTGGCTTATCCTAACAAAAATGTGATCTATGCAAGTAGAAGAGCTATCAGTTATACGCGTGGGTTCGTTTATGCACGATTCAAGCCCATACGCGGAGAGCAAGAATAGATATTTATCAACCATCGATGAATTTTGTAGAAGGTTTATGTTAATATCACCCAGCAGTATAACATTATCTGACTTAACATTAGACAAAAGGACATCCAAGTCACCAAAAAAACCCATCATTATTTAAATTTTCGTGGAACCTGTATATACAAAGAAAAGAGTATTTTTGGTTATCCATTAAACAGTCAATCCTTGCCACATCAGGGCTTTTGAAATTAAAAATACAAAAATCACACTTATATTCCTCTTTTACAAAAACAGCTACTCCTCCAGCTCCATAATCGTTATTGCAGTTTGCATAAGTTTTATATCCAGGAATATTAAATAAAGAAGTTTCATAATCATAGATCCAAATTTCAGTTAAAAAGATGAAGACAGGCTTATGAATAAATGACTCAAGATGCAAAATGAAATTATCAACATTTTTTCTTAAACTTCTAATATTTTGATGAAGTATATAAAAACTATTTTGATTAATTGGGTTAGAAATATCATTAAAATTAACATTATTACAGAGCGCAAAAGGAATGTTGAATAAATCTTCTTGAGGATTACAATTTTCCATATTGATATAAACTTGTATTAATTAAATAAACAGACTTATATTATATTGCTAAGATCCTCATATAGTCATCTGACGTGACGCTACTGGCGTTATAGTTTCAGCTCCGTAAATAGTTGCACTCAATTGCGGGACACCCTGTATATCTAATAGTAATGCACATTAGCTTTTTATTAACATTCTCAACACTATGAAAATATTTTGTTGAAATTATTCTTAACTGCAATAAAATATTCATGCAAATAAGACATAAGTAACGCTTTTTTATGACTACTAAATTTAGTTATTTACAAAGGTAGTAAATTTTAAGTACAGATTTTTTTACAATCATGACGTTTATCTGCATTCTGCGTCATAAACTATTCGATCGCAAAGATAGCGTGCAAAGTCAGTAAAATAAAACCACTCCAGTAAAAGCAAACGCCCACAACAGAAAAAGATGTCGCCAAAAATGGCTGATAAAATGCGTTAAATGCATTGGCGAAAACAGCATCAAGAATAATATAAAAATAGTTAAATTGAAAACTAGAGAATCCCGAGCTTAAATTATAAATTGAGCTCGAGTGTAGGTTTTAGAAGTGTCTAAAACAAAACGCCAGGAAAAGAAGACTAAATAGAGTAATTTTTAAATAGCATGAGTTGAAAGAATAAAACAGACATGCGCAAATGTACGGAGCTGCAAAGAATTAAAAATGTTACAACTCTTAGTTCAGCTATTAAAGTTGGATTATAATGTTTTTGGCAAAAAATTCAAAAAAGCTTTTATCTTTGTATTTAGCATTAAATTCAAACATGTACTGAGTTTCTTACAAGTATTTCGTGTCCAATGCACATGGAATTTTTAAAAGTATTTTTAATTGAAAAATAAATCTTTCAATATAGTACCTACTCTGAAAAAAAAACGCTTATGGAATAAGTTTGTTTATTTTAAGCTTATATGCATGTAGCATATCTCATAGACTGACACTAAAGGGGAAGAGGTTCAAAACGCATTTGAAAGAAACGTTTCTGAATAAAAATGTTTTCAGAAACAACGAATACTCGTCACTTGTTTCTAGTAGATATCAAGGTAAGACACAATTCGAAATTTATATAACTATGAAATTAAATAAATCACATACGAGTAGGTACAGAGCAATGAAAAAATGTTCTTGACAATTCGTGAATACGCAGACATGATTTTTTGAATGGATATTGCAATGGAAACTCTTCTTTGCCGGAGTTGGTGTACCAAAGAAAATATCCTAATCCCATTTGGGAATGGGTATGCGCGATTATGCTATACAGGGTCTGCATTGTAATTGCTGTGTATCTGATTTGTTTAAATTGATAGTTTTGTGAATTTCGAATTGTGTCTAACCTTGATAAAAAAAAAAGAAAAAAATGTGAGAGATGCCGAAATAATAACTTCCTTGTAAGCAAAGATTTAAAAAAGAAATTTAAAGCTGTTTTGAAAAGAAATCCAAATAATAATATGATATCAAAAAAGAAATAATAATATTTTGAATCTCAAAGATGAAGATTTGTCTAGACTTGAACCTGTCACAAATGAAAATATCATGAAATATAAATTTGCTCCAATTACTTCCTGTGACGTTGATAGAAGCTTTTCCGCTTACAAAATGGTTTTAGAAAAGAAACGTCAAAGCCTCTCAATTAATAATTAAGAGAAAATTATTGTTGTATATTGTAAACCTATAAAACCTATAAACCTATAAAATATCGAATGTTTTAAATAGCATTTGCTCTACTTTAATTATTGACAATAATTAATAAAATTTCAATATGATACTACCCTCTGAATCGCTTTTATATTATTTTTTTATTTGTTTAACATTGGAAGTTTTTGCATATTTTGCATACGTTTTGCATTTGTTGCATATATTTTGCATAGTTTGCATATTTTTGACATATATTGTGCATATGCATTTCATGCAAATATGCAAAAAAATTTAAAATATGCATATCGTTTTCAACTCTATTTTCAATTATTCGAACTTTGGTGTCATCAGAATTTACTTATCTTAATACTTCAAAAATATGTAAATATGCAAAATCCGAGGTCGACTTATCAGTGACATGATTGCCTTTTATATATGTGGAAACTTTAAGGCTGAACATTTTTCAGAACAGTTTTTTATAAAAGCACTTAGCACAAGCGTTAATGCTTCCAACCCGTCGTAGGACGGGCTTTTATACTAGTATTTTCTATAATATTATCGTTTTTATCAATTTTGTCAATATATAAAATTGATCTTCAAACTTTGATCATAGATTTTGTTTATATATGCCTTTTTTGCTTCGGTGATTATCAAGCTATACAAAAACAATTAAAAGCAAATACGTATTACTTTATCTCGAAAACCGAATAGCCAATAAATTTTCTAATACAATTTTAAGGCTTGAAGGATTTGATAGGAGTTTGATAAAAATATGTAGAAGTACCAGTAAAATATTTAAGAAACGTATATGGGAATTTTTCGAAACAAAATCGTTTACTTTTGGAAATATTCCTGATTTGACTTTTTTTAAATAACCAAAATAAATGAACCAGGGTTAATTTAATTTTTTATCGAATAAATTTTCAGAACTAAGCTTTAGATTTTTGTCTTTAATTTTGATTATTCAAATTGAGAATTTTTAATAATCTTAAAAAAAAATATAAATTTGAAAATAAACACAAAAAGAGAAATTTTACTCACACAATTTCAGTTATTCAATAACTTAAGTTTAAAACAAAAATAATTATAAAGAAAAACAAAATTTTTTTCTAAATAAATATATTAATAATAATAAATATTTAAATTTTTTTTCATCGTTATAAAAATAAGTATTATAAAAGCGTTGTAACTGTTTCTAACAGTTTATTAAAACCTAAAGTAAATTAAACAATAAAAATTTAAAAACGTTTTGTTCACATCAGTTCACCGCCGAAAGTTATGAATTAACAATACACATTTATGTTATATTTCGCCAGCCAAAAAAAAAAAAATAAGTTCTTTAGACTGTTTCTTTTGGCTATCAAACACCTAATTTGGCCCCAAGCTTGTGTAGAAGATTTTGTTTTTTTGCAAAGCCTCCATCGATTCAAATAATATTCCTGGGAGAAATTAAAATTAAATTTCTTCAATTTCAAAATTTTTTTAATTTCTTTTTGTAATAAAAACTTAATTTTTTAAATGGCGAAAAAGAAAATATCTGTAAATTTATCTTATGAACATTTAATACCATGATAACAAAAAGCATCTAATTTCCATAGAAATCACTGTATGAAATGTTTTTAAAAATTTACCCAAAAGTGAAGTCTCTCGAAGAAGTCTTATTTTGAGATTAGCTAATTCTACGAAGCTCGTAATTCGGAAACTAGACTTTATACAGAACCAAATTGTTGTATACAAGTTAAAGAGTTAAGAAATCTAAATTACCCAAATTGCAAAAAAATCGGATGGCCAAAATTTTATATAATTTTATTTTTAATTAATATTCCTCAAATCGTTTTTAATTTCAATAAATACATCCTGTAATATTAGAAAACAAATTTTAATTTAAAAATTTAAAGAAAAAAATAAAGAAATATTTTCTCAAAGAATTGGGGTTTAAAAGCTTAGAAATGCCTACAATGTCAACACTCATTTTCTACAATTTATTAAATTATATTCGTTCCAGGTATTATTTATTTATTAATTTAGTTCAGTCTACGGATTATAATATCTTACAGACTATACAAAAGTGTCTTAAATATCTTAACTAATACACAATTAAATAAGTAACTCAAAAAGATTTCATTTAAAGCGGTGTTCAACTAAATTGAAATCAAGGAAACGTTCGCATAATTGTTACAAAGTAAAATGCATCTATTAATAGGCTCATTTGTTGCGTAATTTGTTCTGAGTTCTAGCTTCAAAAAGTCTATTTGTCCTCAAAGATCTCGGAGGTTCATAAAAAACGAAACGATCTCGTAAGCCACTACAATTTAGTTTGCCAGAAAGAATGTGCTATACGAATAACAGAGCGTACGAGGTTCTTCTGTCATTTGAAGATTGCAAACCAAGAAGCTTGCGTCGAGAATTATAGAAAGAAAGACCGTTCGGCCAATACATTTTTTTAAGCGCATATCTGCTTATGCTCCGCTGAACTCGTTCAATACGATTTGAAGTGCTCAACATAAAATCACGCTACGAACCAGTGATACATAAAGTGATTTGATTGTCATTGGGTCTCTTAAGTTTTGCATATTTCTCTTTATAAATCCGACCATAGCGTAAGATTTTGAGATGATATAATCAATGTGACAGTTGAAACTAAAATTGGAATGGAATATTACATCTAAATCTTTCATTTCTTGCTTGCGTAATAACTGGTGACCACTAATATCATAATTATAAAAAATGGGATTTATGCTTTTCGAAAATGTCACAACAGAGCATTTTGAAAAAATTAAACTAAGGTTGTTTAGAGTACACCAATCATGGAGTCGCGAAAGGTCACCCTGAAGCCTAAGGCATTCAGACGATTTTGAGATTTTAAAGAAGAGTTTAGCATCATCGGGGAACATCAAACATTAAGAGAATTTAGAGCATTTAGGTAAATCATTTATAAAAATTAGAAAGAGTAATGGTCCACAGTGAGTGAGTTGAGGAATTCCAGATGGAATGGAATGGAGGACCTCAGAAGTTGTTGTTCCTATTTTTACAACAAGTTTCCTGTTTTTTAAAAAACTTCTTAAGAATTAAAGCAAATTATATGACAGATCATATTTACTCAATTTCAGAAGTAAAATGTTAAGATCAACTTTTTCGAAAGCTTTCGAAAAATCAGTATATATAACATCTAATTGCTCATGACTTTCTAATGCATCAACAATATTGCCTGAAATCAGTGCGAAATTTGTACAAATTAATTTCCCAGGCAAAAATCCACCCAGTGAACCAAAACTATCGTTTTTGAATTCATTTATGAACCTTTTCGGGTAGAAACGTTCATTTTCGGCACTCATAAATGAACCCTTTTTGTATCAATCGTCGGACTAAAATGCCTCTCAAAAACGAACCTTATTTTGTTTGCAAATGAGTTAAAAAAAGAACCATAAAAAGTTATTTTTCGGCACTCGGAAATGAACCCTTTTTGAATCAATCGCCGGACGAAAATGCCTCTCAGAAACAAACTGTTTTTTCTTCTTAAATGAGTTCAAAAATGAACCATACAAAACTAATTTTTCGGCACTCGAAAATGAACCCTTTCGGTATCAATCTTTGGACTGAATTGCCTCTCAAAAACAAACCTTTTTTTGTTCAGTAATGAGTTGAAAAAAAAACCTTTTTGAATTATAAATTTTATTATTGCATAATACTATTTATTATTACATATCGATATTTTGTTAAAGAAGAAATGATTATTGCTAAAATTAGAGATCATATTAATCATTGGCTTAATAGAATTAATATACCTGGGCTGGGATGCACGCATTGTGTTTTTCATGATATTGATGTTTCAAAGGAAAAGGGAAAGGCGTGATTATTTTCCAATTTGACAAACTTCCAAATTATATATTAAATATCAAAATAGTTAAGTTATTAATTGGGGAATTTATTTGATTATATTTTTGCTTGAGATGTTTTCGTGGTTTTCATTCTATTTGGGCCTGATTTTAATTTTTGATAGAAATGTTGAAATGTTGAAAATTTTGATACGTGTAGCAGTATATCCATCTCGCACTGGTTAAAAAGTTCATATGACGTTTGTACGAAGTTTAACATTTTCATTTTAAGTTCCTTTATTTAACTGATTTTAGAATATAAAAGGTAACATTTATGATTCATTTGTGAACTCATTTATGAACAAAAAATGGTTCATTTGCAAGGAAGTCTTACCTACTGAAATGATACAAAAATGATTCATTTTCGACTCAAAATAAGTTTTTAATGAATTTCGCAAAATATGTACAGTTTTTCTTTATGGGAAAAGCTTTCGCGAATTTAATCTTTTATAGCAAGCACTTTTAAGCGACAAAATAAAGAAGAAAAAATTAAAAAAAAAAATTCTAACCAAAAACGTTCGCAAAACTCTCACCTTACTCAAAACCTTCGCTTATGGTTCAGTGGGCATGTTGGCAGTCGCACATTGCAGTCTTTAGGTGATCAAATAACTTGTTTTGGATTATATGATCAAATATTTGCGAAAGTGCTTTGTTTGACAATGGGTCTATAGTTTAAAGTATTGTTACGATCACCGGATTTGAAAATAGAAATAACATAGCAAATTTTCCAAGAGTCTAGGAAAAAGTCTGATTTAATGCAGAGATTAAACATTAAACAAGAAAGCAATAGGCTTTACTATCACCTAGCACAAAGTTTAAAAAACATTGGGGGAAAATCACCACTTTCATACTCAAAACTAGGCCATAAGTTTGATATAGCGGAGGATACGTCAGCTATTGAAACAATAATATTTTCTAAGAAATCAATGCTTGGAGAAGCAAAACTAGTGATTACATCAGAAGACATCAAATCATTATAATTTTCATAAGCAGTCTGAAAAAACTTAGCAAAAAGATTACAGGACTCAAGTGAATTATTTGTTTCAACGCCATTTAACTCTATGCTCATTATATCATATTATATATATTTTTCGGATGTCAGGCTTTCTCAACATGAAAATCATAATTGAAAATGGTTCTTTAATGTACAACTTCTTATAATAGATTAATTTAATTAAATAATTGTGACATATGTAAGAAAAATTAAACTTATCAAAAAATTTTTTTTTTGCTCAAGCGAGTTTTTGAAGCGAAGCTTTTTACGCCTCGTTCTGTGAGTTGCTTGAGTGAAATCTCAAAAACGACTCTTTTTTTCGACAACATTTTCCTTAGAAGTTTGTGGTTTCTTTGTTGCTTGCGTTTATTGCAACAAGAAAATTTAATATCAAATATAAAAACATTTCTTCGCCCGCCGCACAGTGTGTATTTTTCAATATTAGCGTGCCAAAACTCATATCACAAAAAGTTGTATAGCTAGAGACATGAAATTTGGTAATTTTATTTTCAAGACCAAAAAAATAACTGTCACAGAAAATGGACATGATTCGTCAACTACCACGCCTACCAGCCATACAACTGGAAAAGTATTATTGGTATAAGTTTGGATGTATGTATGCTATAATGATAAAATTTGGTATCTAAGTATGTCTTGTAACTTGAAACCATTTTGCCAAAAATGGGCGTGATCGGTCAAATGCCACGCCTACCTCGACTGTATGTAAGCCTTTCTTCCTATAACACTAGAAAATTCAATAAATATAAATAAAAAATTTTGAGCTTTATTTTTGACCTTTATTATTCTGAATCGGAATCAGAATTCGCTTCAATAAATTCTGGAGCCTTTAGTAGTTTTATTACATCTACTGTTAAATTAGTCCGTTTATATATGGGTGGTTGTCGCAGAGTTAATAAACGGATCAGAAGAAATTAAAAGTCTGCGTAGCAATTCTTCATTTGTGTCAGTCCTTGAAGTTTTTCTGATAAAGCCTTCTTTAGAGCATCTGCTATCTTTGTTTCTGGCTTCCTGAGCTTCTTCAGAAAGCTGACCTATTGGAAGTATGCATGAACTTATAATCCTTAACAGTACCTCAAATTAAAATAAAGTGAACTACATAATTGAATATTAAAGTTTTTAGTGTTACCTTATGAACTCTTACTGGCATGTAGTACCATGCATAGTTAGTAAAGTAAAGGTTCCTTGTTTCCTCAGCAAACTTTCCAAAAGCAGTTGGGTTTATTGAAAACCCACAGCCAAAGCACCCTGTGGAACCGTTGAATTAGTTCCAAGTTAATGCCGATTATTTCCGAAGATAGCTCAGCATTTCTAAAAAACTTCCTAGCAGTGTTGCCATTATTAGTATTACCACTTTTTTATTTAGGCATGTCAACTAAAAGCCCCATTTCACTTCTAAATCTCTGCTGAATATATAGCATTTTATCTTGAACTTTCTTCTCAAGCTCAGCACCTCTGGCTTGCCATTTTTAAAGTCGAGTTTATACGCAATATGGAGCAAGCATTCCATAAACCTTATCCAGGCATGCAATGGCGAAAATCCAAAAGAAAGTACTGCCTCATCGACTAATTTTTCTGCAATTTATTTCGCTTGATTCATGAATCTAGGTGCAGCGTGACATATGTTGCAAGTTTGTGATGACGTATTTGAAGATAAGGCATTACATACTTTGCCATCATACATAAAAAAATGTTGTCTTTACCGTTATGTTAAGTTGGTCAATTATTACATGTGCAGGAGTAAAAATTGCTATCTGATCTGTAATATGCTTAACTTCGCTTAAACTTGTTTGCAGTGTTTCTTTCGTGAAATTGAATTTAATGGGACGGCGATATCTTACTGATGACGGTGCCGGATTTTGCCATAGAACAAAATTTTTATTTGAACAAGAAAATATGTTTATCGGTACCATTAATATGCAAAAAAGACTTTCATCAAAGCCATCCCCATCAGAAAATTTTTGCTTATACCGATTTTGATCGGCACCATCACATCCCCTTTTAATTATTATTATTTTATCATTAGCACAATGATCAGACCTATGTGAAAAAAATTACTTTTGGAGCAGTGGTATTTGTACTAGCTTGTTTGTTTACAATGCATTGTTTTTAAACATGTGTACGTTTTGTTGTTGCGTGCAAAGTTCTAAAAGTAGAGCAATGAAATTTTATTCTTAAATATATTAAACTAAAGGGTCCGCCAAATAACTTTTTTTTTTTTTGAAAATGCAAAAAAAAAAAAAACTACTGAATATTTCTCAAATTTCTTTTTTTATTTGAATGTACAATCCTTCCGGTTAATAATGGAAAATAATTTCATTCAAATGGCTGCCTCGGCTGGCTATGCAGTAGCCTACACGATCGGTCCAATTTTTAAGCAAATTATCGATTGTGTGCAGCTGTATTTCACCAATGGCTTCACGAATATTGTCATTTAAAGCGTCAATTGTCTCTGGCTTGTCGGCGTAACACTTATCATTGAAGGCACCCCACAAATAATAGTCCAACGGTACCAAATCGCAGCTCCGAGGTGGCCAAACGACATCAGCTCTGCGGCTGATAATGCGATCTTCAAAAACAGGGCGCAAAACATCAAGTGTAGCTTCGGCTGTGTGGCACGTAGCGCCGTCCTGTTGAAACCAAATGTTGCCAATATCCTCCTCTTCAATTTTTGTGAACAAAAATTCGTTCAACATGGCCCGATAGCGATGACCATTGACTGTAACGGCCACTCCTTGCTCATTTTCGAAGAAAAATGGCCCAATTATGGCTCTGGACCAAAATTCGCACCAAACATTGACTCGTTTTGGGTGCATCGGCTTTTCAATGTATACGTGCGGGCTTTCTGTGCCCCAAATACGACAATTTTCCTTCCTTTACATACCCGCCAAGATCAACATGAGCTTCATCTGAAAAGATGATTTTTTTGGCAAAATCGGCATCTTCTGTAAGTCGAAGGCAGGCAATATTTACCAGCATTGTTCAAACGTATACACAACCATATTCGTTCAGCGGAAGGATAAAACTAATTATCTGTCAAATCAGACATGTGCTAAGTGTTACCATTCACGAAATAAGCACTAGTTGAAAAAAAAACCTTAGATGGCGGACCCTTTATCATTATTAAGTATGCATAAAATTATTGTTTTTGGCTTAGTAGTTTACATTTGCGAGGCACAAGAAGCTTAAAATCACAAAATTGGTATAAATCTGGTTCCTGAAAATTGATAATGTTGAAATTCATTATTTGTGCAGTTTGTTTGTAATATTAATCCTTCAAAAAATTGAAAGAATGAAAAGGTGTAGTTGCATATATGAAGATTTCTTTTATTCGAGTCAATTTGCGCAATGGTTTTTTTTAAAAACTTCAAGAAAAAATACTTAATATTTTTTTAGTTACACTTTTCATCATTTCATCATTTTCATCAGTGGAACATTTTTCTTACTGAAAATGACTTAAAGAATAATTTGATGATAAAAAAAAGCATTATTTTCTATAAATTTTTAAATATATTTTTTAATTTTTTAAAAAACTTGTTTTTATAAATCATATCAGAATTTAACTATGTATTTACAAAAATAAAAACTTATTGCAAAATCTTTTTCACCTCAAAAGCTATGTTTGGTTATATTTGGCATAATTTTGGTGAGTTGCATTAAATTTTTCTTTGTTTATTTAAAGTTCTAACTTTGACTAATTTCAAAAAATATGCAAAGTTATTTTGACTTTTAGATATTATTTTCAAATACATATATTTCTATTGAGAAAATAAGTCTTTTTGTACAAATTTTACAGTTTTTTTCAGGGACTTATAGCACGCTAAAATTGAAAAAGACACACTGTGCACCGTGGGTATTGAACCCTTTACACACCGATTAAAAGTTGTAGACACTATCCATCGATCCAAACACCTTCGTTACCCAAAGTCATTGATTCACTATTAAGTGCAACTGAAGCTATGCACATCTAATAAATAAATAATCTATTAATAGATTTTTGTGGTTTGGATACCTGCTAAGCCACTTGCTATAAGAGTCATCATTAGTTTTGTCTCTTTTTCACAGTTTTGGTGAATCTACCACTTTTTTGGTTTCTAGCACTTTTACCACCCACTATTAGCATTTTTCCAAAATCTGCCACTACAATTTTATATTGTGGCGGCCGTGGCGCAGTGGATAGAGCGCATACGCTATAGAACTCTGGTTCAATTCCCACCTGGCACGGAAAGTTTTTTCAATTGAATTAATTTTTCTGTTCGGCCGTCACCTCTCTGCAGACAATGGCAAACCTCAGAGAGTAAAAAGTGCCATGAAAACTTCTTGGCAACATGAGCCGTTTGAATTCCAGTTCACAATTATTTGTGTTCAAACATTTCACAATTGATAGATAAGATAAGAAGTTCGGTCAAAGTCCTTTTAAGGGCTGAAATGGTCATTCTTATTCGCTTTGCCTTCAAACGCTGTCTACGCTCTTCATCAGTCTCATTGACTCGACGATCATGTAGTTGGCTTGCGTGCTCGTACGCCAACTGATATTTCAACGCCTCATTGGTGAGACATTTTTCCAAAGAAATAAAACACGAATTGGAATCAATTGTATGTTTGCAATCACACCAATTTGATAAATTTTACGGTTTTTAAATAAAATAAAATAAAAATATGATCACCACCGATAACACACTATAGCCCCTATCTGTCATACTTCTGGGTGTCCCTATGCTAAAAACGTAACAACTACCGACTTAAAAAAAATTTAAATATTTATATATTTAAAGAGTAAATGAAACATGGATCACATAAATATTAAATAAAAACGATTTGGCAATTTCAGCCCTTGACATAATTTTTGTACATAATTTTAAAACAACCAATTGAAATATTGCACCAAATTCATGCCATGCATTGGTAACGTCAATTACACTGTGCCATGAAACGCAAACTGAGTGAAGATATTTGGATCTAGAGCATAGCAGGCTAAATTTATTTTAGTTCCTCGATGTACCTATGTGTCAATATGGTCGGGGGTACCATGGAAAAAAATTACAATCCCAAAACATCACATTCTTTTGATGCTTATCACCGATCAAAAAATAGTTATTAATATGAAATTTTTAAATTTAAATTATTTTCTTTCAAATTTGTAATTTAATCGTATTATTTACTATTAGACATACGAATTGAACAACTGGAGTATACAAAAAAACAACGCATAATTAATGTGAGTTCAAAAGTAAATTCTAGATTTAAGCCTAATAAGCAATAAATCTAAGAAGCAACAAACACAACTTTGATCTTTCTAAGTTTTCTATTCTAACCGATTATCGGCTTATCTGTTATTGTTGTTGTGTTTGTGGGATCAAACACTGGTCTATACTGTAATAAGTTCTGCCACCAACTAGCTCTTTGTGCGATGGCTACTTTCGGCCAAACCAAGTTAGAGATTGTTTTGACTTGAACTTTGTCAGTTCGCAACAACAACGGCAGCCACAGCAATGTGCGGAATGTCTACCGGCTTAGCTGGGTTCAGAGTTCAACAAAGTTGGTGGGCAGACAAACTATTCAATCGATGTATCGAACGTGTGTTTGAAACTTTGAACTGGCACTAAAAAAAACATGATAATTTTTCATAATTAATGGTTTTGTTATGTTTAACCTATGAAAAAAAAAATCCCCAATATTATGTTATTCAGAGGGAGTGCCCCGAAAACAAAAAAGGATTAAAACGAAATTATCAAGATAAAAACTTCACACTAAAAAATTGATTCAAAAACGTTTGTATAATCTTGCCTGATCATCATATCGAGGATAAGTCGATAATTTCTACAAAAACAACTCATATGCATTTTCACTCACAATCCTAAGAAATGCACTCAATTTTGAGTATCGCCCACAAAAGAACGAAACTCAATCCAAAGAAACGCAGACAAACAACTCGAAGAGCTCACAACAAAAAACGTAAACAAAATAAAAAATGCCGACGACAACAAAAAAGGCAAAAAAAAAACATTATAAACAAATCGGAAGAGCATGAAAAGCAGCAACTCAAAAACTCAACAAGTTCTGCATTGGGGCTGTTCAGTCCGTACCACGTAGCTCCGCCACTGACGGTCAATTAGTTTGAGTTTCAGTCTATGTAACGTCGGTGTGCGAGTTGGATGCGTGCATTTTTTCGGGTTCTTGCGGGGCAGAGGCAAAAGAAAAAAAAAAAAATAACGATAAAATCAAAACAAAATAAGAACAAAAAACAACACCCTTAAGTAATTTGAGTGCTATTAAGAGTTGATTACTGCATGGATCGACTGTAAAATAACAAAGATAGAAAATTATCTGCGCAATGCAAATTGAAGCTGAGCATTGAAAATAGAAAAAAATATGCTTAAAAGAGTTTATAAACATAAATTTAAAAATATGTGAATATGTAATAAAATGCAGTTTAGTGCAAACGTTTTAGGTGATGAAATAAAAAACCTCAAGAATCACATAAAAATAAAATTATAATCAAAAGTTAAAAAAATTTACAAGCTATATTTTTAATAAAAATTGCAAAGAACATTATAAAAAAAACTATACATTAAAAATTCTTAAAACAAATCAACAAAAGAAAAAAAATTAAATTAAAATTATACTTCTTAAAATAAATACAAAAACAAAAAATTAATCACATTTGCGCCAAATTTATGCTATGCATTGATAATGCCAACTATACTGTGCAATGGAACCCAAACTATGTTAAGATGTTTGGATCCAAAGCATAGCAGGTTATAGTTATTTAATTCTTTGATATAATACCCACTGAACCATAAGCGAAGGTTTTGAGTAAGGTGACAGTTTTGCGAACGTTTTTGGTTAGATTTTTTTTTTTTAAATTGTTTCTTTTTTATTTTGTCGCTTAAAAGTGCTTGCTATAAAAGATTTAATTCGTGAAAGCTTTTCCCATAAAGAAAAATTGTACATATCTTGCGAAATTCATTAAAAACTTATTTTGAGTCGAAAATGAATCATTTCAGTAGGTAAGACTTCCTTGCAAATGAACCATTTTTTGTTCATAAATGAGTTCGGAAATGAATCATTTATGTTTCTTTTTTGCATTCTGAAATAAGTTCAGAAAAGAATAATTTTTTTATCATATCAGTAGGAAACAATTTCTCATAAGCGAACCATTTTTTGCTCATAAATGAGTTCACAAATGAATCATAAATGTTACTTTTTATATTCAAAAATCAGTTAAATAAAGGAACTTAAAATGAAAATGTCAACCTTCGTACAAACGTCATATGAACTTTTTTACCGGTGCGAGATGGATGTACTGCTACACGTATGAAAATTTTCAACATTTCAACATTTCTATCAGGCCCAAATAGAATGAAAACCACGAAAACATTTCAAGCAAAAATGTAATCAAATAAATTCCCCAATTAATAACTTAACTATTTTGATATTTCATATATAATTTGAAAGTTTGTCAAATTGGAAAACAATCACGCTTTTTCCCCTTTGAAATATCAATATCATGAAAAACACAATGCGTGAATCCCAGCCCAGGTATATTAATTCTATTAACCCAATGATTAATATGATCTCTAATTTTAGCAATAATCATTTCTTCTTTAACAAAATACCGATATGTAATAACAAATACTCGTAGTATTATGCAATAATAAAATTTATAGTTCAAAAAGGTAATTTTTTCAACTCATTACTGAACAACAAAAGGTTTTTTTTTGAGAGGCAATTCAGTCCAAAGATTGATACAAAAAGGGTTCATTTTCGAGTGCCGAAAAAAAAACTTTTTATGGTTCTTTTTTTAACTCATTTCCGAACAAAATAAGATTCGTTTTTGAGAGGCATTTTAGTCCGACGAATGATACAAAAAGGCTTCATTTATGAGTGCCGAAAATGAACGTTCTACCCGAAAAGGTCCATAAATGAATTCAAAAACGGTAGTTTTGGTTCACTGGGTAGTACCAATGGTAGGGGGTACCATGTACATAAGTTAAAATATTGCAACCAGCAACATATATTTTTAAATCAAATATTTTTTAGTTTAAAATTCTGCTCAGCAAATAAAACAAAATTCAGTTCTCATCTTCACTTTTGCTTAGCAATTTATAGCAAGAGATAAATAAATAAAGATAACAAAAATCTTAAAATGCGAATTTTATTGCGCCAGTATAACCATTGAAAAATAACCATAAAAGACACTATTAAAAGACAATGAAGACTTGAGGAATAATTGTTTTCAATTTACTGTTTATCAGTTGAAAATATCAGTTTTAGAAATACATAAAAACCACACCGCTTCTTAGAAAGTTTTATTTTTAGCACACAAATTAAATTGCAATTAAAAGATAATTTGTCACACACGTACAAACTTATGGTAAAGTGTTTTTAGTGATTTTAAATTCAACTCCAGAAAAGAGTAAGAACTGGGGAAATAACTTATCGCATAGCATTATGGGCATCACAGTAACTCTCAAACTTTCAGGGTTTCAAAACTATATATTACGAATAAATATTTTAAGTTACTATTTCTTTAACCATTCAAAGAACTTTCGTTTTAAAATTCTAATAACTTTGTAAACAATAAAAAAAAATTTGTGCTTATAAAGTATTTTTCCTACTTAACCCTAGGAATTATACCCGAGTACAGGTGTGGCCAGTATCCAGTGTACCAGTGGTGTACCTCCTGAACCGCTTAAGATATCAACCTAAAACTCCGGATCTAAGAAAACGAAGTCATTACACGTCGATTGATAACTTAAATTTGGTCAAGGCATTGAAAACCTGCGCGGTCTTATACCCGGGTACAGGTGTTGCCAGTAACTAATTGCTTGCTGTTTTCTTCATATTTTCAATGAAACAATTTTAATTGTTATAAAATTCAAATAATTTTTGTTTAATTATTATTTCTTATAACTAAATATATTATTTATAACTAATTAATTTAATTATCATCCCTATTATTGCAAATGTAACATATAAAAGAATTTGTAGAATGTTGTAGACATATCGGTTTGCGACATGCTGAGCACAAATTACGGGTTCGTCTTCTGCGTTGATCCTGAATGTAGCATAAATAGCAGCTTCCAACCTGTGGTTTCGTTGCTACCACACCAGCAGCAGCAGAGGTTGATGGTTGAACTTCAAGGCTTTCTTGTAAAATTGGCTATGGCAATTTTTGTATTGAAGTTGCGCATTATCTGTTGATCTACCGACCGCTCTTCAATGATTGGCATGCAAAGTTCTTTGGCGAGTTGGCGAAGAAAGTGTTTACGCCTTGAATTATTGGATGATATGTTCGGATTATTCTCATAGTAAATGATGTACGCTGCCAATGCCCTTAGATCTATCATATTGAAAAAAAGAGACAATGGCCAACGCTTTGTCGACCTTTGGCAAGTATATTCGCCGAGCATTTGGTCCATCACGTCCACTCCTCCTTTAGTTTGGTTGTAAAATGCAATCATTTCTGGTTTGCCGCTTTCGGCGATGGAATTATCGTCATGTAAAGATGACTGGTTTCTTCTTCTTCGGCACATATGTGCACATGGCTATGTTTGCCGTAAAACCAAATATGCTTGATCCTTCTGGACGATCTTTGTGTGTCAACATTTCTATCGGTATGTCGGTATACGTTTTATTTTTTCTCACTGTTCCAACCGCTGTCAAATTCATGGATGACAAGTTCTCCAGCAAATTTAGCGTAGTAAAAAAATTGTCCATAGTAATGTTTCGGCCGCTTCCATAAAAGCGGCTTACTAAATCTTTCACCACGCGCTCACCCTGGTTGGTTTCCCGTCCCGTAGTTGCTTGGCCTGTATATATTTGTCCATGCAGTGGGTTCGAGTTTTTGTTATCACATACCCACCACTTTGATCCCATATTTTGCCGGTTTTGATGGGATGTACTGTGTGAAGCGTGTCCGGCCACGATATGGCTGTTCGCGCTGTTCGTCCACGGTTAAATTTTCGCTGGGCTTATATGTCTGCTCAAAGTTATAATTCATCATCGTCCAAAGCTCGGATATTGGTGCAGATTTATCAGTTTGGAGGCGTATATGCCTTGTATTGGAATTATCAAATCTGATGAACCGCAGTATGGCCTGAAAACGGTTAATGCCCATTGCAGCACGATACAATGGACAATTTTCCACCGATCAGTCCGTGGCGGATTCGCCGTTGCTGCGGTTGCTGCCAGTCATAATAAGCACACCAATAAACGCATATATTTCACTCAACGTTACGGCCTTCCATGTTTTTGGTTGCGCCTCGGGATGTTTTTCGTTATATTCATTGTATGTCGCTTCCGCTTTCCTGTTGGTGTGGCTTACTATTATATTAACCATTTCCGGGGTCATAAAATATTTGAAGGTATTTAAAATTGACATAGTAGCAGTTGATCTTGCGAGCCCACTTCGCTATCTTAATATATTGTGCTGCCTCGTTTGGCGTGCATGTCTTGGTTCTGAGCTACATGTGGTGCCATCATGATCAACATATTCATGTGCACGTAGATTTATCTGCACAGAATAATCTTCATCGTCCATATCATCATCCTCTTCATTATCATCGGTAGCATTGTCATTATCATTGTCGTTTTCATTGTCGTTTTCATTGTCATTTTCATTGGTGTCTTCGACATCCGACAAAGTTATGTTATTGGCAACTTCTACCTGATCGTCGTCATTATCTTCCGGGTCTGATACTAATTTTTCATCTATAACGTCGTCAAACAGGCCTTGTATATACCGCTCCTTCTCAGCGTCGGATAATCTATAAAAATTATGTAAACAATTAAATTTTATTCAATATACATATATAAAATTATGTTATGTATTTGAATCTACCCCAAATATCGATTTCCTGACAAAAATTCAGTTTGCTTTCTTCCAGCCATATTTTATTTTTTAGTAATATATATTTTTTCACTCCGAAAATAAACTTCACACTTCAATAGCAATCTCTAGAATGAAAAGAAGCTCGCCAAACTGGCTGAAAGAAACCTTCAACCCTTAGCGCAAAGACTGGTTTGTTTTTATGGTTTTATTGCTGTTTTGCTCATCCAAACAAGACAAAAATCGGCACATTTATACCTACTAATATTTCTCCAACATCTTTAGCAGAAATATTGAAGAATTATTGTATTCTGGGAAACTCGAACAAATATGAAGAAGAAGTAAGTTTGAATGCGAGTAGATCTTAGAACTAGGTAACAAATATGCGCTAATTACCTTCTAAAATATTCGTAATACATTCAACTACAAAATTACATTAACGGAATAAAAAATATCCCAGAAAATGTTAAGAAAACAGCGAAAAACCAGCTACTGGCCACACCTGTACGCGGGTATAAGACCGCGTGACAAAAGTTGGGTATATGTCCTAGGGTTAAATAAACAAAAATAATATGTTTTATTCCCTCGTTTATGATCAGAAAAGTATCTTTTGTATTAAAAATCAATTATTTGCGATTAGAGGCTGTTCATAAATTACGTAACATGTTTTTGGCCAATTATAGATCCCCTACCCCTCCCCCTCCCCTCCAACACTCCCCCTCCCTTCACCCCTTAGTCACACTTCACCACAAGTTTTGAGTTTTAATAGGTACGTTCTTTTATTGATAAAAAATTAACCTTTAGTCTGTACTTTGTTTCCCCACCATATCTCTGTACTTTGTATATTATATAATTGTAATTTTTAAATGAACTTCAAGAAAAAAAATTGTATAACTCCTCGATTTTTTTTTTAATGTTTATAATTTATTTACATAGAATACATGTGAACTTATGTTTTGTATTTTTTTTTTTTGCTTATTTTTATAAATTTGAATTGTTTATAAATGAAACGGAACCAAATGTAAAAAATGTAATTCCAGAGTTGCACAAGATCTGATAGTGAAACTTGGTATGTAGGTGCTCCAAACGACGGTCACTATATATATAAATGTTGGCACTTCCACTTTTACCGCCCACAAATCAATAGAACTTCTATATAGCAGACGGTTTTGATAGTATAAAACTAAAACTCTGTAATTAAGATCATATGTTTACTCTCGATAACTTTACTAAAAATAGGAGTGGTCGCACTATATCTGCTGCCACTTTTCAGAAACCATTTCAATTCCTTAGATGTGCACGTTTTGAAAGTCAAATTTGATATGCAGGTGCTATGGTCAAAGTGGCGGTCATTTCATATGCTAATGTTGCTACTATCACTTTTGCCGCCCACAAATCGGCGAACATTATATGCACATTTATCAGAAATCATTATAATTTCTGAACACATTGTACACATTTTAGTAGTGTAACTTGGTATGTAGGTGCAATGGGACCAATTGGCGATCGCAATATATATAAAAACGTTGCCACGCCCACTTTTTCCACCCATCTTTATATGTATAAAAAAATGGATGCATGTATATATGTATGTTATGTGGATATATCATGTAAAGATTCCAAACCGCTAAGCTAATTTTTATGAATGTTCAGGGAAACGGTAGCAGTCTTGAGAGTATTCCTGTAAAGTCTGGTGGCGATTGTGAAAAAGGGGCGTGTAACCTTAAGTACACCCCAAATTTTCAATATCGAATTGCTTATGAATTATAGCTCGCACAGCCGCGAAATTCGGTATTCGACCTCAATTTACACACTGGTAACATTTTATGGGCGTTGGACGAGGGGCGTGGTACTTTTTCAGAACCCCACATTTTCGGTATAGCTTTCGAAGTAAGTCACACATCACTGAAAATCAGTGTGAACTGTCAAGGCGTGGCCTCACTATAGCTACGCCCACTTTTTAGGGAATAATTGCAGAGTAAAAGCTATTCTAGTATAAAATAAGAAGTATAGATGCAAAAAAAAGAGGACGAAAATGGAAAATAAACGAACTCCCATGCAAAATGTATGATGAATAGAGAGGAGCGCTGTACGCCCCACAGTATGAATGGTGCACATGTGTGTTCTGAGTCAATATTTCACAGATTCATATGCATATTAATATGAAAATTCACTGTCGTGTAGCTGAAGTTTCAATCTTTCAAATGACAGTGGCCATAATTAGTTTGTTTAATATTTTAGTAACTTTTTTTTACATTTATAGGTTGTCTGGGGCCTGTATAAACTTGAAATTTTTTAAAATGAATTCAAAAATTTTGTTGTGACTTAAAGCGAGACCGACCTCTCTCCCCCCCCCCCCCCCCCCCACCATGCCACACTTCGTCACAAATGTTCGGTCCCCTAAACGTGTTACATAATTTATGAATAGCCGCTTATCAAAAGCATACTTAACATTGTTAAATGAATAAAAAATTAAGAAATTTTTATTTTTTACGAAATCTTACCTGCTTGACACTGCTCATGGAAACTACAAATTAAAAAGCACAAATACAAATACAAAAGAAACAAATCAATTGCTTACAAATTACTCCTCAAAAAATGAAAAATATTTTTTTAAAAAAAAAGACACTGAGTTGACTTAACAACTGAGTAAATAAAAGATATTAAAAAGTGCTGTAAAAATTCCGAAGTAATAACGCAGTGCTACCTGCATTTTTTAACACCAACAATAACACAGTGTTGCAAAAATGTGAAATAAACAAAAAGAAAAAACAAAATATACAAATGGCAAAAATATTGTTATCTACGCTTTACCAGAGCCGCATTGTTGATATTGTTGCGGAACCTCGATATTTGTATCTACAGGATAAAGCATTTGTGTGATAAAAGTAACTAGTTGATACTTGGTGACAAAGATGATAAATAGTGAGAGCGTTCAACTTTAGTGTATATTTATATAAAGCGTTTAACAAAAAAACGTAGAAATGTAAACATTAAGCTACGAGTATATTTTACTTTGTGCAGCACAGTGTTGACAAAAAAAAAATGCTTATCAAAAAGCAAGAACCGCAGTCACGGACAGCTACATTTAATAAACTACAATGCTGGCTCATCGCTTTAAATATTGAAATATTTAAAAATTGCAAAATTTCAACATAATCTGTACATACAAGTATTTTTATTTTTCCAAATGAGGTCATCATTTTGGGCAATAAGAAAAAAAAATTACCAAACATGCAAAAAATCCTTACATATATATATGCAAAAACTGCGCAACTTTAACAAGAATTTAACCAGCTACATGACGGCGTTTAACAAAATTTTGCCGATTATAGCAATTTTTTGAGCTTGTTTTTATTGTGTTAAAATTTGTTTTTAAAAAAAAATGCATTGCTTTATGCAAATATTTATTTTATTTTTTTTTTAACTCTGGTTTAACAATAAAACTGCAGTCACTGGCAGCGCACTTTTTTTTCTTGCTACATACAAATCTATATAAGTAGTGTTGCTTCTTTATGCCCTGTTGACAACGCCTCGTTGTCTTTCATTTCTGCTTGTTTCATTTTTATTCGGTCTCAACGTTGCATTCATTTTTCACTCGAAGGTCGTTGCTTTACTTATTATTTAGTTCTCGTATCTAGAGAATCGCCCCTTTTTTTCTCCTGTGCCTTTCTTGACTTTTGTTGTTCTGGTCTGTCAGGCTGTCTATCGCGATGTACATCATCTTGCTTTTGGATAACGTTTTCGTTTAATCGTTGTTTTTGTTTATTTCTTAAAAATAACTCATTGCTTTTTGGCTCAATTGCAGCTGAAATTTAGTCACTTATTCAAAGGAATTCGTGACTGTATCAGACAATTTTTTTTTTTTATGAATCTCAAGAATTTGCTTGAATATCTAACAGTCACATATCAGTCGCTTATAAAAAAAAAAAAAAAACTTAAAATCCTTTTTTCGAATCACAGAGAACATATTTTAAGAATTTTAAACTAAAATTTGTTTTACTTGCAGGCATGCATCATGATTCAGAAAATTTAATTTTACTAAAAATGTGCATTTTAAAGCCTCAGGAAAAATCCCAAATATCCATACAAATCAATATTTAAAAGTTTGTCTTGATATATCTAGATAAAGCATATCAAAATAACATGAAATTAGATCTAGCTACCATAAATCACAGAACATCACAACATGGCACAATGACTTAAAATATAAAATAAAACAAATTAAAATAAAATATTAAAATATTGAAACATTAAACAAAACAAAAAATAAAAATTATATACAGGGTGTCACGCAATTGAAAGCAACTATTTACGGAGGTGAAAGGTTATGTCGAGCTGAGAAAAAAATCGTATGGGAGGGGGGGTCTATTTGCACATTCTTATGAGCTATAGGGTTCATTAATATTTCACGACTTAGATTCACGTTATTGTTTCTAGCACAAAAACTAAGTTACGGCAATCTTTTTTGATAACTCATTACAAAAGCAATAAAATCACATTTTTAACGGTATATCCACAAACAGTACCTACATAACCGTTACCAAGCTGTGCTCGTTCAAAGATGAAATCAATCGGTGTAAACTACCAAATTTCAATTTTGATTTCGCGTAATAAATAAAATTTTTTTTATACTCAATTTTGAAATTTATTTAAGTTTCTTTTCAATGACAACCATAAACATATGTTTATCTTAAAAAATAAAAAAGTTGGCTGTACTAAAAAAATTATACCTATTAGAAACTAATGGTAAATAATGACATTACAATTACATATGCAGTAGATGATATCGTTGTTTTCTAATAAGTATAATTTTTTTAGTACAGCCAACTTTTTTGTTTTTTAAGATACATTTATGTTATTGGTGTCATTGAAAAGGAAATTGAATAAATTACAAAGTTGATTTAGACAAAAAATTTCATTTATTACACGAAATTCTGAGAAATTTGCATTCAAAGCTAAAATTTGGTAGTTTCAACCAATTGATTTCATTTTTGAACGTGCACAGTTTTGTAACGGCTATGTCAGTGCTGTTTGTTGATATACCGTTGAATATGTGATTTTATTGCCTTTACAATGAGTTATCGGATAAAGTTTTCCGTAACTTAGTTTCTGTGCTAGGAACAAAATCGTGAATCAAAGTCTTTAAATATTAATTAACCCTGTAGCTCCTTAGAATGCGAAAATAGACCCCCCCCCTCCCATACAATTTTTTTCTCAGCTCGACATAACCTTTCACCTCCGTAAATAGTTGCACTCAATTGCGGAACACCCTGTATATTAAATACTAAAATAAAAATAAAACGAATCAGAAGAAAGAAACTCAAAATCAAAATCTAACTCAAACTATAAACAGAAATCAAATCAAGGCCAAAAGCGTAAAAAAAAACTAAATCAAAATCACAATCAAAATTAAAATTTAAATGCAAAAAACCAAAAATAAAACACCTGTCAGAAATAAAAAAAAAAAATTGTTCCACATATTATATGATTATATACATATAATATGATTAATTAATGCAATTTTTCTTTATATATATATTTGCATCTTAACATTATTTAAGTATACCTTAGCACTTGTTGTTTGAATTTATAAACAATATAATTTGTTTTAAAGAAAATATGTTTTCATATAAATATATTGTAATTATAAATGGACTGAGAATACTTTTAGTCTATTACTATATGTTTGCTTGGAAATATAATTTAGTCAAGAATAACATTAGATATTCTTGGACAAATATATATTAATTGGAGAATACATAATTTCATTGCAGTCATGCAATGATTTTCAAAACGATAATTAAGAACAACATAATATACTTACCGATGATTGCACTATATTTACTTGGAAACATATTTTAGCAAAAGGAATGCCAAAAGTTTTTCACTGAGCTTACAAAATATTTGCTTAAAAGTAATTGTTGGTTTGAAGCAAACAAAATATGTTTAGAAAACAGTAAATAAGTTTTTCTCGGATTTAATTATGTTGAGAAGCAGTCATATTATGTTTATCCGACATTACAATAATTTTTATAAACACACATTTTCCGCTTTATCAGCAAAGTTGCTTCAGAACTCACCTATTTTTTCTGCTGAACCGCCTTATTTTTCTTTTATTTTGTTTTTTATTTTATTAATTCGAAAACACAAACACTTAATTTAAACAAACATTTTCAGAAACACTTTTCACAAGACCTAAGCTTTTCAACACGTTTGGCGCGGCTGCTTGAAACTTAAAATGACGTTGGCAACTGTTAAAAGCAAGCGCATAAAGCAACAAGGTTTCCGCTATTTTTCGAGCAAGTGCAAAGGAAACAGATATATAGTTTAACAGTGATGCAAATATATTCTTATTGGGTAGAAACTCACAATTCTATTTTGTCACAAGCATATTAATGTAGACCTTAGTTTTTTAGCTAAGGCAATTATATTAATGTTGGACACAACTAATATCTTCTTATATAGAAAAATAATGCTATTGAAGGAAAGTTCTTAATCATTAGTCGGTTCCCACTGAATATTTTGTTTTTGAAACCAAACATATATAAACATATTTTTTTTTCTGCGTGTAGATATAAATAAGCAAAAAATTTCCTGCATTCAAAAGCTTTCTTTTAACAGCACATCTCCCATTATCTGTTGAGTGGGACCAGGCGCAGATTCAGGGAGCTTTTGGGGGTTCAAATCCCTCCCGAAATTCTCGGAGAACCTGTATTTAAATGTGATGTACTAGTGTTCATTATGTGGTCTAAGGGTACTAAAAAAAAAAACATAGATTTTTTAATAATTTATATTAAGTATTCACACCTGAGATCTGTTTCTGTTTTTCTATGTTGTTTGCGATATCACACCCTTAGCTGTAAACAGTCAAACATCGGTGATTCCATGTCAAATCGGACGTTTTTGTCCAAAATTTTACGCTTCAAAAGTATTTAAAAAATAAAAATATTATATTTTTAAAATTTTTTTTTTGTAATTTTTACACAGTGGAAAATTTAAAAAAAAATTGTCATTCGGACATCTAGGAAAACAATTATATCTGCAAAACTTTAAGCCCTACAAAAAAATGCTCAGGATTTTATTAAGAGATCTTTTTCACATTTCACATTTTATAAATGTGCAGTTTCCTAACAACACATTAATGAAAAATTTAAATTTTTTGGACCACTTAAAATTTCATTCACATTTTTCAAGTTCAGCACGACAATTTTTTGGACTTTGTAGAACATCGTCGTGTTGAGGCATTCATTCATAATGCATTCTCAAAATTGTACGTTGAAGAATTAATGCCTACTATTAAAACGAATTTTTCAAAAACTGCCGACGCAATTTTTAAACAAAAAAACACTTCCATTTTAAATCAAAAATGTAATTTTTAGTATTCTTTGTACTTCTTATAGTATTTTATAATTTTTAAGCTAGTAATATGCCTCCGACAGCTTTTTATTATGCTTCAAATTTATATAATTTTTTAGGCAGGAGGTATACTATCTGAAAAAATTAAAACGTACAGTTAGAAGTACAAAAAATACTAAAAATCCCACTTTTACTTTGAAAGTGTTTGTAAGAAAAATTGTATATGAAGTTTTTGAAAAATTCGCTTGAAATAGTAAGCATTAATTTTTCAATGTAAAATTTTATGAATGCATTGAAAATAAATGCCTCAAAACGACCATGTTTCAAAACGCGAAAAATATTGTAGTGCTGACCTTGAAAAATGTGAATTAGTTTACGAAAAATTTAAATTTTTTATAAAAGTGTTGGTAAAAAACTGCACCACAAAGAAGATCAACTCAAGATCTCCTAAACTCCTTTTTTTTTTGTAGGTTCCTTTGGTTTTACTACTGTCCAAATGTATACCGGGTATAACTTGCAAAAAAATCACAGTTGCGTCGTTTGACACACGAGAGAAGCGAAGCTTTTTCACACTTTCATAGACTCTAGTCTAGTCATAGACTAATGAGGACCGATTGAACGGGTTGGCGTTGTTGAACATGCATCGTGACATGGAAGTAACGTGCGAAAATGTAATCGGCATTAAATCGATAAAGCCAAGAAAAATGAATATCATTTTACAATCTAAAAAACAGCTGATTTCATTCACTGATTACAGATTTCATAAATATATTATGCATATCGTCGTTGGGCGTGCAATACCTTGTATCAGCTACTTGCAATACCGCGTATATTGCGAAAAGGCCAAAATTTAAATTTGGATTTTAATTCATTTTGATGTAATTAATATATCGCGGATTGTCCATAAAATGCTGATTTCAAAACAAAGCCAGAATCTAATTTAAATAAATGTGTTTAGTTTAGTTGAAAATCCATTTAATAGTTTAAAAGAAAGCAGTGTTTCTGCACTCCTGTAGAATTTTACTAATACCGTGTGTGTGTGTATGTGCAAGTGGCTGACTATCCTGGATCCGCCCCTGGGTGGGACCAATAAGATTTGTATCATATACAGATATTTATCTGGTTAAATGAGAGCTTTTAAAATGATTGTAGGGCGTATGGAAAAAATAAGATCAACTTCAGAGAGGTCTCAAGAGTTTCATCGGTCTTCCAAAAAACATTTCAAGAAAAAAAGGATGTCCTACCAGTCCACACGAAAAAAGCAATTTTTTGAGAAAAACAGTCAAAAATAACGATTTTCTTATGCTTTTCTGTTTACAATAAAAACCACGTCGTTATTAATACAGAGAAAAGTATTCACTTTAACAAACATTACTCTTTCAGAGACAATGTCATATACGAAATTTTTCTACGTTGTCCTCTTTGAAGAATATTCGGAACAAAACTTACACTCTAGATAGCAGAGATCTTTTGATCGATACAAAAGGGTTTGAATTTGGTCCTACAGACTATTATATATGGTCAATGTATGCCGCAAATGTGGACAAATTTTAATTCAAATGAATTTTTGACATTGTTTTTTTGGTTATCGAGAAATCGGCAACTTAACACAATTTTTTAATTTTTTTAATAAACTTAACATGCTCTTTTTTTAACTTGGGCGTCAGGAGTGATATCAAAAGCTATTTTACCAATTTGAATAACTTAAACAATTCTTAAGATCACCATATTCACAAATTTTTACTTTCAATACCAGATGAAGACCACGATTTTTTTTTTTTTTATTTAATTATTTTAAAAAAAAATTTCATCCTTGCATATTTTTCATATTTATATTTTCGAAATTACATAATTTTGTTTATATCTCCGAAACGGTTAATATTTATAAAAATTACCTTAAGGCCGGCCAAACATTTAGAGGCAGCCCAGAATCGACATTTTTTTTCTCAAAACTACGTTTTTCAAAACTGCGGGCAACCAAGCTCAAAAACTACTTGACCAATCCTTAAAATATTTGGAAGGACATTTTTCAATAACATTTTGACCAATCTGAATGAAACTGATTTCAAAAATAGTCTTTTGGCTCAAAATTTAAAACAAAAAATAAGTAAAAAATGCAAATTTTTTTTTCAAAGCATGTGTAAATTTTGATAAAAGACTTTTTTAAAATTCTGTCTCATTCAGATAGAAGACATTTTCATTGCGTTTAAAAATTTAAAAATTTTTTTTTGTCAGGTCAACCTAGGAGCGAGCAGATTGCCAGCAGATTGCCAGCAGTGCGAAAAGAGATCTTTTACAGCAATCGTTGTAGCCAGCGCCATCTGTGTTTTTGAAAAAACACAAAAATAAAAACATGCACGCTGCTAGAGCTTTCAGATGCGCACTTTCGCGTAATGTTTTGCTTGCAAACATTATTATAAATAATAAACGTTACCATTCACTATAAAAACTAAATATTTTACAAGTATATCAAAGCAACTTTTAAAAACTTTATTCTGCGCAACCACCTTTTTTAAAATGTTTACTCTGAGCAATTGCCTTTTTTAGAAGCTTTACTCCACGCAACCATCTTTTCTTTTGACAGCACAAAGCTTTTCAATGCACAAATACCCTGTAGGAAAATCAACTAATTTAAAAGTAGTTGATAAAGTAGTTTTTTGTCAACCACAACTAGTTGAAATTCTGACTTTTTTCCATAGAACGAACTTACTTATTTTGTATGGTGATGTCCGCTAAATAAGTCAATTGACTGTCGTCTGCATATATTTTCAACTACTTGTTAAATTAGTTATATTTAAACTATTTTTTTAATTACTTTATAATAACTAAGAGATAATAAAATTTCTAAAGCTAATAATATTTGATGAAATACCATGGTTAAATATATATAAGCTTGTAATCTAATAAAAATTTTCAATTAAAACATGCGAACATCAGAGTAGTTGCTGCCTTAATATAATTCAAAGTAGTTTATCAATCACTGGTTTTTAAGTAGTATTTCAATTACTTCATATATTGAAGTGGATGCCGCCTTAATATAATTAAAAGTAGTTCATATACTGGTTTATTTTAAACTAGGTTTTTAATTAGTTGTTTTTAAAAACAAGTTAGTTTGTTCCTATAGGGTACATAGACATAAGTGCCGAGTTTGTGGTTGTGTAGGAATGTCTAGCTCTGTTTTAAAAGTGAAATTCGAAAAAAATTGTAATTCTCATCAACCCATTCGGGAGTAAATTTTTTGAGCTATATTTTTTAAAAAGAGTACTACTATTTTTTAAGTTTTTGGGTTGCTGATTACGATTTTGATGTCAAAAATATTGCCAATATATTTTGACAGCTCTCATCTAAGCAAGTTAACAGTTATTTTAAGAGAATACAGTTTCCAAAATATATTTTTGATACAAAATCGTATTCAGTCCCCTTAAAAAACTTATCAAGTTATGGTCGATTTTATGCTTAAACAATAAATTCAAAAATTAAGTAGAAAAGTAGAAATAACTAGATTTGGCCATACAAAGTTCAAAGTGTAAAAAGTATTGAGATTGGAATAAAAAAACTGGTGGGACATATATGTTCCTCCACTCCTGAAAGTGTTTATAACCTACTTTTTAAATATGCATATTCATTTTTCATTGTATCTCATTGTCATGGCTGACCGACTGTATCTATTTCAATTAATTTTAATCATTTCAACCATGTGGAATATTCATCACCGAATAGTTTTTTTTTAACAAATCAGCGCAATTAAAGCAAAACTCAAATTCCAGCAAATAGTTTGAAGTCAACAAAATTGACCCACATTTTTTGTAAGGTTTTCATGGAATTTGATGTTTTAGGCAACACTTTGGTGAATCGACAAAAAAAGCCGAAAAACAAATGTTGACAAAACACAAACAGACAAAACTGACAACATATAAAACGTTGTTCATCCCTCAAGTTAAAATGCGCATGTTATACACACAATGTAAACAGTTTGGTTTTTTTTTGTGTTTATGTTTGAATTGCTGTTTAATGAGCGTAACAAAATTACAAAATATTACATTAAATTACAGCAAACAAACAAACCAAAAAACAATGAAACAGTTTTCTAAATTTTTGTTATGTTGGTAATGTTGTGAGTAGTTGTTTTCGGTTGTTTATTTAAATTTTTGAATCAGGAAGTGATAAACATAGTTATGATAAGAACTCAAAATACATTTTTTTGTTGTTGGGGTAATTCTCCTGAGTATTTTAGCTACTGTTATTTAGATTTAGCTGTTTTCACTGAATAATTTTTTAAAATAAGATAAGCTTTTTAATAGATCCCTCTTAGTTGCCATGAAAAATGGTTCCGCTTTCATAAAACTTCAAAAACAAAAACTCTAAGTGACAAATTAGTTAAAAAAACAAATAAAATTTTAAAGGATAAAGTTTCAGAGAAAATAAAAGAAACTAGTTTGAATTAGAGTTAGAGTTAGAGTTAGAGTTAGAGTTAGAGTTAGAGTTAGAGTTAGAGTTAGAGTTAGAGTTAGACTTAGAGTTAGAGTTAGAGTTAGAGTTAGAGTTAGAGTTAGAGTTAGAGTTAGAGTTAGAGTTAGAGTTAGAGTTAGAGTTAGAGTTAGACTTAGAGTTAGAGTTAGAGTTAGAGTTAGAGTTAGAGTTAGAGTTAGAGTTAGAGTTAGAGTTAGAGTTAGAGTTAGAGTTAGAGTTAGAGTTAGAGTTAGAGTTAGAGTTAGAGTTAGAGTTAGAGTTAGAGTTAGAGTTAGAGTTAGAGTTAGAGTTAGAGTTAGAGTTAGAGTTAGAGTTAGAGTTAGAGTTAGAGTTAGAGTTAGAGTTAGAGTTAGAGTTAGAGTTAGAGTTAGAGTTAGAGTTAGAGTTAGAGTTAGAGTTAGAGTTAGAGTTAGAGTTAGAGTTAGAGTTAGAGTTAGAGTTAGAGTTAGAGTTAGAGTTAGAGTTAGAGTTAGAGTTAGAGTTAGAGTTAGAGTTAGAGTTAGAGTTAGAGTTAGAGTTAGAGTTAGAGTTAGAGTTAGAGTTAGAGTTAGAGTTAGAGTTAGAGTTAGAGTTAGAGTTAGAGTTAGAGTTAGAGTTAGAGTTAGAGTTAGAGTTAGAGTTAGAGTTAGAGTTAGAGTTAGAGTTAGAGTTAGAGTTAGAGTTAGAGTTAGAGTTAGAGCTAGAGTTAGAGTTAGAGTTAGAGTTAGAGTTAGAGTTAGAGTTAGAGTTAGAGTTAGAGTTAGAGTTAGAGTTAGAGTTAGAGATATCTATATCGGTAAGAGCTACCAATATAAGTAAGAGTTACCGATATAGATGAAGAAAATAGTTGCACTGACGGTGATGTAGTAAAGATAGAGATTGATATTGGAATGGAGATGGAAATGGAAACGATGATTAAGGCGGAGATTGAAATTTCGATTAATATATGTATAGACTGGGATGGAAATAGAAATGGTAATGATGATTATGACGGAGATTGGAATTGTTGAGAACGAGATTGAGTTGAAGATAGAAATGATAATGAAGCTGATTATTGCGATATTAGAATAATATTAAAAAACATTTTGAAAACAAATAATATCTTAAAATTACTTATGTTGAATTCTCGAACTTATATCGATCTCAAAATAAAAAAAAAAATTGATTTGGCCTCAATTTGGATATGACTTGAAAATGACTTGAAATTGACTTGAATTTGACTTGAACTGAGCTTGGTCTTGATTTGGACTTGACTTAGACTTCACTTTGACTTGATTAGGACTTAACTTGGATTTGACTTGAACTTGACTTTGACTTGACTTTAGTTTGATTTGACTCGGAACTGACTTGGACTTGACTTGAACTTGACTTGGACTTGGCTTGGACCTGATTTGATTAGGACTTAACTTGGACTTGAATTGAACTTGGATTTGACTTGAACTTGACTGAGACTTTAGTTCGACTTGACTTAGACTTGGCTTAAACTTGACTTGGACTTGACTTGAACTTAACCCCCTAACGCCACATTTTGTGTTTAAGTTCCAAAAATCATATTTTGAATAATTTGTTGAAGAGAAAAAGGAATCTGAGTTTCGTTTTTTGTTTTGATACTTTGTTCGTTTGTTACAGGTGAAAATGTCGACTACGCTTAGAAGCGAACTTGGGCATGAACACAAAAAATAAGCAAAAAAGTATGATTTAGGTTTCTAATAGTTAAACAGATATTTATGAAGTGAACAAATTCCTACTCACCAGTATTTTTTTTACTTCGATATCACTTCAATTAATGTGTTTTTTTAATGACTGAAAATCAATTATTTTTAAAAATTAATTAAATTCGTTAAAATATGCTGAACTTGATTTTCAAATTGAAATAATTGTCAAACGGAGCATGCCAGCGCCTAGCGGTGAAAACTGAAATGTAACTTGGATAATTGTCTACACTCCAAAGAAAACAATTTGAAAGTTTAACCACAGATAACGGTTTTATATCGATTGGCGTAAGGCCGCCTAGAGGCGAGCCTGGGCATTAGAGGGTTAATTTGAACTTAACTTGGACTTGAATTGGACTTACTTTGGACTTGACTTGAACTTGATTTGAACTTAATTTGGACTTAGCTTGGAATTGACTTGGACGTAATTTGGACTTAACTTGAATTTGTCTTGGATTGGGACTTGACTTGGATTAGACATAGATTTGATTTGGATATGACTTGAAATTGACTTGACCTGGACTTGGCTTGTACTTGGATTTGACTTGTACTTGATTTTGATTTAAGTTCGACTTGACTTGGACTTGACTCAGACTAGACTTTAACTTAGACTTGGCTTGGACTTGGCTTGAACTTAACTTAGACTTGACTTGAACTTGACTTGGACTTGCCTTGGACTTGACTTAAATTTGTCTTGGAATTGGACTTGGACTTAAGTTGTACTTGATTTGGCCTTGGATTTGACTTGTATTGACTTGTATGAGTAAAAGTTTGGGATCGATTGCAATTTCAGTTGGAGTTCGAGCATGATTTAAATTAATGATTTGGAGTACGATTGAGTTTGAGTTCGATTTCTTGAGTCGTATTGAGAGTTTCTGTTCGAATAGGATTAGAGTTCGAGTAGGAGTTGGGTTTTAAATTGAGTTGTTATTTGAGTTTTAGTTATAGTTAAAACTTAGATTAGATAAATAATGAGATAAAGAAGATTTTGTGGAAAAGTGTTGAAGTTTCAGCAAAATTTAAAGTTAAAATAAGAGTTCTTATTTTTCGACTTTTGAATTATCATCACGGCATGCCATTATTCGATTATATACCAGAACTGTAAAAGAATGCAATCATTTGTGATTTTAAATCATGTGATTTATATTCAAAATGAATGGTTTAATGATTGCATTCGTTTTTCCAAATCATTGATTGCGATTGAAATTTCAAAAAAATTGATTGCATTCATTTTTTTCAAATCATTGATTGGGACTTGAGATTTCAAATCACTTTCAATGTTTTGAAAAAATTAAAGCAATCAATTTTTCACATTATTGATAGTGATTTGAAATTTCAAGTCCCAATCAAAGATTTGCAAAAATTATTGCATTCATTTTTTTAAATCATTGATTGGGATTTGAATGATTTTAAATCACAAATGATTGCATTCTTTTACAGCTCTGTTATATACATATAAATATGAATAGATTTTTTTGTTTTATTTTTTTTTATATGATTTATAGATCGCTACAAGTTGTCAATGCTTAGCTTCCTTACAAGAAAACGTCCCTTGGTGTCATTCGCCGTTTTGAATAAGCTTCGGATATGTGATAGACAACAAAAATCTAAGGTACACGTAGTTTTTTATAGGTGTGGAAACTAAGGTTTAAAGGTTCAAAATGGCGTCCGAAAATTTCACATAAGTGCGTTTTTTTGCATGCCTGCCATATTGGAGCCGCCATTTTTAACTTTAAATTTTTGACTACAGATTCGTATTTATCGACCCCAAAATCTTATAGGTACCTGATTTCATGTAGATACATATTTTGGCGGTATTAGTTTTTTTGTTTATGCTCTGTTAGTTTTATTTTGGACAGTCAAAAATAACATTATCTTTCTATACCTGAATTTGTGGATCTTAGCGTAAACAGGTGAGTTTTATTTATTAAACAAAAATGGATAAAACAAACTCAGCTATAAAAATCCTTTAAAAAAAAAGTTTATGAAAGTGTTTTCATCGCATTTCGATGAAATTTCACATGAAATATGCATCAAAAGCCTTCAACGTCCTTCCAGAATGATTGGACTTTGCTTAAAATATATGGGCGTGGCATTTCACAAAATGCATTTTATGCAAAAGTATCAAAAAATTAAAAAAAAAATTCGGGCTTATCTGAGTTAATTGAAATAGACTGCATTAAATTTCCATTTATTCTTCAATGATTTAACTTTAATTTCCACTATGTTGCTTTCATTAAACTGGAAATTCATGTCGCCCTACCAATTATTTGGCATGCAAGTGCAAAATATTTGTGCTGAACTCTGAAAAACTTCATCGTCTCTTACTCCGGCTCTTGGTGCTAAAATTCGTATTATGTAAATGTCAAAAGTAAATCCAGCAACTTGTCGTCCCTTCATCGATATGAGTCCCTTGCAATTCCCATGCCTATGGATGGCATGGAATTTTTTAACACGCACCTAGAAATGTGTCGTTATTCGTCTTATTTGAGACATGTATGTGCAGCGCCATCTAGTTTCTTGCAATTGTTTTTTTATTTTTTTTTTTTTAAATTTTGTGGAATGTCATTGAAGGCGTCACATTGTCGTGTCTATCGTCGCCTCTACTACAGTTGGAGCTGCCTCATCTGCTGCTGATTTACTTGAATTGAAAATGGAAAGAAATGCGCGCAGTTCCAAGAAATTGAAAATCAACTGCGCCCACACGTCGGTGTCATCAAGTCAGACTCAGTGGTCTGCCAGCGCTGCATGCGCTGTAGTGGCAGCTAGTGGTGCGCCATCTAGCAATGCGACTTATTTGCATATGCAAATAATTTGGTATAAAATCCACGCAATTTGCAATAGATTGTTGCAGTTGTTGTTGTTGTTGTTATTGTTGTTGTTGTTGCGATTGGCATGTTAATAAATATCAATTGCCCACTTTTAGGCGCATTAGCTTTGTGCTTTAGCACTGACTTTGCTTTCCTTGACGTTCGTTTTTTTTTTTTTTTGTGTTTTGCTGCATCCTTTTATTCCAGCAATTTTCAACACGCATGCTCGAAATGTTGTTATTTGCATAACAACAACAGCAATTAATGTAGCAACAATTGCAATTGTTGCAATTTAAATGGATTGCTAGGAAAAAATTTCTGAAAGTTGCGATACTTTTTATAATTTTTGTAAAATAGTTTAAAGAAAGCAAATCTTTCATATGTTCAAGCTAAATGCTTCAAGCTTTAAAGTTACAACATTTGCTAACAACATGTTTTAGTAATATTTTATGTAAATTTTCTGATTTTTTTATTTTTTGTTGCAAATTTTTTGCGCATTCAAATATTTGTACTTTGTACTTTATCTGCAATAATACAACACAAGAACAGCAACAACGGAAGGCATGTTTTTGCTGCAACTACACAAGTATTTGCATTAAATTAATTCAACGCACAAACATAAAACAACAACAACAACAACAACAACAGGAGCCTTAACTGCAACTGCCTTGCCATGAGTTGCTGCAGTTTAACGCAAATAGGAGACAGTTTTTTATATAAATTGTATGTTTTATGATTTTGTTGTTGTTGTTGTTGTTGTCGTCGTTTTTGTTGCAATATGACAACAAACACCAAATTGCTATCTCGCAGTTTTTAATCTGCGTTTCTCATTCGTGCGCCACTAAAGTACAAATAAATCTACGCTGCATGCAATGCTCGGGTAGATGCCGCCACCGTTCAAGCAGCTTAGTTATAGACTATCCACTAGGTGATTGCGGGATCTCAGGAAGAGGCTGTACATTTGCATATCTTTGAAATTGCAGCTATTTGTATTTGGTTTTTTTTTTCATTTTTTTTTTTTTTTTTGTAAATTGTATTACTCCTTCATTTGAATTGTGACACAATACTTACTTAGAAGTTTTGCTGCATCAGCGTTATTTTAAAAATACGAAATTTTTTTGTCTAGTTAAAATTCTAATTCTAGGTACTTAATTATGTTATATACGTACGTACGTCTAATTAATGGAATATATAGTACCGAGAAATAGCAAAAAACTTGAAACGTAACGAACAGTATTACTTGATAAAAATTTAAAATTCAATTTAAAACTAATTTTGACTTTATTGCCCGAAACAAACTATCATGTCTACTTATCTCAAAATAATCATCTCTAGTATGGAAAGCTTCACTTTAAATATTTTCCAGCTAATTCTGCAGTTGTTTCAGAAATAGTCATGCTTGCCTAAAAAGGGTGTCTAAAAATCAAGTGGGACTGACATTTTGATACGGACATTACTTTGTTGTGACAAGTGTAGAGTTGTAAATCTATAACAGCTGTCAACAACAAGTATGAAGGCTTAGTCATGGAGAAATTCCCGGTCGAGCAACGCATAAAAATTGTGAAAATTCGATACGCGAATAGTGGAAGACGGCTCGCAAGACTTACAAAATTCGCCAATGCGTGAGATATATAAACTACTATCGACATTTCCAGTTTTTTGTGTTTTTTGTAGGTGGACCTCAGAAGGGTGACATATAGCGGGTGGGTATTTTCATAAATATTTTAAGAGGAGAAAATAATAGGACCAGCTCATTAAATATACCCTTCTAAGGGTCAATTCGGAAGATATATACGTATGAACTCCAATCGACAATTTTCTTTACTTTTTGTAGATGGACACCGCGAAGAGTAGCAGATAGAGGGTAGATATGAACAAGAATTGTTAGGTGTGAAAAATAATTGAACCAGCTCATACATAAGACCCCTCTAGATGTCAATTCGGTAGAGATATGAGCTGCGATCGACATTTCCTTCAGTTTTTGTATTTTTTGCAGAGATGTAACTAAGTTTACTATTCGGGCGGATGCCGGATAGTAACTCAGTATCCGGCCGGCCGGATAGTTTCTTAAAATTATATTATTTAAATAAATCTTTGTTAAGTTAATAGGTACTAATTATAGCAGCTTTTATTTAAAGGTAAAAAAGTAACAAAAAATTTACAAGGAATCTTTTAAAAAACTTAGATTACATTCTTAGTATTCACTTTAATGATGAATTCATAAACATAATAACTAAAAGCTTAAAAAACCATTCAATTAGTAAAATGATTAAAATTACTAATCAAAATTATGAAGAGTTAGATTATGGTGAATAATAAATATTCAGCGTTCGAAGACAATAGGCTATTTTTTTATTGACAACATGACAAATATACAAATTTGCAAATAATATAATCAAAATAATTAACTGTTTTAAAATTAAGGTTTTCAGTATTGCTAGGCTGAGGTATTTAACTCTTTCAAAGCTTAGAACCACAACACAATCTTAAGGTAGGCTCAGCTTGCAGAGAAACGAGAAAGAAGGGAGCTTGATGTGAAAGTTACTATTGCCATTGGCATCTGACGTTTAAGGCCCCCACAGCTTTTGAGCAGCTATCTTAAAATGAGCCTACCTTATGATTGTGTCATGGTTTGAACAAGTTTTGAGAAGAAAAACTTACGCTGAACAAATAGGAGTAAAAATTTTAGATTTTAGGTTTGGTCCCGTACTTTTTGGACTAAAAACGGTTAAACTGTCAAATACTTGAGCATAAGACAAAATCTCGCTAGGAATGCTTTTCGAACTAAAATTGTGTGAACTGTCAAATGAAGTCGTTTGTCAAAAGACTTCAGGTTTGTTTGACTCACCTCCAGCGCAGGTTAGGTAGAGGTTAGGTAGAGGCGGCAGCCGGCGTATATGAAATACATACACCAGCTCACTTAGACCACATAGGTCCATTTAATACCGCTGCACACAGGCTTTTATTAATAATGGAACCAACTTGAGCTCATGATGAACCCTTTTAGACGCCTGACATCAGTCGTTGACAGGTTGTCAAGCTCATGAAAGAAGAAATAGCCTAAATATGTGTGCCTTCTTCTGGCTAGCGCAGGACAGGAGCACAGAAGATGGGAGCTGGATTCTTCTTCTTCCTCGTCCCTGCAGCTTCTACAGAAGTTATTTGAGATAACTCCTAAGCTGTAGGCATGTGTGCCTATCAAGCAGTGCCCTGTGATGACAGCCACTATTGTGGCTAGTTCTGGTCTTGCCAGTGAGTGAAGGGCTCTCGATCGCCCGAGATCTAGTATCGGCCAGATAAGGCTTGATGCTCTGCATGTCGAGAGTTCAGCCCATTTAGTGTTGGCTTTCGATATGATATTGTTACTGATTAGCAGCTTGAGAGCTGCTAACAGGATACCCGGTGGGTTCACCATGAATAGTGGCGCTTGAGTCCCATTTCTAGCGAGCTCATCTACCTTTTCATTACCTTTTATGCCTTTATGCCCAGGTACCCATATTAGGTTGATGCTGAAATAGTTCGACATTTACCCTAATGAAGCACGGCATTCTTTGGCTACCTTAGAGTTTGTGGCTACTTGTTCCAACGATTTTATAGCAGCCTGACTGTCAGAGAAGATATAAATTTCCCATTTAGAGACAATTTTTTTTTGAAAGCCATGATGCTACCTCCCTTATTGCCATCATTTCGGCTTGAAACACACTACTTGGTCAGGAAGCCTACGAGCCAGAGATACCCCAAGCTCTTTTGAGTACCCGACCTTGTCGTTTAATTTTGTTCCATCTTTATAGAAATATAGACACTTTCGTTTCCATTGACGCAGTATGTCAATCTCCAGCGCTAGCTTTATGATTAAAAATTCTTAGCAATATTGAAATTAATTCTCAAATTAACATTTATATTCAGTTTTACACAATTCTCCATGTTTTTGGTTTCTATTCCAATAGCTTTTATTTATTTTAAAGAGCTTTTGTTATTTTTCTATTTCTTTGCTATTTTAAGCAGTTTGATTTTTACCATTTTTGCCAGAAGAAATTTCTCTGGGAAATATTTTACTCTCTTGACTGCACTCTATTTTACCATTTTTTTTTGGGTACGAGAACGCTTCTCTGACTAAAACCTGCAAAAGTGGTAAATTGGACTAAAAATTTAGAGTACGGTAGCAGACCTTTTACTACTCTAGCAATTATTTTTATTATGTAAAAAGTGTTTTGAACTTTATTTGCCATAAACAAATGGCAGTACTCAATCCGTCAATAACCCAGGTTATTGATCAATAACCCACATCTCCATTGAGATGTCCTCCAAGTAGACGACAATCTGACGAAACTTGGAGCTTTCAACTGGCTCCAGCAAGCGCAAAACAAAAATGGTTGATGCAATTTCTTACACCACACCCAGAAAAAAAGCAATAGGTAAATCACCTAAGTCTGCTTGGGTAAAGAGATTTGTATGGGAATTATAAGCTTATGCTTATTCACCTAAGCAATTAATTGTTTAATACATTGCTTTGAAAGCACATACTTCGATACCCTGCCAAAAAGAAATATTTGATTCACAGATGTTAACAGATGCTGTATTAACAGATGCAGTATGTCGCAGTATTCTGCTGATTGCTGCAGCATAGCTTCAGTTGTAATTAATATTGAATAAATCACTCAGCGTAACGAAGGAGTTTGGCTCAATGCGTAGCGTAGTGTCTTCACACACAGTGGCATCGGGTTTGTATGGGTTCGAATCTCAACGGCATGCGAAGGTAAAATTCTTGTAGTTGATATTTAATTTAATTTTATTTTCTTGTTATAATAGACTTCAATCAGCAAGAAAAGCGGAGATGTCATTAATTTCTAAGAAAAAAACGGTGTTGATAAAAGAAAAATTTGTGTTGTTGCCGGTTTTCAGTCAAGCAAATCACAGAACGGATTTAAAACGGTAGCTTTAAAAAAAAGGAAAATAAAAAAAATCAAAACCCGAAAAAAGTTATATTTTTGAAATTAAATTTTTTTTTTAAAGTAGCGTATAAAAAATTACCAAATACTTGGTTATTATTACTAATACACAATAAAAATTGGCAGGCCAATATGTAAAACTTAGGCGTTTTGATAAAGTACTTGGCTGGGTGAAAACTACCAAAGCCATCTTATAAATTATACTAGTTTTTTTTCAATTTAACATAAGCTTTTTTCTCGGTGTATAATAACCCGAAAAGATAAATCAATCAATTAGCGCCTATAAAGATTATTTAATAACTTTAAATCCAAAGTGTTCGATAGTTTTTAAAATTCTATCAAATACTTTCGAATGAAATGTGTATAAATCACATAAATGAATCAGGGATTTGACAAAATACTCCAACGTTCTCGGAACAGCTTTTATGTCTGTCTATTACTGGTCACAGTTTCTGGATACATGAAATAAATTATAAGCTAAAGGCTATAAAAATGATAATGAACATTCGTTTCTTGGCTTGGCAAAATAATTGTAATTTTCAGTCATTGCAGAGGCTTGATTATAAACTACGTGACGTATAAAGATTTTAAGGGGATCAGTACGAAAAAATTAAAAAAAAATTGTTTAATATTCTAAAACCAAACTTTTTTACGAACAAAATGATACAATTGGCACATTTTTATTCGCAATATAAGAGGGCGAAATTCTTTTGCAATATGAGGTGTCACTACGAGAAAATTAATAAAACAATTCATAATTTTTCTAAAAGAATTCATAATTATTTGTTTCATTTCACTTTATTTCCTAAAGTGATATTATTCGCACATTTTTATTCGCACTATAATTGGTCAAAATTTGTATCTTAATTGAGAAATTACTGGGCAAGACTGTCGCTGTCCACATAGATTGATTTAGTGAGAACCTTTCTTTTCATTTATCTTAATGCAATGAACATATAACTTTTAATTTGAAAAAAATTTTGTATCTTACATATTATAAATGAAAAAATTGCATAATAAAAAAAATTTATCTAAATTATTCATTCCGTTTTCATGGAAGATCCGTGTTTTTCAGAATCTTTAAAGTTCTATTTCGGCTGTTGCAATTAATAACTGCTAATTAGACAACTTTCATGGCTAAAAAAACATATCTATATCTATACTATTAATAAATCCGTAGCCACTTTTTATGTTCACTCATCACGTTTAAACGACAACTCAGATTTTTATAAAATTTTGTACACATATTTATAGGTCAGCAGAGAGTGCAATAGGATACTTTATTTTAACCCATTAACAACCAATGTTACTATATGGAAACATATGCGTCTCGAATTTTCATTAAATACTGCATAATATTTCAAAAGTTTTAGTGCCAGTCTTTTAAAAAAAGTAAAATTAGCATGCAATAATAACTTATTTCTGCTCAATGGCATACATAGTTTTCACCAAAATGTTGCTTCAAGTCTAAAAATGTCTGTTTTTTATGGTTTTCTTTCGGCCCTAATGGATTAAATTGCACTTCGGTTAAACGAGAACAAAATCAATAAACGCTTTTAAATTTCCTTCAATTTGATACCAAAATCATGTATGTAGTTTGAAAACTGCGAAAAATTTTAGTACCAGATCTTTTTAGTATTAATTATAAGCTGAGAATGAGAGAAAAACGACTTGAAATTCACACTTTTAGCTTTGAAGGCAAATATTTCAGTCAGTTTGCAATGGATTTCAATAATTTTTTTTGAAAAATGTTGTTTGTTAAAATATCCTTCAAACATAAGTTGAAATTTTTACTAAACCAAAGTATTAATATTTTTAAAAATTTTTTTAAAAAATGTTCAATAATTTTTAGTTTAAGCCAAAAAATTGGATAAAAGTTGTTTTTATTGTAAAAAAAATTAAATCCAAAATTTAGGTTTTCGATTTCCTATCAGATGATATAACAATCTTAAGGTTAATAATTTGTAGTATTACTTAAACAATAAAAAATCGTTTTGGTAGCGAAAAATCCAGCCTACCCACTATCAATTTTTGAATGAACACTTTTTGAAAACCCGGCGAAGCGGCGGGTTTAAGCTAGTGTTAATATAAACGTATGCCAAGATAAAAGCTAAATTTTGGCGAGTAATATGCAAAAAGTTAAAAAAAAAACCTGTATCTTGTTTATTTTTTTGGTGTCCTGAACAGTAACATTGCTAAAATTAATGTACATAATTTCTTTTTTTAATTTGCTTGTGGCAGTCCTGAAATCATTTTGTGATATGCAAAAATTTCAAACTATTAGCTGAAATAATGTTTGTTCTTCCAAGCACGTAAGAACAGGCTTGATTTCTCAAACTGTTGTAAAATCAGTTTAAATTATTTTTTTTTGTTTAAAGCTTATCTATTGAGATTAGCTGTCTGAATAACATTGCAAAATTTAAAGTCTATCGGATGAATGGTTCCAAAGAAAAAGGTGATGTGGCAAAATTTGGAATTTTTATGTATGCAAAACGGCAGCTTTACTGATCCCCCCTTAAATGAATTTGTTTTATCTTAAATCAGGCTGGCCGACAGTAGCTCCCGAAGAGGAGCTCTCAAGCAGCAACGGAGATGACAGACTGACAGGGTGACAGGCAGCAGAAGAATGTTGTTTCATTGTGTCTTATGGGCAAAATACAACACACACACACACACACACACACACACACACATATGTATACGTTGTTCTACATGAGTTTTTGTAAAAATTCTTGCGGTTTTTAATCATATTTATTTTGTGTTTTATTTTGTTTATTATTCACAACATGAAAAACAAATATAAAGTTAGCGAGAATGAAGCCTGCATGAATTGAAACAAACTGCTTGCACATTGTTATTTTATATAAAACGAATTCTTTAGAATTTTGAACATTTTTGTGGGGGGGACAAAAAAGAAACTGAAAAGAATTGTATTAAATTTAAGCAAATAAGCAGGGTTGAGCAAACATGAAAAGTGAAGTACACAGAATGCAGTGAATTTGAAAACTTTCAAAACATGTTAAACATGTAACAGTGTAAACATTAAATAATTTTATTAAAAAAGCTGATGTAATAAATATTTTAGATATATTTTTAAATGGCACCTCTTACTACGAATAGTTTCGCAAAAATACTTTAAAATACAAATAAAACAAACGTATTTTGTTACCATCTCATTAAATCTCAGTTTAAACCCGTTTTTCGCAACCATATCTATAGTCAACATAACATATTTTATCTAAACAAACACATTCCCAATAAATTGCTTAATCATCAGTTTCCTTTGAAAAGCTAGTCGTTCTTTGTTGTTGTTTAATTAAAATCAATTTAAATACGCGCAAATCTTTGCAATTTCCAAAACGATTATAATAGCAGCAATCAATGTTGTACATTGAAAAAAACACACACACACACAAACATGCCAATGTTGCCAAAAAAAAAAAAAGCAGAAGAAAAAAAATATTGAATAAAAATACAAAGGCGCAAAAATAGACAACAACAGTGAAAAGCCTATCAAAGTTGATTGCAATTGACAGTGTTGCCATATGTAATGGAAATATTATGTGTGCAAAAATAAAAAAAAAAATAATCAAAAGAGGTCATTATGTTAATTTACTTGATGGGGCAACATGAGCCATTTATGTCGGATGTTTGCTGTCAAACTGAAGATAATGAAATATGTCAATATAAGTCGAAGAGCATCAAGTTGTAGTTGCAGGGAAGCGGGAAAACAAAGTAATTTTAATGGACTTCTTTGTATTTATAGCAAGGCAAAAAACAAAAAAATTAAATAAATTACCACGTCAGTCAGTAAAATCATAATTTTATGCTTCATCAATATTGGTCTCAAGTGAAATAGGGTGAGGGAAAAAAACATTTCTATTGGAAGGAAACCTTTATAATTAAACACAAGCTGTGGTTATGGTTATGACAACAATAATTAATTTAAGTGTAAAAACCTTTATTTCAAGTTACCTTATCAAAAAGTGTTCCACGAATTATTGCTAAGTTTAAAGTATAAGATACCAAATAATAAGTCGATTTAAAATAAATTTCAACGAGCGAGTCTAAAATTTATTTGTCCAGATTCATCAGATCATTATAGTTGTAATTTAAATTATATTTTAATGGAATGAGTACCTACTAATAACTCCAGTCCAGACATGCTATGCAAAATAACTTTATTTGGGAGTAATACAAATTATATGAAAAATCAACATTTTCGTTATACAGGGTGGTTAAATTTCAAGGGCCGATGTTGAATGTGAACCACACCTAAACGTCAAGTTTTTTTCTGCATTTCAATTGACATTTCTCAATTTCAGACTAACTCAATTTGAACCATGGAAAGATACACAATCGAGCAACGCGTTAAAGTTATTCAGGCTTATTATGAAAATGAGCGTTCAAATCAAAATGCATATCGTGCACTTCGTGATTTTTTCGGTCAATTTAATCGTCCAAATGTGCAAACAATCGGAAAAATCGTGCAAAAATTTGAGCAAAACGGGTCTGTAGGAGATGTGAAAACACCAGTGCATGCTCGTACAGCTCGTACTGCAGAAAATATTGCTGCTGTTCGCGATAGTGTGAATGAAGAGCAGTCCACCTCAACTCTTCGTCGTGCACAACAATTGCACCGCTCACGCTTGTCGTTGATGAACATTATGCATAAAGACTTGCATTTACACGCTTACAAGGTGCAATTGACTCAAGAACTAAAGCCTCTTGACCATTTTAAGCGTCGTCAATGGTCAGAATGGTGGCAAGAAATGGCAACAGTGGATGATCAATTTTCGAAGAAAATTATCTTCAGTCAATTGACCGCCAAGATCATGTGATTTGACACCGTTGGACTTCTTTCTTTGGGGTTATATGAAAGAAAAGGTGTACGTCGATAAGCTAGCAAGAATTCAAGAGCTAAAGGATGAGATAATTCGGCACATTAACGGCATAGAACCTCACTTATGCCTCAGCGTCTAATAATTTGTAAAAAATAATTTGTGTTTTTCCTAAATAAAAAATTAGTTGATATGTTATGCGAAGAGCTAAAACATTTATAATTCAGAGGCACATTGCACTTTTTTCAACGAAAAACTATAAAAAGTAAATCATATATTATTTTTCATTTTATTTTCATCACATTAAGATAATTGTAAAACATTTTTTTTTTCGTTAACTATTTATTTTGATTTTTTTAAAAGTAGGTCAAAAATTGAATATTTTCATCTGGCAAGGGGGAGAGAGTATTGCAGGGGAATGCTAAACTCGAACTCGCAATACGAAAGCTAAAATATCAAACATTGTTTTTATGCATTTGCATCAAATAAAACTCGCATATATTGCATATTAAAAAATTGCCAAACTTTTGGGTGCGAAAACGCATCCTTTGACAAGAAATGCGTTTTTATATTCGTTGGAGGATTTTAATATACGTTCTTTCCAAATGTGTTCGATTTCGACTAAGGCTGAAAATTTTGCATTTTTTCAAAAAATTTAACATGTTTTACAGGCTTACTGGAGCGAGTTGCACGACTATGATAGTACTACCTTAAAATTACCTATCTTTAAAAAAAAACTATTGGGTAAAATTTTGTCTTTTAAAAGGTGTTTTTTTTTATACAATATCAAATTTTTTGGCCTAGCTTATGGTGAGATTTACCATCTACTTTTCTATTAGCATCACACGGAAAAACTGAACCATAAGAATAAATCAAACACCTACAATCTATTATATCAGTAAAATTTATACAATATGTTACAATATAATATAATACTAAGCAGTATAAGTAACATTTGCTGTGGCGAACACCAATAAAAAAAAAAATGTATCACTTTTTTCGGAGCGTAATATAATTTTTTTTTACGATAAATACTTATTAAATTGAGAATTCTTAATGTTATTGCAAATTAGAAAATTAATGCATGAATTTACCCAAGATAAGACACGTACCGTCTCACAGTGGGTTAGAGTAGCATGTTTTAGTGGATCAATTCAGGGAAGCTATGTTTGGATAATTTTTTGCCTGATATCATTAAAATTAAAAAAAAATTAGTTTTTAAGTATATTCAAGTGCAGTTTTACTAATTATAGAGATATTGCAAAAACGAAGATTTTATACATTTCATAGTAAATCATTATTATCATCGCCATCAATAACATCTTTATCATAAATGACATCATCATCATCATTATCATCACAAGCATCATTCAAATCGATTTTGTTCGGGGCCGCAGGTAAAAGCAATTGAATTGCATATTCTGGCAAGGCTTGAAGCTTTTTTGTTGGTAATTTTCGCATGCTTGAAATAATTGGGTCAGAGCTTATCAAAAACATATTAAAAATGTCTTGATTTCATTTTTCGCGACTGCACTTTCAGGAATGAAACTACCTATATTTTATTTCGAGCTTCTTGCACTTCTTCCGATAACTGCCCAATAGGTAATATAGAATTGGACACAATTTCGGGTCCTTGATTAAAATATTTGTGTAAAGTGGGGGGCATATTGTACCAAGGATATTTTTGTACAAAAAGTCGCCCGGTGTTGTGTGCATATATTTGAAATTTTTTCTTACTAACTTCATGGCCACTGGATACAACAATAAGCATCACGTGCATATTTTTGTAATATCGGCAGATTTTTATGCGTTTTGAAAAAAACGTCTTGCCGTATTTCCATCATTCGTGTTCCCAAAACCAGGTTTGGGTTGGTCAACTATTAATCCCATAGTTTCTTTAAATTTTTTCTGAACTTCTTTTTTTGTTTCAGCTACTATTTTTTTCAGATTCAGTTCTAGCTTGCCACTTTTTTGAAGGTATTTTATATGCCAAAACCTTAAACCAAACCTTAAATTTCCTACTTTCACAGGTCTTTGGATCATATCATCTATTTTATTAAAATCTTTGCTAATGGCATCACTTTTATGTAGATGTGGTTTCTGTTATGGCATTACAAACCTTTCCATTTACCATTTCCAATATTATATTGTGCAAAACATGTAGAACTTTCTTGCTAATCGTGACAGTTGAACAGATTTAATTCTGAATTTCTTTTTCAACCCTCTGTTTTTCAATAATTGAAACGTTTGAGTTTTCTTTTGTGAATGCAATTTTCTGCAAAATTTAGTTGAAGCAGGTCGTGGATTTTGCCAAATTACTCTATCATCCAACATAAGCCTCAGTGGCACAATTGTGGTTAAAAAACCACAAGAGCCATGGGAGGCTTGCTTGTATGAGCTATGGCCAGAGTTTCCATCAAAACGCCATTTTGAATATAAGACTAAATTCGATTTTGTATTGTTTAACGAGTCAATAACAGATTCTTGTAGTTGTATCAGTTGTTCCGAAGTGTGATTGAAGAGCTTGTAAAGTAACTTCAACGGAGTTCTCGCTTATTTTAAAGCTTTTTGATTCAGGGTAACAATTTTTTTTTTCATTTTCATGGAGGGAAATTTTTCAGGAGTAGATTGTCTAATTACATTGTATTGGTGTCGAGTTAGTTTTGCTTCGACAAAAACAGCTAATGCTTTTATATTTGACATTTGTTATTTTGAACTTTCTTTTAAGCTTATAGAATTGGACTTGATAAATTTGTTAAGCCTTGCATTACCTTTGATTCCTTTACATATCCTGATGTTTTTAATTTAATCTGTGTAGCATGAGCTGTGTTTTAGTTCGTAAATTGTTTTAGTTTATAGGTATTTTCTTTAAAATACTAAGATTTATAACGCGAAAATTTTCGATTTTTTCAGCCTTTTTTGCACAAAAATGTTAATAAACTTTGACTTTAAAGTGTTACTGCACAAACACCAAAGTACTTCTGACATTAATTGAAATGGCAAGTGATGTAGAATTTTATATTATTTAGCCCGGTACAAACAGTTTTGGCGATACAAAAAATTTTTTTTTTAATTAATTCACGAAAACAGGCATTTCTAACCCATTGTGCGGCTCCTTGGTAGGTTTCCTCGCATGCTAGCCTAAGGCACTTCCACCGAGCTAATGCTCGCGTTAAAAACTGGAAACACATTAAATATGTTTTCGTACTCACTTAAAGTAACTTGAAGTTACTCGAAAGCATTTCTTAACACATTTTTTCAGCACGAGAGAGAAGAAGAACAAGCAAAATGCCACTCTCAATTACTCGAACTTTACTTGAAAACTTTTTTTGAAGCACGAATCTCGAGCTTCACACAGCTGATTGTTAAACTAAAAAAAATTTAATTGTTGTGCTGTGTTGTGGAAAAACTTAATGCAATTGGTTAGCAAATTAATAAAAACATGAGATAACGCCCCGTAAATCGGGTTTACTTCGCTTTGGAAATCACACTTTCTCATTCACATTGGAGCGAGTTCGTGTCTTTTTACCATTTTCTCAACTTTAAACGCTCATATCTGCTAAACGCTATCACTTTTTAAAAATTTAATTGTCTGCTTACCTACACCTCAAGACCTTTCTAATGATATATCAAGTGTTGCTGTAGAATTTGTAGATTTGCTGGAATAAGGGGACCTTTACAGGAATAAATATCTAGACTAGATAACGATAAAATATTCAAAATGAACGGAAATGAAAGTGTTGATCTTTTAAATATACTGCTACCAGATGCTTCCAGCTTATCTGAAAGTATTTTACTTTTGTATTTTTTAAATATACCAACGAGTTAATTCAATTTGTATTTAATTTCAATTATCAGCTGCTGTGCTTAAAACTTACTTGAAGTTGTTTCCGTACTTTTTGACAAATTTTCTCATTTTGACAGGTAATCAAATTGCTCTCTTTTACTCGAACTTTACTCGAAGTTAACTTGAAGTGAGTGCGGAAACAGGCCTATTTTAAATTGCTAACAGCTTACTAAAGCTAAATATGTACATCATAATTTATAACGTTATAACACTTATATATTATAACACTTTAATGATTGAATACATTGTTCTCAACATTGTTTTTTCTGTCCTCAACAAAATATGGCAGAACTACTCCTTTTTTTTCTATGACAACTTTTCACTTCAGAATTTTTTACAATTCATATCCGTACTTTTCTATATTTAAACTGCGTAAATGATAGAACTATTTTTTTCAAAAAATTCTGTAAAATTATTTACTTGCTGAAAAAAACAATAATTTTTACTTGGATTTTTTTTTACTTTGTGAAATTTGAATAGTGCCTAATACGATTAATTTTTTTCTGAGCTTTGAGTTTTGAGAGAGCTTTTAGTCTCAAGCTGAAGAAATGAAATTTTAATGCTCTGTATGTAGCTGAACTCTCGCGGGAGAATTCTCTTTTTTTTATGAAGCGAAGCTTCTTACTCCTCGTTCTAGGATTTGCTTGAGTGAAATTTCAGAAACGACAATTTTTTCGCTGTGAAAGTTATTATTGTGATCTGTTGCAACATAGCTTCAGTTATACTTAATATTGAATCAATGACTCAGTGTTGCAACTATCAATCGATTCCCACGGCGGACCAAGGAATACTTTTTGAATTTGTTTTTGTTGATGTGAATGCATTTTTGTTGTTTTTGATACATTTTTTATTTTTTTTTTTTTTGTTTTCACATAGCACGAAGAAAAAAATTACAATTACCCACAAGTGCGTTAAGATAAGTTTTCATTTTTAATTTAAACGCTGACTATGAAATTTGGCAAAATCTAATGAAAACCACGTCTACCACCCTTACAAAGTGTCTATAAGAAAACGGTATCATCTCTTAAAATTTAAAAACTTAAAAACAGTTGCTTCATGGTAAACTTAATGCAATTTTGGAATATATAAAAGGAAATTGCCTTGATGACTCCATACATTTTTTTTATATGGAACTCTTTGCTGTGTTTTCTCAATCAGTACCTTAAAGTCTCAAATTTGCGAGGAATTCTGCGTACCCGTGGTACACAAAGGATTTAAAGACTCTTCGCAACAACAGGAATAGGGCATGGAAGAAATACGTCTGTAGCTTAGGCTCAAACGACCTAGAAACTTACAAACGTTTGTTTCTGGAATTTGAAAATCGCTCAGCTACATTATATCACGAATATTTAGATAATGTTAAGCTGAGAATATTGACAGATCCAAAGAAATTTTGGGGATTCGTAAACACAAAGAAGAAATCTGATGGATTTCTTTCTTCATTTAGAACTCCTGAGGGATTTACTGACAATCCCGTCAAAATTTGTGGCCTTTTCGCCAATCTTTTTAAAGAATCATTCTGTTCAGATTCTTTTAATCCTGATGGAGAGTACTTTGAATATATGAATTCCGAACCCAGAGTATCTTTGGAACATATATCCTTCACTCCAGAGGATATTTTAATGTATATTAGATCGATCGATGAGGAGTTTGGTGCTGGACCTGACGGTGTTCCTGCCGCAGTGTTAACACAATGCGGTTCCGTTTTGAGTCAACCACTTTCTTTATTATTCAATAAATCTATTAACGAAAGTTATTTTCCACTTTTTTGGAAAAAATCATTTATAAGTCCTATTTTTAAAAAGGGTTGCAGGAACGATGTTAGTAACTATAGGCCTATCGCTAAGCTCTCATCGATTCCAAAACTTTTTGAGCGGATGGTGTATGATCGGGTGAAAATTCACTGTGGGGAAGTCATAACAACTCGTCAGCATGGTTTTGTGAATGGCAGATCCACTGTGTCTAATCTTCTCGATCTTACAACATTCTGCTTAAATTCTATTGATTCTGGTAACCAGGTCGATTGTGTTTACACTGACTTTAGTAAGGCATTTGATAAGCTACCACACAATCTAATCTTATTTAAACTTGAGTTAATGGGATTTCCACAATATTTTGTGAACTGGATTAAATCGTATTTGGTAGAGCGATCTTATCAAATACGTTTCCGAGGCGCATTGTCTTCTGAATTTATTGCTGGATCAGGTGTTCCTCAGGGTAGTCACCTTGGTCCTCTTCTGTTTATTTTAGCTATCAATGATGTAACTCACGTCATTGAACACTCTCATCTGCTTATTTATGCCGATGATATGAAAATATACAGAACGATTAATTCTAGAGATAATTCAGATCTACTCCAGTCTGATCTAAAATCCTTTGAAGTTTGGTGTTCTAAAAATAATATGTTTTTAAATTCAGATAAATGCCAAACTATGACCTTTTCGCGAAAAAGGAATAATTTTATATTTGATTATAAGATTAAAGATACTGCCTTGAGTCGTGTAGACACCGTCAAAGACCTTGGTATATGCATGGATTCTAAGCTGTCGTTTAACATTCATATTGATAATATTTGTAAAAAAGCATCTTCAATGCTTGGTTTTGTAAAACGCTGGGCCAAAGAATTTAATAGCATGATTACAACTACAACGTTGTATTATGCAATCGTGCGTCCTCACTTAGAGTATGCAAGTCAAGTTTGGTCCCCAAGTTACAATGTGCATGTTGATCGAATAGAAAGAATCCAAAAACGTTTTGTTCAGTTTGCTCTAAGGGGCTTAAGTGGAACTGACATATTAGACCTTCCTCCTTATGAGGATCGTTTAAAACTATTAAAAATGCAGTCTTTAGGTGATCGAAGGAAATCGGCAGATATCGTATATTTACACCAACTCATAGTACGTGTATTCGATTCTCCAGAACTTCTTTCTCACATAAATTTTAACACTAACCGTAGAAGCAGTAGAAACGCTAACAACTTAATTTATTTGCCATTTAGTAGAACAAATTATATGGCTACTGCTCCTTTAAGTCGCATGAGTTCCTTTGTTAACAATTGTAGCGTTTTTGATGTTAATTTGTCAAAAGGTCAACTCAAAAGTAGATTAAAATTAGTTGTGTAATTAGATCTATATATACGCATGGTTAGTTGTTACGTCTTGTGTTGTCCCTGAGCCCAACCCATTTATTGGTGGGTAAATTTTTCCCACATTAACTTGTTTGTGGTCACGGTTATCCATAACATTGATATTTTCAATGATTACTGGGTAGTGGCTTTAGATGGGTTAATGCTGAGGAAGTGCGATATAGCTGTAGTAGCTGAACTCTATTGTTATTGCATGTACATGAAAAAAATTTCACAAAAATTACTTAAAATTGTACAAAAATACTTTCATTTTTAATATGAGTTCTGAGTTTTTAAATTGAATGAAAACTCCCGCTATCTTCCAAAATATGACGTTATGAAAATAGGAAAACCTTCATGAATATCACAAAAATTTATGTATTGACTGCATACTTTATATGTACATAAAATGTGAATAGCCCTTGGCTGTCCAAAAAGTTTTTGGCACATTTTTTTTTTTTTTTTTTGGGTTGATTGTTTATTTTGAATAATTAAGAAAGTGAACAAACTTCTAAAAAGGAAGTTTGAATGATTTTCATTATTAACAACTTGAAAATAGTTTTACATTTAAGCTTCTTTTAAAAAGTTATCATCCACATTTTGGACCTTTGTTCAATTTATATTATTTTTAAATGTTCTTAGCTTCTGACTGATTGATATTAAATAAATCTTTGTGCGTAAAGTATGTGTGTAAAATAAAGTGCGGCAAAACTTCGTACACCTGCCCTATTTGCTCGAAAGAAGTAAAGAATTCTGGCTGTTCGAATAATCGCCCAAGAGAAAATCGCCCAAAGTGCCAATATTAAAAATCATCCGAAAATTTTAGCTTTTATTCACAATGAAAAATCGCCCAAAAAGAGGATGATTTTTATGAATTTCAGTTACTTTTTCGAGTGAATTCTGTATTTGTTTTTTATAATTATTTATTATGGCTGTTCAAATAATCGCCCAAATCATGATCGCCCAAAAAGCCGGAATTCAATAAATTTTTGGGCAATTGTTCATTTGTGGTTTGGGCAATTGTTCGTATTGCTTTTTGAGCAATTATTCATAATGAACGATCGCCCAAACAATAAATAATGAATAATGGTCCTACTTTTTTCCCATCTCTGAGCATCGTTAAATGAGCAGAGCAGCTTAAGGGTTTCCTATGCTGGATTTCCGGACATAGAGACTTTCCAGGAAGCAACAAAGCAGTTGAACTCGCTCGCACCGGTACTACCAAACAACTTTCAACAAAGAAGGAATTTACTGGTACACCGCTTACCACATGCAAACTACTCGCAAATGAACTATCCCTAAAAAGAGCCTATAATAGGTGGGAAGCATATGCCATATAGTACGCCAGGTCTGGCCAACACTGACCTGAAAACGCTCAAAAGAACCGATTTCTCTTAGAAGGGATCAGACCAAATGTCCCTTTCAATTTCCCTTTAAATATCCAGTCTTTATTGGACATTGCTGAATAGATTATCTTGCCCGAAGATTAAACATCATCTACAACAACTATTGAAGAAGTTGCAGAGACGAAGAGGAGGAAGAATATATACCACACCTTCTCTGCACTTGCCCAGCGCTAGCTAAAAATCCCTTCTTTCATTTAGGTAACTGGTTATGCAGGGATTTAGATGGCCTATCAGAATCTTTAGTCTACCGAATCCTTTGCTTCATTATGGCTCGAACTGTTTTAAATAGAGAGGGAAAAAATTAACACCTGGTATCACAGCGGGCCTTACTGGCCTAAGTGTGTCTCATTAGAGATAGCCGCTTTAACCTTACCTAACGTAAAATGTAATATGATCATGTTTTTCGGAAGATAGCTTCTGATGCTTTGGTTATAAATTTCAAAAAATGAGTTCTTTTCATTAAGAATATCGAGAACATAAGAGAATATCGAGAAAGTAAATCAAAATACTTCAATCATTATTACGAAACATATTTTCTTCAATACAGACATTTTACTTGAGGTAATAAAAACCGGTAGATAATAAATCCCAATACTTAAATAACAACTCAAGAACCATTTAATTGTCAAGGTTTATTTTTTGCAATTCTAAAAATTAACATTAATGTTGTAAAAGTTGAAAATAAACTAAAAATGTTGGCTGGGTATCGTCCGTACCTTATCATGATAATGAATTCTTTTGCTGTATCTCATTATTCTCTCTCTCTCTCTCTATCTCTCTCTCACTCTCTCTCTTCCTATTTTTTTCTAGCTGTAATTCTACTTAATGAGATTTTTGCTTGATTTAATGACATTTTGATTGAGCTCATAAGTTAATTTAAGTTCATCTCTCAAATACCTTTTTTCTATTATACCCTTTTTTTGGTTTTTTTTTTTTTAACTCTTTGTTATTTCTTCAGCAGCTCATCCATCAAGTTAATTCCATTCGTTTAGGTATTGATTTGAAAGCTTACACAAAATGAGTTTTATTTTTTTGAGATTAAAGTAAGCATTTGTGGTTTTATTTCCTAGAAACCTAAAATTGACTTTAAATTTATAGAACTAAAAAAACTGCAGATCAAGCTTCATATGCATATCTATTTAGAGTTTGAGCCAATTTGAAAAAGAATTAAAATTTTAGTTTGAGCCAATAGATTATTAAAGAATATGAAAGAATTTATCTGCGTCAATATATTAAAGTAGCTTAAGTAGTAGCTAAAAATAGTTTTGAGTTATTGAAGTTTTTTCATAATCATTTAAGAGTTTATTATATGAAAAATTAATACCAGGTTGTTATAAAAGTTGGCATAATTTGCACTCCAACTGGCAGGTAAGCATAAGTAAAAAACAGAATTTTGCTTCTTGATATAACTAGTTAATAATAATAAAATTAATTTCAAATCTTCACTCATGTTGACTTTAGCTACTTTAACTTATTGCTACATATATCGGCTAGCCAGCTCTAGGTACACCTCAATTTTGATTTTCTTTCTTTTGTTGTTTATCGACCTTTAATAAATAACCTTCTGTGAAAATTGTGGCAACGCTGCTGCCTTAACATTCAATTTATTTCAATGCACAAAGATGTACTTGAATTCGCACTTATTTTTATTTATTTCAATATATTTTCAACAGTTGTTTATAGCAACAGTGCGTTTATTTTTAAGTTTTAAAGAACGTTTTTTTCTAAAATTGTGCTGATTGTTTTCTTTTATGGCTCACTCATTGCTGTGTTTTGGTTTTTTATTTTTGGACTTAAAACATATAAACAATTTCTGTGTTTTTCTGTTTATTTTACTTTTATTTATTTTTTTTTTTTTTGTTTTTATTACGCGCGTATCATTCTTATTTGGTTTTACAGTTCTTTGTTGGATGTCAAGGTTTTCATACTTGTTTTGGTATTGGTCATGATGATGATGATGATGATGTTGTTAAGTTGTGGTTGTTTTGGTTTTAATTTTTATGGTTTTTCAACAGATCTTATGAAGGCATTAAATTAAATGAAAATTTTGTATTTCTTTGTTTTGTTTTGTTACTATGTAAATTTGCTTACGATGCGAAAATTAATTTTAATTTCTCAGAAACTTCAAAAGTTAAGTACAAACGCACATTTTTGCGCTTTAATATTTTTTTAAGTGTTAAATTTTGCCAAAGACTTTGAGAATTCTAAGAAATCCAAATCGAAAATAATTCGTATTAATTTGGTTACATTGCTTTTTTTTTTTGTTGCATAAAAACTTATGAGCAAAAACAACTCTACTTGATCGACTTGATATAAGCTGACTTCATATGTTTTATTAAGTTTCTAGTATAACACAATAATGAAGTGTCTTTTAAAATTAAGCGAGTGAGCTCGACTTGGATTACCAAAATTCTTAAAATATTTAAGCCTTAACTATGCATTAAGATTTTTGATATATTTAAAATATTTATAAAATTTTTTTGTTTAAACTCAACCTAAACACCTATATCCTACATTGAAAATACAACTCAATCAGCATTAGTTGAAAATCATTCGTTACAATCCATTTCATATGCTTTTTTTTTGTACTATTAAAAACAATTTCATATAAATAAAGTTAACCCATTATGGACTGACCCATGTTTCCGTTGAGCTAGAAAGATGAAACTTTCCAGAATAGTTTAATTTGGTCTAACTTAGAAAAAAAGTCAACAAATTTAAAAAAAGAAAAATATAAAAATCGAGTTGCCACCTCGAGATTTTTTATTTTCGATATTGATCGATATTGGACGATATTCTACAAGCAAAGTCGAGCATTTTGCACCAATATTGATCTCACGAATTTCCACAAAACAACAAAAAATATACAAAAACTTATTTCGTTAAAAACCAGCGTTGTGTCAATCCGCGGCAGTCACGTATGTCAGCGAAACTTCATAAAAATTCACAAAAGTTAAATACAACAGGTCATTCAATAAGTCCGTAGGATAAGTAAGAATAAAACAAAATTTTGATAAAACTCGATTATATTATTCAACATTATATTGCCTTCGAGAGCGATACAACAAGTACAGCGATTTTCCAAGTTTTCGATACCACTTTTATAGCACGATTTCTCTTTCTCGTTAAAATAGGCGTCAGTTTCAGCGATTATTTCATCATTGGACTTGAATTCCTTACCAGCGCCTGCTGCCTGGCTCTTGAGATCTGAAAACAAGAAAAGTCGCTGGGGGTTAAATCTGGAGAATACGGTGGGTGGGTAAGCAATTCGAAGCACAATTCATTCAATTTTGCCATCGTTTTCATCGATTTGTGACACGGTGCATTGTCTTGGTGAAACAACACTTTTTCCTTTTGCAAATGTGGTCGTTTCTTGGCGATTTCAGCCTTCAATCGATCCAAAAGTGCACAGGAACAGTCGCTGTTGATGGTGGTTCCATTTTGGAGAATGTCGATGAATATTATTCCTTTTGTTATTATTTCTTACAAGCCGACTGGTCTTTGCTTGCTTTGGATTCAGTTCGTCGATTGCTGTCCACTCAGCTGACTGTCTTTTGGATTCTGGTGTGTAAAATTGATCATCCATTGTCACATATCGACGATATAATTCAATTTTATTGCGGCTTAACAGCGCCAAACACTCCTCTGAAGCATCAATTCGTTGTTGTTTTTGGACGACTGTGAGCTCACGCGGCACCCACTTTCACAGAGCTTTTGCATAGCCAAATTTTGGTGTAAAATGGTAGAAACACTACCATCTGATATCTTTACAATGTTAGCTAGCTCGTGCATCTTCAATTTGCGATCGTTTATAACCAATTTGTGGATTTTTTTGATGTTTTGTGGAATAACAGTCTGATTTGGGCGTCCATTGCGCTCTGCATTATTTGTGCTGGTACGACCTAGTTTAAATTCAGCAATCCACTTTTCAACCAATTGTCTCGATGGAGCAGAGTCCGAATAATATTTATCAAGCCATTGTTTGATTTCCACTGTATTCTTTTTTCATCAAAAAGCTATGCTTTATCAAAACTCGAAATTCACTTTTTTCCATTTTTTTTTTCAATAACACAAAATGTTATAACTCACGAAGCAATTGTCAGATTGTTGTCAAATTTTTATACGTATCGTTTAAAGATTGGTACTAAATAAAAATCATATGGAAGAAATCTAGTAACGCCATCTTTGTGTCATCCTATGGACTTTTTTAACGTACAAGCTTGGAAATGTAAGTAAACGTTATTGTTTAGCCTTGAGCGAAAACAGTTCGATTAGATAAATTCTTCAAATTTTATATTCTTTTTGGAGATCATGAAAATCTATCACTGTTTAAACTCCAGGTTTAGAAAAGTAAACCGTTGCGTATACACCAACGCTGGACAAAAATGGGTTAAGGTATAAAAATATTTTAAAGTAGTAAAACCTTCTTAAGAAAAATAAAATCGCATTGCTAATTCTGCTAAGTATTCTGACTGTATCATGCTTTTTACAACTGCGCTATAGCGTTAAAAAGGCATTAAAATAACAATGTAGGTAATAAAAGTGGTCAATGTAATAAGAGCCAAGGACTGCTTTGCTGGAGTGTAAATCCAAGAAACCTTTTAATATTTATCTGTAAGCAGAGGAATATTAATGATTCATATAAAACGGATTTTTTGTAGTAGAGAAAAACAAAAAAAAAAAAAGAGGACTAAAGATATAAATCCACACCACTGATATTTAACGATAACATTGAAAGCATTTTTGCCACTTGTTTTGTTTTATTGTTTGTTTTTTAATCAATTAATGAACGCAAAAAAAAAACTAGCAAGGAATGGATCTTCGATAGGGTCGAAGTTAAAATAATCTCCCGCGACCGTATTTAAGCATATTCGATGTCTTTAGCCATCTATCAATATTAATGTAGAAGTTTAATCTGCAAATCGTATATTGGTGTCATACGTTTATTTCAATTTAACCCTTAGCTGCCACATGTAGTAGTTCGTTACACAAGACTTTTTTAATTCATCTTTCTTAAATTTTTAGGCTTTGTGTTTTTTTCAGAAGTATTTGAGGCATTGAAGTATTTTAATGGAACACCAGGTTCAAAATTACAGCATCCGTGATCGAGCAAAATCGTCAAAATTTATCGGTACTTGTCGCGTCTTGCCGTTCGTAATTTACTCGAGTACGGCGGCTGTAATTCGGCAGCAGAACTTGAAAGCAGATATCGAACAAAATTCATATATTTTATTTCATTTTTTTATATATATTTTGAGAACACTGCTTTATTGTTGTGATAACGAGTATATCCTCAGTGTGGCATCTATATTACTGAAGTGAGATTTGACAGCCAAAGTTTAATGAGATTTTATGTATCAAGTATCAAGTAAATACATAAATTTTTATGTTATCCATGAAGATTTTTCTAGTTTGATGACGTCACTTTGTATGGAAGGTAGGGAGAGTTTCATTCGATTTTGTCTAATTTCATAGTCCGAGCCTTTAGTAGTATTAATAAAAATTAAAACTTATTTGAAAAATGTTTAAGTCATTACATTAATTTTTGTGGAATTTTAAAAGACTACCTTTTACATAGCCACTTTGTATGGGAAGTAGGAGTGGTTTTCACAAGATTTTGACAAATTTCCTGGAGGGGGTGGGGGGGGCGGGGGGCGGGGGCTTATGCTAAACATTAAAGCTAATATGCAAAATTTCAATATATTCTGTAATTTTTGTGGATTTATAAGAGATTTTACGTTTAAAATAAAGGCACTTTGTATTCCCACACAGGCTTAAATAGCCTGTGTGTAAAATTTCAAGACATTTCTTCAATTTGAGCAGATTTTTTAGAAATTTTACTATTAAAATAAAGCCATTTTTTATGGGAGGTAATGAGAGGTAGGTGTGGTTACAATCCGATTTTTCCAAACTTCATAACCAGGATTTATATTGTATATCAAAGGTTACTTGGAAAATTTCTAGGCATTTTCTTTAATTTTTGTGGATTTTACTGTAGAAATAAAGTCACTCTGTATGGGAGGTTAGGCGTGGTTTTCAGCTGATTTGGCTCATTTTTAGAACTTGATCCTTATTTTATAGTCCTATATATCCTGTATTTTATTATAATTCTATATAAAAAGATACTTATTTACGAATACAAAACTGTCTATCTACGTCATAGAATTGTGACGTGTGTACATTAGGATGCCTCAAAAAAAAAAAATTAAGTTACCATTGCCACCGACTAAAAGTGAACGTTGATCTATTTTATGACGATTCCCAACATATTTTGGCTGCCACGATAACTGCCAGTGGCGCTTAACCATTTTAAGATTAGCTCCAAAAATCAGGTTTTTCGTAAAAACTTCGGCTGGTGTGGTTGTTAAAAAAAAAAAATATGTGTGTGGCCGCCACGAACGGTAGAAGTGAAACTTTTACTAAAAAATTGAATTTCTGGGAATATTGCTTATTTATTTTATTAACATTCCCTCCTTCAGTGCAACCAAATGGTTATACAGCAGTCAGTCTACCTTCATAACAGTATTAGTTCAAGAACTGGTTTTTTTCATAAAGCCAACTAGTATATATTCAACATAGTGATATCATGGGAAATATCAATTGTCCCATTTGTTTATGTACAGTTACTGAAAAGCTCAATATTCACGTACAGAATTAGATCACAGTTTTTTTTTTTACTTTCGTGACACAGTTGGTTATCAAGAGGATTTTTTTATTTCAATTTGATGACTTAAGTCATCTCAGGCTCGATCCTCATAGCACAGACGACAGATCTTGCTGTTTTATTTTATGTTAATTATATTTTTATTTATAAGTATTAAAAAGAAAAAATTTGTCAAAAAACCTGTGTCGGGAATAATACACTTTTCCCTTTCCGTACTCGCAACGAACCGCGTACAATTCGACTGCAAGTTGAACGTGCTACCATCTCTCCATTACTTCCCTTGCATCAAAGTGAAGAAAATACGAACAAACCTGAAAATTAATTAAGAATTAATTGCTTATCCAAAATAATCATCAATCGATTATATAATTTGGGATTTATGTATATAATTTATTTTCAATTTTTCTTAAAAAAAAAAAAACAAAAGCTGCCTGTATGATTGTAAATATTTTTAATTTAAAAAAAACACAACATTTAAACTACAGTTAGGACCACTAAACCTTTGCTTTGTGGTCAGAAGCTCTGACCTTATGCTACCGCGCATACTTGTTTGGGTTTATTTTACCGTGCCTACACAGTTAAAAATGTTTATGCGTTTTTCGTTACAAGATCTGCATCGTATTTTATGTTGCATTTGCGACGATATATAATGCTAATTGATGCAGACATGTCTATATATAGAAGAAACTCCAACAGTATCACAAAAATTCTACTATTTCCCACACGGCACAAAATTCCACTTCGTTATCGGAAAGTTAAAAATTTACGAATAGTTCGCGATGATAACAATCGAATTTGATTTGACAAAAATTTCGACATTTGCCATATCGAATGATACGTTAAGCGGACGTAACGGTTACTTCGTAAACGAAGGTTCGCTTATGTTTCGAAAAGTTATTCGTTTACAATTCCAAAGCGATTAATTCTTCAACACAAATGCGAAGATAATTATATTTTCTACTTTTTTACTGTAAAGTGGATAATTTCGGATAACTTTTTTGGCACTTTCAGGCTTACTTTTATTATTACTGACGCGATAACACTCGTATGAAGTAACTTTCGATTTTTGATTGTCAATTAGGGAAAAATACGAAATTTTTCTTTGATAAAAGTTCATTGCAAACGAACTTTTGCCCGGTAGGTTACATATGCATTGACAAGTGTTAATTTTCAGCACACTATTTTAGTAACATATCCTTCTTATATCGTACGTAATCTGTCAGCTCAGTTGGTAATGGAAGAAAATATAACCAGTATTTTGTGTGTTAAAATACCACAGCATGCGAATATTGTTTTTATTTCGATATAAATGTTAGTTAAAAACTACATTTGAATTATATGAAAGAAACAATATTTATATGGAAACTCACAGAACTAAAAATAAAACAAATTTTAGATTCAAAGTTGCATTCGTTAATATTGTCGAATGTGCTGTTTCCAAATCAATCAATGTAATCAATCTGAATTTATCAAAACTCAATTTGAGAAATGCTTAAAAGTATGTTCTGAAAAAAAGCTGCGTTCAGATTCAAATTTTTAGACCGTACTGTATTTTCAGAGTATTGAACGAAATACTCAATTTAATCATAAAAGAAAGAGAGAACTATTGATTTATATTATTATATATAAGTATAAGCTACTTAAATAAATATGTCCACGTGGCCCAGTCGTTAGAACAGCCGGCTGTGGATACAAGCGTACTGTGTTCAATTCTCAGTGGAAGCAAATATATAAAAAATTTTAAATAGCAATTTTTTCGTTTTTATAGAACTTGTACGGCAAGTTGGTGTGTTGTTGTTTCCATAAGAACCATTTCGTTACATTGGTTTTCAATTTTTGAGTACTGTAGCTCCATTCTCAAAAAGTTAACTGATCCGACAGTATCCCAACTTAAATCTCTTTTATATTTACCAAGTGGTAGCATTAAGTTTAAAGCGGATTTTGATCACGATTACACTGAACTACCCACAAGAATTAAGCAATACCTATACAGGTCACATAGAGCCAAAGCTCTTGGGAGCCGGTCGACTTTCAATTCAGAATAGCAAATGGAAACATTTAAAGGATCTAAAGGCGGTAATTTCAGCTGAGTATCAATACTTTTACGATAATCTTAGCCCGACGAAGTAAAAGTTCTGCAAATGTACTTTTTTTAACTCTTGCTTCTAAAATTTGTACTAAATTTCCATATGAATTTTACAAACATTAAAAAAAAAATGGTTAGAAATGGTTTGAAGCAAACATTTGTTCTTAAAAAGGTTTATTTTTAATATAGTGCAAAAGTTTCTATCTGCACATTTTAGATTTCATTTCCAATGCAATACTGGCGGTCTACCATAGCAGCTTAAATAAAACGAAATATAAGAAACTTTTTAGTTGTGGCGTTTAATAGATACTTTTTGTTAGTATTGTAGAAGATGGGTTCATAAAATTGTTGCGAATTAGAGAATAAAACATTTTTTTGCTTTCCTGAATCCCTCGATATACTTTTCCAAACTCCGCTTTTATACCCCCCAAAAAAATATGTTGTTCACATTTATTATAATAAAAAAATGCGACTCTACTTCAACTTCCGTATTAATAACTCTTATGTGAAGTTCTGTGTAATATAAATATAATAGTTATGAAGTTGAATTGATTGCAGCTCAAAAAACACTTTGAAAGTTGTCTGTATAAAACGTTCAGATAAATTGTCTATTGCAATTCCAAAGTTTGATTTTCTATGGGCCCCAATTTTCCAAGCTAATCAAATATTTACGTTCAATAACTTAAATTAAATTTTTTTTTTTCTCATTTTTCATAACTTGAAAAACTCTTGAATTATGCTTATTATTCTGACCCATTGGCATAGTGACTCCATCAGATAAGATATAACAGAGAAAAAAAAAACTAAATAGATGCTGTTAAACCAGATGTTCAAAAGAACAACAACAACAACAACAGCCATCAATTGACCACATGTCATTTTCACTGCGATATCAATGAACAATCATTAAGAGAGAAAAAAAAAAAAAGCAAGAAAAACGAAAAATTGTACAGCTTAAAGTGGGGAAATATCATAAATTTTCCTTATTGCCGTCTTCAATTTCAATTTTCCCGAATTCAATTTGGTTTCAATTAATTTGTTGTCTATGCAAGGCGATAGAGTTGTTGCTGTTGATGTTGTTGGTGGTTATATTAAGTTGTTGTTTGCTTGTTGTTGCTGCATGTTAGCGACCAGTATTGCTTGCTTTTTGCTATTTATAGGCCGCAATTAAGTGGTTTGATTATTTTTTTTTTTTCAATATTTTCTTTTTCGAAACAAGTCTCTGATGCCTGTATTTTCAGTCCCGTTTTACCTCATACATAATGCAGCGTGTTTATTTGTATTTTTTTTTTTTTTTTTTTTTTTTTAGAAAAGTAACAACAACAAACATTAATTGAAAATTTGTTGTGCTGCTGTAGGTGTTACTTGGCTTGTGTGAATTTCAATGGAGCATATTTAAACAACTCACCAATGCCAAAAATCAAACATTGAGAGATGCACAACAGTGTACAACAACAACAAATAACACAACACATTTCGAGCAATTTCCTAATTATTTGTTATTGGCAAAGCTTGTGGTTTTCTCTGGTGGAACTTCCTCTTTGACTAACTTTTTTTGTGACCTACTCTCGTTTGTTTGAATGTTTCGATAACATTCAATATACTCGAATTGTTGTTATTTTATGTGTTTTTGAACCTTATTTAACATGCGTTGAGAATTCATTATTTTTCTATAGAGCGTATTTAATATTGATGAGTCGTAGTTGAAAACGTGTGAAAGTGGTTTAAATATTTTTGACTTAAAAGTTGCATAATTTTATGGTTGTACTTTCTTTTGGCAGTGGAAAAGTGAATGTAAAGTTTATGTTTAAAATGTTTAATTTAGGGAATTCCCCTTTTTTTTAATTTTGCAATTTTGATTCTCTTGCAATATTTCTGCCAGCAGCAGTCACAAATTTTATTACGCACTTTACATATACTCGTATATTCCCATTGACCATCATTTAACAAGCCCTCTGATAAATCTCGTTAAATGTTTGCTTTATAATTTCCATAAATTTAACTCAAAACTGTTAAAAAAAAAAACAAATCAATTGTTTAGAACTCGTGTTCTATCTACCAACCAACATGAGCAGCAATATGACAAGTCAGTGAACAGCACAAGAACAACTACATTGATGACAGCCACAGTAAAATTGAACCAACAATTTGTTAAACATGCCCAGCTTTAGTTTAGGGTTACCTCTACCAGCATAACTAGTAAGCAAAACATTGTAAAACAAAACAAAAAAAAAAGATTCCCAGTTAACAATACCCTGAACAACAACAGCAAAAATATCAGCATCATCTATAACAAGAACTACAAAAAAAAAAAAAATATATATATATAAAAAAATATAGTATTCAACTACAACATAGAATTGAACACACCCCTAACTGTTCATGCAATGTTTATTGAAACTGTGTAGCAAATAATGGCAACAATTACAACAACAAATACAACATACAAAAACAGGGGCTACATAAAGCCGATAACACGCTTCAGCGATTAACGCGCTTTTAGCTTAAAGTGATTTGTTGGAATGATGAGTGGGCGGTGTGGGGGGAATGGTGGGCTGTATTTAGTTGGTTCTAGTCATGGGGAAAATGAAAAAACGTTTATCGTAAACAACTATCCGATAAATTAAAAATTTAGATGAACAAAGTATCGATAAAAAAATCGATACAACTACAAATAAAAAAGGGGAAAAAACTCAATACAGGGTGTGACCGCTAAAAATGCACAAGGCATCTGTGAAACCAGTGTGCTAAAGGGATAGTTCCTTATTACAAAGCACAAAGTCAGGGTGTTCGGTTGCGTAAAAATTTTTATAAAATCGGTTAAAAATGTTTTGATTTTGTTTCATTTTTTGATGATTTGAAAAATGTATGGGATCTATTTTATTTTACAGTGTTTCTTTTAATTTTTGATAATCGCCAGAAGGCGTTTTTTATTCATTATAGTCGGGATTTGATCGTTATCGTTAAAACACAGTTACTTCGTTGGGCATACGAGAGAAGCGAAGTTTTTTTGAAATTTCATCGATTTAATTATATAATGGTTTTTGAAGTGAAACTTTTATAGCCGCGTATACAACAATACGGCGAGCTGATTGGGGGGTAAAACCAATGTAACGAAATGGTTCATATGAAAACAACAACACAACAATTCGCCGTACTAGTTGTATAAAAATAAAAAAATTACTAAATAAATTTAAATTTTTTTATATTTTTGCTTCCACTGAGGATTGAACACAGTACGATGTGATCCATAGTCGGCTGTTCTAACCACTCGGCTACGTAGATATATTTTTTTGAGTAGCTCATACTTATGTCAAATCAACAATCAGTAGTTCTCTCTTTCTTTTATGATAGAATTGAGTCTTTCGTTCAATATTCTGAAAGTACAGTACGGTTTAGAAATCTGAATCTGAACGTAGCTTTTTTTCAGAACATTGGCATGCTTTTAGGCATTTTTTAAAATTGAGTTTTGATTAATTCAGATTGATTGCATTGACTGATTTGGAAACAACACATGCTGCAATATTAACGAATGCAACTTTGAATCTAAAATTTCTTTTATGCTTAGATCTGTGAATTTCCATATAAATATCGTATCGTTCATATAATTCACGTGTGGTTTTTAACTCACATTTTTATCGTAATAAAAAAAATATTCGCATGCTGCGGTATTTTAACACACAAAATACTGGTTACAAGTTCTTAGATTATCATTCCTCAGTAATTGAGATTACTGTAATCCAATTACATTTACAGTAACCTCCAATTCCAATTCCTGCAATGGAATTGAAAATTTCAATTCCTGAGGACCATTACGATTACCAATTACAATTCCGTAATGGAATTGACCATTTTTTTCCAATTCCATTCCTGCAGAATTGAAAAATGCAATTACCATTTATAATTCCTGTAATGGAATTGACGATTTTTTCCAACTCCATTCCTGAGGAATTGAGATGTTCAATTACCAATTACAATTCCTGGAATGGAATTGGCGAATTTTTTCCAATTCCATTCCTGAGGAATTGAGATGACCAATTACCAGTTCCTAATTCCAAGGAATTTGAATTAAAAAGCAATGAATACTTTTTAATGCAGCTCTGTGTGAACCGCAGCAAAAAACGTTTAAAATGCCATAGGTATCAGAAATGATACATAGCTCGTATATGAGATTTTTAAATTTATCGCGGCCTGCTTCCAAAAATTTTTTTAAAATATGGTTAAATAAACGGTAATCAGGAAATGAGCAAAGAATATGGTACCTTATTTTTTTTTAAATAGTTATAATAACACAAAAAAACGAAATGTATCTTTTTTTGATACAAAGCTCGATTAAAGGCTTAAACAAAGTTCGTCAAAGCAACAATATAATGTTATCAATTTATATGTAAGTATTTAAAAATTTCTAAAATTTTATGTGAAAAAAATACATTTTGAAAATGATTACACTGGGAACAATTTTAAGACATGTCAAATTTTTTCGGTGTAGTTATACTTCTGGATGTTCACAATATGTTCAAAATTACGACGTTCGACGTGTTCGTCTAGCACTTATAAACACGGTTACACTGTTTCGAGTGTCCGAACTATCAAATACGAAGTTTATCCCACTATGCATGACCCATGTATTATCTATCGTCTGAATCCCGATATTATAGCTTGTTACTATTTCCAATGCTGCCAATAAGCAGACCTGGGTTGTAATGATTCCTTTTGGAATTGATTCCGCCTCAATTCCAATTCCTTGGAGTTTGGAATTGGTAATTGGCCATCTCAAATCCTCAGGAATGGAATTGGAAAAAAATTGGTCAATTTCATTACAGGAATTGTAATTGGTAATATAACGTTTCAATTCCTCAGGAATGGAATTGGAAAAAAATGGTCAATTCCATTACAGGAACTGTAATTGGTAATTTAACGTTTCAATTCCTCAGGAATGGAATTGGAAAAAATTGGTCAATTGCATTACAGGAATTGTATTGGTAATTGAATTTTTTAATTCCTCAGGAATTGAAGTTTTCAATTCCATTGCAGGAATTGTAATTGTTGATTACTATAATTGTAATTGGATTACAGTTGTTTGGATTACAATTGTAATGGGCTTACAGTAACATCCAATTACAATTCTTGTAATGGAACTGAAAATTTCAATTCCTCAGGAATTGCGACGTTCAATTACCAATTACAGTTCCTGTAAAGGTATTGACCATTTTTTCCAATTCCATTCCTAAGGAATTGAAAAATCACTTACCAATTACAATTCCTGCAATGGAATTGACCATTTTTTCAATTGACCATTTTTTCAATTCCATTCCTGAGAAATTGAAAAATTCAATTACCAATTACAATTCCTGTAATGGATTTGACCATTTTTTCAATTCCATTCCTGACGAACTGAAACGCTCAATTACCAATTACAATTCCTATAATGAAATTGACCAATTTTTTTCCAATTCCATTCCTGAGGATTTGAGATGACCAATTACCAATTCCTAACTCCAAGGAAGTGGAATTGAATTGTAATGAATACTTTTCGACTCAGCTCTGCCAATATGCAATGTTGCCTAGATATATTTGTTTCCTTTGTTTTTTTTGACGTTCTTGTTTGTTTGAAGGAAAATGTTTTTGTTTTCCGCTGGTTGCGAATTTTTAAATTCTTAAAAATATGAATATCCGAAACTGTTTAAGCAGTAAGGCGAGTGTGTATATTATTTCTGGATTTATAGAAGAATTTTTCATAAGTTTGTGTATGTTAAGTGCTCATAGAGCTGTGATCAAGGAGAAGGAGGAGTTGAAAGAACTAATTTTGAATGATTTTGCAGCACATCCCAGAAAATTAATTCTTGTTTGAGATATAAACAATGTGAAATAAAAATAAATCTGCCACGCTCCACTTCTCATATTTCTGCGTACTCCCATTGTTCTATGAATATTAGGCATGTAGCTTCAACTACAAAAGCAAATATAGGGCATAACGCACTATCAAAGATCCAGTGTAATCATTGCTGCTTGGCTTAACTTGCATTCGATGAACAAGTATCTAAACAACAACAAATTTAAATATAATTTCATATTAGGTTTTTAAATATCTATTTTAATTAAGTACATAAAAAGAGCAACTAACACACATAAAATAACTATAAGATACTTCACAAAAACAACTACATTAGCAGTATTCGAATTTTCCCATACTGCTCGACACAGACTTAAACTCCTGCATTCCTACAATCATTCATACAGTCTCTGTCAATCATGTAGTCATTTGCTTTCTCCCTCACGAAATATTTTCAGTGCTATGCTGACCTCATGTTGCACCCTCCCAAACATTTTTTTTTTTTCGTTTTTCTCTCCCTGATTGACATACTTCGATTAAAATAGTTTGTGCAGTACACCGTACAAAATATGCTACATATAATCATACCGTATGCAGTTCTACTGTGATAGTATGCATGTATTTGCTTGCGTGTGGGGGCAACAAAATATTGCAAAGAGGTTGTGGGCGTATGTTGAAGATACTTCGAGTTTTAGTTATTTTAAAATAAAATTTATATTTTACAGTTTGTTGCTTTTTAATTTTATGTAAGCACATGTTGCGTATTGTCTGTTGGAAATAGGAACATTCTCTTTAGATATGTTTTATTCAACATTTGTATCGTTGGTAATTTTAAAAGAAAAATTATCTGAATCCGAATCTTTCTAATTAGAGTCAACAAATACTTTTTGGAAACCAAATTAATGACTTTAATTCCATCACAATTATGATATCATAGCTCTTGTGTAGTCAACCAGGTATCCAGGTGACTTTAAAAATAAATAGATAAAATCCACTTGTATCCCCAGGATGTGACCAATTTTCTATCGAAATATGTATTGAAAACATTTTTATACCCCAACGCGTAAGGGGTATATTAACTTTGTCATTCCGTTTGTAACGCAACGAAGGAGGCGTGGCAGGTATAGAAAAATGTATATGTTTTTGATCAGCATCACCTCCTGAGTCGATTTCCGTGTGTCCGTCTGTCTGTCCGTCTGTCTGTCTTTCTGTCTGTCGACACGATTACAGATGTAGTTTTAAAGCTATCGCGATGAAATTCAAAATATAAGCTTTTCATAAAAAAATTAAAATCAAATTCTGAAATGAGCCAAATCGGATGAAAACCACGCCTACCTCCCATACTAAGTGGCCTTTTTATTAATGTAAAATCTCTTAAAAATCCACAAAAATTAAGGAAATGTCTTGAAATTTAACACATGAGCTTTGATAATTAATATAAACTATAATATTCTATAATATTTGCAAAAATCTGATGAAAACCACGTCTACTTCTCATACAATGTGGCTTTATTTTAAATTAAAATCTCTTAGAAATCCACAAAAGTTAAGGTAATGTCTTGAAATTTTGCACATGAGCTTTTGGTATATAATATGAACCATATAAATGATATTAGGCAAAATCGGATGAAAACCAAGCGTACCTGCCCTACAAAGTCACGTCATCAAAAATAGGAAAACTTACATAAATATATATAACTGAATGTCATCGCATCTGTTGTGGCTAAAGACTGCGAATATACTTGAATTCTGGCACGGGGGGTATTTTAGCTTCGGTACCCTGCCGAAGCTCCATTCCTTACTAGTATTATTTATTTTTAACTAAAAACATTTTTGACTTGAAAAAAGCACACGTATATATTTTAGTGTGTTTTTTTTCAGTATATCCAATTTTATAAACACCCTGCACAAAAAAGGGGTTTCCAAATAAACCCTATCTTCTGAAAAATTATTTTTAAGACTCAACAATGGAATTATCCTACAAAAATTTTGAATTTTGTCCTGATAATTCGGTCAAATTTCCCAAAATTGATTTGGGATCTATGACCGCAAAATGTTCGGTCATAACACCCACATCGATTTTTGAGACTATGACCGCCCTGTAAGTAATCATAACACCCATTGGGGCTCATATCCGTTTTTTAAGAAATACTTAATAATTTCCCTTGTACGAAATGTTTCCCTTTTATTTCTACGGGGCTTTAATTGGGAATTATGTTACAAATTATTTGGGTGTCTGACCTTTTGCAGGAATGGTAATAGTCCCCAAAATCGTTTTGGGTCTTCTGACCAAATATTTCTCGGTCATAATCCCCAAATCGATTTTAGACATTATGCCCGTGGGTGTTATGTCACGGTATCAAATTTCATACATCGGAATTTGCGTTAATATTCATAAAATTTTCACCAAAGATCTCAGAAAATATAATTTGATTGGTCATCTTTTTTAATGAGTATTCCAGAATAATTCCCAACTACGTGAACTTTCCACGTAGACTTTTTCGGCTACCTGGACCTATTCTTTGTAAGTGGCAAGACTAGAATCTTACTGTACGACCAATTATCAGTACCTAATTTCTTTAAACATGACCTTATTTTCCTTGCCTATGACTATCAACTCAATGATACTACAAGCTGCTTTAGTTACCGTGACTTCAAAAACATAGACTACGCTCGACTTGAAACTGCTGTAGCTGATATTAACTGGGGACAAGTTTATTACATTAACTCGGTTAATGATCAAATAGAATTTTGCAAAGGCAATGTAAAAGAACTTTTATTAAGCAACATCCCTGGTTCAACAGAGCTATCTTAAATCGGATTTTGGTGCGCAATAATGCGTATAATCGCTGGAAACTGTTTAAGACACCTGAACTATATGAAGAGTTTAAAATATTGCGTTCAACAGTGGTAAAAGAGGTTAAAATTGCATAAAGTACTTACTATAGGGACAAGTTTAGTTCAGTGATGAACAGTAAGCAGAAATGGCGTGAGATACGCAATATAGGTCTTTGTAGAAAATCAGTCGATTCTTGTGATAACGTGGACGTTTAGGATTCAAATAAAAAATTTGTAGATATACCTATGCTTTATGTCAGTCAAAACGTTTACCAGAGTATTGACAGTTCTTTTAACGCCAACTCCAGCTTCAGCTTCAATTGCGTTTCTCAAGCTGATGTACTGAGAAGTATATCACCAATCAAATCAAATGCTATCTGAAAATCTTGCTTCCGAAGACCCTCCCTTATCTAACCCACATTTTTAACACTGTGATCACGAAGTCAATTTACCCGACAGAATGGAAGAAATCTAAAATTATACCAGTACCAAAATCTCATAATGAGTACCGTCCAATAGCAGATATAGTCAAATAACTGAAAGGCAGTCAGGTTTTAGGTCCAAACATAGTTGTATAACTGCTCTAATTGATGTAACGGAAGAGTTGCGTTCTAGCATAGATGACAATGAAGTTGGGTTCTTAATTCTCTTAGACCACTCCAAGGCTTTCGATACAGTCGACCATAATATTTTGAAGATAAAACTTCTTAAATTATTTAACTTCTCGCCATCTGCCGTGAATCTTATTGCATCATATCTCTCCGATAGATCGCAAGCTGTCTTCGCCAATAACATTTCGTCAGTCTTTCTACCCATTACAAGAGGTGTTCCTCAGGGTTCTGTTTTGGGTCCTCTCTTTTTCTCTATGTACATAAACGACCTACCCACTGTCTTGGAAAACTGTAAGACTCATATGTACGCAGATGACGTTCAGTTGTACGTTAGCTGTAAGCGTGATAACCTCCATGACTGTATCAACAATATAAATACTATTCTGGAAAAAATTGGAAATTGGGCAATAAAAAACGGCTTAAGCCTCAATCCAGCAAAGTCAAAATGTTTGGTAATTGCGAGGAAAATCATTGACATCTCCACTGCACCTAACCTTTCATTAAATGGAAGCAATATTGAATACGTTGACTCTGCACGGAATCTAGGTGTAACCTTCAACAGAACCCTAACTTGGAATAACCACATAAATAAGAATGTTGGTAAAGTTTACAGCATGCTACGTGTTCTTTGGACGACACAGTATTTTACACCGCTTCAAATACGAATGCTACTTGCTAAAGCATATCTTATACCAACAATGCTATATGGCTGCGAAATGTTTGCTTTAATTTGAGCAAGATCGTATGGAGTTACTTTGACAAAGTTCTAACTGCCACTAATATCAATTTGGCTCATGAGATTTACTTTATTGATTGTTTACTCAGTATGGATCTATTACAAGTCAATTATATTGCTAATAGCTTAAAGCGAATTTTGGATTTAGTTTTTCTTTCGAATAATATTAAATTTGATATATCTGAATGTGTTTTTCCGATTTCTCAAGCTAATCTTCCCAATGTGCCGCTTATCCTTAATGTTGATTTTTATGATTTTGTTGAAAATGACAATAATTTAATCAATCCTTTGAACTTTAAGTCTTGTAATTTTGAGTACTTAAGTGAATGTTTTCAAAACTTAAATTGGAGGGAACTTTTTAATAACAAAAACGTCGCAGCATGCTTTGAGCTATTTAAATCCCGTATTCTTGATGTGTGTGTTTGTAATATCTCGCGATTACCGGATAAAACTCATAAGTTACCCTGGTATACTAACGGGTTAAAAAAGTTAAAAAATTTACGTAACAAATTTCTTAAGTTATTTAAATCAACTAATCTAATTGAGCATAAATGCAAATATGTGCATTATATGAGGGAATTCAACTGCTTAAATAAGTTTTTGTATAAGCAATATATTTTGCGCTTTGAAAATAATATTAGTGCTAACCCTAAAGCATTTTGGAATTTTATCCAATCCAAAAAGAGTGACTTTTATATCCCCTCGTCGATGACTAACAATGGCTCAGTATCAACCTCACTCATTGATACTGTCAACCTTTTTGCAATCTTTTTTAAATCCAACTATAATGATGAAACAGCGACGATTGATCCTTCTTTTTTGGCTAATATTGATGAAATAGTTGACTTTGGATCTTTATCCTTGTCTGAAAGTGATGTTTTCAATGCGATCGATGTTGGCTTTGAAAAGCTCTGTTAAAGCAGACAGTGATGGAATTTCTTCCATTGTGCTTCTTAGATGTGCAAAAGTATTGTCTGTACCCCTCTGCACTATTTTTAATGAATCTTTAGCCACGGGTTCCTTTATTGATTGTTGGAAAATTGCAGCAATTACGCCAATTTTCAAAACTGGCTCTAAAAATGATGTATCTAATTATAGACCAATTTCCAAGCTATCAAATGTCTCAAAACTTTTTGAAAGCATTGTCAAAGATAAGCTCTTTTTTACCTTTAAACGTTTTATCTGTTCTCAACAACATGGCTTTGTTTCCGGGAAGTCTAGTGTAACTAATCTAGCTGTTTTTTCGGAGTTCTGCATTTCTTCTGTTGCCCTGGGCAATAAAGTTGATGTTCTTTATACGGACTTCACAAAAGCCTTTGATAAAGTACCACATAATTTACTAGTTGCCAAGCTGGCTAAAATGGGATGCCACTCATTTTTTCTAGAATGGATTAAATCATACTTGAGCTCTCGCTCTTGCTTTGTTTCTATAAACAATGTAAATTCCGCAAAATTTATTGCATCGTCTGGTGTTCCACAAGGAAGTATACTTGGCCCCCTATTTTTTATTCTTTATATTAATGACATTTGTACATAATTGCTTTAGATCTTCACAATTTTTAATGTATGCGGATGACCTCAAAACTTTTAAGGAAATATATTGCCCGGGTGATATCACAGCGTTACAGTCAGACCTGGATAATGTTTTTAATTGGTGCAGTATTAATGGGTTACCAATAAATATAAAGAAATGTTTTCACATGTCCTATTTTAAGGTTTCTAATGTTATTACTTCCAGTTATTCTCTGGGTGAGTCGCTATTACAGTCAGTAAATACTATTCGGGACTTGGGAGTTATCTTTGACTCAAAGCTAACATTCATTGACCATCTAAATTTTATAATTCCTAAAGCGTACTCTTTGCTTGCGTTTATACGAAGAAATAGTTCTGAGTTTGAGGATCCACACACTTTCAAATTTCTTTACAATTTGTTTGTAAGATCTAGGTTAGAATATGCAGCAATAATTTGGAATTCGTATTATGCCACGCACTCTTTTCGATTGGAAAGGATTCAAAAATCTTTTTCTAAAATTGCATTGCGACCTTTATTTGTTGACTTTATGCCCTCGTATAATGCAAGATGCTTGCTTTTGAGTCTTAAAACTCTAGAAACGAGAAGGAAGTTTAGTTCTTTAGTCTTCATATACGATATTTTAGTCGGAAATATTGATTGCTCATCCCTGCTTGAACAAATTATGTTTAATGTGCCTTCAAGGCAGCTGCGACGTTTTAAATTAATTTTTATTAAACAATTTAGAACTAATTATGCAAAAAATGAGCCTATTACAAGGGCTTTGTCTTTATATAATGATTTATCATTAAATAATTTTTTTGAATTTGCTGTTTCTAAAGAAGTTTTTAAAAATTATATTAATAGTTTATTCTTACTTTAGCCTAATTGTTATTTTAAATAGTCTCTAGTCTGTAAGGAAATTGTTCCAAAGACTGAATAAAGATGAATAATAATAATAATAATAACTATGATAGTCTGAGTAAAAATAAATTAAATGTTCTTCTTAATAATATTGCTCGTTATGTGTTTGAACTGAAAAGAAGAGACCATGTTTCCCAGTATGCTAAAAGAATTCATGGCTTAACCTTTGATAACTTGCTGAACCATCGTACGCTCTTATTGTTGCATAAGATTATATGTAATTCAGAACCTAGTTATTTGTTTTCGAGATTAAACTTTTCTAGATCCAGTCGTACTAATATGATTAATTGTTTACGTGTTTCTTGTTTAACGTCTGAAAGGCAGTTTTTTGTACACTCAGTTCGTCTTTGGAATTCACTTCCTAATAGTTTAAGATCGTGTAATAACGTTGTGCAATTCAAAAATAAACTAGCTTCGTTCTTTTCTTCGCTGTAGTAGTTAATGTCTAGTTAATAAATTATTAAAATATTTATGGGTTTATATTTATGATTGTAATATTTATATTTTTATACTTCACATTAGTTGACTTGTTTAAAGTTTTGAAAATGTTTAATTTTATTAGTTCAATTTGTTTTTACTATATTCTGTACTTCCACAAGACTAACTATAAATTTAGATTTTTATATGTTTTGCAATATTATTCTATAGGTCATATATTTAATTGTTGTTTACGCTACATGCTGGCGGTACTGTTATTAAGGTTTTAAACTTTGTTGTGCCGGGTTTCGAAAGAGTTTATAAATAAATAAATAAAAATACCTAGGAAAAATCCTGCGGGTGTCTATATACCTGACTTTCATCAAATTAAGATATTTTTCGGAACTGCTTACTACGTTATCTTACTTATGATTATGAACATCCATTGTATATAAAAGTATTATTGCATTTAGATCTAAATACCTTCATTAACGCTTAATAAATCATACTCCCATCAAATACATACAATGATTTCGGTTAGAGCAGATTTTTATATACAAATTTGTGCCGAGGTATCCAGGTACCATGGTTGGCGTATAGTGTGGTTACACAAGGGTTAAACAGAATTTCGATATATTTTTAATAAAGAATTTTCATTAGAGAGCTTTTACAGATCTATCTTGCAGCTGCATACACTAAAACTTTTATCGTTTGATAAAATATTTGTTTTTTTTTTTTTTTAAAAAAAGTTTTCCAAAATAGCTTCTCATCTACACTTAAACTGGTGCATAAATATATATATATATATATATATATAGGACCATTAAGCCGTATAAAGCAAAAAATTCCTGCTATCAACTTTTTACGCCATCGCATAAAAGTTCCCATAGTTAAAGTGTTGTTAATGTAATGAGGGTGATAGTGAGTATGAGAATGAAAGCGCTGTGTGATGGAGCAAGCAGCGCATTTTATTTCATCCAAATTTACAGCTCAATGATTATTATTCGTTCCATTACCTCACCACTACTGCGTTGACTCTTCTGTACACACCCCTGCCACGTATTCTTAACCGCATTCTTAGTTTTATGTTTTTATTCTTTTATTTTGTACTGTGTTGTTTTGTTTTCGATGCGCTCCATTTCGCTTTGTCGCCCGTTGGCAGCACTGGCAGCATCAGCCAACAATGACTGACTGATGCTGTCTGTTGTTGCTGTTGTAATTTTTATTATTGTTGTTGACTTCACTTTCAGTATTGTTGCAACTGGCTTGCGGCCACAATTTTTGCCACACCCACACCTTCGGCTTTGGCTCTGACGCCAAACAGCCGCAGCAAAATGTTTTTTGAGCGAGCTCTCTCGTACGTCTTCTTCATCTGGAGGATGTTTTCCTTTTCACTTCTTTTATGGTGTTAAATTCCTTTTCAATTATTTGTGTTCGTTCAATGTTCTTTCGCTGGTCTTAATCCTGTTCGGCAAAATTTGCAAGAGGTAGATTTGAAGAGCATTTCTATATAGATTGTTTGCCTGTGTGTGTGTGTTTGTGTGTGTGCACTAAGTAAGCATAACGGTATAGAACAGTGATGGGCACACACATACTATCACATACTTTGCTTGTGTGTGAAGCAGAGAAAAACGAAGATCAACTTGACGGTCGCCAGTTTTACACTGAAAAAACTATTCAACTGTCGAAAAGAAAAGATTTTGGTTGCTTCTTTAGTATATAATTTTATTTAAACTTTTTTATAAACATATTCACTTATACAAATAATACAAAAAATATATAGAAAATAAAAAATATACATATGTATAAACAAAATAAACTAACAAAATTTATAGAAAATTAAAAATTCATATTAACATATTACATACCACTTTAAGAAGAAAATTATTGTTCAGCTAACTTGTCCAAATCGATGTCTCCTCTGTACTCCTTAATTCGCAATAAATCGGCTGTGTGTTGGTCGGACATCCTATTGCGTAGCTTGTTCAAAATAATTTTTAGTTGGGAAAATGCTACCTCGCAGTTGTATGTGGTACCAAACATTGAGTACAACTTATAAATTACATTTTTAAGGTTTGGATACTTACTGTCATTAATTTGCGTCCAAAAGTTTACTCCAGTTTCCAGAGGACAGTCAAGATCATCCCGTAATTGTTTGAGCTCTTCGTGCAGTACGATATCCTGCTCTTTTATTTCACAAAAAAGTGGACAGTCGTGCAATTCAATCAACTTTTCAGTAGATTTCAAATCTTGAAACCGACTTTCATAATTTTTTTTTAAATTTTGAACGATTTCAGCATACTTTTGAATTTTAACAAAGCTATTGATATTGAATTCAAAAAAGATTTTCGAAGTTTTCTTTAGGCTGACTAAGGTATTGTTTTGGAGTTGCTGGATTAATAAATTCATTTTTCTGTCAAAATGGCGTATTGTTGTTGCTAATTTAAAAATGCTCATATTCTTACCTTGAAGAGTTAGGTTGAGTTCATTTAATATTTCGGTGACATCGCATAAAAATGCTAAGTCTAATAAAAAATTGTGGTCCTCCAGTGAAAAAATAAGCTCTTCGGTGTCCAGTTTTGGTGCTGTTTTTAAAAAAATTACAATTTCCTTCCTTAAATTAAAAAGTCGTTCTAAACTTCTACCTCGACTAAGCCATCGAACTTCTGTGTACAGCAAAAGATCACCATACTCTGCATTAAAGTTATCTAAAAAATTCTTAAACTTTCTGTGAGTCAGTGAATTGTGTCCTCCTCTTATTTTATTTATTATTTTTACAGCTATGTTCATTACGCTAGTCATACTTAATTCTTTTGAGAAAAGAGCTTGCTGATGTATTACACAGTGAAATGCTGGACAATTAATTCCGTTTCTATTAAAAAACCCCAAAAGACCCTTGTTTTTTCCTCTCATCACTTTTGCTCCATCCGTACATATTGAACTTAGCTTACATTTGTCTACAAATGAAAAAACATTCGATTTTATTGCGTCATACAAAACTTCACCCGTCACATGACCATGAAGAGAAACTACATCCAAAATTTCTTCAAAACAAGTTAAATTTGCATCCACTGTTTTCGTGCAAATGATAACTTGGCAAATATTATTAATATCTGTACTCTCGTCCAACGAAATTGAAAAGTATTTGCAATTTTGCAGTCTGCTTTTAGCTTCAGAATGGATGAATTTACTTATCTCTTCTGTTCTCCGTGTGACTGTACGTCGGGATAAGGGAATATTTTCGCAAAGTCTCAAAGTTTCAAAGCATTTTTTACCAAAACATTTTAAAACGTCTGATGTTAAATTTTGAAAAAAAATGCCATCATCAAATGGGCGGCAATGCTTTGCCAAAGCCAATGCTACGGTATATGATGCTTTTTTTAGAGACAAATTGTTATTTTCATTCAATGGATGCTCTTCCTGATGACCACTATGAGCCTCATCTACCATAGAGTTGGCGGATAGCCCACCTTTATCAACCATATATATTAAAAAAAAATTTGCTTTTAACTCTAAAATTTTTGTTGTTCGTTCACCCCCCGTTAACAAAGTAAAATTTTCATGGCTAGAGAAAAAATGTCTTCTTAAACAAAACATATTATTGCGACTCATAATGCGATTACAAATCATGCATTGCAAATCACCATCATCGTTTTCTATAAAAAAGAAATCATTTTCCCACTCTTCAGGGGACATTTTTCTCTCTGTATTTTTAAAAATTGCGCAGCGCGGTCTTACCTTGGCAAGTGCTGAATATCAACTGAATTGCGCAGCGCGGTCTTACCTTGGCAAGTGCTGAATATCAACTGAATTGATTTGCTAAGCGAAAATGAAAACAAAGCAACAGCCGAACGCACACGATCGAAAGCCACACGAAGGAGCTTATAGAGTACTTGTGTCGACGCCGCGCAAGCAGCATTTTGTTTCCAAACACGCGTGTTTGATAATTTAAATTGTGCCCTTCGCTGGTATAGAAGGATGCTATTGAGTGCCATAAGAAGCCAGTGCAAGTGCTAAGCGTGTCGAATTGTAAGCACATCAGCGGGTTAAGTTTACCGTTAGCTTTGTAGAGCTTGAGGTATTGACGAACAACATTTCATTTTGGGGATTTTAAGTGTATTTAAGAATTCCTGAAATGTTCAAGGATCAATGAAATGATTTGAAGTTATAAAAAAGCACGCTGAAGGTCATATTTTTAAGCACTATGAGCCTAATTCAAAAATCAACAAAAGCTGGAAGAAAGAAGGTTTTAAGCTCAATTGAGAAATTTGGAATAGAACATAGTTCTTAGTAAATATATTGAGAAAACTTTTCAATATGAATAAATTTTTAGTGCATATTCAATAAAATAGAAACTGGTTTGTTATGCTTATGTTTGTGCTTTAACAAATAGAAACAAACAGAAACTCTCAAGAGTTCTTTCAGCCATTTATTGCAGCACGATACGAGCTTAAAATGTATGGAAATTATTTAAGTTAAAAAGCTTTTTTGATAAAATGTATAAGAGCTTTTTTAAAAAAGATTCATAAAACTTTATATTAAAAACAGTTTTCCTACAAACTGCTTTTTTATATGCATATACTACTTTTCTAGAAAAAATAACAAAAGCTGTAAAGCTTTTTTAAAATAAAGGTTTTTTTTAGAGCTCGAACTTATTTAAGTGCAGTGATCTACTCGTGTAATCTGTTCCACGTATTTGCTCAAAATATAAGTTCAAGCTTGATTGAGCTTTATAATTTGCAATCAAGTTTAACTTGTACTTGAATACAAATAAGCCCATGACAGCTTGCAACTTCCAGCTATGCCAGCTTATAAGCGAACAAAATGAAGTCACAAGCAAAGGAAAATCTTGATCCCTTCGGCAAAAAGCTTGAAAAGCTTGAAACTGAAAGTAAGTATCCAATCAAATCAAGTATTCAAGTCATTCTATGAGCTTGTGTAGGAAAAACTTAAGCGTATTAGGAATTTTTAGGGTTCTGTGATCTCCGTTGTTGGCAGTTTTAGGGGGTAGCTAATTTCTGATGACAGAATTTAAAATAACTAATGGCGGATAGGGTTGCCACCATAATTCGTGTTTTTACGAATTCGGTGCTGGGGCGAACACTTTCGCCCAATGCCCGTGCCAGTTTTCCAGTAGAAAGACCTGGCCAATTATTAAATCTAAACTGAGTTTCATTGTTATGAGGCATTTAGTTTCAAGGCCATGGATATCAAAAATTTTAACAGTATGGGCTAGGTTAAAATAAACCCCCTGTGCCCGCACAATTCCCACTAATTGAATGACCCAACTAAATAGTAAGTTCGTACAAAAGTTTATCGAAAATTTGGGCTGCCGAAAAGTGACACGACCCTCGAGCAACGCCCATGCAACGCCCAATGATAACGTTGGAACAGCACTTATAAATTGAGGTCGAATACCGAACTCCGAGGCAGTGCGATCTATAATTCAAAAGCTATTCGATATCGGGGAGGTGGCTCACCGAACGCCCGCCCTATTGGTGCAATCACCACTAAACTTCACAGGAACACTTGCTTTGCTATAGTTTTTCTGGAAATTTTATAAAATTTGGTTCGGTGGTTTCGGAGTCTAACTGACTAACACACATACATACACACATACATATATCTTTATACACATAAATAAAATATATAGAAGAAGATTTTAAAAAATTACAGCTTTTTTAAAGAAGTTTCATGACTTTCCTCAACTAAGCATTTCGTAAAAAAGCTCTATATAACAAAGCTTCAGATTTTTATGAAACTAAGTTCACACGGTTTTTTGAAAACATAATTTTAATAGAATTTATATAAAAACAGATTAGGAATAAAAGCGTAAATGGAAAAGAAACTTCACAGCTAATTTTTGTTTTGAAACTCTTACTCGTTGAAAAACTTTTTGTAGAGAACGCTTTTTGTTTATAAATAATAATGAAAGTTGTTTTATCAAAGCTTTTTGAATGTCAACATTAAAGAGTTTTATTAATAAGCTCATAATCGTTTTGCAGAACTCGTATTTATGAATAAAGAAATTTAGGGCTCATTTCTATTTAAAAATTCTCGCACAGTGAAAATCTTTCTGTAAAAAAGATTTATTTTTTATTATAAATAGGTGGAAGTGTGGTAATGTGTAACACGTTTTATTTGCTTCAATTAACGTGTTAAGAAAATTAAATTTGATTGGTTTAAAGAGGTTTCCTTGCATAAGAAACAATTCGAAGTAAGTGTTTTCATGGCTGTTAAAAATTTTGAGAAATGGATGGAGTAGAACAGAGGTCTCAAATATGTTTTTTTTTTGGTCTTTTTAAATTGGATGGGTAATGTGTAACACCAACAAAATGTTGATTTAAAGACCAGGAACATTTAATTTTTTATGTTTGTTTTGACTTTTTCTGTTTAGTAAAAGAATTACGATTAATGAAGTAATAGCAATATCTCGTAAATCTATCTGATTCTCAACTTAACTTCAATAGAATATATGAATGGCTTTATTTGTTGCAAGAATTTTATTTTTTAACATACATTTAAATCAGGAGTACGCAAAAGACCGCCCATGGACGAATAGCTTTTACACACATACTACAGCTTTCAATTAAAAAAGCTTTTAGTCGAGCTGAGAACTTATTACACTGAACAAAATAATGCATTCAGTCACTGTGCGCACTTCATGCTGTAAGGTTGCGGCTGCTCGCTTCTGCGTTGCTTTATTAAACACGACAACATATCATTAGCGCTTTTGTTCGTTCATTCAATACGATCAGTCTTGGTAAGAACTTCATGGTGTTAAGTTGCGGCCGCCAAGCTATCACTCTCGCGTTATGCTGTGATCGTACGAATGAACAAACTCGTGCATTCCTCTCAGTGCAAACTCTTAAAACAAAAACTTTGAAATACAATCACAAAAATGTGAATGTATTATTTTGCGCACCCCTGATTTAAATACATTTAAAACAGGGATGAGTACACGCACACAAGAAAAACTGCTTGAATGTATGTGTAACGTTAAAAGCTTCTCACTGAAAGAAATGAAACGTTAAAGCATTTTATTATTGCGTAGAAATTTATTATTATTTAAAAAAAAAGTATTTTAAACTTGCGAACTATGAAAACAATGAGTGGTCACATGAATAAAAAGCGCTGCGTTTTTAGAGTATCAAATGTAAGCAAATATAGCAGAACTACGCTTCGGTTCTTTATTTTATTTCTTTCGGTGTACAAACCCATCGTAAGTTATATTGCAATCATGTGAATAAAGCGACGTGACTCTGCCTGTTTTGAATCTGCCTGCAGACTGAAAGCTTTTTTGCAGCGGAAATATTTATATACGTAGACATTTTTGAAAAAGCTCTTAGATCGTGAGCTGATTTTGTTCATAGTTGGTTTAAAGTGTAAAATGATTATTCGTTGTTAATATCCATATCGGAGTGACAATTCTCACAAATAAAATGGCTCACAAAAAATAAAAAAGGCCTTGTATTTGTTGCATTCAAGTGAATTTTTGTGAAAATCGCAACAAATCATGCAAAAATCTCGATATTCTTCGAATGACGACGAAGAACGCCGGCTTTGCGGCCGAGCACCTGAAGCTTTCTTTGTCGTTTATTTGGTTTTCTTTTCCATATTTTTTTTACCACCTCCTGCAACTGTAAGCATTTCTGTGGCATTATTAGAACACAGCATTCCATTGACTTTGTGCCACGATTGGATTTTGGTCTGGGCTGAATAATAAGAAATGGGCAGGCCTTTTGATACCGTTGATGTGATTACATTTTAGAGTTTGACGTTGTTGGCTCTTTAATGGCAATTATAATATGTAAGATGTGTTACACATCACCCCACCTTGAGTGTTACACATCATCCCAATGTAAGTAATTTTTTTTCTCATTAATGGAATTTTACCACAACACGAAAAAATGTTAAATATTTTGTTATGTTTAAAGTTATTAAACAATAACCCATTTTACATCTACTCACTTTTAAAATCTAAAAAAAATGTATGCAAAAAGCTTTTGTTTGTAAATTAAAAAAAAAATGTTCAAACATTTTTCACGCTTTATAAGAACTCTAAGAAAATGTATGTCTGCCTACTTTCAACACTTATGAGGAACTAGATGTTATCAAAAGAAACATATCACAGTTGTTCATTCATTCATATGTTAAGATTTTGTATGAAAAATCGCCGTGTTACACATCACCTCATGTTACACATTACCCCACCTCACCCTATAATTAAGTTGAAATTAAAAGTTTCTCAAAACATCTTTCTGTGTTTAATTGAAATTTCTATGAAAAAATCTTTTTATAAAAAGCTTGCTTCTACAAAAAACCTAATACAGTTATTTGAAAGCTTTTTATGTAGCTTCTATATTATCTTACAAAATGTATGTACTGCTAAAGCTTAGATTAAGTAAATGAGATTTCTTCAGTAACGCTTGTACCTTCTTAAGAGATTCTTGCTGATTCTTGGTCTGATTCGGCCAATCCCCGACTTATTATATAAGAGATTCTTGCAGACCTTTCTGAAGCTTTTCTTTAAAGTTTTTCAAATGAAAAAGCTGTAGCTTTTCAGCAACTTCTACTTTATGTATAATAAAATTGTTTCAAACAATTTTTTTTTTTCAATTAAGTCCCTTAAACTTTGCTTAAATTGTTGGCTTAGTATCAAAACTTTTAGTAATAACCGCATGAGCTAAAGTTGCGTTTCCTCTAAACAATTTATAGCATATTGAAATGTGTAAACATCAATTTATGTATAATACTGCTGCGAAACATTTACTCGCCCCTCTGCTCGTCGCCACAATACAATCGTCTATTGAGCCATGCAATTGCCTGCAGCGCTCAAGATAGGTTTCAAAGCGCATCCGCTGCAAATCGTATTAACTATGTACATCAAAGTCGGCTACAAATATACAGCTTTACTGCTTTTACACACCCACTATTCTTTCTTACCCGGATCCCGCTCCATCTCTTGAGCAATCACTTTTACCCCTCTTACCATCGCTGCCAACTGTTTGTATGCTCTCATGCGTCAATGCATTCGTGCAATCTTCCAGATATATTCGCCTGAAATAACCGTCGAGATATAGAATGATTGTACGTACATATGCCTAGATTTCGATTGCAGCTCAATAACAACAACAACAAACAACAGGCACGAATATTGTTTGAATATAAACAACAAAAACAACAACAACTAAAGCAAAACAATAACAACTGACTACACTTCAAGTAAAACGAATTTTCATATCGATTTCAAGGAATTCTGTCAGAAGAAACACAACAACACAGAATGCCACACACAACAATAACAATACAACAACTTACATCACTATGAAATCAATTTTTGAATTTTCCACGCCTTAAACGCATTTGAAAGCTTGTAAGTCTGAAGCCTACTAGGCAATATTTTCCAGATGCTACATATAAATATTGATGAATTTACAATTTTATCTGAGCAGAAAAAATATTGTAATCTCTGCATAAATATAAATTATAGTAATAAATAATACAAGCATAGAATTTTATGAAAATATTCCAAAAGCTTATATTTGTATGCGTATATGTATGTGTGAATCTGTGTGCTTGTGTTTGTGTGTGTTTACCAAAATATGGCCGAAAAGACACAAACACACAAACACACAAGCAAACAAAAAAATATATTTTTCACTGTCAATGACGACAAATTTAATAAAAGATTTATAGTAGAACTAAAAAAAAATTAAAAATAATATTGTAATTATTTTTACATAAAAGGCGTGAAATCTATATAAATACATACAAAAAATTGTTCGTGCGGCTTGGTGTCTTTTAAGAGCACCTAAGGCCACCAAATTACAATCATCTGATATTAAGGTTAATAACGCGGTTAATAAAAAAAAAAAAATAGATTGCCACACCCCTTTTACCGAGCACAAATCAATAAAAACGCTATATTTCATTTGGTTTTGGTTATATTACACTACAATTTTGATTTGCGATGAGAAAAATTCATAAATTTAAAAGCTTACCTCAAAAGGTTTTCATCGCCATAAAATTTATTTATGATGAAAATCTATAAATATAATAAATAAATAAATAAATAAATAAATTTACATGGCATTCTGATATGAGCAGTAATGAAAAAATAACTTATATTTTTTTTAAATAACTTACGTAAAAATACATTTTTTTTTATTACAAAAACATCCCCCAAGGGGGGAGATTTCTAAATGAAAACTATACACTTTTTCATATAAGGCAGAATAATTAAATAAAATCAAAAATATTTTTTATATCCCATTCTGTTATGGGAAAAAATGAAAATTAACGCATAAAAAGCTTATACCCCAACTTGGTCAAACAAAAAAAAAAATTTTTTTGTTTTTGTTTAGATTTTTTTTAAAGATTTGGCTTTACCAAGAGTTCAAAATCATTTCTATTTACTTTTTTTTTTTTAAACTTTTTCACATTCAAATGTCGGCTTCGTTATACATTCGTCAAAACCGAAATAAGCCATTCGATAACGAGTCGCTAAAACTATAAGAAGCAATTTACTAACGAGAACTTATTCATCATGAAAATCTTGAAAAAATTATAAGTGGAAATAATTTATATAAAAAATAGGCACGAAATAACATAACAGAAAAAAACTTTTCACAAAATTCATTCATATAAAAATTAATAAAAAGAAAACACATAAAATTAAAAAAAAAACATAAAATTTAAAAAAATGTTCGCTTAAATGACGTATTAACAACAGAAAGTTAGTACAAAATACTATTCTTAAAAAATGTTTTTATATTGAAATGTCGGAAAAAATTGTTTGTTTTTTTTTGTTTCAAAACATCTTAAATGGAATTTAGCAAAGTCATGATTCCAATCGGGGCCTTCTTTAAGCATCAAGCTAACCTCTGATGAAGTCGGAATGAAACTATTCGAAAACTGTTAAAAAAACGATTCGTAAGTGATTCGTTAACGAATCCCCACTCGCCACAATGTTTATTGGGAAGTAATATAAAAAGGTGATATTGTTCTTTTACAAACACACCGCAACTAATTTTTCAAAAGCTTTCAGCTTTCATAGTAATTAATATTAATAGCTTATTATATGAAGAGCTTTATCAATATAAATAAATATTTCTTATTATTTTTCTGCCTATCTTATAGAAAAAATGTTTTATATATTATATATCATTAAATTTATTTTAAACCATTTAAAGCCCTTACAAAGAGTTGAAAGTTACTACGTTCTCTTTAGTTGTTCATTAAAAGTTAAGTTTAAATTATAAAAACATCTTAATTGTATTATTAAGTTTATTTTAAATTTTAACTTAAATAATAATTAAATTTATAACAAGTTATAATTAAGTTAATACCTTAACAACAAAAAGATTCAAATAATGAAAGCTTTGACGGAAATTAAGGAAATTTACAAAAACAAACTCAAGTTTTAGACGACAAAATCCACTACAGGCTTTAAAAATGAAACGATTCAAATTAAAAAAGCTTTAAGTATTAATAATGAAATTAAAAAAAGCCAATCTCAGTGTATTACTTTATTAATCCATTGCAGCATTTCACGGTTGGAATGTTTTAAAAGTTGAAAGCTCTTAATAAATATAGCTTTTTTTACTTGATTTGAAATTGTAATTTCACAGATTTCCGTTTAAAGCTTTTTAACTAAGTCAAAAGAGTTGGAAGCTATACAAGCTTGAAATCTTAAAATGGAATGGCCATTTCAGCCCTTAAAATGACTTTGACCGAGCTTCTTATGATCAATTGTGCTGTGCGTGTATTGAAATGTTTGAACACAAATGATCGAGAACTGGACCTTCAAGTCTTATGCCGACTCCGAACGGCTTTTGTTCTTAAGAAGCTTTTCATGGCAGTTTTTACTCTCTGAGTCGTACCATTGTCTGCAGACAGGTGACGGCCGAAAAGAAAATTTAATTCAATTGAAAAACATTCTGTGTCAGGTGGGAATTGAACCAGGGCGTATGGGCCACACACTCTACACACTACGATACGGCCGCCACGAAACTTGAAATCTTTAAAAGCTCAAAATATTAACAACTTTGGCTTTTTTAATGCAAGCTTGAAGCACTTTAATAAATTTTGAACTTTAACAAGTTATTCAAAAATGTTAAAGCTTTTACCAAATTAAATATGAAACAGTTGAATTTTATTACTTTAAAAATCATGTAATAAGCTTAAGGATGCCAACAGAATGAAAACTCATCTCATGGCGCTCTTGAACAAAGCAAAAAAACACTCGCAACATTTTGCTATAAAATTAAATTAACTTATAAAAGTAAACTTTTAACTATAGCAAAGCTGTAAGCCGCTTATTGAAACAAAAAAAAAAAAAGCATCTTACTATAAATACTGCGTCTTAACGACGATCAACAACAGCAGATAAAAGCTGAACTAAGCAAACTTACATCAGATAAAGTTAAATAAAAGCTAAACAAGAAAGCTCTGTTTAAGCATGTAATTAACAAACGCACTCTAAATTATGTGAAGTAATAAAAAATAAAACTTCGAAAAGTAACAACAACAAAAGCCACTCTTACAAAGTTGCGCATTCATAAGATACAATTTAGCTAGTTGTAGATGTAAATAAAAATAAAATCCAAGCGAAACCAAGTAGAACGATATAAATATTAACTAAGAACTAAGAAAATCATACAAAAAAAAAAAAAAGTAAAAGTATCTACAACTGCGAGAAAGTATCTGTGAAATGCAAATGTTAGCCACATAAACGACCTTCGCTGCTATTTCAACAGCTACTACATATTTGTACGTACTCGTAGTAGTTGTTGCACAAGAAATTGCATTTTATGACCAGAGCGTGGCTGCCACAGTAAAAGCAGTAACAACAGCAACAACAACAACAACAACAACAGCAACAGCAACATGAGTTAACAACTACTCTTGTACAACTTGTACGACGATTGGTAGCTACAAATGTATCCCTACGCCAAGAACCCCAGCATAAGTATCTGTGAGTGTTTCAAAAGCAATGAGCTAAAAATAGCTAAACCAAGGATGCAAAATTCAGGTGTTGGAAAAGCAGCAAAAAAAAAACACACACACACACACACTGCAACGACTAAAAAAGCAGAAGTGCAAAAAAAATTGCATCTGCAGTTTATTTACATTTTAGCCAAGTAACCGAGTGCCATGCTCATATAGTGCACAGTTGCACGTTTACAGCTACAGATACAGATACAGCCAGAGTAACAGATACAGCTACAGATCCATGCTTAAATTTATTTAGGTTTTTTGCACTTTTACACTTTTTTTTTTTTCTTTTTATGCACTACATATTTTTTGTTTAAGGGCTTGTTAAGCGCATGTTGAGAGCCTTTGGCAAGCTGAAACTCAAATTGGGTGTCATGTTGGGTGGCTTGACATGTTTGTGTCCGTGCCAGTAAAATTAAACTATAGTCACGTAACTAAGATGCTGAGATATGTATGTACTATAAAGCAGTAGTTGGCTAACAAATTAAAGTTCTATTCGATTTAAAAAAAAAAAAGCGAAAAGAATGAAAAAGAAAAGTTCTTTAGTTGTCGATAAATATTAAAATGGAAATTTGTAACTTTATTCCAACTATCTATATTGGAAAAGTTGAAGATTTATTTCACAACAAAAATGTGAAATGTTTATGTGCATTCATTAACTTATAAATTCTTAGAATTCGATTTAAAATTTTCTTGAATTTATTTCTTTCGAACTTTGAAAGAATGACTTAAGAAATACTGCCGTTCACGGTTGTAAAAACCTTTATGATAGCTTAAGGTGAGAACTGACTGATGAATAATTATGTGTACGTAAATAATTTGTGTTTTCTTCGATGCTATTAAAATTTTATGTCTCTTAATGCAAAATTTTTCGAAATATAACTGAAATATAACTGTTAAAGTGATTTTAATACAGCTCTTTAACACTTTCAGTTGAAAACATCGTTGTCATTTTCTTTTTTTAACTGCAAATTTAAAAAAAAAAAAACTGTATTTTCAACAAAAAATCTGTTACCCATAAAAACTAAGTGATTCTGATTTAATTGGTTTTTATTAATTTTTTAATTTTCCTTAATATATATGTTAATAATAAAAAAACAATTTATTCACAAGTAATAGCATAAACAATGTAAAAAATACATAAAAAACTTTATAGAACATTTGTAGTTTTGAATCACATAATTTTTTTTTTTTTCTTAAGAACTTTCACTTCAAAACTCCTTTTCATTTAATCCAAATGTAGTCATGTCCTCTAATGTATAGGCGAAAAAGTCCCTTATTACTTTGTGGCAGTGTTGGTACATACTTTTTTAAAAAGTCTCTACGCAGCTGAAAAATATCCCCACAGTTCATTTCCTTACAAAATTCCATGCTCCTTTTATTGTTATTTTGTAATAATTTTATCGTTTGCATTGAAATATACCTTGAGTATTTATAAACACTTACATATATACAATAAATCGGGATGCTACCGTCCGGAGCCCTCATACGTGAACATGCTATTTACATAAGCATCCTTTGTCACCTCAAGCATATCCTTGTAGGTCAGCTGACCAATCTCGGCTTCGCCAATAAATGGACGTCCAAGAATGGTCAATCTTATACTTGCCAACGCCAGACACTGGCACAAAATGTGTGCTGCCGTTTCCGGCTTCTCTAGGCATAACCTACACGTATTGTCCGCGGTCAGAGTGATCTTCCTGAGATGGTACATGTAGGGACCGTGTCGTGTGACCAGTGCAGTGAGCCAGCTTAAAGTCCTTCGATTGTAACGGATAACCTTTGCTGCCTCACTACGAGAACACTTCACGGCCGCCTGCGATTGCCTGCAATTAACAGCTTCTTCTAATAAAGCCTGCCACCATGTTGTCGCCTATGGTGATACATGGCTCTGGTCCACAGAGCTCTTCTGCTGATCTTTCTCTCGCTAAAGAATCAGCATTTTTATTTTGTTCTATGCCAGAATGTCCTCTCACCCACATAAGTGTGAGCTCATTTGTCTGAGCGCACCTATTGAGTTTGCTAAGACACTCTGTGGTCAACCTGGAAGTGACGTCTGCACGCTGCATGGACCTAATCACTGACTGATTGTCAAGGCGATGACAATTTTCTTGCCATTGACCCAGTCATCTAGCAGGTGGTCTAGTGCATGCACCACACCAAGCATTTCCGCCTGGTATACAGACACAAACCTCCCCAACCTCAGTACACGGGATAGGCTCAACTCTTCTGAGTAAACGCCTCCCCAGCTCTGCCATTCATCAGAGAGGCATCTGTGAATATAATTGTCCGCCTCTTCAGACCTGAAATTTGGTATTACTTTTTTAAATATTCATCTGTGATGTCTGGTCTGAATATTCATTTCTATTTCAATTTACATACAGTGGTGTGCGATTAAATAGAGCCAGTGTTATCAAAAATTATTTAAATCAAAAAATCTTAGGAAACTGTACATTTTGAAATTTTCTTTTTAATATGTAAAAAAGAATAATTAATTTAATTCATATTAGTAAATTATTTAATTAACTTAAGTGTGAAACAAAAACGAAAAAATTAAAAATTCAATTATGTACTTTTTCGGCTGTGACTTGAAATAGAGCCAGAATTAGTTACTTAATTTTAGTCATGACCTGTGATTTGAAAATTTTAAATTTCGTGATATAATCAATAGAAATGATTGAAATATAGTTAGTTCTACCTCAATATTTGGTGGAGTATCCATTATTTCTGATAACTGCTAAACAATGCCTAGGCATCGAATCCACTAGTTTTTGGCACTTAGTAGCTAGAATTTTCTCCCATGCGTCCTTGATTAATCTCAAAAGATCATCTATGTTGGTTGGATGTTTATCTTTAAAAGCCAATTTAACCTCTCACCATAAATTTTCGATAGGACTAATTTCTGGCACCTGTGGCGGCCAGCTTAAAACTTCGATGGTTTTTTGTCTGAACCTTTGTTTGGTGGTGGCCGTGGCGTAGTGGGTAGAGTGTGTGACTCTTACGACAAAAAACCCAGGTTCGAATCCTCCATCTGACACAGAAAATTTTTCCAATTAAATTAATTTTTCTGTTCGGCCGTCACCTCTCTGCAAACAATGGCAAACCTCAGAGAGTAAAAACTGCCATGAAAAGCTTCCTGAGAACAGAAGCCGTTCGGAGTCGGCGTAAAACACGTAGGTCCAATTCTCGATAATTTGTGTGCAAATATTTCACATCACACACAACACAATTGATCAGAAGAAGCTCGGTCAAAGTCCTTTCAAGGGCTGAGATGGCCATTTGGTTTTTTTTTTTTTTTTTGGAACGCTTCTATGTATATTTTGGGTCGTTATCCTGCTGGAACACCCAACGAAGCGGCATATTAATCTCTGTGTACGGCAACATGATTTTACTTAAAATATTGTAAAGCATCCATCTTTCCCTCGATGCGAAATAAGGGACCTGTGCCATTATATGAGAAAAACCCCACCACCATGTTTAACCGTTTTTATAGAATGCTAAGGAAGGAATTCGGTATTCGGAAGTCTTCTCACAGAAGAGCTGCCTCGGTCTGAGTTAAATAAATTAACTTTTGTTTCATCTGACCAAATAATGTTTCGCCATTTTTGGTCAGGAATGATACCTTCCGAGCAGCTTTAGCCTTCAATCCGTTTTAAATAAAAGTTTTCGAATCGTTTCGTCGTTGAGCGGAAGAGGCCACAAAACGGATCTTTTTTTACGTGACGTAGGATTTGTCTTTGCAAACTGGTAATTATTTTGGGTTGTAACCCTCTGGTTTCATTTTTTGTGTAAACTTTAACGCATTCTCAACCATTTTCTTTGAGCAGCCAACTATACTAGCTATTTCCCTTTGGCTTTTACCTGGTTAACGCAAATTTTTAATAATTTTTCGGTTTTCAGGACTACAGGCTCTTCCCATTTTTAGACCTAACTGCTTGAAACATATATCCTTATAAAATGCGTTATTGGAGTATATCATCAGTTGTATAAATTAATTTATAAAATTCATTGTCGGAGTTTTTTCTTTTCCTTTTTTCAATTATGGTATATAATTTCCTCAACTATGAAGTCTCGGCTATTCAAGTAGCAGTGCTCTTGATTGCTGGCATTGATGCCTAAGGCTGCGAACATAGTAAACGCTTGTTGCTGAGCCGAGCCGAAAAACTCGTTGAAGCAAAAGAGATACATGATTTGGTTTCTTTATTGCTCCAATGTGTTTTTCGACTCGGCTCAGCAATAAGCGTTCATTTTGATTGCAATCTAAGTTATGGTACCCGACTATGATCAAGAAAAAACTTCAAGAATTTCAATAATTTTGTCTAACTTTAATTGGATATGAAAAAGTCAGTACATAACATTACTAGCAATTAATACTTTTTTTTTTTTAACAATGACCAAGTAATACGTGTTAATTCTCTCTTTGTCGCTTCACACTCACTTTTATTGCTGATAAAATTATTGTCTTGAATAAACTTCTTATACAAACATGCGATAATTTTGATCTACCCTTGCCAATCCTCTGAATATCAACAAGACAAGAAATAAAGAATGCTCACTGTTCATTAGCAGTGAAGTGTGAATAACTTCAAAAAAGATACTTTGTTGCTGCATGTCTTCGAATGGAATCGCTTGCTTTATTAACTTATTTGGTATTGACTTAAACAATTTGAAGCTATTTTCGTATATCTTTTCCCACATTAAAAATTAAAATAAACAATACCATGAAGTTGGCAATAAAAACCCCGTCAACAATCATAATAGTAACAACAAAGTAATAATAATAATAATAATAAAGTTGAGCGCTGAAAATGACAACAGCAGACATCTTAATGATGATCATGCTCATGCTCATCATCATTATCTACTAACAACATGCTGCCTTGACTGTCTCGTTATATTCATTCTATTCTGTAAAATTTTTTGTTTACTTTTTTTTTTTTTTTTTTGTATTTATAAACTTTTACTTTTTATATGCTATCCGTTTTTTTTTCACAATAGCTGTCTTAAACATAAACACTTCCTTCTCCCTTGAGCTGTCATCACTTTTTTTCAGATAATTCTTCCGTTTCCTTCACCTTCATAACTTAAGTAGCTGCTGTTCCTGCTCTTGTGGTAGAGTTAATGTGAAAATGTTTAACTTTCGTTACCGGTGTCGGTGTCGGTGTCGGTGGCAGTGCTGCCAGAGTTTATTATGAAGTTTGCAGCAGTAGCAGCAAGTTATTAAATTAAGTTTTGTTTGCTTTTTGCTTGATTTTCGGTCTTAATTCATTGTTTATTATTGGTTTTGTGGACGCTTTTGTTGTTGTTGTTTTCAACTCTTTTGTGTTTAATGAACGTTTGCTTAGTTTTTATTGATGTTAAAATATTTTCTTAGACCACTCTTATAACTTTGATCCTGGTGCGCACTCTTAAAGGCTCTTGCCAAAGTTGCCAGCTGTTGGCTTAAGAGCTCCAGCTGTTAGCTCAGTGTGCGTCATAAAATATGTCGCTCTAGCTTAAATCTAGAATTTTAAGAAATTCATAAGCTACATTTTGACAGATAGTAATGCTTGGAAATTCGAAAAATACACCAACTAATTAATATCAATTAAAAAGCTTTTAAAAATAAAACTCATTTCACTAACAATAACGCAACATTATTCATCAGAATTGACGCATAGAATTTGTCTTTGTTGACAGTGGCGCAGTAATTCGTTGCAGCGTTCGCCGCCGCCTCCATGACGTCTTTGACCCCATTCACAATTAGTTATGCACCGTTTGTCGTCTCTTTAACGAGCTGACAAGCCGCTGCATTTTGCTGATCTTGCCTTCATATTTTATTTTATTTGAATTTTTTGTGGTTACATGCGTGACGCATGGTGCGCCTAAATTTATTTCACGTTGTCGATGACTCAACAGAAAGAGAATGCAAATCAATTTTATCTACGGATTTTGATGCTTTCTAAGCATTTTATATGCATTTATATTTGCCTATAAAATGAATACCTTAAATAGCTTGATTGATGCAGGCGACTGTTTTTGAAATTGGGTCCGTTTTACAGACAGCTGAAGAAGGCAGAGAAGGGCTTTCTTGGCATAGTCTTAATCATTTTTAAGCATTGTTATTATTATTGATCATTTGTTGGATGCTAACTTTCTCAGTAAATGGAGCGTACAATTTTTTCTTTTAAAAGTAACAACAGAATGGTTTTAAATTATCGCAAACTATCGCTAGAATTGTTATCAATGCTTATAGTTTTTGGTTGTAAACCAACGGAATTACGTATGCATACCTGTAATAAACTGACCAATACAATACCAAAATTTCAATTCAGGTATGATGTACCCAAGAAAAACTCTCCTTAGAATCCTAAATTCTAGTAATAAATCAAAAATAAATTAACTACTATTAAATAATGGGCAGAAAATGGTCATCAATGAAAATAAAATTATATACCAACAACAACTTATGGTCGAGTGATAAAAACAGAGCTTGAAACTTTTGTAACATTTTTAAAAAAAAATCTTTTATTATATAAAAATAAGAAATAACTTTTAAAAATAAAATTTATTTATAACTTTCATTTTTAACTAATGCAACCAATTTTATTTATTTATAACTATTTTATAAATAAAATTTATTTATATTTATAACTTTCACTTTTAACTGTTATTTAATAAGTCTTATTTTTATTTTTAACCTTTGTACATAAAAGAAAAAAGCTAAGAGACTTCCACGACTTTCATTTCTAGACATGATAAAATTATCCAGGCAGCAGCAAGGCAGAGAGCGTAGACTCAAAACTGTCAAAGCTTATAGAAAATAAATAAACAAAATGTAAACAAACCAAACAAATTTTGAACGATTTTGACAGTTAAGGTTGACAAAATGAAAGTACAATTGGCCTTGCAGCTACCTAGTTCATTGTATCGTGTTTTTAACCCTTTCAAGACCACAAGGTTTCCAGAAATAAAACAAAGTTTTTGAGATCAACAAATGGTTTAATTAGCTTTAGCTTAGCATTTTTGAAAAAAATTATTAAAAAAAATTCTTCAGTTTTTTTGTTTTAAAGTAAGCACGATATGGATAATAAAAAAATATAAGAAAATATATATGTTTTACGTTTAGTTATGATATGCAGCCAAATAGTTTCTGTTTTCCGTGAAGCATCTAAAGCTATTTGGCATATTCTACACAGCGTTTACAGAAACTTTTCTTTTTCAGTTCCATGATTGGGAGAGGAGATATTGGGCTTAATTTGCTTTTTCGAAGCAACAGCTGTATATGCAGCTGATCTCTTACGGGATGTAAAATTACCAATCAATTCTCTGACAATACACTGGCGAAATTCAAGAGCTGTTAAAAGTGATCCATGTGAACGATTTGTTTCATAAAGTTTTTTATATACTATGTGAGAGTTATTAAGTGCAATATCCAAAATTTCAAAAAAGGATTCGCAAGTAATACTTTATTTCCGCTTTTCTATCAACTTCGTAGTAGACTTTTTTCTGCTTCACAAGTTCCACTCCGCCCATAAGTTTGTTGTAGTTCATTTTTATTTCAGGGCATACAATTTAAATTTAATCGTTGGATTTTGCAACTCTGCGCTTAAATTTGCTTGTAAGTTCTGGTGATATAAAATTTGTCTACAAATAATCACCTCTGTTGTCCATCCACTTCATATATACCAAGCCTCTGAGAGTTGACTGAAAAAATGTCGCCCCTTTTCGTATTTTTGTCTAACGGTATGTTGTTTGGAAGATTCTTTATCTAAATATGAATTAATTTATCGAACTGTATGCACTCGTAAAAAATGTTTGCAGGCCTAAGCTAAAAGTTAAGCTCTCGCTTCCAAAAATATGAACTTTGCCAAACATATAGTCGTTTTCTTCAAAAATATGTGGGAGATACGAAGGACGTCTCCATCTCACAATTTCATCTGGATTATTGGCAGGTTCTGAAATTTTTCCAGTAACAACACAGTTTGTTTCTTCAATTTGCACAATTTCTATTCCATCATCAATATCTTCCTCGATAAAAATTTTTCTCAAGAGCCAGTGCGTCTCTTCCTCGTTATCTTCAGCAATAAGTAGTTCCAAAATCTCATCATCTCTTAAATGGAACTCCCTGGTGCGCCATTGCTATAATAAGTTTAGTAATGCAATACTTTAGTTAGCACGAAATTTAATTTTACTGCCTTAGAGTTTGCAATAAAGCAAAGAACCATCCAAGCATACTAGTAATATGCTGTTATTTTTTCTTATATCAACTTGTATCGGTTTCGCTTTCTAAGCATTGAGTATTAGAGTCCTGCATGAATATATTCATCAAGTAAATATACCCTGATTCTCTGCTGTAGCAGTCACTGCAAGCAAAGCTGCAAGCGAATAAATGTAAACAGTAGGTCGTGTAGTAACAGGTCGTTTAGCGCAAGAGGATAACTTTTTATTTGTTCTCTGTTCTCTTTTCATACACTCTTGCACTGAGATGAGCTTACAATCTACGCGTTGTTTCAGTTTTTTCTCTGAGCACTGAATAAACTCCACGAATACTCAGGTATCTGCTGCAGTGACCTGAATAATAGTTAATATGTTGGGGTTTTCCCCACAATAAGCTTTTTGTTATTCTTAATGCATATTTGTGTTATTTTTTGTAGCTTTATTCACTACCTTCCATACAAAACACACAAACACTGTCGAAAATAGCTTATATTGGCCGTAGCTGATCTCCTAGAGGGATCAAATATATGAATTGGTCCTATTATTTTTTGCCCCTCAACATTTCTTCGGAACACATCTACCCCCTATATGCCAGCCTTCTTTGGCTCCCCATACAAAAAACACAAAAGCTGTCGAAAATAGTTTATATCGGCCGTAGTTGGACTCCTAGAGGGGTCAAATATATGAGTTGGTCCTATTATTTTTTGCCCCTCAACATTTCTCCCCAACACACCCACCCCTATCCTACCCCACCCTTCTTTGGGTCCTAATACATAAAACATATATTTTCTACGAACGAACGAATAAAAAAATATTCGCTATATATACAGATATTATTGCTTTATTACCAGCGGGTAGCAGCTGGTGTTAGTATAGCATCGTGCTCTTATTCCCTTCGTTTCTTATATCTGAATAAAACAAAGAGAGTGTATGAGCAGGCATGAGCAAAGCAGAAAAGGGATAGAGGAATTTTTTTATTCCATAGCAAGAGAATGTATTCAGGGATGCGAAAAAGCATACTTATGCAGAAATCTATTGAGTATGCATGGAATATATATTTATATATTTCTCTAGTTCCATAGAATACTAGTTTGAGAACATGCGCTACAAACAGGTATATTGTTTTCTCTACTTGGAACATCTGGATATGTGACGTCAAAATCATAAAGAATAAAAGCGAATTATTTCAATAAAAACAGAAAAGAAACACTTCGTATTAGCATTCAAGTTTTAAATTTATTTCATAAAAAAGAAACATAACTATTTAATTAATTAAAAATTAATAAATGTGGCACAAGTACCTTATATTGATTCACAGAATCCATATTCATTATACCGTAATTTTTTTAGTAGAATAGAAAAGTAAAAACATGAGATCAACACGAAGATGTCCAAGGAATGTCCATTTTAAATGGATACACCTATTTAAAAAAAGAGTTAAAACAGTTACTCTGCTTTGTCGATAAAGAGAAAAAGAGCTTACACTACAATGAGAGCCAGAGAAAGTTAAAGAGATAATACGCTCTCTGTTCAATCCAAATCATATAAGCAAATGTTGAGCTCTACTCGTTGTTGTATTTGTACCAATAATATCAAGTTTTTACTTTTTTTATCTGTTTGTACAAGTATAATTGATGGTTTTCTGCAGACCTGTAGTTCGCAACTAGCAAATTTAATGAAAAGTTACATTTGAGGGCCATAGGGACATCTGTGTCCCATATGGTTTTTGCTTAAAAATCTACACTTTCTTCAAAATTTTTGTAATAAAAAACGTTAAAACACAAAATAAACTTACCGATTTAAAAAAAAAAATACAAAATTATAATCATAATTAAGCAATAAATACGAGATATAATACTGCCACAATGTTCAACTCACAAAAACACTCAAATTGCGCTACGTGATTTTAGGTACGCTCAGGCTGATTAGCTGGATAGCTGATTTCCGAACCGGGTTGCCGAGTTTCAAACGCTTAAGGCCGGCGATACATATAGAGGCGAGTAAGAAAGAGTGATATTGAGGTGATTGTTTTTATTAGAAGCAATTTATTAAGAGTTTTAAAATTTTCAAATTTGGTAAAATATACATTTATGTTTAAAAAATATTTTTTTTTTCAAAAAAAAAAAGAAAGCGCTGGCTACTACGATTGCTGCAAAAGACCTCTTTTCGCACTGCGGGCATTCTGCTGGCTCTTAGGTTGACCCGATAAATTTTTTTTTTTTTAATTTTAAAACGTAATGATAATATCTTCTATCTATAAATGTTTATTTTACCAAATTTGAAAATTTTAAAACTCGAAACAAATTTCTTCTTATAAAAACCTCCTCTAAATGCATCGCCGACCTAAATTAATTTTTTTGAGAATCCCATATTGAAATACGAAACAATTTTAGACTTTATGATAAGCCATGACGAACGAAAATAGTTTTGGGACACCGGTGTCCCTTGGCCATCAAAGGGTTAAAATCTATTTTTAGAAGTCTTTTAAGATTTTTATTTCAAAAAGTCAATTCAGCATATATAATAGGGGCTGAGAAATATAAGTTATCACAAACGCACATATCGCTACGAAAATATGGCCACCATTTTGAAAGTAAAACAAACATTTTTTAAAAACAGTTCTGAGATTCAAGTACATTAAATAACTTTTAATAAAAATATCAACTTTTTTAAAAATGGTCGAACAACCAGTGTTGAATCAATTCATTTAGACTGACTGTAGTGTCTGCCTGACGCTATTTATGTCAAGATATTTCGATGTTTTTCTTGTTTTATTTTTTTGTCTACTTAAGATTTATTTTCATTAAAGCCCAATAATATTTATCGATTGACAAAAGTTCTTAGCAATTCGGTGGATTCGTGCTTCTTAGTACCACGCTGACATTATTAGCTTGGTACCAATCCATCGTTCAATAGGCGTAGTGAGCTGTTGCTTGTTTTGGACAAAATACTACTGAACCTTGGTGCCGACCAGAGATCTGCAGCAAGTCATTATAAACATAGTTGACTCGAGTATATACGCATTAATTTGGCTTCTACTTCATATTCAGACTTATCAAAAATGTTGAAGCATTCATAACACGCAACTTAAATCCAATGCTTCAAGAGTCATACTCTGACTCACAGTCGAACGTAGTCGGTATGATTCTAACTTCATTTCAATAAGTACAACATGTTGTAAACAACATGCACAAGCACTTCAAAGGAATGATGTGTTTTTCAGGGTTACCAGCTCTGGTATAAATTAAGAATTTTAGTTTGATAAATGCTCTTATTGACTATTGTTCTAATGCTATTGATGGTAACACTTCCTATAACGGTACGAAATGAAGGTCAACGCTTCTGTTTTATTATAAAAAGCGCAACAGAATTGCTCCAAAATCTGTTGACAGTGTATTATTTTTAAATTCTCACTATAAAAATTTAAAAAAATAATTTTTTTTTACATAACTAACAATTGAATCACTACACTCTGCTGATTTATCAATTGAGTCAGAACTGCTGATTTATCATATTTAAATAATGTATTTTCTTTTTTTTATGTGAATATACGTGAAGTTACTTATATAATTATTTTGCTGAATTTAAATAAACAAACTTTATTAAATTGAAATTTATTTTTATTATTTCTTTTGGAGAAGTTCCCTTTATATACAAGGTGTGTTATTTTACTTTTACACCATTTCGTGAAACGCACAGCGAAATTCTATAAAAAAGTGTTTACTGCATCTTAAAATCCAATTAAATGTATTTCGTTATAAAAAATTCTATGGTAACCCTGCTTCTCTTCTAACAGCGAGCGTAAGTTCAAAAACAGCCACTGCGTTTGACTGGAAAAATTCGCACGCATTCCTAATGAACTATGGGACTTTAGCTTGAGCTATGAGTTCTTTGTTTGAGCTATGGGTTTTCGGTATGATTTATAACAAGTTCTTTGATGTTGCAGAGTATTTGGTAGACTTTGACGTTCGATTGACGAATCAAACATTGAACTATGATTTTCTTTCTGTAGCAAGAGTGCTTCGAGTAGTAGTGGTGGTTTTTGTTTGAAGTGCACGCACTACAACTCGGTTTTGCATGAATCACTATAAGTCGCAAAAACGTGACTCGTTGCAGATCTCTGGTGCCGACATACTAAAGGCAGCAAACGCAGCTCCAGACGCCGTCTTATGTGAATTTTGATGTTGATGATGCGATCTGTCAGTTCAAAGGCCACATTTGCAAATGGTCTGCCAAACCATGTATTTCTTTGGAAATTTTGTATGCTTTTGTATTGTAATTTCAACGGTACTCCACCCTATTTAACCGCAGTATAATATTCATGTTCAGGTACTTAAAATCCGATTTGCAGAACGTTTCATCGCCCATGATCACGCTGTCAAAGTTGGTGGAGGTACTCGCGATACGGGTTTCGAGCCTTCTTCTTAGCTTCAGCGTCTTTCTTTCTTCTGACCATCAGGTACTTTTTGCACCTTATAACTCCTTAGGTTGTAAAATTTTTTAATCCGTTGAACAGTTGATTTCGATGTTCCAGCTATTTCCACTGCATCACGTACCAAAGTGCCTGGGTTCTTCAAAAACAGTTTCATAGCTTGTTAAGCCATCGCTAGTTTTTACGCACAACTTTTTCGGGAGACAACGTTTCACTTGCTCAATTAGTTCACTTTTAATTATTATTATAAAAATCTGCAATATTTATATTTTATTTAGATGCCTAGGAACACAAATTATCGAGAACTGGGCCTACAAATTGTATGCCGACTCCGAACGGCTTATGTCCTCAAGAAGCTTCTCATGCCAGTTTTATTACTCTCTGAGCTTTGCCATTGTCTGCAGAGAGGTGACGACAGTAGAGAAAAATTTATTCAATTGAAAAAACTTTCCGTGTCAGATAGGATTTGAACCAAGGTTCAATGGCATATAGGCCACACACACTACTCACTGTGACACGGCAGCCACAAACAATACTTTTTTATTAATATACTAAAAACAAAAGGTATTTTTTTGTGGGACACACCTTATAAAGATATAGTTGTTATTCTTTAAATCACAGGTGTTGGGTCCTTTATTTTTCTTTTTTTCTAATTTTTATAACTTTTTTTTCAATAGCAACCTTATTATTCTATATTTTGATATTTGATATTTGATATTTATTTGATATTAATTAGTACAATAAGATACAAGAAGATCTTTTAAAAGTACAACAGAGTCATATATATATATATATAATCAACAGCAAACTTTAAATTTAAATACTTTTATTAACTTAAAATACTAAATATATAATTAATTATGAGTTTAATATCAAATTAAAAAACTAGAACAAAAGAAAAAAAAAAATAAAACAAAAATGAACAACAGTAAGAAAAATGTCAGAATGAATAGTTAGAACAAAAAGAGTATAGATAATAGACGTTTGAGTAGTATAGCATAATAGATGACTTAAATTTATTCGTACTGACAGTAGATTTAAAGCTTAAAGGTAATAAATTCCAGAGTTTGATGGCTTTGATGAAAAAGAGTCGTTTAGTAATTAAAGAGTTGAATTTAGGCAGTATAAGATTGCATGTTCGAGTGGAAACACTGATACGTAACTTTTCATATAAGTATGCAGGAGCCTTATAAGTTATTAGTTTATGCAAAAATAAAGAATTCCTCGCATTTAAATAGTTTAGAATACTACAACCCAAAATACTTTTACTTTCTTCAGTAACATGCTCAAAGCGTCTCAGGCCAAACACGTCTCGTGCCGCATCATTAAAGGCAACTAAAATTTTATGCGAAGAGTGCGAGTCAAGATTGCTATATATCAGTTCAGAGTAAGATATAATGGGAAGTATTAATTGAAGAACAAACCTCTTTTTTGTCTTAGTTGGTGTCTATCTCCAACTAAGCAGACAATCGTAAATATCGAAGCGCGTAGTAAACTCGTTGAACGATATTGTTGACATGATCAGAGCATGAAAGTCTTCTATTAATATCAAAAACTAAACTTTTAACTTTATTAACCATTAGTAGACCATTATTATTTAAGAAAATTTGTGGAATTTGTTCGTGGTCAAGTTTATCCCTGGAGATAGGAAGAACGTACGATTTGTTGGCATTAAGGCTTAGTTTGTTGTATGATGCCCACTTCGAGATTGCAGTTAAGTCTTCATTTAGTCTACAACATAAATCATTAACAAGTCCTATTCGATTGGAAAAATATAACTGAATATCATCAGCATAGCCATGCATTGACACATTTTTGCAGACAGTAAAAATATCATTTATAAAAATACAAAAGAGCAATGGTCCAAGAATAGCTCCTTGGGGTACTCCCATTTTAACATCATTGTACTCAGAAAAAGGGTTGGCAATCTTTACTCTTTGCTTTCTTCCATCTAAATAATTGGCAGTAAGATTGACAGCACTTCTAGAAAAACCAAACAGACACTTAAGTTTTTGAGCTAATACAAAATGCTTCACAGAGTCAAACTTACTTACTTACTTAGTTGGTCGTAACAACCCGTGTCCGGGTTTCAACCGACCTCATCAGCTCTCGCCAGACGCCTCTGCTTTGCGCGCGCCTTCTCCAATCGGATACACCAAGTGCGGTTAGGGCTTCCTCAGCCTGGTCCATCCATCGGAGGCATGGTCTCCCTCGTCGTCGTTGACCAGCGACCCTCGCCTCGAGCACCTTTTTCGCTGGAGCTTCGTCGTCCATACGATGGACATGACCCAGCCAGCGTAGTCGCTGCACAGTTATACGCCGAACTACGTCAATGTCATCGTAGAGCTCATACAGCTCGTGGTTCATTCGGATGCGATAGTCATCGCCAACTCGAACAGGACCGAAGATTTTGCGAAGAACTTTTCTCTCGAACACCCCCAGAGCGGCTGCGTCAGTTTGCGAAACTACCCATGCCTCAGCGCCATAAAGTAGCACAGGTAGAACGAGCGTCTTGTAGAGTGTTAGTTTTGTCGATCGAGAGAGGGCTCTGGAACTTAGTTGCTTACTGAGTCCGTAGTAGCACCTATTAGCAATTATTGTTCTTCGCTTTATCTCCAGGCTGATTTCGTTTTTGGTATTAATGGCGGTGCCAAGGTAAACGAACTCCTTGACTACTTCAAAGTTATAGCTGCCGGATGAAACGTGGGAGTCTAAACGCCGGGCTCCCTTGTTTGTAGACAGCATATACTTTGTTTTACCCTCATTTATCGTCAAACCCACTTTGGCTGATTCCTTTTCGATAGCGGCGAAAGCAGCGGTAACATCTCTCTTGGTTCTGCCGACAATATCAATATCATCAGCGTACGCAAGGAGCGGGACGCCTTTGTAGAAAATGGTGCCTTTACGATGCACACCGGCCTTTCGTATGATCCCCTCCATGATGATGTTAAAGAGATTGCAAGACAGTGGATCGCCTTGCCTGAAACCTCTTTCGGTATTGAAGGTTTCGGAGAGGTCATTTCCTACCTTGACGGAGCTGCGTGTGTTGCTCAACGTCATACTGCAAAGTCTTATCAACTTTGCCTGTATACCGAACTCAGACATTGTTGCGTATAGGCAATCCCTTCTCGGGCTATAGAACGTCGCTTTAAAATCGACAAAGAGATGGTGTGTGTCAATTTGATTTTCGTGGGTTTTCTCCAGGATTTGTCGTAACGTGAAAATCTGGTCTATGGTGGACTTACCAGGTCGAAAGCCACACTGATAAGGTCCGATCAGTGTTTCTGTAATCGGCTTTAATCTTTCACACAGTACGCTTGAGAGAACCTTATATGCGATGGAAATAAGACTGATACCTCTATAACTGGCGCAGATTGTTGGGTCTCCTTTCTTAAGTATAGGGCACAGTACGCTAAGGTTCCAATCGGGCATCCGTCGGGCATGCTTTCTTCCATATTTTGCTGATGAGCTGATGCATGCGCCTTATCAATTCATCGCCGCCGGTTTTAAACAATTCAGCTGACAGGCCGTCAGCACCCGCTGCTTTATTGTTTTTGAGTCGTTGGATAGCAACTCGAACCTCTTCATGGCTAGGTGGTGGTACTTCCACTCCGTCATCGTTGATTGGTGGCTCTGAACTGCGCTCTCCATGGGTGGCATTGGTGGAATCGTCGCCAGTAAGTAAATTGGAGAAGTGCCGTCTCCACAATCTCAGCACACACTGCGTATTCGTATTCAGATCTCCATTTTCGTCTCTACAAGTGGATGCTCCGGGCTTGAAACCTTGGGTTAGACGCTTAACCTGTTGCTAGAATTTTTGTGCATCCTTCTTGCCCTGGTATACCTCTAGTTCCTCACGCTCACGCTTTTTCGATAGTTTTCTCACGGCTCTGACGGATGCCAGTTTGCCGTTGCCCAGGGAACACCACGTGTAGGTTTGAGTCGACTTGAGACGGTTTCGGCATGGATAATGCTGGCCTCGCCAGGTTGAGGCGGTCAGACACGTTGCCATGTGAAGGTTCGCCCCCCTGTTCCCTTAATTAATAATATCAACCACGTCAAAATTTTAAAAAAAGATTAATTTTTAAGATAAGATAAGAAAAAGAAAATACCATATGATTCCAAGAGGATTCTTTGTATTCATTAAAAGCATTCTTAACACATTTCGTCTAAATGTAGTTCATGTTCTTGTATAATATTTATTTATTAAAAATATGAAAATCGAAAACCTCACAGTAATTAATTCGTGTTGGGCTGTGTTTTTAATAAAAAGCAAAATTAAGTTTCCCGCAGAGTTCCAAAGTTAACAATTTTTCTATATAACGCCTCGGTTTTTTTTTTATGGTATTGTAATTTTTTTTTTTTTTTTTGACTATGCTAAATGCTTTCACAGCTAACTGTGAAATTCATAAAATTCAGTTTTAAAGAAAAATTTAGAGATTTTCTGAGTAATTAATTTGTTTGAATTTCCGCTCTGACACCACGTTTTTGATTGATTAAAGGTCTTCATTTTGTTTTGATCATTTTGTTTTATTTTATTTTCGTTAATTATCATAAACTTTTGCCGTTGTTGTTTTGCTGTTTTCGTTTCTTTTTTATTTTACTTAAAATGCAGCAGCTTACTGCACTCGGTCTTTAAATACTAAGCAAACAAATACATTTTGATGAATGCTGCGCATGCGCACAATGCAGATAACGTTTTTATGTTGTTTGTTGTTTTAATTTCAGTTGTTATTTTTTGTCAGCGTGCTGTAAATATTTTTGTTTTACTTGAGCGCACGCATGCAATTAGCATTTTATAAGCTGTTTATTAATTTTATTGCTGCAGTGTTTTTGTTTTTATAGCCACTGCATATAGCCTAGGACTTTTTCTTTTTTGTCGTTTGGTGCTTTAATTCGACACTTGATAGATAGGGTTTTTTTTTTGTGCATATGTTCAGTTTGACATGTTAAAACTGTGCGCCATTTAATAGTTTTTTCACAGTTTTTGTGTTTTTTTTTTTTTTTGTTTCTTAACAGCTGTCAGTGAACTTTATTTTAATTGGCTAGCTTTATACTTTTTAAGCCCTTTAATAATTTTTTATGCGTCGAGCTTGAAGTTTTGTGTGATAAAAATGACAGTGAATTTTTATGACATTTGTATTTATTATTAAAAAAAAAACATATATGTCTGTGATGTGCCCGATATATACTATCGTGTGCCACATTGGAAGAACAAATTTTTTTAATGTTATAATTTTGATGAGTTTTTAAAAAATTTTTATTTACATTATATTAAAATTGTAATGTTAAATAATTTCTGTAGATATTTAATATGCTTTCTTATGACTAACAATTATGCTGGCAAATACATAAAAACAAAAATAAAAATGACTGTAATTTTGTATTGTCAATGGCAACGCATTTATGAACTTAAAACTTTCAAATATGCCGGATTTTAATCTTCTTATATAGTATATCGCAGCACAACTCAAACGCAACACAGCACAATTTACGAACTTTTTACAAACATGATATTAGAGGTGCATGCTCACAAAGATCACACCATTAGAATAATTTTTTGTTTTAATGTGGCACATGATAGCACAAATCGAGCATGTTTCAGCACATACAGTCGTGGACACATAAATAGCACAAAAATACATGTAGGGTGTTTTACATAAATTTAAATAAAATACATAGAGGAAAACAAGAATTTATTTCATGGTATTTGAGTTTAACCATTAAAAACTTAAAACCTGTCGTAACTTTGTAATTACGAAATCAAAATTAGAAAATTAATGAAAAATCTGAAATTGCTTCTTAGCTGAGGTGGACGTATAAATCGCACAATTTGGATTCTGAAAAAAAGACAGTGATTTATTTTTTTTTTTTACAATGAGCTTATGAATATGCTTACTAGGACTTGGTACTGTATCCCGAATTGTCCAAAACAGCCCGACATCTTCTTCCCATACTCTTCATAAGCTTCCTGACCCTATCCTTCGGAATAGAATACCAAGTCTTCTCAATTCCACTCCATAACTCATCTTAAATTCGAAAATTTTGGTTGCTTATGCTGACCTTCATATCATTTTATAAATTTTCTATGGGATTGAGGTCTGGGCTTTGAGCCGGCCAATTCAAAATATTTATTTTTTCCTTTTTTAGCCAATCAATCACAACCTTTGCCGTGTGTATGCATGTTCTCAAATGCAAATGGTTCCATCTGGTTATTAGAATATCTAAATACATATTTTGGTACATTATTCCTGGTATACGAAAAATTCATCCAACGCAGTGCGAGGGAAAAGCTCCCCAAGCCATTAAATTCCCTCCTCCATGCTTTAATGATTTTTTTGTATACTTCGGATTCAACTCTTGGCGTTTGGGGCGCCGAGCAAAAGTTTTTCCATCTGGTCCAACCCTATTAAATTTGGTTTCGTCAGTCCAGAGCACGTTCTTAAAAAATGTATCTTCTTTATTCACATGGACCCTTGCAAACGCTAAACGATCCTTTAAATTTTTCTTTGTTAAGATCGGCTTTCTTTGGCTAATGCGTCCATAAAGATTAGCTTCATGTATTCTCCTAGATACTAGTTTTCTCAAAACATTAAGGTTATTTTCTTCATTTATTTGACTCATAATTTGCTTTGCTGACTTGAAAGGATCAGCCTTACTTTTACGAACTATAATTCTATCAGTAGAAGCGGTGCTTTTACGCTGTCTAGGATTGCGCGGCTTATTTTCGAAACTATTTGAACCATTTGATGTAACCAGCTTGAGTGCATTATAGACCATTTTTCGCGAAATTTCGAGAATATCCGCGACTTCAGATGGTTTTTCGTCTTTTCGACTTAGTACGTGAATTATAGACCTTTTTTCCGGGGTGCAATGCTTGCCACGACCCATTTTATTTAGATTCGGCGAAATTAACTGAATAAAACTCTAAAATTTTTACAAACACCCGATCTTGTTAACTTTTATTCACCAACTAACATGTGTGCTATTTATATGACCACAGCAGATCGTACATGCCTATACAGAAAGAGATGCCCTGAACAAATAAAAGTAAGTAACGGTACATCTCTGTCGGGGTTTTAAACAACGTCACACTGGAGTCTCAAATAATTATAACTAGAGTTAATAAATGCATTATTAGGTTCAAACAAAACGTTTAAAAAATCAGTTGACATTTGTGCTATTTATGTGTCCATGGCTGTACGTATATATAGATATTTTTTTTATGTTGATTTTATTAAAATTTTTATTAATTTTTCAAAAACAAATTTTAAATTTTTTCATATTTTTTTAAAAAAATATCGTATTTCTTAGAAGTATTCAAATCATTTTATTCCGTATAGAAAATTTTCAATGAACTTAAATGGACCAGTCTTGTTTTTGATATTTGTGTTTTTCAAATGACTTAATTAAACTTCCGAATAAGAATCTCTAAAATGACATATTACACCTGAGTTAACTTTCAGATTTAAATTATAGCTATAAAAATTTTATAATGTCTTCGAAATAAAGCTTTTTCGTCCAAATATGCTCTTTTTAAGAGGAGGTTCTCATGAAATCGACCAGGAAACTCCACTCTTTTTTTTTCCTCCCATTTTTCAAAAGTTCATCATGATATGTAGGTAGCATATGTTCCGAAAGCGGCTTAGCCGATAACGATTGCGATAACGATTGCACGATAAAAAAGGAACCAGAGACCTGCAGCGAATTGTTTTTTTACGATTTTAAATCATTTGTCAAAAACCGAGTGCGATTGCACACAACAACAACCACTTCCACGCGAAGCATTTTTATAACAGCGATGAGCGACGAGTGCCGCTGCTCTCACTCATCGCTCATTAGAAAGACTGCTGAATTCTAAGCATATGATTCTAAACACCCTATGATTCTAAACATGACTCTAGAGTCATTGAATGATTTGCGTGTACTTCAGTATTGGCGTGCGTTTTCCTTGTTTTACTTTTGTTTTGTGCTGTACATGTTGATTTAGATAAATCGCCAGCTTCTAAGTTGGGGATCCCTAGTTCAAAGAATTTAATTGTAGCAAACTTACTTTATACTTGTGTGTGTCTTATTATTTGTTCCTTGTTGTTATTGTATTGTTTTTATTGTACAATTTTTTAAATCACTTTCACACTTGCAATGATGAATTGCTGAGAACCTTTATGTTTAGGGATGACATAAGGAAAGCGGCAACCCATAATAAACAAAATTGCCGCCTTTAATGATTTATATATTATAAAATGATTTTATTTAATATTTTAATGATAATAATTTTTAATTCTTTAATTATAATAATTTTAATAATTCTTAAAAGATTTTTCCAAAAATTTTTAAAATATTTTTTCAATAATATTTTCAGAATTTTTCACTAATTTCTATCAATAATATTTAAAATTTTTTTTTATTAAGAATATGCATTTAAATATTTTTTAAAACAATTTTAAGATTTATTTTCATACATTTGCCTAGTCCGCTAGTATTATATGTATATAATAATAAATTTGTATATTATATGTATAATAAAATATCTCAGCGGTAACACTGCACGCGATTTTCTTTAATGACTCTAGCATCATAAGGAATGACTCTAGAATCATTAGAATCATTGAGCGGCATTCTTATGAGCGATGAGTGAAATCGGCGGCACTCGTCGCTCATCGTTGTTATGAGGATGCTTCGCGAGAAAGTGGTGGTTGTTTTACGCAACTGCACGCACTCGCATTCGGTTTTTGATGGATGATTTATAGTCATTCGTTCGAGTCATAGACTCATTGCAGTTCTCTGAAAGGAACCCATCTTTTTCACGTAAACTATGAGTACCTCATCAAAAGTAACTCACATAAAATGAGTACCTCACATCAATCTTTTTGAAATGCACGCCTGTATTCCCTACCATACTGTGGTTAGAATAGTTAAATGAGGCACCACCAGATATCGCTAGATGCGCTACGGTGTTGAAAGCTGATAACAAAATCTTGAAAAGCGTTTTCTGAAAAACCATATTTCCTAAACTGGCCTCCATGATATTTCAAGAACTACTATATGGATTGACTTGTTTTTTTAATATTTTAAGTAAATAAAACTAATTGAATCTTAACCTGAATTCAATTTTTTTATTTTTTTTTTTTTATTTTTTGAGCATTTTAAAGAGCGAGTAATGTAATGCTATTTTTGTAATTTTCAACTATTTGTTGATGCTTATTATAGGTATAAGCTCCAGTAAATATAATATCATTTATGAAACTGTTTTTGTTTTTTTGTTTTTGTTGACATGATCGTACTGTGCGATAGAGGCCGTTTGAGTACCTAAAAAATAAAATCTACATGTTTTTTGAGCTATAGATGAGAACCTGCACTTAATTGCGCACAAATGCTAAAATTCTTTAAAGCGCAGTTCTATTCAAGCAACTTCAATTCATATATAACAAAAACTACAAATGAAGATATCAATCAGCATCCGACAGCCTGAGGCAACAACACACAAAGCGTGCCTGGAGACCCTGAAGTGCGGCTTAAATGATGACAGTTGAAAAATTAACTCATTTCCATTCAATCAAGACACCAAATTAAAAAAAAAAAAAAATCCAACCTAAATACGCATTGTCTTATTTTATTTTCAAACAAGAAATGCGTGGTGCACATAAATCACTGTAGCAACGCGTGAAATCATGCTCTCGCAAGGGCTTTGTTTTTTTTTTTACATCCGCCGTCGGTCTGGCATTCCGTTCCCAGTTAGTTTTTATTTTTTTTGCATGGCTTGAGAAACACAAAATAATAAAAAATTACAAAATCTGCGGGTTGTCTTTAATTTTTTTTTTAAAGCAGATAAATATTCTCACGACACTTAACATAAATGAGTTTTGAGCTTTATGCTTTAATTTATACTTATATTTTATAGAGCATTACAATATTAATATATTAATTTTGTCATTTTGATCTAAAATCAGCTGATTATTTCTTGTTTTTTTTCAAAAAAACTTAAATCTTTGCTGTAGCTAGGATTGCCAGCTCCTGAAAGACTGTTGTCGGGACAAGTTAAGAAAACTCCGGGATTCCTTATAAGTCGTCGCGAAAAACAAACAAAAATGACATTTGTGCATTAGTATTTGTATTTGATAAACATAAACTTAAAACTAAAGCATAAGCAATATGAACATAAATTGAATCTAAATAATAAGCAATGCCATCATAAACTCAAACTAACTAAGAAGAACAACACAATTCACAACAATAAAACATTGATGTTTCATAAAATTAAAATATCGTATAGATTGGGGAACAGCATGACAAATAACAATTAAACGGATAAATTCATTTGTTTTTTAAATTTTACAGGAGATGGCAAAATATAAATTTAATTTCTTAGTTTTTGTATTACCTAAAGGCGTTTAAGTAATATATAATACTTTTTTTTCAGTGGATCTGGTGACGGTTGAAAATGCCAAATCGAAAAAAGTCACTTATGTTCAAAGTGGATTTGTTCTGCTGTTCCTCAATTAAAAAAGATATTTATTTAAGGGATGACATGACATTCGCTACAGAGAAAACAGACCTTTTATTAAAGATTCATCTCAGTCAAAAACAAACATTTTTCCAAAATTTTTTTTATTATTGTAGAGAATTGAACAAATTACAACAAAAAATTTCAAAAAAATATTTTTTTCACTCCAACATGGTTTTATAGAGCTCCAAACTGGCGGCAGAGAAAAAAACGGGGCCTCGTGGTTGCAGCGTTGGGAGTTGCAAAAATTGTCCGATCTGGGAAAAAAATTACTTTTTTAAATCTTAACAAAATTGGTTATCGTATGACACGAGCTTTTTTTTTAAATTTTTTTTAAATTTTTGGTGATGTTTCAAATTTGAAAGTGTGTTTTTTCGGAAAAAATATTGACTTTAAAAATTCATAAAAAATCGAAAAAAAATTTTAAAAAAAGCTCGTGTCATACGATAGCGAATCAAGTTTAAAAAAATACAAAAACAAAAATTTCGTCAAAAAATGAACCCGCTAGTGCCGCAACCAGTACGAAAAACTTGGTTTCGAGATAAACGCGTTCAAAGTTTGTGAACAAAGAAAAAAAAGGTTACCTTCAATCTGACATGCCTGCTTCGTACTGTATGCCTTCGTTATCTTGTGTTGTGCTGTTTCTTATAGTTTTTTGCAATCGTTTAGCAATTCGGGCTTCACCCTTCACCCTTCAAATAGGTACGAAATAACAACCTCCAAAAGTCAGGTAGCAAGTAAAACAAGTACAAGTATATACCAGCTGCCGGGTATGTAGGAATTTTTCCATGAAATTTTTTTCTTAGAATCTTAAGAATATATACTAACAAAGTGGTTTTATTACAAAAAAAAAAATCATTAAATTATCAAATCTATCCTTCTCTCGTGTGTCTAATGACGCAGCTGTGTTTTTTTTTTTTTTTTTTGCAGAAACTCAAAACTATGCTTAAGCCAAAATACAAAATTATTAAAAAAAAAATCGATTTCAAAAAACTGCCATTGTCATGTAACCCCTTAAGGATAGGTTCTCATGACACTCGACCAATAAACTCGATTGTTTTTATCTCCATTTTTTGATAGCTTATGATATGTTCAGCGAGAAAAACGCTTATGCTAAATTGAAAAAAAACCTAGTATAATTTATAAGATGGCTTTGGCAGTTTTTAACCTCCCAAGTACTTCATCAAAACGCCAAAGCTTACATGTTGACATGCCAATTTTTATTGGGGTGATAAATTAACCAAGTATTTGGTAATTTTTTATGCACTTCTTTAAAAAAGTAGAAAAATAGAAAGTATCACATTACCGAAACTTAACGGAGTAACTCTGAAGCTTTCCACGGAAGCCAAATACCTTGGAATTATCCTTGATAACAAGCTGAGCTGGAAACGCAACACGGAGGAAAGAAGGAAAAAAGCACTGTGCGCTTTGTACGCTTGTCAGAGGACATTTGGCAGGAAATGGGGACTGCGACCGCACATAATCCACTGGATGTATACAGCGATCGTGAGACCCATCCTTGCCTATGGTGCTCTCGTATGGTGGACGATAACGCATAAAAAAAGCTACCTTAGCTTCCTAACAGGAGTTCAAAGGTTAGCGTGCATAGGAATAACAGGAGCCATGAGATCTACGCCACAGGCGGGTCTAGATATGATGCTAAATCTTCTTTCCGTAGAAGAATTCCTTAAATGTTCGGCGACCAAGAGCGCGATTCGCCTCAACGAATCACGAGCCTGGAAAAGCAGCACATTCGGACACGCATCTATTCTAAATCTCTTTGGAACCGAGGAATCGAAAAGAGCAACCGACTATATCACACCCAGTGTAAGATTCGGTACAGAATACACCACATCCATTCCCAGCAGACAATAATGGGAAGAAACGGCTGTAGAATCCTACGGCAATCTCCATTTATATACTGATGGTTCCAAAATGGAAAACGGAACTGGATCGGGTGTATACTGTGAAACGCTACAAATCAAAGAGTGTTACAAACTCCCGGATTACTGTAGCGCTTTTCAGGCAGAAATATATGCTATTGAAAAAGCTGCACGGGCCATTTACAGGAAAAATCTTACCCCTACAAGGGTAGTAATTTTTGTGGATAGCCAAGCGGCCATCAAAGCACTGAGCAGTAAAACGACGAAGGCTCGAACGGTGCAAAACTGTAAACTTGCAATGAACAGTATCTGCAATACCCACAACGTCACTCTCTGCTGGGTTCCCGGACATAGCAATATTGAAGGGAACGACGCAGCAGATGAACTGGCAAGGCGTGGAGTAACCGCAAGTACAAACAGAGCTGACACAGATGTGCACATTCTAATAGGCGTCGTCAAAAGGAGTATAGAACTAAAAGCCAGAGATATTGCCAACACAAACTGGGCTTCCAGAGGTGACTGCAACATATCTCGAAGGCTTTGGCCTGAGCTAAATGAGAAAAGAACTAGAAGCCTTCTGCTTTTGGTCAAACGGGAAATCCGGATCCTTGTTGGAGTTCTAACGGGTCATTGCCCCATTGGGGTAATGGCCAATAGAATAGGTATAACAGCGCCAGACTTTTGTCGGAGCTGCAAAGACCCGGAGGAAATAGAAACAATAACTCACCTACTATGCGAATGTCCAAGTCTACAGAATCGTCGACTCCGACACATGGGGAACAGATTTTTCAAAGACTTGGAAGAGTTGGTGAACACACCACTGCTAGACATCTGGAGGTTCATAAAAAGCACAGGATGGTTTGAGGAACAAATCGGAACAATGGTTTTACTTGGTACCACAACTATAAAAAGGGATTCGTAATGGACCTATAGGCCCCCGCGGAAGCGCCGGTAACGGTGCACGACCCTTCATACCTAACCTAACCTATGCACTACTTTAAAAAAAACAAAAAATTGAATTTCAAAAATATAACTTTTTTCCGGGTTTTGGTGTTTTTATTTTCCTTTTTTTTTTTTGAAGCTGCCGCCTTCTCGTTCTGTGACATGCTTGACTGAAATTGGCAACAACACAAATTTTTCTTTTATCAACAACCTTTTTTTTTTTTTTCATTAATAAAATTTCATTAATTTTTAGAAATTAATGGCTTCTCGGCTTTTCTTGCTGCTTGACGTCTATTATAACAAGAACATTAAAGTAAATATCAAATACAAAAATTTTACCTTCGCCTGCCGTTGAGCTTCGAACCCACAACCAACCAAAACCACTGTGTATAAAGTCACTACACTACGCATTGAGACAAACTCCTTCGTTACGCTGAGTGATTTTTTCAATATTAATTACAACTGAAGCTATGCTGCAGCATAACACAATAATCTATTAATAGATTTTTGTTGTATGGCTATCAACAGAATGCTGTGACTTCCTGCATCTTTTAATACAGCATCTGTTAACATAGCTGTAGTTTTGTCAGCAAGTAGTAGCAAGGCTGCTTGGATCAGTGAGTAGAGCGATGGGCTGGCACCAAAAGTTCCAGATTTGATTCCGCACGGCGGGTAAAGAAATTTTTTTTTCTTTTTTCTTTTCTTTTTGTTGATGAAATGTAATAAAATTTACTGGTGTGAATATTAACGTGTCTTTTTTATTTTACTTTATGTTAGTTTTGCATTTTAAAGTGGTTTTATTACAAAGAAAAAAAAAGAAAATTGCTCAAAAGTATGCTGAAGCCATCCACGCTAGTTGTTTTTTCATTTTGTATTTTTGGTTTTTGGGCTTTGGTGAATCAAATATTTTTTTTTTTTCTAGGGTATCGAAGTATGTACTTTCAAAGAAAGTATTAAACAATAAATTGCTTATGTGATAAAGCATAAGTTTATAATTCCCATTCCTCCATCTGACACCGAAAATTTTTTCAATTGAATTAATTTTTCTCTCTTTTGTCTCTGCAGACAATGGCAAACCTCATAGAGTAAAAACTGTCATGAAAAGATTCTTGAGAACATAAGCCGTTTGGAGTCGGCGTAAAACAAATGTAGGTGCAGTTCTCGATCATTTGTGTGCAAACATTTCACATCACACACAACACAATTGATCATAAGAAGCTCGGTCAAAGTCCTTTCAAAGGATGAGATGGCCATTTCGTTTTTTTTTTTAATTCCCATACAATTCTCTTTACCCAAGCTGACTTAGGTGATTTACCTATAGCCTTTTTTCTCGGTGTAGGTAGGTTTCCAAACGATTGCATAAAAAAGTTATCGCATAAGAAAGGAACCCATTTTTTCACGAAAATTATGAGTATCTCATCAATGAGTATCTAACATCAATCTTTTTGAAACGCACCCCTGTATTTCCTACCATACTGTGGTAAGAATAGTTATCTCAGGTACAACCAGATGTCGCTAGATGCGCTGTGGAGTTAAAAGATCGGAAAGCTTATAATTCGAAATAATCGTAAACCAAATCTTAAAATGTGTTTTCTGAAAAACCATGTTTTCTAAACTGGTCTCCACTATATGGAGAACTACTTTTTGGATTGACTTGATTTTTTCTATCTTAAAGTAAATAAAATTTATTGGATCTAATACCTAAATTAGGATAATTAAGGCCAGTTTTATTAATTTTTTTGAGCACTTTAAAGGTCAAAAAATGTGAAAAAAAACGGCAATTTTCAACTATTTGTTGATATTTTAGGTATAAGCTCTAATAAATAAAATATAATTAATTAAATTTTTTGGTTTTTTGAGTGCCTTTTTTTGTACCATTCTTCAACGTGATGTTGGACAGCGCATTGACACTTCACATTACATTTTTATTCACCAAAAAAAATATTTTCCTACACTTTAACAATCAATAAATACCTGCCAAAAAAACTCAATTTTTTTTTTTTATTTTTTTTTTATTTTTTATCTAGTTTTTAAGGTAATAAATTACAATCAAAAGTTAAGACTAAGCATTAGCGACTAAGGCCTTCCGCTTCTATTTATAATTATAAATGTGATTATATATCAAATAGTAGGCCTAGTTTTTTAACAAATTCGTTAAATTTTAAAATATTACTTTTCGATACATTTTTGAGAAGTTCAATTGTATTATGTTGTTTATTATTATTGCTTGTGATTGCGGCTACTGCGCTACAGTTGAAAATATGCTGATTAGTAAGGTTTTCGATGCTGCAGAAACGGCATATTGGAATGTGTCTTTTGGTGAACCCAATCGAAATCGCGTAAAATTAACTGTTTGCCTCCTAGTTGTATCCGTGGGAAATGTTGGGGATATTGCATTTTGGTTTAGGGATTTGTAATGGTGGAAGTGTTCTGTCCAATTTTGTCGAATGATCCCAATCTGAAAATTATTTACTGCGTTAAGGATGTCTTTCTTGTTATACATATGTGTTTTGTATTAAGAGTGGGGATCTTGTTGATAATTTTGCTGTGTTATCTGCGAAAGTATTTCCACTTATTCCAATGTTGCTGGGAATCAAACATAATTTGAGTTTAGTGTTGTTGTTTGATAATGTGTCTCCAATTGTCGAGATCGTGTTATCGTTGATGTTTGTATTTTTAACTGCTTTGATAGTTGAACGTGAATCTGTGAATATAACGTATTTATTTTTGGTTTCCTTTGCATATTGTGTTGCGAAAAGGATGGCTTCAGCTTCTGCAGTATAGATTGTTGTATAGCTACCCTATAGGAACAAACTAACTTGGTTTTAAAAACAACTAATTAAAAAACTAATTTAAAATAAACTAGTATATGAACTAGTTTCAATTATATTGAGGCGGCATTCACTTCAATTCTAAAAAGTTTTTATTGCATTATATATGAAGTAATTGAAATACTACTTAAAAACAAGTGGTTGTACGAAAATTGATGCATTGCTTAACCATTCAGTAAACACATCACTTCAGTAGTAAAGACGCACGCCTTTCTCTACGTAGCGTCGAGTCTGCTCCACTTCATTGCGATTGGCACTTAAAAAAAGCACTAAGCAAAATATCGGTGTGTCCATCGACCATTTATGCACTTATTTTTATGCATTTAAATTCATCTTCAGTAAGTGGAACATTAAATAGTTTTTAATTGGTTAATTTAAAGTAATTAAAAATATATTTTAAATTTAACTAATTTAACAAATAGTTGAAAATATATGCAGACGAAAGTCAATTGACTTATTTAGCGGACATCACCATACAAAATAGGTTAGTTCGTTCTATGGAAAAAAGTCAGAATTTCAACTAGTTGTGGTTGACAAAAAACTACTTTTTCAACTACTTTTAAATTAGTTGATTTTCCTACAGGGTAGGTAATAATACCATTCTTGTTACTACTTTGTTTTCGTCTACTACACTGTATGCGGTGGTGTGTTCATTTTTGGAGCCATCTGTGTAGAGAGCTTTCCATTCAATCAGATTATTCCGTATGTCTTGAAAAAGTTTCTAAAATAGAATTGGGTTTGTTTCGTCCATTGCGTGATTACTAAGTTCCAGTATAATTGAGTTTGATTTTAATAACCAAGGTGGTGAGCTCAGACGTGGTTTTGTTATCGGAATTGCATTTATTTGAATGACTTCTCCTGCATCAGTTATTCTCTGTATTGCTGATTCCTTTATTTGCAGGGCGTTTACGTTTTATTCTTTCTTTGGATAAGATCGCGACTTCAGATACTTCTGAAAATATAATTTCTGGGATCATCCGTCCTGTCATGAGTGTTCGTCGGTCTTTTATTGATGACAATCCAGCTTCTGTCAGGATATTTATTATAGGAGTGGAACTGAGTGAACTGTGGTATATTGACTTTATCTTTCCAATATTTTGCAGTGAAGTTTAGTAAACCGTAGTCTATTCGTGATAATATAATTGATTTTACAATACTTAATAGTGAATTAGTATTACATTCGAATTTGGTGTGACTTAGACATTTAATTATACTTAATCTATTTATTAGGTTTATACAAAGATTTTTGATATGCTCGTTCCATGAATACTTTTTATTAAAGGTAAGGCCTAGGATTTTTAAGTTATCAACGTTTTGAATATGTAAATTATCAAGTGTAATGTCTAATGGTATGCAGTTAATTTCTTACTCATTTCTCAATTTCATTCATTTACTTCCTTCTATGAAAAAAAAAATCAGGAACATCACCGTGTGTTTTTCGACTTTTAGATGAGAACCTGCCCTTAACATATTTTTGATTTGCGCGAGTTATTTTAAGCATTTTTTCACCATCACCGGTATATTTAATAAGTTCTTGAAATTTGGACAATATTTATTTATATAAAGCCTATTAAAAGCTCAGATTTGATGAGCCTAAAAGCCTTTTTACCCCAAAAACCCCTTTACACTAGTTAAGGCTTGGAGTCAATTTTCAGATTTTGTAGACAAATTGCCGTAAAATTGGTGGTGAAAAGGGAGCTTACATTTTTTTTTTTTGTACAGTAAATTTTTTCAATGTCATTTTTTTTAATGTCAGTTTTTCTAATATTACGGAATAAATTGTCCGAAAACAGGACACGGGACAAGCACTTCAATAACGGGACAATCCCGACAAATCCCGACCACCTGGCAACTTAATTTTTCTGGTAAGCTGTGTTTGCAAGCAATACTTTTTTTTTTCTCAAAAATGTGCGAAAGTTTGCTTTATTTAAGTAATTCAAAACTTCATTTTATTCATGATTAAATTAAGTAGCGATTTTGTGTCAAAATTTTCATCATCTTAAAATGCAAACCATATGAAAACACTTTCGAACTCACTTTCGTCTTATCACTGTGGCTTTCTTCTTTAGAGTTTGTGTGTTTATTGCTCTTCCCATTCTGTTTACCAAAAAAATATTCCACTGCTGTCGGGGTCGTTTTGGCATTTTGCTCACGTGATTATTGCAATTTTCAAAATCTCATTCGAACTTACTTACGTGACAACAACACGAAGAGCAATAATAATAATAATAATAGAAGCAACAACAACACTCACACTTTACAACTTAAAGATGGCGCGCACGTACTTCGATATTTGAAATTTATACAGCTTCTTCAACAGGTTTTCACCTTTTTTTTTTTCTTTTTTTTTTTTTTTTTGCCTGCGTTATGAAAGTAAGCTACATAAACTTTTGATTTTCATCGGTGCTTTTGTTTTGAGTTTATGGGTTGATGGAATTACATTTCTATGACTTTATTTTGGAGTCTTAAAGTCTTTTATTACTTATGATAATTGTTCAATTACTTAATTTTTTTTAAGCTGTTGCATGAATTTTATTTCGGAGGTAGTCGACATAGAGGAATTTTTGAGAAACAAAAATTGATTAAAAAGTATTTTTTGACTTTATCTGCATTAGAAAGGAATTACAAATGTGTTGTCAAATGTTTACACACATAACTGATCGAGAACTGGACCTACAGAAAAAAAAACTGCGTTTTTTCACATACTGGCTATATTGGGGCCGTCATTTTGAATTTTCAATTTTTGACTCCAGATTCGAGTTTATCGACCCCAAAAACCTCTAGGTACCTGATTTCATGTAGATACAAGGTGTCTTCTAGTTTTGGCGAATTTTTCCTGTCATTTGTACCAATCATTTAAATTAAAATTATTAAAAAATTAAAAAAAAAATTATTACTTTCTTTTTTTATATACTTATATAATGTGTTGCTCCGTGAAATTGGAAGAAAAAATAAAAAATTTTTAGGAATAAGGACCACCCTAATGGATAATTTTCGGGAGCAGCCTGGCTGGACACCTGACACCGGACAGATAACGCTTCTTCGTTAGACATTTGTTGTACTTTTGCGATCGATGGCGGCCCTGTCGTAATAGCTTGTACTATTTTCGATGCATCTACATGGCCGGCAACTTTCAACTTCATTTGCGTAGAGTGTGCTAGTATGGACAGAGATATGCTTTCTCTCAAAGAATTGGCGTTTTTTTTCGCATTCCTCAAATGGAATCTCCTTATGACTACGTTTCCCTTTTGTGGTACAGGGTAAGGATATCGAAGAATCTATCCAAACTTTATTTGCTTCAAACTTTATTTGTCCACCGATTTTTGAAATCATTTATGAAACACTTCATAATAGAATTATACTTTTTAAAGTTTTCTTCAGATAACGCAGTCCGTTTCATAATTTCTTTCTTTAAAAAATATGACGCTAAATGTATCACTGCCAGAGTTTTTCATTTTAACATACATGACTTGACGAGATATAAAAATAAAATTTGAACTCGTTCCTAGAAAAGAAAAATAAAGCTTTTGAGGCTTTATAGGTAATATTTATTACACTTGCTATGCTAACAATTTCCACAACACCATCGTTAACTCATGGATAGAACAAATAAACTTAACAATGAATAATAAACCTAAACATAAACATGTGCATATGTAAAACCAATATGACGGTACCAGCCATGTATGTTACAAACCAGTTAACCTTAAATTAATTATGAAAACAAAAACAACTCAAAGAGCTTTTCTATTTAATTTGTATTGATTGCAGTTATTTTGTTTACCTTTTTCACTTAGCCGAAAATGATTTCGGCACATTGGTGTATTTTTGGAAAGCGAGTTCATATTTAGAAACTGCGATAACTTTTTACCGCGCAAGCTAGCGCAGCTTTTTGTTTTTATTAAGTTTAATAAAAATAACGAAGATTTGAGAAAACAATAACAATTTCGCCCAACTCCACCCTCCTTACAACTATATGTGTACATATATGGTGAAAATACGCAGATTTTTAAGCATACTCGAGAAAAATAAACAAAATTATTTAACAATACTTTTCCACAAAAAAAAAGCCAAACACGTTGTTTCAGAAATACCTGAGCATGTGGGTTCCATTTCGCTTTATTTAAAATTTTGGCTTTAAATATTAAATAAAAAACCTTGAATATGAAGAAAAAAATCACTCTTACCACAAGGAGCACGTAAACAGAAAAAAAAATCTCAACTTTCAAAGAGTATTGCGAGTAAGCGGTAAATATTTTGTAACAATTCTTTCACTTAGTGATGCACAATTTTATGCTCTTTCATCGGATACCAAACATTAATGTGTACCTGATTGAATTAATCTACGCTTTCGGTGCCAAAAACACCACTGTGCTTGTATAAACATGTTTCGATGAATATCGGCACGGGTTGTAGTGCTCGAAATGAGCAGAAATTCAGTTTTTGTGTGTTTAAGGAATAAATGAAGGAAATAAATAAGAGCAGTTTTCGACTTTTATTTATCCACGGAATGGAAAAAACGGTATGTTATCAACCTTGGAATTCAAAAATTTTTCGAATGTAAATCAGAATTATTTTTTTAGAATTATTAAAGTTACTCCGATTGAGAAATATGTGTTTTTTGTTTATTAAATTTTTTTTTTTTTTTTTGTGATCGATATGCTAGAAATAGGCACTTAACCCTGGATGATCATGCTTCGTCGAATCGACGAAGCAATAGCATTATATATTTGTATTGTTGTTGTACATAACCGTCACACGTTTCTATTTTTTCTTACAATGTTAGTTATTGTTAAGCTGTTAATTAAAACGCATCGTTGTAGCAAAAAAAAAATACCTATATATATGAGATTTGCGGGTTTGCTTGAAAGTATGTGAAATAATCATAACCATCCAGGGTTAAAGTACTTTTTAGAAAGTCAAGTTTCAACAGTCATAACTTTTTGCCCGAATTTTGATTTTTTATTTTTTTGCAGAAAATAGCTAAAGACAATGTTTAAACCATCCAAGCTATTGTTTTGTTTGTAAATTTTCTATTTTTGAATTTTTGGGTTTTTTTTTCGTAAGAATATTCAAAGTCGAAATTTTCAAATAGGTAAACTTCTAGGAAAGAACTCATAACGATTAGGTTATTCAACATAATTACACAACTTTTTGCATCTGCATTAGGTATAGTTTAAGAAAATATTTCCCACAAGATTCCATTTAAATTTTTTTTAAATTTCGATTTTTTTTCAAATATTTTTTCAATACAAGAACAAAGTAGGTTGTTTTATTCGAATATCACAAAAATCATGTAGTTCGTCCAATTTTCATGTTTGATAGCTTATTTAAAAAAAAAAAAATAATATAGAAAACGAGCTGCATCTAATCTGGTAATTTCTAGCTAATCTGGTATTTTACACCTATACAAATGTTATATAGGCTTTTTAAAAAGTTATCATATCGCCAAGTACTGACATATTTCGATACAAGTCAGCTCATTTTCCCGTGGTCTTAGGAACAAAAAATTTTATTTACATTTATATCAACATCAAACGAAGAAATGGGACACTCTAATATATACGTTAAGGCGCTTCACATTCCATAGAAAAAAAAAGTTGTTCGGGTCGGTTCCTCAAAATAATGCTTGGTTTAGCCATACGTGAGCTGGAATGGTTTGAAACAACCTCTAAAAATCGAGTTTTTTATAAAAATATTGCTTGGTTTGGAAGTTAAAAAAAAAAACAAACGGTCAGAAATTATAGTAATTTAAAAGTTCTTCCAATCTGCATCAAAAAATCTAAAATTTTTGCCGTCGGACCAAAGATAATGCGAATTGTAATGCATTGTTTTAACTTTTTTGTTTTATTTCCACTAAAATTTAAATTGAGTTTTTTTTTTTCTTTGCCATATTACTTTAAATCAAATAAATTGTCACATATAGTGTTAATTTTTTTATTTCAATCAATTTAATTCTTTAACTTACACTATAGTTTATGATCAATAAAGAATTTATTTGAATAAAAGTAGTATGACAAAAAAAAAATCAATTTGAATTTTAGTGAAAATAATATAAAAATAAGTTAAAAAAATTAATGAAAACCAACAATATCTTTGGTTCGACTGCAAAAGTTTAAAATTTAATAATGCAGATTGGAAGAACTTTTACATTGCTATTATTTCTGACCGTTTGTTTTTTTTTTATCTAAAACACCAGCCAATATATTAATAAAAAACTCGATTTTTAGATGTTATTTCAAACCATTTCAGCACACGGATGGCTATAGCAAGAATCGAAATATTTCATAACATAAACCAAGCTCTATTTTGAGGAACCGACCCGAACAACTTTTTTTCGTGAGTCGTATGAATACACATTAAGATGGGTCAAATTTTTTCGTATTGTGGCTCAGCGAAAATCCCAAAATACATATTATTATGAGAATCTTTTTGAAAGGAACCATATAACTACTTCAGATGAATTTATACCTAGAAATTTTTTTTAAAAAAAAAAAAGATTTCTTATATTAAGTTTTTATTTTTTATTAAAATTCTTTCAAAACAGTCGCTAAAAATGTTGAAAAAATTGTAGTAGAACTCTAACCTTTGGCTTGTTGGATTGAAAATTTTGGAAGTTTTCAGCACCAGTATTCATAACAGCACATTATACAGTAGGCTTGCCTTTTTTTTTTTGTTTTTTCGAAACAGAATAGGAACTAAAAGTTGCATATTTTTACGTAGTTTCAAAATAAGCTAACCATTTTTTTATTCCATATAACTTTTAGCCCTCTACCAGAGCTTTTATGACTGAAACTTCTCTTATTTTTACTGCCTTCCCACATAATAACAGAGGTATACAGAAATTATATTAAAATTCTGTCAGCTTGCGAACATTTTTCTTAATACTTTTAGCTTATTCCAAAAATCTTCATTAAAATTATCTTTGCTTAAAATTAAACACAATAAACACAATTTAACAAAATAAACCACGATGAAAAAAAAATCACTCATACGCCTCGAAAACAAAACATATCGAATTCTGCAAAAACTATGCTTTTTGTGTTGATTATTGAATGTAGTACCTCAAATTAGCTAGTTGGCTGCAAATATGGGCGAAATTTTCTTTACAAAATACCTGATAAAAATTTAAAAAATTTCAAACAGGTAATAGAAAAAACAAACCGGCATTTCTTGCAGCGTCTGCGGAGTCGATAGAAAAAATTCTAAGATTTGATAGCAAACAGGATTTTCATTAACTAAAATGCGTAATTTGTTAAAATGAACTAACAAACATCACCAGTGCATTGTTGCTTTTGTTATATATAGTACTCTTTTACAATGATTCACTTATGTAACTTCATACATGTTATCATTATTTCTTTTGATGGAAATAGTCTTGCACAGAGCTGGGTTGCAATGATTCCTTTTGGAATTAGTTCCATCTGTAACTGATCATCTCAATTCCTCAGGAATGTAATTGGAAAAATTCGTCAATTCATCAATTCCTCAGGAATGTAATTGGAAAAATTCGTCAATTACATTTCTGAGGAATTGAGGTGTTCAATTAGCAATAACAATTCTTTTAATGCAATTGACGAATTTTTCCAATTACTTTCCTGAGGAATTGTGATGGCCAATTACCAATTCTTAATTCCAATGAATTGGAATTGAATTGTTATGAATACTTTTCGGCCCAGCTCTGGTCTTGCAAAATTTACATTGGCAATGACAATTCTTTAGAAATGTTTTGCTACTTAGCATCAGGCTTTTCTTCACTACTCATCACTAGAAGAAGAATGCCACGACAAAAAAAAAGAATGCCACGTTACAAAAAAAAGCGGACCTTTTTGTAGCCAAAAGAGCAGATATATTTAACATATTTTTCTCTTTTTTCTTTAAGGTTTCTTTAAGGTTTCTTTTAGTCAAAGCGTTTTTAAAGGGTTTTAAGCTATAAAATAATGTTCTATAACGAGTACTAAAAAACATTCGTAAATTTTGGTTAAAAATCTCTGTCTGCATAATCGTAAGATACCTTTCGGACTCCAAAAAATAAACTTTAATATTACATTGATTTTCTGAAGGCAGAAAGCAAAATTATTTTTTATGTTAACATATACAAGCTAAGCTTGTATGGAGCTTTAGAACTTTAAACCTAATGGCAGCTCTGACTTTGGGAGCGTCATACTTTGAACATACTTTGAAGCGGAAGTAACTGTCGAAAAATTTTTAAGCCATTCATGCATGTAGTTTCACAACTTTATAGTGCTGCTTTTGTATAAGGGTGTGTGTGTGCGTGTGTGTGTGTGTGTGTGTGTATGGGTGTATGCGCATGTTTATATTTGAGAGAGCAAAAATGTATCTTTTTTTGTTCATGTCAAATGCAAAGACAAAAGGGCAGGAAACGTCATTACCGCGAAAAAAACACGCTCTAGTGAAAGTTACAGAGTGAAATTTTCGTAAATTTACTCACAATGAACAAATATACCAGCAGAAAACGTAGAAAATTTATTAAGCGTAAAAAATGATTTTATTTATGAAAGCTGATATTATATTCAAAAGCTCATAAATAAGTCAGTTGGAGCTTGTAGCTTTTAATTACATCTTAAAGCTGTATATGTTTTTAAAAGTAATAAATTTGAATTAAAATATATATAAAAGAAACAATGTAAAAATGTCTGACTATAAATAACAATAAAAATTAAATAAAATGATGTAATCAACTATTGCGCGGATCAAATTCAAATCTAAAAATAACGAACAAAATTATTATTTTAACAGGAAAAAAAAATATAAATGAAAATCATTAATATAATATTTGACACCAATAAATATTAATGTTCACTTCAATTTGCAAAATGCATCAAAATAATAAAAAAAACTTATTTATCTAAAACTATAAAAATTCAGTAGAAAAAAGTGTTCATTACTGTATTTTTCAAATATTTTAAAAGTTAAGTCACGCAAAGTTTACAAAAGCCGCTTAAGTTTTAAATGCCATTTAATTTCATAGCAATCTTAACGACTTAAGTTAAAGTTTAAACAACTTAAGATTAACTTAAAACCATAACAGCCAACATTAAAGCAAAACAACATAAAATCAACCAAGTGCAACATGTGATTAAATTGTGTGCTTAAAATAAATCTCGGCCGCCTAAGAACTCGTAATTAAAGAGCAGCCTGTGGCGCCTCAAGCAGCAGGTGCAACCCGCGCACCAACACAAACCAAATTGTTGAAAAACAACGTTGAAGTCAACGACGACTAACAATGCGGCTACCCGCACTTAACCAAGCTGCGCAGAGCAGTAACAATGCCAGCGGCAGCAGCAGCATAAAATACGATCACGCCCACCATCAACAGGAACATTACGCACACCAGCTGCCTTCGAATACGACCGGTCACAACAACAAATGCAGCAGTGAGTACAACATAAAATCGAAGAAGAAAAAAAGGTTGCAGCAAGGTAATGAATTAAATGCCACAACAAAACTACTGTTCCCAACAACAACAACAACAACTGCCAAGTCAAGGTCATTAGAGCGTTACGCCAAGCCGCACTCGCTGGTCATGGACGAGCTTAGCGTCACAGCTACGCCGATCAGTAGTCGGCGTCGTTTTTTATCGCCTTTTAAATCGCTGAAACGACACAGTCGCAGCAGCAGCGGCGGCAGCGGTTCGCAATCCTCGCCACGTGACTCCTGTCATAGTCACGCGATAAGCCTGCCACAACGCGCGCTACACACGGCATCATCGCAGAGTGGTGACAGTGGCAACGGTGGCACCGAAATCGAACACGATTGCGATCGCGCCGAACAATCGACAAACAGTCGCACCTCAGCAATGAGTTTGAGCTATTCGCAGCTGACTAGCAGTCGCAGCAGTAGTGGTGCTGACGATGAGGCCGAAGCTGAGGAGCGGCAAAGTCAAAAGATGTCGACTGTCAAGTTTGAGCTGCGTGAGCAGGAGGACCAGTCAACAGCAGCTACCAGCATAGGCCAGGCAGCCGCTCCGTCCGATGACCTTGCTAACATTATCAATGATACCGGTGTTGGCGATGATGATGATGAGCATCATTTTATGCCACTTTCGGTGGATGATCTGGATGACTCGTATGCGGAGGATCACCTATACTGTGGCAATATAACGCTCGTCGACGATACCTACTCGAATTATGACCCGAAGAACGATGCGGAGCGCATGTTTTTGCAGATCGTTGGCATGTTGCGCGATGAAAAAGAGGTTTGTAGAGAAAAAAAATATATAAACTATTTTATATGAAATTCTTGATAGAGCTTAAAGCTTTCTATAGATGAACTTAAGGGGACATATATCCATTTTTTGTGAAAAATTTAGGTGTGCTTTATGAGAGGACTGCGATATAATGGTTAAGGATATTGATTTAAAAAATAATGTATACTTTTATAGCCCAAACAGAATCAGCATAGCCAACACGCAGCGAGCTGTCAAAAACGTAGCCTCACATACAAAAGTTGAAATTTTTTCAACTCTTGCCTGTAAGTCAACTCTTGCTGAAATCTAGTACAATATAGCATGACTGCGTGTTGGCTATGCTTATTCTGTTTGGGGTATTAAAGAATTTCAGTTCTAAGAAAGTAATTATTTTTGTAACGTCATTTCTTCGTAATAATAAAATCCATGAGGCACCAAGAAAAAAATCATTCTGCAAGATTACTCAAAAACTATTAGGCCGATTGACTTGAAATTTTTCGTGGTCCTTAAGTAACTTATTTTTCCTTAAGTAACTTATCGACTTTTTTTTGAGGTCTACAAAATTGTAAACGCCTAATTAACCGTTAAATAATAAGCATTTTTTTATACTTTTAACTTCCGCAAACCATCATTTTTTAATAAAACAAAACTTCTTGAAAAAACTCAATGTCTTGTCCCTTGTCTTAAGTGTACTCTTTAGCAGGATTTTCTGGGTTTTCCAAATGCGAGATGTTCTGCAAGCCAAAAGAGACAATTTTTTTCTTAGTGCCTAGGGGATTTTGTTATTGGGTAACTTCTAAACTGCCACAAAAGCTGGCATACTCAATGCACATCTTTTCTGTATTATATAGTATAATACAGGCCTTGGTATATTTTTTTCTTGAGTTTTCTGAATTTGGTGTTCAAATTACCTATTATTACCCAGCAAACCAAAGTTGCCGAGATCGTTACTAATTCGTTATGAATACCGGAACGGAATCTTTCTGATTTCGTTGCGAAATTTTAAAGAAAATCATATGAAAAGGTAGACAGAACTTCGCAACGAAATATCTTACTTATCTTAATTTCGATACGAAAAGAAATATAGTTTCAAAATCGGGAAGAAATGACTTAACTTAGAACATTTTGTTGACTGAGAAATTAATTTCAGTCATAAATTCCCTGAGACCTGGCTCAATTAGGAACTTTTTCATAGAGCCCTCTGTTATAAAAAAACTTGGCAGGGTACCGAACCTAAAATAAAACGACAGACACGATTACAATCAGTTTTATATATTTACGAAAGTTTTCCTATTTTGATGACGTCACTTTGTATGAGAGCTAGACGTGGTATTCATCCGATTTTGCCAAACATCATAAAAATGGGACATCTTATATATCAAAGCTTATGTGCAAAATTTCAAGACATTTCTTTAATTTTTGTGGATTTTTAAGAAATTTAAGATTAAAATAAAGCCACTTTGTAGGGGAAGTAGGCTTGATTTTTATTTAATTTGAGCCAAATATCATAGATATGGTTTATATTAACTATCAAAGTTATTGTGTAAAATTTCAAGACATTTTCTTAATTTTTGTAGATTTTTAATAGATTTTATGTTAAAAATAAAGGGGGTTTTTGATAAAAAATCTATAAGTAGATACTAGTAATAACTGAAAGAAGGGATATGCAAATTTTTAAGCAAATCCCTTTTCTTTTGAGACTATTTGTGAATATGCCTGCTTTTAAATGACCATAAGAGAGATGAGAATAGTTTATTTAATTTTTTTTTTTCAAAAATCAATTTTGAGTAAGTTGAGTAAGTTTTTGATATTTGCCTATGGTTTGTTGAAAAATGGTCCAAATTGAGAATTTAGGAAAGAAACCTAAATTTCTTCAAAAAAGTATTATTCCGGAAATTAGCACAAAAAGTAAAAATGTCTGTGACCAAATTTTACTAATTCAACAATATTAGTGTGAACGGTAAAAATAGGTTAGATTTCTTGCAGTTTATTAAAATCAATATTAAAATCCGCTATGAAAAATGCAAACATTTTTTAATAAGTTCAGCTGGTGAAGCTGTATTCACAACTTTTATGGACATTTAACATAAACGGGTGGAAAAAAATGTAGTCCTAAGATTTGGTTTCTTTTTGACTATTTTAAGCTTTTATTGATCCCCAGCGTGTGTACAACTATTTTAACCTGTGTGAACCCTAGTTCGAGTTATCGTTAAGGGCTAAAATATTACTGTTCTCGAAAACCATTTCGACAATTTAAATAATATTCAAAAGAAAATATTTTAAGATCTTCAAAAATTTAACAGTTTCATTTTCTCATTATTCTATTCCAATAAATCGTTACAATTTCGTTACGCAAATATCGGAACAGTTTCACTTTTTATACGACTTTATATAGAATTTTGTTATGCGACTGTTTGTAAAGCATATTGAAAAGCAAACAGAGTAAAATTTCCTTCCTATCGAACTGTCTGAATGATATCGTAACTTTTTCGTAACATTTTCGTTAAGACTCGTTACTAAATCGCCACGAAGTCGTGTCAACCGCTACATACGATATTCTTTACGATTTCGTAACAAAATCGGATTCCAAAATCGGAAAGATTGTGAAATGTTTGCAACGATTTCGTTAAGAATATTTCAAAATCTTTCCGATTTCGAAATCCAATTTCTTTGCGATTTCGTAACGAGTCTTAACGAAAATGTTACGATAAAGTTACGATTTTATTCAGACAGTTCGAAAAAAAATTTAATTTTACTCTGTGAAATTGTAACGATTTCCTTGAGACAGCTCGAAATAGTTTCGAATTAGACGGAATTTCGACATAGTCCTCAACTATGGTTTGCTGGGTAGATATGGCATAAAAAATGTCAAACTTATTTTCTTCAATTTACAAAATTATATTCGTTCTCGGTATAATTTCATATATATATTTTGCTGGATATCAGTGACTTTTTGAGCATTGAAACTGATTTTTTAATATACAAACTCCTTGGAGATAAATTCTAATATAATGATTATGACTCTTATAAGCAAAATTAATCTTTCACTTGGCCAAAAAAAATTTTCAATAATTAAGTGAAGTTTTCAAGAAAATGAACATCATTATCACAGTTTATCTAAAAAAAAAAATCACATTTTGAATTTAATAGTCTCATTTGTGTTATTTCTTTATACTTTCTGGACCCTAAGGGGGGTTTTAACACCTAAAACTTGTCGACAGGCCTGCTTCAGGTACTTCAATTCTCAAAAACAAGAGATGAAATAGAAAGGAAAAAGCCATTTTAACATAAGAGTTCAAATAAAATAAATAGTTGGCTAGCTCAAAGTGTCTAAACATTTGAAATTCGTATTCTAGCCTCTTCAAACTCATTTAAGATATCGGTAAAATCAATACTTTTACATAATTCGATTTCAATTGATTTTCAATTGAGCTTAACCCGATAGTGACATTGTCGATCGTAAAAAATGTTGAATTAGTTTTAACTTTGAAAAATTGCGCTCACCGCTGACAACAGTTACTGGCAAAGTTAACAGAAAATTAAGAGCAATAGCTACAGTTTGGGTGAGAAATTTTTTGGATATAATAAATTCAAAAACTTGTGCTGGCGTAGTCTTAAGCTCTAAAAAATTTGAGGATTTGTCAACAAAATTTTCCTGATTCTCCTTGGAAATCGTTACAATGTCTGCTGTTGGAGCTTCAGCTTCTGGCTTTTCGTCATTCTTCAAAAGATGTTCATCTTGATTCTCAGTTCTCGAAGCCGCCAAAGTTAAAATTGGGGAATATGTTACATTACTTTTGAAGTTTCATGCTTAGCTCTTCATCATGCTCCAAAAAGTTTTTATCTTAAATTAAAATAAGCAAAAAATACACAAAAAATAACTTTGCACTTTCATCAAATATTTTAATTTCGTGGTATTTTCTTTTGCTGCGGAAGGAAGAACCATATTCGTTTTTTCGTTTAATTGTCGACATTCTGAAGCTGTTCCCCAAAATTCAAATAGTTCAATCCATTTGTAAACAAATATGTTTGTCAATGCGAGACAAAAGCGAGTGCCGCAAATGTGCGTCCGCAGAGGTGCGTTCGCAAAAATTTTTTGCTGCAATCCTCGCACAAAAAAGTAAAAAAAATTGGTCTAAAAGCTTTTGCAAAATTATTTTCAACTATTTTGATTTGAAAACTTACTTACTTACTTAGGTGGCCGTGACAACCCGTGTCCGGATTTCGACCGACCTCATCAGCTCTCGCCAGGCGCCTCTGCTTTGCGCGCGCCTTCTCCAATCGGATACACCAAGTGCGGTTAGGGCTTCCTCAGCCTGGTCCATCCATCGGAGGCATGGTCTCCCTCGTCGTCGTTGACCAGCGACCCTCGCTTCGAGCAACTTTTTCGCTGGAGCTTCGTCGTCCATACGATGGACATGACCCAGCCAGCGTAGTCGCTGCACAGTTATACGCCGAACTACGTCAATGTCTCCGTAGAGCTCATACAGCTCGTGGTTCATTCGGATGCGATAGTCATCGCCGAATCGAACAGGACCGAAGATTTTTCGAAGAACTTTTCTCTCGAACCCCCCAGAGCGGCTGCGTCAGTTTGCGAAACTACCCATGCCTCAGCGCCATAAAGCAGCACAGGTAGAACGAGCGTCTTGTAGAGTGTTAGCTTTGTCGATCGAGAGAGGGCTCTGGAACTTAGTTGCTTACTGAGCCCGTAGTAGCACCTATTAGCAATTATTGTTCTTCGCTTTATCTCCAGGCTGATTTCGTTGTTAGTATTAATGGCGGTGCCAAGGTATACAAACTCCTTGACTACTTCAAAGTTACAGCTGCCGGAAGAAACGTGGGAGTCTAAACGCCGAGCTCCCTTGTTTGTAGACAGCATATACTTTGTTTTACCTGCATTTATCGTCAAACCCACTTTGGCTGATTCCTTTTCGATAGCGGCGAAAGCAGCGGTAACATCTCTCTTGGTTCTGCCAACAATATCAATATCATCAGCGTAAGCAAGGAGCTGGACACCTTTATAGAAAATGGTGCCATTACGATGCACACCGGCCTTTCGTACGATCCCCTCCATGATGATGTTGAAGAGATCGCAAGACAGTGGATCGCCTTGCCTGAAACCTTTTTCGGTATTGAAGGTTTCGGAGAGGTCATTTCCTACCTTGACGGAGCTGCGTGTGTTGCTCAACGTCATTCTGCAAAGTCTAATCAACTTTGCAGGTATACCGAACTCAGACATTGTTGCGTATAGGCAATCCCTTCTCGGGCTATCGAACGCAGCTTTAAAGTCGACAAAGAGATGGTGTGTGTCAATTTGATTTTCGTGGGTTTTCTCCAGGATTTGTCGTAGCGTGAAAATCTGGTCTATGGTAGACTTACCAGGTCGAAAGCCACACTGATAAGGTCCAATCAGTGTTTTTGTAATTGGCTTTAATCTTTCACACAGTACGCTTGAGAGAACCTTATATGCGATGGAAATAAGACTGATACCTCTATAACTTGCGCAGATTGTAGGGTCTCCTTTCTTAAGTATAGGGCACAGTACACTGAGGTTCCAATCGTCGGGCATGCTTTCTGCTAGCCATATTTTGCTGATGAGCTGATGCATGCGCCTTATCAATTCATCGCCGCCGGTTTTAAACAATTCAGCTGACAGGCCGTCAGCACCCGCTGCTTTATTGTTTTTGAGTCGTTGGATAGCAACTCGAACCTCTTCATGGCTAGGTGGTGATACTTCCACTCCGTCATCGTCGATTGGTGGCACTGCACTGTGCTCTCGATGGGCGGCATTGGTGGAATCGTCGCCATTAAGTAAATTGGAGAAGTGCTGTCTCCACAATCTAAGCACACACTGTGTATCCGTATTCAGATCTCCATTTTCGTCTCTACAAGTGGATGCTCCGGGCTTGAAACCTTGGGTTAGACGCTTAACCTGTTGATAGAATTTTCGTGCATCCTTCTTGCCCTGGTATACCTCTAGTTCCTCACGCTCACGCTTTTCCTGCTCTCTTTTCTTGCGTCTGAAAAGGCGCCTCTCTTCCTTCCTCTTTTCGCGGTAGTTTTCTCGCACGGCTCGCGTTGCAGCTGACTGCATCGTTTTTCTATAAGCGGCGTTTTTTACTGCAGTCGCAATGCGACACTCCTGATCATACCATTGGTTCCGAGGTTGCGGGCGCCGGAAACCAATGACTTCTTCAGCGGCAGCGCGCATGGAGTGGGATATATGCGCCCAAAGTCCGCCGGCGTCGTCGAGTCCAGAGGTTGGTCGGTTGAGCTTAACCGAGAGTTGAGCGGAGTAGGCTTCGGCAGTCCGTTGTAATTGCAGCTTAGCGACATCTAGCTTTCGTTGCATTCCTGTGCGTATGTTCTTGGCATTGCATAATCGCATGCGGATCTTGGCTGCAACAAGATAATGGTCGGAGTCAATGTTGACCCCCCGAAATGTACGCACATCTAGAACACTAGAGGCATGCCTTCCGTCGATTACAACATGATCAATTTGGTTTCGCGTTTTTTGATCCGGGGACAGCCAGGTGGCCTTGTGGATGTCGAGGTGCTTATATCTGGTGCTACTAACTACCACGTTTCGTGCCGCGGCGAAGTCGATCAGTCTTAGACCGTTGTTCGTAGATGTCTCGTGAAGACTGAACTGACCGACAGTGGGGCCAAAGATGCCTCCCCTTCCGACTTTCGTATTAAAATCGCCGAGGACTATTTTCACGTCATGGACCGGAAGGTGGTCATATACGTCCTCAAGACTAGCGTAGAAAGCGTCCTTGACGGCTTCGTCCTTTTCCTCCGTCGGGGCGTGCGCGCAAATAAGGCTTATGTAGAAAAATTTTGCCTTGATGCGGATCGTGGCCAATCTTTCGTTCACAGGTGTGAACCGGGAAACAAGGTGGCGTAGTTTCCGGCTAACGACGAATCCACATCCGAATTCGCGCTTCTCCGCATGGCAGCTGTAGTAGATATCGCAGTGTGCTTGTTTAGAGCAGCCTTGCCCTTTCCATCGCATTTCCTGGATGGCGGTGATGTCAGATTGTATTGTTTTGAGGGCTTCCGCCAGTTGGATGATGGCACCTTCCCTATAAAGGGTCCGGACATTCCAGGTGCATATCCGTAAATCATTGTCCGTTTTTCGTTTGCGGTGGTCGTCAACGTAATTGGGGTTCTTATCCGAGGCTGGTTTAGTTTTCATTGGGCAGTAGTAATGTGGCGGGACCCAAACCCTGCGCACATTCCATGTTTAAGGTCTATGGAGTGACCCGCCGCTCAAATTAGCCGTCAAACTGACGGATGCCAGTTTGCCGTTGCCCAGGGAACACCACTTGGAGGTTTGAGTCGACTTGAGACGATTTCGACATGGATAATGCTGGCCTCGCCAGGTTGAGGCGGTCAGACACGTTGCCATGTGAAGGTTCGCCCCCTGTTCCCCGCTGATTTGATTTGAAAAACTATTGTTATTTAAATGCCGGCACCCTCGTAATTTTTTTTTTTTTCTATATCATTTGGAACGAGTAAATCATTTTCATTTAAATGTCAAAATGCCGCCCTTTGGGTATGCCGCCCGGTGCGAATGCACCTTACGCACTATGGCATCAACGGCCCTGGCTTTAACTTTACTCCTATTGTTTCGAAATACTAAATAAAGTTGCATACCTATTCAAGCACATATACACAAACACACTCACAAACGTGCATAATAAAGAAAACAAAATTGACAAAAAGATACTTTTCGGCAAGCAGAAATCAAAATATTTTAACTTGATTAAAATATGATGTAACTTTCCATACATTTTATGTAGTGTATTATGTATTATGCGGCCAGGAAATGGTCATTTTGAAAAGTAAGGTCTGATGTTGGTATTTTTTATACCGATGGTAGCCAAAACTCCTTAGAATTAATTTTTAAGAAGCGACAACAATCTTTTTGATGTGTCTTTTTTATCCAACTCTTTCTAACTATGAATTGTTCGAGTTTCTCTCAGAAATGGCAAACAATTTGTTGTATTCAAATGCAAACCCCTTTATTATCTAAATGAAAGGAAAACCTTTAATAATGCTTAAAGCTTCTTAAGTATTTTCTTTACAAAAACTTAAGAAATTCCATTAAAACGGGGGAAAATCTGTGCAAAAATGTTACTTTTGTAAAAACAATAATAATACAAAGAATTAATTGTTTGAAGTTGACTTAACAATTTCATTATCGCTGGCAATCATGTTTATATAGCGAAAAAAAACACGTAAACTTTAACAGGCAAAAATTAATACCAACAGCAGCTTGTTATGAAACAAAGTGGGCGTTAAATAGCAGGTGGAGCATCCCAGCAAGTCATTCTGAACAAGTAATTATAAATAGTGAAAACATAAAAAATACAACAAAAACTATGTACATATACATTTACATATACATATACAAATATGCAACACTGTGCAATTTAATACCTGTTAAGCGCACAAAAGTACGCAACTCCTTTTTCGTAGCTTTGAAATTTCTATGGCATCCGTCCTTGGTAAACAAATAAGAATCAAGAGCTGTTTTTCCCGCACTATATACAGCTCTAACCAGCCAGTCCTTGCCAACAAAATACAACGAAGCCACATGACGTAGCTTATTAGAAATGTTGGCTTATATTTTCTAGAGATTGTAAGGGAAATATTGCATAGATTAAAAAGATAATTTTTAAGAAAATATTCTCCCTTTGAAACTTCAAAGAGAATAGAAAAATATTTAAAAATTCTGAAAGAAGCTTTAAGCTTGAAAGTTCGTGCATGAGCAATGTTGAACTGTGCAGCGTTAAAGACAGACATATACATTTATGAACGAAATTTTTGTGTGTTGAAACTATAGTTTTACTCTGTCCAACACTATCACATATCACAGAGCACGTTGCCAAACAACAGACATTAACGTGCGATTTACTTTAAAATGTTATCCTTGCTTTTCTAAATCAATGACTCGGAATGAACGATAAGAAAAGGTAAGTCTATTAGAGCCAAAAACCAAAATGGAAGTGAGTTTAGAGTGTAAAACATGAAAATGGTAGAACTTTAAGCTACCGAAATTAGCCCAAAGCTATGTAAGTTTTATGGTTTATAGCTTATGAAAAATAAAAAAGCATTAGACACAAAATTGAAAGAAAAAACGTAAAGACTTGTGTAGAAAAACTGAAAACAAAAAAATGTTGGAATTTATTTGATCTAGAATTGTATCGGATAAACTTTACTGTACTGGCGTTAACGAAAACTACAAAATTTCGATAAATTTTCATTATAGACGGTATTCCGGTCTTAACGTTGTGCAGTCCAGTTTAAATTTTTTGAGTTAAAAGCGGGCTTTTTTTACTTTTATACCCCAACGCGTACTGCGTAAGGGGTATATTAACTTTGTCATTCCGTTTGTAACGACAATAAGGAGGCGTGGCAGGTATAGAAAAGTATATATATTTTTGATCAGCATCACCTTCTGAGTCAATTTCCATGTGTCCGTCTGTCTGTCCGTCTGTCGGCACGATTACATCCGTAATTTTAAAGCTATCGCAATGAAATTCAAAATATAAGCTTCTTATTAAAAAAGGAAGATCAAGTTCGAGAATGAGCCAAATCGGATGAAAACCACGCCTACCTCTCATACAAAGTGACTTTATTTATCGTAAAATCTCTCTTAAAAATCCACAAAAAAAAAAAAACGAAATGGCCATTTCAGCCCTTGAAAGGACTTTGACCGAGCTTCTTATGATCAAATGTGTTGTGTGTGATGTGAAATGTTTGCACATAAGTGATCGAGAACAGGACCTACATGTTTTACGCTGACTCCGAACGACTTATGTTCTCAAGAAGCTTTTCATGGCAGTTTTTACTCTCTGAGGTTTGCCATTGTCTGCAGAGAGGTGACGGCCGAACAGAAAAATTAATTCAACTGAAAAAATTTTCTGTCAGATGGAGGATTCGAACCTGGGTTCTCTGGCTTAAGAGTCACACACTCTACCCACTACGCCACGGCCGCCACAAATATTATTGAAAAATCCACAAATATTAATCAAATGCCTTGAAATTTTGTATGTAAGGTTTGATCTTCAATACAAATCATAGCACTGAAATTTGGAAAAATCGGATGAAAACCACGCCTACCTCCCATACAAAGTGGCTTTATTGAAAATGTTAAATCGCTTAAAAATCTGTAAAAATTACAGAAATGTCTTGAAATTTTGGCAAAATCGGATAAAAACCACGCCTACCTTCAATACAAAGTGACGTCATCAAAATTGAAAATCTTTCATAAATATATAAAACTGAATGACATCGCGTCTTTATGTACCCAAGATCCGCCCACGTTGTTTATCCAACCCATACATATATTCTTCGGTAAAATGTGGAGTTTGTATATTAGAAAAGTGGGAGTGGCATTTTACTTTGTTTACAAATTATTCTATACGGCAGCTAAGGGTAAAATTAAATTAAGCGTATGACACAAATATTTTTGCAGATTATACATAAAACTTTTATAGACGTCGAAAAGCTTCGGATATACTTCAGTACGGCCGCGGGAGGGGGGGATCTATTTTAGCTTCGCTACCCTGCCGAAGCTCCATTCCTTACTTGTTATTTTATTAAATATCGAAATAACCTTCTTCTTCTTAGATGGCGCCTACAACCGTAAGTCGGTTTCCGCCTGTTGTAAAAAATTGCGCCAGCCATTTCTGTTGTGCGCTTGCTGGCGGCAGTTGGAAGCTCCAAGTTTCGTCAGATTGACCTCCACTTGGTCCCTCCAACGGAGATGCGGTCATTCTCGTCTGCGTTGTCCGCCGCTGGGTACCAAATTGAATATTTTCTTCGCTGGAGCGTCGTCTTCAATTCGCTCAATATGACCTAGCCCGCGAAGCCGCTCGATTTTTATTCGCCTTACTATGTCGATGTCGGCGTATAGCTCATACAGCTCATCGTTCCATCGTATTTGGTACTCGCCATTGACGCAGATTGGTCCGTAGATTTTACGAAGGATCTATCTCTTGAACGCTCCCAAAATCTTTTCATCAGAGCTGCTCAACATCCAGGTTTGTGCTGCATATAACAGGACGGGCATGATAAGTAACTTATAGAGCGTGACTTTTGTTCGTAGAGAGAGGGCTCTGCTTCTCAATTGCCTACTGAGCCCAAAGTAACACCTTTTGGCAAGAGTTATCCTTCGTTTTATCTCTCTACTGATATCGTTGGTGGAGTTAATGCTGTATCCGAGGTAGACGAAGTCCTTCACAACCTCAAAGGAGATGTTGTCAACAGTGACGTGGGTGCCAATACGCTGGTACTGTTTGTTTGTTGACACCAGATATTTCGTCTTATCTGCGTTTACTGCAAGACCCATGCTACTCGACTCTTTTTCTAATTTGGAGAATGCTGCACTGACTTCGCGTGTGTTATGGCCAATGATAACAATATCATCGGCATACGCTAGCAGCATAACGCTCTTATAAAATATTGTGCCGCTTTGCCTCAGATCAGCAGCTCGAATGATCTTCTCCATGATTAGGTTAAAAAACTCGCACGATATGGAATCACCTTGTCTGAAACCTCGTTTGGTAACAAATGGGGGGGATGGGGGGAGGTCCTTTCCGATTTTAACTGCGTTGCTGATGTTGCTCAGTGTCATCCTGCATAGACGGATTAATTTTGCAGGTATACCAAATGCAGACATGGTGGAGTATAGGTGCTTCCTTATTGGACTGTCGAAAGCGGCTTTGTAGTCGACAAAAAGATGGTGGGTGTCGATTTGCTTGACTATGGTATTTTCCAAGATTTGTCGTAGCTTGAATATCTGGTCGGTGGTAAATTTTCCAGGTCTGAAGCCACACCGATAAGGCCCAATCAGTTGGTTTACGATGGGCTTCAGTCTTTCACATAATACGCTCGACAGGATCTTATAGGCGATATTTAGGAGGTTTATACCACGGTAGCTGGCACAAATGGTGGGATCGCCTTTCTTGTGGATTGGGCAGAGTACACTGAGGTTCCAATCGTTTGGAATGCATTCTTCCGAACATATTCTGCATAGAAGCTCGTGCATGCATTTAAATAGAGCTTCGCCTCCGTTCTTAAACAGCTCAGCGGGTAGACCATCGGCTCCCGCAACTTTGTTGTTCTTAAGCCGTGTTATTGCTGTCAAGACTTCATTATAGTCGGGTAGCGGAACTTCAACGCTGTCATCCATAATTGGGGTTTCCGGGATATCATCTCTATTGGCGGAATTGTTGTCATCATCGCCATTCAGAAAACTAGAGAAGTGTTCTCTCCATAACGTCAGTGTACTCTGGATATCTGTCACTAGATTCCCGTTTTCATCCTTGTTGAAAGAGGCCCTGGTTTTAGAGCCATCGGTCAGGCGTCTCATCTTTTCGAAAAACTTTCGGGCCTCGTTGCTGTCACCATACATCTCAATCTTATCATACTCGCGCTTTTCTGCCTCTTTTTTTTCCGCCTGAAAATACGTCTCCCGTCCCTCCTCTTCTCTCTGTATCGCTCCTTAGCACCACGTGTTACACCCGGCAGCAGGGTGGGTTTGTATGCGGCGTTTTTCTCTGCAGTGGTGTCCCGACACTTTTGGTCGTGCAACTGGTTTCGGCGGGGACGGTGGTAGCCAATAACCTCTTCACAGCCATACGCAGAGAGTGGGAGATGTGTGCCCACTGCTCGCGAGTGCTTTCTTGAAGCAGGAGTGAGAGTCGAGTGGCGATGGCTTCGGATGTCCGTTTTGACTACAGCTTGTCAACGTCTAGCTTTCTCTGTGTAGGATTTCGCGCATTCTTTGCAGTGCACAGACGCTTACGGATCTTAGCTGCGACAAGATAATGATCGGAGTCTATGTTAGCACCACGGATCGTGCGTACATTTAATGCACTGGAAGAGAGCCTTCCGTCAATCAAAACGTGATCAACTTGGTTGCACGTTTTTTGGTCAGGGGACAACCAGGTGGCCTTATGAATATTGAGATGCTTGAATCTAGTGCTACTTATAACCATGTTTCGAGCTGCGGCAAAGTCAATCCGCCTCATTCCGTTATCGGATGCACAATTTTTATGTCGTGACGGGGGAAGTGCTCGTAACCGTCTTTAAGGCGCTCGTAGAAAGTATCTTTGATCTCATCGCGCTTGTCCCCTGTCGTAGCATGCGCACATATTAGGCTTATATGAAAGAATTTAGCCTTGATGCGGATTATGGCAAGTCGTTCGTTCACAGGAGTGAATCGCAGGACGTGATGCCGTAATCTCTTGCCAACTACAAATCCGCACTCAAACTCGTGCTTCTCCGCATGGCCACTGTAGTAGATATCACAAGATGCTTGCCTAGAGCAAACCTGACCCTTCCATCGCATTTCTTGGATTGCAGTGATATCAGCTTTGTACCTTCCCAAATAAGAGTTCAGACATTCCAGGTGCATATCCGTAAATCAATTATCAGTTTTTCGTTTGCGTTGCTCGTCATCCGATTTGGGGATAATTTTTCTCATATTTCTTCTGTAACTTTTCATTGAAATGGTTTTTTTACGTGGTGGGCTTCAAACCCGACGCACAACCTATTTAAGGCTAGGAGACCCGCCGCTCAAATTAGCCGTCAAACTGTCGGATGCCAGTTTGCCGTTGCCCAGGGAACACCACTTGGAGGTTTGAATTGACTTGGGACGATTTTAACATGGATAATGCTGGCCTCGCCAGGTTGAGGCGGTCAGACACGTTGCCATGTGTAGGTTCGCCCCCTGTTCCCCGAAATAATCAGGGTGCGGAAAAATACGTTCACAAGCGATACAAATACAATACTTCTCATTTTTAAAAATATTTCGTTTGAATTTTATTTAAATGTTTTTAAACTTCTTATGAGAAACTGAATGCAACGATTTTTCAACGAAAAACAACAACAATGACAACAAACTTTCGGCAGTAATCGTTTGAGAAAAATTAATTTGAACAATTGTTTAAAGTGAGCGATCTTTAAACATACTGAGCGAACGAATATTTCACCGAACGACTCATGAAAACAATTGTATTTTTTGCTCAAAAATTAAATGTTTGCTCAAAATTTATTTTGCACAGTAGAAGGTCAATAAAAATATTGTTTTTCGCTTTAGACATATGCTGGCATGGTGGTTGCTGTTTTATGATCAAACGTCAGATTTTAAAACAAATTTTGTGTGTCTCAAGGGTGGACCAAACATTGTTTTTTAAGGGGTCGATGATTTAAAATCTGTTGTTATAATTCAAACAATTGGGCTTAACACTAGGGACGACCCTAAAAAATGTATGTACACTTTCAACATGTGCATGCAGAATCGGAGGTCGCTGATTGGTCTCTGGAGGTCGCTATTTGACACTAAGGTTAACCCAACAAATGTACTTTATGTATGGGGCCGCTGATTTTGAATTTGATGTCAGAATTCAAAGAATATAGTGTGAAATATAATGTAAATGCAATCCCGTTAACGTGCCTAGTTCCAAATGAAAATAAAATTTATATTGGTCAGTGAGACTGGAGAAATAAGAGTTTTGCATGCTTGCTGGCTTGACGACGCAAGAATTAAATTGGCTGAAAACTGCGATCGATTTGTATTAAGGTTCGGTTTAATAAAGTTATATAATTTAAATTTTAAAAGTAATTCTATTTTATTTGTTTTAGAATATTTCGTTTAAAAAGTAATACGTATATTTTTGTCTTAAGGCTTTTATTTAATTTTAAGCTGGACTGCTAAATTTTATTTTTAAAAAAAAAAAGGGGCTAACCATAATGATAAATGATTTTCTAAGTTCTGGTATCAGATTAAAATCACCAATCACTAAATTGGCTAAATACTGGTTATACACTGTCCTACAAAAAAATATTTTAGAGATCTTGAATTTGTCTTCTTTGTGGTGTAGCTTTTTACCAACACTTTAATGAACAATTTTAATTTTCTATGAAAATATGAAATTAAAAACAAAATGGTGCTGATCATGAAAACTGTGATTGAAATTTTTAGTGGCCAAACAAATTAAAAGTTTTCATAAAAGTGTTGGTAAAACTGAACACCACAAAGAAGACCAATTCAAGATCTCTAAAAATATGCCCTTAACAATTTTTGTATGACTAACGTTGTTTTTTTTTTTAAGATATAGTTGTTTTCCTACATGTCTGAATGACAAATTATGTTTTTTTTTCTTATTTTCCACTATGTATAACTTGAAAAAAATGTTAGAAAAAATATGCAAATATTTCTATTTTGTTAAGTATTATCGACGTGCCAAGTACCAAATTTTTACAAATATGTGAGTTTCGAAAAGCATCCGATTTGACATGGAATCATCGATATATGGTGTATATAATGATATGTTTGTACCCCAACGCGTACTGCGTAAGGAGTATATTAACTTTGTCATTCCGATTGTAACGCCAAGAAGGAGGCGTGGCAGGTAAAGAAAAATATATATATTTTTGATCAGCATCATCTCCTGAGTAGATTTCCGTTTGCCAGTCTGTCTGTCCGTCTGCCGACACGATTACAGCCGCCTTAAAGCTATCGCGATGAAATTCAAAATATAAGTTTGGAAGATCAAGTTCGAGAATGGGCCAAATCGGATGGACACCACGCCTACCTCCTATACAAAGTGGCTGTAATTTAAAAGTAAAATCTCTTTAAAATCTGCTCAATTTAAAGATATGTCTTGAAATTTTGCATATAGGCTTTGATATATAATATAGACCATCACTATGATATATGGCAAAATCTGATGAAAACCACGCCCACTTCCCATACAAAGTGCCTTAATTTTAAACGTAACATCTCTTAAAAATCCACAAAAATTAATGAAATGTCTTGAAATTTTGCACGTTAGCTTTGATATATTATATGAACAATCCTTATGATATATGGCAAAATCGAAGCAAAACCACGCCTGCCTCCCATACAAAAAGACGTCATCAAAATAGGAAAACTTTCGTTAATATATAAAACTGAATATCATCGTGTATGTCGTGGCTAAAGACTTCGAATATACTTCAATATGGCCGCGGGGGGAGGGGGGGGAGGGGGTATTTTAGCTTCGGTACCCTGCCAAAGCTCCATCCTTACTAGTTTTCTTTTAATTCGTTTATTTTAGAACGTTTTAATCCCCAAACTTCACACTTTGTGCGCCACTGGCACTTGCAGATACATTTTTTTATCATCATCATAAAATTATTAAAGCCCAGCAATTACATTTAAACTTAAGCCAACATTGTAGGGTTGCGTGACTTATCACTGTTGCCGCTCAGAATGTTAGCATGAGTGTATCTTAAAATATTTAAATGTGCAACATGCATGGGAAATGTTGAACAATTCAACAGATTTTATAATAATAACAGCTACTTCAATTCAAACAACAATAAGTAAAGCAGCAATAAAAATGTCAACAATGCCAACGACAGCAACAACAACTCTTCAGGCCAATTATATTTATTGCAATTATTTTAATGGCTTTTGTGCCTGCACCAATAACTATAGCACTGTTGCTGCTCCAACAACAACGACAACAACAACTAGCTATCTCTTTATTTTAGACTTTAATAAATATTTATACAGCTATTAAAAAGTTAAAAAAAAAAAAAAAAATAAAAAAGCTTTTATTTACTTTCAACATAATTACAGGTGAAAATTGAATAAATTTACGAGCTTATTTAAATTAGGTGTTAATTTACACTAACAAGTGTGTTAAGTTGTATTGTTGGGCAAAAAATTAACTTTGTTACTGTGGAAGTAGTTGTTGTAATAGTACTTGTTCAAATTGAAGTTGTTGTAATTATAGTTATTTTTGTTTTATGATGCTTTTTATTAAGCATAAAATAATGAAAGTCTGAGGTTTTAAAAGCAATGCGTTATTTGTAACATTACACTGTGCAACATAAATTTTACATATTCAAATTGTATTGTTTTTCGCTTATAAAGTGTGGTTAAATTTTAAGGGCCGATGTTGATTTGAATAAAACACAAATTATTTAGAAACTTATTGTCATTTCTTTTTATTATGATAATAATGGTATGGTTCAATTATGTACGGAACAAAATATCGGACAAATGCCCGCCGCGACCTCGGCGGCACACCTACATCCGATGGTCCAAATTTTCGATGACGCTAATGCCGAATTATCTCATCCTTTAGCTCTTGAATTGTTGCTGGCTTTTCAACGTCCACCTTCTCTTTCAAATAACCCCAAAGAAAGAAGTCCAACGGTGTCAAATCATATGATCTTGTCGGCCAATTGACATCGCCACCACGTGAGATAACGCGGCCATTGAATTTGTCGCGCAAAAAAGCCATTGTTTCGTTAGCTGTGTGGCAAGTGGCATCGTCCTGTTGAAACCACATATCGTCCACATCCATATCTTCCAATTCGGGCCATAAAAAATTCGTTATCATCTCACGGTAGCAAACACCATTCACAGTAACTGCCTGACGTTTCTTCAGCCACACTATCGCAAACAGTAGCAATATTTTCTGCAGTACGAGCTGTACGAGCATGCACTGGTTTTTTCACATCCGATTTTTCCGATTATACGAACATTTGGACGATTAAATTGACCGAAAAAATCACGAAGTGTACGATATGCATTTTGAATTGAACGGCCATTTTCATAATAAGGCTGAATAACTTTAACGCGTTGCTCGATTGTGTATCTTTCCATGGTTCGAATTGAGTTAGTCTGAAATTGAGAAATGTCAAATGAAATACAGAAAAAAATTGACGTCTAGGTGTGGTCCACATTCAACATCGGCCTTTTAAATTTAACCACCCTTTATTGGTATGTAATTGAATTTAAGTTAATATACAATACTTTTTACAAAAATTTATTTGAATATTGAATTTTTATTTATTATTTATAGTTAATGATAGCCCAGCACACTACCCACTAGGCCACAAAGTCTTTTGAGAAAAAGTTGTTAATTTAATCTTAGTTATAACAGAAGCTATGCTGCAGTAGATCGTCACCATCTATCAATAGATAGAGGATTGTGCATTTGCTATGCTACAAAAATTCGCTTTTATTTGCCACAAAGTGTCTCCAGCATCGATGTGTTTGTATTGTGAATGCGTTTGTGGTGTTGTTGGCATAGAGTATAAATTATTATGTAGAGATTGCATCAACTCTGCTAAATCTCTGGCATGTGTTAACAGAGGTAAACAGAGTTTTTTTTTTCATGTTTTTAAATGAAATAACTCTGTTAACACATGGCAGAGATTTAGCTGAGTTGATGCAATCTCTAGATAATAATTTACGCTCTATGCTCTATGTTTTAAGCGTCAAGAAAATAGATGATATCAATAAATATGGAATTAACAAACGCATTCATGACAACGGCAAGGTATCTAAAATGTTTGTTAAATTTTGTTTCGTGTGCGTACTTTAATATATATTATTGAAGCGAAGCTTTTTACTCCTCGTTCTGTGACTTGCTTGGAGTGAAATCTGAAAAATTTTCGACAGATTTTTCCGCTAGGTAGTACGCTGTTGAAAGAAAAAATTTGTTCAGTGCAGCCAAGTTCACAACCATGTGTGGAGAGTTAAAATGGAGAGTCGCTGGCATTATATGCCCGTATATGTAATTGGCGTGGAAATTTGACATTCAACAATAAAAAAATAAGCAGTAAATATGTTTTCTGTATATATGTAATTTATTTTGTTTTCTTAAATTTTTGAATTTAAAAGATAATTTATTAAAAAGAAAAAAATTTTAAGCTATAAAATCTATGTAACTGCGAAAAATCTTCGCTTCTCTCGTGTGCCCAACGACGCACCTGTGTTTTTTTTTGAGCATACGTTCTATAGGTAACATTGTAAATAATAAAAATTTTATATTTTTTTATAATAAGGGCTTAAATATAATATTTGTAGCTAACAGAAATTAAGAAAACAGAAAAGAATCAGATGTATAAACACAAAAAAAAGATTATAAGAGAAGAATTTGTTAAACTTAAGGCGGTCTTCTCATTCAAAACCCGTTTTTTGGACCCTTTTTTCTTATTTGAAAACGCAAAGAATAATTGAAAACTTTTTTTATTTATTGTATTACAAAAGGTTCAAAGTAAATAAAAAAATTGTTTGCCTCGATACGTGGGCTGTTCAAAAAGTAATGAGACTTCAAAGTTGGTGGTGAAAAAAAAAGGTGCCGTCACGGCGGCCACGATTCCGGGTCTCCGGAGCGTCTGAAATGAAAAAAAAGAACAGGGTTATAATCAGTATAGATGTAATTCTCGGGTGAACCTCAAGCTTAATTTTGTGATTTTTTTTTGACAAAATGGCGGCCATTCAAAAAAAAAATTTCAATTTCGGGTTTTTTTTTTTGTAGTTTAGTGTAAAAAAAAAATAGTAAACAATTTTTTAAAGCTATGGTCGAGGTTCACCCGAGAATGGTGACAATTCTGCGTCGATTCCACTTTGTTTCATGAAAATCGGTTCAGTTGAACTGGAGATATCATGGCCGCCAGTTCGAAAAACGTGGGTTCGAGATAAACGCGTTTAAAGTTTGAAGTAATTTTTTTGGGGGAAAAAAAAAAATATCAAAAATGTTTAAATGCAGTTTTAAAGAGCTGACAATTTTTACTTACAAATATTAGTCGGCGATGCCAGCTCCATACAGGCCACCTTCCTCTTTTTCGTAGAAACTGCTTTCTGCTGCCCTCTCTGCTCTGCGAGCCGTTCTGCCAGCTTTTGATGATGCCGCAGCTCGAGTCTCTGATCGGTTCAATCTGTCTTCATTGCGAGATAGTGCGTATTCGTATGCGTTTTTGCCAATCGCAATACCCATCAAACCCATAATTTTAAGTATGGGTATAAAACCGTCGTTGAAGAGGCACGTTGCAATGAAATTGGCCACTTCGATGGTGCGTGCGCCTGAGTTGATGTGTTTGGGCGAAAGTGACCAAAGAACAGAATTGTAGGACTCATTGGATTTCTGAGTTTCAGATCCAAGGCATCTTTCAAGCAAATTATCTGCCGACAGCGCTTCGTAAGCTGGTTTTATTACCTCCATCACCAAATCAAATAGCTCATTTTGACGAAGACCTTGCTTCACAAAAAAGGCTGTATCGTCTAAAGTATTTCGAATTTCTAAAAATCCTTTTAGGGGCATATTCACAACTACCCAAGCTATAAATAAATGCAAAAAAAAAAAGTCGAAAAAAAGTTGCTCAATGAGAAGACCGCCTTAATGAAAGCCTAAAGTGGAAATTAATTATGTAAACATTTTTAAAATTACACTAAGTTCTGTTTTTACACGGTAGATACGTTCCCAAAGATTTCGTGCAAAAAATAATCGTGTAAAAAAATGGATTGCACTTATGGAAAAGTAGAAGATTGGTTCCAAATTTAACAAATCTGTAGAAATAATACAATAAACCATTTTTAAACTCATATTGGAGCGTTATAGCTAATATTTGCGTATATTTTTATTTCATAAACTAATAAAAGAATGCAAAAAAAAACAATTTCATAAACTTATAAAAGAATGCAAAAAAAAAACAATTTCGGAAACTTACAAAAGAATGCAAAAAAACAATATAGTACACATACAATACAATAGGGACGACTGTTGACATGCATGTTTACACTCGGCAACACGGGAGTATAATAAAAATTAAAAATTTTATAGCGGTGAAAACTGTTAGTACTAAAATTGTTATTTTCAGAATTTGGGTCAATCGTGTTAAATCAAAATAAAGCGTGTCAAAACAAAATAAAGATTTATTTTTAATTCGTGTTAAATCAAATTCGTGTAAAAAAGTCGTGTAAAAACAGAACTGAGTGTACTTGTCTATCAATAGATTATTATCTATCAATAATATTCTATCAATTGATTTGAAATGATAAGGTAAATAATTCCATTATATGATGGCGTTAATGAAGAATACATAGCTTAGTTGAATTGAACAATTTTAAAAATTTGTTAATATGAATATTGGAGTTATTGGCTGAATCAGCTTATAATGGGGAAAAACAGTTCCTAGTGTTGAGGTAACTACAGCATTTTCAATTGTATTTCAGAAAACATCAATTGAAATTCAAAAGTTCCATTTGAAATTCAGAAAAGATCAACTAAAATTCAGAAAGCATCAAATAAATTTCATTTCAATGATCAATTGAAATTTAAAAATCTCATTTTAAATTGAGAATTTCCATTTGAAATACAGAAAACATCTTTTGAAATTCAGAAATATCAATTAAAACTCAGATAAAATTAACCTTTTGCCTGTAACATGGAGTCACTCGTGGACAGGTGATTTCTCGTAAACGCGTAGCGCAAGTAATTTTTTTATAATTAATTAATTAGAAAATAAACCTATTAATTCTCGAGTAGAAACATCAATCATCATGTAAAAGTTTTGTAAGGAACCTATAAGCGATTTAACTGGGTAAAATAAAGGCAAAACACGACTGACCACAAGTTACAGAGAACGCACAGAGGTGCACGGCCAAAATTCGGCCGCCAAAAATCGTTTTTCACATTTCACTGTTTCAAAAATCGAATGATGTTAAGCATACTTTAATTAAGAAACATGCAAATTTTCATATAGGTCAACGGGAACGTAATGAACTGCGTAAAAACAAAAAGGTCCATTATCATTTTTTTGTGAATTTGAATTTTTTACATATTTTGTTGAAGTTTGAAGACGTGTAACTTTTTAATGGTGCAATATTTTTGAACAATTTTTTTTTTTTAATTAAGGTCAGTAAAATGTCTTATATAAAATTAAACATTTTATTACAATGTATATTTTATAGTATTTTTTCAGATATTTTCTTAAAAGTCTATTTTTTAAACAAATTTTGAGAAAACTCATACACCGTCGTGCGATGGCATTGCTTGGTTATATTGTTTAGAAAGTTTAAAGTATTTCAAAACTTTTTCTCGAATATACTATAACCGCCATTCGCCATCGCCAGAGCACTTTCTTATAAAATTAGGTAAGCACCTTATATGAACTGAACTATTTTTATACGACATAGGCATAACCTGTGCATGTCGTTTGCTAAAGTGTTCACATTGGCACGAAAACGAATTATTCATGCGTTTTTATTGCCATAATTAAGCATAGTCATACAATTGATGAATGCAACCGCTGGTTACGCCATAGGTAGAAATCTTAATTGGTTAACAGGTAGAATCCTCTTTTTTTATTTATAAAGCCAAGCGCATCTGCATAGCCAAAATATTTCCCACAAAAACTCTTACGCGTATCATAACAGCTATGAAAAGTGTAACTTACGAGTTTGTTGCTAATTTGTATTTGGTAAACAAATTTAATCGTTATTGTCGCGGGTACCGTTGGCGAAAATATTGTCAGTCACATACTATGGAAGCTGTATAGGTTACAAATATTGTAGACAGCGTAAAAAAGCGTTTTTACCACTGCTCGAAATCGATGCCAAAATTTAAGGACACAATCAAAAACTCTGCATGCAAAACTATGCGGAAAGAAAAAAAACAAATTCGAGCTGAGTTCCGCAAATTGGGACTCATTGTTGACACCCCGAAGCTTGGTACTGGCAGCAGCAACGATGGCAACACAGCCAGGAGATTTTTTGCTGATCCCCACACTACATCAAAAGTCACTGGAATGGATGAGGTCTTCATATCAAGGTTAAGAACCATCTTACAGGTTATTAGCTGCAATGAGCAGATACGAGCAGAGCATTTCGGACAGTATGCAAAGGAAACAGCAGAACTATACAGTAAATTGTATCATTAGAGCGCCATGTCTCCATCACTGCATAAGGTTTTAATGCATACCGAAGAAATCATAAACTATCATATCCTACCTATTGGAGAGCTATCTGAAGAAGCGCAAGAGAAAAGAAATAAGGATTATAGGTTCTATAGGGAACATAACACCAGAAAGCTTTCAAGGCAAAAAATAAATGAGGACCTATTTCGAATGCTTATGATATCATCTGATTCATTTATATCTGGTTTCAGAAATTCAAAGAAAATTGCGTATAGTCCCTTAAGTAAAGAAGCAAGAGATTTAATTGTTTAACTAACTAATGAATTTTTTGAAGAAAATTGATATCAAAAATCAATTTATAAATACTTAGATAAATTATACTTTTTATTAGTAAATATACAATGTTAAAACAATTCAACAAAATATTCTATACAAATATAAAACCTTTATATGTAAAAATTAAAAAACCAGATTAAAAAAAAATAGAGAAGAGAAAATCGCAGAAATTATATCAAGTTCTCATACAAAAGGCAAGTTTTATTAAAAAAGGTTTTTCATTTATCGTTAAGGGGTTACATGACATTAGCAGTTTTTGAAATCGACTTTTTTTTAATAATTTTGTATTTTAGTAAATATTCTTAAGACTCTAATTTCATGGAAAAATTCCTACGGGTTCAAAAGTTACAGCCGGATTAGTGAGAGCGCATTTTTAATTTTTGCGCTACCTACGTACGGCAGCTGGTATATACTTGCTTTACTTGCTACCTGACTTTTGGTGGTTGTTAATTCGTACCTACTTGAAGGGTGAAGGGTGAAGCCCGAATTGATAAACGATTGCAAAAAACTATAAGAAACAGCACAACACAAGATAACGAAGGCATACAGTACGAAGCAGGCATGGCAGATTGAAGGGAACCTTTTTTTTTCTTTGTTCACAAACTTAGAACGCGTTTATCTCGAAACCATGTTTTTCGTACTGGTTGCGGCACTAGCGGGTTAATTTTTTGACGAATTTTTTTTTGTATTTGTTTAAACTTGATTCGCTATCGTATGACACGAGCTTTTTTTTTAAAATCTTTTTTCGATTTCTTATGAATTTTTAAAGTCAATATTTTTTACGAAAAAACGCACTTTCAAATTTAGAACATCACCACAAATTGAAAAAAAATTTTAAAAAAAGCTCGTGTCATACGATAACCAATTTTGTTAAGATTTAAAAAAAATTTTTTCCAGATCGGACAATTTTTGCAACTCCCAGCGCTGCAACCACGAGGCCCCGTTTTTTTCTCTGCCGCCAATTTTCAGCTCTATAAAACCATGTTTGAGTGAAAAATATATTTTTTTGAATTTTTGATTCTTGTAATTTGTTCAATTCTCTACAATAATAAACAAAATTTTTGGAAAAATGTTCGTTTTTGTCTGAGTTATGAATTTATAAAACAAAGTCTGTCATGTCCCGCCTTAAGTTGGAAAAAATTTCTTTATATTTCCCAGTCTACCTCCCATTCAAAATGGCGTCATCTATATAGTAAAAGCTTCTTAAATGCCAGATATTGCCTTGAAAGATTTGACTTGGAAATTTTCCTCTACAAAATATAGAGCATCTTTAAAAATGATTTAATCGGATATGAACCACGCCTACAATACGTTACACGGCATAACATATACAAACATTTTCAAAAACCAATTTCCCACCCAACAAAAATATATCAAACAAAAGTTCAGGAACTTTTTTGATACCTCATATTAAAAGGCTACGTTTTTTCTTTCATATGCCGGAAACTGCTTAAAAAAATTTTCATTCGCTTAGAAGTTATAGATTTTTGACCACCAAATGCCAAAAAACTCACTTTTTGCATTTCTGTGGAACGTAACAAAAAAAAAAAACACGTTACAGGGTAGAGGCTAGTTGAAATTCATAGAAAATAAATTTAAAATGCATATTTACCTTCTATCTCAAGGGCAAACATTATTATACCATTACCGCTATCATTATCATTACCATTATCATGACCACTACCATTACCATTACCATTATAATTAACATTGCCATAACCAATACCATTACCATTGCCATTGCCATTACCATTACCATTACCATTACCACTTTCATTACCCTTACCCTTACCCTTACCCTTACCCTTACCCTTACCCTTACCCTTACCCTTACCCTTACCCTTACCCTTACCCTTACCCTTACCCTTACCCTTACCCTTACCCTTACCCTTACCCTTACCCTTACCCTTACCCTTACCCTTACCCTTACCCTTACCCTTACCCTTACCCTTACCCTTACCCTTACCCTTACCCTTACCCTTACCCTTACCCTTACCCTTACCCTTACCCTTACCCTTACCCTTACCCTTACCCTTACCCTTACCCTTACCCTTACCCTTACCCTTACCCTTACCCTTACCCTTACCCTTACCCTTACCCTTACCCTTACCCTTACCCTTACCCTTACCCTTACCCTTACCCTTACCCTTACCCTTACCCTTACCCTTACCCTTACCCTTACCCTTACCCTTACCCTTACCCTTACCCTTACCCTTACCCTTACCCTTACCCTTACCCTTACCCTTACCCTTACCCTTACCCTTACCCTTACCCTTACCCTTACCCTTACCCTTACCCTTACCCTTACCCTTACCCTTACCCTTACCCTTACCCTTACCCTTACCCTTACCCTTACCCTTACCCTTACCCTTACCCTTACCCTTACCCTTACCCTTACCCTTACCCTTACCCTTACCCTTACCCTTACCCTTACCCTTACCCTTACCCTTACCCTTACCCTTACCCTTACCCTTACCCTTACCCTTACCCTTACCCTTACCCTTACCCTTACCCTTACCCTTACCCTTACCCTTACCCTTACCCTTACCCTTACCCTTACCCTTACCCTTACCCTTACCCTTACCCTTACCCTTACCCTTACCCTTACCCTTACCCTTACCCTTACCCTTACCCTTACCCTTACCCTTACCCTTACCCTTACCCTTACCCTTACCCTTACCCTTACCCTTACCCTTACCCTTACCATTACCCTTACCATTACCCTTACCATTACCCTTACCCTTACCCTTACCCTTACCCTTACCATTACCATTACCATATAATCATCATATACCTAATTTATTTATATATATATTAAATACAATATAATTTAAATAATTTCAAAAATGTAACAAGAAAAACTCATTATTTTGTTAATCGCTATAATTACCATAGATTTAAGTTTTGTATGGCAACGGTTTGGAATTATTAATCGTGAATTTATAAGGTCAATGTGAATATCAATTTATTTATTCAGAGTTTCATATGATCTTTTCTGAATTTCATTTCATATTTTCTGAATTTCAATTGATATTTTCTGAATTTCAAATGGAATTTCCTTATTTTAAATTCAAATTTCAAATAGAATTTCTGAATTTCAATTGAAATTTTCTGAATATCAAATGAAATTTTGCATTTCAATTGAAATTTTCTGAATTTCAAATGGAATTTCCGAATTTTAGTATATTTTTTTTTTTTTCAATATAAAATGATTTTTCCTGAATGTTAGTTGATAATTTATGAATTACAATTGGAATTCTGAATTTCAATTTATCTTTTGATATACATTGAACTGTGATATACATTCTGTTAAAAAAGTAACGGGAAGTTTTCGCTAAGTTGCCATAATTGTCCTCTATCCTGACGAGAAGTTTGAGCCCGATCTTTCTTTTAGTTTGGTTACAGTGCTCAATTTTGCCAGTTCATCTCTATTGCAATTTTAAGAATGAATAAAAATATCGTACAAAGAATTTGTCTCAAATTTTGTATTGCTAATGGAAATTCGTGTGCCAAATCACTGAAAATGTTGCAAAGTCTTACAGTGAATCAATTTTATTAAAAACATGTTCATATAAGTGGTACAGTGAGTTCAAAAGCGGTCGAGATGTGGTGGAAGCTTTTCCTCTTTCTGTTTGGCCATCAATGCCATTTATTGAAGTTAACGTCAATGTATTAAGGAAATGGTTACGAAACATCGTCATTTAAAATTCACGAATCAATTCGTACCATAACACGATTGTTTGGGAATGAAATGCGTTGCCGCTTTACTTGTTGCCGAAAGCCGAAAGATCTGATTTTTCTGTAAGAACTTAATGGCGTAAAAGTTGCTGAAGACATGGTAGAACAAGTCAATTCGAGGCCACATTCATAAAACGCATTATAACCTGTAATGAGACAAGGGTTTGCGAATTTGATATCCACACCAGCCAACCAACTAGGGCAAAATCAAAAAAACCACGTCAAAGCCGATCAAAAGTCAAGATAAAACAGTCAATTCTTTGATTATTGCGATGTTGCGTAGATGGAATTCTGGCCTGAAGGTCAGACAGTAAATAAAAAATATCTAGACAAGAAGAAAGAAAACTCACAAATTTTACACCACGACAACGCTCCATCTTATAAAGCTATCATTGTGAAGGAATTTCTTGGCAAAAACCTGATATGGCTTACTTCATCTTTATGTATACCGAAAGGAGTGCTCCTGAACGTTGTGAAAGAAACGAGCAACCATTTTTTTTTTTCTATGAAAAAATTTATTGGCTACTGTGTCTCGCACAACGTTCAACGTTCATTTCGTTTTACATAAAGATGCAGTTAGTCTTACTTTTTTTCAATTTCCAAAACCCGTTTACAGTCGCTAGAAGATATTAAAGAAATTCACTGAAATTATTCTGGAAAATACGTTTTTAAAATGCTGTAATGAAAAATGAATGCTTAAATTAATTATTAAAATCATATAATTAATTTATGATTATAAATAAATTTAATGAATTTTAAAATTTAAATTAAATTTAAAATTAAATAAATTTAAATATTTATTTTATATACATATATAATAATAAAATAATTAAATTTAAATTTAAATAAATTTAATAAATAATAATAATTCAGTGTTTTATTGATCAATTCTCGGTACTTTCTTCACAGAATGTAAGTAAAGGCCATATGTTTTGGCGCTTTAAAAATATATTTTTTTTTAACATTGAAAATAAGTATTTGGAGGGCTTCTTAACACTTCGTCGAGTAAATTAATAAATGTGATATTATGAACTTTAACTAGTATTTCACTTCGAAAGAAAACATTATATTTAATTGGAGAAAAAGAAATAAATTTAATTTTTCCATAGAAAATTAAAATCTGGTATCGATATGATATGAAATGGTAGATACAATTTTGTCATATTAAAAGCAAGTTTTTGCTGTCAAAGTAAAATTCTAGATGGGAGTAGATTCGATTAAATACTTCTTACATTACTGTAATTTTGTATGTTCAATTTTCATTTTGTGAGCAACTAAAAGTTGTAACTATTCAAAAATCCTTTCTCATGCAACAACAACGTAAGGTAAGTAGTGGAAAATCAATAATTTTCCACACACATTTTTCTTGTCTAAAAGTTTTCAGTGCTATTTTTGCAACTCTTTTAACGTAATTATGAAAAATGGTTGCAAAACGTTTTTCCGTCACACTCAGTGATGCACGTACTTGCAACACTGGCCTCTTTTGTTAGCTAAACTAACCAGCGTTGGTACCCCGCTCCCCCCGGTTGGCAGCTGCTGTGAGGTGGACCATTCAACCATTATTTGCACCATTTGTAATAATTGCAAAAATGGCGATTCGCCAGAAAAGCTTGCGGAAGCGTAACAAAAAAATGTTTCAGTAATGTGAGTGGGTGAATGGAGGTGGAATAAATGGAAACAATTTTTTCTAATTTACAACATTACAATTTTATTTGTAATTAGTTCGATTGCTAAGTGCAAAATAGAAATAAAAAACAAACGAGTTTATTAAAGAGGTTTCGATTTGTAAAACGATAAAAATTACGTGAGGGTAATTTTACTGTCTCTTCATGCCGCTGAGTAAGAAATAAGAGATGTTTTATCTTTTTGCATAAAGCACTTTATTGCACTTTAATAGCAACGTTAAGGTTTCGTTTTCCATGGGCGCTTATTTCGATACGCACATCTTTGGAATTCACGCACATACGGGCGACAATTGAATAAATTTGCTAGATACTTCTTATCTGCATGATGTAAATAACACTCACTGTGTAGATGTTGCTAATTTGTTTGACTACTAAATATTAAGTAACTGGTGTACTAATACACAGAGTGTGAACTTTGCACTTTTTGCCTCTAAACAAAATTTCAAAACAAAAACTAGACTCTTTGGAAAAAGTTCTGACAAATTTGTAAACTTTTTGAGAAGTTCAACTATAGTTTTTAGCACATAGGTGGCTTATTTAATTTGAAAGAAAAACTCCTTTAATAAGAAACCTGTTGCAACATGAGAACATCAAAAAGTTAAGCTCCGGAATTGTTTTTATTTAATGTTTTGCTTTAATTTCCATGGAAGCATTTTAAAAATCTCACACTTAATTTGGCTATAAGAAGAGAAAAACTGTACTTAAGTCACATGGTCAATGTGTTTTAGTATTGCCAGATGTATATAACGGGACGTACCGTATTTTGTATTTAATTTTAAAGATTTGTCCAGCATTTTAAAAAATTTGAATTGCCTATGATTTTTGAAAAAGTATCCACATATAAATATATTGATATACCCAGGGAAAAAAATCGTAAAACCAAAGAAAATGCACTTTGCCACAAAGACTTTTATTGGTTAGATTGTGCCCAAAGACAAAACATCGAGATTGTTAGATTCCCAAGAACAATATACTTTGAATAAAAAACTTAAATTCTTGAGGCAAAGACGAACGTCATTAAAAAAGCGTGGAATAGTCGTAAAAGTAAAGAAAATATACTTTGGCACAAAGACTTTTATTCATTACGGCAAAGACGTGGAATGTTAGATTCCCAAAGAAATATACTTTAAACCAAAGACTTAGGTCCTTGATGTTAAGTACATGGCTTCATGAAATGAATGGCTTCTCTCAGTTTCTCTTTGCTGCTTGCGCTTATTATAACAAGAACATTCTTCGTATCTTTGTATACAGATATTATTTTGAAGAAGCCATTCCTTAAAGTAACAGACTTTGTCTTTGAAACAATGATGCTTGTTCTCAAAAAAACAAAGAAAAGTTCTTGATTTTACGTACTTTTTTCAATTCCTTGTTAACAAAGAATTAAAACGTTATAGTAAATATTTTATCTTCATGGCAAAGATTGTTTCATTGATTTAGCTTCAAAGAACTTCAGTCTTTTGTTTCAATGGGGCAGCACTTGCATAGTTAAGGAATAAATCATTATTGCAACGATTTTTTCGTAGTGGTAAAAATATTTTGGTTACAGTTTTACAAGAACTTTTTTTGCTTTGATTTCAAGGCGTTCAATTTTCTCGGTGTACAAGGTAAATTCTTACATTTAGTGTCTACAACATTTCAGTGTATTCAGCATTTAGTGCCTACTATAATGGATGAAGTTGAAGATTCTTGCACATCCTCCAAAATAATGTCTAAGTTTTAGAACCAATATTACTTTTAATAGTATCCCAAAGTAATTCTATAGGTTCAAAAATGGAGTTTTGAGGTGGAGAGCTTCATACACGATACATTCCTAACATACTTTCATCGTACATATAGATGGAAAAAGAGCGGACCCTGAAGGTCCCGCAAATAGCCTTAACCGACTAAGTCTTAAATGTGTCGCCAATTTTCAATAAATTTTCATAAATTTTTTTTTATTTTTCTGTTACAAACTAAAATCGATTTTTTCCAATTAAAAAAAAATCAAGATCTAAATTTAATTTTGGTGTTCAAAGCACTATATATAAAAATTGGATAACATTTATAAAATTAATTTTTATTAAATAAAGGTATTTCTGAATGCCCATTTTGCCCGCAACCTTTTAGAGTTTGCATTAAATTTCTTATATCTTTCTGACATTTTTATATATTTAACAAAAGACTTGGAAGAATAACCACTCTTTAACGATACATGGATCTGGCTTAAGGTTTTCTGTGGAAATGCTTTCTATTTTTAATTGTATTATTCACTTATTATTATTAACTTAATGGCTTTGTTAAAAATTTTTTTGAGAAATTGCTTATATTGATTATTTTTTTGGCATATTTCTGGCTCTTGCAATCAATGCACAAGACTTTTTTCTAAAATGTAATTGGACGTCTATGAATGAAATAAAAATTTTTATTCTGAGGTGATCGTTTAAACACTTTAGCACACTTTACTGTTTATGCGAAAAATAAAAAAACCTCCCTGCTTGGGTTAAAACAGTGAAAGCAAAAAGAAAAAAAAAACGACCAAATGGGAAAATTTCGAATGGCTTAAATTTTTCAAAACAGCGTTCCTTTTAGCACCTGCTAACCAATTACCGAAGCGCTCACCAACCGAATCCCAAGGTAGCTACTGATTACCGAAGTGCTTACCAACCGATTGCCGAGGCAATTACTGATTACCGCAGTGCTTTCCAACTGATTACCAAAGCAATTGCTGAGAACCGAAGCGGTTACCAAGCGATTACCGGTTACTAAAGCGATTACTGAAGTAACTACCGACTACCGCAGTGCTTACCAACCGATTACCGAGACAACTACTGATTACCGAAGTGCTTACCAACCGATTACCAAGGCAATTACTGCTTACTGAAGCGAATCTCGCTTTGGATTCGGTTCGTCGACTGCTGTCCACTGTCTTTTGGATTCTGATGTGTTATAGTGAAGCCATGTTTCATCCATTGTCACATATCGACGATAGAATTCAATTTTATTGCGGTTTAACAGCGCCAAACACTCCTTTTGGTCGACTGTGAGGCACGCACTTTGCAGAGCTTTCACATACCCAAATGTTCGTATAAAATCGTAAAAACACTACCATCTGATATCTTTACAATGTCAGCTAGCTCGTGCACCTTAAATTTGCGATCGTTCATAACCAATTTGTGGATTTGTTTTGATGTTTTGTGGAATAACAGTCTGATTTGGGCGTCCACTGCGCTCTGCATCATTTGTGCTAGTACGACCACGTTTAAATTCAGCAATCCACTTTTCTACCATTTGTCTCGATGGAGCAGAGTCCGGATAATGTTTATCAAGCCATTGTTTAGTTTCCACTGTATTTTTTTCATCAAAAAGCAATGCTTTTTTTTCAATAACAATAGTTGCACAGAAAATGCTATAACTCACGAATCAATTGTCAGATTGTTGGCAACTTTTTATACGTATTGTTTGAAGGTTGGTACTAAATAAAAATCATATGGAAAAATCTATTTACATCATCTAAGTATCATTCTATGGACTTTTTGAATGTACTGTTACGTGAATAAGGTGATGAACTTAATTGACTTGAATTTCAAACTCGTATCTTTTAATAAACAATTTGTTTTTAATAACATAGCCCTTTTCCAATTGTCTCGTTAAATTTTTTAAAATCCCGTTTTTTCCATAAAAATTTTGTTTTTGTGCTTCCATACAATACTGAATTTTAAAATGTAATTACTTTCGACACATGGAATTTAATTTTTGTATATAGGCCATTCCTTGTCAACCAGATATCTCTCCTCTATCAAAAATGGAGACCTGACTTTATTAAGATATATCCAGGCTTAAGCTCCATGCTGATTAGAAGATTCCTTACAGATTTTTTTTTTTTTTTTACAAATTCCCAGGCTAAATGGGAAAATAGGCTTAACTCCCAAATACACTCAAACTTGTAGGTCTCATGTGCCATAAACAGAAACTCATTCCTTGTTCTAATATTTTGTAACTCTAAGCTTACAAAAAAAGTGAAATTTTTATTTCACTGCTTCACTGGCATAGCGTGTAAAAAATCTACAAAATGCTGCTACAGAATTAAGCAACACAACGCTTGTGCGTGAAAGAGAAAGCAAAATGGTGCATCCTTTGCATATCACAGTTTCTTTATTATGCTTTTATGCTTGGTTCTTCTGTTAGTTCTCTGGCGCTTTTAGCCGCTTCCTTAGCTGTTGTTTTTGCGCGCATAATTAAGTTAAACTTTTTATTTTAAGTTTTCCTTTGTCAAAGTTGACAGCAAATGAGAAGAAGTGAGTATGGGGGAGGGTGGGAAAAAAAAAAATGGAGAAAAATAGAATAGCACACAGCGGAAGTGAAAAGCAAAGTTTTACTTATTAGTTTTCAAATGCAAATGCCACGAAGCAGCAGCAGCAAAATTCATATGAATTAGACAGCGAAAATAATGAACCGCAACAGAGCAGAAAACTTTTATGGAATAATTATCTACTTTTTTTATCTCTCAGCCGCGTTCAAGGAAGTTGGGAATGAAAGCAATGTGGATTAAATGAAATCTATGCGGTTTTTTTTTTTTTCTTACACATAAAAGATTCTTTTGGCAACACAGAAGGACACCATATCTGATGACCTAAATTTTAATTAATTTTCAGAACAATTAAATAAACGCTTTGAAGTGAAATTTTTATGAAAATAGCATTAAGTTTATATAACTAGTCAAAAACTGTGGCATCTTTTAGGCGTGTGAAAATAAAGTTTAGCTGGAAATTCTGTGCCAAGCCAAAAACTGTACGTAATTCAGTTTATTGCAGGTGCATAAAGCGCTTAAATTATCCATTGCATACTCTCAGGCCTTACGCTGCAAAGGCAGTAAGAGGAAAATAAATAAATGTTATTCAAACTTCCTGGAAATTAGCTTTAGAAAATATGAGACTTCAGTGGCTCTGTTAAATCAAAATAAGAACGTAGAAATGGAAATTTCTCATAAATTAAATATTAATATTCGAAATACTTTAAATGGTTGAGTAAAAAAAAAATCACCCATCAACATTTTCATAATTAATTTATTTTAATCCCTTTTATAAAATTTCATATGCAACGCACAAGTAATTAAATACATTTTGCGGCTTAATAAAAGCTGCTGCTTTAAAAAAAAAAAAAAAAAAAAAAAAAAACATAATGTGCTTCACTTTTCCTGCCTAGCACAGGCACCGTTGTTGCATAAATATGTCACTTAAAATTAAAATTTAAATAAAGGAACAATTTTATTTTACCCAGTAATTATTTCATTTTATCGACAATGCGTTGAACTGTGAAAATGCGTTATTGTAAAAACATATGTTTTTGGCATACAACCAGAACACTCACACATACATGCACACGCACGAGCCCACACTCAATTTCACATGGTAAAAAATATTTCAAAAATAACGCACACTTCAACAAAAAACAAAAAAAAAAAAACCACCAGCTTACTCAACGCTCAGCTACAGCGTTGCTTTAATTGAAGCATCAGCAACACTGCCGCAAAAAAGTCTGTTATTTACAGTTTTATTTCATATGAATTTCAGTTAAAACTTCGCCGTCTGTTGCTCACTTTGTGTTTCAACATACTGATAATTGATGTGATTAATTAACATAAAAACTGCTATTCGATCAATTTACAGATACAGACGTCCATCAATCCATCCATCCATTCATCCAAAGGGAGCAATAAAATTGCAGCTTTTTGTGTATCATTCGCAATGTTTTCGTTTCGAATTTTTTCTAGGCGCTTTTTTTTATTTTTTTTTATTTTTTTTTCAGCTCACATATTATATATTAAATAACTTAATATTTTGTTTGAAATAAAATAATATTTTGATTAAATTAAATTAAGTCGAATGCAAAATTCATGCAAGTTTTTAACAAAAAATGACTCGGAATGATTTAATTTTGTGCACAGTAAAAGTTTTACAATTGGTTTTAAGTTAATTCTTGGTGAAGTGGTAATAAAAGAATAAAGTGAAAGTAAAATACGAGTAAATTTAATTAAATTCGATTTTTTAAAACATTTGTAGGCAGCGACGGACTGTGACCTAAAATTTTATCTGACAAATAAAGACATGGCCGGCCCTCCTACCTACACGCTGAAAAATAACAGGCCTTCGCAAACATAATTTGCAGGAAGTAAATATACAGTCAAACCTGTTTTTGTGCGGTAGATAGGGACCGCAGAAAAAAAATCGCACAAAAAAAAAATTCTTCGGAGACTTCATAAACAGCTATAACATAAAACTTTAAGTAATCTAATAAAGAAAATTTTTTTTATGCGTTTTTTTTGTACCGCATAAAAAAAAATCTCATCTAGGAAACATTTTATGAAAAAGCGAAAAAGTGGTCTCGAAGCCAAATAAATAAATAAATTACACACGGAAACGTTAAAAATATAGTTTTAATTCTTCATTTTAAATGTGAAAAATACGAAAAATTATTCCATTAAAAAAATGCATATTAAAAAAATAAATTAAAATACATAAATTCATAAGTTAATCAATACTATTCGTCATAGTCCACAACGCGCATTTTCTTGTGATGATCTGGTTCGAAATCGCTTTCATCACTTGAAGATATTGTAATGGAGTTATTAGTTGTTTCCATTGGAATGGAATTATTGTCTGCGATAACCACATAGTCGGTGATAAATCTTTGTGATGACGGTCGTTTTGTAAGCTTATTATAAATATCGCAATAACCGGTTATTATGTTTCTTTTTGCTGTTTTCTTATTATGATTATTCATTTCGGGTTATACTTATGTCTAAAAACAAAATTCATAAGAACTAAAACTTCAGAATTGCGTTTGGCTCTTACGCTTTTCTCTTTTTGCTTTTAATGATAATTTCAGCTAGTGCAGAGTTTTTTTTTGCATAGAAAAGATCGCATACAAGAAAAAATATCATAACACAACTCGCACAAAAAAAAATTCGCACAAAACAAATCGCATAAAAATAAAAACCGCATAAATAAAATCGCACAAAAAAAATTCGCACAAAAAAGACCGCACAAAAACAGGTTTGACTGTATATGTTTTTGCATGTTTCTTGGAAACATGTAATTATAATTGGCAGGGGCGGATCCAGAGAAGAATTTTGGGGGGGCGGAAATTTTTTAATAATTTTCACATAGATATATTTTTTTAAAACTTTTATTTGAAGTAAAATAATGCATATTTTGTATTATTTTTAACATCAATTTAGATATGATTTAATTCATATTTAAAAATAATTATAACTTATTAATTATTTGTAAAAATTTATAGTAAAATTCTATGTTTACCAATTTTGGAAAATCTTTCGAATACATCCTCTGGATTCAAAACTATGTCGTAGTGAATATGAAGCAACGCTAAACCAACTAATCTTTTTTCAAGCATTGTAGTTCGGAGCCAGGTTTTGATGCATCGTAATGATGAAAAAGAACGTTCAGCGCTTGAATTGGTCACTGGTAATGTGCAGAAAATTTGGAGGAGCTTCTGTATTGTTGGATAAATGTCCTTATCACAGCATTGGAGAGCTTCAAAAGCAGAACCAGGTAGTTTACCAGCACCAGATAATATTAGATCCTTCCATTTTTGTTGCCAATGACAAAGCTCACCTTTTAATCTCAAAACCAGCATTTCTCTTTTTTCTCCGAGCAAGTTAGCAAATCTTCCAATAATATCTTCTATTAATTGTTTCAATTGACCAGCATCTACACTAATTATTTAGCAATTCTAAAGGCTATTGCGCACGGGTAGATTAAGCCTTAAACGTACCATTTGATTTTGCTTTATCTTGGTTACACATGCATATTTCAGTTTTTTGATGAAATTTATGAGATTTTGGGGGGGGGGGGAATTTCCCCCTTTTCCCCTGTGGATCCGCGCCTGTAATTGGTTCCACATATAATATGATTAATTAATGCAATTTTTCACTTGTTGTTTGAATTTAAAAACAATATAATTTGTTTTAAAGAAAATATCTGTTCATATAAATATATTGTAATTATAAACGGACTGAAAACACTTTTAGTCTATTTAGTCTATATTGGAAATATAATGTAGTCAAGAATAACATTAAATATTCACGGACAAATATATATTAATTAGAGAATACATAATTTAATTGCAGTCAAGCAATTATTTTCAAAACGATAATTGAGACCAACATAATATATTTACCGATGATTACACTATATCTGCTTGGAAACATATTTTAGCAAAAGAAATGCCAAAAGTTTTTCACTGTGATTACAAAATATTTGCTTAGAAGTAATTGTTGGTTTGAAGCAAACAAACAATGTTTAGAAAACAGTAAATAAGCTAGCGGAGCACCCACTTTGCCAGCGAAGCACCCGCTTTATCAGCAAAGTTGCTTCAAAACTCACCTATTTTTACTGCTGAACTGCCTTATTTTTCTTTTATTTTGTTTTTTATTTTATTAATTTGAAAACACAAACACTTTTAATTTAAACAAACATTTTCAAAAAGACTTTTCACAAGAGCTAAACATTTCAACACGTTTGGGGCGGATGCTTGAAACTCAAAACTTAAAAGACCTTGAAAAGCAACAAGGTTTCCGCTATTTTTCGTGCAAGTGCAAAAGAAACAAATATATGCATGTCTAGGCGAAACACATAAAATAAAGGAGTTCTGTTTGTTTTAAATTTGCAGAGTTCTGTTCTTTTTGAGTTTAACAGCTATGCGTATATTTTTTTATTGGGTAGAAACACTCAATTCTATTTTGCCACAAGCATATTAATGTAGACGTTAGTTTTTTAGCAAAGGCAATTATATTAATGTTGGACACAACTAATATTTCCTTATATCGAAAAATAATACTATTGGAGGAAAGTTCTTAATAATTAGTTGGTTCCATCTGAACATTTTGTTTTTGAAACCAAACATATACAATATAAACATATTTTTTTCTCTGCGTGTAAGTATATACAGGGTGTCCCGCAATTGAGTGCAACTGTTTACGGAGGTGAAAGGTTTGTCGAGCTGAGAAAAAAATCGTGTGTGTGGGGAATCAATTTTTATATTCTTAGGAGCTACAGGGTTAATTAATATTTCACTACCTTGATTCACGTTATTGTTTCTAGCACAAAAACTGTGTTAAGGAAAACTTTTTTTGATAACTCATTGCAAAGGCAATAAAATCACCTTTTCAACGGTGTATCAGTAAACAGCACCGACATGACCGTTACCAATCTGTGTTCGTTCAAAGATGAAATCAATCGGTTGAAACTTCCAAAATTTAACTTTGAATGCAAATTTCTCAGAATTTCGCGTAATAAATGAAATTTTTTTTATAATCAACTATGTAATCTATTCAATTTTCTTTTCAGTGACTTCAATAACATAAATGTATCTTAAAAAACAAAAAAGTTAGCTGTACTAAAAAAAGTATACTTATTAGAAAATAACGATATTATCTACTGCATAAGTAATTGTAATGTCATTATTTACCATTATTTTCTAATAGGTATAATTTTTTTAGTACAGCCAACTTTTTTAATTTTTAAGATAAATTTATGTTTTTGGTGTCATTGAAAAGAAAATTAAATAAATCACAAAATTTAATTTAAAAAAAAAACTTTAATTTATTACGCGAAATTCTGAGAAATTTGCACTCAAAGTTGAAATTTGGTAGTTTACACCGACTGATTTCATCTTTGAATGAGCACAGCTTGGTAACGGTTATGTCGGTACTGTTTGTTGATATACCGTTGAAAAGGTGATTGTATTGTCTTTGCAATGAGTTATCAAAAAAGTTTTCCGCAACATAGTTTTTGTGCTAGAAACAATAACGTGAATCAAGGTCGTGAAATATTAATTAACCCTGTAGCTCCTAAGAATATGAAAATAGACTCCCCCTCCCATATGATTTTTTCTCAGCTTGACATAACCTTCCAGCTCCGTAAATAGTTGCACTCAATTGCGGGAGACCCTGTATAAAAAAAAATTGTTTTTTTTAATAAAACACAAAAATAAAAAGCACTGAGTAACAAAATGACACTTTATAAAAGGTGCAGAGTTCTCGAAAGTCAATCCCGAATGCATTTTGGCTGCTGATTTCATTAATGGACTCTGTTTTTCTTCATCAGCTCGAGATTTTGAGTTATAGGCAAAAACATCAAAAACACTTCATTTTTCGGAAGAAATAACCGACCTTTTAATTTTTGCACATAAAATTACAATATCTTTGGCAGTTTCGAAAATATCGTTGTTCAAAGTGGGCAAAATGCGACAATTTGCGAGTACGCTAAGGGAAAAATGCATTCACAGGTTTTTCGCACCATTAAAAAAAGTAAATATTACAAATTTTTTTTAAACAAAAACTAAATTAAGCCATTTTTTGAAATGAGTTTCCAACAAATGTTTGGAGCCATCGCACCGTCGGATGCCACATAGCTTAAAACGGGGTAAAAATATAAAAATTCTGACGTGTACATGAAAAACGACGATACAAGTGTGTTTTGATCTTTATCGCTATTAAGAAAAATTTTTAAATTACAATAGCAGACACAGTTTCTAATGTGATTGGGCAGTTTAAACTCTGTTTTTTTGAGTTATTACAAAAATCGATTGCAGACGAAAACAAACGGATATTTACTAACAAACGTACTCGAAAACTTATTATTAAACTGTGCTGTAGGGAAAACCATATTGGGAAAATTGGAGAAATTATTAGAAGAACACATTCTAGGGTACAGAAGATAATAAACAAGTGCTGATACGAAGAAACACTATAAAATAATCCTGGTAAAAGCAGAGAAAATAAAATACTAAGTATACTAGATGAGCGCTTTATTGTCCATAAAGTTACCTCTACAGAAACAGTTCGACGCCTTTTGCGTAAGTACAATTTAAATGGCCGAGTTGTTAGAAAAAGACCTTATTCACCTGTGAATAAAATAAAACGACTATAGTTCGCTCTGGCGCATGTTCATAAGCCGCAGACTTTTTGCAAGTCCATAATGTTCACTGACGAAACCAAAATAAATATATTTGCCTCCGATGGGAGGAAAATTGCTTGGATGAAGCCAAATACAGAGATACAAAAGCAAAACTAATGTGCTACTATCAAACATGGAGGAGGTAGATTGCTATTGTGGGGTTCTATGGCTGCAAGTGGAGTAGGAACCTTCGAATTTATTATAAATACCATGGACATATTCAAATCCTTGGCTATTCTGCGGCGAAATATGCGACAGTCTGCGAAAAACTTCATCTACTTCCATAATTTTGGTTCCAACAAGGCAATGATCCGAAACACTCTGCCCACATTGCACTTGAATGGTTATTGTATAACGCTCCCAAGTAGTTAAAAATTTTACCGCAGTTACCGTTTTGATCTCAACCCCATTGAGCACCTTAGAAATGAAGTAAAGACCTGTCTGAAAAATGCCACTTCAACCAGCAAACCCGAACTTAAGAGAAAAATTGCGAAAACCTGGCGAAATATTCCATCTTTAGCGGAAACTCAAAGTACTTATACCATCCATTAATTTTTTGTTTCTTAATTTCTTATCGTTTCATTATACAGAATTACGTACACTCAATTATGTGTCATTAAGAAGTGGCTTTTCTTAGATTTTACTTAAAAAATTTCTATTATTTACTTTTTTTAATGGTTTAAATCAAACATACTGACTAAAATATGCTTACTGAAATAAAAGTAAAAACAAAATCGAATAAACTGGTTTTAATAACGTCAAAATTAAAGCTTTTTAATGAAAAAATTAAAAACTTTTAATGGTGTATGCTCAATTTTGTAAGCAAGTGTATAAACAGAGAAAATAAACAGAAAAAAACCATTGACTACTGAACAAAAGTGAACGTGTTAACCCATTTTCAGCCAAGAAAATTCAAACGCGAACTTTTTAAAAAATCGGTAACTTTAATGGTACTTTGGGTTTTCTGAATCCAAATCTGATGTCGCTTTGGTGCTATCTTGTCCGTGAGTCCCGGAAAAATGTGTTCGCAATTGCGAACACTGGCTTCAATTTGTCATGAATTTCTTATGTGAAAAAATTGATGTGCTGTTTTGAAATATATTTGTTAACATATTCAGCCCAATTATGGAACATTTTCTACAGGGAGTTGTAAAAGGGAGTTTCCGTTTTTAAAATAAAATTTAAAAACTATTTGGAATTTTTTAATGCAAATTTGTTCATTAATCGTTGATATACATGAGTGTAAAACAAATTGAATGAGATGTCTTTATCTGCTATCTTCAAAACGGAAACTCCTTTTTACAACTCCCGGCAGAAAATGTTTTATAATAGTGCTGAATAACTTTATTAACTTACTTACTTACTTACTTACTTAGGTGGTCGTAACAATCCGTGTCCCGGTTTCAACCGACCTCATCAGCTCTCGCCAGGGGCCTCTGCTTTGCGCGCGCCTTCTCCAATCGGATACACTAAGTGCAGTTATTGCTTCCTCAGCCTGGTCCATCCATCGGAGGCATGGTCTCCCTCGTCGTCGTTGACCAGCGACCCTCGCCTCGAGCACCTTTTTCGCTGGAGCTTCGTCGTTCATACGATGGACATGACCCAGCCAGCGTAGTCGCTGCACAGTTATACGCCGAACTACGTCAATGTCATCGTAGAGCTCATACAGCTCGTGGTTCATTCGGATGCGATAGTCATCGCCGACTCGAACAGGACCGAAGATTTTGCGAAGAACTTTTCTCTCGAACACCCCCAGAGCGGCTGCGTCAGTTTGCGAAACTACCCATGCCTCAGCGCCATAAAGCAGCACAGGTAGAACGAGCGTCTTGTAGAGTGTTCGTTTTGTCGATCGAGAGAGGGCTCTGGAACTTAGTTGCTTACTGAGCCCGTAGTTAGCAATTATTGTTCTTCGCTTTATCTCCAGGCTGATTTCGTTTTTGGTATTAATGGCGGTTCCAAGGTAAACGAACTCCTTGACTACTACTTCAAAGTTAACTTTATTAACTTATTGTTTTGTTTTAAAAGAAATTTTTCAAAGCGTAGATGCAAATGTGTATTGAATTTGTGGCATATCCACATGATTGGTGGACACAACTAACACCCTTTAAGTTGGCACCTTCGAGGTTTTCCTTGTAGCTGAACTATTAAAATATGTTCCCCTACAATGCGTGGCAATTGGTAAGCAACGCTTTTGCCGAATCTTTTTTGAGCGGATTCAGCATCTGACTGCGATCTTTATAGCAAAGATTTGCTTACGCTCCCTCTGAAATCTTTTTGAGATGACATATTTTTTCCACGCATAAGGGACTGATAAACTAAGGACAAAAATAAATAAAGGCCAATATCACTATTTTGAATTTATATTTATTCTGTAGCTTATCAAAGTCCTTTCAAGGGTTGAAATGACCATTTCGTTTTTTTTTTTTTTTATAAGAACCGTCGCTTCTTTGTTGTCTGCCTAACAACTAACCAATACCGAATTTGTTCTATCAAATTGATAATCACTTTTTTAGTCTAATTTTTTTGTATTTTTATCCCATTTCAAAATTGTTTACTTTTTAGTTTTGCTGCAAATCTATGTGATGTTTTAAATTATGTCTGGTTATTCTACTTTAAATCCGTTCAAGAATTTATAAATGATGTTTTTTATTAATTATCGTTAATGAATTAACCACAGATTAACTCTGGACCAAACCGTCGAAAATATACTTAAAACTAGCAGGCCGTATTGGTCCGCGGAATCGCCATGGACGTTTTTTTTTTATCAATTTTTTTTTATCAGTTTTTTTTAACTCCACAAAAACTTTTAAACGCCATTCAAATGATCACCGTGTGACATCAGTCTGTAAGACAATGCATGTCAAACGAAATAAAAAAATAGTTTTCTCTTGTTTTGTTTTGTTTCGTTTTGCAGCTCAGCACTGCATTTGTATGTACAGGGTTGGCCATATTCGACGGACCCATGTTTTTGTTAAAAAAATCAAAGAAAAAAATAAAAATTTGGCGGTTGGCAATCTTAATCATTTAATTTGTTCCAAGTAGATTTGTTTACATCAATTTTTGAATATGATATCTCTCAAATGGCCGCCTCTGGCGTTGATGGCGTATTGTGCCCTTTTTGCAGCATTTTCCATCGTTTTCGCCAACATTTCGGCCGGAATAGCGGCTATTTCTTCACGAATGTTGTCCTTGAGCTCTTCTACGGTCCTTGGCTTGTTAACGTAAACCTTTGACTTCAAATATCCCCACAAGAAGAAGTCAGGCGGCGTCAAATCGGGCGAACGCGGTGGCCAGTCCAAATCACCACTTTTCGACATCAAACGGCCCGGAAACAAATTCTTCAGAAAATCGATTGTTATGCGACTTGTGTGCGGTGGAGCGCCGTCTTGTTGAAACCAGAACTGCCTCATACGCTTTCGACGAATAATTGGCATCACAAAATTGGTCATCATGTCGCGATAACGCTCCTGGTTGATGGTAACAGCATGGCCATTTTCATTTTGGAAGAAAAACGGCCCAATGACCGTTTTCGCACTAACGCCGCACCAAACTGTGACTTTTTCGTCATGAAGAGGCACTTCTTGAATCTCCTGAGGATTTTCAGTGGCGTAAATAAGGCAATTTTGCTTATTTACGGTCCCATTCAATGTGCACTTCTCACATTTTTTAATATTTTAAAAGCACGTTGAGTTTTCACAATTGACTTCTTCTGTTGAATGTAAATTTCAACTATTTCAGACCGCTCGCGTGGCGTGTATTGTTCCATGGTAAAAATCTGCTTGGACTGACGCTTCAAACGCGGTCTGTCATTAAGCGATCTGACATCTCTGTCAAAAGTTATGGCAAAAATGAATGAAGTGTCTTGAAATTTTGCACTTTAGCTTTGATATATAATATGAACCATCTCTATGATATATGACAAAATTGGATCAGATGGGTCCGTCGAATATGGGCAACCCTGTATTAGAGCCCTGCATGAGTATGCTTTTTCGTCTCCCTGAATATATTCTCTTTCTAAATATTCATTTCTAGAATACGAATATATTCTCTTTCTATAAACAATTTCCTCTATACCTTTTCTTCTTTGCTCATACCTGATCTTACACTCTCTTTGTTTTATACAGGCATAAGAAACAAAGAGGATAAGAGCACGATGCTTTACTAACAACATCAGGTAGCAAATAAAGCAATAAAAAATAACAAAAATATCAGTGCTCATACCCTGAATATTTAGCGATTATTTTTTTATTCGTTCGTTCGCAGAACGAAAAGTATGTTTTTTGTATTGGTACCCAAAAAAGGGTGGTAGATAGGGGGTAGGTGTGTTCGGGAGAAATGTTGAGGGGCAAAAAATAATAGGACAATTTCATATATTTCACCCCTCTAGGAGTTCAGCTACGGCCGATATAAACTATTTTCGAAAGCTTTTGTGTTTATTGTATGGGGAGCCAAAGAAGGGTGGTAGGTAGGGGGTAGGTGTGTTCGGGAGAAATATAGAGGAACAAAAAATAATAGGGCCAGCTCATATATTTGACCCCTCTAGGAGTTCAGCTACGGCCGATATAAACTATTTTCGACAGCTTTTGTGTTTTTTTTATGGAAGGTAGTGAATAAGCAACAAAAAATAACACAAATATGCATTAAGAATAACATAAAGCTTATTGCGGGGAAAAACCAACGTACCTGTTTCTTATTCAGGTCACTGCAGCAGGATCCCTAAGTATTCATATAGTTTATTAAGTACTCAGAGAAATAACTGAAGCAACGGGTAGACCGCAAGCTCACCTCAGTGCAAAAGTGTATGAAAAGAGAACAGAGAACAAATAAACAGTTATTCTCTTGCGCTACACGACCTGTTGTTTACATTTATTCGCTTGCAGCCTTGCTTGCCGTGACTGCTACTGCCGTGAGAATCAGGGTGTATTCAGTTGATGAATATATTCATGCAGGGCTCTAGTATGTATCTCTCTTTTCGCCTTGAGCGTGGCTCACCTGTTTTTTATTTTGTGCTGTGCTGGCTCAGTGGAAAAGGAGAAGAGTAGAGATTACTCTTAGAAAATTGATTAGAATTAAGGAGAAAATTGATTACTTTAAACATACTTATTATTAAAATATCGAAACAAAAGTACCACTATGCTGTGCTGTAGCACAATTATAATATTTTACAACTTATTTCATAAAAATCGATCCAGTACTTTTGGAGTTTACTTGGAAACAAACATTTCCACTTCAATTTTATATAATAGTATAAATATAGATTACATATATACTAGCAGACCACAGTGGTCCTAGGCTTCGCCAAGAACATTTACTCTTTATACATAAAGAACGCTTACGTGTTACTCTTTGAATGACAGTGAAGAGAGATAGGATTCATATAAAAACTAGTAAGGGTGGAGCTTCAGCAGAGTACCGAAGCTCAAATACCCCCCGCGGCCATATTGAAGTATATTCGAAGTCTTTAGCCACGACATACACGATGACATTCAGTTTTATATATTAACGAAAGTTTTCCTATTTTGATTACGTCATTTTGTATGAGAAGTAGGCGTGATTCTGATCCAATTTTGTCATATATCATAGAGATGGTTCATATTATATATCAAAGCTAAAGTGCAAAATTTCAAGACACTTCATTCATTTTTGTGGATTTTTAAAAGATTTAACGTTTAAAATAAAGCCAATTTGTATGGGAGGTAGGCGTGGTTTTCATTAGATTTTTCCAAATATCATAATGGTAGTCGTTGTTATATTTCAAAGCCTATATGCAAAATTTCAAAACATTTCTTTAATTTGAGTAGATTTTTAAGAGGCTTTACTTTTAAAATAAAGTCACTTTGTATGGGAGGTAGGCGTGGTTTTCAACCGATTTGGCTTATTTTCGAACTTGATCTTCTTTTTTTAAAAATAAACTTATGTTTTGAATTTCATCGCGATAGCTTTAAAATTGCGGCTGTAATCGTGTCGACAGACGGACAGACAGACGGGCACACGGAAATCTACTCAGGAGATGATGCTGATCAAAAATATATACATTTTTCTTTACCTGCCACGCCTCCTTCTTGGCGTTACAAACGTAATGACAAATTATACCCCAATATGTTGGGGTATAAAAATCCTAAGCACACGCTGAAGGTGATCATAGAATCGCCTTAAGACAAAAAAAAATGAGACAAAATACAAATGAAATAAAAAACAGTCTTTCTTTTGTTTCGTTTTGTAGTAAAATACTCCTTTACCGTGCTGTAGTAGCACAAGTTTGATATTTTAAAACTTATTTCATAAAATTCAGCCCTGGGTAGAAATACATCTTTATTTCGCATCATATACGAAAAGATTTTAGTAAAGTCTAAATTTGCCTTCTCTTATTATTTGCAGAAAATGCGTCAATTCCAAAAAATACTCGAAGACTTGAGTTCACGTGTCGCTTCGGCTGAGAACACAAATGCAACATGGGCGCTACCAGCCACACCGCAGGAAGCCACCGACCAAATGCAACACCTGCAACGCTTGCGGGACAAAATGACCACCGCTGGCGCTCTGCTGGATGATTGCAATGAGCAACAGTCCTTTTTCACAGCCAATCAGGTGCTGGTGCCAGCACCTTGTTTATCAAAACTGGAGGATCTAAATACGCGGTGAGTTTAAGTTATTTGTCTTTTCTTACATATAAAAACTTTTATATTCGAACAGAGATGTGTATGAATGCAATCACTTCACGTTTCAGGTCTTTGGATTTTGTTGAAATTGATTGATAAATAAATAATAAAAAATAAATAAAATAAATAAATTATTTCAATTATTGAGAAAAATGCAAAAAAAAAATACAGTTGTGTTTGCCAGCCCTCGTAAAACTCAGAGTGACTATCGAAATTATTGTCATTGATAATTCCCATGCAAAAAATCGAAAAAGAAAAAAACAACACACATGCGTCGTTGGCCACACGAGAAAAGCAAAGCTATTTTACTCTCATATTTAAGTTAATACCTGGAAAACTAGTCGTGGTCGAACGAAACGCAAACCGGTTTCAAAATCAGCACAAAATTTTCCTTAAATATATTGCGTAAAAACTTTTAAATTCGTGCTACTTGAATGCATTGTTAAGTCAAATCACAATTGATTGGGAATGGTGACATTGAAATCAAGTCATGATTAATTTTTTTTTAGTCTTATCACGAAATTGAATAAATACTGCAATCAAAAATTTTACTCATTGATTGCGACTTCAAAGAATGCAGCTCCAAATGATTGCAATCTTACACAGCTCTGTATTCGAAATATCAATTTAAATGTTAAAAATAATTTTGCAGAATGAAACTACTACAAATCGCCATGGATGAACGCCAGAAGGTGCTCTGCAATGCCGGTGCCAATCAGGCACTCGAAAATGGCGAAGACGGACGTAACACATCGAACAGCGGCACAATTGGACCTTTGCCCAATTTGGGCCAGAGCGTTAAACCGCCCTGGGAACGCGCTACCACCGCCGCCAATGTGCCTTACTATATAGAGTAAGTTAGCGATGACGCAAAGTGTTTTAATTTCTAATATTTTTGTTTGATTCGCAAAGTCATGAGCGTGAAACCACCCACTGGGACCATCCAGAAATGATTGAACTTATGAAGAGTCTAGCAGATCTGAACGAGGTGCGCTTCTCCGCCTATCGCACGGCCATGAAGCTGCGTTCAGTGCAAAAACATTTAGGTAAGTTGGAGAGCAGAGCTGAAGCTGAAACTAGTTGAGCTGAGTCGAGCCTAGAAAGAGCTAGCTGGTTTGAACTTAGCTTAATATTAATTTTGTCTTATATCAATGCAATCGTATTGCTGAAATTCCCATTACGAAATATGCAAAAGTAAAATTTCGATACATCTTCGCGAAGAATTTGATACCAAGCAAACTCCTTTTTCAATACCAACTTCGACTTTTTTTATTTCTAACAATTAACAACTTTTACACTAGCTTTGGATCGTATTCCCATGACCACCGCCATTGAATCGTTTGATCGTCATGGTCTACGTGCACAGAACGATAAACTTATCGATATACCCGATATGACAACAGTGCTACATTCACTCTACGTCACTATAGATAAAATCGATCTGACGTTAATGCTCGATCTGGCGATTAACTGGATATTGAATGTCTACGACTCGCAACGTACAGGCCAGATACGTGTTTTGAGCTTTAAGGTTCATTTATGTCATTAAATGTCACGTTCTGTGCTTTAACCAGACCTATTTTTCCCACAATATAGGTTGGTTTGGTGCTGCTCTGTAAAGGGCATCTCGAGGAAAAGTATCGTTATCTGTTTCGTCTCATTGCCGATCCGGAACGAAAGGTAGACCAAAGAAAATTAGGCTTGCTGCTACACGATTGCATACAGGTGAGCTACTTTGTCTTGATTGAGTTAAAAAAAAAAAAAATTAACTTATATTTTTGCCTGACTAGGTGCCACGCCAATTGGGCGAAGTTGCTGCTTTTGGTGGTTCAAATATTGAACCTTCGGTGCGTTCCTGCTTAGAGCGTGCTGGCATTTCACAAGATGGTAAGCTTTTGATGATATATTTGGTTTTTTAATTTAGAGTTAGTTTCTATCACTGGATAAATCCTATCCCTACATTTGAATGGAACGCATTAAATCTAAACAAATTTTCAGCATGGCAGATATAAAAATAAACCATTGGGCAATAGATATTTTATATATATATATGAAAAATAGTCAATCATTTATCATCTAAGTTATGTTACTTTCTCATCTTAAATCTCTAAACAGCAGAGATGAAAGAAAAATCAATAAACATCTATATTAATCGATAAATTTAAAAATATTTGATATATTTAACTGCTTTCATTAACATCTTCAAAAAATATTCAAACAGAATGTTTGACCAATTTTAAACTACTAATGTATAGAGCAGAGTACGTATAACAATTAAAATTCTTAGGATATCTTTGCTTTGAGTTATCTTAACTATGAATTTACGATATTCAAAGCTTAAGACCGTCCTCAACAGAGCTGGCAGGTGGAGGGATTTTTTCCGTATTTCGGGATTTTCAGACTTATGCGGTGTGGTGGAAAAAATTGTGATCAGATCTAGGAAAATGTAGAGCTAGTAAAAATAAGCCGTTTTCTAAATTTTTGTAACCACCTTATCAAACAAAAATAAATCATCTCTGAACTTAAATTATTTTAATTGGTTTGCCTTCACAGATGATAGGGAAGTCTTAAACAGGACGACAAAATTAAGATTTTTTTTCTGCGGCATAACTTTTTGGTGTCTATTTAAAAACATTGGATAAGGACGTTCTAAGCCTATAATTCACATTGTTTGAATTGACTCTGGTTCTCGAGATAAACCGTTATTTTAAAAATTAAGGAGGTTTCACCACATATTTTGGAATAACTCAAGAACAAATTATCCGATTGGGTAAAATTAAAAATTCCAAAATCTGCAACTAAATCATCTGTAAGTTACGTCTACATTGGTTTCTAATTAGCTTAATAGTTTCGGAAATATTCAGAAAGTTCTTCCGAAAAAAAAACATTTTTTATGTAAAATTTAAATTTTTTTGTTGTTTCAAAATTCATAAAAAATCGAAAACTTCAAATTGCCCTTTTTTGATATTTTGTCGAAAACACAAATATGTAACAAATGAAACTTGCCATATTTCTTAAAAATCTATTGACAACTTTTAATTTAATTCATAATTTGGTGATGGTATCTCATTTTGATAAAAATTTCTAAATGAATACAAAAATCAATAACACAGAGAATAATAAAATTACATCATTATGAAAAAACGAGTTAAGACAATCGAAGACGACAAATGGGCCTCCTCATACTTAATTATGAGAGGAAGGATAACAGTAAAATGTTATAAAACTTTAATAACAGATGCAGTCGTCTGTGAAGAAATCGCTGATAACGATATCAGTATATTCACAGACGGCTTTCTGATGAATGGCAGAACCGAGGCAGGCGTTTATATAGAAGAGCTGAGCCTATCCTGTGTACTGAGGTTAGGAAGGTTTGTGTCTGCGTACCAGGCGGAAATGGTGTGGGGCTTGGTGTGTTGCATGCACTGGACCACCTGATAGATGACCGGGTCAATGGCAAGAAAATTGTCATTGCCCTTGACAATCTGTCGGTGATTCGGTGCATGCAGCGTGCAGGCGTCACTTCAGGTTGGCCATAGAGTGTCTTACTAAACTCAATAGGTGCGCTCAGACAAATGAGCTCACACTTATGTGGTTGAGAGGACATTCTGGCATAGAACAGAATGAAAATGCTGATACCTTAGCGAGAGAAAGATCAGCAGAAGAGTTTTGTGGACCAGAGCCACGTATCGCTATAGGCGACAACATGGTGGCAGGCCTTATGAAGCAATTGACGGACTCGGAACACCGTACAAGGTGGGAAGAAGACGTCAATTGCAGGCAATCGAAGGCGGACGTGAAATGGTGTTGTCTTGAGGCAGCAAAAGTTATCCGTTACAATCGAAGGACTTTAAGCTGGCTTACTGCACTGGTCACAGGTCACGGTCCCTACATGTAGCATCTCTAGGTTATGCCTAGAGGAGCCGGAAGCAGCAGCACACATTCTGTGCCAGTGTCCGACGGTGGCAAGCATAAGATTGAACATTCTGGGGCGTTCATTTATGGGCGCTGACCTACAAGGATATGCTTGGGGTGACAAAGGATACTAATGTAAGGAGCATGCTCACGTATGAGGGCTCCGAGCGGTAGCATCCTTTGTCCAATGGGGACGAAAAGGGACCCACTGTGGTCCGCTTCGGCCAATCTCCGATTTATTATATATGCTTGTTGCTTTAGCTTGTGCCGAAATCTCAATCGTGTTGTGAATTGTTGAATAGAATCGTGTTATGAATTTCTCAGAGCTTTACAAGCAATGCATACGTACACTCATATGCAATAGATTATAACCACTCATAACTATTGACAAGAACTTTATTAAAACTAATGATACAAGAAAAGAGAGTGATATGTGCTTATCTCAACAACATTATCAAAAGACATTTGAAAGTCAATATAACGGTAGTTTATTAATTTTGCTTAACGCATAACGAAAAAAGCTGCATAATTTTCGGTGCAATTGATTATAACCATAAAGCTTATTTGAAAAAAATCAACACAAAAATTAAGGTTAAACAAAAAGTTAAGCTTTATTCATAAAAACTAATTTACGTAGGATATTTTAATAATGAGTATTTCCACCTTGCTTACTTATTACTTCGAAAATACGATTTTTAAGTGAGTCATATAGAGCTTTGAGATAATCAAGGGATATTTCTGCCCAGGCAGCTTTTATGCCATTCGTAAGTGATTCTTTTGTCTCGTATTGTCTTCGTCCTTCGTACACCTTTCGACTAAGCCAATCCCAAACATTTTCTATTATGTTCAAGTCAGACGAATACGGTGGCCAGTTTAAAGTTTCGACACTTTGGCTAGCAATGAAAGACTCAACAATGCCTGCAGTGTGAATTGGTGCATTGTCCTGTTGCCAAATAAAGTACAAAGGTCCGAAAAGTTGTCTGAACTTTGGAAAAACCGATTCCAAAATTGCCTTGTAGGATGCTCCAGTCATTCTCCAAGTTTCAAATCAATTGTGTCGTAATAGGATATTGCTCCCCACACCATAACACCACCCTCGCGGCTATGATGACGGCTCAAAAATAGCTCCTCCTTTCTTAAATCATGAAAACAGTGGTTGTAACCGTCGGGTCCGTCGAGGTTGAACTTCTTTTCATCAGTAAATATAATTATTTTCCAATCATTTGAAGTTTGTCCTTAGCGAATGTTCCATGTCATATGATTTCTTGCAAGCTCAAGTCGATTTTTTTCCGATAGGGGGTTAAAGGTGTTTTTTTTTTAGTTTTTTGCGCTTGGGGTGACCACTAGCAGCGATGGTACGCATAATAGTCCACCTACTGGTTGAAACGCCAGCCGCGTGCTTGATTTTACTCAAAGATAGTGCTGAATTTGAAGCTACTGGAACAATCTTACGCTTTTCTTTTGCTGTTAAGGCTTGTGGGCGACCTGCAACGTAATTTTTCCTATAAGATTCGGTGTGTTTTAAATAATTTACAATCGTGACGTGGTGTCTGCCAAGCTTCCGAGCGATTCTGCGATTAGAATACCCTTCGGAATAATAAGCATCAATTTTAGAGCGTGCTGCTATGGTTAATATTTTTTTCTCCATATTAAACTTAATACAGCGTCTTAATTTTGTTACTCGAACACAATTAATAAATTTTGTACTTTGCACCTGAGGAGTTTGTCCGAACGCACTTAAACAATGACTGGTTATAATCAATTGCACCAAGAATTATACAGCTTTTTCGATATGCGTTAAGCAAAACTAACAAACTACCGTTATATTAACTTTAAAATGTCTTTCAGTATTGTTGTTTCGATAAGCACATATCACTCTCTTCTCTTGTATCATCAGTTTTGTTAATGCTCTCAGCAACAACAAAAAATAATAATTTCTTCTCAATAGTTATGAGTGGTTATAATCTATAAATATAAATTTTAAGTGTATATAAATGCTTGCGTCGCTAAAAAGATTTCAGTCTGCTGGCAGACTCCAATCAGTTAGGGAAAGGTCGCTTTGTCCACCAGATGTCTGAGAAAATAAGGCGTTGCAATACGAAGAAGCGATGCATAGTTCATTATATTAGTTTACATTTTGTTTAAAAAAAAAACGCAGTGCTACTACCCTGTAGGAAAATCAACTAATTTAAAAGTAGTTGATAAAGTAGTTTTTTGTCAACCACAACTAGTTGAAATTCTGACTTTTTTCCATAGAACGAACTAACTTATTTTGTATGGTGATGTCCGCTAAATAAGTCAATTGACTGTCGTCTGCATGTATTTTCAACTACTTGTTAAATTAGTTACATTTAAATTATTTTTTAATTGCTTTAAAATAACCAATTGAAAACTATTACTGATGGCCAAAAGTTAATAATATTTGATGAAATAACATGGTTAAATATATATAAGCTTGTAATCTAATAAAAATTTTCAATTAAAACATGCCAACATCAGAGTAGTTGCCGCCTTAATATAATTCAAAGTAGTTTATCAATCACTGGTTTTTAAGTAGTATTTCAATTACTTCATATATTGAAGTGGATGCCGCCTTAATATAATTCAAAGTAGTTCATATACTGGTTTATTTTAAACTAGTTTTTTAATTAGTTGTTTTTAAAAACAAGTTAGTTTGTTCCTATAGGGTACATATAAGCCATCATATAAATCAAGAATCGTTTTACGAATATTGTTCAGTAACTGCTTGTGTTGTTGTTATTAATACGTATGAATGAAATATTTGCATATATGTATATATTTCTTGCGTTTTTTAGTTTGCTATTGTTTTTGTTAATCTTCTGCAATATATTTTGCTTGTTGAAATTTATATATTCAAATATATTTAAAATATATATAAGTTCTTTACTGCAGGAAAAATAATAAATTCATATTATTCCGAAATATTAATTTCACTTTATTAAACAGAAGATTGCATTATATTTATTTTAAACCAATATAAAACTGAACAAGAACAACAAATTCATCAACAAATATATCAAACAAAAAATTCTACGTCCACACTTACGATGCTATCGAAACTGTGTCTTTTTTTAAATAATGTATAAATTACCAAATACTTGGTAAGGCGTTTTAATGAAGAAGTACTTGGGAGGCTGAAAACTGCCAAAGCCAGCTTATAAATAATACTAGGTTTTTTTTTAATTTAACGGTGTAAAAAATAAAAAAATTAACAGCAGTTGTGAAAAGAAATCATCGCCCTCAACTTATTCTTAAACCGTTGAAAAGTTCGAATACTAAAAAAAACAAAAAAAAATGTCTGCACTGTTTTCTATATATAATTGACTATTGATACTTAAGTGAAGAACCTGAAGACTTAATTTATCTTGTTAACCCCTAACAAATAATCAATTTCGCCTCACTGTATTCTTCCAGCTATTATAGATAAATTTAAGTTAAACCTTATTCAAAATTTTTAACAAACTAAAATGTAATGGTCGAAAGATGATTACTTCCCTTTTCTCACATCTACGCTATCATCTCTATCGCCTTGAATGTCAAGCAAGCGCATTATAATTAACAGCACGATTTTCCGGCACGTTATCGATAAGTATCGTACTTGCATTAGCAGCACCAAGTCTAACTTGACATCAAGCTAACACGTTATCGATAAATCGATTAATATAGATGTTTCTTTAATACCAACATTTTTCTTTTATTATTTCAGCTAATAACGAAAAACAAAACATCGATCGCTATCGATATCCATTTAAAAATATTATTTCCTCTAATTCTCTTCCCTCAGTTCAAGATGGTGGTAATCAGGAAATAGCGATTGAGGCGCATCATTTCCTTGGCTGGCTGCAACATGAGCCACAAAGTTTGGTTTGGCTGCCAGTGTTGCATCGTTTGGCTGCAGCAGAAACAGCCAAGCATCAGGTAAGTGATGTACTCGACTGGGTGCCAGACGGTGGTGCTTAAAAGTCTATGCACTACAACAACAACAATAATAACAATAAAAACATCCATATAAATTAATTTCATGTCTGCCACTTAACACATTTCCGTTTTTTGTTGTTGCTACACTCCTTTTCACAACACAGGCAAAGTGCAACATTTGCAAAGAGTACCCGATAATTGGCTTCCGTTATCGTTGCCTGAAGTGCTTCAACTTCGACATGTGCCAAAAGTGTTTCTTCTTCGGACGCAATGCCAAAAATCACAAATTAAGTCATCCCATGCACGAATACTGCACAACGGTAAGTGTTGCTAGGTTGCGCGTTTTCAAAAGAAAAAGTAGTAGAAATATTTTAAAAAGTGGCATAAAATTTCACTAATTGGCCTCTCTTGTTGAATGTTTTCCTTTTACTCCATTTTTAGACCACTTCCACCGAAGATGTGCGCGACTTTACGCGAGCTCTGAAGAATAAGTTCAAGAGTCGAAAATATTTTAAGAAGCATCCACGTGTGGGCTATCTGCCGGTGCAGAGTGTGCTGGAAGGTAAGTGTAGCGAAAAAATAACCTTTATAACGGTAATAAGATTTGTGCATTATTAAATTGATTATGGGCATAATTGGAGAAAATTCCTAGTAGGTAAAATTGCGCTTTTTTGAAGAACAATACAATACAACTTGTTTTTTATCCATAAAAACCTAAAAATTCTATTTTAATTTCCATGATATGCCAACAAGATTTCCCTTATTACCTCCTATTAGGCGACGCTCTCGAAAGTCCCGCTCCCAGCCCTCAACACACCACACACACACTACAGAACGACATGCATTCACGTCTCGAAATGTACGCTTCCCGCTTGGCTCAGGTCGAATACGGCACCGGCTCAAACTCCACACCCGACAGTGATGACGAACATCAGCTAATCGCTCAATACTGCCAGGCATTGCCAACTAACAATGGCAGCGGACCCAAGTCACCGGTGCAAGTCATGGCGGCCATGGATGCCGAGCAACGTGAAGAGCTTGAGGCCATCATACGTGATCTCGAAGAGGAGAACGCCAACCTGCAAGCTGAATATCAACAGCTGTGCAGCAAACAGAACAGCACCACACCTGACGAACTCGGAATGAATCATTCCACTTCGGCCATGGGTGGTCTGGGCATGAGCGGGGGCCTCAATGCCGCTGGTCAAGGTGAACATGGGCAGGTCAGTTGCTAAAGTTACTGCAATATAATTCAGCTCCCTTCATAACTGTTTATTATTTAAATTATTTAGGACATGATGGCCGAAGCCAAGCTATTGCGTCAGCATAAGGGACGTCTGGAGGCGCGTATGCAAATACTTGAAGATCACAATCGTCAGTTGGAGGCCCAGCTGCAACGTTTGCGTCAGCTTCTTGACGAACCGAATAATGGCGGTGCCGGTGGTCCTGGTTCGGGCTTAAATTCAAAGCCGAATACTTTGCAGACGCGTTCGGTGACAGCGTCACAACTAAACACAGATTCACCAGCTAAGATGAATCAACAGAATGGACACTATGAGCAGAATACAAGTGAGTGACCAAAAATATCGGTGTTTTTATTTGAATAAAAACAGGTTGAAGGTGGATTCTTTAAAAAATGGAAGATCGCCTGAAAATCTCAAAACTACTTTGCATATATGGTCTCATATGGAAAACAGTATACTTAATTTTTCATTCACAGTTTTTATTGCTTTCGATTTTAATACATAAGATTGATACCCGTACCATTTAAATGTTGTCGTCACTTGTTTGTGTCTACCCAAGAAATAAACCAACCCACAACATTTGATTACCCAAGCAACTCCCTTTAGAAAAACATTGTTTTCGAGGAAGTAAGGAAACTTCTGAATGAATTACCTTTTTATAAAAAAAAGGTAATAAAAGTAATGTTCATATATAAGATTATAAATCTAAGACTACATAAAAGATGAAATTAAATAAGTCATAAATCTTTTAATATTTAAAATCGATAGTCTTCGATAATATCAGTATCAGACCTGTAAAAAAATGTAATCATTTATGATTTAAAATCATTCAAATCCCAATCAATGATTTGAAAAAATTAATGCAATCAATTTTTCTAATCATTGATTGTGATTTGAAATTTCAAGTCGTAATCAATGATTTGAAAAAAATTAATGTAATCATTTTTTTTTAAATTTCAATCACAATCAATGATTTAAAAAATGATTGCATTCGTTTTTTCAAATCATTGATTGTGATTTAAATTTCAAGTCCCAATCAATGTTTTGAAAAAATTATGCATTCATTTTGAATATAAATCACATGATTTAAAATCACAAATGATTGCATTCTTTTACAGATCTGATCAATATATTGTTTAATTTCTACAACACAAATAAAGTTAATAAATTTTTACAGAATAATGTCTGTAATAAGTAATGAAAGGTAAATTACTAAATAGTTTCGACAGTTTCGAAAAATTTCGGCAAATAAAATATATATACGTGGATTTTGTCAGAATTATGTATGATTTATTCCAATAAATCTAAAAATATCGATATGTTTTACATAAATTACGTAAATAAGTTTTGACAGTTTTAAAAATTTCCCTTTTTTGGGAAATTTTCTAATTTTAATTTTTTTTTTTGCATACAACTTTATTTGATATTAGTTTTTTAAGCTTTAAGCTCTTTGACAAAATTTCCCTCTGGGAAAATTTTTGAAATGTTCTTTTCATAGCAAGAGATCGTTATTAGTTAATTTTTAAAAGTGCATATAGCATTGGGAAGGTTGAAAAACTGATATCACCAGCTTATTTCAAAGTTAAAATTGTTTTTATTTTACTGCAAAATCAAAATAATACAGACGGTTTTTAAAATTATTGTAAAACAAAAAAGATCAATGAGTTGGCCAATAACAAAATGTTTATAAATAGGCGCCGAATGGTGGACAAACTTACGAACCGGCACAACCCTGATTTATTCCTTCAAATGAATAGACACCTAAGTAATTTTAGCAGTTTTTTAAATATTTCCCCTAATGGGGATTTTGTTTTAATGTTTTTTTTTTTAGTTAATAAGGAACATATTTTTAGTTTTGATTTTATTGCATAGAACTTAATTTGATATTGGTTTTAAATGCTTTAACAAAATTTCCCTCTTTGCGACAATTTTTAAAATGTTGTTTTCATAAAAAAAACGTTACTTGTTGCTGTTTTTATAAAAAATTAAGCTCTTTGGCAAACTAAACCTTTCAAAAAAGGTTATTAAGATTTAGTTTTCAACGCTTCAATAAGTTTTGCCAATTTTGTAAATTTCCCTTTTTGGGATTTTTTTTTAATTTTTGTTTGTGTTGCATAGAATTAAATTAATATTAGTTTTTAATGCTTTACACTCCTTCACAAAATTTCCGTCTTGGGTATAGTTCTTAAAATGTTCTTTTCATAACAAAAAACGTTATTCGTTTTTATTATTTGTTCAAATTATTAATTGTTATTTGTTCAAATACGATTACATATTTATATAAAATTTTCAGCATTTCAATCAATTTTGATAATATTTTAAAATTCCCTTTTTCGGGAAATTTTTTCGTATTCTGTTTTCATGGCAAACAACTTTATTAAATATTAGTTTTATAAGCTTTAATCACTTAAATGTTGTTTTAAAATGTTGGGAAATTTTTTAAAATGTTGTTTTCATAGCAAAAAAAGTTTTTTATTGTTGTTTTTATGATAAATTAAGCTATCTGAAAAGTATACTTTTGAAATAGGAATATTTTTGTATTTAGTTTCGCCAATTTTAAAATTTCCCTTTTCAGGATTTTTTTTTAATTTTATTTGTATTACATATAACTTTATTTGATAATAGTTTTTTAAGCTTTACGCTGTTTGACAAAATTTCCCTCTTTGGTATAGTTTTTAAAATGTTACTCTCATAACAAAAAACTTTGTTAATTGTTGCAGTTGTTATGATTAACTTTGGCAAACTATACCTTTGTAATAAAATTATTAATTTTTAGTTTTCAGTGTTTGAATAAATTTTGACAGTTTTTCAAATTTCCCTTTTTGGGAAATTTTTATGAATTTTGTTCATTGCATACAACTTTATTTGATATTAGGTTTTAATGCTTTAAGCTCTTTAACAAAATTTCCCTATTTGGGAAATTTTTTAAAATGTTGCTTTCATTTCAAACAACTTTATTTGTTGTTGTTCTTATGATAAATTAAGGTCTTTGACAAACTTAACGTTTGAAATAAGATTATTTTTGTATTTAATTTCAAAGTTTCAATAAGTTTTGCCAAATTTTTTAAATATCCCTTTTTGGGAAATTTGTAAAATCTTGTTCGTATTGCATAGAACTTTATTTGATATTAGTTTTTACTGCCCTACACTCTTTGATAAAATTTCCCTCTTTGGTATAGTTTCTAAATTGTTGTTTTCATAACAAAAAACCGTATTAGTTGCTGTTTTTATAATTAATTAAGCCCTTTGGCAAACTATACCTTTCAAATAAGATTATTAATATTTTGTTTTCAATGTTTGAATAAGTTTTGACAATTTGTAAATGTCCCTTTTTGGGAAATATTTATGCATTTTGTTTTCTTTGCATACGACTTTATTTGATACTAGTTTATAATGCTTTTAGCTCTCTGACAAAATTTTCCTATTTGGGATAATTTTCAAAATGTTGTTTTCATAGCAAAAAGCGTTACTTGTTTATGCTTTTATGACAAATTAAGTTCTTTGGCAAATTATTCTTCTCAAATTAGTTTATTTGTATTTAGTTTTTAACGTTGCAATGGCAAAAATTTCAGTTCAACGAAATTTTTTCAAAAGTTTTTGAATGGACAGATGCAAATTTCCCCTTTTTTGGGATACTCTGTTATCAACGCTATTAATTATTTATTATTATTATTTATTTAATAATATAATAATAAATATAATATAATATAATAAATTTTAATTTGGAAAAATTTGCCCTGTTTTGTGATACTCTGTTATAAACGCTATTAAATTTCTCTGTTACGAATACTATTAACCTAACCGTTTAACTGTTTGATTTTGTTTCGAAAAACCTTTTCTGCCTACTCAATTATTTTCCCGCAAATAAGAGTTTACTACTCGAAAACAGAGCAAAATTTTTCTCCCTGTAAAATTAGCAATTATGGCCAAAAATCGAACGCTGCTTGTTGGATTTTTAGGAAATATGTATTTTTATTTGTTAACAAACAAAATTTATTATATTGATGAGAAATATACCATAAATTGATATATTTAAGGCATTAAATAAATGAAAAAAAGCAAATGAAATTAAAAATTTCACTTAAGGACAATTCAATCAATACTTTCTAAAACAAGATGGCAACACATTATGCTACCTTTCATGTTGGTCACTAATATGTGGATTCTCTTGTAATATTATTTTTCGTACAATATGAACATCTAAGTACTAAGTTGTGGCGGCCATGGCGCAGTGGGTAGTGTGTGTGGCCCATACGTCAGATAACCCTGGTTCAAATCCCACCTGACACAGAAAGTTTTTTTAATTGAATTAATATTTTTGTTCGGTCGTAACTGCAAACCATGGCAAACTTGGCAAACCATGGCAAACTTCAAAGAGTAAAAACTGCCATGAAAAGCTTCTTGAGAACATAAGTCGTTCGGAGTCGGCATAAAACTTGTAGGCCCAGTTCTCGATCATTTGTATTCAAACATTTGACAAACACACACAACACAACTGATCATAAGAAGCTCGGACAAAGTACCTTCAAGGGCTGAAATGGCCATTTCCTTATTTTTTAAAAGTACTAAGTCAGAAAAATGTTGTCAACTATACCCAAAGTAATCGTTAAAATGTAAGTTCAATAGTATTTTTTTCGATATGTTCGAGTCAATACGTTTTAATTTTTCATTCGATTTTTTATATATAAAATAAGAATTCATACCAATAATATTTAGAAGATGAAGAAAAATATTCTTATATATTTTTGTCTTTTTCTTGCCATAGAATATGCAACTTTTTGCCATGCAACTCAGCCTCAAAATATATTTTTTATCTCGCCATTTCATTATCATCACTTTATTTTTATACTCCTCATGTGTTTTATTCTCTCTTTCTTTAAATAAAAGTTTTTTAATTCCGATGGAATTATACCCTTATATTTTTCTCATGTGTTTGATGAGTACACAACTTTCCAGCAAGGTTAATATTAGTTTCCACATCTATTCGATATCTAAGGTCTAAGAGCTCATGGGTCAAATCAAGGACAAAACGTGATGAGGTCCTATATTCTGAATAATGAGGACTATACGTATTGTCCTTTCCAGTATTTAATAGAAAATTTCATATGTATGCGGAATCTTACTTACTTAGGTGGCCATAACAACCCTTGTTTGGGTTTCGGCTGACCTCATGTACCTGTTGTATTCAGAATAACTTTCGTATATTACAAAACATTTCAACCCAAGCGACTTTCTTTAACCCAAGCGAAGGTATACTCGTATATTGCTTCCAATATAATTATTCTTTCTTTAGTAGTACAGATTCAATATCAATTTTTTTTTTTTGATATTTTCAAAGACATTTTGTATTTTGGCAAGTTTCTTTATTGGCTTAAAACAATCGGAACGTTCATCTTATATATTAATAAGTAAACTGTAATCTTTAACTCCCTTTTTAACCACTTTTATGACAACAGATTCAGATGAAATAAGTGCACAATATAGTTTTTATTCAAATATTTTGTCATTAAGATAGGTTACAATTAAAAACACCTTTTCCCCATATACGTATAAAACAAGCAACAACAAAGCCACACAGCTCTTTTGAATAGCGTTGCTGCGGTAGTAGATTGCGAGAGTAAAAAAAGGCATATGCTGTAACACATGATACAATGATAAAGCGGGGTACACATTATCGATCATGACTGACAGTTTTTGCTCAAATTCTCTCATATTACGCATGTTCGCGTGTGTGACCATTATTTTTTGTCAGTCAACAGTCAACCACAAAAATTTTTGTGGTTGAGTGACAGTCAGCGGCCATATTTGTTTTTGACTGCTAATGTGTACTGAAAAGCTTCAGTCAAGCATAAATTTAGCAGCGCGAGCATGTATGCGGATTCAAAGTTTTATACGTAGATAATTTTAAATTTGTATGAAATAAAAAAATATATATAAAAGTCCTCTTTTGATAACATAAAATTAATTAACTCACAAATAAAAGTTATTTTTGGTTGATATATTTACGATCAAAAATAAAAAATTTTTTTATATGTTTTCTCCAGTCAAAAATTAAAGTTATTTGTTGACTTATTTGCTTATTTGCTTCTTTTCTTATTATTTTTTTTTTGTTTATTTTACATTTCAGCTAGCGCGATATTTAATAATGCGCCACAAATTCTCTACTTTTTCACCTTTATTGCTCAAATTTCACAATTTGAATGACGGTTTGAGCTTGAGCATGAATGATAGTTTGGCCACTACGAACAATCACTCAAAAGAGTTGAATTTTTGAGTGTCACTCATGGTCGATAATGTGTACCGCGCTTAAGGTAGGCCCATGATACTAAATGCTCTCACGCGTCAACGAAGAGCGGATAATGAGAAGGAAGATGCTTGTCAGTTGATGGCTTGGCCATGCGATGTAGCACCAATTTAATTTCCTCCCATAAAGTTGCAAACATAAACATCCATAAAGTGCGGTCGCGTGTGTTAAATTTGAGTGAAAATATTATAACAGTGTAATAAAAACTATAAAATGTGAAACTCTTAAAATTGCAAACAAATCTGTAACAAATTCTAACCTACAAACTGCGAACGTGAGTATAAAGAAATTTGCGATGAACAGCTGATTTTGACATCAATCTAGCTTTATTCTGCTTTCCACTCCATTCCTCTCCGTGATGAGCTTACCTTATAATTCTGCCATGCTGTAACAGAGCTTTGTGGTTGTTGTTAATTTTTCTTTCCCATCTTCTCAGACACAATCGATTCGCGTTGCTGAGACAAAACATCCCAGAAGGAAATTTGCCGCTTACAATATCAATGCTGTTTTACACACTATGAAGCACGAAGCGCTTCAAGTTCTAATACAATTTTCCGTTACTTTACACAGCACTTGGCCGCCTTAGAATTAATAAATTTTCAACACGCATTGTTTGCAGCAAAGTATCAAGTCTAGCTACTTCTTGCATCTGTAAATGCATGAAGAAAAAAGTAAACATACTACTTTCTCGATGTATCAGATCGAGATTCAGCATACATCGAGTATTAAGCAGTAGATTGCTACATATACTTCTGTTATTGTTCACAAAAGTAGTGCTACGGAAGAAATGTATGAAACCATGCAAGAGATTACTCAGTACTCGGGTTATTTCCTTCTGGGATAAAAGAGGGTGTCGCAATGAAAGTAAATATTTTTATTGCATTGTAAAGTAAACATGTTATGGCAATTAATAAGTTATAGAAACAAACTTTCGAAACAGTTTATTAAGATTATACTTTATTAAGTAGTTTTTATAAAAGTGACAAAAAAATAAGCTAACTACAATTTTTTGAGACATTGAAAACACATACGGAGGATTTGTTTGATGGGTTGAGTGGTGTTTGAGGGGATGGGGGAAGGACAAGTGGGGTTTTTGCCGTTGTTAAAAACGTATGATAAGGCCTTTATCTTATATATTAATACGCCAACACAAATCTTGAACCCCGCATTTCTCAATTTATAGACAGCACATTTGAATGAAACTCATATCATTTAAAAGGTCTGGTTTATACCACCTGCAGAATATAGTTTATATTAAAATGGTTTGTCATTAAAAGTAAAAATTAGAAATAAGAAACACCTTTTTTCCATATAAAAGAAACAACAACAAAATACAAAGACACACAGCTCTGCTGAACAGCGCTACGGCGGGAGAATAGAATGCGCGCGAGTAAAAAAAAATTCAAAAGCTTCAACAGAGCTGTGTGGTTGTTTTTGCTTGTTCTTTCCTATCTTCTCGGACTAACTCGATTAGCGTTGCTGAGACAGGTCCGTAGATAAGGGAAAAGTTTAAGGTGTTCAAACCCCTTCCCCCCATAGGGTCCAGAAAGTATAAATAAATAACACAAATGAGACTTTAAATTCAAAATGTGATTTTTTTTTTTAGATAAGCTGTGATAATGATGTTAATTTTCTTGAGAACTTCACTTAATTGTTGAAACATTTTTTTGGCCAAGTAAAAGATTAACTTTGCTAATAAGACTCATAATCATTATACTAGAATTCATCTCCAAGGTGTTTGTATATTAAAAAATCAGTTTCAATGCTCAAAAAGCCCCTGATATCCAGTAAAATATAATTGATGAAAATTAGCTTGACATTTTTTATGCCATATCTACCCAGCAAACCATAGTTGACGACCATGTCGAGCTCCGACTAATTCGTAACTATTTCGAGCTGTCTTAAGGAAATCGTTACAATTTCGTTACGAAAATATCGGAACAGTTTCACTTTTTATACGAATTAATATAAAATTTCGTTTGTACGACATATTAAAATGCTAACAGAGAAAAAGTTCCTTTCTTTCGAACTGTCTGAACGAATTCGTAACTTTTTCGTAACATTTTCGTTAAGACTGGTTACGAAATCGTTACGATATTTTGTTACAAAGTCGTGTCAACTCCTTCATACGATTTTCGTTACGATTTCGCAACGAAATTGGAAATATTTCGTAATATTCTTAACGAAATCATAACAAACATTTCGCAATCTTTTCAATTATAAAAGTAATCCGATTTCGTTACGAAATCGTAAGGACACATCGTAAAACAGCTTCACCAGGTCAACTTATTAAAAAATGTTTGCATTTTTCATAGCTGATTTTAATTTTGATTTCAATAAACTGCAAGAAATCTAACCTATTTTTATCGTTCACACTAATATTGTTGAATTAGTAAAATTTTGTCACACACATTTTTACTTTTTGTACTAATTTTCGTATATATACTAATTTTTTTTTAATATACTAAATAATACTTATTAAAAGAAATAAAAATTCTCAATTTGAATTATTTTTCAACAAACCATAGCCAAAAATTAAAAAACTTAGTACTCAAAATTGATTTGTAAAAAAAAAAATTAAAAAAACTTATCATCTCTCTTATGGTCATTTAAAAACAGGCATTTTCATAAATTTCCTTTCAGTTATTACTGGTATCACTTATAGATTTTTTATCAAAATCCCCCCTAAGGTAAATCCTGGCTACGGGCCTGTTCTGAAACAAAAAAAAAATAAAGGGTGTTTCAATAAAGGTGAATATTTTTTTTTTTTTGTAATGTCAAGTAGATATGTTCCGATTCAGAACATTTTTTCAAAAATGCCACAAAATTTAAATCGTGCACTTTTATTGGGAACAAATTTTTGTTCATACAAACAGGTGCCAACGGTTTTGTTTGCCTGCATATTTTGTTGCTGTTTTTCTCTCTTTTTCTTCAAAATTATGTTTCGTTTTTGGTTCTTTTTTCATAATTGAAATTCAATTGCGCTCGAAAGTAGAATGGAAGAGTGACTCCGACACTTCAACAGAGCAGTGTGGCATTGTTGTTATTGCTGCTTTTTGAAGTGAAAATATTAATGAATGAACTGTTAATATCATCACTGTTAACGTTAACATCGTTTAGGCTGGCACTGTTAATGACCGCATTTCTGATTTAGCTACCAGGCAAGTAGAAAACATAGCAACGCTTTTGTGTTTTTTTGTACTGGGACCTCACATGGGTGTGTTCAGAAGAAATGTTGAAGGCCAGAAACTATAGGACTAGCTCATAATTTGACCTGTTTAGGGGTCAATTCAGAAGAGATATGTCTTACAATCGACAGTTCTTGTGTTTTTTGTATGATGACCCCATGAAGTGTGGCTGATAGGGGATATGTATGTTAAGAAGAAATATTGAAAAGCATAAACTAATAGGACCAGCTTATATATTTGACAGGTCTAGGCTTAAAATTGGGAGAGATATAAATTATAATCGACAGTTTTTGTGTTTCTTGTATGGTTACCTACAGAGGTTGGCTGATAGGGGGTAAGTGTGTTCAAAAGAAATGTTGAAGGGGAAAAAATAATAGGGCCAGCTCATATAATTGACATCCCTAGGAGTCAATCCGGGAGAGATATAAACTATAATCGCCGATTTTTGTTTTTCTTGTACGGGGATCCCAAAATGGATGGCAAATAGAGGTTAGGTGTGCTTAGTAGAAATGTTGAAGGATCACCTCTATGGGTCAGTTCTGTAGAAAGTTTTTTTATATTCGAAAATTTAATGATTTATTCAAAAGAAGGTTCTTAAAACCTCGAAAAATATTTACCGAAAAATGTTACTATGTGACTATGATACTAAGTGAAGACTTTAATATTATATATACTACAGTCGATACTAGTTATCTTTAAAATGAAAAGATTTACATAATAGTAGAATTCTTTTGACATTCATTACTTTTCTGAAAGAAGGCGTAAAAATTGGATATTCCTCCATTCCTCCATTCCTCCATTCCTCCATTCCTCCATTCCTCCATTAAGTAACCAAAACTAGGTTTGCCTCTAATTATTTTGTTTTCTCTTTTATTGTTTTTTATTTCGTTTTCCTAAATAACCAGTAAAATGTTATAATATCACATTACTGAGTTCTAATAGCTAATTTACCAGCTATTATTTAACATTACGTCCAAATGAATTTCCATCCATTTAAATAGCATTAATTGTACCCACAAAAGTACGTCCACTTAAATTTATGCTAAAGTGTTAAACAATAATTTACTAAATGTCATCAATGTTCCTCTTTTTCTCTCTCTCTCTCTCTCTATTTTTTTTGTGCATCCACCCCGATTTGTGCGCCCTGTGTTAAACATAAACCAACTAATTCTTGCATCCGCAATTTTGTGTCACTTCATGCATCAAACACAAAACAAACAAAAAATACAACCAAACAAATCAATCCCATCCATTCAAACGCATACCCACACACAACCTGTAGAAGGCATGATGCTGCCCGGCATGCCTGATCATGGAATGTCCGGCATGGGTAAACATCAACTTGGTGGCGGTTATGGACCGATGCAGCAACAACAACATCAACGTTTGGCAAGTGGCGTTGTTAGTGGCGGAACCGGAAATGGCGGCATTGATATGGGCAGCGGTGTTGGTCATGCATTAATTGGCGACGATGGTCGACCGCCACCGCCGCCACATTCAAGTTTGCTTCACAACTTGGCGGGTAAAGATTTTTTTAAAAAAAAAAGCATAGAAAAATGTAGATGTTGTTGTGAAAAAATATTTTAAATTGCATGATAATGAAATATATTCTAAAATTTCGAATTACTTCTGTTTGCTCAATTTATAAGTTGTTTATAAGATTTGTTTTTGATTTTATGAATGCTGCTTTGTTTTTGCTCTTGTGAAGCTTTGTTTTTTTTTTTACCTTGCCTGTCTTTTTGAACTTGTTTTGCATTGAAAGCATTTACTTTAATTTGTATTCTCCATATTTTCTGTTCGCTTGATTTTTAAATCTCCTTTGTAAAATTTCTTTTTTAACTACAATAAATTAACATAAGTATCTATAGCAATACTTTGTGATTAATCGAATAATCTACATTTGTTATTTATTGATACGAAATTATTAAAAAAAAAAATACTAATTTTCCCATTAACCTCTATCAATTTCTATTTCATTTCTTTTATCTGCTACCTTGGATTGATTGCTCCGCCTAGACCATTCCTAAGTTTAAGCGCAGTGGATACTTTTTAACAAAACGGTAAATAAAATTTTACAGACATTTTTCAGCTCACATGCATGTTATTGTGGTTTCAACAATATTTTATTTATAAAGTGTGTCACAAGCACAGTTAAATTGCCCTCAACATTTCAGTGAACCTTAAACTGTGCTGTTGCTGGAATTAAAAAAAAAAACAAAAGATAAAAATGATTGCAACAATTTGAATATTCCAAAATTGAAACATTTTCGTAATGATTTTAGTATGATTTATATTAACTCTTTTTTAAGTCAATTTTATACGGACTGTTATCAAATGAAAGCATAATCTACGATATTTTTTAAATTTTAATGGTACGAGCGAAATTTTGAATGTAAGCCACAATATTTCGATATAAATTAAATATTAAATTAAACCAAAAACATACCACAATCTTATCAGTACTACGTGATTTTATTCGTATCATCGAACAAAGACTTATTTTCATTGAAAAAATAACCGAAATACCCATTGCCAACGGAAAATATTGAAAATGTGAAATAAGTTTTGAAATTATTCCTGGAAAATCATTTTGTACTCTTGTTCTTTTCGACATTTTGGAACCAAACACCCTTTGAACCGATTTTATTTTGGCTCTTTTTATGTAAAAACTTCATTGAAAAGTTCACCGGAACGCCGTTTCATGCAAATTTGAGCAAGGCTATATAATCAACAGATCCATGTTAAAAGCCTATGCGAGTCGATTGAGAATGCCGAAAGACGCTATCTAAAGACCAATCGTTTCCGAGATATCTTACGCGATCCGACGGATCCTGGGTAGAATCCATCCAAGAAACGCTTTTGCTACTCATGGAAACTTATTTTTCATATTGTAAAGAACCGAATCAAAACGGAGCTAACAGCAACTTGGAAATGACACTAATAGAACCCGTGCAGAAACTCCACAATATTTAACAAGATCAACTGCAGGGCCAGACGGTATCCTACCGGCCATGATGTAACATGCCCTTCCCAGCACCATGCCCTGACTATCTTGAAATATTCATCAGTTGCCTCAAGGCAGGACGTGTTGCAAAAATATGGAGAGAAGTGCGAGTTGTCTTCATTCACCACATGATTACAGGCCTATTAGTCTCTCATAGTTCTTGATGAAAACGCTAAAGTGAATAATAGATCCTAATATAAGAGAATCTTTTAACGATACTTATGTCTGCAGTGTGCAACACGCCTACCTTAAAGGTAAATCGTTCGAAACGGCACTGCATGAGGTGGTTTCAGTCATAGAAAACTTCATCGCAAGGAATGTACTTTAGCAACATTTTTAGATATCAAAGAAATTTAGATAACAACAGTAAACAGTAACAGTAAAATAACCTAATGTATTTAGGAAATGCTCAATAGCAGACGTATAAGCTCATAAATGGAAATGAGAGTGGTGAGGAAAGAGGTACACAACAAGAAAGAGCCATAACTTCCCTTTACTGCATGATTGTGCTTGATAAAATTCTCACTACCATCAAAACTGGTGGAACAAAAATGATAGCCTATGCTGATGACGTCGCCATCCTGATATACGGGGAATGCCTGCAAACAGCTAGCGAACTAATGTCAATGGCATTAAATGAGCTATCACGGTGGGCAGAATCGAATGGACTTGGTGTAAGCCCTATAAAGACCGAGCTCGTTCTGTTTAAAAGAAGAAGAAAAATAGAAAGTTTCACATTAACGAAACTCAATGAAGTAACTCTGAAGCTTTTTACGGAAGCTATATACCTTGGAATTATCGTAGATAACAAGCTTAGCTGGAAAAGCAACACAGAAGAAAGAAGGAAAAAGCACTGTGTGCTCTATACTTAAGCTAGAGAACCTTTGGCAGGAAATGGAGACTACGACCACACATAATCCACTGGATGTATACAGCGATCGTGAGACCCATCCCCACCTATGGGTCTCTCGTATGGTAGACGAACGAACGAAAACGAAAATGGCTATTCTAGCCCTTAAAAGGACATTGACGGAACTTCTTAGGATCAATTGTGTTGTGCGTGTTGTGAAATGGTTTGAACACAAATGATCGAGAACTGGACCTACAAAGCTTTTTACTCTCTAAGGTTTGCCATTGTCTGCAGAGAGGTGACGGCCGAACAGAAAAATTAATTCAATTGAAAAAACATTCTGTGTCAGATGGGATGGGATGGTGAGCGAAAGAGCAAAAAAAAAGCTACCTTAGTTCCCTGATAAGAGTCCAAAGGCTAGCGTGCAGAAGAGTACCAGAAGCCATGAGTTCTACGAAACAGTCAGGTCTGAAAATAATGCTAAGTCTTCTACCCATAGAAAAGTTCCTTAAGTGTTCAGCGACAAAGAGCGTGGTTCGTCTTCGTCGAGTCACAAGCCTGGAAGAACAACCCATTATATCATCCCTAATGTGAGATTCGGTAAACATACATTACATCCATCCCCAGCAGACAAGAATGGAAATAAACAGCTGTAGAATCCTACGGCAGTCTTCAATTCTATACTGATGGGTCCAAAATGGAAAACGGAAGTGGAAGGGTGTATACTAAGAAACACTACAAATCAAAGAGATTTACAAACTTTCTGATTACTGTTGCGTATTTTGGGCAGAAATATATGCGATGAAAAAATCTCACCGCCACAAGGGTAGTAGTTTTTGGGCATAGCCAAGCGGTCATCAAAGCGCTGGATAGTAGAACGTGAAGGCTCAAACTGTAAACTAACCCTGAACAGTTTATACAACACCTATTGCGTCACCCTCTGCTGGTTTCCCGGACATAGCAATATCGAAGGGAACGAGACGGCGGATGAACTGGCGTGGCGTGGAGTAACTGCAGTTACAAATAGAGCTGATATAGATGTGTATATTCTAAGAGGCGTTGTCAAAAGAATTATAGACCTTAAAGCAGTGATTCTCAGCAGTACGCCCTCGGGCAACGTATCTGTATGAGTACACCTATGTATGTGAAGCCGAAGGTAAAAAACTAACCTCAGTCTATGCCAACTGTCGAGTGAATAGGTTCGTGTCGCATGATTTCTTGAAATTCTACTTTTATTTCAGCAAATTTGCGTATTTATTTTCATTCAGTCATATATAAGCTGTCGAATAAGAAGGGTGTGTACACGTAAAAAAAAAAATAACATATACCCCGTTGATATTGATACTTTTGAGTGCATATAAAAACTAATTATCAGAAAATATTAACATTAACTTATACTACATAACGTGTTTGAAGTTGAATGGGAAAAAAAATTTTTTTCTAGAACGGCTAGAAATTTAAAAAGAGCAACTAAAATCAAAAAATTTCACAAATATTCCTAAAACTAATGAGCTAGTACAGATATTTGCCATTCTATATCGTAAGTTTCAATCTTTGACACGTTAGAAACTCATGGAAATATCTAAAAATAGATTTCACGATTTAAAAACAATAAAAAACCTGAGATCTATACTTAATGCTCCACTGACATGTAATACTTTGGATGAAGATATTGATCTCCAAGAGGTACTTAACAGAATGAGGTATGTCCTTTCATTTCCTATGGGCACAGGCATTGAATTTTGGAAACAAGTCAAGAAGGAAAGTTATTCAAAAACTACTATAATGAAGGTTTTTATATAATGCATTCAATGTTTGGTTCCACATATAGCAATGAAGTTGCAATTTAATTTTAAAAAACATTTTCTCGTGCGAATGAAATGTTGTCCGTATGAAGTTGTTATAGATCAGGTCATAAAACATCGAAACAGTAATATTACATAATTTAATTATTTTACACATAATTATTAGGGGAGCGTGGAGAATTGGGAGCCACGTTTTTATTTTGCTCTATATCTTTAACAAATATCAGAAAATTTGCAAATTGTAATGGGGTATTTTATATTGTTTTTGTTTTTTTTTTAAAGTTTTGGTTGGTTACAAAAAATTATTTTTTTCGAGATTTCCAAATATGATGGGGAATCTGGTCAAACCCAAACAATTACGCATAAAGAAGGAAATCCACCATAGTCCGCTGGGTTTACACAGCTATCGTTCGTCTAATTATACTCCATGGAGTGATTGTCTGGTGGCAGGTCACTCGTGAGTCTTCCGTACTAAAGAAGCTTCTCAAAGTACAAAGAAGTGCAGAACTTTGTATAATAGGAGCCTTGCGTTCTACTTCTACGGATGCGTTAAATGTCATACTGTACTTACCTCTCTTTGACCTAATTGCCATCGAAGGTGCTATTATCACAGCTTTGAGGCTAAAGGAGTCTGAATCGTGGTTCGGAGATGGTAACGAACACTCAGAGATACTGGCCTCGGCCACTATCCCTTCCAACACAGACTACTGCACACCACAGGTAATCTTTGGAAAGCAGGCCTCACTATATGAAGGGGGCCATAAGCATATTTACTGACGGCTCTAAGCTCGAAGGGCGAGTTTGTGGAGCAGTCTTTTCCCCTCCCTGAGGATTGAGACCTCCTTCCGGCTACCCGATCACTACCAAGCGGTGGCCTTCGCCACCAAGGAAGCACCACAGCACTTCAACCAGCTGAGCACCTCAGGGGAAACTATATATATTTTTTCGGACAGTCAAGCGGCGCTAAAAGCATTATGCTCCTATGCCCAACACTCTAAATCTCTGGCTGCATGCCGCAAATCTCTCAACGAGATGGCTGAGCAATTCTGGATCCACCTTGTATGGGTGCCTGGGCACCATGACATAGAAGGCAATTGTTAAGCTTATGAACTGGTTAGAAGGGGTACGACCGCCGCTATCCTTCTGGGAAAGGATGGGGTAGATATACCCTTGGTCACCTTAAACTCCAGTGCAGGCGAAACACTCTGCGCCAGTCCAATGGGCGGCGGAATAACCTGGTCGTCTGTGCCACAGTCAGATTTACCTGGCCTTCCTACGACAGCAATCGCACCTCCTCCCTACTGGGACTCAGAAGACAGAATCTCTCTGTTCTGGTTGGGGTACTCACCAGACACTGCTTAATAGGGGCTCACGCTCTTCGTCTAGGCTGTGAAGCCAACGACTTTTGCAAAAGCTGCAAAAAAGATGATAAGGAGGAGGAAACACTACAACACTTTCTCTGCCACTGCCCCGCTCTAAGTAGAAGGAGACTAAATACTCTCAGTCGACCCCTTTTTCACTCTCTTGCTTCAATCTCCAAGATAGATCCGAAGAAAATCGACAGATTCATTAAGTCCACGGGATGGTTTAACAGAGACAGGATTCTTATAACACCAAGTTAAAGGAAATTATATGGTATCACAAGTTGCCTATATTGGCCTAAGTGCACGAGTCGGGCAGCCATCTCAACCATACTAACCTAACCTAACCTAAACAATTACAGTGCAAGCCTTTAATAAATATTTGGAAATGACAAATAAAGTAAATTCAATAGAGAAAATGAAAAAAAGGGTTACGCATTATCAATCAGATACGCAATTTGGGCACGTGGAAAAAATCAAACTTTTTATCATGTTTCGCATATTAACTTGGCATTGTTGCTGACAATTAGCAAAAAAAAAAAAAACAGAAAAATTTAATAAAAATGGATGATTCTGCGTTAATAGGCTGTCTGATATTAGAAAAGGCGGCGTGATATATTAAATATTTACAAATATGTCTTTTTTCCGAAGTTGTACTATGTAATCAAGTATTTTGTATACTACTATAAGAGGGTCAATCAATTAATTCATTTTTACATGTTTTTAAAAGGACCAGGGAAGATACTCTTTACTCCAGGCCAGAGACTCCAAGAGAACACAAACAAAAAAATGAGTTGCGCCAAAACAAAAACATAGGTTGACAAGCACACGTGATGTATATTTAATTTCTGTTCACTTGAACTGGACTTATGGTCTCTACCCTGGCATCTCGAGAGGCAGGGGAGAGATTTTTTATTAAAAAATTAATTAATTGAATGACAAAGTAATAAAATTTACCAGTGGAGATACTGCATTCACCGACACATCCGCACATGCCGAGTGGCGTGATCGAACTGCCCTCCAATGAGAGCACGCGAGTGGCTTGCGCTTCGTTTGTTGTTAACTTCAAATCAGAGTTCGTAAATACTTATCATTGACTAGTAAAATATCCCTCACTCACCTCAATACAACTCAACTCAGTGCATTTCGTTTTGTTTCTTTCATTGGAAAAGAAAAACAAACGAGCGATCATTCGTAGTGATTCGAATGAGCAAGAGAATCGTTTATTTGCATTTCTCTTTCGTTGCTATTCACAGCATGCGCTTTTGCAGAGCATAAGCCGATATATGATCTCGCTCTTTTTTTTTCTCCCCACATTTAGATTGTTTGAAAATGATGCACTCTTTTCAATGATAGTTATATACAGTAAGAACTGAGTGAGTTTGATTTTGATTTCATCATTTTTTTATCATTCGTTTTTAATGGAGTTGGGGCCAACACTAAGTAAAAATGGACACAAATAGAGGGGTCTATCTGCTCGCCATTTGCAATATTTTTAAGGGGGTGCCAAAACATGTGTTTGACTTACAATTTGACTTACAGTGGACAGTTAAACACGTGTTTCGACGTCCCCCTAAATATGTGGAAAATGGGGGATAATAGACCCCCTATTTGTGTGTCTCAAAAACGTCTCTCCCTTTAGAAACTCCCAAAAAATGGTTAATTTTTACCTTTCCTTCTTCTCCTTCGAGATATGACACTTTTTCCATTTCTTCGAAGATTTTTCGAGAATTTTTTGAGGATTTTTCGATATCTTTCGATTTTATGTTGCTTCATAACTCGAAGGGGAAGGAAAATAGGTAAAATCTAACCATTTTTAGGAGGAGGCATTTTTGAGACACTCAAATAGGGAGTCTTCCCAATATTTTTAGGGAAGAGCACATGATATAAAGAGCACATCACTTGCAGAACTCGAGGGATGAAAACAGTGACAATGTTCTCACAACGATGAACGCTCTTTGTACACGGACGAATAACCAATACAAGTGTTTGAGGAGTTTATGCGAAAGCGTAGCGTTCAACGAATTGTTCTGAAAAAAATTATTCATTGCTTCTGTTTTTTCAATGATAACTCGAAAGAGCGAGAGCGAATTTTGATTACTCTACGCACTCTGCTTCAAATCAAAGTCAATGCACTGAGATTTAAAGTTGTAACGACAAGTACTTTATCGACATTTTTTAACGAACGTAAAACGTACAGGGTAGGAGACTTAAAATACCAGAGACAAAAATTGCTGGTTTTTTTTTTTATAATAGAATAGAAAAGAAATTTGATTTTTTTTTTTAATATTTAATCTTATTACTAATGCTCCTTTATAAAAGAAATAATGCTTAAATGCCCAATCAATTACAAATGTATACGTATTAAATTACACTGACTTTTTTGCGAGATAATTAAAGGACAGGCCAGGGTAGATACTTTATATCTACCAATTATAACTAAACTACGTTAATTAAGGTATTCCAATATTTTGACGTTGCCATATGTGCAGATATTTGAAAGAATGAGAAGAAAACATCAGAATTTCAAAGGCTTAACTTTCGATGCAAATTAGTCCGCCGAATTTTAATATATTTCACTCAATCAATAAAACTATTTGATGGAAATGGTTTCAAGCGTACACTTGGCTGAGCATTTCTATTTTTAATTTTTGTTTTTCAAAAAAGGTTTCGAATGTTTTCTCAAAAATTTTCACAAAAGTACTTTTTAGTTGTAAAAATAATTTAAATTTAAAATTGCATTTTCCATAAGGCATTGCATTTATTAACAAAAGATATTTGACTTAAACAAAAAAAATATTGTATAAAATTTATTATAAAAAATATATATAAACTCACTGCTTTCTATAAAAAAAAGCAATTCTTCAAGTTGCACAATATCACGCTTTGAACAAAAAAATTTAATAATTTTTTAATATGAAGAAATTATTTCATAAGCATTTTTTATATGTCAGATTAAAGACCAAGGTATGTTCATGTTATGATTTTTAATTCATCATTCTATGTATCATATAATAAGAGCTAAGTAATATAAGTTACCACACACAAACGCCTACATCGCTAAAGGTAGCAAAGAAAATATGGCCACCATTTTTAGAATAAACAATAAAATTGAAAGCAGTTCTGAGATCCAAATTCATTGAAAAACTTTTAATAAAATACCAACTTTTTTAAAAATGATCGAGCAACCAAATTACTTTTTTTTGGATCACTTTATATGGACTGAATAATGGCAACATAGCGAAAAAATGTTTCGGATAAAAGTTGCAACGTTTCAAGGGGGTCAACTTATAGAAAATGTATCCCAACCATTCTTTTGAGATACTCACGGCCTCAGCTAACTCGCGCAACTTCACTTTATGATGGTTCAAAACAATTCAATAAACTGGCTTTGTGATTTTCGCATTCGCTGCCTCTTTTGGCCTTCCAGAGCATTTTCGGTGGTTGTTTAGTTCACTAAACCACCAATGAAATATTTTTCTCGACGGAGTAGATGTAGGATAACATTTCTGCAATCATTCAATGATTACTCAGAAGTTTTTCCTAACAGAAAACAATGTTTGGTCACTATGCGATATTTCTGTTTTTCCATTTTTTTACGAAGGCGAAAGTAGCGTCACTCAGCCGGCTGAAGCTTTTAAAGGAATGAACGAAATGTCACGATGCTTCAACTCTGAACTTATGACAGATAAGCCTCTTGCCATGAGTCTTGTTAATTTTCTAGTGATGCTACCAATTGGAAAATCCCGGCAGTTTCAGCCTATGTAGTATTTTTTGGTATTATGGACAGATTTTCGTTAAGAACATTAAGCGAGATAATACAAGGGGCGTGGCACTTTAATTTTAATCGAACTACTTCTGCACGGTTTGTCCGAATTCAACCAAATTTTGCATTTATATTATTTGTGCCAATGAGCAGCTTGCAGTCTAGGAAAATGGGCGGCACAAAACAAGTGGCGTGGAACTTTAATTTTATTCAAATTTCTTCTTCACCGTTTGTCCGACTTCATTCAAGTTTTGCACATACGATATATGTTTTTTTCGGTATAATAAGCAGTTCTTTATCTAAAAAAATTGGGCACCTAAAAGGTGGGTATTAAGCAAGGGATGTGGCAATTTAATTTTAATCGAACTCCTTTTTTTTCAACCAAATTTTGCACATACTTACCATATATTCTTTGGTATAATGAGCAGGCAGTAATCTATAAAAGTGGGCGGAATTAGACAAGGGACCCGTCACTTTAAAATAAATACTTTATCTCAATAAATATTAACACCATAGAATTATATATTTGGCATAGTGGTGAGTAGGTTCTGTTTCTAACAATACGAGACAAGAGTCCTGGAAATTTTTTGATAAAATATTTATCAGATTTCAAACTCATACTGAAAGACAGTCATTAAAAAATGTGCCTGTTGAAGTATTAAAAAAAATTCAACATTACAATATATTAAATATACATAAAAATTTGTAAGAAATCTGTTTTTGACATTAATAAATATTAATTAAAAAGCAGCAGTGCCGCGGGAATTCAGCTATTTGATAAAATACCAAGCTAAACGCCTCTTTTTTATAAAGACTAAATCTGTCGTTTAATATTTTAAACTGTGGGTTTTTATCATTGATCGCTGCGCACTGTTGGTTTCATAACATTCCACACATTATACACACCCGGAATGCTACACCACCCCGGGTGGCGCCGGGTATTACAGTTGTTTTTATATTAATAAAAAATGCACAATATATCACAAAACAATTGCTTGCTATATAATACACATAAAAAATATAATTGTGTGAATAAATGAAAAATTGTTTTTTTTTTTTTAATTTCCTTCCACAGAGGATATCGGACGCGCTGTCGAGGAGTTGGTCACCGTCATAACCGAACAGGAAATCGAACAATCAATGGAGGTGAGAAAAAATTATGATGATTATGATGACTACGAAAGCAACGAGGAGGTGCTGAAACATACAACAACAAAAACTACAACATCGAGAACTTATAATAGAAATTGAGCTGAGCAAATAAGAGAAAAAAAAAATCTATAATAAATTCAAACTATTATTATTAATTTTTATATAATTAAATAAATAATACAAAACAAATATAAATAAATATATCAAATACAACAAAAAAAAACAAAAAAATATTTATACAATATTTAAAAAATATAAAAATATAAATATAAAGAATGGAAAAACATATGTAAACGAAACGAACGAAATTTTGGCAAAATTTGCATGCATGAGAGAATAATCTGTTAAAAAAAAAGTATTAATTTTAAAATATGATGTGAACTATAACGAGTTCAAATAAAAAAATACGCTGAAAAAATCACAGAAATCAATAAAAACTTGTTAGTGTGTTGGCATGTGTAAAGCACTAATTGCAAAACTACTTAACTGCATACAAACATGCATGCATACTTACTTGCATACATCCATATACATACTTATTTATATAAATATTGAAATTTACAAAAAAAAAAAAAAAAAAAAATTTACACACAAACATGCAACTTAAAGAAAAAAGTAAATAATTTAAAACAAAAACACATATTTAGCTATAAAAAATAAATAAAATTATGTATTAATTAATCATTGTTATTCCAGAATGCAACAAAACAGCTTAAAACTTAAATTTAATGATTATTAAATATGCATTTTTTTATAGATTTTTATTTTAATTAATATGATTTAAGATTAACATATCAGCAAACAAACAAAAAAAAAAAAACAAGTTTTAAACTTGATAATTTTTGCATTTTATGCACAATAATTGTTTAAATTTTCAAAATTTTATTTAAAATATTTGTACATTTTTTTTTGCCTTTATTTTACACTGTATAGAAACAACAGCTTTTAAGTTAAAAATATTACAACACATGAATTTCTGCTTAATTTCGTTATAAACATTTATTTGCATAAATTTTCTTACAATAAATTTTACTATTTCTTAATTTTAAAACATTCTACATGACTTTTATTACTTCACGCTTTATTTTTGAGTTTTTACAGCTGCCAATACTGAAACTTTTCCACACAACTAGCATTTAAATAGTTATAGCTTAAGTATAACTAAAGAGAAAAAAAAAACACAATCTAGACTAATGTAGAAACAGAACTTAATCAAGCTGACGAAAACGATCATAAATGGACCACCCTGTATTAGTAAAATTTTTTTAAGCCAAAGCATAACCCAGTTGAAACTAATTGCATGCAACTATTTGAGGAATATAAGATAAATGTAAACTAAAAAAATCTTTTTGTGCAGCAAAAAATTAAATACTTATCTGATGAATGCATATTTTTCTTACATAACACATTTCTTAAATCATAATTGAAAAAGATACTTAATAATTTTCTAAATATTTCTTTACATGCCAGACCATAGAGTATAGATAAAAACTCAAGTAGTGCAGAAAAAAATTTATATTCTTACCGGCTTACAAACTTAACTTATCTAATAGTATAAGTGTATTTAGATAAACTTTAAAATGAAATTAAGAAGAAAAACTACAACTAGAATTGGAAGATAATCTGAATGAAAATATGTAAAGTAAGCTTACAAGGAAGGTATACAAGTATTCAGGATGAAATTTTAATCAGATCACTAATTGAGTCAACAGCAAACAGAAAGTGATTGTATTGATAAACTGGGATAATTCAAGGTTAAATTTTAATTTGAGTTATGTAACTTTTTTTAATTTAATGATTAGAGATGGTTTCTTGAAGTTACAAAAAATATTTTTACATCCTGTTAGCTAAACAAATATAGCAATATCGTATGTTTATTTCATATAAATAACTTTTACTGTCACAGTCATTCATGTTTTGAGGATACCGGCTTTAAAAAAAAAGTGTTAAAAAATTCAATTTTTGGTTGTGAATAGTGTTATTATTCTAAATAAATGTATAGTTTTATAATGCAAACAAATTTTGTAGATGTAAAGTCGTGATCGTTTTATCAAATTTGGGTATGCATGAAGGGACCATTTAAGTGTGTTCCCTCATAACGAAATGAATATTTTTTTTTTTTTTTTGTTAATAAAAAAATTTATTTGTATCATCATTTTTCATTTATCACAGTATGTGACGACTTTATTTAAATAAGTATAAAATTCAGACTAATTTTAGTAGTACTGACTTTAGTTATTTTAAAACCAAACGAAAGTTGACCATCCACAATCACGTGAGAACCACTGAACCGATTTAGACGATATTAGCTAGATAAAGATATTTTTTAACTTCATGGGCTTCATATATTTTTGAAAACTACGCATATACGTAAAAAAATAGATTTCTGCATCTTTAGTTTTTTTCTGCGACATAATTTTTGACTGCTCCCGAGGGTTTCTGAAAACGAATAAAATTAGGAGCTAATTTTTTTGTATGCAAACCTCTTCATTAAAGCGTAAATAACAACTTGTAAAGAGCTCCTTATGACAGGCCCTTCGGCCAGGATTTACCTTAGGGGGGGTTTTGATAAAAAATCTACAAGTAGAAACCAGTAATAACTGAAAGAAAGGTTATGAAAATTTGTAAGCAAACCCGTTTTCTTTTAAGACTATTTGTGAAAATATGCCTGTTTTTAAATTACCATAAAAGAGATGAGAAGAGTTTATTTAAGGCGGGATATGACATTCGCGGCAGAGAAAACAGACCTTTTTTTAAAAACTCATAACTCAGTCAAAAACAAACATTTTTCCAAACAAATTACAAGAAAAAAAAAAAATTAAAAAAAATATATTTTTCAGTCCAACATGGTTTTATAGAGCTCCAAACTGGCGGCAGAGAAAAAAACGGGGCCACGTGGTTGCAGCGCTGGGAGTTGCAAAAATTGTCCGATCTGGAAAAAAAGTACTTTTTTAAATCTTAACAAAATTGGTTATCGTATGACACGCGCTTTTTTAAAAATTTTTTTTAAATTTTTGGTGATGTTCCAAATTTGAAAGTGTGTTTTTTCGAAAAAAATTTTGACTTTAAAAATTCATAAAAAATCGTTAAAAATTAAAGTTTTAAAAAATACAAAAATTTCGTCAAAAAATGAACCCGCTAGTGCCGCAACCAGTACGAAAAACATGGTTTCGAGATAAACGCGTTCAAAGTTTGTGAACAAAGAAAAAAAAGGTTACCTTCAATCTGCCATGCCTGCTTCGTACTGTATGCCTTCGTTATCTTGTGTTGTGCTGTTTCTTATAGTTTAGCAATTCGGGCTTCACCATTCACCCTTCAAGTAGGCACGAAATAAAAACCACCAAAAGTCAGGTAGCAAGTAAAACAAGTATATACCAGCTGCCGTACGTAGGTAGCGCAAAAATTAAAAATGCGCTCTCACTAATCCGGACTAAACTTTTGAACCCGTAGAAATTTCATGAAATTTTTTTCTTAGAATCTTAAGAATATTTACTAAAATACAAAATTATTAAAAACAAAGTCGATTTCAAAATACTGCCAATGTCATGTAACCCCATAAGTTTGTTTTACAAATCAATTTTGAGTACTAAGTTTTTTGATTTTTGCCTATGGTTTGTTGAAAAATGGTTCAAATTGAATTGGAAAACTTATTATTTTAATTTTTTTCTAATATATTTTATTATCATAAAAATATTAACTTCTTTATGAATATAAAAGCTCTTAAGGTCGGCGCTAATATAATCATACTTTTAATCAGAAGCTCCAACATTTAGAAAAAATTAGAAAATTAATTAAAATAATAAGTTTTCCAATGTAATAATATGTTTAAATAGATTGTCAAAGATGACCAAGATATTAAAAAAAAAATTTTAAATAATTTTTTAATTTGTAGTGATTTTGTATTGGTTTTTTTTTTAAAGTTTTTATTTCTTCCTTTTTAGGGAATATGATAAATTTTCAAAAAAAGTGTATAGACTACAAAAATACAATTGTTCTTAAAAAATTTGTTCTATTAAATTCTGAAAGCTTGTTGGTTTTTTCAAATATCTGTCTCTTAAAATTAAATTAGATGTCATGTGTTTTGAAATATTTATACCCATTCTTGTAACGAGTTTTATTACCCTAGTCTCAATATTATTCGAGAAATAGTTTCTAATATTTTTCTAATATTGCCACACCCCTTTGTTAAATAAGCGCCCACTTTCTTGACCGTTATTTGTAACAACTGTGCCTATCTCGTTATTCATTTCAGTACCCCAGCGTCAATATTAACTGAGATAGTGTTTATCTTGTATTGCCACGCCCAATTGTCGAATAACGCCTACTTTATTGACCATAATTTTTAATAATTCTGCCTACCCCTGTACTACAATAAAGTTCAGTGCCCTAGTGTCAATATTATTCGAGATACACTGTTTTTCTAATATTGCGACGCCCAGTAGTCGAATACCACCCACTTAATGGACCGTAATTTATACTTATAATGCCTACCCCTATACCAAATTGCAGTACCATAGTATCAATATTATTCGAGATACACTCTTTTTCTAATATTGCCACGCCCATTTGTCAAATAACGCCCATTTTCTTGACCGTAATTTGTATTAACTGTGTCTACCCCTACACTAAATTGCAGTACACTAGTGTCAATATTATTCGAGATATTGCCACTCCCATTTGTCGAACAACGCCCATTTTATTGAATATAATTTGTAATAATAATGCCTACCCCTATACTGAATTGCAGTACTCTAGTCTCAAAATTATTCAAGATACACTGTTTTTCTAATATTGCCACGCCCATTCGTCGAATAACGCCCATTTTATTGACGTTAATTTTTAAAATTTTGTGTGATTGTGTGTCAATATTATTTGAGATACAGTAGTATCTAGTATTGCGAGATCTAGTATTGCTACGCCTAGTTTCTAGTTTCCGCTCTTATAATATCTATCTGTTCTCCAAAAATTATGGCAATCAGGCATATGGCTTAGGAGTTATCGATGTACATAAATATAAAAAAAAACAGAGAAACCGACGAACTTGAGAACCTCCTCCTTTTTGAAGTCGGTTAAAAAGTAAAACTTTCTGTGACGAAATTTTACTAATTCAACAATATTAATGTGAACGGTAAAAATAGGTTAGATTTCATGCAGTTTAGCTATGACAATTGCAAACATTTTTTAATAAGTTCAGCTGGTGAAGCTGTATTCACAACTGTTATGGACATTTCACATAAACTGGAGAAAAAAAAAATTAGTCTTTAGATTTGGTTCTTTTTGGCTACCTTACACTTTTATTGAGCCCCAGCTTATGTACAACTATTTGAACCTGTGTGAACCCTAGTTCGAGTTATATACAACTAAAATATTACTTTCTCGAAAACGATTTCGATAATTTAAATAATATTCAAAAGAAAATATTTTAAGGTCTTTAAACATTTAACAGTTTCTTTTCATCATGATTCAATTTCAATAACAATTACTTTCTATATATTTTTTTTTTAATAAAATTTTTTGAGCAGAGGAATCGACTCCGATAAAAGTCATATTTAAATTTCAGACTATTTTTCTAAAACCGTAATTCGAATACTGGTTTTTGCAGAGCACCAGTATCTTATGCCCAATTTATTATTTAAGATATCACATGAAGATAAGAACATGTTAATATTAAAATAATTACTCAGCTAGATAAATTTTTATAAAAAGAATGAAACCGTAACTTTTTTGTTGGATATTTAAGAATTAAAACGATCGTGGATTTATTTTTAAATAATTTGCAAATTTAAAACACAAAAATTAAATTTTGAACTTGAATCTAATAAGCTTACCCAGCAAACCATAGTTGACGACTTTGTCGAAATTCCGACTAATTCATAACTATTTCGAGCTGTCTTAAAGAAATCGGTACAATTTCGTTACGCAAATATCGGAACAGTTTCACTTTTTGTACGAATTTATATAGAGTTTCTTAATACATATACATACATAGTAAAACATATTGAAATGCAAACAGAGTAAACTTTCCCTTCTTTCGAACTGTCTGAACGACATTTTCGTTCAGACTCGTTACGAAATCGAAACGAAAATCGTATGAAGTGGTTGACACTACTTCGTAACGAAATATCGTAACGATTTCGTAACGAGTCCTAACGAAAATGTTACGAAAAAGTTACGATTTCATTCAGACAGTTCGAAAGAAAGGAAATTTTACTCTGTTGGCATTTTAATATGTCGTACAAACAGTCGCATAACGAAATTTTATATAAATTCGTTTAAATAGTGAAACTATTCCGATATTTGCGTAACGAAATTGTAATAATTTCTTTAAGACAGCTCGAAATAGTTACGAATTAGTCGGAATTTTGACATAGTCGTCAACTATGGTTTGCTGGGTAGATATGGCATAAAAAAAGTCAAGCTAATTTTCTTCAATTTACAAAATTTATTCGTTCTAGGCATAATTTGATATATATATTTTACTGGATATCAGGGACATTTTGAGCATTGAAACTGATTTTTAATATACAAGCTCCTTGAAGATGAATTCCAATATAATGATTATGACTCTTATAAGCAAAATCAACCTTTCACTTGGCCAAAAAAAAATTCAATAATTAAGTAAAGTTTTCAAGAAAATTAACATCATTATCTAAAAAAAAAAATTACATTTTGAATTTAATGGTCTCATTTGTGTTATTTCTTTATACTTTCTAGACCCTAAGGGGGAAAAGGGGGGTTTGAACACCTAAAACTCCCCCCTTTACTACGAGCCTGCCTTATGATACCATGTTTTCGCTAGAAAAGCGTTCTTCAAACTTCCATCATCAGCGAAACCCTTCTTCTATATATTTAATTCGTCACGGAACCCTTTTATGTTAACAACTTTATGTAAGATATATGTATAAAAAAAAACGAAATGACCATTTCAGCTCTTAGACATATATTGATATCTAAATAGTAAGATATCAAGAATATATATATATATACAGGGTGGCCCAAATGAGACCTAGTGATGTTAAACACATATAACTCTTATTATAACGGTGTTTTTTAAATGATTTATTTTTATATGTTCAATACATTTTATAGAAATTTAACGTGACTATGTGTGAAATATGACATCAGGCAAATGTCCACCATTTTGCTCGATACAGGCATTGGCTCTTCTTAGCTCATTTTGCATTACACGGCGTAATGTTTCTGGTTGCAGGCGCCGTATTTCGTCTCGAATATTCTGCTTGAGCTGTCCAAGTGTCAGTGGTTTGTTAACATACACTTTGTCTTTTAAATAACCCCATAAAAAAAAATCGGGCGCAGTTAAATCTGGTGAACGAGGATGCCAAGGGAAATCTGAATTTTTTGAAATTATGCGTTCACCAAAAATTTCACGCAGCATGTCCATAGTTTGCCTAGTAGTATGCGCAGTGACTCCATCTTGTTGAAACCACAAATTAGGGTGTTGCTCCACCATTGGCCGCAAAAAGTTGTCGATGATTGTTCTGTAAGAAGCCCCGGAGACCGTTTCTGACGTTTCAACCTCATTCTCAAAGAAATATGGACCGATGATTTTTGTGGCCATAACACCGCACCAAACAGTGCATCTGATTGGGTGTGACTGATGCTGATGTATTGCCTTTGGATTTTCGGTACCCCACAACCTACAGTTTTGTTTATTCACATAACCACTTAAATGGAAATGCACTTCATCCGTCATCAAAAGATTATTTAAAAAATCATTTTGTGTGGCTTATTGTGTAAAGCGAATAGCGTATTGTAGTCGTTGGGGGTCTTGCGGTAGAAGCTGTTGCACAATTTGAACTTTGTATGGATACATCTTAAGATCCAACTTTAAAATTCTCTGTAATGTTGTTCTGGGTATACCCAATTGGCCGGAACGGCGACGAGTTGAGACAGATGGATCATTCGCAACACTCTGCTGCACAGCTTCCACGTTGTCTTCAGTACGAATATTTCGATAAGCACCTCTTCCTGGACGGTCGGCAACTGAACCCAGTTCCTCAAAATTGTGAACTGAACTTGTAATCATGGAAGATGTTGGCGCTGATCTTACGTTAAAAAAACGGCGATCATTTCGCTGCGCCAGAACAATTGATCGTTGAGAAGAATAATAAAAATCGATTATTTTAATGCATTGTTGTGGACTGTACGTATTCATTTTAAATTTCCAAGAGTTCAGTTATAATCTGCAAAAAGAAAAAATAAATTATGTTAAGAAATAAAAAAGTTATTTGTGTTTCACATCAGCTGTTCTTATTTGGGCCACCCTGTATATATATATTCTTGTATTTATTCAGTTCAAAAAACAAATAATTTTATTTTATTTTAGAACTGTGAAAGATTGCAATCATTTCAAGTCTTTTGATTTTTTTAAAATTGATTGCAATACCTAATTCTTTTTCGGTACTTTTGATTTTAACATTTGAAATTAGCAATCATTTATAATAATTTGATTGCAGTCTCGCATTCATTGATTGCATTTAAGTCACTTGAAGTCAGCTGGGACTTCAAATCCCTTGGATTAAATTTCTTTTTTTCATGTTTTGTGTGTGTTGTTTTTTGAATAATTTCATATTTCACGTCGAGAAAAATTCAATATAATACATAAAATTTATATGATAAACTTACACGCTTCTTAAGTATAGAACTCATTTAGATTAAGTATAAAAACCTTTATTGCACTACTTTTACAAACTTTTACAAAGTTCTTCATCACTTCCATGTTTAAGTTTAACAAAACGAAAGCCGGATTCAGAATCAGCAGAAAATTCTGCTTAAGTATATGTATGTTTGAATAGCGCAATGTATACATTTTATATTAACTTTGCGCAGATTATTTATCTGATGTATGAAATTTCTACTTTTTATTACAATCAAAAAAAAAAAGTCCGTGGCCAAGCCGCTAGCCACTAGTTTCTTCATGGTAATTTGGGGCTTGATTTCAGCAATTCAAAGAAATCCAAGCATGAAACTTGCAAGGTGTACCCGAAGAACCGAAAAAATTTATATTGTGAAATTCAACTGCATTGATACAGAATAGTTGGGCGGTATTTTCTTTATTTGATTTAATTACTACTTTTTGTTGATCTGAGGGAAATTTCGGTATATTTCGGAATAGAGCAAAAAATTTCGGTGTTCCGAAGGTTCGCTTCAGAACACCGGAACTTCCTTTAAATTTCGGAATGATTCCGATTTTTTCGGAACGGTTGGTCACATTAGTTATAGTCCAAAAGTGTTTCTAATCCATGCACGCGGTAGAAATTGTGAAATATGTAGGTTAGAGAATTAAGAATCACAAAATTTCATTTCATTATCTGAAAAACTGAAACCGTTATTTTGTGTAATTTTTTAGAATCTCACATTTGATTATTTAAATGATATTAAGATTAATTTAAATAAACTCTATTTAACTATTTCATATGTAAAATTTACCTCTGAATCGGATGCTTAACTCTTTAATTTCCAGCGCTATGCAAAAACACATTTTTATTTTTCAAATTTTTGTTTTCACCGCATCCAACGAAGTAGATTAGGATTTAAGTAAATTTTATACATACATTTTATACATATTTGGGTAACAAATCTTAATTATTGTTATTACCAATAATTTTTATTGTAAATAAACTTTTTTATTGTATTATTGAATAACTCTTAATATTGTTTTATGTTGTTGAATGGTAGGGGAAAATTTTTTGTTGCAAGGAAATGGTTGACCAAGTTGATTAAAACCAATTTTAATATTCTTTAAAATCTATAATGCAAACATGAGATTCTAAAAAAAAACACACAAAATTGCGTTTTTTTGCTTTGACTTCTATCATTTTTTGAGATATTAAACTGAAATTTCTTTATTTTCATTCTCTTACTGCCACCTTCCAGAGTTTCTACAGCGCATGGATCAGAAATATTTTTGGTTTTTAGTACAAAATTCAATTCATCTACAATACATGTCACTATATCTCCAAATATTATCCAAAAATCTTAAGAAATTTTTTTGGGAAAAAGAATACTTTTTTACAATACACTAACTTTGGATTCGTGCTTGACTTTATATAATCAATTGGCAATAACTTGAGCTATTAAATAATGTTTCCATAGCTCTGGAGGGGTGGTTTGAACCCGCGGAGTCCACCATACCTACGCCACTGCAGCTAGCACATATATATGCCGCACTATATATTTTTATATATGCTCGTTTGACATTGGCGTTAGGGATGTCAGTGGCAAAAATACATCGATGTATTTCTTTGATTTGATGCATCAAAATGTACGTCGATATTTTTCGATACATCGGAGGGCTTACATCGGAAATTTTCAGATATTATTTCAAATAAAATATGTTATTAGCAAAATTTTAAAAAATTTCAAATTCATTACCATAACTGGGCTAATGATGTTTCTAACGGACTGTTGAATCAGGTCAAAAACTTTTTCGTAAGACCATAGAAATTCTAAAAATTTTTGTGCGTTAGCATTTAGCATTAGCATTTAGTGTTTGTGTTGGTGTTGGATAAAGGTAGACCAATAATCTGGGTAAAATGAACACACGTCAGTGTGCTCCTTCCTCTTAAAGCAATGTGTCGTAATTTTCGTTTATTACTAAAACAACATAAGTCAAGTGACTTAAGTTGTTTTTGCATGCAATCGTTGTTAAAATGAGAGAATGCCACTGTAGAAAAACGCCACTGATATCGTATTTAAAAAAACCGTTACATTGTATTCACACAACGAATTTTGAGCGGGATATAAGTTATTTGTGTAAATCTTTTTCGCGCGTTTTATGAGCTTCAATTTGACCAACACCGCACAGTGCTTTGAGCTCATACAAATTTGGAACTAAAACGAAGGAGTGCTTCTATGATAATTAAATTTTTTATGTTTAGTTAGTTTAATTTATCTGAAAAAAATACCAAAAATCGTTGAAATGAGTCAGTCCTTTGATATACCTCCATTGGAGTGATCTTTGGAGTGAAAAAAGAATGAAAAATTTAACTAACAAGTTCCTTATTTTGATTTTCCAATAGCATACTAAGCACACTATACAAGGTGTAAAACCTAAGAGTTGTCAAAAGTTCGGCTCTTAGATAGAAGCCACCAAAAATGATACGTTACGTGACAAAAAATAGAAGTGGTTTTAGACTTGGATCACAAAATTAGTAAAATTCTGTAAACTGGCAAGAGTTTTGTATACAACTTTTTTTAGAAGGATTTGAAATAGTATAAGTTTATTTTCAAAGTAATCACATTTAAAAATCTTTTCTCGTTTTTTTTTTTTATTGGGGTTAGTATGAAACGTTACGTGACATGGCGTTACGTGACATTTTTTCCATTGTAATTCATTTGGGTAATTAAGTAATTATGTGATTTAGTTATTAAAAAACCAATTTAATATATTCTGCCTCTCCTTGACTCAACCATTTTTCATTATTTTAAGTCAATGCCTTCAATTTTTACTAAAACAAAAACTTTACGAAACATTTATACAACATTAACTAAAAAGAAAAATTACATTTGTGAAACTGTGCAGACGATTTGATAATCATGGTAAACGAATTTATGTTTAAATTGCTTAAACCAATAAAATAAAAATGTTTCTCTAAGATAATATCATTAAATAATAAGTTTTTAATAACTTTTAATTTTCGTGTCACGGTGGACTTTTCGGAGGAAATGCCCATATAAAACTTTCACTTAAATATATAGAGTTGTGTTTGGAATTTCAAACAATTTATTGATTTTCAAAATCGGTATACAAAATCGAGTTTTGCAAAAAGACGGAACAAAGCGATATTTATCTTTGCATAGCCTTACAGATAAAGGTCCAAGGATTTCAATTAAATAAAAACGCCGTTAATAACTTACATGGTATTAGTTAATGTCTATCCAATTTTGCAAAATTTGTGGTTTATGGTACTTTTTTTTTTTGGTTTTTTGAAAATTTAACAAAACTATTTCACTCTTTTTTTTTTTAATTCTAAAAGGCAAAAATGGAATTGAGTCTTTCCTCTTAAAGCTTTCTTTATTTTTATTTTCGGTTGAAAATGTATTTCTAGAAGAATTTTTTGTGAGCATCAAGAATATATTGGACACTACCTTGCAAATTACTAAAAAAACATTTCTAATTTTTAAGCAAAAATAATTTGGGATTACCTTAATGGAAGTACTATCTTGCGAATGATACAATTCCGAGAGCAAAAATTGCTTTATTTATTTCTACTGTGCAAAGCACTGTGCACCGTGTAGTGTTCAACATACACGTTTTCATTTGCATTTACAACAAATAACATTTATATTTTCATTTTGAAATTTTTTTTTTTCAATTTTATCAAAACATATTTAGCTGGCCAATTGCAAATGATGAAGATGATTTTGATGAGAATGATAGAGAAGTATCATAATAGTAGTAGGCAAACATAAAATTGTTAATGTTTACGTATTCTTTTTATTGTTTCTTGTATCAAATATAAATAAAAATGAACTGGTTTCTTTTAATTAAATACCACATAAACCTCTTTATTGTTAAAACAACATAAGTCAGCAACAGTTTTCTCTGCCTTATCTCTTTTTTTATTCATAAACTTTCAAGGTTTTTCGGTATTTCATTCTCTTAAGTCCATAACTAAATATTAAGTCCCAAAAAGTTTGTCCAAATTCCTTTTTTTGTGAATCACACAGTTTTCATTGATTCCTGAATAATTCAATTTGAGTGACTTATGTTGTTTCTGAAATAAACGATTCAATTGTTAAGTCATTGAATATTCTTCCTTAATATTTAGAGTTTTTTAGAAAAAGTTTGCATTCTGTTGTCCATTACATTCTTATAGTCTTTTTGCACAAATAACAATTCGTGTTGTTTTCGCTGCATTTCTCAAAAAACCTTCAAACCACACTTTCTGGAGCTATTTCTATTATTTTTTTTTTTTTTTTTTTGTCAAACTCACTTCTTTATTTTTGCACAATTGAAAAACTGAAATGGCTGTTCAATGTTCAAGATGTCAGTTTTTAAAAAAATATCGATGCATTTTTCAAAAAATTTTTGTTTTAGTTACTGTGTACACAAAATGATCTTTCATAATGCATAAAAAGTTGTTGGAAATTTATTAGGGTCGACCCAATGGGTAAGCATGAAAAAAATAGTATGAAAATAATTGAAAAATCCGAATTTTGTAGTGTGTTTGGTGGAACCGAACTAAATTTTTCGGTAATTCCAAGTCCAGAACGAGATCGAACGAAATAGATGGTTTTTGTTTTCTTTTCCGCAAATCTCAAATGCATAATTTCTTATTTTAAAAATATCATATAAAAAATCCCAAAATAAAACGCATTTTCGAGCAGAACTAGCCGGTTTCTACAATTTTTAAACTTTTAATAGCTCAAATCATTTTATTCGCAACCATCGTTTACAATTCGGGGGGAACCGCCGGATCCCAAATATTTAAGCATTCTAAATACAAATCTAACGCAGTCTTATACAATATATAAATTTTTAATATAAAAAATTTTAATTTTATTTGAAATACACTTTGCGGCGCTCCACTTTGGCGGTACGCCAAAACTAATGATTTTACGAAAAAAAAGGTTATAATATGAATTGTAGGGAATGTCTCTAGTTCCATTTGGTACACATATGTTTTTATTGTGAAATGAGTTCGAAAGGAGATATTAGCACAAAACTGTTTTTAGCCGCCATTTTGCCAAAATACGCGGTGGCAAAGTTGAAATTTGGAAAGAGCACATAGAAATCTATAAAATGTACCCATTTTCAAAATTTTCTGAAAACTTTCCAGGTAAAACTACCAAATGAGTGTACTAAAAGTTGAGCTTTTAATATATAAATAAGAATCAGAAAATGATCAAGGAATTCTTATTTTGACAAAGAACTGATATTAAGCATAAGACATTTCTTTATATTCAACCTGATTTGGTTACCTGATCCAAATAATAAGTGGTTAAGTAAAGAAGGCCTCGGGAAAATAAGAAGTCCAACTATTACCAGGTATTGATAAGATATCCTTAAAATTCCCATGATCATGTACCGACTCAAATAAGTACCGATTTTTACGAGAAAAATTACTGTTCTTCTGTCTCTTTGCCGATCTGAAATATACATATGTTCTAGTTGGAAATAGGTTATTTACAGTTATAGGTTATTTTACTGTCTCAGTTAATGACGTCATTGATTCAATTAGGGATATGAAGACATCATTGGAAGAAGATAGAGATGGCTTTGCCTCAATTATTTTCGTAAACTGTTCGTATTCTTTAGCTGCTCCTCTTTGTGATATATTTAACATGTCTTTATCCGAGGGTAACTTTCTTAAATGTTGGAAAATCGCCCTCGTTTTTAAATCGGGTTCTAAAAATAACGTTGCCAATTACCGGCCAATATCTAAGTTATCAAATGTATCCAAGCTCTTTGAGAGTATTATTAAGGCAAAATTGAGTTTTTTGATTAAAGTCTATATATGCCCTGAACAACATGGTTTTATTGCAGGGCGGTCTACTGTCTCAAATTTTACTACTTTCTCAGAGTACTGTGTTTCTTCATTTCGACTTGGTCATCAAGTGGATGTGATTTACACAGATCTCTCTAAGGCATTCGACAGAGTTTCGCATAAATTGTTACTCCGAAAACCCTTTAAATGGGATTTCATACCAATTTTTGGCACTGGATTAAATCGTATCTGTCTGACAGGATATGCTTTGTCTGCATAAATAATGTTAAGTCTTATGAGTTTGTAGCGGCTTCAGGTGTTCCACAAGGTAGCATTCTTGGGACCCTGTTTTTTATTCTATTTATAAATCCAACCGTTTATAAATCCAACGAAATCCAACCGTAGCGAACTGGGAGGCTCATAAAATTTCAAGGAACGAAGCTACGTCAGCTGATAGGTTGTCCAAAAAACAATTTCATTTGACTAAGCTCAGTCCCTCACTGTCATCGAAAAGGCTGTGGAACAACTTAAAAAGTATAGGAATTAGCAATAAGAATATCGAATCTTGCCCAATTGATCCCAATCACCTCAACAATTTTTTCACTGCTAACTCGTTGTCTGATGATTCAGATGAATCCCTTAACCATGTTAGTCATGCTATCTTTCCTACTCAGTTTAATTTTAGCGCGGTAAGTGAAATGGATGTCGCCCGCTGCATAACAAAAATAAAATCTAGCGCGTCTGGTGAAGATGGCATATCCATTAAGTTTGTTAAACTTATACTGCGTTATGTGCTCAGCCCGCTCGTGCACATAATTAACCACATCTTTACAACCTCGTGTTATCCTGCAATTTGGAAGGTAGCGACCATTATTCCAGTTGCAAAAAAATCTAATGCGAGTGAGCCATCTGACTTTAGACCAATTAGCTTGATGTCTTCGATTTCAAAGGTCTGCGAATCTTTAACGGCTGAGCAGATTTCAATGTACACACATTTGGTCTTATGTCTGACCTTCAATCTGGGTTCCGCCCTGGCCATAGCTGCTCCTCTGCAATAGTCAAAGTATTGGATGATGTTAGAATACCCTTTGATATGGGACATCTAACACTACTATGCTTACTGGACTTTTCGAAAGCCTTTGACTCTGTAAACCATAATATTTTATGTAAAAAACTAAAGTTCAATTTGGATTCTCCGATACTTCAGTTCGGTTATTGGAAAGCTATCTAAGCGAAAGGTCACAGAGAGTTAAAGTAGGTTTTAATTACTCTACATTCAAGAATACTAATACTGGAGTTCCCCAAGGCTCGGTTCTAGGTCCACTTCTATTTTCCTTGTTTGTCAATGATATTTTCGATATATGCAAAAACGTCACAATGCATGCGTACGCTGATGATCTTCAATTATATTTGTCTAGACCTAGCGGGCTCATTGAAGATTTGTGTGTAAGAATGAATGAAGATTTAGATACTGCAGCTAAATAGTCTAAAGATAATAAACTCAAACTAAGCCTCATAAAATCATACATTCTACCAATATCTAAAACATATTTCTTAAGGAGGTCCTCTGGTAATCTATGCCAAATTTTAGCCTTTTTTCAAAATATTGTGGAAAGAGAACGAGTAAAGATATTTTAGTTCCGTTTTTTGATTTGGGTAGCTTAATTTATTGAAAAAAATACAAAATTTTGAAAAAGTGAATTTATGGACCGTTCAGAAAGTTCTCGGCCTGGTAACGAGGTTCTCCGGAAAAAAGGTGGGTCCAAATTGCGCACGATTCCAAGTGTAAACATCGTCTGAAAAAAAAATATTCAGTTACTTAGAATGAATGTCCCTATAGCCCCTACCTCGGAAACAAAAATCGAAATTTTTTTAGGGGGGGAGCCGCCACTTTGAAAATGAAAAATCGAATTTCGACCTTTTTTTTTGTAGTCTAGTGTAGAAAAAAAATAGTAAACATTATTTTTTCGGCAAGTTTGAGGTAGGGGCTATAGCGGCGTAAATTCTGCGTCGTTTCATGCCTCATATATCAAAATCGGTCAAAAACTGTTTGAGTTATCGTGCGCAAAGTTTTGAAAAACATGGTTTCGAGAAAAACGCGTTTAAAGTTTTGACTTCAATTTTGAGGCACACAAATGACATTAACACATATTTTTTTAATACAATACTTACGAATATTAATCGGCAATTCCAGCCCCATAAAGTGTGCCTTCCTCCATCTCATAAAACGAGTTTTCCATGGCTTTTTGGGCTCTGCGGGCTGTGCGACCCTCTTTCGATGATGCGTACGTTTTTAGCTCTGAGCGTTGAAGTCGTTTTCCGTCGCGAGATTCAGCATACATCTCGGCTTGTGGGCCGATGACAATACCCATTGTTGACATTATTTTTAAAATACTTGTGAAGCCTTCGTTGAAAATGCAGGTTGCCAGAAAATTTGCGATTTCGACTGTGGTAGCACCACAGTGGATATGTTTCGGCGCAAAGGTCCACAAAAGCGAGTTGAACGATTCGTTACAATTTTGCGTTTCACCTCCAGTGCATCGGTTGAGTAGATCGTCGGATGATAACGCTTCGTATATGGGCTTCATTACTTGCAGAACCTTTCCATCAAGTGGGGCGTACGTGTGGTGAAATGAGGCTAATGAGCCTTCTCCTGCTGACTTTTGATAGGCGCACCAGCTGGACTCACCAGGTGGGCAATACATATGTTGTGGATTACTATCACTTGAACTTTTGTGATAATATGTTGACCATATTTCTTTTCTAATGTTTTCCACAGAGTCCTTATTACGTCGAATAGCAAGTCCATAGTAAGTAGTCAGCTCGCTTATGACTTTGTCTGCCAGTTTGCCAGTGCCTTTTCCACCGATGCCTTTGTTTTCTTTTTTGGCCTTGCGCAGCCGTGTGCCCATGCGTTTTTGCACGTGAGCGATGCACTCCTTTTTTGTGACAACGGGGTCGCCGTTATACGGATCAAGGTATAGCAAAAAAAAAAACACAAAACGATTTTTCTTTTATTTTACAACAGCAGTTATCTCGCACGCGTAGCTTTCAGCGTTCGAAAATAAACTGAATCTCGTTCGTTTGCTTCTTTCATGTGAACACCTGGGCTCAAAATCATTTCAACCCCTAAATCAAAACATGCATGTATACATACTGCATGTATACATACTGTGTGTGTATATTTTGTAATATCAATACATATTTTGGAAGAATTCCACAGAATTTTCGACTAATGACTGCAGGCAAATAAACAACTTTGCTGATGCGTTATTTTGACGAAAACATACCTACACAAAAATGCCTGTATCTCCTAAACTATTTCGAATTTTGAAAAATCCTTTTGGGAAAATGTTTTTGAGTATCTGTGTATCTGATTACCAGAGGACCCCCTTAAACTTTGATCTACCCCCAATTCTACTCAATAACGTTGAACTGGAAGTTGTTACTAAGGCATTATCCTTGGGTTTAAAATAAATAGTTTCTTGTCCTGTGAGGATCACATTAATTCCTACGTGAGTAAAGTCTACTTTGTTTTACGGAACCTAAGAATGACCTCGGCGTTTGTTCCCATCGAAACAAAACGAAAACTTGTATTACAACTACTGATGCCCATCATCACTTACTCGGAAGTAGTTTATAGCAATTTAGATTCACGTTCATCCCACAAATTGTTAGTTGCTCTAAATAACGCTGCCCGTTACGTCTATGGACTGAAGACGTTCGATCATGTATCCTTCTTTCGCACTAAGCTACTTGGTCGCTGCTTATTTCGTTATCTCGAAGCAAGAAATTGTATATTTCTGCATGAAATAATCTACTCGCGTTGCCCACATTACTTGTATGAAAAACTTCAGTTCTGTAGGTCAAGTAGAAATATGAACCTGCTGATTCCGAGCTACTATTACAAAAATTCTAGCAGGCTGTTTTTCGTCAGTGCAATAAGACTGTGGAATTCTCTACCAAACAGCATTAAAGTCGTTTCCAACCTAAAAGCCTTTAAGCGTTTAATCTTTGAATATTTCTTCTAACTATACCTGCTTTTCTCTTCTACTGTTCTTCTTCTTCATAAAATGTTAATTTGGTTAGATTTATGCTTTGTTCTTATAAATAAGTGCAAGCAAATATTGGTTGTTTTTATTTTTTATTATTATTTTAAGAAATTATTTAAAGTTCTCAAAATTGTTGTATATTATTTTTATAATTTTAAATTCGTTCAATCATTTATATTTTTATAATTTTAGTTTTTAATTCATACTCACTTGTTGTTATTTAATTTTTAATAATTTTAATAATTTTAATAATCTTATTGTTAAATTTTATTATCTTATTTATTTAACCTGCGGCATGCAAAAGAAAATTATTCTTATATGCTAACATATTTGATCAATAAATTGAAATTGAAATTGAAATTGAAATGATCTTGCTAAATATATGTGGAACTCGAACTTTTTATTATATGCGGATGACCTAAAGCTTTTTAAAAAGATATCATGTTCCACGGATGTTACCGGTTTGCAATCAGATATATCTAGAGTTCTGTCTTGGAGCATATCTAATGGCCTTCATTAAATTTTTCTGAATGTTTTCATCTCACCATCTCCAAACTTTCTCGAAATACATTGTGTAATTCATATTTTCTGTCTGACTCTAAAAATCAAACTGTGTCTACATATCGGGATTTGAGAGTTGTCTTTCACAGAAAATTTACATTTGTTGATCATCTCAACTTTTTAATTCCAAAAGCTTACTCTTTACACGCTTTTATTCGAAGAAATAGCACGGAGTTTTCGGATCCTCACACCTTGAAAATGTTATTTAATGCGTTTGTGAGATCTAGAATGAAGTATGTCTCCATAATTTGGAGACATACTTAATTTTCAAACATACAGGAGACATACTAAGAGAATTTTCAAATTCTCTTAGACTGGAAAGGGTTAAAAAAACTTTTACCAGGCATGGTCATTTAATTTCCATGACCCGTTACCATCCTATTTACCCGGCTAATGCTTATGGGACTGAAATCACTTGATTCAAGACGCAAAATCGCATCACTAAATTTAATGCATGATATAATCTCTGGTTCAATTGACTGTCTATCACTGCTTGAATCTATACATTTGAATATTCCTTCAAAAAATTTAAGAAAATCGAAATTGTTTTATATAAAATATTGTCGAATTAATTATGCTTTAAATGAGCCTATAACAAGGGCGTTGATGCTCCTTAATGAATTGTATTTATCCAATGATCTTGATATATTTGTTCCTAAACAAATTTTTAAAAATCATGTTAATAATATTTTTTTAACATAGTACATAGTACTTTTTTTTAATTTTATAATTTGTAATGGAAGTCTGAACATTTATCTTATTGAATTATGAATTGCTTAATATAATTTAGTCAGTAAGGAAATCTGATTCCAAAGACCTCAAATAAACTAAAACTAAAATTCTCCTAGCCGATATTAACAACTAAATATCATTGTTTTGTTAAAGACCTTGAATATTCTCTTAAAAGCAATTTCATGTCAAAAAAAACTATTAGAAAAAAGAGAAATATGCAATCAAATATTGATGTGACAATACACAAAACTTGCATATCGGTGATTGAATGTCAAGTCGGACGCTTTTGTTCAAAAACTGATTTTGACGATTTCGATTTTGACATGTAGTAAAAAAACTATATCTTCAAAACCGTTAGTCCTACAAAAAACTGTTAGGGGACATATTTAAAAGACCTTGAATCGATCTTCTCTGTGGTGTAACTAAAAATTTCATTCACATTTTTCAAGGTCAGCACCACTCTTTTTTTGGCATTTTGAAAATATTGTCGTTTTGAGGCATTCAGATTTATTGCATTTTCAAAATTCCATTTTGGAGAATCAATGCTTACTATTTAAAATAAGTTTTTCAAAAACTGCCTACACAATTTTTACATACAAAATACTAGAATTTCTAATTAAATATTCGATGTTTAGTGTTTTTTTTTTAATTCTTATGGTATTTTATAATTTGTCAACTAGGAGTATACCTCCGACATCCTTTCCTCTATCAAGGAATACAAACAAAAAATAAAAATAAATCAAAAAATATATTTTGTAAGCATAAGGAAAAGCTGTCGGAGGTATATAACTAGCTGAAAAATTATGAAATACCTAAAAAGAAGTATAAACAATAAAAAGAATACCATTTTTAATATAAAATAAAAGTATTATATTTTGTGTGTAAAATTTCTGAAAAATTCATTTAAAATAGTTAGCATTGATTCTCCAACATAAAATTTGTATTAAGTGTGAACCCTGAAAAATGTATATGAAATTTTTAGCGGCCTAAGAACTTAAAATTTTTCATAAAAGTGTTGGTGAAACTGTACACCATATAGGAGATCAATTCTAAGTCTTTAAAATGTGTCCTCAAAATTTTTTTGTAGGACTAACGGTTTTGAAGATATAGTTGTCTTACTACATGTCCAAACAACAAATTTTGATTCTTTTTTCCCCCTTTTTCCCAGACCCCTTTCAGACCCACGGTGATAAATCGTTATAACTTTACGAAAAGTAATTATTTTTTGCCCTATCTTCAAATTATTATTCAAACTGACTATTAAAATAATTTTCCATTCTTATTATATGAAAAAAGAACCTCGCACGTTTGTGTATTTTGGGCATCTAGCCCTCTAGTGATGCAATATTTATAGCTTTTGTAAATTTTTTTCATTTTATTAAAATAGTAAATAAAAAATTTTAGTTAATTGGTCGTTTGTGGTACATTTTAAAGCAATCTTTATCCTTAGCAATACATAAAAGGATTTTTCATTTTTGGCATCTGGCTCTAGTTCGACTGACACACTTTGATGTGCGACATCTTTTGGCTGTTTCATCCACTATTTTGGGCCAATGATTTTATCTGTCATACTTTGTCTTCTGGAGCATTATGCTGCCGATATTTAGTGCCATGATAAGCCTCAGACAATTGGAATTCGTGTGGTTCTCGTGAGGGTGGATCCTTTGATTTTGCCAACACTTCGCCAATTTCTAATTTAAAATCTAAAAAAAGACTATATATTTTTTTGCTTCTCCAAGCGCGGCAGCATCCTCTCTATAATCCATCCAAGAATTAAAGACTGCTAGATCCAAAAAATGGAAAAATAACCTTCAGTGGCCCTTTTTTGTCTTAATTTTTACTCGGTAGTACTCCATCATTTGATCACCAATATCTACACCACTCATAGTTGAGTTGTAGTCCTCTATAACGGCCAGTATCGGGATTGGTAAACGGCGTTTTTCATTTCGGTTGATGTTATTATAACACACTTCAAGTCGCACCATTTCACCACCACCACTTCGTCATTCTTCAAACACTGGCTTATTTCTGCCCGTGCCGTATTTTTGTCCAGCAGCAAATTCATTTGCTTCCCCAATCGGTTTCCCATTAAAGTACCTGTGGCTTTGAAACCTATTTCATTCAATTTTTCTAGAAGTGAAATGGTCGTCAAAAATCGGTCAGAATAAAGTTGGCTGCCGACTGGTAAAAACTTGGTTAGCCGTAAGACTATTGAAGGTCCATATCCTAGCCCACAGTCTGGAAAAGTTCCAGCACCTTGAAATAGCTCAAAATCAACGATCATTCCATTGGAAGTTGCACAAACTAAATTTTTCAGTCCAACAGGACAAGGTTTTGAACTTATTACTTGCCGTGCTGGACTCCTTTCTGTGAATGGCACCGTCTGCTCGTCGATGGAATATGAGGTAATTTCAGTAGCCAGTTCAGTACAACGGCGTCTTACCATTTCTACAACCGGCTGCACTCTCTAGAGTTTATTAGTTGTACTTGGTTTGCTGGTGCCCACAAAATGTATTAAGTTTCTCAATTTCAATTGAACATTGAGTTTGAAATTATATCGTTCCCAAAATGTGTGCTCCAATACATTATAATTTTAGGGTGGCCTAAGCAACCCATTATAATGGAACAGCCATAAAATTTTTCCAGTTCTATTCTTGTGGTATTAAATTCAGTTCCAATCGTTGAAAGTGCTTAAATGTTGGTGTATTTCACAGCTTCTTCAAAATGATGATCTAGGAAGTAACTAGAAAAAATTTGCATAGGTGTGCGGCGTTGTACCAAATTATGAAAGACAAAAGCAATAGGTTAATTAGTATTCGGAAACTCTTTACTCTTCCAGACATCCCCTCTTGGTTGATTTTGCATTAGTGCTTCTTCAAGATTACTAGAACTTGGCTCAGCATCTGGAAAAATTAATTTTGAAAATCCACAAAAACCAAGAATATAGCACAGTTCTTTACCTAATTTATTTTCAGATTCTTCATCATTTTCAAGAGCCCTAGGTTTCCAAGTAACATTAGCTTGCTCGTCATCATCTGAAAAGTCATCCTCTGAGCTTTCAAGGATATTAAAAATCCGTTGAATATCAGACTCGCTTTCTAAGTTGTGCATTTTACCTGCTAAATATGAGATAACACAAATGTGAGCTTGATTTAAAAACTCAATTTGTGCCCAAATAACACAATTGTGTTATCTGTTTTTAACTTGTTGGGGAATCAATAAATGTCATGACTATCCCGAAATCAAACGATCGAAAACGCAAATAGGGACCGTGACAAACATTGCCCCGCTATAAAAACGTAACAAAACTAAACATATGATCTGTGCATACTCAGCCGCAGACATGCTTCCAATATATTCGAGGTATGCAACGACACTGAGTTTTTAATTTTTTGCCGAATATTTTGCAAAACTTTAGTCATCACAGCGGACAAAACAATACATACCACAAATCGATGCTTTTAGTTCTTTACTTCAATTCACTCAAATTCACTCAAAAATTATCTTTGAAATCACATATCTCACAATCGCTTAACTTGGTTCTGAAAGGAAAAAAAATCAAAAAAATGTGCAATCATTTCTAGTTTATTAAGTACTATGGAAAGTAAGTTTCAAAAGCGTTCGGTTCGCCATGGAATCACTGATATATTGAAAACAATAAAATCAACAACAAAACTCTTCAGATTTGTACAGTGATCTCGAGCAAGATCAATAAGAAATAAGGCTAAGAAAAATAACATTGAAAATCATATAAACGAATAATAGAACATATCCTTAAAAATATCAAAAAAAAAATTATATACATAACTAATTAAAAACAATTTCGAAACGTGTAAGAAAAATAGATAAAAATATAACAGAACAACCAAGTAAACGAATTTAAAAATATTTTATAAAATGATGCGTATTGACAAGAAAACGAATATTAAAATATTAGTTGCCAGTTTGAAAAATAGAACAAGAAAAAATATTGAAACAATTTTTGAATTAGAATTTAACATATCGGAAACAAACAAATATACGACACACGAAAATTTTTAATGAAAATTACATGATGAAAACAAAAATATAAAATTGGCTGCCAAGTAGAAGCAAAAGAAATAAAAATTGGCATAAGCAAAGAATAAAAAAGAAGTAAATATAAAAGTCGATTGGTTGATAGCGTTTAACTTAAAAAAACCACAGCATATCCTATATTATTTCATTTCACATAATTTGAATGCATGAAAAGCAGATTTTCGAAATACTTGGTAGAGATTTCAGAGTCAACTAAATGTATTTAAATTATAAAAATACCTAATATTAGCTCAGATCGGGCCAAGTGTTTTACATACTGCAAACTTTCCTATTCTTAAATAAAAAAAAATGAAACAAATAGTTATGCTCAACTTAAACTCACTTTTAAGTTTTTTCCAATAGCCTGATGTTCCAAATTCTTAAAATCATACACTATGCAAACAAAATCTTGCATTATTTGGGGTTGACCCCTTAATATTAAGGCATATATATAGAAATTTATACTTTCGTAAAATCTTTTTAAGGCAAAATATAAAATCTTTTGATATAATTTTTTATAGAATTTAGAAAGAAAAAAAATTCAGTACATTTTTAAAATAAAACATTAGTTAATCAAGAATGATAATAATTAAATTTGTAGCTAAATCAATAATAGAAACAAAAAACTGACGCAAACATTGTTACAATACGAAGCATGAAACTAAGAGTATTAAAAATTTATGAAATATTTAGCAAAAATTCAAAAATCATTCGATACAAAACGAAAAAAACATTACTGAGCCCACATTTAGACATATTTAGAACAATACATAAATATATTGAAATAAAAAAATATTTATATATATATATATATATATAAACATATAATCAGCACTTGATATGTGTGTGTGTGTTTCATACAAAAGTAAAAATTCTAAACTATACTTAAACATATACATACATATAATCATACAAGCATACATATATCTATACATTTACATACATATAAATATAGTTTTAAAAGAAAACTCTAAGTAAACTAAAATAAACAAATTCTGGTGTTTAAACTATAATAAAATAAAAAACCGCCCCACGCCCAATCATATAACTATGCTTTAAGTAAGTAAGTCGTTTATTTCTCTATTTGTACCTTTATAACTTCTAACCAAACCATCATAACTTTATATCTTTTTATACCAGTTTATAATATAAACAACTTACATAATTATTCCCAACTAAAAAGTGAATTTTTTTATTATAAAGTCAATAAGAGAAAAACGTAAAATTGTCAAAGAATGATATGTAAAATTTTCTTCAAAATCTATAACGACAACTTTAATTATTAGATATACATACATAATATTATACTATATTATATAAAACATATATATATATATGTATGCATATAACAGAAAGAAAATTATACCAAACTAATACATGAAATAAACAGTTATTCAATGAATTATATCCGTATTTTACTTTTTTCAAAAATGTCTATTTTGGTAAAATTCATAAAAAATTAGGTAAGTTTGTCCTAAGAAAGCTCTACTTTTTAATCATAGTTATATTTTTCTTACCGCACGTTTTCCCCAATTCGCCCATTGTACCCAAAAACACTCAGTTGAAGTAAAAATTATTTTTTTTTAATATTTATTGTAAGGTTTTTGAAAAAATACAAGCTTATATTACAAACAACAACACACACTTATAGAGATATAATAAAAGAACAGTTACATGAAAGCTTGGGTCAGAAAGAATGAAAAAATAATAGGGAGGAAGAGGAAATATTACGAAAATTCCAAAGAAACACGCATTAATAGAAGTCTTCTAATAACTGAACGAACCATCAAAATCAAAAAATGCCTAAAAGTGAAAGAGAGCAAGAATATTTCAGGAAAAGCAAGGAAATCAAGATAACAGACTGAGAGGAAGTTAAAGAGAGTGCAAGAGTTTATAGGCGGAAATAAGTCGCCACACACCGCACGAAATGCAGACAAACTGAACTGAAAAATTTCAAGAGAGGAGACCACACCGACAGAAGATCTAATGCGGATGATAGTAATGAGCATGATGTGCAAGATCTGGTCCTGGTAACGGTGCCGGAGCTGGTGCTGCTGGCCCATAATGAGCATAGGCACTATGAGCAGCTAAAGCCGGATAGGCTGCATGAAAGTGTGGACCCGCTGGGCCGCCATGATGTTGTGGTCCCAACGCAAGCGGAAGCGGCAATGGTGCAGGATGTGGAGCGGATACCACTTTTGGTACTGCTGGTAATGGGGGAGCCGGAGCCGGAAGTGCGGGAGCATGTGCTGCCGCTTTGTAGGCAATGGGTTCGGTACGCACAACCGCATTGAATCCATTATGCGGATCGGCCGTGTAGTCAACGGTGCGTTTGGTTCCATCGGGATCAACCACGGAGTAGCTACCCTTGACAACATCGCCATGACGAGTCTCATGTTGACTTTTTAGATCACCAGTATAACCGTCGTGGATGTCATAGCCGAATGAGTATTTGGGTGCAGGATCGTAGGGCTCAGGAGCAGCCGGCTTGGGTGCTAAAAAACAGAGAGGAGAATGAAAAATGATATGTGTAGAGGAAGTTAGCATTACCTGGTGCTACATAAGGTCCTGGCAATGGACCATGATGTGGCGCATAGTCGGCATAATGCAGTGGTCCATCGTGACCATGGTAATGGCCGCCATACGGACCAATTACACCGCAGTGTACAAAAGCCAATAAAGTCGTCAAAAGCAGTATCTGCAAAGATAACATTTATTTTTTCAGCATAAGTCGTATAACATTTCCGTAGAAAAAGAACCACACAAGGGTTTTTAGCTCTATAAGATTGTTTGCAAATACTGAAAAAAAATTCCTAAAATCTTTCACCAACTTCTTAGGACTAACACAGACCAGTATTTTTCTATGAAATTAAAAGAATTAAAAGCATAATTTTGTGTTTTAAACTCAATACTATTATTAAATTTAAGCAAAATTAAAAACAAAAAATTTTTTGATATATTTTAATGAATTTTTGTCATCGAGAAACAAAGAATTTAACCGTCTGTAACACAGTTGTAAGCAGTGATGGACTGGGGCCTAAAATTTGATTTGAAAAATAATGTCTTGACCGGCGCCCGTACACCTTTAGGCATTGTTATGAATTTTTTTTAAGGACAAAAATGTATGATTTTTGGGATTTTTTCACAGGAAACTAGCGGACCCGATAGACGTTGTCCTGTCCCAAATCAATGAATTTGCTTGTGATCGTTTTGTGAAAAGTGTGGAAGTGTGTTGCCATTTCAAGCAACACATACCAGACGATTCCATTTGAAACTTCAATAGCCATGACAAACACGATGACATTCAGTTTATATATTTACGAAAGTTTCCTATTTTCATGACGTCACTTTGTATGTGAGGTACGCGTGGTTTTCATTCGATTTCCCCAAAATTCATAGTGAGGATTTACATATATCGAAGATCAAAGCTTTCGTACGAAATTTGAAGTTTTTTCTTTAAATTTTGTGAATTTTTAAGAGATTTTACTGTAAAAATAAAGTCACGTATAGGAGGTAGACGTGGTTTTCATCCGATTTGGTTCAGTTTTGAACTTGATCTTCATATTTTAAAAAGAAGCTTTTGAATTTCATCGTGATAGCGTAAAAATTACGTCTGTAATCGTGTCCACAGATGGACAGACAGACAGACGAACACACGGAAATCGACTCAGATGGTGATGCACGGTTAAAAATCTTGGAGTAATTTTTAAGCCAATGGTTGGCATAATATATATTTTAAACCATTTTTTACTAGAATTAACACTTTTCAAAACACTTAAAATTTGTCAAAGCTGTACTCAAATTTAATAAAGTTGGAATAGATTTAGAACTTTAGTACGTATGGTGTAAAATTTAATACAAAATAACTAAAAAGTAATACAATCGCTTGCAAAAACTTGTACAATTGGAATAAATTTTCAATTAAGATAGCCATAATATTAGATTTAATACAGCATGTATTACATTTTAAACCATACTGTATTATATATCAATACTTTCCGTCTTAATTTTCAGATTGTTCAGATTCAAAAGTCTTATGATTCAGAGTTACTTTTTCGGTTAACAAAGCTTTATAATACAATTTTTGTGAAACATTTTTTATTTGATTATATCGCAAAAGTTCACTACTTTAATTTCAATGAAGACGTGAGTTCTAAAACTACAATAGGAGTTAGTTTAAAAATAAAAAGAAGAGTATAAAAGAAGTATAGAAGTACTTCTTCTAGTATAAAAGAAGAAAAAAAGAAATAAATTGTATAAACAAGACCAGTGTTGTTTTTAGTACGGTAATAGAATACAACTTGTAATAAGGTTTTTAATCCACATCTCGGGTATTGCAATTTAAGTCCATGCGGGAATAAAACTTAGTTTTAGTATTTGGCGTGGTTTAAATTTTAATACAATTTCGGTGTCGTCATATATACAGTACTAAAATTTAGTCCAATATTGTTGACCGTGTGCTGATTAAATATATACAGTGGTCGTCCAGTATAACGAACGATATAATGTCCGAGGACGTACGATATATGGAACTTTACGTTATATTGAACAAATTTTTTACCAAGTAAGGAGAGTTTAGGTAATTTAAACGTATGTTACATCGATTCTTTTATTGATAACAAATAAAATAAAATTTAGGTACAAGATTTCACTTAAAACAAAAATAAAAATCAATTATGTATATGGTACTAAGTACATATGAAAACTTTCAATAAAAGAAATTATTTCTTCTTTTTTGTTAGAAAAAAAATCGATTCGGCCCATTGTTTTCTTCGGCCCATTTGATACACTTATTAAAGCTTTTCACAGCTTCCGTATGCTTTACTTTTTGGGCAATATGTTATTTGGGCGATGTTATTTTCTGAATCTTCAGTGTCAGCATTTTCAATTAGAGCATTGTATTCCTGAATAGGGATAATTTCCTCAATTAACAAATTTACTCTATTATTCCAGGCCGCCAAGTCTTCTATATAAAAACTTGCCTGAAAAATTAAATTTTCGTTTTATGATAATTCAAAACGAAGTTGATTTACTTCAATATTTTAACAATTTCTAATTTTTTGCATGTTTGTACCTCGGGAAACTTAGATTGTGCGAGCGTTATTGTATTCGTCATCAAAGCTATCTCATCTTGATTTCTTAAAGTTGCTAGGGGAATATCATTTTCTGGATCGAATTGGGGAGCTTAAAGTAAAATTTTTTTCCAGCACTATTGAAGAATAGTCGGCGATATTTTTTCCCATGATAATGCTAGTAGTTAAAATGCTTCAAAAAGTGTAAGATTTTTTAATGCCTCGGTAATGTTATCGCCCGAGCACACTACATTTTTAAGTAAACTGTTTCTGTAAAATAGTTTCGACAAGCGAATTGCGTTTTGGTTTATTGGCTGAATTAATGGAGTAATATTCGGTGGCATATAAACGACCCAGACTTTACCGTCGTCTGTTTCTTGCACCAATTCCTCCTCGGGAGGGTGGCTAGGAGCGTTATCCAAAAGCAATAATGCTCGCTTAGGTAGATTCATCATTTCTAAGAAATTTTCAACCTGAAATTTTGAGCCAAAAACAGTAATTACCATTGATTTACAATTTTCACATTGATTTACACTTCACTGGAAGATATTTTCCTTCCAGGAGCATTCGCCTCACCAGCGTGAACGTTTGTATTGGTTGGCAACATCTTCCAATACAGCCCACTTTCATCTGCGTTGAAAACTGCGTCCAAGCTAAGATTATTTTCTTCAATTATACGGGACAACTTTATTTTAATTGGTTCAACAAGCTCAGCTTGTGACGATAATTTTTCACCAGATTGCTTAAGAATGCGAATTCCGAATTGTTTTTTGAATTTCGTAAGCCATCCGTCACATGCAAAAAAAGCTCGTTCACCGTAAATGTGTTTTTTTAATTTCATGGGCTTTTGTTTTAAGAATGTTGCCATTGATGGGCTTGTGGCTTTCACGTTGCGAAATAAACCATTTAAAAAGAGCATTTTCCATTTTGGGATATTCGCCTTTCCTCAAGGATAGTCGGCGTGAAGATCCACTTTGTGTAGTTTTCAAACATTTTTGGATTTTTTCCAATTTTTTATAATTGTACCGACACTTGATTTAGGAATTCTGTTGAAAACTTACTTGGCAACCCTAATCCAACGTATATGTTTGATTCCTTTTGTTCTTAGACTCTAACATACTCAGTTTTCTTTCGTACTAATGCAGCACGGTATACGACGTGAGTTGACAGTGCCACACACGCCGCAACAGAATGGTGTGGCAGAGCGTGCAAATAGGACTCTAATTGAAATGGCACGGTGCATGCTATTACACGCAGGCTTACATCAAAATTTGTGGGCAGAAGCAATTTCAACTGCAGCATACATAAGGAACAGATGTCCAACGAAGGTGTTAGTAAATAAAACCCCATCTGAAATCTGGTACAACAGAAAACCATCAGTCAGTCACTTAAAAACCTTTGGTGCAATTGCAGTAGCTTTGAATAAAACGTTTAAAGGAAAATTTCAAGCCAAAGGCAAGCAATATATTATGGTTGGTTATTCGATGGAGTCTAAAGCTTACCGCTTATATGATAGGGAGACTCACAAAGTTGTTATAAAAAGGGATGTACTGTTCAATGAACATTTTGCAAGCAGCGAAAATATGCAAACTAGTGAGAATGTCAATCTTAGGCAATTTTTCATTGATGATGCACACCAGAAGCAACAAGATGAGTTTCCAGATATTTCGGTCAAAGAAGAACCAGCGAGCGACGATGCTCCATATACAACCGCTGATGAAGAGAGTACGTCTGATAGTGATCTAAGTGACGATGTTCAGAACCAGGAGGAGAAAGGCAAAGACAACAATCCACCAGAGGTACTCAGAGCTGGCCCAGGGAGACCTAAGATCATTCGCAAAGGTACGCGTGGACGTCCGAAGAAACAATACAACATGATAAATAATATTCTAGCTGAAAATATACCTCAAAATATCAACGAAGCTCTTTCGAGCGAAAAAAGTGACAAATGGATGGAAGCAATGGATGTTGAGTTCTCTGCATTACAGCAAAATAAAACCTGGAAGCTAGTTGATCTACCAGCAGACAAGAAAGCAATCAAAAGTAAGTGGGTTTTTGCAGTAAAACGCAATAAAAATGGCAAAATAGAGCGCTATAAAGCTCGGCTTGTAGCAAAAGGTTGTGAGCAGCGTTTTGGGATTGACTACACAGAAACATATTCTCCAGTTGTACGTTATGCTACAATAAGAATGCTGTTAGCAATAGCTGTGGAAGAGAAAATGCATCTTCATCAAATGGATATAAGTACGGCGTACTTAAATAGCGAGTTGGACAATGACATATATATGCAACAACCCGAATATTTCATCAATGAGAAGCATCCAAAGATGGTTTTGAAATTGCAGAAGGCAATTTATGGATTGAAGCAGTCGGGAAGACAATGGAACTTCAAACTAGATGGAGTGCTTAAGCAAATTGAGTTTGTAGCATGCAAGAACGAACCGTGTTTATATCAAATGAATACAGACAATATATTGGTATTAATAGCGATTTACGTGGACGACATTATTATTGATGCAAAGATAAATCCGAATTGATGAGAGTAAAAAGATATATTGGAGAAAAATTTGAGTTAGTTGACAAAGGTGTGTTGCAACATTTTCTTGGATTTGAAATCGAGCGTGAGGGTGAACTTGGTACTATATCATTAAGTCAAAAGCAATATATCAGCGACATGCTTAAACAGTACGGAATGGACAGTTGCAGGACTACATCAGTACCTCTGGAACCTGGTTATCAAGTGGTATGTAATGATCAGTGTCGTAGAGCAAATATAACAAGTTATCAGTCTTTAATTGGAGCTCTCATGCATCTCGGCTTAACTACAAGACCTGATATAATGCATTCTGTTTCTAAGCTTGCGCAGAAAAACAAAGATCCACATCTTGAACATATGACAGCAGCAAAACATATTCTTCGATATTTAGCAGGTAGTATTAATCTAAAAATTTCTTATCGCGCAGGTGGCAAGCATGTAGAGGGTTACGTTGACGCTGATTGGGGGTACTGGAACGGAAGTCATATACTGGCTTTGTCTTCTTTTTTGGAAAATCTGCGATTTCGTGGGAATCAAAGAAACAAAATACGATTGCGTTAAGCAGCACCGAAGCTGAATATATGGCGGCATCGAATGCGGCTAAGGAGGCAATTTATTTACGGCGGCTACTTCAAGAAGTCAGCTTTTGGGGTGATGATCCAATTGTTCTTAATGTGGACAACCAAGGTGCACAAAAACTGGCAACTAATCCAGTATATCATAATAGAACAAAACACATCGATATACGTTACCATCACATACGAGAAGTGGTCAGAAAAGGCGAAATCCAGTTGAAATATTGTCCTACTAATGAGATGACTGCAGACATTTTTACAAAGAATTTGTCGAAATCAAAACACTTGATATTCGTTAATAAGTTAAATATGTCTTAATCTATTAAATGAATATTTTCTATTGTTATTTTATTATATTTTGACATTATTTTATTATATTTTTATTATATTTTCAACGCTTAACAAACGCTAACAAAGCAACAAAAAATTGCGTACATTATAAAGAATCCGTCTTATTTCAAACGTACGTTATTTAGAGTCGCCATTGCATTTCAAAAAAGCGTACGTTATATAGAATGGACGTTATATAGGGAATACGTGATACTGGACGACCACTGTATATACTTTTCTATACCTGCCTCACCTCCTTATTGGCGTTACAAACGGAATGACAAATTTAATATACCCCTTATGCAGTACGCGTTGGGGTATAAAAATAGTGGCATTTTTTTACCTACTTACTTATACTTTTCTGAATCATGCAGTATTACTACATATTTAATGTTGATTTGACAACCATGTTGTTAAGAATCCTTTAAAACTAGCTAAAAGCTTACTTGACTCTATTGAGCTTTTAACATATTCTTTGAAACAAACATCATATTTACTTATTAAGCGAACAAACTCTAAAAAATTTCCATGTTCAATGAGCTCATCTTGTAATGTATAACCTGTCTCATATTCGTTTCCTCTGAAGATAAGTCCTCTTTTGCCTATTATTTATATAATATCAATAATTCTTCTAAGAATATCACATCTACTTGTATTTACTTGCGCCGAAGAGATATTTGATTGAAGAAACTTAAGTTTTCAATGTTGATGTTTCTTAAAAAATGGTAAAAGTTTCTGAAGAGTTTGAATGTAAAGAATTTTTTCAATGCTCTTCCACAGATTGCTACATAACACATATACCTTCTATTATTTTATCTTTAGATTATAAATTTAGCACAGTAGCCAATTATATCAATTTCATCTTCTAGCAATGCTGTTTTTTATGTTCTTTTTGCACTTAGTAGTATTATCTCGGAACCTCCTTTAATTTTTCTTTGTGAAGGCATTTCTATAAAATAAAAATTTTAATATTTCTTAGAGCTCTATGGTCCCTTGGTTCATAAAGTTATACCAAGAATACTTACTAGGAAATGCTTTGTAATTGAGATTTTATAAAACTTTGAAAAATTATTGTCATGTGGTATGTAAATTAATAAATGTGCTTTGAAATATTATTTTCCAAAAAAAAAGTGAACTCATTGGAAATGTGAAACAAGGATTCAATTTCGGTAATTTTTCCTGATAAGAGATCATTTTCTTATGTGCAATAAAGCCATCGGCCCCAAAATTCACCGGCGGACTTCTGCAGAACTCTCCAGAATAGCCAGTCCGCCACTGATTGTAACATGTTTACTTGATTTCAACAAAGTATCTAACAATTTAATAGATTTATAGACTGGACAGTGCTGTGGGGATTGAGGGAGAAATTCCATTTTCTTGTAATTTCGAACTTTAATGGGAAGAGGTGTGTTTTTATGAATCTTTTTTTTTTTGTGAAATAAATATCTCTTTCACGAAACAAAAAAAAAAACACTATAAATGTTTATCTGTATTTTCTATATTAAGATATGGACATATTTATTTTTCAATGTAATTAATATTTTTACTCCATTGTTGCTCTATTGAATGTATCTATATTTTCATGTGTTAGTTAATCAGGCATATCATGAGTAATTTTTTCGCACGAAATCGAAAAAGGGAATTTCCGTTTTAACGATTGCAGGTAAGGTTTCACCTTTTAATTTTTCACACTCATGAATATTGATGGTTGATGAATAAAATTGCATTAAAAATTTCCAAAACTTCTTGAGCTTTATCTTAAAAAAGGGAAATTCCTTTTTACGATTCCGGGTGAAAAAATTACTCATGATAGGCCTGAATATCTTTCTACACCGAGAAAAAAAGCAATAGGTAAATCACCTAAGTCGGCTTGGGTAAAGAGAATTGTATGGGAATTATAAACTTATGCTTATTCACCTAAGTAATTTATTGTTTAATACATTGCTTTGAGAGCACATACTTCAATACCTTCCCAAAAAAAAAAAAAAATATATGATTCACCAAAGCCCAAAATCCAAAAATACAAAATTAAAAAACAACTAGCATGGATGGCTTAAGCATAGTTTTGAGCTATTCTCTGCAAAAAAAAAAAAAAAAACACAGCTTCATCATTAGACACACGAGAGAAGGATAGATTTGATAATTTATTGGTGTTTTCTTGTAATAAAACCACTTTTATATTCAAAAATAACATCAAGTAAATTAAAAAAAAAACACACGTTAATATTCCAATCAGTAAATTTTATAACATTCCATCAACAAAAAGAAAGAAAAAAAAAATTTCTGTACCCGCCGTGCGGAATCGAACCTGGAACTTTTGGTGCCAGGAAGGAAAATAAAAAAAAAAACCACAACCCGAAAAAAGTTATATTTTTGAAATTCAATTTTTTTAAGTAGTGTATAAAAAATGACCAAATACTTGGTTAATTTATCACCCAAATAAAAATTGGCAAGTCAACATGTAAAACTTGTTGAAAACTGAATAAACTGAAAACTGCCAAAGCCATCTTATAAATTATACTAGGTTTTTTCTTCAATTTAACATAAGCTTTTTTTCTCGATGTAGTTTGGAAATACTATGTAGTTTTCCAAACTTGCATATATTGTTATATTTTAAACTTTTTTTTAAATATATTTCAAATAAATAATTGCTTGCTATGATTTTTCAATAATACCAACCTTCAAATGAACAGTAAAAATTTGATAACAGTTAGTTTCTTCTTAACATTGTTACATTGATTAATGTGACGCTACTCTTGTTTTTTTTTTCTTAAGACAATGAATTCAAAGCAATTTCGTGTATTGATTTACCATTGCAATTTAATGGGCAAAAACCATGCAAGCTGGACAATGGCTATGAAAATGTTATCCTGATTTTTTGTGATCGTACATTCACAAAGGATGTGGAACGCTCTGGGCGCCCAAATAGGGGGTAGTTGTTGTAGAAAAATATTAATGCCCATATTGTTCACCTCTGGATATCTTTAACCAGCGGATAAAGTACTAGATTTTCAGTAGTTTCAGTAGTAAAAGCCATCATGGTGACTGCATAGTGAAGTTAAGAGAGATTGCTGATATCATGTAGATCGAACACGAACATTTCGGTATGCGAAAGCACTTTTCTAAATAGGTGCCGCGCGTTCTCACACCAGATCAAAACCAACAAGGAATTGAAGATTAGAAGAGCTGTTTGTCAATGTTACAGAGGAAGAAGTCGAAGTTTTCGAGTCGATACATCCCATGGACTGCTAAATCACTGCGATACATCACTGCGACTGATGAAAACCGCGCAAAGCGACCGAAAACCCAGAAAAGCGCTGTGGAAGTGATGGCGTCAGTTTTCAGGGATGCACGCGGTATATTTTTGTTTTTGTTTTTTGGTTACTTGGAGCATGGATGGACAAAAAAAAAGTGACTATAACTTTGCGTTATTGGTGCGTTTGAAAACGGAAATTGTGAAGAAAACCCCACATTTTGTCAAAACCAAAGTTTTGTTTCACCAAGACAACACGCTATGTCACAAATTATTAAAACTCAGGGCCAAAATAAACGAATTGGGTCTCGAACTGCTTCTCCACCCACCATATAGTTAAGATCTAGCCACCAGCGACTACCACCTATTTGATGTCTTGAAAAATGTTTCGCGGTAAGAGATTTGTCTCGGATGAGGAGGTCATTCTCGAAACTAACGCCTATTTGAAGCCCAGGAAGAATCATTATTCAGCAGCGGCATGAAAAATTTCAGAAGTGTTTGAATGACTGTATCGCCGCCAGAGGAAACTAACAGATCATTCAATAAGTCCATAGGAAAAGTAAGAAAAAAACAAAATTTTGATTCAACGATTATATTATTCAACATAGTTACCTTCGAGAGCGATACAATGAGTAAAGCGATTTTCCAAATTTTCGATACCACTTTTATAGTACGATTTCTCTTTCTCGTCAAAATAGGCCTCAGTTTCAGCGGTTACTTCATCAGTGGACTTGAATTTTTTCCAGCAAGCATTCTCTTGAGATCTGAAAACAGTTAAAAGTCGCTGGGGGCTAAATCTGGAGAATACGGTGGGTGGGTAAGCAATTCGAAGCCCAATTCATTAAATTTTGCTATCGTTTTCATCGATTTGTGACACGGTGCATTGTCTTAGTGAAACAACACATTTTTCTTTTGCAAATGTGGCCGTTTCTTGGCGATTTCAGTCTTAAATCGATCCAAAAGTGGACAGTTATAGACGCTATTGATGGTGGTTCCTTTTTGTAGAGTCGATGAATATTATTCCTTTTGCATCCCAAAATACAGACGCCATCACCTTACAAGCAGACTGTTGGGTCTTTGCTCGTTTTGGGTTCGGTTTGTCGACTGCCGACTGTCTTTTGGATTCTGGTGTGTAATAGGGAAGCCATGTTTCATCCATTGCCACATATCGACGATAGAATTCGATTCTATTGCGGTTTAACAGCGCCAAACACTTCTCTGAAGCATCAATTCGTTGGTGTTTTGGTCGAGTGTGAGCTCACGCGGCACCCACTTTGCACAGAGCTTTCGCATACCCAAATTTTCGTGTAAAATGGTAAAAACACTGCCATCTGATATCGTTACAATGTCAGCTAGCTCGTGCACCTTCAATTTGCGATCGTTCATAGCCAATTTGTGGATTTTTTTGAGGTTTTCTGGAATAACAGTCTGATTTGAGCGTCCACTGCGCTCTGCATCATTTGCGCTGGTACGACCAAGTTTAAATTCAGCAATCCACTTTTCTACCATTTGACTCGATGGAGCAGAGTCCGGATACATTATAAGTTTGGTTTCCACTGTATTTTTTTTTTTATCAAAAAGCAATGCTTTATCAAAACTCGAAATTCACTTTTTTCCATAACAATAGTTGCACACAAAATGCTATAACTCACGAATCAATTGTCAGATTGTTGTAAAATTTTTATACGTACCGTTTGAAGGTTGGTACTAAATAAAAATCATATGGAAAAAATTTAGTAATGCCATCAAAGTGTCATCCTATGGACTTCTTGAACGTATTTATCTTATTCAAATATGCAACGAGCAAGCCATAAGTTTCATAACTGGTTTAATGTTTGCGCAACAGGTTGCGCAAATTACCGAAGTGGTTATTTCTCATATTATACAGTACACCGCCATTGAATTATGAACACCACACAAATCCAGACAAGGATGCACCTACAAACAAACCCGCTGAATGCAAATCAATGACCGGAGAAGGACGATCCATATACCAAATAAATGGCCAAGCTTCAGTCTTCAAATCTGCAGCCACGGGAAAATCTCTAAAATAGGGCAGCACCAAAACTTCATGCCGATTGCAACTTATACTTTTTAGCGAACCCAGGCGTTTACGGCCCACTGCACGCAAAACACTGATCAAAGAGGACGACCCAAGCTCGAAATGAAAGAGCAAATGTCAACTTTCAAATCTACATGTCTGAAAAAATTCTCAAAATCAGAATTGCACCAAAATTCCGTATTAGTTGCAAGCATTCTGTTAAAAGACTTACCAAGACTTCCATTTAGATCTTTCAAGTGGAAATGGGGAAGAAAAAAGATATATCTACGACAACCCTCACTTTGAAAATTTTTCCAAGGATTTCAATGCTGGCCCCTGACCTTTGACTTAGCTCCTCTACCTTTCCAAGCAGTGTGTTGAATGCAACGCTCAAAAAAAAGTACAAATTCACTAAAATGTATGAGTTGCAATTAAGATAAAATTTTGATTCAACCGTTATCTTCAAAATTTCTCCAAGGGCGCAGATTTAAAGGTTGACCCTCGATCTCCCACATCGCACTTCAACCGTCCCTCTCCGATCAGCATCCTGCATACAACGAGCAAAAAACGCACAAATACACCAAAATGTACAAGCTGCAATTAACATGAAACCCACAGACAACCCCTACTACGAAAACCCTCCCAAGGATGCAGACCCAAGGGTTGACCATCGACCTTTCATCTGGTACACAGATCTTCCCTCTCCAATCAGCGACCCACACGCAGTGGGCCTGCTGGCATGCACATCTCCGTCTGAGCCCGTGCAGTGTTCATAACACAGTACAACATTTTTCAGCTCATTGACTTGGGACTCAATTCTAAGAACTGCAAAAAGTATCCCCAAAAAGAAGAAGTTCTGCATCATTCGTTTTGTAAAGTTGCATGCCATAATAATTTAATATCTATTTCAAGTTAGTAAGTATCGTATAGGGGAATTTTTCACGTTTTAGGCTCTTTTGTTTGACATAACTCGAGAACCACTAGTCCGATTTAGCTCAAACAAATTTAAAACTAAGAATTACAATTCCTTTAATCTGTTCATACAACGTTTCCCTACATAAGCAACAGTTTCGCAGTTATAAATAAATGTATGTAGAAAAAAATATTTTTTGCCTGAAAATTTAAATTTTTTTTTTTAAATTCATAAAAAATCCAAAACGGAAGAAAGTGTCAAGTCCTATTACTTTCACGTAAAGTCACATAACCTATGAATAAAATGAGACATACATCATGAAAATCGATGTACTAGTTTCGATTTTATTCACAATTTAGTAAAGGTATGAATTACAAAAACTTGCTCGAGATATGTACAAAATTCTTTGGAAAAAACGTTGATGACTTTTTTATGATTCTCAGAATTAAAAAAGAAATAAGTAATAAACAAAAGTTTATTTCATTTTAATGATTGCGTTAGCAAACTAATAAACGATTATAAATGTGCGTGGACGCTGAATCCCTGTTCTTCTTTTTTTATGGTAGGTCTCCGTTTAGTCAATTAAAGGGAAAAAAGCGACTGCATGCGTCCATTCATAAGTACCTGTCATTAAAATATTGAAAAGTACGTAGTATTTATAGGTGTTCACTGATCGATTTTTGTCATTCAACAAGTGTCGACGAACGCGAAAAGAACAGGTGAATTTTTCTCCGGTTTTTAAAAGTGAATAAGAACAAATCATATAATATATTTCAATATGGAAAATAACAAGTGCTCAAAATTGGATTGTTTTTGTTACATTTGTGGTCATATTGTCCCAAAAATAGACAAACAGGATCGAAAAAATTGTTTACCGAGGAATTCACAGCGTATTGTCATTATTTTGATGAAGCAGATTTAAGTGGTGCAAATTTTACGCCGAACACAGTGTGCAAAAGTTGTTATAATACCCTTATAATGTGAATACATGGAAAAGGTGCAAAGTTGTCTTTTATGAAGCCAGTAATTTGGGTGGAAGACCTAACTGGACGCTGAATTCAGGTGCTACGCATGCATAAATTATCGTCATGGATTAAACAGAAAACTGTTGAAAACAAAAGTATACATTGCTGCTTTTACTGCCACACTTCCAGTTAAACGCGCTGCTGATACCGATACACCTAAACTTCCGAAAATAAGATCATCAGAACCGCAAACGTCAACTTCAACGAGGATGGATATTTTCAATAATTGAAAATGTTCTAAATTTTGCTTTTATGCATAGATAACATATAAAAATGTCATACTTTCAGTGTAAGAATAGCTGTAATAAGAATCACAATATTTATTTTCATGCAAAATAAAGTTTATAAAGAAAAAAAAAAACAAATTTGTGGATTTGTAATCCAGTTATTGAGCCAAAAATGAAGCAAAATGAATGGGCGCATATTTTAAGGGTGGTTATATACCTGATAAATTTATAAATTTATCGAAACTTTCGAAACTCATAAATGTGGGTGGAATTTTTTTTTATATCTGAGAATCACATTGATTAGAGTTTATTACTTTCCGCAATCATAAAAATAGTACCGCAATCATAAAAATCAAATAAACTTTTGTTTATTCCTTTTTTTTTTTAATTCTGAGAATCATAAAAAAAGTCATCAATGTTTTTTCCAAAGAATTTTGAGCAAATTTTTGAAATTCATACCTTTACTTAATTGTGAATAAAAGCGAAACGCGTACATTGATTTTTATGATCTATGTCTCATTTTGTTCATACGTTATGTGACTTTACGTGAAAGTAATATTTTACACACATATTTTAAACAAATTTTACACACATATGCCACTTTATCGTTTTCTCTCACGAAAGAATAAAACTCGCACAAAATCACTCTCTTTTTTTTCTATTCATGTTGGAAAAGTAAAAATTTTCACAACCGACCGAAATGGCCATTTCAGCTTTTGAAAGGACTTTGACCGAGCTTCTTATGATCAATTGTGTTGTGTGTATTGTGAAATATTTGAACACAAATGAACAAGCTTTTGTTCTCAAGAAGCTTTTCATGGCTGTTTTTACTCTCTGAGATTTGCCATTGTCTGCAGAGAGCTGACGGCCGAACAGAAAAATTAGTTCAATTAAAAAAACTTTCTACGTCAAGTGGGATTTGAACCAGGGTTCTCTGGCGTATGGGCCACACACTCTACCCACTGCGCCACGGCCGCCACACAACCAAATGTATTTTTAGCTTTCGATACTGCAAAAACCGAAATTTTTTGTTGAAATTAACGTTATTTCTAACGATTGATTGGGCAAAAAAAAAAACGAAGAAACGGAAACAAGAAAACGAAACTCCGAGACGAAATAAATATTTTTCATGTTCTGAGTTAACGTTTTTTTTTTTTTTTATTTTGCCTTAACGAAACAAACAAAAAAAACGGTTGGTGTATCGTTATAATTAACATTAACGTGCATGTCTGATCTTTATTTATTATTTCCGTGCATAAAAATTAATATTTTAACTAGCCAAAATTTCAGATCAATTTGATAAAAAACAAAAACGATATAAGCGTTTAAAGTAAAAAATGTCATTTATTGCAATTTGTTGAAAAAAAAATAAGATTACCTTTCGAATTATGCACAATTTGTGCAGATCGAAAGAAAATTTATATAATTATAAAAACGGACCAAGATCCGTGTTTTTAATGATATCTCAAAAGAGATTCTTAAAAAAAATTTGGTATTTTTGAATTCTACACCCCTAAATTAATAGAAAAAAAAAATTCTAAGAGAGACCATTTTATTTTTGTTGTTATCTAGTGTTAATTTTAACGTCTTATATCTTTTTTATATTTAAAGATCATTATAGGAAAGTTTAATTCGTTTTATATAAGAACAACGAAAAAAGATTATACAAAATGATTCTTAAGTTGGAAAATCTGCATGCAGCATCCTGTTAAATATCCAAATATCGTTTGTTAATTTGCCAAAAGTATGGTTCGCGTTTTTTACTTTAACCCATATTTTCAAAGTTCTTTAAACCCATTTTGCATTAAATACCAGAATCACTTCACTTTCACTTTAAAAATATACACACCTTTATCAACATCACGTTTTCGCCTTAATCCAAGTGAAGCTAATCCTTATAACTACTTCAGATCCAGCTTGATCCAGTTGAAAGAAGTTCGTTGAGAAATAAAAATCAAACACTAAACTTTCCTTAAACAGGCCCACAACTCGCTGATCGCGTTAATCGTGTGAATTCGTATTCGATTTGTTGCACTGGTTCATTTAATCGATGGTCTAACGTTTTACTAAGCAAGAAAGGCCGCAACTACAGCTAATTTGCAATAATTCTGTTCCTTTTATACTTTGCCACAAACTTAACAATGTGTAAATGTCGTCTGCTTCACATGGGCCCCCAATTGACTGCTTGGTCTAAGGCTAAGATGCATGGCAAGCATTGTGTACGTTTCGGTGTGAGTGAGTGTGCGTGGAGCACCACTTTGGTTTCGTACGGTACTCGTGCTTCGTTTGCATGTTAGTTAGTGTTTTGACTTTGGTATACAAGCGTTTCAAATGCAACACGATATTGGCGACTACCACTTAAAGGTTAGCCTTCTCCATTAGCCCAGTTAAAGGGCTAACTTTATTCAGTGTGTGGGGGCTGAAACGTTTAATCGTTCAATTGTTTGAAACCTTTCACTTTGCTTAATAGAAATGTTAGCTTTTATCAATTTGAACTTTCCTGAGCATGTCTGAACTTTAACACTTTAAATTTGGTTATGGTTCCTTTTGTCTTCATGCTATGTGTTTAAGTTCGAAATGTATTTTATTCTCACAGCATGTCACAAAATCAGTACAAGTATATTGCAGTCAGTGACGGATCTATGATTCACCAAAGGAGGGGACTAAGTAAACAAAAAAAAAAAACAAAACAAAAAATAAGTGTGCGTGTCAGCTCCGACGTGCGACTGGAGTTTACTCCTCTATATCGAGTACCTAGGAATTTGAGATGTATATTAAATAAAATAATAATTAAAATAAAATAAAAATAAAGGGTTGAATAAAGGCATCTCTTATATAAGTAAAAGGATTGTATACTTTTTAAATTTTAAAATATGCTTATTACATAAATTTATTATGAGGTAAATTGCTGAATTTCATTAATAGTAACGTCATTATTAAATACTGTAATATTAGGTTCGTGCTAATCGTGAAAACATAGCATCAATGGTTGTACCATGTCTAGTTGTTCCCATTGCTCTTCCAGAAACTAAATCTGAATTAACTTCTTCTTTCAAAAATTGTCTTAAGGCGGTCTTCTCATTCAAAACCCGTTTTTTGGACCCTTTTTAAAAAAATTGTTATTTGAAAACGCAAAGAATAATTGAAAACTTTTTTTATTTATTGTATTAAAAAAGGTTCAAAGTAAATAAAAAAATTTTTTTTGTCTCGATACGTGGGCTGTTCAAAAAGTAATGAGACTTCAAAGTTGATGGTGAAAAAAAAAGGTGTCGTCACGGCGGCCACGATTCCGGGTCTCCGGAGCGTCTGAAATGAAAAAAAAAAACGGGGTTATAATCAGTATAGATGTAATTCTAGGGTGAACCTCAAGTTTAATTTTGTGATTTTTTTTTGACAAAATGGCGGCCATTCAAAAAAAAATTTCAATTTCGGGTTTTTTTTTGTAGTTTAGTGTAAAAAAAAAATAGTAAAAAATTTTTTAAAATTATGGTCGAGGTTCACCCGAGAATGGTGACAATTCTGCGTCGATTCCATTTTGTTTCATGAAAATCGGTTCAGTTGAACTGGAGATATCATGTCCGCCAGTTCGAAAAACGTGGGTTCGAGATAAACGCGTTTAAAGTTTGAAGTAATTTTTTTGGGAAAAAAAAAAAAAAAAAATCAAAAATGTTTAAATGCAGTTTTAAAGAGCTGACAATTTTTACTTACAAATATTAGTCGGCGATGCCAGCTACATACAGGACACCTTCCTCTTTTTCGTAGAAACTGCTTTCTGCTGCCCTCTCTGCTCTGCGAGCCGTTCTGCCAGCTTTTGATGATGCCGCAGCTCGAGTCTCTGATCGGTTCAATCTGTCTTCATTGCGAGATAGTGTGTATTCGTATGCGTTTTTGCCAATCGCAATACCCATCAAACCCATAATTTTAAGTATGGGTATAAAACCGTCGTTGAAGAGGCACGTTGCAATGAAATTGGCCACTTCGATGGTGCGTGCGCCTGAGTTGATGTGTTTGGGCGAAAGTGACCACAGAATTGTAGGACTCATTGGAATCCTGAGTTTCAGATCCAAGGCATCTTTCAAGCAAATTATCTGCCGACAGCGCTTTGTAAGCTGGTTTTATTACCTCCATCACCTTCTTGTCCATCAGACCTTGCTTCACAAAAAAGGCTGTATCTTCTAAAGTATTTCGAATTTCTAAAAATCCTTTTAGGGGCATATTCACAACTACCCAAGCTATAAATAAATGCAAAAAAAAAAAGTTGAAAAAAAAAAGTTGCTCAATGAGAAGACCGCCTTAAGCGCAATCCTTCATCTGAATGATGAAACAGTTAAAAATTTAATTAAATTTTTCATATTCTTTCAATTTGTGGACATATTATGTCTTAAATGTCCCGTTATGTCATAGCAATAAAAATGCTAGCTAATTCTAAATCCAGCAAGTTTTATTTAATTGAAATCGGTTGAAAATTCGTCGATTTATTTAATTTGAAGTATATCTACTTCACAACAAAATCACTAAAATAACTCTGTTTTGCTTGATCTTATTTGCGAAAAACTCAGTTTAGGCAAAGCAGCATGAAAAACGACGATTTTGTGCTGTTTTTAAAAGATTAATGCTTAAATTTTAAATAACTCGACGAATTTTTAACTAATTTCAATGAAATAAAACTTGTTGGATTTATAATTAACCAAGCTTTTATATTATTATCAATTATAATAAAAGCGCACTTCAATATAAACTACTCGTATGAGCAACGCTACGTTACAAATGTACACATATTCAAACACACACAATTTTTTTGTTGTGCTGTGGCTAGCTGAACATGAAAAGAGAAGATAGAGAGCAACATGGAATTTATGGAAACTCGCAAGCACAAGCTGGTAAAAAAAAACGACCAAGCAATGCGTGACATCGCGGATGATTCATTTAAATCTTTACATTTTAATTCAATATACTTAAGGTTAACATTCTGAAAGGAAAATGTGCTGTAGCACAAATATTGGGTTGGCAACTAAGTAATTGCGGATTTCACTCATAGATGGCTTTAGTTGAATTTTTAGTTTTGCTGACGTAATCGAAATGTCAAACACATTTTGTTATTTGATGTTGGTACTTCAACTGTCAATCAGTAAAAAACTTTTTTTGATCGGCTGTGTAGTTTTTGTTTGGCGTCTATTAAAAAATGGAAAATCAAAACGAACATTTTCGTCACATTTTCCTTTTTTATTTCCGGAAAGGAAAAAACGCATTGCAAGTTCACAAAAAGTTATGTGCTGTGTATGGTGACGAAGCTTTAAAAAAACGGTAGTGTCAAAATTGGTTTGCCAAATTTCGTTCTGGTGATTTTTCACTCAAAGACGAAAAACGCTCTGATCGTCCAGTTGAAGTTGATGACGACCAAATCAAAGCAATAATCGATTCGGATCGTCACAGTACAACACGTGAGATTGCAGAGAAGCTTTATGTATCACATACATGCATTGAAAATCGCTTAAGACAACTTTGCTTTGTACGAAAACTCGATATATGGGTTCCTCATGAACTGTAAGAAAATGTAATGTAATGAAAATGATACATTTTTAAATCGATTGATAACTGGTGATGAAAAATGGGTTCTTTACAACAATGTCAATCGGAAAAGATCGTGGAGTAAGCCAGGTGAACCAGCTCAAACAACATCAAAAGCTGAGATCCATCAAAAGAAAGTTATGTTATCAGTTTGGTGGGATTACAAAGGAATTGTCTACTTTGAACTTTTACCACCCAACCGAACGATCAATTCAGATGTCTACATTGAACAACTAACAAAATTGAACAATGCAGAAGAAGAAATCGGCCCGAATTGACAAATCGAAAAGGTGTTGTATTCCACCATGACAATGCAAGGCCCAAAGCTGCCAGATGGCGGGATTTTCCCCGATTTTCGGGATTTTTCGACTAAAACGGGAATGCGGTGAAAATAATGATCTAAAGGGGGAAAGTATAAAGCTAGTAATAAGCATTTTCAACATTTTTTTTAACTATCTTTATGTAAATTTGTTTGACTATTTAGAAGATGGAAAAGTATAAAAAACTTTATACTTTTTGCAACTAATCTTTTATGAAAAAAATTAACATTATTTCCGTTGGGCATGTTTTTTACACGTTTTTTCTCAGTCAAAATGGAAATCTTGATATAGAATGCAGATCTCTAAGATATATCTTTAAGATGATTTTGCTAAAGAGTTTTATACAACATCGATTCTGACGTTTACTTTAAAAAAAATGGTTCCAATTTATTTCTGTGCCTTTCAATTACGGTCTTATTCACCTGATGAAAAAGTCATATTAAATAGTCAGATTAAAAAAGTCACCTCTAAACGAGGAAGTGAAAATAATAACATGTTTGATTTAATCTGTGTTGAATCGGGCTTTGATTTCAATTTTTATAAAATTATTTTGTAAATAGTCAATTCAAAAACATATTCAATATGTTATTGAGAGGAAAATGTTACCCGTAGCAAAAGTCTTACTCATTCTCAATCTTTTGGTAGTATTTCTTTGTGAGCGATGAAAACTTTTGGGCAGCAATTGATTGTTAGCGAATTTTCAGAACATAGCTGTTAGTGACAAAAAAAAAATTATTAAAGATTTATAAAAATTATTTCGAAGTTGATGTAAATACGGAATGTTTAAGTATCCATATTAAATAAATGAGTATATATAATATATTATATTTATATCTTTGAACCGAAAGTTACGGTCGTTGGCCTGATTTTAAATTTTTTTTTGAAAGCTTTAATTTATAAATTAAAAACGGGGAAAAAAGCGGGGAAACTTAGACTTAAAAATGAGGAAAAAAATTATTTTGTATGCAAAAAAAGGGAATTTTCTTCACCGACACCTGGTAGCACTGGTAGGGTTATTTTAGCTGAGGTATCCTGCCGAAGCTCCATTCGTTTTTGTTTTTTAAGAATGAACCACTGAATCATTTTATAAAAATTTAGAATTCTATTACTATATATTTACAAAATTTCACACTGTGCGCCATAAGAAAGAATTTTTAGAAAAAGAAATATTTTGAAATTAATGGAATATATTACAGAGCCTCTTACAATAGAAGCAAAAACCTATAAAATAACATCAAATACATTACTTAATAGACGTTCCAAATGGCATCTATTTAAAAAGGTCAAATCGAGTGCAAAGCCTATTAAACCTAAAAAAGCATGTAATTTTTTATAATATTCAAACAATACTATAAAGCAGAGATTTGTGTTTAATTTAAAAAATGTTCGTTGAGTACAAACTACATTATAAAAATATTATGAACGTTGCTAATAAAGCCGTGTCGTGAAGATATAAGTATTTAATTTCACAAGTTGTGTCACATTGACACTAAATAAGTTTTGAGGTTAAGCCACATTCGATGCAGTTCAAGTCTTTGCGCATGCGCATTGAAAACATGACGTCGGTGGCAGATGGCGCTGAGGAAGGGAACTTGGGAAAATCTAAGGCAACAATTGTGTTGACGGCATCATGAAGTGTAGAAGCCGCTCTAAAGGTCAGCAGCAACATCGAATAATAAGACTATGAATTCTGTTTGTTGCATGTACAAATTTTAGAGCTGTTGCATGTAGTAAACTGCTGCATGTTGTTGTTGTTGTGTTATTTTTGTTGTGAAGATGTTTTAACTGATTTAGTTTGATGACAAGTATGAAAAAACTGGTTGCCAAAATTTAAGATAATTTTTTAGCGCAAATTTTATTTTGGCAGACTTAAATAAATTGGATAGATTTATTTTGCTATTATTTACTCTGATGAAAAGACAGTGGATTGCGAAGTATGAATAATGAACAGAAGCTGAAAGAGTATGACTTAAACATAATGCTAGCAATAAATCTAACTAAAGACAAACTTTCGAACTGTGTTGGACAGGCTCGAAGATTGTTCTTTGGGACTTGGAGCAGATGTCAATAAGTTAGTTTTTTGATGCAATCTCAGAGAACTATAAAAATTTCGACATTTTCAGCCTGGAATGGACTACTAGGGGATAGTTGAGGGTTCAGTTATCTCGCCAAGAACTTTCAATAAATTTAATAATTTTTTACAAGACACTAAATCTATCACACAATTATTTGAATCAGCAGTTTAATACAGAAGAGATTTTAGTAATTTGTCACGTGGTGTTCTCGCCGCATTATTTCGCGTCGAATTATGCTTGTGGACATAAGTGGGGCATTCTTTGCAGACAGAAGTAAGCCACTGCATTGAAGTTCTGTCTAGACATTTATGGTTTGATTTTGTATTCCAATCCGATCAAACGTTTCGTTCAAAACAGTATTCGTTCGTGTTTTTGGAATTTGTAATTAAAACAGAATCAAACAACGATAACAGCTGATCAGCCAGCGAACAACGCCGTAGTACAGTACCATATCGTCGCCTCAATAAACGAATGTAGAATGTAGCAAATCTCAGTTTTGAGAAAATCGACTTTAAAGTTCAAAGTGAATATACTTCTGAACTACACTGTAGATTTTTCTAATTTTTTAAACAAATGTGCATAGTAAAGATGTTAAATAATGATTAGATAATGCTAATGATTGCTAATTAACCTTCTTTTGTAAAATTCTCTAATTTAATAAACAATTAGAATTAGTTCAACTAATTCCCATTAGATAATTGAAATTTTTATTCCAATGGTAAAACTAATTGCAATACGTTGCCATTAGCAAAAAAAATTGGTTTTCCTTTACAATTAGAAATCTAATTGACTTGTGCTAATGCAATTAGATATTCAATTAGATCGAATTAGAATCAATTATTTTGATAAAAAAAAAAATTTTTTCCAAAAAATTATTGAAGTGAACTTCCAATATATGGTCCAAATATCCTACATTAAAGGAAATATCTTTTCCTTCAATCAATATAAGAATAATCTTCAACGCATCGATAACCAGGACGCGGCATCTTCTTCTTCAAAAAACGACTAAGGCGCAGCAGGAACCAGCCCGGCGGCGCGAACCTTACACATAAGTATTCATTATATTACCAAAATGTGGGCGGGTTAAGAACTAAAATGAACCATATTTTTATTTCTTCTTCGTCATTAGTTTATGATATCATTATTTTTACAGAAACATGGCTTACTGACGGTCATTATACACCTGAACTCTTTAATAGCTCCTCTTACAATGTCTTCCGCAAGGATCGCTGAACTTTAGAGAATTTATTCAAAAAAAGATTTGGGTATCATACTTGACCCTTATCTCAATTTTAGAGATCACATTGACTTTATCAAGGTCAACAAGGCTAACTCGATGCTAGGATTTCTTATGAGGAACAGCAAAGAGTTTAACGATCCCTACACTCTTAAAACTCTTTACACATCACTCGTTAGACCACACCTTGATTATTGCTCCATTATTTGGAACCCCTCGTCCAACTTGCATTCTACTAGAATAGAAAAAGTTCAAAAGAAATTCACTAGATTCATGGTTAACCAACTGAGGTGGAATTTACGTGAGGCTCCTCATTATAATACGAGATGCGCATTAATTGACATCAGCACACTAAAGTCGAAAAGAGACGTTCTTCGTAACAAAATACATTGTCCTGATTTATTGGCTATGCTCAACTTCTACACACCAGTGAGATGTCTGCGCGGCCAGTTTCATTTCCATGAAACCCATCACAGGACCGCTTACGCACAAAATGAGCCAATATCTCGATGCACTAGAGAAACGAACATTGTCCTCTCCTCCATAGATATATTTGCAACATACTCTCGAGACAACTTAAAGAGAGAACATAATATTGTCCTAAGGGGCCTTGATTTCTGATAGTAATGATTTGTGTAGTTATTATTCAGAGCAAATCATTTTTTTGTCGCAGCATTATTTCAAATTGCCTATTATTTTGTGATATATTTATTTTCGTGTAATCACGCCTTTATTTGTTATATTAAATTTTAAATCTAATTATTAATAACTTAGTACATTATATAAATTTGTTAAGTGGTCTGTAAGAGTACATTCTCTGTTTGGCGAAATAAATAAATGAAAATATTATCCATAAAATAAAATGTATTTAATACATTGGTGAAAGTACAAACTAATAAATTTATAAGTATTTATTTTATACGTTTATATGAATTTAATAAGAGTTTTACACTTTTTGTTGTTTTTCATATGAAACTAGCTTATACCAGGCGCTTATCCCCTAAAAGAGGGTGTAGCTTTAGTGAAGCCATACTTTTATAGTAAGTTCTTACCGAGTTTTATTGATGTGTGACTTATTTCGAAAACTATACCGAATATTTGGGGGGCTGAAAAAGTACCACGCCCCTCGTCCAACGCCCAAAAAATTATACCAGTGGAACGGCATGTTTAAATTGAGGTCGAATACTGAATTCCGAGGCTGTGTGACCTACAAAAAAACCAAAACTGTTCGATATCGAAAATTTTAGGTGTATTTAAGGAGCCTTTTACGATCGGCACCAGACTTCATAGGAACCCTCTCAAGGCTTTCTTAAAAATCTTAAATTTTTTCTGTTGGACCAAAGATAATGCGGATTTTTATGGATTGTTTTAACTTTTTTCATATTATTTTCACTAAAATTCATTAGTATACAAACATACATTTTTTACTGATAGATAGATGAGCAGAAAAAGTGCGCATGGCAACATTTATATATATAGTGACCCCACTTGGTAACATTGCACCTACTTATCAATTTTCACTATCAAAACATGCACAGCTCAGAAATTACAATGATTTCTGAAAAGTCGGCGTAGATAAAGTGCGATACGCCCATTTTTTTAAGGGTTCTGGCAGTAACCATATGAACTAATCTACCAAATTATATTTTTTTACTGTAAATGCTTGATTTATATACTTTATACGGATTTGTAGGCGTGACAAAATTTATATAAAAAGTGACCGCCACTTGGACCCATAGCACCTACATACCAAGTTTGACTAACAAACCGTTCACATGTCAGGAATTAAAATTATTTCTAACCGATAGCCCTGGCAGCTAGGGCTTACTTAGTTATAATTGTTAAATTGTAATTAACTATAATACATAGTTAAATAAATAAATTAAATAAAATTATTGCTCAAGAGTGGGCACAGATATAGCGCTACCGTGCACATTTTTTGGAAAGCTGTCGAGAGTAAGCGTATGAACTTAATTACCAAATTTTAATATTTAACGATGAGAATCGTCTGATTTATAGAAGTTCTATTGATTTGTGGGTAAAAAAAGTGGCGTAGTGTGTTGAGTGTGTGGTCCATATGGGAGAGAACCCTAGTTCAAATTCCACCTGACACAGAAAGTTTTTTCAATTGAATTAATTTTTCTGTTCGGCCGTCACCTCTCTGCTAACAATGGCAAACCTCAGAGAGTAAAAACTGCCATGAAGAGCTTCTTGAGAACATAAGCCGTTCGGAGTCGGCATAAAACTTGTAGGTCTCGGCATAACAACACACAACACAATTCATCATAAGAAGCTAGGTTAAATTCCTGTCAAGGGCTGAAATTGGCCCTTTCGCGTTGTTTTTTTTTTTATTTGCGGGTGGTACAAGTTGGCGTGGCAAATTTTATATATATATATATATATAAAATATATATATATATATTGACAGCCACTTAGAGCACCTGCATATCAAGTGTTACTGTCAAAACGCGTACAACGCAGGAATAAGCATGATTTCAAAAAAGTGGACGTAGATATAGTGCGAACACGCCCCTTTTTTAACAGTTTCCGGCAGTGACCTTATGTACAAAATTACCAATTCTTAGTCTTCTTCGGTAAAAGCCGTCTAATATAAAGCATTTTTACTGATTTGTAGGTGTTAAAAGTGGACGTGACAACATTTGTATATACATAGTGACTGTCACTTGGATCCATAGCACCTGCATACTAAGATTTCCTATCAAAACGTGTACAACTCAGGAATAAGCATGATTTGAAGAAAGTGGGCGTAGATATAGTGGCATGCCCATTTTTTGTACACTTGACTGACAGTAATCATTTAAACTAAATTACCAAACCTTAGTTTTCTACGGAAAAGCCGTCTGATATAAAACATTTTTACTGATTTGTGGGCGGTAAAAGTGGGCGTGACAACGTATATATTTACATAGTGACTGCCACTTGGACCCATAGCACCTGCATACCAAGATTGACTATCAAAACGTGTACAACTCTGGAATTTCGATAAAGTGGGCGTAGATATAGTGCGGCCATGCCCATTTTTTGTACATTGGCCGACAGTAACCATTCGAACTAAATTACCAAATCTAAGTCTTCTACGGCAAAAGCCGTCTGATATAAAGCATTTTTACTGATTTGTGGGCGGTAAAAGTGGGCGTGACAACGTTTATATTTACATAGTGACTGCCACTTGTATCCATCTCAGGAATTAAAACGATTGCTGAAAAGTGGGCGTAGATATAGTGTAACCACGCCCATTTTTTGTACAGTCACCGGAAGTAACCATCTGAACAAAATTACCAAATCTTAGTTTTATATGATTAAAACCGTCTGATATATAGCATTTTTTTTTGGTTTGTGGGCGATAGAGCCAATTTGGGTTGTATGGGAGGTACCACGCCCCCTTGTCCAATCAACACCAAACTTCACAGGAACACTTCCAGAATGTTGTTTCAGTATCCCTAAAAATTTCATAAAGTTTGGTTCGCTGGTTTTGGAGTCTATACGTGATATACACACATATCCACATATCCACATACCCACATACATACATTCATTTTTATATATATAGAAGATAAATGAGTTTTTGAATAATTCACTGGGTTTTTTGAAAAAAAATTGGTTTACTTTTACAATTAGGAATCTAATTGAATTCTGCTATTATTTTGATATTTTCAAAAACAAAGAAAAACTAAAATATTCATAATATGAATTTCACACATGTGCATAATATGTACTACATATATTAAATACATGCACACCTATTTAACGTACGTACTAACTGTTTAATAACTAGAATAACCGGGTATATTCGCTTTCAGCAATACGAGCTTTTCAAAAGAAAAGTCTGTCAAGCGACCCCGCCTTGGACTATTAAAAATGCCAGCAAAGGAAAATAGTCGCTCCACAGGGCCTGAAGACGTAAGCGGTGTGTTGCAAAACAGTGCTATTTCCTTTAATGTAGGATATTTGGACCATATATTGGAAGTTCACTTCAATAATTCTTTGGAAAAAATTTATTTTGAAGACAATCCCTTTTGACCAGAAGTTCTTGGAAAGCATTATAGCATAATCAGGTTCCGAAGCATAAATTTTAAAAGACGCGATATCACGTTGAACTCTTAGGGTCAGCTTGAGACACGAGGGCGGCGAAGTTAGTGATGGCAGTTTAGTTTGAATGTAAGCCATTAAATTTTCCACTGTAGTGGCTGCTGCTAGCCTCGAAATAAAAATAGCTTTGCGTGTCGTTCGTGGTACTACAATCAGACCAGCCAGTGGTCCACTATTTGTGGACACAAAGGGTTGGTTTGATGTAAGCTGCGTTGAAGAGTTTTGATCAGGGTCAACAAAATGAACATTTGATGATAATATTGAAGTAGTGGACTCGGTTATGTTGCCACTAGCCGAGGCCGGCAGCGAGTTTGTATCAGGTGGTGACGTGTTTGAAGAACTAGCAGGAATATCGATACGTGTATCCGTAATGACGATCAAAGTTTCATTAACTTGGGGTATTGTTGAGATTATTGAAGGTGAGAATATTTGCCCCTGAGTAGTATTATTAGGCACACTCGGAACAGTGATGTTGTTGGTAACAGCCTGGGTTTGAGTTTCTGTATCCGCTACAAAAGTTTCATTGACTTGAGGTGTTGTTGAAGATGAGAATGGTTGCGACTGAGTAGTGGAACTAGGCAAAATGGGCACAGTGTTGTTATTAGTGACAGCCTGGGATTGAGAGTCGAATGTCTCGACAGGTGAGCGAGTTCCAGTATTGGCAATTTTTCTGTTGTTTGGTGAAAAATGTTGAGATGGTTTTTTTTGTTGTCTCGAGCGCAAAGACCTGCCTGCATTTGTGGATTGATTTGTTTCGCCATCAGCTTTCGCGGAATCAGCAGCATGGGCGATGTGCTTAAGCGAATTGATATCATCAACCAATGCTATGACTAATTTGTTTAGGCGCGAGAACTCACTAGCAATCTTTGTTGTAGAGGATTGGAAGTCCGAAAATCTGGACAAAAGCGCTGAGGTTGAGAATTTTCTGCAGTGGTTGCAGAACCATTGAAGTCCATTAGGTTCGGTGCTCCGCAGTGCATCACTGTTCTTAGCGGAGAAATGTATGCACTTGGAATGGAAAACGTTGAGGCATCCATTGCAAGACACAAAGTTGTCAAAAGTATTCCATTTAGATTTGCAAATTACGCAGCCAAAATCCATAGAGGTTATGTTGAAAGCACCGGCAAAATTTGATATGATGAAATTCAGTTATGTTGATTTGTGGTTTTTATTATATATCAAATTAAAGACACAGTTGATAATAATATTAGTAACAACAAATCAGAGTGACTAAGTTACAAATATCAATTTAATTTAGTTGTAATAAATTGAGTTACAGCGAAGAAAAAATATACGTTGTTTCACGACAGAGTTGCCAACTTTTTTTGTAATAATATTGCTTAATAATATTGCTTTAGAATAGTTTGTATCAGTCTCAGTTCCGAGATATGGAACCATTTTCGTCAAGTCTTTAGCTTTATTTTGACCAAATTTTGGCTTAGATAATACGTGTAATGTTTGTTGAAATAAATTTGTTGTGGTTTCATGCTTGAAGCGTCCCAGGGATTGCTTTTTAATTAACTGACAAACAACATTACATTCTTGATGACCAGTTTTATATCCTATTTGAAATAAATTGTTTTTGTTAAACTCTAAATATTTAACCATCGAAAAAGGCACGATACTATAGTTTAACACTTGAGATTTTTGTGAATAGTTTTTAAAGTCAGTAGGAGTCATTTGAAGTATTCTTAAGCAAGTACGTTCGTACCTAACATTCTTCAAAATCCGTTCTAAAGTTAATTGACTCGGAATTTCTATGTTCCTTAATGTTTTCTCAATAGTGAATGTCCCGGCTCTGAAAACTTTTGAACTATTGTTTCTATGGAACTTTACTTAAAAAAATATAGCAAGGCCATAGATGTTAATTGGTTTCGGTTTTCAGGAATGCATGAATCACCCCATAAAATAATTTTTTTAATATTAGGATAATCATTCTCAACACATCTCAAACTTTTTGCTAACGCACTTCCAATGTCATGTCCACCTCTTCCTCCACAAGTTTCATTCCATAAGACGCAGTATGTTTCCTTGTTAACGTTACTTTTGATGAAAGTGCCAGTTAAATTATATGTATTTAATTTTCATCTGTAATAAAACTTAGAAGCAAAACTTTTAGGCAAAGTTATTACATTCTCTAAGTCATAACACAAAACAGCAATTGATTCATCAATGTTCTGGCGATCCTTGTCTCTTTCCGACTTGCAAAATCTTTTTTCTTCAATATGTCTTTTTAATTCGACTTTTTTATTATAAGAACATTTGTTTTCATTCACTTTATGCAAAAAGCAACGATCGCATTGATCTTTTTTCGGGGTGTGAAATGACAAATTAAACTTATAATTAAAAACACTGCGATATATAATTACAGATACTGCATCCAAATGCTTTTCCCTGTATAATGCATATATTTTTTGGACGTTAAGGTGACAAATATTTTCGAGAGGTTGTTGAGTGGCAGTAATGAGAGTCAATTGTTGGAAAACTAAGAATTTGTTCTTTAACTTCTCGAATTTTTTCTGGAGAGGTTGCTGATCTGCCATGATAATTTCTTGATTGCGAAGACATGCCTTGCTCATCAGCAGTAGAATTAAAGAAAAAATAAACTTTCCTATCGTACACACTGAGGGTATTGAGGAAACATTTTTGGCAAACTTGTAAAGCTTTGGCATTCATTTGAAAATAGTAGTGTAAGGATCGTTTTTTACGCAAAACAAGAGACTCCTCTGAACACTTTCTGCGGCGTTTTGCAACAGATGGTTTGACAAACGAACAAATGTATGCTTGTTTTTCAGCATCACTCAGTTTCCAAAAGTTTGTTTGCAGCTTCGTCCTCTCATTTTCATTAAAATTTTTAGTGCACTGATAAAAACATTTCTCTCTTTTTCTAGCACACATTATAAAAAGTGTAATTTTACATATAATGGCTTTTTAAAGCTGGTTATATTCGAAAGATTTTAGCTATTCAACCATTAAATAAATCACACTTTCGCCGTGTGTATATTTCAAAGAAAAATAAATATCATCGCAGAGTCGACGATTTTTACTCAAGTCGACTTAAATGATGAACTTTATTTCCTGCCGTACCATAGTTTGCGAAAGCATTAAAATATTTAGGTAAGCGAAGTAAAAAAAATAAAATCAATTTTGAATTACAAATTTCAATTCGTTCAGTTTACTTTTTTTTTATAAATACTAATGCAAAACATTTTAAACACCTCCAAGTAATTTTTGGATGAATTACAAAAGTGAGAATAGTTTTTTTTGTCAATTACTGTGTCTCTTATAAAAATAACAGAATTAAGATTAAAAATTCTTTTTCTACTTCTTCATAGTTGGTGCTAATCCCTTAAGTCAATTTTGACCTCTTTTAAGAATTTGGTCCAGCCATTTCTGATCTACGCTTACCGGCTTCAGTTGGAAGCTCCAAACTTCGTCAGGCTGTCCTCAACTTGGTCCTTCCAACGGAGATGCTGTCGTCCTCTTCTGCGTTGACTGCCGCTGGGTACAGAGTGGAATATTTCCTTCACTGGAGCGTCGCCTCCCATCCGCTCAAAAAGACCTAGCCAGTGAAGCAACTCGATGTCGATTCGGTACTCGAATTTGACGCGGACCTGTCCGTAGATCTTGCAAAGGATCTTTCTTTCGAAGTCTTTTCACAAAGTCTTTTCATCAAAACTGCACAGCGTCCAGGCTTTTGCTGCATAACAGTACGTTCAAAAAATCCATAGGCTGACACATAGATGGCGTTACTAGATTTTTTCCATATGATTTTTATTTAGTAACAACCTTCAAACGATACTTATAAAAATTTGACAACAATCTGACAATTGTTTCGTGAGTTATAGCATTTTGTGTGCAACTATTGTTATTGAAAAAAAAAAACAAATGGCAAAAAGTGAATTTCGAGTTTTGATAAAGCATTGATTTTTGATGGAAAAATACAGTGGAAACCAAACAATGGCCTGATAAACATTATTCGGACTTTGCTTTATCGAGACAAATGGCACAAAAGTGGATTGCAGATTTTAAACGTGGTCGTACCAGCACAAATGATGCAGATGCGTTATTGCACAAAACATCAAAGAACTCCACAAATTGGTTATGAACGATCCCAAATTGAAGGAGCACGAGCTAGCTGACATTGTAAAGTTATCAGATGGTAGTGTTTTCACCATTTTACACGGACATTTGTTTATGCGAAAACTCTGTGCAAAGAGGGTGCCACATGAGCTCACAGTCGACCAAAAACAACAACGAATTGATGCTTCAGAGGAGTGTTTGGCGCTGTTAAACCGCAATAAAATCAAATTCTATCGTCGATATGTGACAATGGATGAAACAAATGGATGAAGCGAGCAAAGACCCAACAGTCGGCTTGTAAGGTGATGGCGTCTGTATTTTGGGATGCAAATGGAATAATATTCATCGACTATCTCCAAAAAGGAACCACCAACAACAGCGGCTATTACTGTGCACTTTTGGATCGATTGAAGGCTAAAATCACCAAGAAACGGCAACATTTACAAAAGAAAATGTGTTGTTTCACCAAGACAATGCACCGTGTCACAAATCGATGAAAATTATGGCAACATTGAATGGATTGGGCTTCGAATTGCTTACCCACTTACCGTATTCTCCAGATTAAGCCCCCAGCGACTTTTTCCTGTTTTCAAGATGTTGAAAAGATATTCAAGTCCAATGAGTATCGACAAGTAATCGAAACTGAGGCCTATTTTGACGAGAAAGAGAAATCGTACTATAAAAGTGGTATCGAAAAGTTGGAAATTCACTATACTCGTTGTATTGCTCTCGAAGGCAACTATGTTGAATAATATAATTGAGTTTTATCAAAATTTTGTTTATTTCTTACTTATCCTACGGACTTATTGAATGATCTGTTATTATAGTACGGGCATGATGAGTAACAACTAGTGTCTTCTGCATATTAAGAGTGGGCTCTGCTTCTCAATTGCCTTCTGAGCCCATAGTAGCACCTGTTAGCAAGACTTATCCTTTGTTTTATCTGATCACTGATATCGTTAATGTGGCGGCCGTGGCGTAGTGGGTAGAGTACGTGGCCCATACGTGAGAGAACCCTGATTTAAGTCCCACCTGAGACAGAAAGTTTTTTCAATTCAATTAATTTTTCTGTTCGGCCCTCACCTCTCTGCAGACAATAACAAAACTCAGAGTGTAAAAACTACCATGAAAAGCTTCTTGAGAACATAAGCCGTTCGGAGTCGGCATAAAACTTGTAGGTTCAGTTCTCGATCATTTGTGTTTAAACATTTCACAACACACACAACACAATTGATCATAAGAAGCTCGGTCAAAGTCCATTCAAGGGCTGTAATGGCCATTTCGTTTGTTTTTCTATGTTATGGTTGGTGGAGTTTATGCTAGATCCGAGGTAGACGAACTACTGACTTCGCGTGTATTATGGCCAATGGTATCAATACCATCAGCATACGCGAGCATCATAACACTCTTTTAGAATATGGCACCGTTTTGACTCAGATCAGCAGATCGAATGATCTTCTGCATTATGATATTAAAAAAACGCACGATAAGGAATCACCTTGTCTGAAACCTTGTTTGGTAACAAATGGTGGAGAGAGTCCCTCCCGATTTTAATTGCGCTGCTGGTGTTTCTCAGTGTCATCCTCCATAGATGGATTAATTTTTTAATTTATGGCATACTAAATTCAGAGATGGTAGAGTATAGGTAATTCTTTTTTGGACTGTCGAAGGCAGCTCTATAATCGACAAAATGATGGTCGGTGTCGATTTGTTTTTCTAAGCTCTTTTCAAGATTGATCGTATCGTTAAAATCTTGTCATTGGTAGATTTTTCAGCTCTGAAGACACACTGATAGATTCAATCAGTTAGCTTACAATGGGCATCTATCTTTCATTTAATACGCTCTACAGGACCTTATCCCACGGTATTTGGCACGAATAGTGGGATCGCCTTTCTTGTGGATTGGGCAGGGTACACTGAGGTTACAATCGTTTGGAATAACTTCTTCAAACCAAGTTCTGCATAGAAGTTCATGAATGCATTAAAATAGAGCTTCGCCAAACAGCTCAGCGGTTAGACCATCGGCTCTAGCGGCTTTATTGTTCTTAAGCCGAGCTATGGCTGTCAAGACTTCATTATAGCCGAGCAGCTCAACCTCATCGCTGTCATCTGTAATTAGGAATTGTCTGATCTATTGGCGGGATTGTTGCCATCATCGCAATTGAAAAGACTGGACAAGTTTTTCCTCACTTTAATGTCAGTGTTCTCTGGATATCAGTCACTAGATTCCTGTTTTCATCCTTGCACGAGAAGTTTCGGTCCTTAAACCATCTGCGGCCAATCGTCTTTTTTTTTCGAAAAATTTTCTTCTCATTCCTGTCGCCATACATCTTAATCATCATGTATTACAACTGTTACAACTGCAGTACAGTAAAACACAAGAAAAACCAAAAACATCATAAAATACAAAAATTCCAAAAACTTCAGAAACAACAACAACACCAACTAGACCAAAAACATCAAATGATTTACTCGTATTACAACTGCAGTACAGAAGCAACGAAATTAATACAAATTGCCAATGACTTTGAGAGGAGACTTTGGTGTAAATATTTAGAAAGAAAAATCAAAGCCTTTGGCTGATTTTTTAAAATCAATTATATTAAAACACGGCGAATTCAGTTCTACGCTTGACGGATTTTTTTTAGATATTTAAAAAAATTTTTATTCACAGTAAGGAAACTAGTAAGGATGGAGCTTCGGCAGGGTACCGAAGCTAAACTCCCCCCCGCTGTCATATTGAACTATATTCGAAGTCTTAAGCCACGATATACGTGATGAAATTCTGTTTTATATATTAGCCAAAGTTTCTTATTTTGATGCCGTCACTTTTTATGGGAGGTAGGCGTGGTTTTGATACGATTTTGCCAAATATCATGGAGGTGGTTCATATAAATATCAAAGCTAATGTGCAAAATTTCAAGACATTTCTTTAATTTTTGTGGATTTTTAAGAGATTTTACGTTTAAAATCTACGTCGGTTGTAACGCGTGCTGCTCAGGAGCGATACAGAGAGAAGAGGAGGAATGAGAGACGTCTTTTCTGGCGGAAAAAAAGAGAGGCAGAAAAGCGTGAGTGTGAGAGATTGAGATGTTTGATGACATGAACGAGGCCCTAAAGTTTTTCGAAAAGATAAGACGCCTGGCCGATGGCGCTAAAGCCAGGGCCTCTTTTTGCAAAACGGGAATCTAGTGACAGATATCCAGAGTACACTGACGGTATGGAGGGAACACTTCTCTAGTCTTCTGAATGGCGATGATGACAACAATGCCGCCAATAGAGATGATATCCCGGAAACCCCAAATATGAATGACAGCGTTGGAGTTCCGCTGCCCGACTATAATGAAGTCTTGACAGCAATAACACGGCTTAAGAAATGGAGAAGATCGTTCGAGCTGCTGATCTGAGACAAAGCGGCACCATGTTCTACAAGAGTGTTATGCTGCTGGCGTATGCTGATGATATTGATACCATTGGTCATAACACACGCGAAGTCAGTGAAGCATTCTAAAAATTAGAAAAAGAGTCGAGTCGCATGGGTCTTGCAGTAAAAGCAGATAAGACAAAATATCTGGTGTCAACAAACAAACAGTCCCAACGTATTGGCACCCACGTCACTGTTGACAACACCTCCTTCGAGGTTGTGAAGGACTTCGTCTACCTCGGTTCCAGCATTAACTTCACCAACGATATAAGTAGAGAGATAAAACGAAGGATAACTCTTGCCAACAGGTGTTACTTTGGGCTCAGTAGGCAATTGAGAAGCAGAGCCCTCTCTCGACAAACAAAAGTCACGCTCTATAAGTCACTAATCATGCCCGTCCTGTTATATGCAGCACAAACCTGGACGTTGAGCAGCTCTGATGAAGATTTTGGGGGCGTTCGAGGAAAAGATCGTTCGTAATATCTACGGACCAATCTGCGTCATTGGCGAGTACCGAATACGATGGAACGATTAGCTGTATGAGCTATACGCCGACATCGACATGCTTAACTATGTATGCATAAAAATCGAGTGGCTTCGCTGGCTAGGTCATGTTGAGCGGATGGAAGACGACGCTCCAGCGAAGAAAATATTCGATTCGGTACCCAGAGGCGGACAACGCAGAAAAGGACGACCGAATCTCCGTTGGAGGGACCAAGTGGAGGACAACCTGACGAAACTTGGAGCTTCCAACTCGCGGCAGTAAGCACAAAACAGAAATGGCTGGCGCAATTTCCTACATCAGGCGGAAACCGACTTACGGTTGTAGGCGCCATCTAAGTAAGTAACGTTTAAGATGAAGCCATTTTGTATGGGAAGTGGGCGTGGTTTAACTTAAATATTAAAGCTTATATACAATATTTTAAGACATTTTTTAAGTTTTGCAGATTTTTAAGGGATTTTACATTCAAAATAAAGACACTTTGTATGGGAGGTAGGCGTGGTTTTCATTCGATTTTTCCAAATTTCCAAATGTTTTTCATAGCCAGAATTAAAGTTTAAGATCAAAGCTTACCTGCCAAATTTAAAGGCATTTCTATAATTTTTGTGGATTTTAAAGGCATTTAACGGTTAAAATATAGCCGCTTTGTATGGGAGGTAGGTGTGGTTTTCGTCCGATTTGGCCCATTTCGAACTTGGTCTTCCTATTTTAAAAATAAACTTATATTTTGAATTTCATCGCGATAGCTTTAAAATTACGGCTGTAATCGTGTCGACAGACGGACAAACAGACGGAAATCGACTCAGCAGGTGATGTTGCTCAAATATATATACATTTGTCTATACCTGCCACGCCTACTTCTTGCCGTTACAAACAGAATGACAAAGTTAATATACCCCTTACGCAGTACGCGTTGGGGTATAAAAAGAATAATTAGAATAGATAATAAGAATAAATAAACTTACAAAACCGTATTAATATCAACTCGTTTCAACTTCACCAAACTAATTCGTTATAGAACATAAATTATTTATAACAAATAATTTATATAGGTACATGATAAATCTTTAAGAATTGGAAAATAAGATGTTTTCTCTTCTATCGTGTGGTTATAAGCACACAGCGATTTTTTTTTTTTTTTTTGAACCCAACGGACTTTAAACGCTTTCATTATTTTTTGTCGGGCTTCATGGAGCAAAATATAACTTAAAAATAAAGATCAAAGCTTGGCGTAAGTTCCACCGCATAACTTGCAACGCTTTTTTAACTTTTTTACTTCGTATGGTCCTAGACTGATCCTAATTATGTTAGAACTCTTCGTAATAAATATATATTTCGAAGAGAAGTGAGTCTTAACACGAATTGCTTAATAACGACGATGTGTAAATAGATGAATATTCTGCTACTCGAAAATATGTCGCTTTGATATTTTATAAACCCCACTTGTTCCCAAAAAAACAAAATTTCTAGACACGCCTTTGTTTTAAGCTGTGGATATTATGAATCAAATTAATACCAATGTAAACAAATCTTAATTTAATTAAATAAGGTGAATTTTTGTCGGTGTAAATGTTACAAAATTGTTTTATTAAATATTTATAATACTTTGTCTGCCACTTATAACTAGTAATAAGCTACTTAAAAGAAGATTTACAACTATTTAAAGCCATTATCATCCAAAACAACAACAAAAAAGAAAAGAATAAATCTGCCTAAAAATAATCGGCTGAGTTACGCGGACTGTGACTCGGTTGCTCTGACTGACTTGTAGCCAAAGCATCCACCGATTGTGTTCTTGCCTCCAAAAAGCTAAAACTATACCAACGTTCATTTTTGCCAAAATTTTCACCATCTTCCAGCGAAGACGGCAGAGTTCTGCAATTAAAGAAGAAAAAAGAAGTTTGTTAAAATAAAAATTTTAAAAGATAACCTATAAAATAATCTGCCAACCTGTTCAGTGTCTCTGGCAAGAAGAGACACAAGCCCGCGCCAAGTAACGAGATGATACCTAGGATAATTTCGGGCAGCGGTGTGAATACCATACGTGTGGATAGGATATAAGAGCTGAAAAAGGTGAAGCCATAACCCATGACATGCACCACAGCCACACCTTGACCACGCACACAGGTAGGTATCAACTCCGTGGCATATTGAGCGCCCGAGTTGTAGGCCACAGTGACGCCAAAGCGCCCAATAATCGAAAGTGTAACTACCAGCATAATATCTGCAGAGAAAATGTTCAGCTCAGCAGACAACCAGCTAGCTCAAAACCAGCACTTACCATGTTCCACATTGGCCAGCGTATAGCTGTAGAGTATCACACCCGTGACCGATATAAAAATGCCACTAACTAGCAATGACATCGAAGCCATTGCCTTGCGACCAATACGATCTTGCAGCAGTATCAGCAGCAGACAAGCCGGTAGTATCGCGGTGGCGCTAAGCGAGAACATAATGAATGGCGAAATGCCAAGACCTTGCACGTTGCGCGAGACCGCATCGTAGCTGAGCGTAATCACAATGCTGCAAAAAGAGCAAAAAAAAACGCTAGGGGGCAAAGTCTAAGAAAAACATAAAGCACACTTACGATTTAAAGAAGAGTATCAAAGTGTTGCGTCGAAGACGTGGTGTTGCAAAGAGACCCAACAAATTCGGTCCCGCCTTAGTGTGCTGTTGACTTTTTCGACATTCATCTATGAACTCGGTGTAAATGTGTTCCTCCACAACCTTACCATTAATTTTAGCCACTTGCTTGAGACATTTAACTGCTTTGTCGTACTTCTGTTTGGACACCAACCATTGTACACTCTCGGGCACAATAAAATAGAAGAGCGGCACAAAAGCCAGTGGGATAGAGGTGGCCAGTAGAAAACCACGCCATGATTGCATAAGCACAGCTATCCATGGTGCAGCCATTGAGCCGATACAGTAAAAGAAACCAATGCAAATGCTGAGACCCATTGTGCGCAAGGAGGGTCGCAAGTATTCCATAACTAAGAAAACATAAATATAAAAGAAATTATTAATATAAATCACTCATTCCAAAAAAAAAGTCAACCATACAGCAAAACAAAAATAGTCAATTTAACATGGAGTTTTTTGCTTCGTGCCATAGAAAAGGGCCAGTGGACGGCATCGGGGGCACTGTTAAACGAAACGAAACACAAATGAAAGCAAGAGAATATACCGTCTCCTCTGCTCTAATTTTCTATCACTGTGCATCAAATAAAGTTAAGGGGGGGAGGGGGTGGGGGGGTAAGGCTTTCTTTTTACCATTTCTTTTTATATGAATGCACATCTCAAGAATATTGGGTCCAAATTTGAAAACGATCGGAGTAAAACTAACAGAGATATGCATTTTTAAGTAAGTGTACCTCGAACGTCGATTCATAAGCTCATAAACTTTTAAACGCGTTTTTCTCAAAATTACATTTTCAAAGATCGTGTTCACTGCCATTTAAAAAGTACTTTATCGATTAATTTCAAAATTGGTACACATTTTTTACATATAAAATACCTCCCCCCAACGTTTACTTACAATTTCTTTTTACATTAAGAGGGTTTCCAACCCACAAAATGGAGGAATTTTTCGTTTAAAATAGTAGTTTACACTTTAGATGGTCACCAAAAATTTTTAAATGAAAAAAAAATAATCATAGAACGTTGGGGGAGGATGTGATGATGCTTTGACTTAATTATAATGGTTTTTGATTTCAGATAATTTCCAACCGAGAAATAGAAATTTCCAATACATCGCAAATTGTTATTTTTCTAAGACGTTCTGGGGCAAGCTCTGTCATCGCCTTGTTTTTCAATATTTCCACATGAAAAAATTACAGAATATTGTTAGAAGTATACTTAATAATGTACAAAAGGTTTGAATAAATTTGCTCAATCCATACTCTTAAAACAAACTCACAAAAAAGTGTGAATTTACGAATTTTACGCTGAAACCCTCCCGCTCCATTTTTAAAAGTGTGTTCTATTAAATATTTCGAAATTATTCATAAAAAAAAGTGCGCAACTATATTTTTAGAAATTAAATCCATTAACTCCAATCAAATTCCAAGAACTCCTTCTATTTTTTCCCAACAAATATATGTAGCCATCTTGCTGAGAGGCTACATTTCTACATATAGAAAAAACTCTGACGTGTACATGAAAAACGACAATACACGTGTATTTTTATTTCTCCCCCTTTTTCCGAAAAGCTATATTTGGTTCATAGGACAGAGCAAAAGATAATTTTTGTAACGAAGTGTTATGAGCGGTTGAAACCGAATGAAACTATCAGTGGGGATCCAAAGGCAGAGTGGAGACAAATATGTCACTTCTCTTACCAGACGGAAGCTATACGCTTAAAGAAGAGCAACGGGTCAGCCACCTGCTAGAAACTCACTTCCCAGGTAGCACACAAATTAGTGAATGTGAGGCGGCAGGAAGGCTGACAGCTCCAAACCAAGAGGAATGGAAACTTGCCACAAGCATTTGCACGAAGGCTCGTCTGGAATGGGCCCTAAGAACCTTTCAACCATTCAAATCAGCAGGGGTAGACGGTATCTTTCCAGCACTACTGCAAAAAGGTGCAGAGACAATACTACCCCATCTACTTAAAATAACTAAAAGCAGCCTTGCGCTGGGCTATATCCCAAGAAAATGGAGAAGGTCTACAGTCACCTTCATACCAAAAGTAGGGAAAAAGGACTACACGCTACCTAAATCCTTCAGACCAATCAGCCTCACATCCTTTGTTCTTAAAACAATGGAAAAGGTGATAGACAACTATCTAAGAACTGAGATTCTGGAGAAAGCGCCAATGCACCCTTGTCAGCATGCATACAGGGCGGGTAGGTCCACAGAATCCGCCCTATACCAGCTGACAAGCAACATCCAGTCAGCACTCGAGAACAAGGAAACTGTACTATGTGCCTTTCTAGACATAGAGGGAGCTTTCGACAACACATCCCACGAGGCCGTGAAAAGGTCGCTGTACAAGAAAGGGGTACACAGTATGCTTAGCGCATGGATTTGCCAAATGCTTAGCACTAGAACTGCAGAAACGAAAGTGGGAACCACCACAATAAGAATCAAAATAACCAAAGGCTGCCCCCAAGGTGGAGTTTTATCCCCACTGCTGTGGAGCCTAGTTGTGGACGAACTCTTATCGAAGCTAACCGATACTGGCATAAAATGCCAAGGCTACGCAGACGATATAGCCCTAATAGCAAGAGGCAAGTTCGAGAATACACTCTGTGACCTAATACAGAGAGGGCTGAAAGTAACAAAGGAATGGTGCACCACAGTGGGGCTTAACATCAACCCAGCAAAAACAACCATAGTACCTTTCACTAACAATTGAAGCCTGCCAAACCTCAGAACGATGAGAATGAACGGCACTGAACTCCCTCTCAAAGCAGAAGTAAAGTACCTGGGACTTACACTAGACTCTAAACTTCTCTGGAGAAGACATGCGGAGGAAATTAAAAATAAAGCAACTCGCGCACTAATGGTATGTAAGAACCTGGCAGGGAAAAGCTGGGGCTGTAACCCTACAATTCTTCGCTGGATGTACACCATGATGGTGAGACCAATCCTCACCTACGGAGCAGTAGCATGGGCCAAAAGAACCAAGTTATCAGTAATGAGGAACATGCTTACAAAGGTACAAAGACTTGCCTGCGTATGCATTACAGGAGCTATGAAGACCTGCCCCACAGCAGCATTAGAAGTAATCCTCGACCTAACTCCTCTTCACCTCTTCATAGAGGGAGTAGCAAAGCGAACCCTGATAGGCATTGCAAAAGAGGGAACAGGATTAGGAAAAACTATCAGCAACAAAGAGAAAGAAGTTATCGCAAGGCAGATACCATACATCGATCAACCAAGAGACGATATAGTAAAAAGGTACAACTTCGAAAAACGCTTCGAAATTAAGCTTGGTACCAAGAAGGAGTGGGATAGTGAAATAATATCGCGAGTCACAAAACCACACAGTATAACATGGTACACGGACGGCTCCAAAACACTGGAAGGTATAGGTGCAGGGGTATATGGACCAAGAACCAGGCACTCGGTACCTATGGGGACAACACCCAGTATCTTCCAGGCGGAGGTCTTAGCAATACAGCTGTGCGCACAATTTAACCTGGACAGGAGTTACAAAGGTCAAGACATAATTGTGATGTCGGACAGCCAAGCAGCAATCAAAGCATTAGCATCCTGTGAAATATCATCAGAAATTACATGGGAATGCCTAACAAAACTGAATGAGCTAGGCAAGAATAACACCGTTACTATACTCTGGGTCCCAGGACATAAAGGAATTCATGGTAACGAAGAAGCTGATGAATTAGCGCGACGAGGCGCAGCCACACACTTTATAGGACCAGAACCATTCTGCGGATTGGGCACACACACTATCAAAGAAGAACTAAGAAGGGAGGAGAGACACAAAAGATCAAACCTCTGGAAAAGCCTCCCAAAGCTAAAACAATCCAAAGTGCTCCTCAAAGATTTTAACTCTCGGAGAGCAAAATTGCACATAAGCTTAGGCAAACCGAATCTAAGAATTCTTACGGGGTTTCTTACAGGACACTGTAAACTGAAATACCACCTGAAGAAATTGGGCATCGAAACCGACAGCAACTGCCGTTTCTGCGAAGAAGCGGAGGAGACTCCAATACACCTACTTACCAACTGTGACGCAGTAGCTCGCAAGCGCAAGGCAACACTGGGGAACTACGAGCTGAGTCAAGAGGAAATCTCATCCATCGAACCGAAAAATATTCTCAAATTCATCAGAGAACTAGGTCTGTATGAGATTCTGTAATCCGTCAAGAGCGGAGCATCAAGAAGGAGGTACAATAGATCTATATAGGTCGCAGTGCGCATCTCCAAACAAAACATTAACATTAACATCAGTGGGGAACTATAACCACTTCAATTCATGTGATTCAAAAAGTGATTTTACAGCAAGACAACGCTCGGCCTCACGTAGCCAAATCCGTTAAAATATACCACCCGCCATATTCCGCAAATATTGCACCGTCCAATTATTACTTGTTCCGTTCGATGGCACATGGTCTGCCTGATCAGCAGTTTCGTTCATATGAAGATCTCAAAAAATGGATTGATTCGTGAATAGCAGTAAGTACGATATTGGGGTTCTAGCGCAGGAGGAGCAAGGAGTCAGAACAACTGCTCTCTGGTGGAAGCTCGTTATTTTGGTTTGTGCCTTGAATAAACCATCGCATCGCCCTCTGGTAGCGAGAGGTGGAAGTTTGTATATGTACCTAGCGAGAGGAGGAGCCAAGTTTAGTTGTTGGTATTGAAAGGAAGTAGGGAAAAATATTGCATCGCCATCTGGTATTGAGAAGTGGAAGTATGTATATGTACCTAGCATAGGGCTGCCATAAGTCTGCATCACTTGACCGGGACAACTGCACATTTTTTCCATATTTTTGTCCCGAAAAACAAATACACAATTTAAAAATTATAAATTGTCGTTTATTTAAAAAAAAAACAATGATTTCATCTCTTTTTGGATTTCATGAAAACCTCGTTTCACTTTGTAGCTATGTGCCGAAGAAGAACAAAGCTGTGAATTTATTTTCAACCGTGCATTATTCGAAATATTGTGAAGGTGAAGGCAAACCAGAAGCATTTTTGTTTTATATTGCGAATAAGGCAGGCGTTGATTGCATGAACCAAATGGTCACACATTTTTCAACAAAACGCCCAACCAGACGATGGTCGTTTGCTTTTTTCTGCAATATATTAGATGTCATTTGACTACCTGCTTTTGTCATTTGCAAAGAAGTCGATCGTCTCGATAAAAATTATGCCAGACGCAAGTTTTTGTATACGCTTGCCAAAACATTGGTTCTAGCAAACGTTAAAAATCGGATGAATAATCCCAACATCCTCAAGATTCTAACTTGTCGTTTGGCTTTTGTATCGCTTGCTGCAATAACTATTCCAGCAAATACTTTCAATGCAACAACAAGCGGTGCAGATACACTCAAAGGAAAGAGAGACTGCAAGCTTTATTTACAAGGAGGTGATAAGCTGCGTCGTAAAACTCGGTTTTTTTTTTTGTTCAAAATGTACAAATCCAGTAAGCCAATAACATTCAAAAATTGAGTATATATGTTTTGCTTGCATTTCTCAGAACGATTAAAGAAATTCGTATTATAACAATTTGTATATGATTCAATATACAGAACAAAAACACACGAAACAGAAACATGTTTTTTCTTCGATTTAGAATAGATTTTAGATTTATTTTCCTCACACAGGTAGTTCATTATATGCCAAAACGAATGCCTGCTTGGTATAAAAAGGTGTCTGTAAGTAGCATCTATTCACATATAATTGCATGTAAATAGGGGTCTTTCCAGGCACCATCCGTCGGTCAGACGTCAGACGTCTGTCAGAAAAAGGGTTGAGACTGTAATACCATCCAAGCAAAAAAAGTTATAACCAAAAGTTTTCGTACAGTTCAAAAATTAGCTGTTGATAAAGCATAATCGAAGTTGAAAATTCACTTCTTGTAACGAAGAATTTAATTATTTAACCCTCATCGGTCCCTCGTATCAATTTGATACAATTTTTGTCTTTCAAGTTGAATAAAAAAAACTGCCCGATAGAAATAACCGGTTTTTGGGAAAATATCATGATTTTGCATGTAGAATCGGGTTAATGAGTTTTTATTGTTCGGGCATTTCTGGTTTTACCTAAGACGAAATGGTTACGAATCGGTACCTCGTATCAACTTGATACAATACATCTGCCGATGGTTATTGCAGTTGTTTTTTGAGTTAGGCTCGTTTTATTTCATTTTTTTGTTTTCAGTATGTTCTTGAACACACACGAATGAAGATTGTATTGAATTTGTTTTAAGTGATAAGTGATTTTAGTGAATTTTGATGTGATTTTTATCTGCCGCATACTTTCATTGCGTTATACATACATTCAATTGATTTAAAAAAAATGGAAAAAAATCTACGTGAAAACCGTCAAAGAGACGAATATGATATGGATTCCGAATCTGGAAGTGAAGCAGAAGAATCTCCAGTAGATAGAATGCGTTGGACTGGAATGCACTGGAACAAAATGTGGCAGAAGAAATTGCCAGAAATGCAACAGCAAAGTATTTGTCAAAAATTAAAAAAATTCAATATTCAACGGAGCCATTTGAAAATAACCGAAGAAATTCATATGGGCGCGCTGATAATATTGTTTCAGGGAAAAAACCTACCCTTCTTGTTTTGTGCTACATATTCAGTGTTTGTTTCTTTTTGTTGTTGTTGTAGGACCAAAACTAGTTGCTATTTGATTTGTTTCTGCGACCGATAGAAAATACTATTTTGAATATGACGAATTTATATGGTTTGCGGAAATACAAAGAAGAATGGAAACAAATAGATATGTATACTCTACATGCGTACTTCGGATTGCTACTGTTGCTGCTACTTGCTGGTGTGTATCGTTCGTATGGTGAATGTGTTACACAACTCTGGAATGAGAAAACCGGTCGACCAATATTTCGAGACAACATGTCACTGGAAATGTTCAAAAAAATTCATGGATGTATCAGATTTGACAATAAAGAAGAACGTAATGCCAATACTGCTTCTATCCGTGATAAATTGGCACCGATACGCACCATATATGAAAAATGGAACCATAATTTGCAAGTTGTATACATTCCAGGCAAAAATGTTACAGTAGATGAACAGTTTCGACAATACATACCGTCGAAACCGGCTAAATACGGCATAAAGATTTGGATTTTGGCCAATACAGCTACCTGGTATGTTTATAACACGCAAATTTATGTTGGTCGCAATCGCAACGCCGCTCCAGAGCACAATATTGGACGCCGTGTTGTTTTGGATTTGGTAAATGGGCTGTCGGAGAGCAATATCACATGAGACAACTTCTTCACATCTTATGAACTGGCTGAAGAGTTACATAAACGCCGAATGACTATTCTGGGCACTATACGGAAAAATAGGACCAAAATTCCTCCAGTATTGTTGGATATGAGGAAAAAACCTGTGTATTCGAGCGTTATTGTATATGACCACAAATTACAAGCCATTTTACTGTCGTATGTGCCTCGGCGTTATAGATATGTTACACTGCTCAGTACATGGTACAATGCCGTCGCTATAAGTGAAAATGCTGAGAAGAACCGAATTTAATTCAGGGTTATAACAAAACCAAGAGTGGCGTGGACACTATGGACCAGATGGTGGCTACATACACCTGCAAAAGGAAGATAAATCGATGGCCAATGGCACTATTTTGCAACATGTTGAACGTGAGTGCATTGAATGCATATATAACGTATATTTCGCTATTTCCGGCTTGGAAAAACAACAAAACCAATAAAAATATACGTCGTCGAATATTTATTGAGGAGCTTGGAATGGCTCTTGTGCAAAAACACATAGAAAAGCGGAAATCTCAGCCTCGAAGGCTTAATATTGAAACACTACCGGCTATTACCCATTTGCCAAAAACTACGAAACGAGGCCGTTGCTACATATGTACAAATAAAAGCAATAAAAATTTATTTTCAAATCGTTGTGATAATTGTAAGAATTATGTTTGTTATGATCATCATTATGATATTTGCGAAAAATGAGCTAATAAAGACACATAGCCACAAAGATAAGCATTTTTGACATTTTTCTCTTTCATATTTTGATTACTTATAAATGTATTTTCTAAATTTAAATTCATGAAAACAATAAAATAGAACTACAAAAATATAAAACAATCAGTTTTTTTAATTTTTAAAACGATTTTCTTAACTTTTTTTTTGAATGTGTATCAAATTGATACAATGGGACCGAAATGGGAGGAAATGCATCGAATTTCCTCGCTGAGGAAATTCCCTCTGTGATGAGGGTTAAAAAGGGTGCAGCTAATGTAATTCATTGCTTAAATATCTTTCTTGTTTTTTTTTTTTTTGGTAAAAACTTTTCTTCTTACCCAAGATGTACATCATCACAAAGTTGCTATCCGTTGCCATGCCGGATATGAAACGAAATATGCAGAAAAGCGGTAAAGTGGTGCCAAATATAGTCAAAGTATTGCCAAGCATTGCAACCAAATTAGCGGCTATAAGTATGGGAAGACGACCTATAAATCAAAAATTAAACACAATCAATCCAAAACAATAAATAAACTCTTTCCATCTACTCAATAGTCGACACTTACCCATACAATCAGCCATGAATCCGAAAATTAAACTGCCCACCACAGAACCTACGAAAAACATCGACTGGCCCAAGGTTAACTTCCAAGCATCGTTACATATCCAGTTTAGCTCGCTAGTTATGCTTTTATAGCCCATATAATAATCATAATCATAACTTTGGCAAGTCGCCGCTGATTGATATGACGTCGATACATTACTGCTACTGCTGACGTTGGACGGCAACAAGTGAAGTGTAGCAGCGGGTTGGCATGACGAATCTAGATCGCTACCATGTATATCATCGAGGGCGCGTATCGTCAAATGTTCGTTGAACCCATCTGCACACCTGAACGTGTGCGTATTAGGAAGAGACGTAAGAATTATTTTAGTATTTTATCTCAAACCACATGTTTTAACTTTCTATTTACCAATATCTGGGTACAAAACTTATTATGGTCTGTGAGTAATAATGCATCGCCGATAGTAAATTAATGATGCAGAACAGCAACAACATAAGAAATTGCAGCCGATGACAGTCGCCACATTTCTCGAGTATTTTATCGAATTCCAACATTTTTTCCGCGCTCTTGCGCTGAGCCGCAGATTTGCAGCAAATGATAACTGTAGAGAAAATGGTAACACAAAGTAAATTATTTTAAAATTAAATATTGTATGAATTCGGAAAATTTTTCGATTTTCTCATCGAAATACAGAATAAAACTTAAAAAGATGAATTTTTTCTTTCAAATGCTTAGCTTAAAAATTACATGGAAAATTTGAAGAAATCATCCTTTAGACACTAAAACGGCTGTTAAATGACTTGCACATTAGAACAATCATCATTGAATTTAAAATAAATGAACACTTTGACAACTGTCGCTTACTGATAATCCTAGAATAGGATGTCCTTTATTTATAGACTATTTTATTCTACCTAATGCATATATTGAACACAGTTCGCACCATGTGTATATCTTATTACCTGCTCAACTATATTAGTACAAGAATACTTATTATACATCCGCTCATTAAAATGCACATAATAAAACGGAGCAACAGTCCTTTTAAGACACATGGTGGAAAGACAGAAACGCATTCTCAATAAACTGAAACAATTGTTAAATACCCTCAGTGGTGTAGATAGCTTTTGATTCTGGGGGTTAAAAAAAAAAAGTAACAGCCTAACTTTTTATTTAAACGTCAAAAAACTATGAAGGAAGACGAGTTGGCATGTCAAATATGTATTTATAGTAACATATATCGGTGATTCCATGGCGAATTGGACGCTTTGTCCAAAATTTCATTTTGACGATTCCATTTTTTCAAAATTCGCACGTCGACAGAACTTAAAACTAATAAGGAATGGAGCTTCGGCAGGGTACCGAAGCTAAAATATCCCCCCGCCGCCGAATTCAAGTATATTCGAACGATGACATTCAGTTTTATATATTAACGAAAGTTTTCCTATTTTGATGGCGTCACTTTGTATGGGAGGTAGGCGTAGTTTTCATCCGATTTTGCCGAATATCATAGATATGGGTCATATTAAATAGCAAAACACATGTGCAATTGTGTTTCAAGACATTTTCTTAGATTTTGTGGGTTTTTAAGAGATTTTACATTAATAGAAAGGCCACTTTGTATGGGAGGTAGATGTGGTTTTCATCAGTCATAGTCCGGATTGACATAGAAGATCAAAGCTTATGTGCAAAATTTGAAGGCAGTTCCCTTATTTTTGTGAGTTTTTAAGAGATTTTACTGTAAAAATGAAGTCAGTCTGTATGGGAGGTAGGCGTGGTTTTTATCCGATTTGGCTCATTTTCGAACTTGATCTTAATTTTTTTAAAAAAAAGCCTATATTTTGAATTTCATCGCGATAGCTTTAAAATCACGGCTGTAATCGTGTCGACAGACAGACGGAACCATGGAAATCGACTCAGGAAGTGATGCTGATAAAAATATATATATATAAAAATATATATCTATAATACTTTTCTATATCTGCCACGCCTCCTTATTGGCGTTACAAATGGAATGACAAATTTAATATACCCCTTACGCACTATGCGTTGGGGTAAAAAAATAGAAATATATGCCAAATATTGCGAAAATTTAATATACCCCTTACGCACTATGCGTTGGGGTAAAAAAATAGAAATAATTGCATATTTTTATGTTTTTTTTTTCTGCAAGTTATACACAGTGGAAAATTAAAAAAATTAAAAATTTGTCATTCGGACATTAGAAAAAGAACTTTATCTTCAAAACCATTTGTCTTACAAAAACATGTTAAGGCATTTTTTAAAGGTTTTGAATTGATTTTGTTTGTGGTGTACAATTTTACAACACTTTTGTGAAAAATTTTAATTTTTTTGACCACTAAAAATTTCTTTCACATTTTTCAAAGTCAGCACAACTAATTCAAACGAATTATTCAAAAACTCCTTGCACGATTTTTACATACGAAACACTTTTATTTTTAATTTAAAAATGGATTTTTAATATTTTTTATATTTCTTATAGTATTTTATAATTTTTAAGCCAGTAATATACCTACAGCAGCTTGTTATTATGCTTAAAATTTGTATATTTTTTTTTATTTTGATTTTAATTTTTTTTTTTTTTATTGAATTCTTTTTTATATTTTTATTTTTTTTTTTTATATACTCTTATATATTTTATTTTTTATTTTAATACCTTGATACAGAAAAAGGAGCCGGATATTTTAATTTATTCCAGCTCAACTTATATAAAAGCAATTATTCAAGCATTGCTTGAAAGAACCTTGTAAAAACCTTGAAAATTCCATTTTGTTGTGTAATTTCTTATATAAAGCTTTATTTACAGATCTATTCTGCACGTTACCGGTAATAGTAATCTTGTTACCGAAATTTGTTACCGGTCTTAGTATTCGGTATTCTGTACACTAGGTAACGCTTACAAAAGCCGTAAGCTCGTTTAAGAACAAATAACACTCTTTCCTTGCATCTGGCTGTTTTGCTTGTTACCACCTAAGGAGATGGTAACAATATTCACTGGTAACGCTTGCTTGTAGAATACCAAAAAGATGTAAATGTTACCAAAAAGTGAGTTTCTTCGGTAACAAGATTAACGTTACCGCGACAGAATCGATCTGTTAATGATACATTTTAGGAAGTATTCAAGAAGATGTTTGCTAAAGTATTATTCCTATACAAAAATTTATTCGAGAAGACATTTTTGGGAAGTATCCAAGCTGATGGTTACTCAAGCTTAGATTTTTTCTTAGATAAATAAACAAAATTTCAGTTTGTGATAACAATTACATTAGGAATTCCTGCATTAAATATAAAACACTATCATAAAAAAACTTGTGTTCACACGTTTTTTATTTCTATAGTAGAAAAAAAAAAATTTAAAAAACTTATCTGTTTAATTAGACCGCGGACTACCGAAGCAATTTATGGCCACTGCCGATACAAAGGTCCCAAGTTCAATACGCGCTTGGGTGACTATTTTTTCGAAAATAAATCTAAATTTATTTGCAGAAATATATGTTAGAACAATTTAAATAAAATCCGTTTTTTCACAGTTTGCGATTTCCTGAATAAGCCTTGAATAAAAACCTTATATAAAACATAAGTTAAACTTAATTTTAGTTCCCCAAGAAACGAATTAATTTCATATGGTAAGGAGAGATATAGTAAGACTGTGAGCGTCAGTACCAGTATCTATCGTGATTTTTGTATTATAATACAAGAACGATTCCTTCATACAAAAACTATTTCTTTGAGATTTAATTTTTTTTTTTAAATATCAAAGAGTCTTCTTCTTTAAAAAGTTCTATCGGAATGAGAATATTCTTCAATATAAGTTTTAAAATATCTGAAATAATAAACAATGGAATCCAAATTATATTGTAGCAAGTAATTCTAAGTAAAGTATTTAAATAATTAATGTAATGATAATTCAAATTTTTTTTTTGTCGCTGATTTGGCACATTGTCCTCTATCCTAACCTGAAGTTTGAGTGCGTTCTGTCATTTAGTTTGCTTACAGTGCTCAATTTTGTGACTTCATCACAAACCCAATAAACCACAAAGCGAAATCGGATTAGTTTCGAATTAGTAACGAAAGCGAGAACTCGGATCAGATATCTCTTATTCGATTTGAAATCGAGATGAATCCGAATATTTTTTAAATAGCGTTTACATTTTAATATAAAATTTCACATTTCTAAGAAGAGTAAAAATTAAAACTATATTCAAAAACAAATTAAATTTTTATTTATTTGCTTTCAATGTATCAACGGAATAAAATACAATTATTTTTATACCCCAACGCGTACAACATAAGGGGTAAATTAACTTTGTCACTCCGTTTGTATCGCCAATAAGGAGGCGTTAAATTCAAAATTTAAGCTTCTTTTTTTTAAAAAAATGAAGATCATGTTCGAAAATGAACCAATTCGGATGAAAAACACGCCTACCTCCCATACAGAGTGACTTTATTTTTACAGTAAAATCTCTTAAAAATCCACAAAAATTAAAGAAATATCTTCAAATTATGCACGTAAGCTTTGATCTTTGGATAAAGCCACGCCTACGATTAATTTTCTTAAGAATTTTCAAATATTTTTATGACCTGAATTTATTGAATGATCCAATATTTCTAACATCGTCTGTCAAATGTTGCAAACAATGCTTATTGTAGGGCAAAAACCTTCATAATAATCGATTTGGGTAAGTAATGAAAATTTAAAAAATTTCATTTCGAAAACGAATTGCTAAAATTGTTCGAAAACGATTTGCTAAGTTTTAAATTCGCGTTTCGTAAGTAATTCGATTATATTAAAAAATCTCGTTTCGAGAATGAGGATTCAATAACAAAACGAGAACGAACTTCGTTTTCGAAATGAATATCCGAGATCTCGGTTTCACCTCGAATTTGAAACAAATTCGTTTGGCTTATTGGGAATGTGTTTAGCGAATTTCACAACGAATAAAAATATCGATCAAAGAATTTGTCTCAAATTTTGCATTCTTAAGGGAACTTCGTGTGCTGAATTGCTGAAAATGTTACAGAAAGCTTACAGTGAGTGAATCAATTTTATCAAAAACAACGCGCAAACAATATCAAACAATGAGTGGTACAGTGCATTCAAAAGCGTTCGAGTTATGGCAAAAGATTTGCCTCGCTCTGATGAGATAGAGTTGAGGAAATGTTGACTAAACCGTCATTTAAGTTTGAAAGAGTGCCGCTAAACTTTTTGTGTTTTAGAAATCAATTCGGGCTATTGTACACGATTGTTTGGGTATGAAGCGCATTGATGCTCGATTAGTTTCGAAAGACCTGAATTTTTCTTCTCACAAGGCATTGTGAACGAACTTTTGTCCATAAATTCAACAAACATCATGGAACGGCCACCATATTTACCTAATATGGCTCCGGCTGACTTTCTCTCTTACCAAAACTCAAATCACCAATCCAATGCACGTGCTTTCAATCGATTGAAGACAAAAAAGAATAAGCGCAGGAACTGCAGTCAATTTCGGAAAATTTTATGGTTTTAGAGAGGTGAAAAGGGACAGACGATCCGTTAGACATCATAAAAATTAAAACAAAAGAATATAATAAAAAATTCACATTTTAAAATACGTAAATTATACATATGTACGAATATATTAGGTGTGCCAAACAAGTTTAAGCTTTTTTTTATATGGTACCATCTTAAATTTTTTTCGTATGATGTTGAAATAACTGTACATAAAATTTGGTGTACCTAGGGCCGCAGGAAACCGTGCCGAATTTCATCGATACATGTCAGTGTTTAGTGGTATGGGAAAAAGTGCTAATTTTCAAAAAATCCAAATAACTTTTGTAAGCGTAAATGTTCAAAGATCTGGTTCGGAGCACGTTTTTTATTTAGTTTTTTCTTTAAATAAGCTATCAAACATGAAAATTGGAGGAAAAATACCAGAGTTGCGATTCTTACATTTCCAAAAAAAAGAATTTTTATTCTTGTTGTATTGAAAAAAAAAATCTAAAAAATCCAAATTTGAAAAAATTTAAATAAAATCTTGTAGAAATATTTTCCTAAGCTATAGCTAATGCACATGCAACCAAAGTGTACCTATTCGAAAATTTCGAGTTTGAGTATTTTTACAACAAAAATCGACGAAAATCCATAAATACAAAATAAAAAAAAAAAACAATGTCATGTATGGTTTAAACATAATCTTAGGCTATTTTCAGCAAAAAAACGAAATTCGGAATATTTTACCCTTTAATATAACTTCGAACACACCTAGCCATTTCAGGGGGTCCCAATAGAAAATACATGTACATGTATAATACATGTAGAAAATATGTACACACAAACTGTCGATTATAGTTCATATCTCTGCCGAATTGATCGATAAGGGGTCAAATATGGGCATTTCTTTAAAATGGTCAACCACGGCTGAAAAATTAAAAGTTACTAAAAATTTGTTCTAATCGCCAATAATGAGCTAAAAATATTTAAATTTTATTATATGAGAGTATTGAGAGCTGATCTTAATTTGAATGCAAAAAAAAAGTGGCTACAAAAACAATTTTATCTTAAGCTCAGTTTTTACCAAATTTAATGAGTTCTTGGCTTTATGTAATTCCCAGAAATGAAAAAAATGAATATTGTATTGTAGCTTGCAATTTACTTACCAACAACAACTAAATATACAAAAATAAAATGAGAGCATTTGGAGGTCAAATAATGCTAATTTTTATATATGTTTTTGACTCTGTTCCAATGTCACGTACATGTACCGAAAACATAATTTATTAATGCCATTAGTCTATACGTAAGCGAAAGTGAATGAAAGTCGGCACCTTAAGCAAGATTATTATCGTGCTTATTATTAGAAATTTATTAATTTTTTAGAACATATATAAAAAAATTTATTGACTTTAAAACTTTGTCGCGTACGTAATCGTAAGTAAGAAAAAACATCTAATTGAAACTTAAGGGGCTGCTCATAAATTACGTAACATATTTTTGAAAAATTTTTGATCTTCACACTTCGTCACAAATGCTCATGGGTTCAGTGCATGCCATCAAATACCTGAATGGGTTAAGGTTTCGATCTAAAATTCAGCAAATATAACATAGTCTCATTTGAAGCAAAATGCCTTAAAAGTCTAAAAAACTTGGTATAAGGGAGTTGTCGCTGATTTAAATTTTATTATAATATTCCGAAATCTTAAATTAGTTTATTCAATATAGACTCAAAATATCATGCGCCACATTGAAGTTTTCATGTAAAATTTTAAAATTTTTACATCAAATTCGAAAGCAGCTACCCCGGAAACCCTCTTATACAACGTTTCGTACGGATACAATGAAATTTTTATATTTCAGTCGCCATATTGGATCCGCCTTTTTGAATTATTCATTTTTGACATCAAATTCGAATTTGATGACATCGAAAGAAATTTCAGAATTTTGGGCAGCAAAAGTGGTTAGTGAACCCATTGTGACATGTAATAGCACCATTTTCGAAGCATTTTTGTTTTTATTTTGATAAAAACGTGTTTTTTCTGATTAAGAATTTAAGTTTAACTTTTTTTTTGAATAAAAAAATGATAGCTCGAAAAATTTTGTGTACCAATACTTTTGATATTTTAAAGGAAAAATCTGTCGCGTACGTTTTGTCACGAACGTTTTAACACTTTGTTCAAATATAAAAAAAAAATTAATATAATTATGATTTTTACTCACTGCAATATAAAACATTATTTAACTTATTTTAACATTTAAAGACAAATAATTTTCATACATATTTCCCAGAGTTTTAAATATATTTACATGCATCTTAAAATCACTTACTTTTTTTGAAACTCAAAGCTCGACCGTGCCTGATTTTACTCCTATATAAAGTAGTCCTCTAGGGCTCCACAACAACCAAAATATAAACTGCATCCTTAGTTATCACTTTAATTTGTTGCTGTATAATTTTTATCAGCACAGCCAACTTTTTTATTTTTAAGATATGTTTATGTTTTTGGTGTCATTGAAACGAAAATTGAATAAATTACAAAAATTATCCAAAAAAAAATTTCATTTATTTTGCGAAATTATGAGAAATTTGCATTCATAATTGAAATTTGGTAGTCTCAATCGATTGATTTCATCTTCACACGAGCACAGCTCGGTAACGGTTAAGTTGGTGAGGCTTGTTGATATGCTGTTAGAAAGGTGATTTTATAGTTTTTCTTCTAGAAACAAGTACGTAAATCAAAGTCGTGAAATATTAATTAATCCTGTAGCTCCTAAGAATGTGAAAATAGACCCCCCATTCCATACGATTTTTTGCTCAGATCGACATAACCCTTCAGCTGGACACCCTGTATAAGTTATTTGATTACTGTTGTTGGTTCTGGAGATATATGCAATTAAGTAGAACAAATTTTTTTTTAAGAAAAAACTACAGCGAGCAATATCCCGAAAGCGAAGTGACAGAAAAAACAAATAAAAATATTTTCGGAATTAGAGATTGATTTAACATGAGAAATGGATAGTGGCATTCATTGTACAAACATCTCTGCGTAATTTGTAAGCCATAAGAACTTAACAGGCTCAAAATGGTTGGAGCTAGTGGATAGGTTAGCTTAAGTTTATTGTAAACTAGCTGAATATCCGGCTTAACTCGGGAGTTGATATAAATAATTTTCGATTTCATTCGTCGATTTGAAAAAACATTTTTTTACAAACTTTTGAAGGAATTTTGTGTGCTTCTTTCAAATCGGTGACTTCGGCGAAATGAGCAAAATGTATCTTCATCATCTGAAAATGATGAGAAAAAGTTAGGGAAATCGTAATTTGTGTGTGCGTCCCGCCGATCGCTTGCAAAAATATATTTTCAAGTTTTATATTGTGTTCGATAGATTGCACATTTTTCAAAAAAATCAGAGCAAACACGGATTTTTCTCAATTCGCGAGGAAACTGGACAAAAATTAAATAAGTATTGAAAATAGAAATTGAATTGAAAAAACAACGCCGACTTACGACGCTACTGAGTTGAGCATTTGTTGATGCGTACTCAAATACCACAGAATTCGGCATCAGCTGTCCTGATTTACGAAAAAAGAAAGTGAAATATAAATACACATAAGAAAGGAGAGAAGATATTTATCACTCTTCGCGCTTGGCAACGACTTACTGTATTTTGTAGTACAACGCCCTCTGGGGTTCAAGATAAAGCAAAATACTTAGCGCCAAAGGACTTACCGCACCCGAAAACCACTTATAAAAATTAAACATATCGGATGAATTGTTTTGAGCTTTTTGCGATATTTGCACAACAGCGCCCTCTGATTTTAGGGATAGAATATAAAATAACGCCAAAGCCCTTTACATACCCGATAATCAAATCCTATATATCTGATATACAAATTTTTATCTAAATCGGATGAGCGGTTCTTGAATGTTTTACGATTTCTTAAATGATTTGTACTACAGCACCATTTGGTGTTTAAGATAGCGCAGAAAAAAAATTCCAAGATACATTTGTACACCAGTGCCCTCTCATGTTCAATATAGAACATAATAGATAAGTCATAAAAACTACCGTACCCGAAAACCCCTAAATACAAATTTTCATGTAAATCGGATGAATGGTTTCGGAGATAAGCTATAATAACAAAATTCGTGGAACCCGATCGCAGCGCCACCTACCGGGTTCGATTGCGAATCTGAACCATCCAGGGATCCACCTAAACACACACAAAAAAATTCATCAAAATCGATGCTGCCGTTTAGGAACAGTTTAATAACATACACACGTACAAATTGTACAACAGTGCCCTCTATTTTTCGAAACAGAGCAAAAGAGATAACGCCACAACAGTTGCCCTACAAAATCCTTTAATAAAATTATTCATCCAAATCGGATGAGCGGCTTTCTACTTTTTCACTATTTCTTAAGAGATTTGTACTACAGCGCCCTCTGGTGTTCGATATAGTACAAAAGAGATAAGTCCAAAACAGTCACCATATTAGAAAACCCCTATATACCATTTTTCATGAAAATCGGATAAACACCTTAAAAGTTTTTTAAAATACTTGTACACAGCGTCCTCTGGTGTTCAAGACAGAACAGAGTAGAAAAGTCATAAAAACTTACCGTATCCGAAAACCTCTATATACAAATTTTCATGCAAGTCGGATGAACGGTTTCGGAGAAAAACTATGAAAACAAAATGCCTTCAACACGGTCGCAGCGCCACCTACCGGGTCCAATTGTGAATCTAAACCATCCAGGGATCCACTCAAACACACACACAAAATATCATCAAAATCAGTGCAGCTGTTAAGGAACGATTTAATAACATACACACGCACAAATTGGACAATAGCGCCCTCTAGTTTCGAGAAAGAGCAAAAAAGATAGCACCAGAACCCTTGCCGTACTCGAAAATCGCTATTTACAAATTTTCGTCCAAATCGGACGAGCAGTTTTGGAATTTTTCACGATTTCCTAAGAATTGTACTAAAGCGCCCTCTGGTGTTCAAGATAGCACAAAAAAACATAAATCCAAAACAAACAATTTACATGCAAACCGGATGCAAGGTTTCAGAGTTTTTCGAGGTTTTTCAAAATATTTGTACTACACCCTCCCGCGCCCTCTGGTGTTCGAGATAGAATAGAGTAGATAAGTCAAAATAACTCAGCGTGTACGAGAACCTCTACATACGAATTTTTATGCAAATCGGATGAACGGTTTTGGACTTTTTCGACTTTTTTAAAAATCTTTGTACTACAGCGCCCTCTGGTGTTGACGATAGAACAGAGTAGATAAGTCATAAAAACTCACCGTATCTGAAAACTTTATTATACAAATTTTCATGCAAATTGGATGAACGGTTTCTGAGATAAGCTAAAAAAAGAATGCCTTGAACCCAATATTTCATGTACATATTTTTTTTTTCTACAATTTTATATATTATAGATTTTCCTCTATTTTTTGTTAGTGTAATTAGGTTGCTTAATTGCCCTAATAAAAATGAGTTCATTGGTTCAGTTTCTCATAATTAAACAACAGCTTTAAATTTAAGATAATGAAAAAGAAAAGAATCAGTATATACTGAAGTAGATATCAGCAGGAATAAATAAAGAAGGTTATTTTTAAAAATTGTTATAAGAACTGCGCCTAGCTGAAAATTGGCTCAACTTTTGGCTTCTAACTTTAAATAATAACTTTGACGTACAATAAGCAATAAATTTCTGTTCATATCTTTTAAAACATAAAGAAGATTTTAGAATTAACAAAATTTATGTCACGATATCTTTAAGATTTATTAGTTTGAAAATCGGGCTAAGCTAATGTTATATTTAGATAACTAAAAAAGAATCTAGAAAATTTTATTTTTTATTTGATAAGAGCTCCATAGCCCAAATGTGTTGGCAATATTAAGAAACAATTATCAAGACGAAATTTTTTTTATAAAAAAAGAATGAGGTGTATATCTTAGGCTTAAGCGCCAACCTCAGAGGAAGGTTTTCGTCAAATAGTTTTGGAAAATGTTATTCGTTTCATTACTTAATTTTATGATTTATCCAGAAAAATCTCCACTAAAAAAACTTTTTAATTGGAAAAGTTTCTACAGTTATACACCTAGTTTCAAAATCATAGATCAACTCAAAATTTAATTTTGTCACCCTTACGGAATAAAACATCATCATAAACATATATCTGTAAAAGTTTCACAACATCAAATATAACAAAATAACACTAATATTTATATGAGAGTACGTGTAACAATAAATTATGTTCAGTTTTTTAAATCCTAATGTGTTGAATAAATAAGAGATTCACTGTAGGGATTTTGCCTTCTTTATTTGCTATTTTAGAATGTTTGGATGGGTTTTATTAGGGATTTAATGGAGCTCAGCAAATGCAGCCGAAATAATTTGGCATTCGCATTCGTTACCAAGTCCTCATTTTTGGCATTTCAATATCCTCATCCACATTCGCATCCGCAACATCACATCCTAATTTTTATGATTAACTTAATTTTTAAGAGTGTTCTGTTTTACGAAAGTGTTCTGTGGCGGCCGTGGCATAATGGTTGAGGTGCGTGGCTTGTATGCGATAGAACCCATGTTCGAATCCTTTATGACACAGAAAGTTTTTTTCCGAATTCTTCTGTTCGGCAGTCACCTCTCTGCAGACAATGGCAAATCTCAGAGGGTAAAAACTGTCATGAAAAGCTTCTTGAGAACATAAGTATGCATCTTAAATTAGAAGAACTTTAAGCTACTTCATATCATTTGTATGCGTACAATGGAATTGAAAGTAATTTACTCGTAACAAACAAATAAATATAAACAGATTAGTGGATTTCTACAATCATACAAGGCTACTGATGAGTTGGTGTAGCGGCCAACGAAACAGTCTGTCTAGTCTGCTGTGTGCTTACTACTCTATACAGAGGTATTTTTGTTGTTGTTGGTTGTTTTCTTCAGAAAACAACACAGACCTAGAGCTCGAAAATATAACTCTAAATTAATAATTGAAAAATTATTAGAGTTATACAACCACATAATATAAAACTGACAGATTTTTTAAGTTTCTGAATTAATTTCGCTACTCGAACAGTTTTGAAAATATTTTATCCATTTTTAGTAGGAAAATAATTGCTTTAACTCCTTGTTATTTATATTTTCTTATCTCTTTTCGTAAGTTAACACTTACTAACTCACTTATTTATTTTATTTAAAATTATTCATTCGAAAACTACGGTACTAAAATTCTTTAAAACATGCTTTTAAATAATCATAACATATTTTGTAACTAGTGAATATATATCTTTTTAAAATTTCGGCTACACTTTCATAAGCCTTTTGTTTACTAAACATTTTTAGATTTGCTTGCCTCTCAAATGAAAAAATGAATTTCTAAATCTTTCCATTATCACATCTACCAATTTGGATATAAAGTTCACTGTTTCTATAAGAGAAATTTTAAAATTTTCCATAACCGTTATTTTGTCATGAAATAAAAACCAAAATTAATGGACTGCAAATAAATACGCTTCACTTAATTCCGACTGAAAACAATTTTCCAGCAAACTGAGTTTAAGATTATCAAGTGCGCCTGCCGTTAGGCTTAGGCAACTTGGGTTATCTAAAACCTAGGGTAATAGTTCATGAAACAGACAACCATGAACTTTGTATTGTACCACAACACGGACCCGTTTATGTTTTAAAACAAGTAAAACATACGGGGCATCCGGTGTGGCAACACGAACATGGAAGCTGTTTCACAAACACAAAGCATCACCCAGTGCCGTGCTGATTAGGAGCATTATGTAATAATTTACATACTGCCCTTAATAGCAGTACCAGTTTAGACTTCCGTAGCGACGTACTTCCATCCATCTACTGGTGGAGACGAGACCTACCCAATCTCTTGCATATTAAGACAGATATGCCAGCCCGGTCGTACCATTGCGCAACCCCGCCTGTCAATCTAGACCTGTGTAGCATTCACACAACCACAACCATTACGAGACTCTCCGAAGGGCCAGCCCACGACAGTCATCTGGGCAACTCGATCCCGACAGATGAGGATCCAAAACATCCCCGCAAAAAGACCAAGAATACACAAATGCAATAATGAAAATGTGCATTCTTATGCATGACTGTGCTCAATGAGCACTTAAAGGCTAGTCTAACAACTTGCAGTTGCCGACTCAACTGGAAAATTATTGCGCATGACCGGTACCTACTTTGGAGGACCTTTGCAATTTCCACTCTTACTCTGGCCGTTCGGATAACAACATCTAGACATAGAGTATTGGCCGTTGTTCTCAGGGACTGCCGTGCTCAGTATGAGAACCCTTAGTTTAAACAACCAACGTCAACACTTCCCTCAGTGACTGCCGTGCCAGTTTGAGGGTGCGAGTCGTATCATCAGGACGTATCCTACAAACAACCCTCCTCCTTTATCCTGGCTTGGGACAGGCAGGCGCAAGCTAGACCCGGCGGAGTTAATTTTCCAGCAAAGTAGGAAAATTGTCTAATGATAAATAATACGCTTTTATTTCTGGATACAATTTTGAAATTTGTTCCACTACTGGTACTATAGGAAGCCATCGTGTTCTAGAATGTTTCAGAAGTTTTTTGTATTTGACTTCAGCATCAAAATAAACGTCCTTTCAATTTTCCACTTGAATTGTGTTAATTGTTTTTCAATTGTAAATTTTAAGCTGTAATAATTTAAATAGACTCAGTATCAAACGAAAAACTGTCTATAGCTTGTTGGAATGCATTGTGAACCATACACTACCGATTAAGTGCTCGTTTATTTGTTGATTAAGAAATAAATTTATTGCGGTAATTTATAATATAATTGGCAATTGTTTCTCGATTAGTTATCGTTTTGGAGAAGATCATTCGAGCTGCTGATCTGAGACAAAGCGGCACCATATTCTACAAGAGTGTAATGCTGCTAGCGTATGCTGATGATATTGATATCATTTGCCATAACACACGCGAAGTTAGTGCAGCATTCTCCAATTTAGAAAAAGAGTCGAATCACATGGGTCTTGCAGTAAGCGCAGATAAGACGAAATATCTGGTGTCAACAAACAAACAGTCCCAGCGTATTGGCACCCACGTCACTGTTGACAACACCTCCTTCGAGGTTGTGAAAGACTTCGTCTACCTCGGTTCCAGCATTAACTCCACCAACGATATCAGTAGAGAGGTAATACGAATAAAACGAACCAGGCGAAAACCGACTTACGGTTGTAGGCACCACCTAAGTAAGTAAGTAAGTAAAAAAAACTACACCACAAAGAAAATCAAATCAAGATCAAGTAGAACTAATGATTTTGAAGATATCAACATACAAAGTACCAAATTTTTACATATTTTTAAATATGAGTTTCGAAAAGCTTTCAATTTGGCATGGAATCACCAATATACAGCATAAGTGAATATTGCATATAAAAAAAAAATTCACGATATAAGATGGTTTGCTTCACTTACATTTCTTTAACTACTTTCTTTAACTTTCATTTACATGCAATAACAATACAGTTCAGCTACTACAGCTATATCGCACTTCCTCAGCATTAACCCATCTAAAGCCACTACCCAGTAATCATTGAAAATATCAATGTTATGGATAACCGTGACCACAAACAAGTTAATGTGGGAAAAATTTACCCACCAATAAATGGGTTGGGCTCAGGGACAACACAAGACGTAACAACTAACCATGCGTATATATAGATCTAATTACACAACTAATTTTAATCTAAAGGGTGATTTTTTAAGAGCTTGATAACTTTTTTTTTAAAAAAAACGCATAAAATTTGCAAAATCTCATCGGTTCTTTATTTGAAACGTTAGATTGGTCCATGACATTTACTTTTTGAAGATAATTTCATTTAAATGTTGACCGCGGCTGCGTCTTAGGTGGTCCATTCGGAAAGTCCAATTTTGGGCAACTTTTTCGAGCATTTCGGCCGGAATAGCCCGAATTTCTTCGGAAATGTTGTCTTCCAAAGCTGGAATAGTTGCTGGCTTATTTCTGTAGACTTTAGACTTGACGTAGCCCCACAAAAAATAGTCTAAAGGCGTCAAATCGCATGATCTTGGTGGCCAACTTACCGGTCCATTTCTTGAGATTAATTGTTCTCCGAAGTTTTCCCTCAAAATGGCCATAGAATCGCGAGCTGTGTGGCATGTAGCGCCATCTTGTTGAAACCACATGTCAACCAAGTTCAGTTCTTCCATTTTTGGCAACAAAAAGTTTGTTAGCATCGAACGATAGCGATCGCCATTCACCGTAACGTTGCGTCCAACAGCATCTTTGAAAAAATACGGTCCAATGATTCCACCAGCGTACAAACCACACCAAACAGTGCATTTTTCGGGATGCATGGCCAGTTCTTGAACGGCTTCTGGTTGCTCTTCACTCCAAATGCGGCAATTTTGCTTATTTACGTAGCCATTCAACCAGAAATGAGCCTCATCGCTCGAAAAAGTTGCCCAAAATTGGACTTTCCGAATGGACCACCTAAGACGCAGCCGCGGTCAACATTTAAATGAAATTATCTTCAAAAAGTAAATGTCATGGACCAATCTAACGTTTCAAATAAAGAACCAATGAGATTTTGCAAATTTTATGCGTTTTTTTTAAAAAAAAAGTTATCAAGCTCTTAAAAAATCACCCTTTACTTTTGAGTTGACCTTTTGACAAATTAACATCAAAAACGCTACAATTGTTAACAAAGGAACTCATGCGACTTAAAGGAGCAGTAGCCATATAATTTGTTCTACTAAATGGCAAATAAATTAAGTTGTTAAGTTGTCTACTGCTTCTACGGTTAGTGTTAAAATTTATGTGAGAAAGAAGTTCGGGAGAATCGAATACACCTGTTATGAGCTGGTGTAAATATACGATATCTGCCGATTTCCTTCGATCACCTAAAGACTGCATTTTTAATAGTTTTAAACGATCCTCATAAGGAGGAAGGTCTAATATGTCAGTTCCACTTAAGCCCCTTAGAGCAAACTGAACAAAACGTTTTTGGATTCTTTCTATTCGATCAACATGCACATTGTAACTTGGGGACCAAACTTGACTTGCATACTCTAAGTGAGGACGTACGATTGCATAATACAACGTTGTAGTTGTAATCATGCTATTAAATTCTTTGGCCCAGCGTTTTACAAAACCAAGCATTGAAGATGCTTTTTTACAAATATTATCAATATGAATGTTAAACGACAGCTTAAAATCCATGCATATACCTAGGTCTTTGACGGTGTCTACACGACTCAAGGCAGTATCTTTAATCTTATAATCAAATATAAAATTATTCCTTTTTCGCGAAAAGGTCATAGTTTGGCATTTATCTGAATTTAAAAACATATTATTTTTAGAACACCAAACTTCAAAGGATTTTAGATCAGACTGGAGTAGATCTGAATTATCTCTAGAATTAATCGTTCCGTATATTTTCATATCATCGGCATAAATAAGCAGATGAGAGTGTTCAATGACGTGAGTTACATCATTGATAGCTAAAATAAACAGAAGAGGACCAAGGTGACTACCCTGAGGAACACCTGATCCAGCAATAAATTCAGAAGATAATGCGCCTCGGAAACGTATTTGATAAGATCGCTCTACCAAATACGATTTAATCCAGTTCACAAAATATTGTGGAAATCCCATTAACTCAAGTTTAAATAAGATTAGATTGTGTGGTAGCTTATCAAATGCCTTACTAAAGTCAGTGTAAACACAATCGACCTGGTTACCAGAATCAATAGAATTTAAGCAGAATGTTGTAAAATCGAGAAGATTAGACACAGTGGATCTGCCATTCACAAAACCATGCTGACGAGTTGTTATGACTTCCCCACAGTGAATTTTCACCCGATCATACACCATCCGCTCAAAAAGTTTTGGAATCGATGAGAGCTTAGCGATAGGCCTATAGTTACTAACATCGTTCCTGCAACCCTTTTTAAAAATAGGACTTATAAATGATTTTTTCCAAAAAAGTGGAAAATAACTTTCGTTAATAGATTTATTGAATAATAAAGAAAGTGGTTGACTCAAAACGGAACCGCATTGTGTTAACACTGCGGCAGGAACACCGTCAGGTCCAGCACCAAACTCCTCATCGATCGATCTAATATACATTAAAATATCCTCTGGAGTGAAGGATATATGTTCCAAAGATACTCTGGGTTCGGAATTCATATATTCAAAATACCCTCCATCAGGAGTAAAAGAATCTGAACAGATTTACTTCACGTTTTCATAATGCAAAAAAGCAAAAGGTTTGTATATGTCTTCATAAGCAACTAAAACCAGATGTTTTGCTTTCGTACCCATACCAAAGCTATTACTGCTCTGAAAATGATTTTTTTTTTCATAAAGTAACAAAGAGGAGTAGTTAATTTTTTTTCAAGAATTTGGTTTGTTTTTCTCACTTTATCTAGTTAACAAAAATATTAACTTAGCATTCCTGAAAAAAAATTGTATGTAACCGCCTACAAGGTAGAAGTGAAGCTTTTAACTAACTTCTTAAGAATGGATCTTCGGAAGGGTTGAAGTTAAAATACCACTCCGCGGCTATATAACAGTATATTTGAAGACTTTAGCTGTCTTTAAAATTTATCTGTATATTCTGCAAAAATTTTTGTGACATCCATTTAATAAAATTTAACACTTGTTTATTTGTTTATTAACACTTGTTGTAAACATTGAATTATTAATTGATGGACCATCAGATCTTTTAGGCATATTAGACATAAAGGGTCTTTCAACACGAGGTGTCATTTTAAATTTCCCACCTTTTTTCAGGTGGGTTCATAATACAACTGTTATTCGATGATGTTTGTCAAAGAAAAACTAGTAGATTTTCAGATATGGATCGATACGCATTTGCACAACGCATTGAAATAGTAAACATTCACTACAAAAATGGTGATGAAATGGTGAATCCTTGTAGCATAGCTATAGTGAATCCCCTTTTCATAAGGCGCTTAGAAAAGTTATCCTTGACTTATATGTCCAAAAGTATTGTCTTGATTTTATATTAAAATTTCACACAATTTTCCAATTTTATTTTATAAACAATATAAGTATTTTTTAATTTTTACCCAAGCTTTATTGATGAATCTGTTGCTTCGAAGCCTCCTATCGGAGGTCAATTTTTTGTGCACTCAAAATTGTATTGTATTTATATCTTATTGTACTTAATTTTCACAATCAAATTCAACATAAGTATAAAATTCTCACAATGAACAACTTATTTAAGCTTCATCTACTCCACAACTAATTTAAGCCTTCTGATATTTTTTTATAAACTTTAATTTTAAGATGAAGACTTTTTTTAGACACTTATCTCCAAACTAATCCAGTAGCACTAAATTCAGCTCGTTGTTGGTAATTTTTTTTTTTTTTTGTATACACAAGTGTTTTATGTTCTGCTTTTTCACCTTTTTTTATTCAAGTAGATTTATATTACGCTATAAGCAAAGCTGCCGAATTATGCGCCAAAAAATTGTCATTACTTTTATGTTTTTATTAATTAATCTATCTGTTCTTATTTAACGTGTTTATCGCATGCGACATTCAGCTAGCGGTAGTTAAGCATTCCGAAAACATTTATGGACTGTGAGTGCGATCAGCAACAATCTGCTGGATGCACTCCAATTATTATATGGATTGCTTCTTTCTTTTTTGTTTTTTTTTTTTTTTATTCTTATTCTTAAAACATTAAAATTGCAAGACGACAACAGAAAGAAAAGAATAGAAATCAAAACAAATTAAAATAAAACACATTTTAATGGCTATGGAAACATATGTGTAAGATTTTAATTAAGAATTTTTCACTTCATTTTTTTTTTTTTTTTATTACGTTATCTGAGCGTGTAACTACTACGGCATAGTACGCAAGTGTTTGCTAGTAATAGCATGAAGCTACTCGCATAACCAACTTCCGCTTTGCCAAATGAACGCACGCACGTTGTTAGCGAAATAACAACAACAACAAAAGGTATAATACAATAATTGCAATATTAATATTATTTAGCTTCTGCAAACAAAAATTCTTTGTGCTGCTGTTCTAGAAGAAAAACACTGATTTTTATATACTTAAAAATCACTTTCGTTGCGTTCGTGCCTACTGCTGTTTAACGATTGTCGCATGCATCTGCTTCCGTTTACAATTAAATGCAGCAAAAATAAACAACAAATACAAAGAGATGTTGTAAAGATTTTCCAACATTTCTTTATTTGTGCTTGAAATAGTAAAACTCCCACTTTTTTTTTTTTTTTTTGTTCTTCTATATTTTTATACGGTAGAGATTTTCATAGTGATATTTTTAAAAAATATGTATATTCATGTTAAATTGTAAAGCTCTGTGTACGCTACAATGAAAAAATTGAAACTTTTGGGTTGTTGGAAGGTCCTTGAGTCCAACATATTAAAAGAAAGAAAAAAACAAAAAAAACGAAATGGCCATTTCAGCCCTTGAAAGGACTTTGACCGAGCTTCTTATGATCAATTGTGTTGTGCATGTAGAGAAAGGTTTAAACACAAATGGTCGAGAATTGAACCTAGAAGCTTTATGCCGACTCCGAACGGCTCCTGTTCTCAAGAAGCTTTTCATGGCAGTTTTTTACTCTCTGAGGTTTACCATTGTCTGCAGATAGGTGACGCCCGAACAGAAAAATGAATTCAATTGAAAAAAACTTTCTGTGTCAGATGGGGGACTCGAACCTGGGTTCTCTGACGTATGAGCCACGCACTCTAAACACTACGCTACGGCCGCCACTCCAACATATTAAACAGCTTATGTGAAATGGAAGGCGCAGGTTTTGCTTTGAGCTTTGATATAAGCCTTAGTTAATTGACCTACGAACGGTGTTAGTGTCAATTTGACATTATTAGTGAAATGAAGTCTTGATATCTTTTTTAATTATGCTGAAATCCACTTAAGATTTTGGCTCAGTGTAGACATCATGTGGACATTTTTTGTTTATTAAAGAAAGTAATTATATAAATGTTATCTATATAATGTACTATACTTAAACACTTCCCTGAAATGGTGTTCAAGTGTTAAGCTGTTACTATGCTGAAAATGGGTTGCTATTACTACAGAAACCGATATATTGACTTATAAAACACGTTTTTTGTTTTTTTTTTTTTGTTAGATACTTGCTTATCAACCCTTAAATGCGTGGTGGTACCGCGAGAATCCAACTATTTTTTCGCATCTTTTCCATTTAACTTTTGTATCTTCAGTCTACTTTAATGACTGAATTTAATCAGATCTCCATTTTTATCTCTACAAGCGGATGCTCCTTGGCTTGAAACCTTGGGTTAGACGCTTAACCTGTTAATAGAATTTTCGTGCATCCTTATTGTCTCGGTATACCTTTAGTTCCTCACGCCCACGCTTTTCCTGCTCTCTTTTCTTGCATCTGAAAAGGCACCTCTCTTTTCTCGGTCGTTTTCTCTCACGGCTCGCGTTGCAGCTCACTACAGCGTTTTTCTATAAGCAGCATTTTTTACTGCTGTCGCGATGCGTTACTCCTGACCGTACCATTGGTTGCGAGGTTGCGGGCGCCGGAAACTAATAACTTCTTCAGCGGCAGTGCGCATGGAGTGGGATATATGCGCCCAAAGGCCGCTGGCGTCGTCGGTTTCAGAGGTTGGTTGGTAGAGGTTAACCGAGAGTTGAGCGGAGTAGGCCTCGGCAGTCCGTTGTAATTGCAGCTTAGCTACATCTTGCTTTTGTTGCATGCCTATGCGTATGTGCTTCGCATTGCATAATCGCATGCGGTTCTTGGCTGCAACGAGATAGTGGTCGGCGTCATTGTTGACCCACCGACACGTGCGCACATCTAGAACACTGAAGGCATGCCTTCCATCGATTACAACATGATCGATTTGGTTTCATCTTTTTTGATCCGGGGACAGCCAGGTGGCCTTGTGGATGTCGAGGTGCTTAAATCTGGTGCTACTAACTACCATGTTTCCCGCCGTGGCGAAGTCGATCAGTCTTCGACCGTTGTTCGTGGAGGTCTCATGAAGACTAAATTGACTGACAGTGAGGCCAAAGATGCCTTCCCTTCCGACATTCGCATTAAAATCGCCGAGAACTATTTTCACGTCATGAACCAGAAGGTGGTCGTATACGTCCTCAAGACTAGCACAACAGCATCCTTGACGGTTTCGTGCTTTTCCTCCGTCGGGGCGTGCGCGCAAATAAGGCTGATGAAGAAAAATGTTGCCTTGAAGCGGATCGTGGCCAATCTTTCGTTCACAGGTGTGAACCGGGAAACAAGGTGGTGTAGTTTCCGGCTAACGACGAATCCAAATCCGAATTCGCATATCTACGCATTGCAGCTGTAGTAGATATAGCAGTCTGATGATATTGAGCAGCCTTGCCCTTTCCATCGCATTTCCTGGATGGCGGTGATGTCTGCTTTTATTGTTTTGACGGCTTCCGCCAGTTGGATAATGGCACCTTTCCTATACAGGGTCCGGACTTTCCAGGTGCATATTCGCAAATCATTGTCCGTTCTTTTGCGGTGGTCGTCAACGTAATTGGGGTTCTTATCCGAGGCTGGTTTAGTTTTCATTGGGCAGTAATAATGTGACGAGACCCAAACCCAGCGCACATTCCAATTTTAAGATCCACGGAGCGACCTGCCGCTCAAATTAGCCGTCAAACTAAGGGATGCCAGTTTGCCGTTGCCCAGGGAACAACATGAGGAGGTTTGAGTCGACTTGGGACGATTTCGACATGGATAATGATGGCCCCGCCAGGTTGAGGCAGTCACACACGTTGCCATGTGAAGGTTCGTCCCCGGGCCCCCCCCTATCATTATTAGAGACATAAAATATTTTCATATTCCATAAGTGAAAAAATATTTCCTCGAATTATGGAAAAATGTATTCTAATTGAAACAAATTTTATTTGAAAAAGAGAAAATTGCTATTATCGAATAAAAAAAAGAAAAAACAAAATGGCCATTTCAGCCCTCGAAAGGACTTTGACCGAGCTTCTTATGATCAATTGTGTTGTGAAATGTTTGAACACAAATGATCGAGAACTGGACCTACCAGCTTTATGCCGACTCCGAACGTCTTATGTTCTCAGGCAGATTTTCATGGCTGTAGAGGTGACTGCCGAACTGAAAAATTAATTCAATTTTCTGTGTAAGATGGAGGATTCGAACCTGGGTTCTCTGGCGTATGAGCCACACACTCTACCCACTACGCCACGGCCGCCACTACCGAAAATAGAGACATTTTTTATCACAAAAAGGTAGGTGCTTTTTTTCTGAGTGCACTGAGTGAGTGAGTGCATTATGAGCGCTCAAGCTTAAAAATATGAGTCTTAAAAGTCACAAAAGACTTCGCTGCGATAAAATTTCGATAAATTTGTTTGAATATAAAAGCAAAACAATAGAAGTGAAGTAATCATTCCATTTATTTAGTTATTAAAACCTTTACGCACTTATGCTTTAATGTAAGTAAGTCGACCTCTACTGACTATAGCGATTTGTCAAGCATCATTATTTTACTCCAGACTCAGGCACGCAATTTCATCGAATATAACATCTGCTGATTAAGCTTATCGTAATAAGTTTGAGAGCCGGCTTTAATTAAAGCTCATATAAAAAACAACAATTGGCAATGAATACGTCTTATTGACAAGATATTTTATATATTTGAAAATATTATTAAATTATTTGTAGTATTTTTCCGTATAACCTTTTTCTAGGCTATATTTAAAACCGTATAATAAAAACAGGCTAACTTTTTTTACACTAGATAGTATTTCCACGTTATCGAATCTATTAAGAACATGTAAGGAAGAGTGGCGGCTAATCTGTAAGAAAATCAGCAATCTTACTTAAATGCTTAAAATAATGACATGTTTCTATTCTCGATGTTTTTAAAATAAATCTTTTAATTAATACAAACTTTCTTTGGTAATTTAAGATCACAGTTATACGTATATATTTGATGAACATTTTTTTTAATCTGAATGTAATATTAATATATTTTGAGTGCGTGCACCATATGCCAAAAAACCTCGATTGACACGGGTGTGAATCCCATCTAACACAGAAAATTTTTTTCAATCGAAATTAATATTTCTGATCGGCCGTTACCTCTCTGCAGACAATGACAAACCTCAAAGAGTAAAAAATGTCATATAAAGCTTCTGAAGAACTTCTGGAAAGCTTCAGAATTGGCATACAACTTGTAGGTCCAGTTCTCGATAAATTGTGTACAAACTGTCAATAACACGCACAATACAATTGATCATAGCAGCTCGGTCAAAGTCCTTTCAAGTGCTGAAATTGCATATTCGTTTTTTTTTTTTTTGTAATAAAACAACTTCGTCATGCTATGTAAGAACATGTAATAAGGTAATTTTATTTTCATAACTTTCCTCAGCAAAAGCTTTCATTATAAAGCTAGCTACTGTTATTTCTATAATGAAAGCTTGTGAGATATTTTCGTTAATGTTATACAACAAAACATTCATTAACAGAGATAACGACATGAATTTGAGCAATTTTCAAACAGATTCTTCGGTTGCTGCAAATGTTTGACTTCATAAACAACTAATTATATTCCCAGTAGGAAATATAATTATTACAGTAGTCATTCTATATGAACTAGCAAGCTGGAATTCAACTAATTTCATGTGTGATTATTTTGCAATGAAAAATCCTTACCTTCCATAACTGAAGATGCCTTATAAACACTTAATATATAATTTATTTGTACACTGAGAAAAATAAGCCGTAGTCAGATTATAGCAGCAGACTTTTGTGAAGAAAAAAAGTATGTGTGTGGCCACTACGCACGGTAAAATAGAAACGTTTGCCCAAAAATGGAATTTCTAGGAGGATTACTAATTGCTTTAATTAACATTTCCTCTGCTGTACAAACAAACAGTTTAAAAACAGTCGGCCCACATGCCAGTACTAGTTCAATAAGTGTCTTTTTGACGTAGAATTACGTCTTACAGCTGGGTTTGTATGGGGGTATTTCACAAATTTTTCCAAGGTAATGCTAACGTTTTTGGGGGACAATTTAGGGTATACACACAGCCTTTAATATGCAAAGTACAAAGAAAATATGTACCAAAATATCAGTAATATTGTCAATAAAAGGCATATCTATCTTTGGATTTTGTCACTTCTTTAATAAAGCCACAAATATAGCAAACGAAAAGAAGAAAAATTTACTCTTTTGTGTGAGAAAATCATTGATGCTTCAGTTGCTGCTGACGTTCTTATGCTTGTTGCTTTAGTTCATGCAGAAATGTCGAGCGCAACATCGTGTTGTTTGTTGAACAAAATCATTTTACGAATTTTTTAGAGCTTTAAAAGTAATGTTTACGTATACAAATGCTTGCGCTGCGAAAAAGCTTTCAGTGTGCTGGCAGACTCCAGTTAGTTAGGGCAGCATCGTTTTGACCGCGGCCTGATACACACAGAAAATAAGACGTTGCAATAGGAAGAAGCGATGGTTCCTTATATTAGTTTATATTTAATATTTCAAAAACGCAGCGCTACTACGTATAAACCATTATATAAATCAAGAATCATTTTAAGAATATTTTTCAGTAACTGCTTGTGTTGTTGTTATTAATACGTACCTATGCTATGAAATATTTACACATATAAATATATTTCTTTCGTTTTTGTAGTTTGTTATTGTTTTTTTTAATCTACAGCAGGATTCATACAATAAATAGTACATAAGTAATAATGTGGCGGCAGTGGCGCAGTGCGTAGAGTGCGTGGGCCATATGCCAGAGAACCCTGGTTTAATTCCCATCTGATATGGAAAATTTTTCAATTGAATTAATTTTTCTGTTCGGCCGTTACCTCTCTGCAGACAATGGCAAACCACAGAGAGTAAAAACTGCCATGAAAAGCTTCTTGAGGTTCGTTTTTGTTTTTTATTGTAGTACAAGATATTATATTTCTACTATGCTGGTTTACATATACGGAGACTGTATTTTGAGACTCTATTTTGTTTGTTCATATTTAAATTTTCAATTAAATTTAAAATACATATAAGTTCTTAACTGCAGGAAAAATAATAAATTCATATTCCGAAATATTTATTTCAATTTATTAAACATAAGACTGAATTATATTTATTTTTAACCCCCATAAAAATTAACAAGAACAACAAATTCATCAACAAATATATCAAACAGATGTCTATGGCATTACATTACATTATTTTGAAATTCAAACAGTGGATTCGGATACAGCGACCTATTTTTACCTAGTGTTCGTGCCAACACTAGTATCCTAGTGTATCCGATTTGAGAAGGCGCGCGCAAAGCAGAGGCGCATGGCGAGAGCTGATGAGGTCGGTCGAAATCCGGACACGGGTTGTTACGGCCACCTAAGTAAGTAAGTAAGTTCGAGCCAACACCGAATTCGTAAAAATAAAAAATATGTAGTTGGCATTGCTATTAACCATATTTAATATTAAAAATCTGACATCAGATTCCAAGCCAGCAACACTAAACCACTGTTAAATGATGCTTAAAACTCTTAAAAATACATTTTACTAAGTGGAAATACTGTGGTAAAAATATAGGTGGCAATCCTATCCTCCATCTTAAATTTTTAAACTGCGACATTAGATTCGAAATCAAATCTGATGTCGGAATTTCAAAACTACAAGAATTCGCAACAATACAAAAAAAATCTAGGTGGCAACTCTATTCGCCATCTTGAATTTTAAAGATTGACATAAATTCTGAAATCAGCTACCCCCTAAAACTGCCCACCCCGGAGAACACAAAACCTTTAAAATTCCTTATACGACGCTTAAGCTTTTCCTACACAAGCTCATTGAATTTAAATCAGTGGTCAATGTTCATTAATATAGGTTAAGTCACTTGAGAGAAAAGCACTCTTTTTCTGTAGCTGTTAGCTAAAAATTGTACAGATTCAGGTTTTTTTTTCTTGATTTCCTTTTATCAATTCTGACAGTTCGACCGAGCTTCTCTCAAGTGACTTAACCTGTATTAATGAACCTTGTCAGTGGTGATCAACGCACGGTTCAAACCAAGGTTGATTTATAAGGTTGTCGCAAGGGAGAGAGCGAGTACCCATAATTGTCAAATCCAAGTTGACAGCTCATAGAAAATCTGCAAGTGCTCTCTATTATCATCCGTTCTCCTTTTGTAGTCATTCGCAAAATTGGCTGGTGTTGACAATTATGGGTACTGAGAAGAGAGTGCGATCAGCCCTGCGACAACCTTATAAATCAACCTTGGTTCAAACAACACCAAGGAGAGCTTTCAGAGTGCACAGCTTTAAGCTGAAAGTTCATTAACTGCGTTTGCATATGCGTCCGTCAATTCGCTGAACGCAATGCAAATAGAAATGTGTGTAAGCTTATGAGAGAGAATTTTATGGTTGCGTTTGTGACGTTCATAAAACGCAATTTACGCAAGCAAAGTTGAAAATATTTCAACTTTCCTTGCGTAAATTGCGTTTATTGACAACTCGTTACTTAAAAGGACAGCGAGAAGAAAGGAAAGCAACTAGTTCGGGCATGGTGTCATTTTTATTTCGTGCTGCTTGTTATATTTTGAGTCTTACTGCTTGCTAGTGAAGTATATTTTTGTATTGATTAAATTAAAAAGAAAAGATGGAATCGTTTTGCACAGAAAAGTTGATTGATGCAGTAGAAAAGCAAATAAGGAGAAGTAAAAGTAAATAATAACTTTCAGGGATGGCGCTTCAAAAAAAATTTTAATGAATATAGATTTTGATGAGTATTTAGTTGATATTTGACTAAAATCACTTTTTTTATGCTAATTTTTAAAAGTTTTTGCTATTATACATCACACAATTTCAAATATTTCAGCGTTAATATATAAAAAATTACATTTAAACAATATAGAAAATATTGAATAATTTTGTAGCCGTGAACGTAAAACGCAATTATTGTACTCTGCAATAATTTTCTTGCGTAAATTGCGCCAGCGAGTAGACGGACGCAAATGCAAACGCAGTTAATGAACTGAAACTTTACGCTGTAACAAGAAGTTGTTAAAAGCTCTCACAACATTTGGTGCTAGGAAATATTGTCGAGTGTTGTATTTTCAATAGAAAAGTTTTTTTTTATATTTTTGTGTTTGCTTTTCGCTTTTTTTGGCATGGAAAGAATCAAAAAAGGTGGAAGTGAGAATGTATTAATGTTGTTTTTTTTTAACCGACCTCAAAAATGAGGGAATTTCTGAGGGAATGAGGGAACACACCAACTTTCCTTAAACATGGCAAAATATTTAATTCATAAATACAAAGCGAGCCGATTGCTACTTCGTGCACAAAAGCACAAAAACACACGACACTTAGTGGTGCGTTTCAAACAAGTAAGACGGAGAAAATTGTTTTGTTGATTTTTTTTATAGTTTCCCATGTTTAAGGTAAAAGAAAGTTAAAAAAAGTATTTCCGAAATTTTTGACAAGTGGGCGTGGCCCCCATGCAACTTAAACACATTTTGCGCTATGTCTTCGAAATTAAAAAAGCTACAACAACGAAATCAAAGGTAGACGCCAAATATACGACTACTAAACAATTTCCAAAGCTTGGACGCAATCGGACAAGTGGGCGTGGAGCCGCAATACAACTTCAACACAAAACGCTTCGAAAAACGCTACAACAACGAAATCAAAGGTAGACTCCAATTATACGTATATGACTACTAAACAATTTCCAAAGCTTAGACGCAATCGGACAAGTGGGCGTGGCAGCACCAATACAACAAACACGCAGCCAATAATTGATTTTTACATAAACCATTTTTCCCTCTCAATGATTCGGTTAACAATACAAAATATTTTTGTTAAAACAAAATTCATTACTATAAATCATAGTAGCTCTTACTGACCGTGGTAAATTGCAGATCAAACCATTTAATATGCGATTTCCATGGAGATTGCAATTTAGTACCGCACGTAAGAGATAAAAATAAATTTGATGTGAAGTCACGCGAAGCCTATACTTTTTTGTTATAAAAAAGGACATCATAACATTATAAATATGTAAAAATTTGAAAGAAGGGACAAAGCTACTTTTTTTTAAATATTTAAAAAAGAACTTATTTGAGCTTATTTTAGCTATTTAACTTATTTTAGCTTACAAAATACATTTTTCTTAAATATAAACAGAAAACATATAACTAATAGATTAAATATTGATGCACAATAAAACTAAAACACATACTATCGCGTTTACAACAAATGGTCATTTTAATCATTTTAAAAAATGGGAAAATCATGATGTTTTGAAGCAAAAAAAAAATTATAAATTAATATGATATGAAATCACGAGAAGCCAATACTTTTTTTATTATAAAAGTAGATATCACAACCTTATGAATATAAAAATTTGAAGGCGGAGACAAAGCTAGTTTTTTTTCAAATATTTGAAAAAAAAAATTTTAGTTATAAAAATAAACTTTGTTTTACATATAAAAAAAGGTACAAATAATGGATAAAATATTTTTTGATGTCCTAAAAATCTAATACACATACTTACTTACATACATACATAGCGTTTACAGCAAGTGGTCTACGGTGCTTGTACAGCTTTTCGTTCAGGAGTTATAAGAAAAAACGAAATGGCCATCTCAGCCCTTGAAAGCACTTTGACCGAGCTTCTTATGATCAATTGTGTTGAGTGTAATATGAAATGTTTGCACACAAATGATCGAGAACTGGACCTACATGTTTTACGCCGACTCCGAACGGCTTATGTTCTCAAGAAGCTTTCTTTACAGTTACAGATTTATCTCCGTCTAACTAGGCCATTCGAATCACTGTACGACGCACGCGTGTTATACAACATGTGATCACCACTGCTTTAAATTAAATTAATTGGATACTTGCGAGCTTACAAGCTTTTGCCGATCGTTTCAAGCTTTTCAACTTTCTGACTCGACAAAGTAAGTCTCAACAAGCCAAGCCAATGAAAAAGCAGGGATATGGCTTGTATCTGTTTGGTATTTTTGTGAGCAGGCTAAAGCTTGCTTTTTCAAGTTTGGGAGCATACATGAATTCAAGTACTTGAAAAGGCTTGAACTTCAAGTAGTCTTGTGCAGTTCTCTGGCAATGCCCGGAATTGTATTCAAACACTTAATGGCATAAAATTTGCGTACTTATAAGGCCAAAATGTTGGCTATTTCATTCATTTTTCTGTATTTTATTTGAAAAGAAGTTCAATACCTCTAAGAAAACACGCTTTACATTTTAACCATCAAGCGTCATTTTTCATGAACCCTTTTTAACACTTTACTAGTGACAGAGGGTTAAAATATTGTATTTAAATGTTACTTTTTAAATTTTACTTTAAAAGAATTAAATACAAAAACTATAAATTTCCTGACTACATAGTAAATATTTCTACAGATAATGAACAGATTAAGTAATTAAAAACAAAAAGTAATTACGGATTTTTTTTAGAAATGACCTTTTGCCATCTTTCAGGCAGCATCATAATTCCACGTTCAGTTTTATGAACAGTTTTTTATCAGCAAAAAACTAATTTGACATCATCATTATTATTGAAATTTTTACCATTCAAGGAGTTTTGCAAAGATCGAAATAAAAAGTTATCAGATGGTGCAAGGTCAGGACTATATGGTGGATGTGGCAAAACATCCCAACCAAGCCTTGCATTGTCATGGTGGAATACAAAACCTTTTCGATTTGTCAATTCGGGCCGATGTAGTTGTTCGATGTAGACATCTGAATTGATCGTTCGGTTGGGTGGTAAAAGTTCAAAGTAGACAATTCCTTTGTAATCCCACCAAACTGATAACATAACTTTCTTTTGATGAATATCAGCTTTTGATGTTGTTTGATCTGGTTCATCTGGCTTGCTCCACGATCTTTTCCGATTGACATTGTTGTAAACAACCCATTTTTCACCACCAGCTATCAATCGTTTTAAAAATGAATAATTTTCATTACGTTTCTTTAACAAATCGCAGATGTTAATGCGTTGTGTTAAATGATTTTCTTTCAGTTCATGAGGAACCCATATATCGAGTTTTCGTACATAGCAAAGTTGTTTCAAGCGATTTTCAATGCATGTATGTGATACATGAAGCTTCTCTGCAATCTCACGTGTTGTACTGTGACGATCCGAATCGATTATTGGTTTGATTTGGTCGTCATCAACTTCAACTGGACAACCAGAGCGTTTTTCATCTTTGAGTGAAAAATCACCAGAACGAAATTTGGCAAACCAATTTTGACACTGCCTTTCTTTTAAAGCTTCGTCGCCATAAACAGCACATAACTTTTTGTGAGCTTGCGATGCGTTTTTTCCTATCCGGAAATAAAAATGCAAAATATGACGAAAATGTTCGCTTTGATTTTTCATTTTTCAACAGACGCCAAACAAAAACTACACAACCGATCAAAAAAATTTTTTTACTGATTCACAGTTGAAGTACCAACTATCAAATAACAAAATGTGTTTGACATTTCGATTACGTCAGCAAACATAAAAATTCAACTAAAGCCATCTATGAGTGATATCCGCAATTACTTAGTTGCCAACCCAATACAATGAATGAAATCAAGCAGTAGTTTAATTTTGTCCAAAAATACTTATAGCAATATTTTATAAGGAACATTTTTTTTTTTGTAACAATTTAATCCTCTAAGACTAATTTTAAGTGCGCTTAAACTTTTTTTGAAAGTGTCGAAACGAACTCACAAAAGGTGTCACTTTAGTTCTGTGAACACACAATTGCGTTAAAGGCATATTTTTAGAAGTTTTATATTTTATATTATATTATATTTTATACGCCTTATATTAATAAAGTGCTAAATATTGTACAAATTAAAAAAAAAAAAAACGAAACGGCCATCTCAGCCCTTGAAAGGACTTTGACCGAGCTTCTTATGATCAATTGTGTTGTGTGTGATGTGAAATGTTTGCAAACAAATGATCGAGAACTGGACCTACATGTTCTTCTCCGACTACGAACGGCTTATGTTCTCAAGAAGCTGTTCATGGCAGTTTTTACTCTCTGAGGTTTGCCATTGTCTGCAGAGAGGTGACGGCCGAACAGAAAAATTAATTCAATTGAAAAAACTTTCTTTGTCAGATGAGGGATACGAACCTGGGTTCTCTGGCGTAAGAGTCACACACTCTACCCACTACGCCACTGCCGCCACCGTATAAATTTAAAACGTTTATTAAATATTGATTGGACGTAAACTTTGTAAACGCCGACACGTGTAATTTTTTTTTCTTCTGCTAGAATTCGTTGATAGAAGTCTATAATATTTTTTTTTTATATGTTGTACTGTAACATATAATGGTATGTGATTTATCAATTAAACCAGGGACCGTAACTGTTATGACTTTCATCAAAAAAGTCAATAATAATCGTTATTTTTTGTTCGATTTTATTTCGATCTAAAATAACAGTTAAAATTTGACTTTTATTTTTCGATCTAAATAAAAGTTAAAATTTGACGTTTTTTTTTTTTTTGATTCAAAATAAAGTTTTAAAATTTGACAGTAGTACCATTTTTTATTTACTATTATAATAGGTAAAATTTTTAAAACAATTAATAAAAAACATTTTTTAATAGAAAAAAGACAAAAGTAAAAAAACAACTCAAATTTGATTGCCTTCAAAATTTGGGGATGGTTTTTATTGTGTGCATTCTTGCATTTTGTGTAATTATTAGATTTTTCCTACACAAGATCTCAATCGCCTTCATTTTAGCATCAAGTCAGATGATGAATCAATTAAAATTAGACTTCTACCTTGGATTGGAAAAACAAAAGTCAAATTTTAACTGTTATTTTTGATCGAAAAAATAAAAGTAAATTTTACCTTTTTTTTTTGATCGAAAAAATAAGTCAAATTTTAACTATTGTTTTCGACCGAAAAAACATAAGTAAAATTTTATTATTGAACTTTTATTATTGATCAAAAAAATGCAAGTTAAATTTTAAAAATATCGAAACAAAATCAGTCAAAAAATGACTAATATTTTTTGACTTTTTTAAAAAATCATAAAAATTCTTTAGATTCTTTAAATTCTAAATCTTTTAAGATTTTTATTTCTTAGCTAACATGCATTACTATGCTATATTCACATATTTAATAGACTCATCCTGTCTGTCTGATTTTTTGAATAGAAATTACGAAAATTACTGTTATTTTCGGTAACTCCGTCAGGTTAGCAACTTAATTGCGCCTGCCTGTCCAAAGCCAGGATAAAGGAGGATGGTTGGAAGTATATGCATAGAGGCGTAACACTCGTGGAAAAGTCTTGTCTACTGTCGTAAAAGATAAGAGTTTACCAGAGCTCGATGTTGGCGGCCAATCTAGTAGCAGGTCACTATGGTAGATCCTTGTGAAAAAAGCCTGCAATGGAGTAGCAATTGTCCAGTTGAAGTTGTTAGCACGGGGATAGTCATACCCGTTGAACGAGGTGCCTTTATCTATCCACGGCGATGAGACATGGTCTAAATGGCCATTAAAGAGAGAGGAAATTTGTATCGACATAGTTATGTTGTCAAAAACGGCCAAAGGTGTAATTTTATTTAATTACACGGGTATTAAAAAAAAATTTAGGCACTTCGTTTAAGGTATGTTAATGGATCCATTCCTTAAATCGAAGTTGTCAGTCACAAACAAATAAGTGCTTTATTGGGCACTGTCAAATACAAAAATTCTTGCATGAATTTTTTGTCTCGTTGCCGGGATGGTGCAGACCTTCATTTGGCGGGACCGAGTTGCCCAGGTGACTATCATGGGTTGGACCTTCGGGGAGACTCGTGGTGGTTTGTGTACATCGCTTGCACAGGTCTAGACTGACCGGCGGGGTCGCGCAGTGGAACTACCGGGCTGGCATACCTGCTTAGTATGCAAGAGATTGGATAGGTCTCGTCCTGACCAATAGATGGTAAAGAAGGTACGCCATCTACCGGTAGCCAAACTGGTCCTATTAAGGGCACTATGGAATTATTATTACATACTGCTTTTACAAAATAGGGCACACAGGGTAATGTTTATGAATGTGTTTATGAATGTGACATGTAGTACGTGGTTGCTTTTCTATGTGTCACTTATATGCAGTGTTCGCTTTTTAAACTACATACTGCAATGTACAGGTCTATGAAGAGTATTTCACTCGCACATCCTTGGATGTGCATTTTAAAGTACTGAATGTTGGATGCATAAACTATAACTTCACCGTCTTTGGACCCAGAAGAATTAAGCTTTACAGCAGGGGTCTTCTATAAGCACATGGCGGATTTCTCTTATTTTCGGTCCCTAAATTACACCGTACAATTTCACATTTAATTTGAAAAATTGTAAGAGATCTTTAAAATTAAAAAAAAACTATTGAAGTATTTTAATTACATAATGTTTACATATATCAAAACTACGACAACAAACTATCACGTATCAAATCCTATTATGTCCCCAAAATAGAATGAATTAAAATTTATTAATGATTATATGTTGAAAATTATTTTTTCAATTTAACTCGCAACAAATTGAAAGTTTTATTTTTGAACTCGGAAATTGACCAATACATTATATAGAATATTTTATATAAATAAAATTTATGACAGTTTTAGTGTCTTAAATAGCATGATTTATACAATCTGGCCACTCTGCTTCAAATTTATTAGTCAATGACCCATTTTAAGCTCATTATTCGGAAAGTTTCATTCTAATTTAAGCAGAACAGTTAAAATGCGTTCTCAATAGAAGAAATCTAAAAGTTCAAATATTTGCTTAATTCATTTCTTAACGTCATGAGGGTCATGCACCCTCTTATATCGTATAACGTCTTATAATATGACAGTGATGTGAAAGTGAGTGTTATAATAATAACAAAAATCTTAGTGTTGGCAAACTTCAGAGATAAATAATTGAAATATATATAATCTTTTGACGTTTCGAATTTTTTAATATTTTGCAAGATATGAGAATTTATATGGACGGTAGTCTGTATGGCATAATAAAGTTATTATTATATATATTTATTTTGAAAAATGCTATCTGAATGATATTCTATAAAAATATATAAACATTAAAACTAAGCCAAGCAGCCCTTAAGACAATTCAGAGTAGCCACATATTTCTGAAGCCAGTTAAATTAAAACATTGAAATTTTCTACGACTTCCAACACCTTTCTGTCATCAAAATTTGCCTACTGTTTTCATTTATTTATTTTGTAAATTTAAAGATTACAACTAGATTTGTTCATTTATTGCACGCTGCAAGATTACCGCTTCAAATTTGCACAAAACACAAATAATATAGAATTAGGTAAGTAATGGTCAGTTAGATTCATGCCCTACAAAACTTAGCTTAAAATTTCTAGCATACCACTAACCAACTAAAAATGGCCATTTCAGCCCTTGAAAGGACTTTGACCGAGCTTCTTATGATCAATTGTGTTGTGTGTGTTGTGAAATGTTTGAACACGAATGCTCAAGAACCGGACGTGCCAGCTTTGTGCCGACTCCAAACAACTTATGTTCTCAAGAAGCTTTTCAAGGCAGCTTTTTATTCTCTGAGGTTTGTCATTGTCTGCAGAGAGGTGACGGCCGAACAGAAAAATTAATTCAATTGAACAATTGAAAAAACTTTCTGTGTTAGGTGGGATTCGAACCAGGACGCTCTGGCGTATGGGCCACACAATCACCCACTGTGCCATGGCCGCCACGGTAATTTCTAACATATAAAATTTAAATTCACTTTACTATTAACAAAACTACTTTAGCTGCAATATGTTAAAACTTCTGGGGAAAATATTGATCATTGCCTATAGTGCAACATTAAAATCAATCATAAGCTATTCACTTATTTATTTTTTTTTTTAACTTACAAGCCATTTGTTGTTGCCACAACCCAAGTTCTTAAATTTGAACACTCCATTCCACATGTGTAGGGTGTAGAAAAGATATTGTCTGTATAAAAAGCTTCTTCAAAAATTAGTGTCAATTCAGATGTTAAGAAACAGAGTTGTGTTAATTATTTAAAAAATGCAAATCGATTAATATTAATTTATAGACACAAATATACGAAAATGGATTTTGAGTCAGTTTTAGAGAAATGTGGCAGCTTTGGTCGCTATCAGTTTGTGTTGTTGTTGCTTTACGGCTATACAAATATTTTATCATCGTTGCACTATTTTTCCCAAACAATCATCAGTTTTACACCGAATCATTGGTGAGATAGTTATCGTCGTAGTTGTGACCACTAACTTCTTCTTTTTCAAATCTATTCGAATAGGTGTTACCATGAAAAACTAGCCAACCTAAGTTTTGTTGATATAAACAACGTTTATGCAACACTGTCGCAGCCATCGTGCACTCTCTTGGAGGATATTGTTGATGGTCAGCCGATTGTTGCTGCGCATGGTGCTCGGTGTAAGGAGTGGATATTTAATTATGAGAACGGTTATGAAAGCGTTTCGACTGAGGTGAGTAAGAGTCAGTGGTGAGTAACGTGCTTAGAGCAAGCCTAAGAGTAGGCTTTAGAAATTATCTTAGGTTCAAAATAGTGCCTCAGGCTGTGCTTGTGTGTTTTGTTCACTTTTTTGAACATTTCGCGACGTAAAATGCACACAGTACAGCACTAAAAAAAAAATACAGACATTTATCACCCGTGATTGTGTTTGGAGTGAGTTTACCTACAACAGAAGAATTGAAGCATTTTCCAAGCATTGTTTAAAACACTTTCCTGCTTAATAAATTTTAAAGTTGTGTTGTACGTGACAGCTTTTATAAAAGTATTTGGAATAAGTTTACTTAATTAATAACATTATTTAAATAATAAGTGTTTTAAGGCTTGGCTGAAAAATTCAAATTATATAACTTTTGTCTTCATTGTAGGTAATATGAGCTGCCCAGAACACAAATGGCGTAAGTCCACTTTTGATAGTTTTAAGAAAATGAAATATTAAGAAAAATTCTTATTAGAAATTCTATGAATAAAGAGCTCAGTTTTGCTGAAAAGCTAGGTCAGAGCATAAAAAGAGCTTTTCATATGGTAAAAAAATGAACTTAATAATAAAAAAAAAAAAAAAAAAAATAATGAAGAATCTTGCATACTAAACTTAATATATTTTTGAATTTTCTTATTTTCTCAGTAGAAATCTAATGTAAGATATTTTTAAGAATGTTTTGATGAGGAATGATAGCATTTAGTTCCAGAAGTCGAACAAAACTTTCGCCTAGTGATTATCTTCATTATTAAGGCGGTCTTCTCATTCAAAACCCGTTTTTTGGACCCTTTTTAAAAAAATTCTTATTTGAAAACGCAAAGAATAATTGAAAACTTTTTTTATTTATTGTATTACAAAAGGTTTAAAGTAAATAAAAAAATTTTTTTTGCCTCGATACGTGGGCTGTTCAAAAAGTAATGAGACTCCAAAGTTGGTGGTGAAAAAAAAAGGTGTCGTCACGGCGGCCATGATTCCGGGTCTCCGGAGCGTCTGAAATGAAAAAAAAAATCGGGGTTATAATCAGTATAGATGTAATTCTCGGGTGAGCCTCAAGCTTAATTTTGTGATTTTTTTTGACAAAATGGCGGCCATACAAAAAAAAATTTCAATTTCGGGTTTTTTTTTTGTAGTTTAGTGTAAAAAAAAAAAATAGTAAAAAATTTTTAAAATTATGGTCGAAATTCACCCGAGAATGGTGACAATTCTGCGTCGATTCCATTTGGTTTCATGAAAATCGGTTCAGTTGAACTGGAGATATCATGGCCGCCAGTTCGAAAAACGTGGGTTCGAGATAAACGCGTTTAAAGTTTGAAGTAATTTTTTTGGGAAAAAAAAAAAAAAATCAAAAATGTTTAAATGCAGTTTTAAAGAGCTGAGAATTTTTACTTACAAATATTAGTCGGCGATGCCAGCCTTCCTCTTTTTCGTAGAAACTGCTTTCTGCTGCCCTCTCTGCTCTGCGAGCCGTTCTGCCAGCTTTTGATGATGCCGCAGCTCGAGTCTCTGATCGGTTCAATCTGTCTTCATTGCGAGATAGTGCGTATTCGTATGTGTTTTTGCCAATCGCAATACCCATCAAACCCATAATTTTAAGTATGGGTATAAAACCGTCGTTGAAGAGGCACGTTGCAATGAAATTGGCCACTTCGATGGTGCGTGCGCCTGAGTTGATGTGTTTGGGCGAAAGTGACCAAAGAACAGAATTGTAGGACTCATTGGAATTCTGAGTTTCAGATCCAAGGCACCTTTCAAGCAAATTATCTGCCGACAGCGCTTCGTAAGCTGGTTTTATTACCTCCATCACCTTCTTGTCCATCAGACCTTGCTTCACAAAAAAGGCTGTATCTTCTAAAGTATTTCGAATTTCTAAAAATCCTTTTAGGGGAATATTCACAACTACCCAAGCTATAAATAAATGCAAAAAAAAAAAGTTGAAAAAAAAAGTTGCTCAATGAGAAGACCCCCTTAAGGAAATATAAAATGAATGGACTTACGCCAATTGTCCTTTGACCTTTTTTTGAAATTTCTCATTTCCGCTGAAGAAATCTAATGTGAGATATTTTTAAGAATGTTTTGATATGGAATGATAGCATTTAGTCCAAAGGGAGATATAAAATAAATGGACTTACGCCACTTGTGCTCTGAAAAAATTATATAATTTGTTTCAGAGCTGGGTCGAAAGGTATTCATTACTTTTCAATTCCAATACCTTGGAATTTGGAATTGGTAATTGGTCATCTTAATTCCTCAGGAATGGAATTGGAAAAAATTCGTCAATTCTATTACAAGAATTATAATTGGTAATTGAACATCTCATTTACATCTCCATTACAAGAATTGTAATTGGTAATTGAATTTTTCAATTCCTCAGGAATGGAATTGGAAAAAGTGGTCAATTCCATTACGGAATTGTAATTGATAATTGAACATATCAATTCCTCAGGAATTGGTAATTGAAGTTTTCAATCCCATTACAGGAATTGTAATTTGAGGATACTGTAATCTAATTACAATTGTAATTTAAGTTACTGTAATGCAATTACAATTGTAATTGAGGGTACTGTAATCCAATTACAATTATAATTGAGGTTACTGTAATCAATTACAGTTGTAATTGAGGTAACTGTAATCCAATTACAATTGTAATTGAGGAGGTTACTGTAATCCAATTACATTTACAGTAACCTCCAATTACAATTCCTGTAATGGAATTTTAAATTTCAATTCCTGAGGAATTACCAATTACAATTCCGTAATGGAATTGACCATTTTTTCCAATTCTATTCCTGAGGAATTGAAATATTCAATTACCAATTACAATTCCTGTTACGGAATTGACGATTTTTTTTAATACCATTCCTGAGGAATTGAGATGTTCAATTACCAATTACAATTCCATAATGGAATTGACGACTTTTTCCAATTCCATTCCTGAAGAATTGAGATGTTCAATTACCAAACACAATTCCTGGAATGGAATTGACGATTTTTCAAATCCATTCCTCAGGAATTGAGATATTCAATTACCAATAATAATTCCTGTAATGGAATTGACGAATTTTTTCCAATACCATTTATGTGGAATTGATTTGACCAAGGAATTTGAATTGAGTCGGAATTAATTCCAAAAGGAATCTTTACAACCCAGCTCTGGACAGAACAATATCAAAGTATTACATTTTATTCAGAGATTACGTAAGCTAGGAGTTTCTAACCCGGACTCATAAATAGGCTACATTTTCCTCTTCTTCTTCTATAAACCTTACTCAATTTCCCTCAAAAATAAACTTACGCGACTTGTGCTCTGAGCAGATCAAATGACACTATGCTACATGCTTCATTGCGACCTGCATCCTTTAGCACGGAACGAGGAACAAAGTATGTCTGGCTCTTCACCTTCGTTCGCGAAACTCTGTTAAATAATATTTCGGAGGTATATTTTTTATTGCCACCTATATTTAATTTTTGAGACCACAAAACATCGTTATAATTTTGCTTTAACTTGATAAATGTTAGTTATGAATGTTGTCGCAAATTGTTCCCATAAGATTTGGTAATATTTAAAACAGTAGTTTATTTTTAAACATAAATATTACGAAAACGAAACCTTATAAGACGCAAAAGGGAGCATCAGATACGAGTTTAACGATTTACGTAAGCTTAAGAAATATAAAAATCAAGAAAGATTTGTAATAATCTCGTAAAATACATTCCATACATTATATGAAACAAAACATGAACTTCTGAAACGATATGGGCTAAAGTTTGCTGCCATGGGTCTCCAAGCCAATATTTTAATGTAATAATATTCTAAATACCACCTGAAATAGAAAGTTTTCAATTGAATTAATTTTTCTGCTTGGCCGTCACCTCTCTGCAGACAATGGCAAACCTCAGAGAGTAAAAAACTGCCATGAAAAGCTTCTTGAGAACATAAGCCGTTCGGAGTCTGCATCAGTGTCCGTCTGTGTCTCCGTCTGTCGACACGATTACAGCCGTAATTTTAAAGCTATCGCGATGAAATTCAAAATATAAATTTATTTTTAAGAACGGAAGATCACGTTCGAAAATGGGAAAAATCAGACGAAAACCACTCCTATCTCCCATACAAAGTGTTTTTATTTTAACCGTAAAATGTCTTTAAAATCGATTTTCAATCATAAAATTGATTTTCAATTTAAATCCTGGCTATGGAATTTGGGGGAAAAAAGATGAAAACCACGCCTACCTCCCTTGCAAATTGGCTTTATTTTAAATGTAAAATAACTGAAAAATCTGCAAAAGTGAAAGAAATGTTCTAAAATTTTGCACATTAGCTTTGATATATAATATGAACCATCTCTAAGATATATGCAAAAATTGGATGAAAACCACGCCCACTTCCCATACAAAGTGGCTTTATTTTGAACGTCAAATCTCTTGAAAATCCAAAAAGTTTAAAGAAATGTCTTGAAATTTTGCACATTAGCTTTGATATATAATATGAACCATCTCTAAGATATTTGGCAAAATCGGATCAAAACCACGCCTTCCTCCCATTCAAAGTGACGTCATCAAAATAGGAAAACTTTCGTTAGTATATAAAACGATATGTCATCGTGTATGTCGTGGCTAAAGACTTCGAATATACTTCATTATGGCCGCGGGGGAGTATTTTAGCTTCGGTATCCTGCCGAAGCTCCATCTTTTTTTTAAGTTCAAATAATTCCGTTAAAAAACTTATTGTCAACCAAAACATTGTTTGACGCCGTTTGTTCAAAGAAGGAGTGAAAAGTCTCTTTTGATAAAGCAGTTCATACGACATCGAATTTTAATTTTTACAGCATACAGGCAGGTTCAGCTTTCACTTCCAAGTCATGAATTCACTATGAATTCGGTATTTGGTTTCGCTTTTTTGTGTAGTAATTTAATGTTTCTTCGATTCATATTTCGATTCAAGTTCGAAAAAAATCTAAATTAAAGCCTACAAAGTTATACCAAATATCGAATTCATGGCGATTTGATTTCACTTTCACTCGAAAGTGAAATGCAGAACTCGTCCGATAGAGAAAAGTTTGTTTCAACGTCATTTTGAGAGCGTTCGCAGATTCAAGAATAAAGGACCAGCCAAGTTATGCGTAAGCAACCGAAAGTATCAGAGAAAAATTAAGAAATTATTAATTAAATTATAAAAATTATGTTATAACTTTAGTAAGCTTAAGAAACGCTAAATTTCATTACAAAATGTACAGAATTTAGCTAAGATATAATACAAGTTGCAATCCTATTCTGTTTAGCAAACTACAGTGTTGAGAGTGGGATCGAAAGTTCGGAAAAGTAAACAAAAGTTTAGAAACTGAATGAAAGCAATGCTTATGCAAAACTTGGGCGGCTGTATGCAATGCCGTACCAGTACGTACTTTTTTTCTCTCTTGGTTTTGTTTACTTACAGCAACTTTTTACTTGACATACTGGACTTTGACATTTGTGAACAAGAAACGATAAACGATTAATAAATAAAAAAATGGTCTGTGAAATATATACACCATTCAATTGGCTCTATCAATGTTATTGATTGAAAGCACGAAATTGAAGTGTGTCACAAATGTATAAATTAAAAATTTTTTTTTTCACTTTCTACCCTTAGTTAAAGTGGATTTGCGATGATGCTTTCAAGTCAGCCGTGGGCCAGTCGGTTTTCTATATCGGCACAGTTATTGGCACAATTTTCTTTGGTTTCTTAGCCGACAAAATTGGACGTTTACCAGCACTTATTTTGACTACACTTAGCGGTGGCATGGGGGATTTTATCACCTCGTTTGTAAATAGTCTGCCAGGATTTGTAGCCGGACGTTTTATATCGGGACTCTCCACAGACACGTTATTCTATCTAATGTTTATAATGGGTAAGAGAAGCACAAAACAATAATTTTATTAATGAAACCAATCGTTATGTCAAAAGAAATTTATATTTTTACTTACAGTTTTTGAGTATTTGGATCCGAAAAAACGCACTTTTGGCCTGAACATTATCACCGCCCTTTTCTATTGCTTCGGCCTAATGTTGTCGCCCTGGGTCGCACTGTGGGTTGGCACGTGGCGCCACTACCTGCTGGTGGCCTCGTTGCCCGCACTAGCCGTGCTCATCTATCCTCTATATTTATGCGAGAGCGCCCAGTGGTTGATCACCAAAAATAATCTCAAGGGTGCAGTGCGCTGCTTGAAACGTGTTGCACATTTCAACAAACGCCATGTAGACGAAACAGTTTTTGAAGCATTTGTCACTTATTACGAGCTTAAACAAGCAGAGGAGCAAAAACTTAATGCCAAGACGGACACCTTTTTGGGCATGTTTCGCACGCCAAGACTGCGCAAGTTTACTATTATTTTGCTGATAAAATCGTAAGAGTTCTGTCGTAGTTGTCATTATTTTTATTATTTTTAATATCCTTTTCTTAATTCTGCTTACAGCATGATTATAACACTTGCCTTTGACATTGTCAGCCGTAACATGGAAGGTCTAGGCAGTTCACCGTTCATGCTGTTCTCCCTGACCTCCATTGTCTATGTTCCCGGTGGTCTGACCATCATTTTACTGCAGAATATAATCGGACGCAAAGGCATGGCTTGCGGCTCGCTGCTGATTGGTGGCATTATTACTGCTATAACAGGGTTCATGATAGCCTTTCTTGATCGCACTGAGCACGCGCTTTTACTCGGCGTCATGGTGGGTCTGGGTCGCTATGGAGCCAATGTTGCCTACGATGCTGAGGCCCAATATGCAGCCGAACTGATACCGACCAGTGTGCGCGGTCAAGGTCTCTCGAATATTCATGTGGTCGGCTATGCGATGAGTTTTCTCACCGCCTACGTCATCTATCTGGGTAACTTTTTTAAGCCGTTGCCCTCGATCTTTATTAGTGTTATTATGTTGATTGGCGCTGCCCTGTGTTTGGCCTTGCCGGAGACGATGCATAAGTAAGTAAACGCAAAATGGTGTGGGTAATTTTTATTAATGACGCGATACTTTTAATTTTATAGAAAACTTCCAGATACCTTGGCCGAGGGTGAATCATTTGGAATTGGTGAAAAATGGTATTTTTTTCCCTGCACTGGGGAAAAAAATCAGAAAAGAATAACAAATAAAGATGACAGCTTATCGTAGTAGTTTGTTGAGAATTTTCGGGAATTCATGTTAAGAATTTAGAATAAGTTTTAATAATGTGATGTGCTTAAACCTATAAATAGATAAATATAAACTATACCTAAAGTTATGTTTGATGTCACTAAAAGGAACAGCAGGAACTATCCTAGATTGTCCAGAATTTTCAGTAATAATCCAGCCTCCAATTTCTTGTTTAAATTTAGGTACACATAGACCAAAACTGTAATGTTAATGTTAATGTTTATGTTTATGTTTATGTTAATGTTAATGTTAATGTTAATGTTAATGTTAATGTTAATGTTTATGTTAATGTTAATGTTAATGTTAATGTTAATGTTAATGTTAATGTTAATGTTAATGTTAATGTTAATGTTAATGTTAATGTTAATGTTAATGTTAATGTTAATGTTAATGTTAATGTTAATGTTAATGTTAATGTTAATGTTAATGTTAATGTTAATGTTAATGTTAATGTTAATGTTAATGTTAATGTTAATGTTAATGTTAATGTTAATGTTAATGTTAATGTTAATGTTAATGTTAATGTTAATGTTAATGTTAATGTTAATGTTAATGTTAATGTTAATGTTAATGTTAATGTTAATGTTAATGTTAATGTTAATGTTAATGTTAATGTTAATGTTAATGTTAATGTTAATGTTAATGTTAATGTTAATGTTAATGTTAATGTTAATGTTAATGTTAATGTTAATGTTAATGTTAATGTTAATGTTAATGTTAATGTTAATGTTAATGTTAATGTTAATGTTAATGTTAATGTTAATGTTAATGTTAATGTTAATGTTAATGTTAATGTTAATGTTAATGTTAATGTTAATGTTAATGTTAATGTTAATGTTAATGTTAATGTTAATGTTAATGTTAATGTTAATGTTAATGTTAATGTTAATGTTAATGTTAATGTTAATGTTAATGTTAATGTTAATGTTAATGTTAATGTTAATGTTAATGTTAATGTTAATGTTAATGTTAATGTTAATGTTAATGTTAATGTTAATGTTAATGTTAATGTTAATGTTAATGTTAATGTTAATGTTAATGTTAATGTTAATGTTAATGTTAATGTTAATGTTAATGTTAATGTTAATGTTAATGTTAATGTTAATGTTAATGTTAATGTTAATGTTAATGTTAATGTTAATGTTAATGTTAATGTTAATGTTAATGTTAATGTTAATGTTAATGTTAATGTTAATGTTAATGTTAATGTTAATGTTAATGTTAATGTTAATGTTAATGTTAATGTTAATGTTAATGTTAATGTTAATGTTAATGTTAATGTTAATGTTAATGTTAATGTTAATGTTAATGTTAATGTTAATGTTAATGTTAATGTTAATGTTAATGTTAATGTTAATGTTAATGTTAATGTTAATGTTAATGTTAATGTTAATGTTAATGTTAATGTTAATGTTAATGTTAATGTTAATGTTCAGACCTTACACCTAAAAAGATCTCTATAATGTTAGAGGAGTTTCGTTATCAAAGGTGACGTTCCAACGAGGAGTGAAACATGCTTCATTGCTTGTTTCGTGCTTAAAAATTCAACAAGTTTAACATCTTGTTGACTCGTCACCTTCGCTCGCGAAATAAAGTTAAGTTATTTTTTAGTTCCTAATTTATGGCTTTGATTCAGATGACGACTTTGAAACATTGGAGCGAATGCAAAACTTTAATATTAATTGGACTTGAAATATTTAAATTATATTAAGAAACTGGTTAACATAATAGTTATGCAAATAAATTTTATTTCTTCGAAATTGTTAACAATCAAAATTAATTTGGCGCAAGACAACTATTTTATTGGTTTCATTTTTTTATAATTTTTTTTGTGTTATTTTATTAAGAAAAAATTAACAAAACTTAAATTCAAAGTTCAAAATATTCCGTTTCCTTAAAATTATTCTATGATAAATAAACGAAACGGTTCCGAGTATTTTCGTTAATTATGTTAACAGTTGTAATATCAAGCAATTATTTTGTATTAACTAAGAGTTGTTTTATATTCATCAAACGTAGCCTGCACACTTTATTTTTTTATATGAGTTCAATAATAGCTATTAAAGATGTTAACAATATTTGAACATTTAAAGAATTATAAAATTCTTCATAGTTTATTCACGTTTTTATTAATATTCAGAACATTGACATTTTCGTTTATAGAAACCAAAAACATTTTTAAGTCTCTATTTATAACATTTTGAAATCTATTTTGACTGACTGTACTTAATTAGATGTTGCGTTAAATTTTTATTATTATACTTATCCCCTTATTTACAAGGTGCTTAGTTTACACGGTTTCAATCGAACACGGTTTGAGATTTTTTTTTTTAAAAAGAGAATAAATTTCGTATTTATTTTTTATTACTTTTCGTTTTCTAACAATAGCGCAAATATTTCCAGTCGCTTTTTAAATCCATTCTACATATTTGTTCGTTTTTTTTCACAATTTTCAAAAACGCAGTTAATAATCGAATGCTGCTAATATAACGAGCGTATCACTGGCCAAAAAAAAACGTTTTTTTTTAAAGAATAATAAAATTCACATTTATAGTGATAACAGTAATTAAATTTGTGGTAAAATTTTTTAATATATATCTTACGTTTTTATATGTAGAATAAATTAGCTTTATATTCTTGTCATTTTATGAATAGACCGTTACTTTTATGTTTTTAAATATATATTTAGCTTTATTTGAATTTGTTTTCGACTTACCGGGTTTTTTCATATAAAAATTTCGATTTCCATTTACACGGTTTTCTTAGAAGAAACATGTCTTCGTGTAAATTTGTATTTAAATCAAAATTCAGACAAAAACAATTTTCAAAGCTTATGATTTTTTTCTATTACCAATTAATTATTCAACGTCACGTTGTAAGTATTACAGAAATTAATTGGCAAGTAGTTGTTTTTTTATGCAAAACCTGAAATACAGCGTAGTTTGCAAGATGTTGCTTAGGCAATCAACTATGGCTTGAATGCTGCGGTTTTATTTTAATCCACTTGCACTAGGTACCTTCTAAAAATAAACATAAAAGTGAGAAGTAATACATAGGTGTTTGTGGGAAAATGTGTCAGAGTTATTTTATTAATATGTATTATTTTGTAATCGGTTATAATGTGAGTAGAGCTACATGTTTGTAATTAGCGATAAATATAAGTCAATAGGTAATGCAGTGATTATTTTGCTGTTTGTTCAAAACAAAAACAAAACAAAAAGTTTAATAACATCAGATATTCTCAGGGAATTAATGTAATTACAAGTAGAGCAATAAAGTTCTAGATGGCAAGGGAAAGTGAGAGAGAAAAGTAATAACAGTAAGGAATGCAGTACACTATATACGCTTTTGTGTATATATTCTGTATATTCCTGATGATTATTTTACAACTTAATTAAAGCAAAGTTGAAGTTTCCTCAGTATTAAGGATATACTATGTTTCTATACAAACCTTTTGAGTTAGTTTTTTTAATATTTTCACTCATTTAGTTTCAGATTATATAAAGTTAAATTAAATTTATTTTTGTAAATTAGGTACGACCTTTTTAATAAGTTTTCATGTTATGTGTTTTATAACTTAAATAACACTGTGCACCAGAAAGATCCCATTTTTTCGTGAATAAGAAGCCGACAACTGTTTTCAATTATAGCTGAGCTCCTAATCACGAGTATGGCACCCAAATTTCTCCATCACGTCAGAATTTTGAGAGAACCGTGATTCAATTTTAAAAAATTCTCATTGCAGAAATAAAATTGAAGCGTCGTAACTTAAAGTGGTACGCGATTTTTGTCTAAGGGAAGGATGTTTGTTATGAATTGATAAAACATTTTCTTCCATACTTTCATCCCCTTCAAAAAAACTATATTCTGCAAAGCATTGAGATATGTAATATAATGTGTTGGCAAAAAATTATCCCTTTATAAAAACATATTGGGTCTTGCAACAACAAAATTATCGTAGATTGGCGATATCCAAACAATAGGCCCCCTTAATACGAAATTAATTTTTTTTCACTTCAACTGTTGGGATATGGACGAATACATACAAAATAAAATAACATTCGATATGTCTGAAAAAAGGAGGGTTCAGGGATAAAAGTATGGAAGAAAATGTTTTATCAATTCATAACAAACATTCTTCCCTAATAGTATGTTCACACTAAGGCCGAAAAGCCGCTTTTCGAACAATAATGGCTTTTCAGCTGAAAAGCTACATGATATTAAGTTTTTCGCCATAGAAGAACTCAAATGAAAAGCTGATATTTGTTTGCTTTTCAGCGAAAAACTCTGAAAAGTTAGAAACCAACCCTGGTTCGGAAGTCTGTTCATTGAAGTAAAATCAAAATCTATTACAAAAATCCAAGTTGTCACTGACATTTCGTCTGTCTGTTTTCATTTGTTGTGATTTATAGACAAACGTTCTACCCAATTAGAAACATCTTGAAAATGGAAAAAAAAAATACAAGGAGCGCTTGAAGTGGAGTGACCTTCATGAGGCGATATTTGTTTGCTAAGCCAAGCACAATGAAACAAATCGCTATAATAACAAACATATGGCTACTGTCTGTCAAATGAAAAGCTGCTTTTCAAGTGTGAACACCTTTTTCTGAAAAGAGGTTTTTCAGCTGAAAAACGGCTTTTCGGCCTGTGTGTGAACATGCTATAAGACAAAAAGCACGTGCCACTTTTAGTTTCGGCGCTTCAAATTGATTTCTGTAGGGAGAATTTGTTGACCTTAAATTTGGGTGCCAGATTCATGATTAGGAGCTCGGATATAATTGAGTATAGTTGACGGTTTCTTACTCACATTTTGGCTGTGGCACTGAGTAATTTTTCAATTATTCAGATTTTTTTCGAGCAATATATCTATGATGCTTTCTAAGGAAAACAGACAACAACAACAGCAACAACAGCACTCTTTACAGAGTAGTAATCTCACAGCAGACTAGTCTCATCATTAGTCTTGCTTGATTATCGCTGTGATTATGCTGTTGATGTTCTTATCACATTTGAATCCTTCAGTTTTCAGTTAGTTTTCTAATTATGTCTTAAAAGTTGAAATAATTTTGTGTTTGTTTTTGAAGCGTTAGCTTTTTTAGTAGCAAAGGTATTAACGGGAGTAAAATGAAAACTTTACAAAAGCGTCAGTTGCGATTTTCTCTTTCTATGAACTTTGCATTTACGCTTAGCGCAAAATCCAAAACATGTACAAACAGCAACAACACAAGCCGCTCTCGATGGTCAGCACATTTTCAAACTAGCTTAAACAACAACAAAAAACTTTCTCGAAGATATTTCGGCTCTTTCATGAAAAAAGTGGACCACAATCTGGGAACCATTGGTTCGAAACTTGTAAATTACATTGGCATACTTTCTCGTAAGAACGTTTATTTAAAAAATGTGCAAGAAATTTTAAACATTAAAGGTTTTTTAAGACAATTTCACTTTAAAAAGCGTTAATATCTGAGAAAAAAATGTATAAAAAGTTACTGTAAAACAATTTAAAATGTAGCAATAAGACGCTTGGGAGTCAAAGATCCCGTTTTTGACATGGGTTTTCCATGATTTTAAAGATAGAAATCATCTTAAACCAATTATTTTTGACCGATTTCTTTTTGATCAAATATCCTAATAATTTTTTTGTCGTTATTATTTCGATCAGAAATAAAAATTATTGTTGATTGATTTTTTAATCTGAAATAAAAGTTAGTTTTTGATCGCCATTTTTCCGATCAGAAATAAAAATCATTTTGTGGTTGTTATTTTTTCGATCAGAAATAGAAGTTACTTTTTTATCGTGATTTTTACGGTCAGAAATAAAACTTAATTTTTTTTTTTTTTCGCTATTTATTCAATCAGAAGTAAAAATTATTTTGTATCGTTACTTTTCCAATCAAAAATAAACGTTTAATCTTTATTTTTTCGATTGGAAATAAAAATCATGTTGTGATCGTTATTTTTTTCGACCAGAAATAAAAGTTATTTTTTGATCGATATTTTTTAGATCAAAAATAAAAACCAATCGATATTTTTTTGATCAAATTTAAAAAATTATTTTTTGAATGAAACAATATCGATTGGAATGGATATAAAACTGTTATTGAGTTCAAAATAAAAAGTTATTGAGCATATAAAAAACTAAGTTCATACGTACCACCCTTCGAACCCACTTTACTATCATACAATGAAGTTGTCTTGGGCAAGGATTTGAACTACGCTTTGGACAAGGATAAGCACAAGATTTAAGACATGAGTTTGAAAAAGTATTTGGACAAGGATTTTGTCAAGGATTTGGACAAGTATTGGGGCAAGAATTCGGGCAATGATTTGAACAAGGACTTGCGCAAGAGCTTGAATAAGGACTTGGGTAAAGATTTGAATAAGGACTGGGAGAAGGATTTAAATAAGGAAAGGAGGAAAATAGTAGTCATAGTAGTCATATTAAATAGTAGAAAATATGGAGGTAGAAATAGTAACAGAAAATAGTAAAAGAAAATAGTGGTGGAATACAGTAGGACAAAATAAAATAACATAAATAGTATTCTATTGAAATAGTATTAAAGGGTAGAAGAATATATAAGTTGAAATAGATGACAAAATAGTAGAAAGAATTGTAGTAGAAAAGAGCAGTAGAAAATGGTAGTATTACATAGTAGTAAATATAGAAGTAGAAATAGCGCTGTAGAAAAATGTAGCAGTTAAAAGTAATTTCACTTAAAAAAATACTTCTAAATAACGGCCACCGTCAAACACATCAAATGTGGTTTTTACCGTTATAATTTCGATCAAAATATAATTTTTTAATCTGATCGAACAAATGTCGATCTCTGATTGATTTCTATTTCTGATATAAAAAATATGGATTAAAAATAACTCTTATTTCTGATCGAAAAAGTAACAACTAAGAAATGATGTTTATTTCTGATCGAAAAAATAACTAATATGATAAAAAATAACTTTTGTTTCTGATATTTTTTAACGTGCATTTGTTGTTTCATTTCAACTTGAAATTTTAGTTAATAAAAAAAATTATGTTGATTTAATAGGTAATAAATTGTATTTATATAACAAAATTTGTTGGGTTTATTTCATATGTGAAAAGAAAAGATTTCTTAAAATTTATTATTGGAATTTTTTGGAGAACGATTCCATTTATCTTTTCCCATTGAAAACTTGGTTGAACTCAAATCATCATGTGATATTAGGAATTGTATTTTACAGCACCTGAATTGATGATTTTTGTGTCTTCTTCTTTGTGCCTTCTTCAGCTTAACCAGAAGCTATATTATACCTCAAGATATGAGAAACTTATAAAGTTCAAGTTGAGTTCATATAATGTCAATGCTCTTTAAAGGATTGACTTGATTGATTGACTATAATTTAAAAACCTTGAGTGTTATCACAAAAAAAAAAAAACAAAAACAAGAAAAAAAAACCAAACAATTTTGGCAGTCTTTGATTTTTTTAACAATGCGAAGAAATTTTTTGCTTCTGGTAATAAATAATTGACTTGGCAATATTAAGCGATGCAACCTGAACATTTTCAAAAAAAGATAAGCTTTAATGATTTGTACAATTTTTAAACAATAATTTTAAAGAAAAACTTTAGTCGTGTATCAAATGAAGCGACTGTAGACAATTCATGACGACCAGTGGCGGATCTGCATACGGGCTAAAGGGCTTTAGCCCCCTTTCCACCTTGGAGAATTTTTTGTATGAGAAAATAATGAAAATAAGCCTTATAGCCTCATCTTGCATTCCCAACGCAGCATTCAACGAACAATGGCTATGCGAACGATGTTGAATTCAAGCGGAAATATTTATTTCGAACGAAGAGTACACTCAAACTGTTATACACAAGCAGTTGTCAAATGTGGCGCTGCCATATCAAACACTACGAAAGTTTTCTGTATTTTGTCTACTTATTTCTAAGATTTTTTAAATATGTTGCTTTGTTTCTTATATGTTGGCAGTGCTTTTTACTTTTGTTCGGTTTCTGTATTCAATAAATAAACTTTGAGCAATAAAGTGGTTTGCGGATTTGTTTTTCATTATTATTGTTTTTAGTGATTGAGTGCTTGCTTTTGACATAACAAAATAAAATGTATGCAGCTATTGAAGTTTTTATTTTATGTATTTAAAGTGGTTCACAGTCTTCAGACACTGTATATATTTATATATTTCATCATTTATTTACCTTAAGGTTCAGAATTTTTCATTTTTTAAACATTCTATTAACGACTGCAACCACAACGATAGCATATAAGTCATTGTTTGATTTTGACGTTCGGATTCGTGGTTTCAATGCTCATTAGAAATACATATTACAAATATGTAACTGTACTACGGCGTCGTTCGCTGGCTGATCAGCTGTTATCGTTGTTTGATTCTGTTCGAATTACAAATTTCAAAAACGCGAACGAACACTGTTTTGAACGAAACGATTGATCGGATAGGAATACAATATTAATAGCCTTATTTTGTATTCCTAACGAAGCATTCAACGAACGATGGTTATGCGTACGATGTTGAATTCAAGCGGAAATATGTATTTCGAACGAAGTTTATCGTTGGCTCATTCGTCAAGCTTTTGTTTGATATGTACACTCAAACTGTTATACACAAGCAGTTGTCAAATGTGGCACTGTCATATCAAACACTAGGGAAGTTTTCTGTATTTTGTCTACTTACTTCAAAGATGTTGCTTCGTTTCTTATATGTTGGCAGTGCTTTTTGGTTTTGTCCGGTTTGTGTATTCAATAAATAAACTTTGAGCAATTAACTGATTTGCGGACTTGCTTTTCATTATTATTGTTTTCAGTGATTGTGTGTTTGCTTTTGACATAACAATATAAAATGTATGCAGCTATTGCAGTTTTTATTTTTATTTTATGTGTTTCAAGTGCTTCACAGCCTTCAAACACTGTATATATTTATATATTTCATAATTTATTTACCTTTGGGTTCAGAAATTTTAATTTTTTAACCATTCTTTTAACGTTTGCAACCACAACGATAGCATAAAAGTGTTCGTTTGATTTTGACGTTCGGATTCGTGGTTTCAGTGATCGTAAGAAATACATATTGCAAATATGTAACTGTACTACCACATCGTTCGCTATTACAAATTTTAAAAACACGAACGAACACTGTTTTGAACGAAACGACTGATCGAATAGAAATACAAAATGAAGCTATTAAAAGTCGTTTCTTTAATAAGACTTAAAAACTGATAAATTTAGTCGCAGCTGAAATAGTACGAAAAACACGTAAAGCTATTAAGCTTTTTAATCAAAGCAGCTAATGTTTCTGTTAAGCACACGTAAGCTTTTCTGATCATGCTTAACCCGTCCATGAATCACACTTTTTTGTATGGGAGTTATCCCCTAATCTAACGCGTGTTTAACAGAAACGTCAGATGCTTTGATGCATGCATGCCTTCTATATGCAGGGAACCTTACAGAATTATGATTTGTTACTTGAACAAACTAGCAAGAAACTTCGTTTGAAACTACTAAGATTACTTGACGCATGTAAATAAATAAACTAGTAAGGATGGAGCTTCGGCAGGGTACCTATCCTAAAATACCACCCCCGCGGCCATATTGAAGTATATTCGAAGTCTTTAGCCACGAAATACACGATGACATTCAGTTTTATATATTAACGAAAGTTTTCCTATTCTGATGACGTCACTTTGTATGGGAGGAAGGCGTGGTTTTGGTCCGATTTTGCCATATATCATAGAGATGGTTCATATTATATATCAAAGCTAAAGTGCAAAATTTCAAGGCATTTCTTTAATTTTTGTGGATTTTAAAGACATTTTACGGTTAATATAAAGTCACTTTGTATGGGAGGTAGGCGTGGTTTTCATCCGATTTGAACTTGATCTTCCTTTTTTAAAAATAAATGTATATTTTGAATTTCATCGCGATTGCTTTAAAATTGCGGCTGCAATCGGTTCGACAGACGGACAGACAGACGGACACACGGAAATCGACTCAGGAGATGATGCTGATCAAAAATATATATTTTTCTATACCTGCCACGACTCCTACTTGGCGTTACAAACGGAATGACAAAGTTAATATACCCCTTATTGTCCGAACACAACACGCGCGACGAGCGGCAAGAGTCAATTGTCACTTTTCAATTACATGTATTTCTTATGGGACGAATTTTGGAGACTTGTCGTGCAACATTTCCGCTGCCGCTGCCGTTGCCGTCAGCATCAATTTAATTTTAATTTAACAGGCAGCAAAAGCAAGTTAATGCCATTGTTTACATTTGTTATTACTGGTCGCATTCAGAAAACTGTACTGTTGTAAGATTTATGGTGAGCTATGGATGTTTTGCTTGAACTTAAGAATTTTAAGTACAACTGAATAACGACATAAATGATAAATATAATTTTTAGTTCACATTTTATTTTAAAAAAATTGATTAATTATTCATTTCAAATATTCATTTTTGTTCTTCATAATGAATGAATTTTTCTTTCATATGAATGCTATTCACAAAGAATGTAATTCACAAAGAATTTAAAAATTTTTAATTATTCTGTTTTTATTCATTATTAATTGTTATTCATTATTAAGTTTTCATTTATTTTCAGCGAAGCCATGAATAATGAATAAACAGTGAATAATGTTTCTAAAATGAATAATGAATAAAAAATGAACATTGAATCAATTTTTTTTATTCATATGAATACTATACACAAAGAATGCATTTCACAAAGAATTTCAGAATTTTCAATTATTCTTTTTCACTTATATATTATTCACTTCATATTAATTATTAATTATTAATTATTAAGTTTTTATGCATTATTAATTTTTAATCATTGTTCATTTGTTATCCATTATTAATTTGTTTTTATTATTCATTTGTTATTCTTTACTAATTTCTTGTTCATTATTGATTTTATATTCATTAATTGATATAAATAAAACGAATAATTATTGAATTTTTTAAAATTTAATGTGAAATAACATTTATATTTATGAATGAGTTTTGCATTCATTTAATGGATTCTTATTTCGTCATTCACTCATTCACCTCTTTGAAAATAAAATTAAAATCCACAGTGCACGGTTTGCCTTCCATTTTGATTATATTTCATTTTTTTTATTTTATGGATACGTTATAATTATTTTAATTTATTAAGGCATTATTTTGTAACCAAAATTTATTGTTTTTTGAAAAAAGATTTTAAAAGCAAATAAATTTAACAAATTGTTTTTCTGCTTCATCAAGGTGTCTTTTATCGACTATAAAACTATAAAATACGCCCTGATGACGCAGACAAACAGTTTGCGCAACGTCGACAAATTTTTAAAATTAAAAATTTAAATTTGTTAAATTTATTTGTTTTTAATATTTTTCAAAAAACATTAAATTTTGGTTACTAAATAGCGCCTTAATAAATAAAAATGAAATTGAATGTATTTCTTTTTTAGCTCAATGTTGTTATTCTAAACGGCAGCTGTTGAGTCGGCTGAATGCAGCCATTGTTTTTTGTTTACTATTGTTTGGCTGTTAAAGTGCTCGTATTTGTGTTTACTTGTAAAAGAAGTTTTTTGAGTTAAAGTTTTAAGGATAAGTTCATAAATTATAACATAAACAATTTAATATGTATTATGTTTCTTCTATTGCAATATGGACTTGGATAAACAAATAGTTGAAGATCAGCTGAAGTTTGCTGCTGTCGCGTTTATTATAATCAAGTCGTTCAACATTTCTCTACAATAGCAGAGTGGAGACATGTTGCTTACCGCTAGTCGCGCGTATTGTGTTCGGGCCATTACGCAGTACGCGTTGGGGTACAAAAATTATGAAGAGGAACGCAGTTCGTGACATCCGAAGTTTTATAAAAAGACCTTAAAACCTATTGGAAATGAAAAACCTTCCGACGAAGGCTTAATTTTACTTATAACTTTATTTTTTTTTTATTTGTATTTATAAACCTATTGATGCAATAACATTTAGTTGCTCTCGAATGGTTTAGGAGACAAAAATCGTGAAAGTTGGAAAATTCAGTGCAAAATTTATAAGTACGTGAAAGCTAATTTCACAAAATTTCGATATGATAAAATTTACAAGAAAAAACAGTTTAAAATTATCGTTAAAAATACATCGGCTTTAACTCTCATAGGTTGAAGTTAAATTATGACAAAATTCGTACATTCATAAGACGCGGTGAATTTTGATAAACAATTTTCGCCTGCGGCGCTCATTCTCTATGATATCAACAATTCATTACAAAAGTTTAATTACAAATCACAGCGATTTTCAATACAAATTTTTCGCCTAAGGCACTCATTCGTACTCTCAGCAAAAAACGTCCTAAATTCAATGAAAATTTTACTTGTTTTAGCGCTAAAGAAATTTTTTTTTGTATCAAAGTGAAATTTTTCTTTTAAGGCCTGTTTCCAGCTCTCAAGTTAAACATAATTTTCATATAAAAAAACTGAAAATTAATCAAAAAGAAATTTTCTTTTTTAAAAGTTATTTAAAAGTGAATCCAGCTCGGAAGAAAAAAAATTTTTTATATTACTTTTTTTCGATGAAAAACGAACATGGAAACATTGTGAATATCAGGAAATATATGCTAGTCACATTGTTCCTTAAAGGAAATTTTGTGAGAAACAATTGAGAAACGTTGTTATCGCAGTCTGAGGCAAGTTTTGATCGAGAATATGTAATCTTTTGTTAAAACATGTTGTGAAAATTCTCAAATGGGGTTGAACCCTTCGAGATATGCTTAAAATAAAAATAGATCAAATCACTAAGTTATGCAAAATTAATTTTTAATCCTCCTCTAAATTATTCCTTCTCCTCTGGAAGGATCCACAATTTTTTAACACATAATGCTAAATATATAAAAAAGATACAAATTGGAAACTATGCTGCAAGTGAAACACTTCGGTAAGCATAAAGTAAGTGGATTTTTATGAAAGCTACCGTTTGATATAAACTTTTCGATTAACAACCGAAGACTGTTTCAAGAAGTGCATGAAATTGCAACTGTAAAAACCAATAATAACTTATAATCACCCAATGGTTTAAATCACCCAAAGGCAATAAGCACTAACAAGAAACAGTTGTATTCTCTTCACATTGTTTCTTCAAGTAAATTTGGTTACTTAAAAGTTACCATATGGTTACCAACAACTTCATATCAGTAGAATTATAGCGGCATATTTGACAGTCGAAAGAAAACAATTTAGGAAATCAACCAGCTTAGACATAGGGAATGTATCCATAGGCCATACCTCAAAATATCTATTTAATTTGTACTATGGCTAACTGCTGTATACCCACGTTGCCCTTCACGAAAAATAATGGAGCTCTTAGTCCACTCAAGTACAGGAAAAGTATACGCAAAAAAATATTCGGTTTAATAACCATTTTCAGCAAGCGGACGATTGCTCATATACATTTTATTTTACGCATTATTTTTGTCAAAATTTTTCTAAGTCAAAAAATGGCCAAAACAATCTTTAGATATGTATAAAGATATGTAAAACAACCTTTAGATGTTGTATTTCTGCAAAAAAATGTTAGCAAAAAATTGCAAAGCATTTCCACATAAAACCGCAAATCGGTTATATCCACCTTAAAATAACACTGCGGAACAAATTCAGGTTAGCAAAAGTTAGGTCGATTCTGAGAGTGAGGGGTGAAAATAGAGGCTAAATTAGAAGACCCATTTTGCGGCATTTGTTTATGTTAGTTCGAATTTTGTTTTTAATCGACCTTCGAACTTTGCAGTCAAATGCCGATTTTCAGCATATTGTTTATATGATTTTTTGGCTATAACCCGTCGAATAATTGATATTTTTTCAATCTGTAAAAGCCAAATTATTGCTAGAGACCCGTGCAACAATTAAAATTTTTTAAAAAATTGATTTAGAAAATTTTTGTGGAAATGTTGGAAAAATTATTTTTTTTTTCATGCTTTTTGAAAATATTTTCCACAAAATTAAGTCTTTTTTGCTTTCTGTTTTTTGTTTCTGTTTGTCGATGAAATTGGGGTAATTATGTCGTACAAAATGCATCTCTTGCATCAGCATCTTGATCAACTCGCTCAACAGTTGCCAACTGAATCTGGTGAGCAAGGCGAACGTTATCACCAAACTGCGCTTCCATTTGAAATAAGGTAACTCTAAAGTGTGCATATTTTGAATTAATAGATTTTTCTAATATCTTTGTCAGAGTGCACAATTTAAACATGTTAACAATTGAAAACTATCTTCGTTTCAGGTACAGAGGAAAGAAATCTCCAGATGCAATACTCGCTGAAATTTGTTGGTGGCATAAAAACACCTTTGAAGAAGAGGAAGACGAGGAGAAAGAGGAAGAAGGGGAAGACAAAGATGAAATTCCAGAAAATCTGTTGGACGAAATTATCCACCTTTCTGATGATGATGACGATGACCAAGATATTAGAGAGAGCAGTGATGTTGATCAACAGCCGCCTGCTAAACGGCAACTGGCCAAATCATTAATTTAATTTACTTAATTTTTTTACTCAAAACTTTTCATAACTAACATATCAAAATTATATTTTTTTTCCATATTTTTTCTTTCTTTCCAATGTTTCTTCAAAACCAACACTGAACAAAATTGGTACATAAAAAATGAGAAGTAAATTAATATTAGGCTGGAAAACGCAAGTTTTGTATTATGATTGTTTTCTTTTCAAATTAAATTTATTGAAGAAACTGAGAAGCATATTATAGATCAAACAGAAAGCAAAAAAGACTTAGTTTTGTGAAAAATATTTTCAAAAAGCATAAAAAATAAAAAATTTTTCCAACATTTTGCTTCATAAGCACCACAACAATTTTCTAAATCTATTTTCTAAAAATTATTAGTTGTTGCACAGGTCTCTACCAATAATTTGCCTCTTACAGATTGAAAAAATATCAATTAGTCGACGAGTTATAGCCAAAAAACCATATACACAATATGCTGAAATCGGCATTTGACTGCAAAGTTCGAAGGTCGATTAAAAAAAAAAAAAATTCGAATTAACATAAACAAACGCTGCGATAGGGGTCTTCTAGATTAGCCTCTATTTTCACCACTCACTCTCAGAATCGACCTAACTTTTGCTAACCTGAATTTGTTCCACAGTGTAATCGTAGAATGTCAGAAATTAATAAGCAATTTAATGTAGACTCGTCTCCGTTAAGACTTGTAATAAGACGAATCAATGAAGCGGAACGAAATTGAGTAGAAAAAATTCACTCCTGTCAAAAAATATATTGAGGCATGGCTGAATTGAACAAAAAATAGTTTTATATATGACTACAATTTTAGAATAAAGAATTTTGCAAGAAGAAAATTAATTCAAATTACATCTGATAAGATGACAAAACAATCACCAAGAAATAAGTTTGAAATTTACCACCAAAACGTTATCAGAGTGTAGAGAGATGGTACTGGCCTGATTTTCTTAGCTTTGATATTGAATTGAAAAAAAAATGGATTTTGGTGGAATGGAATTTGTATGTATATTAAGGCATTGTCAGGACTACGATGGAGCCTTTAGGGCTTTCTCTTTTCATATAACTTCGAAAACAAACAAAATTTGTAGTTGAGATTACTAAAAAGTATGGTTTTTATGTGATCATGGCTGTATATAACGGAATTTATTTTAATGAGAACATTTAAAAAGGCGATAGGAAATACAGACTTTAACCCTAGAATACCAACCTTTCATTCACTATACGTTATATTACTCGTAAGGAGTGAGTAAATTTTACGTAGGTTAGTACTCTAGGGTTAAAAAAATCACCCAAAATTTCTACATACAAAATTCGGTTAATTTTCGTTTAGAGACCGCCAAAAAAAAAACACGTTTTTTGGCAAAATTTCGTTTTTTGGTTTGACTATTTGCCATACAAAAATCAACTAATTTTGTAGGACTAAATTTCACTTTTTGTTTTCGAGTGATAGTTCACATTGACTACTAGTGAAACTGGTTATTATAGCTATTACTATCACTCGATCATCATGTTTTTAAAAAAATTTAAATTTTTTAGCTTAAATCGGTCCCCGTCCCGCGGTAGTCATACCTTTTGATAATTACTAATGAAAAATACTTGGTTATTTCTCCAGATATTTTCATTTCTTTCATAAATCCAAGAGAGCTTATTCTTGTCAAGCACTCCGACAGCGCAAGATTGATCCGACAGTGCATATTTTCGTTTTTATTGGGTGATTTTTTTTTACATGTTTCTTTAAGTTTTTTTTTTGGTGGTTTTTAATTTTCTTTTTTGTGCGATTTTTCTGTGGACGATAAAATTTTGTAGAACGATGACAGAGTATACAAATGTTATCAACAGATATCAACCATTAAACTTTTCTTGTTAAAAATTGCGATCATTTTTTCGGTTAAGTTTTTTCAAAAGAGCCTAAAGCGACTAAAAAGGGCCTCGGGGCTTTAACAATTAACAAGGGCTGAAAAAAGCCTCCAAATATCATCCCTGGTGACAACCACTTAGTCTCTATTAGGCAGCGCTAATTGTCGTGTTTATATACAATGTTTACAAAAAAACGTTTCACTTTTTTGTAACATGTTTATAAACATGTGTACCTTGACTATTTTTGCCTCCTAAGAAGTTTCACTTGTAAAAAATAAGAAGAGATACGTTATTAAATTTAAGCGGATACGAATCAAATTCTATTAGGATAAAAAGGATATTTAATAATGTTGTTCTTCAATTCAGACCTTTCTGCAGGCAATGACACTTAACATGTGTGTAGCACTGAGTTAAAACTGATCATTAGATAACATATATTTTCAATGTCGCTTGTTCAGAAGCTTGTGCTAATCTCTATTTACGAAAGTGTCACAAAAGCCTCATCAAGATCTTGACCCTGTCGCAAGAGCCTTAACTAAATATTCCACAAATTTGTTTAGCCATATGTGCAAATATTTTGCAAACTAAATAATAAACAGCTTGTTGCCGCATTTCTACCACAGCAAAGTTTGACTATTTAACTAAAAATTATCAACTTTTTTGCATAGAAGGCATATTCAACAAAGATCTTGTAACTGAGCATTGCGTAAATCATGGAGTCATTTTTTGTCTAATTGTTTTTTTTGTTTAGCATAACTTATGGCTATAAGAGCAAATGTCCAAGTAAGTTGCTATATATTTTTAGTTATTTATTAGCCAAGTGTAACCAGCTTTTTAGCAGACATTTAGATTACTGATAAAACATTTTGTTTTTATTTTGCAATGTAAATAATAAATTATCGTGCTGTGCTGTGCTGTGCTGTTTTATTGTAAATAAGTTTAACAAATCTTAAAAACCTTGTTGTAATTGGAAAAAAAACATAATAAGTGCAATAAAATGCCAAGATTTTGCCAAATATTAACCGCTGGTTAGTAACACGTTTTAACAATGTGATGAACTAATAAAAACATGAATATATAATTTTGATTAAAAATAAATTTATTCAAGACTTAATAGCTGCTATTTATTGTGTGGCAGTCAATAAATGTTCATTAAATAGGTTAGTAAGCAAAAATAAACGTCCTTGAATAAGCATATCAATGCACTCTGAGTCGCCATCTACATAGATAAGCATTTTTATGCTTACTCGTAACATAAATAAACGCAGTCATTTGAGTTCAAGCTATTTTAGTCCCCATAAAGAGGAGAAACCTATAATATAGTACCTAAATAAAGAGTATGTTGTCTGGCGTTCGTTTCAAAGTAGAAATGTTTACATTAACGTACGAGTAACATAATTTAATCCTTATGTCAATAAATTAACAAAAATGGCATAACAATAAAAAGTGAACGCCCTCAACGAATTTTCGCGTTACGCTACATTCGATATTCGACAAGAACAGATTCACAAAAATGCTAATAGATAAATCTACTAAAATTTTACTGGAATCAATTGTGTTAATCAAGTGCTAATTTGAGAATATTTGCATAACCATTATAAAGCATTTGAATGAGTTACAAATATTTATTAAAAGCAACCTGCCGCTGCTCGCTGTAAGACGCACACTGGGGCACAGTTAAACAAAAGTGGCGCTTAATTCAACCGTTTAAAAATACCATGCCAAAGCGTTTTTCTTCCGATACCGGATTTAAATCCGTATTCAAAATTTAATTCTATTACACTGAGGGAAATATGTGTTAAAATTAAATGAAATTGTTTTCATATTAAACGTATATGTTTTTGAAATAGAGCTTTAAACAATTTGATTAAAGTTAAACACAAATGTATGCAAAGTAAAATTTAAAACAAAAGCTTTTGTTTTCAAAACAATGTTTTTGCATTTACTTTTAAAGCAAACATTTTCAGTTCAAAAATATTTATTTAAAAATAAAATTTAAAACAAAAATTTTTATATTGAAAACAAATATTTTTTCCCCCGTCATTTTTTCGATGCCATTTTTTTAATTTTTTCATGTTTTTGACGACAGATTCGTGATCAGCAACCCCCGGGACACCTCGTATACTAAATGTAAAGTCCATTCGATTAAGTTTGTTTGTTTAATTGTGGCTTAAAATATTGAAATATTTTACATATATATTAAATTAATTAATTAGTTTTTATTACATCTTTTCTTCAAGTTTTGTAAGTCCAATTAAAAATATTTTCAAATAATCAAATGTTTTTTCTCAGCTTGGTCTCAATTATCTGCTCGATAATTCTACTACACATAATTTTTTAATTCAATCTCAGATAGCGACGTATTTTTTGTTATAGAAAAGAAATACTAAAAGAAAATTTTACAAAAAAAAAAAAAAAGAGAATTATGCAAAAACAATCAAACACGCTTGTTTTAAATTTTGTTTTGAAAATTAAAATTTTTTGTTTCATTACAAAGTATGTTTTTTTTTCAGTGTAGAAAACGAGATCAAAACAGTTCTCAAAGTTTTCCTATCAATCAAAAAATGGACAAAAATAATTGTATAATAGCGCTGTAAATGAGTTTTGTTTATTTAAGAAACAATAGTCACAAATAAAAGCTGAAGTAAACTTAGTTTACGGGGACTCTGCGCCATCATATTCCACCGCAAAAACGCGGATGAATGAGTTTTAGCATGGTGGTACCAGCTCGTTTGAAGAAAATCGTTCGGGACTGCCAAAAACTGCAACCACCGACAAAAAACATTTAAAAAATTATCCAAGGGGACCTTTCTACAACTGAGGCGCTATCACAGGGAGAAGTTTGAAAACTATTGACTAAAGATTTGGGCCTGTTAAAGCTCTTTGCGCGTTGGCCCCGCGTTAGCTCAATATCGACTAAAAACGCATTCGCATGAATACTGGCAAGGGTCTGTTGAAGTGGTTCAAGCGAAACGAGAGGAACTTTGTTGAGCAGTTATATAACTATGGATGAAACTTGAGTTAGCCACTATACTCCTGAGATAAAATAACAGTCGGAACAGTGGACTGAGAGAGGTACACCAGCTTCAAAAAAGGTAAAGACGGTGCACTCGGCCAAAAAGTTTATGGCAACTGTTTTTGGTACACCAACGGCGCACAAGACTTTGATCCAATTCAAAAGTGCATCCCATACAAAAATAGAAGTAGTGCTCCCATGATAATGTGATTTCAAATGCTTGGTTAGTTTAAGCTTATTAAGAAAAAACTCACAAATGATTGAAATCGGTCAGTGCCTAGGGGTACATCCCTTGGACCTATATTCATTTTTTATATGAATGCATACAAATGGGAGGTGCATACAAAGATTAGCCGATCTTAACAAAAACTCGTCAGGAGGGTAATCAATTAGAATAATAGATGTGTACTGAAAATGTTTGAAATCCGTTAGACCCTAGGGGTAACTCTCTTGGACCTATATTAATTTTTTACTTGATTTTGTATGGGAGTTACATACAAAAATTAGCCGATCTTAACAAAAACTTGTCAGAAGGGTAGTTAAATAGATTGATAGATATGCACTGAAAATGTTTGAAATCCGTTAGACCCTAGGGATACCTTCCTTGAACCTATATTAATTTTTTACTTGATTTTGTATGGGAGGTTCATACAAAGGTTGACCGGTCTTAATAAAACTTCGTCAGAAGGGTGGGTGGTCAAGTAAAGTTATGGATGTGTACTGAAAATGGTAAAATTGGTTAGACCCTAGAGGTATTAATGCACCAAAAACATATTGGAAATATTTGAAAAAGATGATTTTAGTCCATTTTTTACAACGAGATAACTGAAAGAATTGGACATAACTTGTTGAGATATTTTAGTTTTTGGAACAATAATAAACAAACAATAATAGACATACATATGCAAATGAAAGAGGTGATTGGAGATATATTTTCTTATATTACCGATTAAAACAGCCAATTTTTTTAAAATAATTAAAATAAAATAATTATAAATTATTTATAATTATAATAATATCTTAAATTTTTGAATAATTTCAACATAATTTTGATAAAGTTCTTTTTAATTTTATTGTAAATATATTATAAGCCTTTATTCCTTAAGGGGGTCTTCTCATTGAGCAACTTTTTTCGACTTTTTTTTTTGCATTTATTTATAGCTTGGGTAGTTGTGAATATGCCCCTAAAAGGATTTTTAGAAATTCGGAATACTTTAGAAGATACAGCCTTTTTTGTGAAGCAAGGTCTTCGTCAAAATGAGCTATTTTTTTCGACTCATTTTCGAACGAAGCGGCATAAAGTAACCACCGAATTCCGTTGAAAATGTTTATTGTTAGGTAAAAACGTGTTTGCACACATATTCATACAAACATACGAATACACATTTCTGCTTATTTTAGGGGTTGAAGCATTTTTTGAGTCCAGGTGTTCAACTGAAAGCATCATTTAGTTCAGTTTGTATCGAGTTGAGCAACAGACGCGTGCGCTTCAGTGAACGGAAAAGTAAATTTTTCATAAATTTATTGTGATTTTTGTAAAATGGATCGGAAAAGTGAGCGCAAGTGAGCGTCAGAATCGTGCTAAAAAACGCGGGTTTAGCGGAAATCAGCATCTTAGACCAGAGGATTCTGAATATACCAGTACATCGGCCAAGAAATTCAAGAATAACGAAGACGACGAAGTATCAATCAAAAACAATTTGAAGTATTGCATTCTCGAGTTCTATTCTGTGTTTACCACGTTGTCAGCGTTGATAATTTGTGCCTCATGCAAGCAAAAAATTGAGTCCTCAGAAGCCTCACCAAATGGAGTTGGATTTAAAATCGCTTTGAACTGCGCCTGCCCACGCACAACATATATTCCTTCGTCACCTATGATCGGAAAATCATATGAAATTAATCGACGCTTGGTTGTTGCCATACGGCTTTTAGGGATTGGGCCAAAAGGTATAACCATGTTTTGTGGCCTCATGGACCTCGGACAAAGTTTGTCCAACAATCTGTACTATACTATCCTACAAAATTTGTACGTTGCTGGAAAAGCCATGTACGAACATGTCATTTCAAAAGCTATTGGAGAAGAAAAAGAGGCTATGATCGAAGCGAATCCAGAGTGCGATCCCACTTTATTTACTGTGTCGGGGGATGGGACTTGGAAGAAGCGTGGCTTTGCTTCCCTTTATGGTGTCACAACTTTGATTGCCAAGCATACCAAAAAAATTGTTGACACTGTCGTAAAATCTCGTCTGTGTAACAGCTGCAAATATTGGGAAGCCAAGAAGGAAGAAGAGCCAGAGGCTTACCAAATTTGGCTTGATACTCATGACGAAGAATGCACCATAAACCATGAAGGAAGCTATGGGAAAATGGAGGTGGATGCTGTAATAGAGATGTTCTCCAGGTCGTTTGAAACACACGGCATAAAATATGTAAAGTATATCGGCGATGGTGATTCGCAGACCTTCAAAGGTGTATTAGATGTCGACCCCTATGACGGTGACCCTATAGTGGAAAAGAAAGAATGCATTGGGCATGTGCAGAAGCGAATGGGCACGCGACTTTGAAAAATAAAAAAAGAAAATAAGGGCATTGGAGGCAAAGGTGCGGGCAAGCTCACCGACAAATTAATATCCGAGTTGACCACATATTATGGCCTTGCGATCCGCCGTCATCCTGACTCCGTGGAGGATATGAAAAAGGAAATTTGGGCCACTTTTTACCATAAGTGCTCCACCGATGATAAACCGCAACACCAAAATTGCCCCACCGGTGCGTCAAGCTGGTGCGAATGGCAGAAAGCAGCTGCTGAAGGTACGTTAGATAGCTTTCACCACACGTATGCACCTCTCGACAAGAAGGTGATGGAGGTAATAAAACCAGCTTACGAAGCGCTGTCGGCAGATAATTTGATTGAAAGATGCCTTGGATCTGAAACTCAGAATTCCAATGAGTCCTACAGTTCTGTTCTTTGGTCACTTTCGCCCAAACACATCATCTCAGGCGCACGCACCATCGAAGTGGCCAATTCCATTGCAACGTGCCTCTTCAACGACGGTTTTATACCCATACTTAAAATTATGGGTTTGATGGGTATTGCGATTGGCAAAAACGCATACGAATACGCACTATCTCGCAATGAAGACAGATTGAACCGATCAGAGACTCGAGCTGCGGCATCATCAAAAGCTGGCAGAACGGCTCGCAGAGCAGAGAGGGCAGCAGAAAGCAGTTTCTACGAAAAAGAGGAAGGTGGCCTGTATGGAGCTGGCATCGCCGACTAATATTTGTAAGTAAAAATTGTCAGCTCTTTAAAACTGCACTTAAACATTTTTGATTTTTTTTTTTTTTTTTCCCAAAAAAATTACTTCAAACTTTAAACGCGTTTATCTCGAACCCACGTTTTTCGAACTGGCGGCCATGATATCTCCAGTTCAACTGAACCGATTTTCATGAAACAAAGTGGAATCGACGCAGAATTGTCACCATTCTCGGGTGAACCTCGACCATAATTTTAAAAAATTTTTTACTATTTTTTTTTTTACACTAAACTACAAAAAAAAAAACCCGAAATTGAAATTTTTTTTTTGAATGGCCGCCATTTTGTCAAAAAAAATCACAAAATTAAGCTTGAGGTTCACCCGAGAATTACATCTATACTGATTATAACCCCGTTTTTTTTTTCATTTCAGAAGCTCCGGCGACCCGGAATCGTGGCCGCCGTGACGACACCTTTTTTTTCACCACCAACTTTGAAGTCTCATTACTTTTTGAACAGCCCACGTATCGAGGCAAAAAAAATTTTTTTATTTACTTTGAACCTTTTGTAATACAATAAATAAAAAAGGTTTTCAATTATTCTTTGCGTTTTCGAATAAGAATTTTTTTAAAAAGGGTCCACAAAACGGGTTTTGAATGAGAAGACCGCCTTAAAAAAAAAAAAAAAAAGAGTGGAATAGTTTAAAAATTGTGCTTACAGCATTTTTTTTCTTTGGTTGAAGTGCAAAAACGAAAAGTCCATAACAATAAAAATGCATAAAAATCATTGACATAAAAGAGTTATAGTTTTTACAAAACTACTTCTTTCGAAATAAAAAAATTTTTATTTAGAGTCGAACAATAACTGGAGGATAATATGCGCTATTGGACAAATTATAAGTCGTTATCAACAAAAAAAGTGCTGCTTCATCAAGACAATCCACTGGTTTATGCGACTTCGGCAGTCGCCATAGCTAAAATTGATGGCTAAAATGATTCAAACAATTTTGAGAAAGGTTTTAAATTGTATTAGTGTTGCGAATTTTTTCTTACTTTTGTCCCAAGAGCCGCTAGTTGCGAAAGATGTTTTTTTCTAATTTAAAACTCATTAAAACCTATCTTAGATCTACAATGAGTACTTTGCGCCTAAGTCATTTTGGCATATTATCTATAGCAGTGGTGTCTAATCGAATTTGTACTGAGGGCTACTTTAAAACCATGACAATGCTTCGCGGTCACCGATCCTTTTAAAAATGTCTTTTTTTTTTATTAAACACACACAAATTTGAAAAAGTTTCTAAATTTGACACTAAAAACGTCAGAAAAGCTTTTTTGTCAGCTTGCTGAATCTAAGGAAAGCTTTAAAATTTGACGCTTTTAATGCAAATAAATGAATTTTTTCAAATATTTATATTTTGAAGCAAAATAAAAAGTCATAAGCAATGAAAAATAGAAAAGTAAGATGTTCTGCTCTCTGCCATATCAGTACCCAATTGTGCAATATCAGAAAAATTGAATGACGGCATGAGTAGCACAGAAAAGAAAGTAGTAGCAAAGAAATAGCTCTTTAGCTACAAAACTGTTGTCGCTGTCAATTTCGCTGAAACTAGTTCAGGCAGTGTAAACGACCTTATTAAATGAAAAGCTCTTCTTTGCCTAACATGTTAAGCTCAGTATGCTGTAAAAAAGAATACAAAATTCCCATATGAAGCACATTGAGTTTTTTGACAACGAACAGGCAGCGGAATTGTTTTTTGCTAGGTAGTACGCTGTTGAAGGAAAAAATTTTTTCAGTGCAGTCAAGTTCACAACCAAATGTGGAGAGTTAAAATGTTAAAATTGTATGCCAGTAGACTTAAATGCCGCGGAAATTTGACATTCAACACTAAAAAAAATCTGCAGTATGTGTTGGTGTTGATTTTGTAATTAAACAAATTTATTTAGTATAATAATGTGTATTCTTGCTTTTTATATAATATAAAATTGCAGCAATAAAAGTATGAATATGCCAACCAGAATAGCATGTGCTTTGACTCTACACATCAATTTCGCATGTAGAATGCCCAAAAATATTTGTTCCTACAGCATACTAAGCTTTAAGCTAAGTCGATTTGAACATGTTACAACAATGCCCAAAAATATTTGTTCCTACAGCATACTAAGCTTTAAGCTAAGTCGATTTGAACATGTTACAACAATGCTTGTACAAATCACCGATTCTAAGTAATATTTTGTGCATCATTTTGTTCGCGGGCGCCTAAAAATACGGTCGCGAGCTACTAGGCGCCCGCGAACTACCGGTTGGACACTAATGATCTATAGAGTACCAATTAAGTGATGAAATAAATTTTGACACTGTATTTAGTAAAACTTCTACCCAATAAAGTAATTTCTAGGATTGCTTATTTAGTTTATTAACCTAATTTAGTTTATTTATATATTTATTCATTTATTTTCTTATTTATTTATTTATTTATTTATTTATTTATTTATTTATTTATTTATTTATTTATTTATTTATTTATTTATTTATATATTTATTTATTTATTTATTTATTTATTTATTTATTTATTTATTTATTTATTTATTTATTTATTTATTTATTTATTTATTTATTTATTTATTTATTTATATATTTATTTAGCCAGACAAGGCAAAGTTACTTATACCAGGTTTATTTTATTTTATTTTTTCTTTTTCTTCTTTTTTCTCCTTTCCTTGTTTTGGTGATTGAAGGTATTTAACACAAAGTGGAACTGATTCGCCCACATGACTGACATTTTTACGAAACATGTAAAAAAAAAGAGAAAATAATAGGCAAATAAGGGACTTATAATTGCATTTAATTATGTGTAAAATGTAGATTTGACATTTTATTCATATAAACTATAAAGACAAGAGCGGGAGAGCACAGGATTAATAGGCGTTAAGTGGTGACAAAGTGCACTTAAATGTGTATTTGGACATGAACGGTGAATAACAATCACTGATATTATTGAATATCCCGCAGCATCTGGGGGTTTATTGGTTCATTGTATTCATATAACAGTCTTGTATGCCTAGTTAGACTCACGAGATTATTAAATGCAATTTTATTCGAGATATAATCAATGCTGTGGCAGCCGTGGCTTAGTGGGTAGGGTGTGAAACTCTTACGCCAGAGAACCCAGGTTCGAATCCTCTATCTGACACAGAACATTTTTTCAATTCAATTAATTTTTCTGTTCGGCCGTCACCTCTCTGCAGACAATGGCAAACCTCAGAGAGAAAAAATTGCCATGAAAAGCTTCTTGAGAACATAAGCCGTTCGAAGTCGGCATAAAACTTGTAGGTCCAGTTCTCGATCATTTGTGTGCAAACATTTCACATCACACACAACACAATTGATCATAAGAAGCTTGGTCAAAGTCCTTTCAAGGGCTGAGATGGCCATTTCGTTTTTTTTTTTATATATATATTCTATGTTGATAACTCCAGTTATAACATCAAATGAGAAGCATAAACTTAGTAAGATTCAGAGGCATCAGATTCAACACGCCTAGTCTGCATTCATACAATATCAGGTTACTAAAGTCGTGAGAGTCATGAGTCTCTTAGTGCAAAAAGTAGAAATTGTTTCTGGATAGATTCGAATCTAACGTTGTGTGACTCAAAGGAAGGATTCCAGACTATGCAGGCATATTCAAGTCCCTAATGCCCTAAAGCCCTAGCGCACTAATGTCCCTGTAGGAAAATCAACTAATTTAAAAGTACTTGATAAAGTAGTTTTTTGTCAACCACAACTAGTTGAAATTCTGACTTTTTTCCATAGAACGAACTAGCATATTTTGTATGGTGATGTCCGCTAAATAAGTCAATTGACTTTCGTCTGCATATATTTTCAACTACTTGTTAAATTAGTTATATTTAAACTATTTTTTTAATTACTTTAAAATAACCAATTGAAGACTATTACTGATGGCCTAAAGTTAATAATATTTGATGAAATAACATGGTTAAATATATATAAACTTGTAATCTAATAAAAATTTGCAATTAAAACATGTCAAAATCAGAGTAGTTGCCGCCTTAATATAATTCAAAGTAGTTTATCAATCACTTGTTTTTAAGTAGTATTTCAATTACTTCATATATAATGCAATAAAAACTATTTAGAATTGAAGTGGATGCCGCCGTAATATAATTCAAAGTAGTTCATATACTGGTTTATTTTAAATTAGTTTTTTAATTAGTTGTTTTTAAAAACAAGTTACTTTGTTCCTATAGGGGTACTATAAAAGGCCTTAGTTACCCACACAATCTTGAATTCTTTTGCACGCCTTTTTATGAATCCGAGTTGCTTATTAGCTTAGATAAAATCTTATCGTAATGAAGATTAAATCAGAACTTGTCCAGAATTACGTCAAGATCTACGATATGATTTACTCTGTTAAGTTCAATGTTATTCAGAAAGTGGTGGTTATTCTCCATTAGAATCTTCCGGGAAAAACTTAGAACGTTATATTTACTAACATTAAGATAGAGTCTGTTTAGATTACACCATTGCTCCAAAGCATATAGTTTCGACTGTTAGAAACTGGCATCAACTTTCGACTTAATGACATGGTACATTTTAAGATCATCCGCGTACATAAGATGTGGAAAGTCGAATAATACTTCGGATAAGTCAGAGATAAAGATATTCAAGAGAAGTGGACCGAGGAGACTGCGTTGAGGAACACCAGATGAGACAGATATTTTCTTGGACAATATACCTTGGAACTAAACATACTGGGCTTAGTTAGGATGTGAGTCAGTTTAGTATAGAACTGGAAATATCAAACTTCTGTAATATTAGGACTAAAATTTCATAATCAGCATGATCAAAGGCTATACTGAAGTCAGTATATACAGCGTCGACCTAATGTCCTTTTTCCATTTCAGTACGCACATGTGAGACTAAAATGACAAGATTTGTTGTGGTTGATCTCCTCCTGCGAAAACCATGCTGTGGTTCCTCAAGTAATGAATTCACTTTTCGAAATTAGAAAATTACATTGCTCGAGCATATGTACGGTAAATTTCACAACAGGTTTTGGTAGGCCACGATGTAAAAGGGTAAGGCTCGGGACTGCACAGAAGACGTAGTGTCTGTCGTCTATTGCTTGGCAACGAGCAATAAAATTTTGGTCGGCAATCTTTGATTGCTAATACATGTAGTTAGTGTAGTTGTAGTTATATTAGTTGTTAATCTTCGTTGGCACTCGCTTGGTTACCACATCTGCTTCGGCTCATAGTTCACCACCCGATTTCCAGCATTTCTTATTATACGGTTGGTTACCACATCAGCTTCAGCTGATAGTTCGCCATCCGACATAGCAATATTCGTTAGCACTCGTTTGATTACCACAGCGGCTTCGGCTGATAGTTCGCCACTTGACGAAGAAGAGAAATAATTATAAAGAAGTATATTGGAAGAATTATTGTTGTTGTTTTGTAAGAAAAGACGAACATTCATACACTGAAATGAATCGTCTACATAATCATATTTTATTGCTAATAAAATCATTGAAATCTAAATATTGAAAATCATCGTCTTTTATTTGCGAAGGTTCAAGAGTCCTTTGTTTGATCCTGGAGCGGTTAAACCATAACTCAGCCTGCCATAAAAGCCCCGTTACAACTTGACCTGTAAGATTTTCACATATGAGTTTTTCGAAAAGTTTTGGAATAGCGGACAATATAGCAATACCAATATAGTTTTCAACAGACCTTTTATCACCTTTTTTATATTTAGGTGTGAGATGGGAAGATTTCCAGCACGATGTTAAGGTACCTAAGACCAAAGATTTATTAAAAATTATATGAAGTTGTCTGACAAAATGATCTACGCATTGGATTAATAAGCTTGGAGGTATTTGATCGGACTTTTGTGGATCAAGATTAATAATGGCCTTACGTATTTCATCCTGAGTTAGATTGAGGTTGTAAATAAAGAGAGAAGTGCTTGGAGAGAGAGACGGTGATAAAACGCGATTTAGATTTTCACAAAGTACATCTTTAAAATGGTCAGTAAAGAGGTAACAGATCATTTGAGGGTTAGAAGAAACCACCTTACCTTTAAACTAGACGTAGGATAACCACATGATTTTCGTTTTGTATTAACGAAATCGAAGAATTTTTTATGATATTTAATTGTATTCTCACCAATTAAATTTGTGTAAGATTTATACGCTTCATTTGACCTGATAGAGAATTTCTTGGACAGTTCCTCATATCTGGTATTTTTTTCACCACTAACGTTGTAGGAGTTTCTGATGATTTTATGAAGTTTATTTCTTTGATTCCTTAGCTGCTTAAGATTTCTATCCAGCCAGGGCTCTGAAAGCTTGTCTCTTTTCTTAATTTTAGGGATGTACCTATCAATTACATTAATAACACGCTGGCAAAAGAGCGACACAGCACTGTCCAAGTCCATGATTGGTGACCAGTCCAGAGCTGTGATGGGCTAAAACTGGGAGTAGCCGGGACTAGTGCTACGAGGTCTGACCAAGGACTTTAAAACTGGTACCACGGGCAGACAGCGGCCCCCGGTGTATGCTTGGCTTCTGCTGGCATGCAATGGGCTGACTGGATTGGGCTGACTGGATTGGGCTGATCCTTCGGGGAGTCTTCGTGGTGGCTGTGGTTTACCACCCATATCGCGTGCAGAGCTATCTAGCTCGGTGTGGTTTGCACTCTCAAACCGGGCGCCATACCCTTTAGTATGGAAGAGGTTTTAGATAAAGGCCTCCACCCTCACCAAGGGTTGCGAAATGTCCTCACAATATGGAGCTAATTTGGTACCTTTATCCTCAAATGGGCGCTGACCGACGCTTTGTATCGGTCCCAATTGTTATGGAACAACGTTGAATTAAGCCTTCACGGCAGATGTCAACGTTAAGCACAACAAATCTATTGTTCAAGTCCATAGCTACAAGTTCGTTCCAGTTGCAAGTGCTCATAGTAATTACTATATTAATGTAGTGTATATTTATTTAGTGTCAACAACTGAAAAATTTTACATCACCGAACAGCCGGATACCGCGGTATGCCACTGTGTTTAGTAATACCTTTAATATGAAGGTGACACATATTATCGGGTTTTTTTGTTAGGGTTTTTATTTAGGAAATATGGTAACTTATTTTTATTTTTGTTTTGAAGATCAGCTTCCAGGTAGGCGCCCTTTTAGAGGCGGATTTTTTTAGTTTGTTATGTTCATTCATTGTACAGTGATTGATGTGAAAATATGCAAAATTTTTTTACGGAACAATTTGGAAAAAAAAATGTCCAAGTGTTTAAAAGAAAACAATAAAATATGGCAGACGGTGAATGGTTAACTCCCCGTCAATTGAATGCACCAAGTCTTGAAGAGCCAGTGGACTGTACCATATAAGTTGAAAATTTCAACAAATTCTGGAAAATAAAGCATGAGAAAGAAATTAATGCACCGGCTAATAAAGTGGAAGATCGCATAGATATAGAGGAATTACAGTTACCTAAACATAATACTACGGATAAAGCTGATTCCAAAGAAGAATTAGAAGTTCCAACTGAAACTAACAGAACTAATTTTATAGCTAGAGATGGTACAACCATCACAACTTCTAAGAACCGATATCACTGGACCAACACGGAGAACAGAAGGTCTTTGCATGTTACATACATTCAAATTGCATGCAAACAGAAGAAATTTGTGACTTAAAAATTTGCGAAACCAACAGAAAAGCGAACCAGTGCTACGAAATCGAACGAGCGAAAAAACCAACAACATTAGCTCGTATATGTAAACCAATAACAACAACAAGTATTTCCAAGTATTTTGAAATGGAACAAAACATATTTTTTTAAACTATGGATGTATATTTTACCAAATTTGAAAATTTTAAAACTCTAAACGAATTGCTTCTAATAAAGGCCATCACCACAATATCACAATTTTTTACTCTCCCCTAAATGTATTGCAGGCCTTAATAGAAGGTCCATATTTTCGACTATTTTTTTCAACAGTTTTGACCCCAAAAAATTATTGTTTCACACGATATCTTTAAACTTGTAAGTTTGAACTGGTACTACTATAGAGAAAAACCTGTCAACCTGTTTCAGCCTGATCGGTCAACAACTTTTTGAGTTACAGCACGAGCATTTTTTTAAAAGTAGTTTCGAAATAATCGACTTATGGGTCAATATGCGATTCCGGGTTCATACAAAAGCACATCGGCCTCCTCGAAAAACTGATTAACTTGGAGCTGCCGCTGTTTTCGAGCTGTACGAGAGGCTTTTGTCTCGGAGAGACTCTTTCGGTTCTGCTTCGCTAATCGTGCCTTATCGGTGTTTTCGGCGAAAATTTAGCAATAAGTGCCAATAATTATACCCAGCTCGTAGATAAGCTTCAGAATGGAGGTGTAGCTTTCATTAAACATTCCAGCAGCAATGTGAGCGGAATTGAGGTGCTTTGGATATATTCGCCAAATTGTCGTGTTGAAACTTTCGTTGGCGTATGTATGCAAGTTAGATGCAAGTTGTATGCAACATATGCAAGTTGTATGCAATGTATGCAAGTTTCATGCAACGTATTCAAGATACATGCAACGTATTCAAGTTGTATGCAACGTATTCAAGATATATGCAATATGCAGAATATATGCAATATGCAGAATATGCAACATTTATGCAATTGCATAAAAATCCGCAGTCTAATAATAAGCCTTCTCACAATTATTGTGAAAGAAGAAGTGACGTTACAGACTCGGACGTTTTTCGCGAAAATTTCGCGTTTTCCTTTTGACAGTATATTTCTAACATGTTACACATTTGAAATATGGAAAAATTTGCAATTTTCCGAAATTATAATGGTATCTCCCCCTTAAAATAACAAGTTCGTTTGTTTTTTATACTGCCGAGTGTGGTGAATTTTTAGTTGTGGTTTATTTCCAACAAACAAAATGATTCACTAATGTTCTCGTTTACGAATCGCAATTATTAGTAGCGATTTATTTATAATATCGCGAGCGGGAGAAAATCTTCCTTCGTTAACGAATCGTCAAAACCGAAGCAATTCGTTAACAAGTCGCCAAAACTATAAAAAGCAATTCTTTAACGAGTTTCCAAAACTAAAAAAAGCAATTCGATAACGAATCATATAAATCATATAAAAAATAATAAAAAAAACCTTAAATTCATTTCAAACACACCACGTCAAGAATCGAAACCACGTCTTCTGAATGCTAGTCCGGCACCTTACCCACTCGGCTATTTCATTCCCTGAATATATATTGCTTAATTTGCTTGATAATAAAAGCCAGCATTCGCGGACATGCCCAACAGGAAAGCGAGCGCTCCATAAGCGCATCTAAAGCGCTCCAAAAAAACAGTGGAGCGCTTCATTCTCCTTGTGTATAGCACATTTTTTAACATAGTCATGTCATCAGATGTATGCGCTCCGCTCCCGCTGTAGAAAGTATGAAATCGTAGCGAGAGAGCCGAGCGCTTTGTTCTCCTTGTGTTTGATATACAAATGTTTCAAGAACCGGGCGCTATACGTACATATTTAAAATTTTTAAAACAAAGCAACAAAAACCAATCACCCAGCCACGGGTGTGAAACCGGGCATCTCGCTTACGAAGCAAGCACCAAAGCCAGTATGCCATGGACGCCACAATTTAGGTGAAAAATTTGGTTTATAATAACAGAAAAACTTATAAGCAACTTTTTAAAACAAAACAAAAACGAAAAATAAGCCAGGCTTGAACCGGGGCATTTCGATTAAAAGCAAACACGTCACCCAGTCTGCCACATCTCAATTGAAAAAATTTAATCTTAATAACAAATAACAGCAAGTTTGATAAAATCAAATCAAATTTTGTTTATTCACGTGAAACGATTAAATTAATTTTTTAAATTTTTGAAATCAATTTTCTTATTGCATTAATATCTAATACTTTATTTTCAAGAGCAACGTTATTGGTTTGGAAAGTGTTACAAATATAGCGTTATACAAACAGCACTACTTGCAAGGAGAATGAAGCGCTCTTTATGTGTATACAAGTAATGCGCATTGAAAGTTTTTGCTGGGTGGGTTCGAGCCCCAACTTGGTCAAACGAAAAAGCATTTTTTTTTTGTTTTGTTATTTAGGTTTTTTTTTAAAGATGTGGATTTTACAAAAGTTCAAAATAATTTCTATTTACTTGTTTTTAAAATTTTTTTCATATTAAAATGTCGACTGCGTTACATATTCGTCAAAACCAAAAAACGCCATTCGTTAACGAGTCGCTAAAACTATAAAAAGCAATTTGTTAACGAGAACTTATTCATACGAAATCTTGAAAAAATTATAAGTGGGAATTAAAAAACAAAAAAAAAACGAAATGGCCATTTCAGCCCTTGAAAGGATTTTGACCGAGCTTCTTATGATCAATTGTGTTGTGTGTGATGTGAAATGTTTGCACACAAATTATCGAGAACTGGACCTACATGCTGTACGCCGACTCCGAACGGCTTATGTTCTCAAGAAGCTTTTCATGGCTGATTTTACTCTCTGAGGTTTGCCATTGCCTGCAGAGAGGTGACGGCCGAACAGAAAAATTAATTCAATTGAAAAAATTTTCTGTGTCAGATGGAGGATTCGAACCTGGGTTTATGGCGTAAGAGTCACCCACTCTACCCACTACGCCACGGCCGCCATAAGTGGGAATTATTTATATAAAAAATTGGCACGAAATAACGTAACAGAAGAAAAAGTTTTTTACAAAATTTTTTCATATAAATATTCACATATAAAAATTCACATAAAATTTTAAAAAACATACTCTCTAAAAAGACGTATTAACAACAGAAAGTTAGTAAAAATTACTTTTCTTAAAAAAATTTTTATATTGAAAAGTCGAAAAAAATTGTATTTTTTTTTTTTTTTTTAGCAAAGTCATGATTTCAATCGATGCCTTCTTTTAGCATCAAGCCAACCTCTGATGAAGTCAGAATGAAACTATTCGAAAACTGTTAAAAAACGATTCATAAGCGATTCGTTAACGAATCAGCCCTAGCCACAATGTTTATTGGGTTGTTATTAAAACCTTTCGCTAAATCGGGCTCACCTCGCTCTAATCGCTGTACTGTTGTATAACTGGATAAGGAAATTTCATTTCAAAAATATTTTTTTTATGATTTTTTTATAGTTTTAAATGCTATTGGTGGTTATATTCAAAGTGTACCTATGACAATTATATACTGAGTAGATTTGTGTTTAATTGAATTATTAATAAAAACTACAGTATTCCAGGCGTTCAAACCTATGTGGCTTGCATTTCAAACTATGACCAAGGTAAAATATAAAATCCGTGAATTGCAATAAATAAATTTCGTATATATATATTTATACGATATATTTCCGATATACGGCATCGGAAAATATTCGGCATTGCATTTTGTTATATTTACAAAAATCTTCAAGCTTACTTGAGCCTGAAAATTTTAAGGCGTTCTAGTTAAAGATGGTACTTTACAGAGGAGGGTGATACAGTTTTCTACCCCCCCCCCTCCCCCTTTAACATCAGAAAAATTAAAAATAACACAATATGAAAAACTCTTAAAGACTTCAAAATGAACTTTTCCCAGTTAAATAAACTTTTGACAAATCTAACTACAAACTTATAAAAAAAATTGTACACCCCCTGACTGATATCCTGGCTACGCCCATGGTACTTTACAAATATCACATAGGATTTGTGATTGTGTTGCCATCTTTTTTATATATCAGGGAATTTTCACCTTAGCCTAGTTTATATTTTAACCAATATATTTGCTTTATTTTCCATATTAAGCATATCTAGTATATCAATATACAATTTCTCTTAACATAATAATTTTTCAAAATTCTCATTCTCTATTTTAAAATCGTTAGCTCTATCCCATTGTGCGACGCTGCGCAGTCAGCAACGATTGCGGCGCACAAAAAAAAAATATTGCTCATTGTTGACCATCGTGTCTTGTGGAAAAAAAAAATTCAATTTTTCAAGATTTATTTTTAATGTTAGTACACAAAAAACGAGTTAATTGATTAAGTTCGTTTAGGCAAAAACATGTTTGTTTCAATTAAGACAACATATTTTGATGTTTGCACCAACAGCAGCAGCAATTCTATCGCATGCAACAAATTATCTGAAACTTCACTAATAATTTTTAAAGACAACTGACAATTGTTGCGGCTGGTAAAAATTACTAAACATATTAAGCAAAATTGTGTTGTATTAAACTAAAAAAGAAATATATATATATATATGTATTAATACTTTCATATTTTTTTTTAACGAAATATAAAATCATTCGCCGAACGAGCAGATATTTTCGAAAAAATTGACCGAGAGAATTGTCGAAATTTATGCGAAAACGTGATTTTTATTAAATATTCCGGTTTCAAAGTCGTACGCATTTTATGCGATTTGTTTTCAAAAACAAGCTGACAACTGGTGCTGCGGCTGCGGCTGCTGCCACTGCTGTTAATTCGCCAACAACAAGTCGAATGCAAGCGCTTTGAATTCGTTACGGACCGAATTTAAATTCTCTTTCTCGTTTTGTTTTACTTTACGAAGTTTTGTTTCGAGATTTTTTTTTTCTAATTTTTTTTTTATTTTTTTTTATTTTCGTATTTCTATTAAGTTTATATCCGATTTTGTGCGCTCGAGCTGCTGCTGGTAGAAAACACAGAAAACATTCCACCAACACGCTCGACGCTGTCCAGACGAGAAATCGCCAAGATTTTTAATAACTGTGAAGAGTATCTTTTCACTCAGTGTGTAGAACAAAACAAAATACAACAACAAAAGTGAAAAACAACAGCAAGCTTAGACTTTGCAGAATTTGAGCTGATCGAAAATGGATTTCGATGCAGTGCTGGAGAAATGTGGCGGATTTGGACGCTATCAGCTGATATTAATGCTGCTCTATGGCTACACAAACATTCTATCATCCATGCATTATTTTTCGCAGACCATTATAAGTTTTACACCAGAACATTGGTAAAAATAAAAATTTGATGCTATTGCTAAATTCTGCTTGGCGAACTAACGGTATTATCTGCTCTTCTAGGTGCCATCATGAGGCGCTCGAAAATAGAACCATGCTGGAGATACGTGATATTTATTCCACAGCCGATAGACCAAGTTGTACAAGCTTCGATACAGTCGACAATAACGAAACCGAAATGGAACATTTTGAAAGTTGTGACCGTTGGATCTATAACTATGAGAGCGGCTATGAAAGTGTTTCGACCGAGGTATGTGTTAAAAAAATATCACAAAAAAAAAGAAACAAAAAAAAAAAGTAAAAATCAGTGTATAACGGTAAATATGAAATGAGGCAAATATATTTCACATTATAAATACAAAACAAATTCGCTAATCAATTCTGCTGAAACCTAAAACCTGATTAAAATAAACGACAAAAAAAAAATGTAAATTTTTGGCGCTTCATAAATATTAAAAGAAAAAATTCCCAGAAATAATTAAGTGCATAATTAAAAATAAGAATACGTGTGAAGCAACAACAAAGCAGTTAAATTTCGGTCAAGTGTTTAACATGGCATATAAAGTTTGATAACCAACAACAAGGTGGCAGCACTGGCAAGGCTGTTGCTAAATAAATTGTAATTATTACCACTTCTTGAGCACAACCGCATCTGCTATAAATAACAATCAAATATTTAAGTGAGTTTTCTCAGAATTCTTAAGAGCCACGAAACCGATTGCCACGATCAGCAGCTTATTATCAAATAATCCCCCAAAATACCCAAAACGAAATCATTAATTTTGCCAAAAAAACCAGTTTCTTATTAATATTTAAGCAATTAAGCAGTAAAAAACGTCCTCTTGACACAAAAAACTAAAACGTTGTAAACAACATCAACACATTAATAATACTTTCGGTACACATGCTTAAAAAAATATTGCATGTTATAAAAAAAAAAAAGAAATTTAATATCCTTGCTTCACACACCACTTAGTTCGATCCATCGATCGATTCATTTGATTGCAAGATATTTGTTTATCTTGCTGCGCAGCATGAAATTAGTTTGGCGCAGTTTATATGTGCAACCCATAAAACTGCACATTGTTGGTTGCTGTTGTTGTTCATTTTATGCATTATGTCAATAATGCATGCATGCATTGAACTAACTGCAGAACCAACTCTTCTTGTGTGGGTACAGCAACAAGTTTGCATCTTAAACATCATTAACTGCTACACCGCCTAACTCTAGCAAAGCTTACGCTCTGGCAATGCTTTTGTGAGCATGCATGCATTCAATGTACATTAAGCTTTGAAAAATGTTAGCTTTGCTGATATCAAATTTTAATGTTTGGCTCATTATATGTTAAAGTTCTGCTAAAGTGCTGTTAACTCTAAACTAAACTATGTTATACTTAATAAGAGCTGTATTCAGAATTCTAAGTACGAGTGAATAACGACATTAGAATGAATTTCGAATAAAATTTATGTAACAAAAAAAAAAAAAAACGAAATGACCATTTCAGTCCATGAAAGGACTTTGATTGAGCTTTTTATGATCAATTGTGTTGTGCATGTTGTGAAATATTTGAACACAAATGACCGAGACCTGATCGAGACAAACTTTATGCCGACTCCGAACTGCTTATGTTTTCAAGAAGCTTTTCACGGCAGTTTTTACTCTCTGTGTGATTTGCCATTGTCTGCAGAGAGGTGACGGCCAAACAGAAAAATTAATTCAATTGAAAAAAACATTCTGTCAGATGGGATTTGAACTTGGGTTCTATCACATACAAGCCACGTACCTCAACCAGTATGTCACGGCCGCCGCAAAAATTTAAATACATATTTAATTAAAAAAAAAAAATAGTAATAATTGACTTCAATTATGCATTTGTTGTTATTCAGTATAATGTATAGATTTGCTTCGTATTTATTTACTAGGTGGATCGAAAAGTTTGGATTAATTGAAACAAAAAAAAAATACGTATTTTTTGCCCAAAAAGTCAATACAGCGAAACGTCCATAGATTTTGTTACTTTCTTATCCAGTCCAAAAAGGAGTCCTTCAGAAGCTCTCAAAAATAGGCCCCAGTTTCAGCTATGAGTTCCTCATTTGAGTTAAGCCACTTATCGGTGAGCTTCATGCGTGGAAACAGGTAGAGGAATCACTTGAAATACAATTTTGTGTAATTTTGCTTGCGCAACTAACGAAGAATGAGCAGGCGTATTGTCGTGATGATTGAAGAGCTTGGATCTTCTCTCGGTTATTGTATTCTTTCGAAAATAGAAGTGTTAAATCTGCACTCAGAAAAAAATCAATTTTAAAATCAAAAATCAGCAGTTTTTGGTTTTGAAAATTTAAAATTTCCTTAGTTATGATTAAATTAATTTTTAAAACAAAAATATTTACCTTTGTCTTAAGAAACTAAGAATTTAAATAGAAAAATTTAACTTTCTTTAAAAAAAAATTGATTATTTGCTTGCGTATGGACAGCAGTTATATAGCCTACAGTAGAGTTGACCAAAATCAGCACTTTGGCACCGTGCGACCGAGCGAGCTGACTGCGTGCTAAGCGTGCTAGAAGAGGCGGGTTGCCCTTTGCACGGGTAAAAGAGAGAAAAATTGAGCGCAGAAGCAACTCTTTCATATGCTCTGAAGGATATGTGCGAGTAATTGCAGAATTACAGAGTAAAGACCGTGCGAATAATCAAGAAGTTCATATTTTGATTAATAGGATTTCAGATTTTATGTATTTAAAACTAGTAAAAAGCAAATACCAAGAACATTAATACATTTTTTACACTTAACATGTTTGATTAATCATATTCCTCATTATTCCTATTAATCGACTAATCAGTGATTTGATTAATCAGAAAAACTGGTTAAACGATTAAGCAGTTAATTTTGAATCTGATTTATCACAAAAAGCATTACTCAATTAATCGCTCGGTCGTAGCAATAACGCAATATATTTAAAATTTGTTCTATTATCGTTACACTTAGAGAAATGTTGATGGCTATTTTTAAGAATAATTAACCAATACAATTTCCTTATTCTCTACTACAAAGGTACTCAGGTTTTTGCAGTGTTTCGGAAATTTATTCTGATAAAAAAATTGTCTTTTTATAAAAGCTTGTTTTAAAATACTTTGTGAAAATAGTGCATTTCTATATATTGACTTACAGCACTTTACCAGCATTCAATGTCGCTATAATGTAATTACTTTTTCTACTGGGCTATTGGACATACCATGGTAGAATAAGACAAGGTAGTGTTAGTAGTTAAAATTCTCTCTTGTGCTGAGTACCGCACCTGTCAAAACCAGGTTTTCAAAACAAATCAAAACAAATAAAAAAATTTGCAAATTATAATATTCTATGTGTTTGACAGCTGCGGTACCCCCCGCTCCGAGACGACACTACCTTGTTAAATATACCTTGGGACATACCAGCTTATTCCTCTTTTGAATACCGGAGAGTGATAATTAACCCTATGCTTCTAATAAAGATAAAAGTGAGCTCACGACGAAATAGTTTCGATGGCATAAAATTAAATTATGTTTTGTGTAGTAAAGGTGTTGATAAATAATTTTAAAAACTTTTTTATTACATGCATAATATACAATGCACTGCACACGTGACACCAGTCTTTAAAGTAATATAAATATAGGCTTCAAAATATTGCAGAAATTGTTTAAATGTTTTGCATGTAAAGGGTTTAACAACTACTCAACGCAAAGTCAGCCTTCCTTTCCTCTTAGTTTGATGGCAAGGGGTGCCTAAAATAGATTTGCACGTGCAGCTGCGAAAGCACGTCCCTAGCTTACAGCATAGGACGTCAGACTCTCGACATTGTCGGTCGCAGAACTTTTTTTATTTTTTTTCGGTGGGTTTTTTTTTATTTTAACATTTAAATTGTAATAAAAAAAAACAGTAGGTGTAGGTAATTGTAAGTGTAGTTTTTTAACTCAATTACGCCACTGTTCGATAATAACAGAGCTGGTGTGTAGGGAAATCGGCAGACTGGCACGCGAGTGGCCCAGGTTCAATTCCTGCGGTGGTAACTTTTAAATTGAATATAATTAAACTCTAAATATATGTACAAATATATTAAATTTGCAGGAACACAATAAATTATACTAGCTTAAATTAAAATTTTTGATTTATTTAATTTTTAAGAAAGTTTTTTTTTAATCTTAAATACTCCTTTTTGTTTAAAAAAAATTTACGTTTTCTTTCAAAGAAAGATTGCATTGTGATAAAAAAATAAGTTCTTTGGCGCCAAAACGTGTACAATTTTCTTTAAAAATTATGTATTAAATTACATTTAAAAATGTATTAAATTTTCTTTATGTCTCGTCTAAGAGACCGTCGGTTGTATGATAATGTTCGATTATACCTGTCTTATTTACATAATAAGTCTGACTCAGTCTGTATTGAAGGTACAACAAGAACAAGTGCTATGGTATCCATCCAACAAGAAGGTCTTCCTACCGACCCTGTCGAGCTGAAAATAATTTTCATTAACTTCCATGAAAGCGTCAACATTTCACCCACTGATGTTGAAAACGACCTCACGGCATTTGCATCGCATACTAGCTCAAAGTATATATGGCATTTACAAAGAGCTCGTTCTAACTTCAAAAATTTTTATTGTCCCTAACTCTCATCCTAAAGCAATGTCCGATTATCCAGCCTCCCGAAATACACTACCTTCAATTGCGTCTTTTAATATATCCTACCACAATTGTGGTGGCATGAGAGGCAAACTCAATAAACTGTTTGTTGAAGCTAAATCTTGTCATTTCAATGTTCTTGTCTTTACGGAAACGTGGTTGAATGACGCTATCAAAAATGAAGAAATTCTAGATAGCAACTGGACAATATACCGGAATGACAGAAACTATGCAAGCTGCGGCCTGTCTCGAGGAGGCGGTGTCTTAATTGCCACACATAACTCCTTATCTAGTGAATTGATTGTAACCTGCTCCTCCAAATGCTTTGAGCACAAAATAATCAAAATAAGGCTAGATCAAAAAGCTTCCGTATACATAGGTGTTATTTATATTCCTCCGAATTCAACCCACAATTCCTACAATGAATTATGTGAAATCATAACGTCAATAACAGCTGCGTTAAACGAAGATGATAGAATTATTGTTTTTGGAGACTTCAACCGTCCCAATATAACTTTTGTGCACGATGATGATGACAACCATCTCCTTCCAATTAACCTGTCCAATGCGGTCGACTTCGATTTATTAAGTACTTTTTATAGTAATGATTGTCAGCAAGTTGCTCCTGCTCCAAACCGAAACAATCGCTGGCTAGATTTGATTTTTACTAACTCATATGACGAAGTAAAGGTTAGTCCAACCTGTGAGGCTGAGCAGATATTTTCCAATACCCTCCACCATACTGCTTTTACTACTGAGTTATGTACTAACAACATAACTTTTATACAGTCATTCAATAATTCTATTGTATACGATTTCCTCAATGCCGATTACAATAACATTAAAAATGACTTAAATTGTTTGGACTGGAACCACTTGTCTGCACTAGAATTGGACGATGCTGTATCGTCTTTCTATCAAAAAGTCTTTTCTGTATTTGATACTCATGTTCCAAAAATAAAGAAAAAAAATAAACTATCGGAACCGTGGCTTGATTCAAATCTTAGAAATTTGAGAAATCAAAGAAATAAACTTTACAGAGTCATTAAAAATTGCGTCATTGTAAGTGATGAGGTAAAGGTTAGATACGAAGAGCTGTCTAAGGAGTTTTCCATTAAGTCCGAAGAGGCTTATAGGCTTTACACCAATTTAATTGGAGAAAGGATTATTGAACCCGAAAAAATTCTTCGATTTTGTAAATGTAAAACGGAAATCGACCGGATACCCAACCTTCATGTTTAAAGGCAATGTTACTTCATCTTACTCACAGGAAATTTGTAATCTCTTTGCGGATCATTTTAAAGAAGTCTTTTGTTCAACTACTTCCCAAAATCAACCTACATTTGCCAGTATAACTAGTAGACCGACATTGGTTTGTGAAATAAATATTACATGGAGTGACATAACCAATTCCATTAAAGAATTAGATTAAAATAAATCTCCAGGTCCAGACCTTATACCACCAATTTCACTTGTTCAATGTTTAGACCAATTAATTACGCCGTTACATATGATTTTTAACAAATCCTTGCATACAGGTATATTCCCAACTTTTTGGAAATCTTGTCATCTTACGCCAATTTATAAAAATGGCGACAAGAGATCAGTTGAAAATTATAGGGGTATTGCAATATTGTCAGCAATTCCAAAGCTATTTGAAAAAATTATATGTTCCAAACTCACGAGCATAATTAATCCGTGTTTAAACGAGCAGCAACATGGTTTTCGTAAAGGACGATCAACAACCACAAATCTTGCAATCATGGCATCAGACATTCTTACTAAAATGGAAAAGGGCCACCAAATAGATGCAGTCTATACAGATTTTAGTAAAGCCTTTGATCGTGTTGATCACGAAATCCTAGCTAAGAAACTAGAAAAATTTGGTATATCAGGTACTGTGCTGAAATGGCTCAAGTCTTATCTCAGTGAAAGATCCCAATATGTAAAATTTCAGGGTACTTTGTCTAAAAAGATTGTTGTCTCGTCGGGTGTACCTCAAGGTAGCCATCTTGGCCCACTTCTCTTCAACATATTTATTGCAGACATATCTGAACTTTTGCATGATGTCCCCCATCTCTTATATGCAGATGACTTAAAATTATACATTAGATCAGAAGTGGATTCAGTATTCTTACAGAATAAGCTTTTTTCTCTGGAACAGTGGTGTAGTAAAAATAAACTTTATTTAAATATAAATAAGTGCTACGTTATAAGTTTTGCCCGTAAAAACGTAATCACATATAGCAGATACATGCTAAATAAGGTAGAACTTAAAAGGGTCAACCACATAGCAGATCTTGGAATAATTCTTGATAGTAAGATGCGCTTTAACCTTCACTACGATCATATCATATCCAGGGCAAACAAAATGCTCGGATTCATAAAAAGACGTGCAAAAGAATTCAAAAACCTTTGGGTAACTAAAACCTTATGCTGCACATTAGTACGACCAATCTTAGAATACTGTTGCATAATTTGGAACCCAGCTTTTGTAGTGCATAGTGAAAGGCTAGAATCTATTCAAAGACAATTCTTGCTTTTTGCATTGAGAGACCTATACGATCCTCGTGACTATACAAATTTACCACCATACGAGAGTAGACTTAAAATCCTCAATTTAATGTCGCTGTCATCAAGGACAATATTACTTTGCTCATGCTTTACATTCGATGTTGTTACTGGTAACATCGATAGCGAATACATCTCGAGCAAGGTACTATTTAATGAACCAATAAGGCGAACAAGGTATACAAAATTGTTAAAAGAATCGCATCGCAACACTATTTACGCATTGAACGAGCCCTTAAATAGATGTTGTAAAATATTTAATAATATCAGCGAGCATTATACACCGCCAATATCGAAATTCAGATTCAAGCGTTCTCTTTCCAAATCACTTTCCTTTACATAGCTACCCCCTTATTAAACACCAATTCACTTCAGAATCTTCTCCAATTCCTTTTCACCATTCTGATCCCTTTTCTATTTCCTTGATCTAGCATTGGTATTTAGAAAAATTGTAAACCAAAAATTTTCATGTTAAATAAGTAAAACACCGCATTGTAATATTAACTCTATTCTCCCATATCCAAATGCCTCTTCTTACATTGCCGTCTACCACCCATACCTAAACAAAATTTAGTTGTTCTCCCACTCAGCTTTCCATCTTAATAATATTTTAGCATAGTATTAAAAATTAGTACATATTTTTACTATGTGTATAAAATCTGTTAGTATGTAAGCTTAGTATATAAGTTCCCCCTTCGTTCTTCTTCTAGTCTTTTCTTTTTGACGTGTTTTTGAAAATGTGTCGATTCATGTGGGCGGATTACGCCCACTGAGAATTGCATATCTTCTACACCTAAAATAAGGAAAGAGGAGAGAAAAACAAAAAATAAAAAAAATAAAAAATAAATACAACAACAACCTGTTAGAAAAATAAGTTAGAATAAGTATATTGCCTTGTTTGGCTAAATAAATAAATAAATAAATAAAATTTAGTAAATTTTAGGATGTTTTTTTCTGAGTTTGAACAAGATTGTCATGTATTTCCATTTTTGAAAAAATCCGGTTAGTTTTTATGTGAAAACATAAATGAATGAAATTTTGAGACGTCTAATAAAAGATATAGCTTGTTATGAATGTAATGTTAATAATGTTAATAATGTTAATAATGTTAATAATGTTTTTAATTTAATTTATTTTTTTCTTCTTTTTTTTTATATGCCACATCCTCAATAGCTAGGTCTTTAAGGAGGTCGATACCAATTTTTTATTTCATTCACTTACACCTGAAGAGTCAAAATTAATTTTTATTTTTTATTTTATCATGTTTAAAACTAATACTTTACTACATTCCCGTAGCCAAGGGGGATATTTTAGGGGCTCAAACCCTCTCCGAAGGCTGTAGAAAAAATGGGGGAAAAATAGAAAAGAGAATATTAAAATCAAAATGTAATATTTTATTAATTACTAGCTGAACTCCCGCCCGCTTTGCCAAGCACTTTTTTAACCGGCTTACATATATATAGCTATGTACCTATGTGTAGATGAAAGTGCCTGTGAAGTTTCTGTATTCAGAAAAGCTGGTTTGAGTCTGGCTATATGAACTGTAGCGGTAGTGCTTTTTTTTAAATTGTAAGGAATTTGGTGTTTTGTATGTCACCATCAAATTCGTAAAAATAAAACATTAGTTCGCCACCCTATGATAAGAACTTACAGAATTTTTAAGTTTTGACAACGGATGCGGTATCAGTGACCCATTTTACCTAGTGTTTGCCCCAGCACTGAATACGTAAAAGAAAACAAATTAAGCAGGAAACCTATGGTAAGAGAGCTACATCATTTTTAAATTGAAATAACGGATTCGGACTCAGCGACTAATTGTTACATAGTGTTCTCCAGCACCAAATTAGTGCAAATGAAAAAAGTGTTCAGTGATTCAGTGACCCATTTTTATCTACAGATCGCCCTAGCACCGAATTCGTCAAAAGAAAACAATTCTCTATGGAAAAAATGTCGTTACTTTTAAATTCTGAGGATGGATTCAGATACAGCCACCTACTTTTATCTTATGTTCGCCCAGCACCGAACTCGTAAAAATCATAAAAACTCGTAAAAAAAATTAGGTGGCAATCCTATAGAAAAACCACAAGATTTTGAATCCGCAACTATTTTAAAATTTAGGTGAAAAAACAGAGACATAATTTTTGAAATTCTGACAATGGATTCGGATTCAATGACCAATTTTTACCTAGTGTTCGCCCACCGAATTCGTAAAAATAAAAAATTAGGTGGCAATCCTCATTTTTTTTAGCCTTTAGCCTTCGCATCATTATTATCAACATTTTAACACAAAAATTAACTAAATTGGTTGAAAATACCGGGCAGCAGAGGGGAAAAAACGCTTTTCCCACTTTGTTTTATACAGATATCTCGAACGAATATAATTTCATAAATTGTAAAAAAAATTTTTTAAAAAAAAAACAACCGACTACAAAATCACTACAAAGTAAAAAATAATTTTAAAAATACTTTTCCTTTTAATTTCTTGGTCATATTTGATCATTTATTTAAACATATTCTTATATATGAAATCTTATTATCTTAATTTTTTTCTTATTTGTTTTATTATCATAACTATATTAATTTCTTGATGAATACAAAAGCTTTTAAGGTTGGCGCTAATATAATCAGACTTTTAATCAGAAGCGCCAACTTCAAAGCATTTGTATTCATCAAGAAATAAATACAGTTCTCGAATTCCGCCCACTTTTGTACGGGCACCTCCATGCTTATGATATCTATCTGTTCCCCAAAAATTATGGCAATCAGGCAATCAGGTTTAGGAGTTATCGATGTACATACATTTAAAAAAAAAAAAAAAAAAAAAAAATAAAAAAAAAAAAAAAAAAAAAAACAGAGAAACCGACGAACTTGAGAACCTCCTCCTTTTTGAAGTCGGTTAAAAAGCAGCTTGATATTTTTATGCAATTTCTAAATTTATTACACTCCAATTCTTTGAGAAAATATTCGTTTGATCTTTTTCGTTTCGTTTTTTATTTTAAAATTGTAATATGTATTCGAATATTACAGTTTGTATTTTCACGGAATTAAAAACAATTTTGGGGTATTTCACTGGATCGGACAACTAAAATTTTGCCGATTTAATTTTGTTCCTGATCTTCTTCTTCTTCTTACCTCTCTCCAGCCTGTGTACAAACAAATTTTGAAGTTGAAAAAATTTGATTTGGTTGTTACGGCTCTATTGGTCTTAATGTGATAAATGAAAATACACAAGAATATTTATTTCATTATTTTCCCGACGTTTCGGTAGTGTCTTTCTACCTTCTTCAGGGGGGTGAGTTTTATTGAATCTTTAATAAATGTAAATATTCAATTAATTAGAAAATATCACATTAAGACCATGCAATAACAATAGAGTTCAGCTACTACAGCTATATCGCACTTCCTCAGCATTAACCCATCTAAAGCCACTACCCAGTAATCATTGAAAAATATCAATGTTATGGGTACCCGTGACCACAAACAAGTTAATGTGGGAAAAATTTACCCACCAATAAATGGGTTGGGCTCAGGGACAACACAAGACGTAACAACTAACCATGCGTATATATAGATCTAATTACACAACTAATTTTAATCTACTTTTGAGTTAACCTATTGACAAATTAACATCAAAAACGCTACAATTGTTAACAAAGGAACTCATGCGACTTAAAGGAGCAGTAGCCATATAATTTGTTCTACTAAATGGCAAATAAATTAAGTTGTTAGCGTTTCTACTGCTTCTACGGTTAGTGTTAAAATTTATGTGAGAAAGAAGTTCTGGAGAATCGAATACACCTGTAATGAGCTGGTGTAAATATACGATATCTGCCGATTTCCTTCGATCACCTAAAGACTGCATTTTTAATAGTTTTAAACGATCCTCATAAGGAGGAAGGTCTAATATGTCAGTTCCACTTAAGCCCCTTAGAGCAAACTGAACAAAACGTTTTTGGATTCTTTCTATTCGATCAACATTCACATTGTAACTTGGGGACCAAACTTGACTTGCATACTCTAAGTGAGGACGCACGATTGCATAATACAACGTTGTAGTTGTAATCATGCTATTAAATTCTTTGGCCCAGCGTTTTACAAAACCAAGCATTGAAGATGCTTTTTTACAAATATTATCAATATGAATGTTAAACGATAGCTTAGAATCCATGCATATACCTAGGTCTTTGACGGTGTCTACACGACTCAAGGCAGTATCTTTAATCTTATAATCAAAAATAAAAATATTCCTTTTTCGCGAAAAGGTCATAGTTTGGCATTTATCTGGATTTAAAAACATATTATTTTTAGAACACCAAACTTCAAAGGATTTTAGATGAGACTGGAGTAGATCTGAATTATCTCTAGAATTAATCGTTCTGTATATTTTCATATCATCGGCATAAATAAGCAGATGAGAGTGTTCAATGACGCGAGTTACATCATTGATAGCTAAAATAAACAGAAGAGGACCAAGGTGACTACCCTGAGGAACACCTGATCCAGCAATAAATTCAGAAGACAATGCGCCTCGGAAACGTATTTGATAAGATCGCTCCACCAAATACGATTTAATCCAGTTCACAAAATATTGTGGAAATCCCATTAACTCAAGTTTAAATAAGATTAGATTGTGTGGTAGCTTATCAAATGCCTTACTAAAGTCAGTGTAAACACAATCGACCTGGTTACCAGAATCAATAGAATTTAACCAATAGACCCGTAACAACCAAATCAACAGCAATTCAGCATTGGTCACAACAAAAACTTCAAATTGAAAAAATTTTATTTTTAATTTTTTTTTTTTTAAATAATATCGAATTGTCTGAACGTGTCTGAATGCATCAACCTGGGTATACCAGACTGCGATATCTACTGGAGCTGCCATGCGGAGAAGCGCGAATTCGGATGTGGATTCGTCGTAAGCCGAAAACTACGCCACCTTGTTTCCCGGTTCACACCTGTGAACGAAAGATTGGCCACGATCCGCATCAAAGGCAAAATTTTTCTTCATCAGCCTTATTTGCGCGCACGCCCCGAAGGAGGAAAAGGACGAAGCCATCAAGTACGCTTTCTACGCTAGTCTTGAGGACGTATACGACCACCTTCCGCTCCATGACGTGGAAATAGTCCTCGGCGATTTTAATGCGAAAGTCGGAAGGGAAGGCTTCTTTGGCCCCGCTGTCGGTCAGTTCAGTCTTCATGAGACTGCCACGAACAACGATCGAAGACTGATCGACTTCGCCGCGGCGCGAAACATGGTAGCTGGTAGCACCAGTTTTAAACACCTTGACATCCACAAGGCAACCTGGCTGTCCCCGAATCAATAGACGCGAAACCAAATTGATCATGTTGTAATCAACGGAAGGCATGCCTCTAGAGTTCTAGATGTGCGTACATTTCGGGGAGTCCACATTGACTCCGACCACTATCTTGTTGCAGCCAAGATCCGCATGCGATTGTGCAATGCGAAGAACATACGCACAGGAATGCAACGAAAGCTTTGACGTCAACACTCGATCACTCAAACATGTTTGTTCGATCACACGAACTCAAACTTAAATTGACACAAAAGATCCGTTCGCCAGTATTGTGCTGATTTGATTCAACGCTGAACTTTGTTGAATGAGTTGAGTCGAGTAAGAATTCCAGTGAATGATTTAATCAAGCAAAAAGTGAGATTTGCAGTTCTCTGATACCCACTCCATGCACGCTGCCACTGAAGAAGTAATTGGTTTCCGGCACCCGACACCTCGCAACCAATGGTATGATCAAGAGTGTCGCTTCGCGACAGCCGTAAAAAACGCCGCTTATAGAAAAACACTGCAATCAGCTGCAACACGAGCCGTGCGAGAAACACACCGAGAAAAGAGGAAGGAACAGGGTCGCCTTTTGAGACTCAAGAAAAGAGAGCAGGAAAAGCGTGAGCGTGAGGGACTAGAGGTATAACAAGCCAGAAGGATGCACTAAAATTCTTTTAACAGGTAAAGCGTCTAACCCAAGGTTTCAAGCCCGGAGCATCCACTTGTAGAGATGCTCCAGATCAAAATGGAGATCTGGTTACAGATACGCAGTGTGAGCTGAGATTGTGGAGACGGCACTTCTCCAATTTACTTACTGGCGACGATTCGACCAATGCCGCCCATGGAGAGCGCAGTTCAGTGCCACCAATCAACGATGACGGAGTGGAAGTATCACCACCTAGCCATGAAGAGGTTCGAGTTGCTATCCAACGACTCAAAAACAATATAGCAGCGGGTGCTGACGGCCTGTCAGCTGAATTTTTTAAAACTGGCGGCGATGAATTGATAAGGCGCATCAGCTCATCAGCAAAATATGGCTAGCGGAAAGCATGCCCGACGATTGGAATCTCAGCGTACTTTGCCCTATACTTTAGAAAGGAGACCCAACAATCTGCGCCAACTATCGAGGTATCAGTCTTATTTCCATCGCATATAAGGTTCTGTCAAGCGTTCTGTTTGAAAGATTAAAGCCGATTACAAAAAAAATTATGGGACCTTATCAGTGTGGATTTCGACCTGGTATGTCCACCATAGACCAGATTTCCACGCTACGACAAGTCCTGGAAAAAACTCAAGAAAATCAAATTGACACACATCATCTCTTTGTCGATTACAAAACTGCGTTCGATAGCCCGAGAAGGGATTGCCTATACACAACAATGTCTGAGTTTGGTAAACCTGCAAAGTTGATTAGACTTTGCAGGATGACGTTGAGCAACTCATGCAGCTCCGTTGAGGTAGGAAATGACCTCTCCGAAACCTTTAATACCGAAAGAGATTTCAGGCAAGGCAATCCACTGCCTTGCGATTTCTTCAACATCATTATGGAGGGGATCGTACGAAAGGCCGGTGTGCATCGTAATGGCACCATTTTCTACAAAGGTGTCCAGCTCCTTGTGTACTCGGATGATATTATTATTGTTGGCAGAACCAAGAGAGATGTTACCGCTGCTTTCACCGCTATAGAAAAAGAATCAGCCAAAGTGGGTTTGACTATGAATGAGGGTAAGACAAAGTAAATGCTGTCTACAAACAAGGGAGCGCGGCGTTTAGACTCCCCCGTTTCATCCGGCAGCTATAACTTTGAAGTAGTCAAGGAGTTCGTATACCTTGGCACCGCCATTAATACCAACAACGAAATCGGCCTGGAGAAAAAGTGAAGAACAATAATTGCTAATAGGTGCTGCTACGGGCTCAGTAAGCAACTAAGTTCCAGAGCCCTCTCTCGATCGACAAAACTAACACTCTACATACAAGACGCTCGTTCTACCTGTGCTGCTTTATGGCGCTGAGGCATGGGTAGTTTCGCAAACTGACGCAGCCGCTTTGGAGGTGTTCGAGAGAAAGATCCTCGCAAAATCTTCGGTCCTGTTCGAGTCGGCGATGACTATCGCATCCGAATGAACCACGAGCTGTATGAGCTCTACGAAGACGTTGACGTAGTTCGGCATATAACTGTGCAGCGACTACGCTGGCTGGGTCATGTCCAGCGAGGCGAGGGTCGCTGGTCAAAGACGACGAGGGAGACCATGCCTCCGATGGATGGACCAGGCTGAGGAAGCCCTAACCGCACCGTATCCGATTGGAGAAGGCGCGCGAAAAGCAGAGGCGCCTGGTGAGAGCTGATGAGGTCGGCCGAAACCCGGACACGGATTGTTACGGCCACCTAAGTAAGTAAGTATATAATTACTTAAAGGTAGCCTTGAGAACTACCTATTTTCTCAAAGCATCGACCAACACTTGTCGAAATCAATACAAAATTTAATTTTTCATCTGTTTTGCTGCTAGCTCGTTTTCACAAATGCTGGTTGACAAAAAAACTGTGACTCCTACCTCGTAAGTTATAATACCACGATATCAAATTAAATAAACATAAATAAATAGCAACAAAAAATATTTTTAACAAGTTAAGGTTGGCGCTGTCAGCTCAAAAGTCGTGCAACAGCTACGTAGCAAATTTTCCGCTGAATGCAGCCAATAATTAAACGCAGCTAATAACGAACGCTCTCTTGGCATTTTTTTTTTAACAGATGGTGATATGCCAACGAACTTTCCCTTCTACTTGGGTTCTTGTATCATGATATGACACTATGTATTTCCAAAAATGATGACACATTCGCATTATCATATTACTTTTGTCCCACCCTGTATTTTACTTTAGTTATACCTAAATAAAAAGTGTAGGTAAATCCATTCAAACAGTTATTTGATTTTTGATTTGATTGGAACCGTTATTGATTTTTTTTTAAATTAAATGCTTCAAAGGAATCCAGTTTGTGATTGTGATTGTAATTGACAGGTAGACAGACAAAACAAATGATCAAGAACTGAACCTACAAAGTTCATGACGACTCTAAACGGCTTATAACTCGGCTTAACTCTGTTAGTTATATCTTTGATCTAAATTTTTGGTCTGCAGAGAAAAATTTAGTTCAATTGAAAAAACTGTCCTTTGTCAGATGAGATATAAACGAAGGATAGAATTTTATCCGGTATCTATATACAATATCTGTTGAAAATATGCATCCCAGGTCCGTAGCGTTATAGCATGTTCACACAGAGAGTTTAGTTTGAGTTCAATTTAAGCTGTTCGCACAGAGATGTGTCAACAGAATTGAGTTCAGTTGAGTTTGATATATCGCAGAAAAAGTTCAATACTCTGTAAGTACAGTACGGTCTAAAAATTTGCATCTGATCTTAGCTTTTTTTCAGAACATTAGCATACTTTTAGGCATTTCTCAAATTGAGTTTCGATAAACTCTGAAAGCAAACTGAGTTCAGTTGAGCTCAATCCAGCAAAATTGTACTGGAAACTCTAGAGCTTATATTGAGTTCAGCGACAAAACTCAACTTTGTACTGGCAGCTCAAACTAAACTCTCTGTGTGAACATGCCATTAGGCTAACCACAGAACTGGCCTCAAACAGTTTCAAATAAACTTGCTCGAAGGCCGTAGAGTGACGGCAGGCAGACCAAAGCAGGTGCCGCTACAAAACTGGCTGGTCTGGTTTCTCGCAGCTGATTATGTGCAATTTTTTTTTTATTGTCTGAAGGAAAATGATTTTTTAATTGCAATTTTAACCCAGGAAAGCAATTATATTATTCAATAAGTGTAATTTGAACGTTTTTTACTCATTGCATTTTGTTTTTCTTGCTTAAACAAGCAAGAAAGTTACATCAAAAACTTCTGCAAAAACGAAGCGTTTGGCGAAACACACACACATATATCACCTGCGTCCGCGACGGCGCACGTGTTTATATTATGATGTACACACAAAAGCAAAAACATGCAAATAGTACAACAAGGCAGCGAACATGAGGATTGTATTTGTTCTTGCGCATGCATTTGTTGTTGTATAAGTGCGTCACATGTTTGGTTGACGTCGATCGAGATCTATGTTATTGTTGTTGATGTATACGAAACCAACATTCTTACAACAGCAGCAGATGATTCGTAGCATGATAGAGTGTGAGGTGGCGGACATAGTGAGCGCTTATTGCTGAGCCGAGCCGTAAAACACAAAGAAAGAAACCAAGTCATGCATCTCTTTTGCTCCAATTTGTTTTTGTCTCGGCTCAGCAATTTGCGTTCATTATGGTCGCAGCCTAAGGTTATTAACATAGTGAACGCCGGTTCAGGCAGGCAGGCAAATCAGATCAGATTTTTACATAGGAGCAATAAAGAAAGCAAGTCATGCATCTCTTTTGCTCTAATGGGTTTTTTTGATCTGATCTGCCTGCCTGTCTGAACCGGCTAGCCCAAGGTCAGATCGGATCAAAAAACACGCAAAAGAGATGCATGACTTGGTTTCTTTATTGCTCCAATGTGAAAATGCGATCTGATCGGCCTGCCTGTCTGAACCGGCGTTTTTGAAAAGCTTTCTTAGTTTGCTTTATAAGCTGTTATATTAAAGGTATATAATTTCCTAGAGGAATAGCTGTCAAAGCTGCGTACTTTGGAATCGGATCTACGTTTACAAATCATGGAAATTTATTTTCAAAACTCACGTTCTGTGCAAATAACTTACAGAGCACGTCGCCTACATCATGATGCGTATAAGCGTCAATTTGAGCAGGTTTTACGCAAAACGGTGAATCCATTTATGCCTACGTTTACTCTTATGGACTATATTCATCCATTACAGTAAAACCCGCTTAAGTACCTCGTCATTTTAAGGTACTTCAGCGGGTTGGGTACTTAAGAGAGTAAACATTCATCAATTTTCGTGAAAAATGCCCGAAAATTTTGGATACTAAAGCGGGTTAGGTACTTAAAGGGAGAGGTACTTAAGCGGGTTTCACTGTACTAGCTCATTCTGTACATACGCTGTAAGGGTGAGTGTAACCGAGGACCCCAATTTTCGATTCGATTCCATTCTCAACAATTCGGCCTTTGCCCGTCCAATACGTGGAAAATTTTGAGGAAAGACCTTGGACCACACCCTTACAAAACCCATCTGGCGCAGAAATTATAGATATCAGACATTTGATTGCGTCGTACATTCGGTAAATGGACTGAAATTCAATTGGAAGTCAAACCGCATTTTTATCGTGACTTCATCTTCAGCTATGGACACATCAGTGAGTTAACGGATACATAAATAAGCAAAATTGCCGTATTTGAAGTGAGAACAATCGTAAAGAGACTCTCCACGTTCACTTGCATCCAGATAAAGTTACTGTCTGGTGTCCTTCATTGGTCAAAACTGAAGCCTACCGTCAATTGTGAGCACGCTGCAGGCAAATTATTTGCGAGTCATTTTGGTTCCACACGTCAATATTAAACGTCTAAGTGCCAAATGGTTGCAGCAGGATGGCGCAACAAACCATACAGCGCGTGAAACCATCACTTTATTGAGACGAACTTTTGGTGGCAGAATCACAACAAGAAATGGGACCCTATCAATTTGCCACCTAGGTCTTGTGATTTGACTATGTTAGACTACATTTGTGAGAATACGTCAAGTCACTGGTCTACATATGTTGATAAACGAACTACGACTAAGCAGTTGAAAACCAACATTCGGCGCGTTATTGGCGAGATAAGGTCGGCTATGCTGAGAAAGTGGTGCAAAATTGGACCTACAGGATGGTCTTCATAAGACGCACATGCGGTGGCCATATGCCCGAAATTATGTTCAAACAGTAAATGTCATAAAACTTGCGAACTTGCGAATTTTTCTGTATTATATGAATAAAGAGTTGTGCGCCTTTAAAAAAAAAAACCCTTTATTTATATTTTAAACTTTGTATTGCATTATTCATAAATATAACTTTGATTTAACATTTTTTATTTTCAAGACTTCACTTCACACTCTATCTACAAAGCAGGCACAACTCAAAAATTTACAAATTTTTACATTTTAATGCTAAACTATTCGTAGTGACTACCTCCATCGACTATCAAAATTGTGCACTCATCTTCTTACTCTTTAATTAAAAAAAAAAATTCATTTTGTCTCTTTGTTTTGTATGGAGTTCTGTGAAACAAAAAATAGTTTTTTGCGTCTCCTGAAATTTTTAAAATTTTGAGTTGTTCTCTTTTGTAGATAGGGTGCAACTTATTCTTCATGCAATTCATACAAACCATAAGATAAGTTGCATAACAGATTATATAATAATAATATAGATTATACTAGCAGGCCACAGTGATCTGCGGCTTCGCTACGAACTATTTTTTATCAATAAAGAGAGTTTTATCAATAAACAGCGTTTTTGCTACTATTCGAATGAGTGTCGAAAGAGAGTTAGAGCGCAAAAACTTAATTTAAAGAAATTCTAAGCACGCTAAAGGTGTTCAGTCAATCGGCTTGTGTTTAGAAATAAACAAATTTTGATCGCTCTACAATATGTTTATCCGCTCTCACTGTTCTTTGGCAGTTTTTATTGAAAGCAATAAAAACTTTTTAACTCCTTTCAAACGATCACCGTGGGACATCAGCCCTTAAGACAATGCATGTCAAAGGACATGCATTTGTAGCTCAGCACTGCATTTATATGTATCCCTCTTGACGCCTTGCGCAAGGCTCATCTGTTTTTTATGTTGTGCTGTGCTAGCTGAACTATAAAAGAGAAGAGCGGCGAAGAACATGGAGTTTATTGAAGTTCTCACAACACAAACACGTGAAAAGAAAACGATCAAGCAATTCGTAGCATCGGGGATGATTTCCTAAAAAACTTCACACTTAAATTAAACATACTTATTACTAAAAGTTTGAAAAAAAATGACACCTAACTTATTAAAAAAAAATCTATCCAGTACTTTTGGCGTTTACCAGGAAACAAAAATTTGCATTTAAATTTTATATAATAGTATAGATATAGATAAAGAAGTATAGATATAGATATAATTAATTTTTAACTAAAATAAAGTAGCTTCATTTACAACTTTGTTTTTTTTTAAATATTTTAGCTCAACTGGGTCTGTGATAAGGCTTACCAATCGGCAGTGGGTCAGTCGCTGTTTTTCATTGGCTCCGTCTTTGGCACAATATTATTTGGCTTTATGGCGGATAAATTTGGACGCTTGCCTGCCTTATTAGCTTCCTCCATTACCGGTGGATTGGGTGACTTTATAACCTCATTTATACGCACACTGCCAGCCTTTGCAGCCAGCCGTTTTATAGCTGGACTTTCCACCGACACTATGTTCTACATGATGTACATTATGGGTAAGCAAAAGAGATCGTTGAGGGAGCAAAGTACTAAAAAATATTATTTATTCCCATTCAGTGTTCGAGTATCTAAGCCCATCACGTCGCACATTTGGTCTCAATGCGGTACAATTGGTTTTCTATACTTTTGGTGTATTTATAGCACCCTGGCTAGCCATATGGCTAGGCAACTGGCGTAATTATTTGCTATTAGCTTCCTTACCAATATTGGGCACTCTATTCTATCCCATCTTTCTTTGTGAGAGTGCTCAATGGCTGATTACCAAGGGGAATATACAGGGGGCAATCAAGTGTCTGAAATATGTGGCAAAAGTAAATAAAAATAAAGTTGAAGAAGAAGTTTATCAACAATTTGAAGAGCACTACCAGATGAAAATCTCCGAAGAAAAAAAGTTGTCTGACACTAAAGAGAACTTTTTGGGCATGTTTCGCACGCCGAATCTGCGCAAGTACACCATCATTTTGCTAATCAAATCGTGAGTGACTATCTTGACTTAAGCTTAAAAAATTTTTTATTGTTCTAAATAATACAAATGTTTTCATCCCGCAGCATGATCATCACACTTACCTTTGATATTGTGGGCCGCAATATGGAGGGCCTCGGCATTTCACCATTTAAGCTTTTCTCTTTCTCATCATTGACTTATATACCGGCGGGTCTTACGATTATCTGGCTGCAGCGCTATGTCGGACGCAAGGGCATGGCTTGTGGTTCACTGTTTGTTGGTGGCATTATTACCGCCATCACTGGTTTCATGATCGCCTTCTTGGATCATGAGGAATATGGTACATTTTTGGCACTGATGGTTGCTCTAGGGCGCTATGGTAGTATTGTAGCCTACGATGCGGAGGCGCAGTATGCGGCCGAAATTATACCGACTTCGGTGCGTGGACAAGGTGTGGCAAATGTGCATGTTATCGGCTATGCGTTCAATTTTCTGAGCGCCTACATAATATTTCTGGGCACTTATTTTAAGCCGGCGCCATCGATATTTATTAGCTTTATTATGCTTTTAGGCGCGGGCTTATGTTTAGCCTTGCCGGAGACTATGGATAGGTGGGTACCAGCTGTTTTTTTGAAGATATCGTTAAAAATTGACAATAAAACAATTCTTTCTAGGAAACTGCCGGAGACCTTAGCTGATGGTGAGGAATTTGGCAAGGACGAAAAGTGGACTTACTTTACATGCTTAGGAAGCAAGGAACCCGATGTGGAAATAACAAAACTATGATGTATTAGCTTTAAGATTTAGGTTTAATTTGAAAAGAAACAGTGATTTTTTTTTTTTTTTTTTGTATATTTATTTGATAAGAAGATTATTAATGATTAAGGCGAGTACAATGTACTTATTCTGAGAACTGAATATAAAAGTGGTATTTTTATTTTCGTATCACGAAAGATAGAATATACAATTTTTCTGACATTTATGCCTTGAACTGGTTAAATCAGGCTCTTTTGAAAGCCGTCACTAATTTTGCAACATCTGCATACGATTGTTTCAGACACAGCTTAAAAAATGCGTTGGTTTCATACAGTAAAGAAAAAAAGAAATGGCAATTTCAGCCCTTGAAAGGACTTTGACCGCGCTTCTTATGAACAATAGTGTTGTGCATGTTGTGAAATGTTTGAACACAAATGATCGAGTACTGGACCTACAAGCTTTATGCCGACTCCGAACAGCTCATGTTCTCAAGAAGCTTTTCATGACAGTTTTTACTCTCTGAGATTTGCCATTGTCTGCAGAGAGGGGACGGCTGAACAGAAAAATGAGTTCAATTGAAAAACATTCTGTGTCCGATGAGATTTGAACCTAGGTTCTAACACATACAAGCGTTATACCAGTATGCCACGGCCGACACAATTCATATGAAGTTTAAAAATTAATTTTTGCTCTCCTGAACAATTTTTAAAATGGAGATACAAAAAATGTGTAGTAGAACAGTGTGACAAAAAAAAAACTAGGAATATCTACTTGTTAGTAGATAAAAACAAAATTATAAGATATATAACGAAAAATTTGTCTTTTTTCTAGCCTAAGAAACCGATTCATTATGCTTATGTGCTGTATATACCGACTGTAGTGAACACCTAACAGTAACTATTAATTAAAGCACCTTTAAAAAAAATCGTTTAAAACATTTAAGTAACACCTTGTGCCTGAAGCTAATATCACAACCATTAAATTTAATCAAAAGCTTTGGCAAAGTTTTCACCGCAACCAATGATGGCAAAAATATTTCCTATTCATTAAGGGGGGATAAGGTATTATTTTTTAGAACTTTTGTGTTCTTAAATTCTTGAGTCAATTGGAGTAAAACTAATGGAGATATAGAGTTGTTAGTCTAAATCTCTCCTGCCCGGTTTCGCGCTGCAGCGGACAGCTACCTGACAGCGCGAACAAAAGGAAATTTTCTTAGGAATCTCTAGCAGCTGCTTCGTTCTTTTTGTCGAATTCCCACCCAATCCTTCCTTAACTAAAAGGGTGTTTGTATGCGAATACTTGTACCTGTGCCACTGTTGCCAGATCAGCGGATTTTGATGTCATTTGGCAGGAATTCTCAAAAATCCTTTGGCGGAATTTTAGACTTATTCAGGCCTCTCATAAATTATTTTTCACCAAAAATCGAAAAAGTGAATTTCCGTTTTTAAGAAAGCCGGTAAAACTTAATTTTTTACGGGCGAAAAAATTACTCATGATCAGCGGCGGATCTAGCGAAATATAGCTCGAAGAACTAAAAACTTTTTCAAAACGAGAAAACATTAAATTAATTATAAAAATTAAAACTTTAAGAGGGGGTCTTGGATCGAAATTTTTTTCCAAGATATATTTTCTGAATCGATTTAGCCCATCTGTTTGTTCGTCTGTGGACACGATTACAGCCATAATTTTAAAGCTATATTAGCTAAATATAAGCTTTTCTCTAAAAAATACAGATCATATTCGAAAATGAGTCAAATCGGATGAAAACCACGCCTTACAAAGTGTTTTTATTTTAACTGTAAAATCACTTAAAAATCCACAAAAAATAAAAAATGACTTGAAGTTTTGCACAAAAGCTTCGATATTTAAAATAAACCATCACAAAACCTTTCATTAGAAGTGACGTCATCAAAATAGAAAAACCTTCGTAAATATATAAAACTGAATGTCATCGTGTCTGTATGTACCCACATTCCACAAACATCGCTTTTCCCACCTACACCAAATTTTGCACATATTTTCTTCGTTTTAATGTGAATTTATACTATAAAAGTGGGCGTGGCATTTTACTTTTAATCGAAATTCTTATGCACCATGTGTCTGACTTTAACAAAATTTTGCACATATAATCCTTGGTAATTATTAATTTGAGCAGTGTTAAGTTTATAACATTGGGTAGTACTAGACAAGAGGCGTGGCACTTTATTTTCAATCTAATTCTATCTACACCGTTTGTCCGATTTCAACCAAATTCCTCACATATATTCTTTAGAATAATGAGCAGTTTTTAGTCTAAAAAAAGTGGGTGAGATTGGTCAAGAGAACGTGTCAATTTAATTCTAATCGAACTCCCTCTACACCGTTTTTCCGATTTAAGCCAAATTTTACACATATATTATTTGACAGTATCGCGGGCACGATTGCCAGTCAAAATTCGGAAAAATTCCCACATTACCATAAATTAAAAACCACCAAAATTACCAGGGTCAAAACAAACAAAAAAATTCCCACCGCAATTAAAAAATACCACACTGAACTCCCACGCTAAGTAAAAAATACCACGCTGAATTTAAAAATACCATGGGAATTACAAAAAAAAAAACCCAAGGGCAATTAAAAACTACCACGAATGGGATTTTTCCCACATAACTGGCATTCTTGGTCGCGGGTGCGGACAAAAGTCGAAAAATATTTTTTAAGTAAGTAAGTAATTTAAGTAAGTATGCAGAAATACAGACAAGAGTCTTATTATTTAAGGTCTTGAAGTTTTTAACAATATCTCTGTGGCTCTGAAATGTGATGCAATTTCATTTTTCAAAGCTTATTTCTCTGGATTTCAAAACACATCTTTCAATTTCAGTATTATGAATATACAGTATTATTTTTACATATATTTCACATTATATAGCTTAAATTTTTTTATTAAAAGTGGTAGGAAGAAAGAAAAAGCTGTACTATCAGAAAAAGTCTGTATAACCTAAAAAACACAAATGTAAGTTTCTTAGAAAGGTAAAACAATTTTTTTTAATGAATTTAAAAAAAAACGTTTTTTTAATTTTTTTTTTTTATCTTTTAGTATGTTTTTAATTAAAGCTTTTTCACTATTTAATAAAAAGCTTTTGCTGTGGCAGCCCAATAATAAGGATGTTATGAGCCGTTTTCTGGAGCATGTTTTTTTCCAAGATGCGTAAATTTGTATGGGGAAAATTGCAAAAATTTCCAAAAAAACCATATTTTTCCGTCCAAAAAATTTGACTAACGTATGCGGAATGAAATATGGACAAATTTAAAAACTGTATTAAAAAAAGCTTAAGTATATAATTTGATAAATTTTATTTTAAATTAAACTTATAGATTTATAGTTAATGCAGAAAAAAATTGCGCCCAATGAGTGCAGGCAATTTAGAGACACTTTTGCCATTGGATCTGTAAGTACCGAAGTTGGCACTTTGATAAGCGCCGTTTTTATTTTGGCTTTCAAATTTTTCATAGTTTTGGCCCGAAATATATTGCTATATATTCTCCAATTAATATTAGCCCAAAACTCTTCGATTGGACGAAGTTTTCTCAAGTTGGTAGGGTTGTTCTTCTTATATACATAAGGTATCGGAGCCTATCCATAGCTTCTAAGCTCTGTTGACAGTAATGGCTAGATACAAGGTCAGGCCAAAACACTATATTTATATTGTTGTGTTTGCTTCTTATAAAGTCAGCTACTTTTAGCAAACAGAAGTTGACATACCGTTCATTATTAACGGCTAAGCCCGACTCAAAAAACAGGCTCAAACATACCCAAAACACTTATTGCGAGCCTTTTGGTAACTTACAAAGTTCCAAATATTTCATATTGTCTTCTACTTGCTTGTTGCGGTCAAAACAGTGCTGTCCTTGGCACTCATTACCATCGAATGTGAAATATGACTCGTCATCCATAATCCAAAAAATATTTTTAACCAAATTTGTCAAACGTACTTTTTGGACACATTTTTGAGCTTCCGACACCATTGGCTTGCTTTTTCGTGACCTTTTTTGGATTCCCATTGATAGAAGATACTTCTTCAGTGCTTTGCCATCACATTGAAATTTTTTTTCCAACTCTCTGTACGATTTTGCCACTCTTCCATCATTTATTCGCCTTAGCTAAGACCTTGTCGCAGAATCATATAATGTGAATCTTTTACCAGAGCCAGCTTTTTTCCATGGGGTCTTTCTGAGAGCATACGTTGCCAAAATGTTGTAGATGGTTGGACGATTGATTCTTTCTTCAACAATATGAGAAAAAATATCCGCTTTTGTCCAATCAGAATAAGATTAACAAAAAAAAAATACAATTCTCTTGCTTTTCTTTTTTCGACATTTTGAATGCACCTAAGAAGTTACCAGCATAAAATTTGAACTGCTTGTCAATATCACATTGGTCTCTCATATAGTTATCGATAAATACGCATCATTTCAGTTATTGATGTTTTCACAAGGTTCAAAAAGTTGCCCGATTTCATTCCGCATACGTTACGGCAACTCAAAAAGAAAGCAAAAATGGGCAATTTTCTGGAACATGGCTTTGACTGAAATGCTCAACAAATTCATACTGCACGATATGTGATTTCGTCAAAACCTGCCAAATTTATGTTGATGTACTTTTTTCGTAGCGTATGAAATATTATTTAAAAAGTTTTTGAATCATTTTGAATTATGAATGAAATATTATGTTAATGTTACTGAAAAGTTATATTCAACGTTATTTGAGTGTTGCTTGAGTGTTATTGGAATGCTATATGAATGTTTAGAATTTTGTTGAAATGTTGTTGGAGTGTAATTGGATAAATCTTCGGTTGGTCTTAAATAAATAAAAAATTTTTCAGTAATAAATAAATTATTTTAAGAGATAACTTTATAGTGTAAAGTTTCGTTAAAAATATTTTATTTTTTAATGATGTAATAATGTAATTCATACAGTTTTTGAAAGTTTCGGTCATATGGGCGGTTGGCGTATTAGTCGGCGGATTTGATTTATTTTTACGCAAACTTTTTTTTTGCTATAAAATAATTATGGGTATAATATTTTATTGATCTGGGATCATTTTTTGGGAAAATATACCAGATTACCGAATTCGGTTATATGGGAGATAAGCATTATAGTCCACCGACTTGGTTCTTTTTTACACCATTTATTTTCAGTGGCAAAAAAACTATGTCTGCAATTTTTTTATTGTTCGGGGATAATTTTTTGGGGAAGTATACCAGATTACCGATTTCGATTATATGAGTGGTAGGCGTATTTGTCAGCCAATTTGATTCATTTTTACACCAACTGTTTTTAGTTATAAAATAATAATGGGTATAAAATTTTATTGATCCGCGATAATTTTTTGAATACAAACTAGCTGAATACTCGGCTTAACTCGGGAGTTGATATAAATAATTTTCGATTTCATTCGTCCATTTGAAAAAACTTTTCACAAACTTTAGAAGGAATTTTGTGTGCATCTTTCCAACCGGTAACTTCGGCGTAATGAGCATAATATAGCTTCAGCATCTGAAAATTATAAGAAAAAGTTAGGGAAATCGTTATTTGACTGTGCATACCGCCACTTGCTAAAATATATTTTTAAGTTTTATATTGTTTTCGATAGATTGCACATTTTTTAAAGAAATCGGAGCAGAAACCAATTTTTGGCAATTTGCGAGGAAACTGGGCAAAAATTAAATAAGCATTGAAAAAACATATTGAAATCTCAAAACAACGCCAACTTACGACGCAACTGACTAGCGCATGTGTTGATGCGTACTCAAATACCACAGAACTCGGCATCAGCTGTCCTGATCTGCGAAAAAAGAAAGTGGAATATAAATACACATAAAGAAGAAAAGAAGATACTTATTACCCTTCGCGCTTTGCTACGCCTTACTATATTTTGTAGTACAGCGCACTCTGGGGTTCAAGATAAAGCAAAATACATAGCGCCAAAGGACTCACCGCACCCGAAAACCACTTATAATTATCATACTTATCGGATGAGTTGTTTTGAGTTTTTTTCGGAATTTATACAACAGCGCCCTCTGGTTTTCGTAAAAAAAAAAACAACGCCAAAGCCCTTTCCATACTCAATAATCAAATCCTATATATCCGATATACAATTTTTTATCTAAATCGGATGAGCGCCTTTTGAGTGTTTCACGGTTTCTTAAGTGATTTGTACTACAACACCATCTGGTGTTTAAGATAGCGCAGAAAAAAGTCCAAGATGCCCACCGTATCCGAAAACTCCTATGTAAAAATTTTCACGCAAATCGAATGTACAGCTAGGAGTTTTTCGAGATTTTTAAAATATTCGTTCTGCAGTGCCCTCTGTTGTTCAATAAACAACAAAATAGATAAGTCATAAGAACTACCGTACCCGAAACCCCTAAATACAAATTTTCATATAAATCGGATGAATGATTTTGGAGATAAACTGTAATAACAAAATTCTTTGAACCCGATCGCAGCACCACCTAACGGGTCCAATTGCGAATCAACCATCCACGGGATCCACCTTAACACATACAAAAAATTTCATCAAAACTGGTGCAGTCGTTTAGGAATAGTTTAATAACATACACACGTACAAATTGTGCAATAGCGCCCTCTACTTTTCGAGACAGAGCAAAAGAGATAACGCTAAAACAGTTGCCGTACACGAAAATCCTTTAATAAAATTTTTCATCCAAACCGGATGAGCGGCTTTTTACTTTTAACGATTTCCTAAAATATTTGTACTACAGTGCCCCCTGGTGTTCGATAAAGTACAAAAAAGATAAGTCCAAAACAGTCACCATGTTAGAAAACCCCTTTATACCAATTTTCATGTAAAGCGGATAAACAGCTTAGAAGTTTTTTAAAATATTTGTACACAGCGCCCTATGGTGTTTATGATAGAACAGAGTAGATAAGTCATAAAAACTCACCGTATCCGAAAACCTCCATATACAAATTTTCATGCAAATCGGATGAACGGCTTAAGAGATAAACTATAAAAACAAAATGCCTTAAACACGATCGCAGCGCCACCTACCGGGTTCAATTGTTAATCTGAACCATCCAGGAATCCACTCAAATACACAAAAAAAAATTTCATCAAAATCAGTGCAGCCATTAAGGAACAGTTTAATATAATACACACGTACAAATTGGATAACAGCGCCCTCTAGTTTCGAGAAAAAGCAAAAAAGATAGCACCAGAACCCTTGCCTACTCTAAAATCGCTATTTACAAATTTTCATCCAAATCGGATGAGCAGTTTGGAGTTTTTCACGATTTAATAAGATTTGTACTAAAGCCCCCTCTGGTTTTAAAGATACCACAAAAATTATAAGTCCAAAATACTCACCGTATCAGAAAACCCCTATTTTCCAATTTTCATGCAATTCGGATGCACGACATAGGAGTTTTTCGAGGTTTTCCAAAATATTTGTACTACAGCGCCCTCTGGTGTTCGAGAGAGAAAAGAGTAGATAGGTCAAAACAATTCAGCGTGTCCGAGAACCTCTACATGCAAAATTTCATGCAAGTCCGATGAACGGTTTTGGACTTTTTCGACGTTTTTTAAAATATTTGTACTACAGCGCCAAGATAGAACCTAGTTTATAAGTCATAAAAGCTCACCGTTTCCGAAAACCTCTATATACCAACTTTCACGCAAATCGGATAAGCGACTTAGGAGTTTTTTTGACGTTTTTTATAATATTTGTACTACAGCGCCCTCTGGCGTTCAAGATAGATTAGAGTAGATAAGTCATGAAAACTCACCGTATCACAAAACCCCTATTTTCGAATTTTTATGTAAATAGGATGAACTGCTAAGGAGTTTTTCGAAAGTTTTTAAAATATCTGTACTACAGCGCCCTCTGGTGGTCAAGATACAACAGAGCAGATAAGTCATAAAAACACACCGAATCCGAAAACCTTTACATACAAATTTTCATGCAAATCGGATGAACGGTTGAATCGGATGAACCGGATCGCAGCGGCCCCTACCAAGTCCAACCTTTTTAACTGAATAAAAAGTAGCCTATATATTGACCGAGGGTATAAGGAACCTAGATATCAAGTTTCATTTAAATCCATTCAGTGGTTTTCAATGATGCTCTAACAGACAGACAGACAGACAAAAATTTGAAAAATGCGATTTTTGGACTCAGCTTCGTTCAAAATGTCCATCGCTGAAAGAATTTCAAAAAAATATTTCATGCACCGATTTTTTTTTTACAATTTTATATATATATAGATAAGATAGATAATATACTTATATAAATTTCTTTGGCTGAGCTCTAGGCGGAGGTGCAACCGACCCACCCTTTTACCCCCTGTGGACACCCATGACTTCTTCTACAGCGTTTGTCCAACTTCAACCAAATTTTAGCGAAAAAGCGGTTTCGCAAAAACGCATTTATAGTTATGTTAAGTTTTTTTTGGCGCAATAAAATGTTTCCTATGCATTCGGGTATTTAATATCACGAAAAAAGTTCAACGAAATTGGATGATTGGTTTCTTAGAATATATTTTTTAAAACAAAGGTATTTATTTCTAGAGAAAAAACACACATTTTATTAAATTTTTATATATTTTTGCAAAAAAAAAAAATCTGGGGAAGTATGTCTTGATTTTGTGTCTGACTTTGAAAAAAACTACTCGGTAGATTTGCTTGAAATTTTGAAAGTATGTTCCAAGACTTACATAAGTTGTTGACATACAAACAAAAAACAAAATTTAGAAAAAAAAAAATTGTTCATGTCTAAAAGGTGACCAACTCCAAATCATTTAAGTTCGGACTACGTTGGTACTGATATGCTACATCCGAACGTTTAAAGGGTTAGAATAAAGACTAATAAAAACTGATAAAAAATAATGCCAAAGCGCTTTTCTTACCTGCTTAATGACGTGCGTTTCAAAAACGATTTATTATCGAAAATAAGCTGTTAACAAAGCTGATAACATGAATTTGGCCATTAAATTCACCAAGAAAAACTCAACAAGTAAACATTTAAATAATAAAATAAACTTTTTTTTTTTGTATTTTATTATTTTTATCATATTGTTTATCGTTCTTTTTTAAAATTTTTTATTTTGTAAGAAATTAACAATAAGTGGCAAAAGCTTGCTCGTGTTGCTATTGCCAGAAATTGCTGAGAACATTCCGCTTTTAAGCTTTATGCTGTCCACATGTATATTTATAAGATACAAAAAATTATCTAAAATATCTAATTCATAAAAATCGTTCGAAAATGGATTTCGATGCAGTACTTGAGAAATGTGGCGGCTTTGGACGCTATCAGCTAATGCTGCTGCTACTCTACGGATACACAAACATTTTTTCCTCAATACACTATTTTGCGCAGACAATCATCAGTTTTACACCGGAGCATTGGTGAATATATCGCTTATGGAAAGGTGTAAACATGTGTTTATTATCAACTGTTATAACAGGTGTCATCATGAGGCACTCGAAAATAGCAGCATTATGGAGGTACGCAGGTTTTATGCCGCTGCAGATAGACCAAGTTGCACACATTTTGATGCAATCAATAGTAATATGACCAAGTTAGAAAATGTTGAAAGTTGTGAACGTTGGATCTACAATTACGAGAGTGGCTATGAAAGTTTATCCACAGAGGTATGGTGTTGGTTTTTTTCTTATCGCTATATTAAGTTTTTTTCTGAAATCTGCACGCCAATCAGGGCGTTAAATGTAACGAGAAAATAATGTGAGAATATTACAGATGAACACTTTAAAAAAGTTCTATATGTAACTTTTTCTTAACGGATTTTCTAGGAATTAGGCTTAGGACTTAAATATGAATAAATAAAAAAGCCAGGGAATGTAAATGTTATGAGCTGCATTTGAAAAATGTATGCTTAACAGGGGTGAAATCGGCTAAGGTGATAGTTGACTGTCGCTGTTTTGATTGTTGTTTTTGATAACGACACCTAAGTAGCTGTAGCATGAAATCAATAGGAAAAAGGTGATTGTCAATTTGATTATCACCTTACATAGAGCAAAAGCGATGATATTGATTATCTACTATCAATTATCACAGTAGCCGATTCCAACCCAGGTATTTTTCTTGAGTATTTGGCTCAATGTATACTGAAAAAAATAATCACGAATTTTTTAACAACAATTTTATGCTAGCTTTGACAGGCAAATGTTTCGTCAGAAAAACAAAAATTTTGTACATTTAACGAATGTTTTGTTGCTGGAACAAAAATATTTTTACAAAAAAATACAAAAATACAATATATTTTATTTTCACAACAAAATTGATTTTGTTAAAATATTTTTAAAAATTTACAAAAAATTTTGAAGAGATAACAAAAGTTTTGTTAAAGCAACCCCAAGTTTGCTCAAAGATTAACAAGAGGCTATGTTAAATAAATGTTACGCTTTTTAACACCATCGGATGTAAATTCAACAAAAATTTGCGTTGATCTAACACAGAAAAGTGTTTCAAATCCTAACAAAAATGTTTGTTAATTTAACAAAAACAGTTTCTATCGTAACAAAATTTTTATAACCACAACAAAAATTTTTCTCAAATTAACACAAAATGTATGTAATATTTAAGTTAGCGTCGTTGAAAAAATTCGGCTTGTTATATCGTTTCCATCCAAGAAAGTATGTTTCTTCAAGTAATGGAAACATTTCTGCAAAATTGTTTAAGTTGTGAGGAGTTAAAAGGAGTTTTTAGTGAGATAAAGGAGCAAAATCAATTGTCCACTGTTTTGCATGGTAAGTTTATTTATTATTAAAACTTGTAAGAATTCTTGTGCGAGATGCTTAACTTTTTTCGCTTGCATGTGAAGTAGACGTGGAAGCTCTTAAATATATAAAACTGATCCATTTAGAAGAAATCTTTCGAGCAATACTTAACATACCCGATGGTCAAAGAATTTTGTTTGCGAAGAAGTTGTTTAACTGGCAAAGAAATTTGGTAAGTTTTTATTGATTTTATTAGCATAACTAAATTATAATTTTAATTAATGGTTTGTTTATTAAAACAGGGTACTCTGGCCCACTGCGAACACTGCTCAGCTTTTCTATAAACACAGTTACAACATACATACAATTTTGCTGGCATTGCTGCAGTTATAAAATGCTTTAAGTGCTTCAAAATATTTGAGAATTTAGCTTTACTTCATTTTAAATCTATTCATATTTTAACTACTAACAGTCAATACAGTTTCTAGCGTGTCGTCGTGTGGCAATTAATTCAAAATTCTTTTTATAAAATAAAAACAAGATATGATATCGCTTTTCCAAAAATTGCTCAAATTGAAAATGAAATTAACAAAATTACATAAATTTTTAATTGTAAGAACTTTTCGATCTTGAAAAAAGACAAAACAATTTTACATGTGATATAAAAAGCTTTAAATTCTTTTGATTAAACAGTTTAATGGTTATGTATAGGTTCCTAGGTATGTAATTAGGCATTTTCAGAACTGCCAGTATTTTGCCACATTTTTTGTTATATTGACAAAAAATATGTAGAAATTTGAAGAAACGATTTGGGCGATCGGGCGAAAAATTGCTTGGATCTGGCAACCGACTCGGTGACTCTAGGATCGGTACTTTTCGAGATATTTTCAACATACCTCGAACAAGGTAAAACCACAAGCATAATGTGGTAAAAATACTGGAAACTCTATGCCGCATAGCAGGCCCGTAGCCAAGGGGGAAGTTTTAGGTGTTCAAACCTCCCCTAAAGGTCGAGAAAGTATGGAAAAATAACACAAATGAAACTATTAAAATCAAAATGTGATATTTTTTAAGACAAGCTGAGATAATGTCGTAAATTTACTTAAAGATGCAAAAGATTGAACATTTTCAACGCAAATTTAAGAAACGTCACTTAAGCAATGAACAATTTCTTGGCCAAATGAAACATTAACTTTGCTTATAAAAGTCATAATCATCATATTTAACTTCAACTGCAAAATGTTTGTATATTAAAGAACCATTTCCCAATTATGGATTTTGATGCTTAAAAATTACCTGATATCTAGAAAACTATATATATTTGAAATTATACCTAGAACGAATCTAATTTTTTAAATTGTAGAAATTAGGTTGAAATTTTTTATGCAATATCTAAGCTTATTGGACCCAAAACCTTTTAGAAAGCATGTGTTTGAATGGATTTTTTTTTTTAATTTTGAACAGCTGCAGAATGCGAAAAATTCATGAACCACGAAATTTAACACGTGAAGCGGATAACTAAAAAAATGTCCATTCTATTTTATTGCTATCTTGGCATATAAGACATTTTAAATCTCCAACTTGTCGGAATAATTTAGGTCTGTGCGAGGTCTTTTCCAAATTACAGGCTTCAGAAAACCCCCTAAAATCTAAATATGCTTTTTTCGAATAAAAATTCTCAATAAAAACAATTTTTAAACATTTTTAAGAGTCCAATTCTATGGGGATTTAATGATTTTTTTTATTCTTGTTACCAAATTTTCTTAAGAAAAATGAACAATTATATTTTTTTAAACTTCGGCATTTTTAAAAAAAAATTTAGAAGTTGATACATTTTATTTGTTACTTTTTTTTAATTTTCTATTTTGCAAATAATTTACATTTAAATCCACTACTAAATAAATTCTTAAAAATCAAAAAGTTTTTATTTAGACCTTTTTATAAAAATTCTTCCAGCTGAGTAATGGTTTTAAAAAAAGTTTTATTTTGATGTGATAACTCAAAAAATATATTGGCTATAAAATATTGGTTCTGTGCAAAAACCAGCTTTCGAACTACGGGTTTTGAAAAATAATCTGAAATTTTAATATGACTTTTATCGGAGTCGATTAGAGAAATCTCAAAAAATTTTATAAAAAATATAATGTTATTGTTATTGGAAATTGAATGGTTTTAGCAGTCATGATATAAAATTTTTATGAGAAAATGGAATAGTTAAATTTTTAAAGATTTTAAAATATTTTCTATTGAATACAAGTCAAATCGCCAAAATCTTTTTTGTTAAAAAATATAGTATTTTGGCTTTTAACAATGACCCGAACTAGACTTCACACAGGTCCAAATACTTGTAGACAAACTTGGGATCAATTAAGGTAGCCAAAAAGAAACCAAATCTAAAGGCAATAATTTTTTGATTCTCCTGTTTCTAAAAATATTAAGGAAATTTTGTGAAAGTTATTTTTACTTTCTCGGAATTGTACTTTTTAAACGACAGTTAAAAATTTTAAATTTTGGACTATTTTTAAAAAAATGAAAGGCAAAAATCAAAATCTTTGTACTCAAAATTAATTTGATACAAAAATTGAATTAACTCTTGTCATCTCTCTTATGGTCATTTCAAAACAGGCATATTCACGAATAGTCTTAAACGGTTTTGCTTGGAAAAATTTCCATATCCTTGATTTTAATTTTTTACTAATAACTACTCACAGACTTTTTTATCAAAACACTCCCTAAGGTAAATCCTGGCTACGGGCCGGACGCATAGTACATTTGACAAAAAGTTTTGTTAAATTGAATAGAACAAAAATAAATATTTTTCAAAAATGCTTTGTATAATTTATAAATTTTTTTGTCAATATAACAAAAATGCTTTGTAGGGGTTACAAACTTTTTTTGATAATATAACAAAAATACTTTGTTATGGTTACAAAATTATTTTTTAATATAACAAAAATGCTTTGCTAAGGCTACAAAACTTTTTTGTTAATGCAACAAAATTTTGCGTTTTAATAACATAAGTCTTTTGTTGCCCTAACAAAATTATTGTTTATCTAACATAGCTTTTTTGTTGAAACCAATGTAATTAACATTCATAAAATAACAAAAAATTACGTTGAATTGAACTTTTTTTTGTAAAATTTAAATTTGTTAAGATTTTGTTGAAACAACAAAATATGTGGTTAGAAATACATAATTTTTTGTTATCATTTCATGATGTTAAAATTTCAAAATCATTTCAAAATCAGCTTTGTTGTCATAACAAAAAACTAGGTTGGATCAAAAATAATGAAATTTTTTGTTATGCTAACTTACTTTTTTTGTTAATTTAACATACATTGTTTTTTTTTTTGTCGAAGGTTTAAAATTAAACTCATATTTTTTTTTTTTTTGCGTTATTTACTAATAGAAAATTTTAAATTTGTCAACCGATTTTTTTAATGTCTTTATATACTCACATTAAATTTAAAATTTATTGACAGATGACGGTTATTTTTTAAATCTTCTTGATATAGAATATCTATATTATTATTACGCAAGCGCATTTGTTGTGATGACTATCAAATCTATACTGTAGACGCGATTTTCATAAATAGGGTAGCAATTGAAAGGTCTTGCTCTGTAGATGTGCAATAAGGCCTAATTTTTTCTTAAATATTGTGTACTTTTTTCAAAAAAGCTGAAACAATTTTCTATGAAAAAAACCAAAGTTCTTTGTGATGCCTAAAAGTATGTGACAGCTTTTTATTATAATGCTATGATAAGTAATATCTGGGCTACTTCACAATTCAACAGAAACATATAGAGCTTCTATGAAATCCTTCAAAGTTAAAAATAGTCCTTCATATAAAAACAAAATTACCTATCACTAGATATTTTTAATTTTGGCGTTTGAAAGCCACACGGGATTGCTAGTAACACTTATTTTTGAGTCAGATTTTTTACTTTCCAATAAACGTTATTTTTCGAGATTTATTTTTTACTAACAAAACTCTTATGTAAAGCAAGCACGGTGTAATATGCTACAGGACTAACAAAACGTGGCAAAACAAGAGTCAACATTCTCTAGAACGTCAGCAAAAATCTACAATTTTTAAATGCCCAAATTCACTAGATGCAAAACAGTCACAACTCAAAATTTTTTCATTTCTAGGTGAAGCAAAAAACAATTTTATTTTTTTTTTTGAGTAACTCCATTCAAAGCAATGAGATAAAACTTTTTTTAAACTATATGTTAGAGAATAAAAAGTGTGTGCAAAATGTATTTGATGTGTTACAGTCAAAGTATATGATCCTACGAATAGTTTTACATGAAAAAGTAAAAATTTGTAAATTTTGAGTTGTGACCGTTTTGTATTTAGTGTGCGATATGGTTATTAGATCAGCCATATTTGAGTTTTCCTGTTTGGCTTTGCCCATTTTCTGTTAGATTATGGCTAAAAAAAAGGGATTTGTAAAAGAACTGCCCGTCGGTAGAGGATAAAACCCGACCCACCCACACATGGTAAAATGGTAGATGTCTGAATTACTGTATAACTCTTAAGGCCGGCAATACATTTATTTTAATCTATCTATACTATTAATAAATCTGTAGCCACTTTTTATGTTCACTCATCACGTTTAAACGACAACTCAGATTTTTATAAAATTTTGTACACATATTTATAGGTCAGCAGAGAGTGCAATAGGATACTTTATTTTAACCCATTAACAACCAATGTTACTATATGGAAACATATGCGTCTCGAATTTTCATTAAATACTGCATAATATTTCAAAAGTTTTAGTGCCAGTTTTTTAAAAAAAGTAAAATTAGCATGCAATAATAACTTATTTCTGCTCAATGGCATACATAGTTTTCACCAAAATGTTGCTTCAAGTCTAAAAATGTCTGTTTTTTATGGTTTTCTTTCGGTCCTAATGGATTTAATTGCACTTCGGTTAAACGAGAACAAAATCAATAAACGCTTTTAAATTTCCTTCAATTTGATACCAAAATCATGTATGTAGTTTGAAAACTGTTTAAAATTTTAGTACCAGATCTTTTTAGTATTAATTATAAGCTGAGAATGAGAGAAAAACGACTTGAAATTCACACTTTTAGCTTTGAAGGCAAATATTTCAGTCAGCTTGCAATGGATTTCAATAATTTTTTTTGAAAAATGTTGTTTGTTAAAATATCCTTCAAACATAAGTTGAAATTTTTACTAAACCAAAGTATTAATATTTTTAAAAATTTTTTTAAAAAATGTTCAAAAATTTTTAGTTTAAGCCAAAAAATTGGATAAAAGTTGTTTTTGTTGTAAAAAAAATTAAGTCCAAAATTTAGGTTTTCGATTTCCTATCAGATGATATAACAATCTTAAGGTTAATAATTTGTAGTATTACTTAAACAATAAAAAATCGTTTTGGTAGCGAAAAATCAAGCCTACCCACTATCAATTTTTGAATGAAAACTTTTTGAAAACCCGGCGAAGCGGCGGGTTTAAGCTAGTACTAAATAAAACACTAAACACAACACTAAATTTGTTTAGTGTTTTAATTTTCAAATTTGGTAAAACATACACACAAAAAAACGTTTTTTCCCCGAAAACAAAGATGGCGCTGGCTACAGCGTTTGCTGTAAAATACCTCTTTTCGCACTGCGGGCATGCTGCTGGCTCCTAGGTTGACCCGAAAAAAAAATTTTAAATTTTAAGACGTAATGAAAATATCTCCTATCTGAATGAGACAGAATTTTAAAAAGTCTTTTTCAAAAATTTATATGTACTTGAAAAAAAAATTGCATATTTTACTTATTTTCTGTTTCAAATTTTTAATAAAACGATTTTGAAAGGCTATTTTAAAAATCAGTTTCGTTCAGATTGTTTCAAATGTTATTAAGGAATGTCCTTCCAAATATTGTTAGGATCGGTCTAGTAGTTTTTGAGCTAACAGTTTTGAGAAAAACAACTTTAACTATAAGCTCATCGCTAAGCTCTCATCGATTGCCAAACTTTTTGAGCGGATCGTGTATGATCGGGTGAAAGTTCACTGTGGGGAAGTCATAACACATCGTCAGCATGGTTTTGTTAATGGCAGATCCACTGTATCTAATCTTCTCGATTTTACAACATTTTGCTTAAATTCTATTGATTCTGGTAACCAGGTCGATTGTGTTTACACTTACTTTAGTAAGGCATTTGATAAACTTCCACACAATCTAATCTTATTTAAACTTGAGTTAATGGCATTTCCACAATAGTTTGTGAACTGGATTAAATCGTATTTGGTGAAGCGATCTTATCGAATACGTTTTCGAGACGTATTGTCTTCTGAATTTATTGCTGAATCAGCTCTTCCTCATGGTAGCCACCCTGGTCCTCTTCTGTTTATTTTAACTATCAATGATGTAACTCACATCATTGAACACTCTCATCTGCTTATTTATGCCGATGGTATGAAAATATACAGAACGATTAATTCTAGAGATAATTCAGATCTACTCCAGTCTGATCTAAAATCCTTTGAAGTTTGGTGTTCTAAAAATAATATGTTTCTAAATCCAGATAAATGCCAAACTATGAGCTTTTCGCGAAAAAGGAATAATTTTATTTTTGATTATAAAATTAAAGATACTGCCTTGAGTCGTGTAGACACCGTCAAAGACCTAGGTATATGCATGGATTCTAAGCTGTTGTTTAACATTTATATTGATAATATTTGTAAAAAAGCATCTTCAATGCTTGGATTTATAAAACGCTGGACCAAAGAATTTAATTGCATTATTACAACTACAACCTTGTATTATGCAATTGTGCATCCTCATTTAGAGTACGCAAGTCAAGTTTGGTCCCCAAGTTACAATGTGCATGTTGATCGAATTAAAAGAATCCAAAAACGTTTTAATCGGTTTACTCTGAGTGGCTTAAGTGGAACTGATATATTAGACCTTCCTCCTTATGAGGATCGTTTAAAACTGTTAAAAATGCAGTCTTTAAGTGAGCGAAGTAAATCTGCAGATATCTTCTATTTACACCAACTCATAGTACGTGTATTCGATTCTCCAGAACTTCTTTCTCATATAAGTTTTAACACTAACTGTAGAAGCAGTAGAAACGCTAACAATCTAATTTATTTACCATTCAGTCGCATGAGTACCTTTGTTAACAATTGTAGCGTTTTTGATGTTAATTTGTCAAAAGGTCAACTCAAAAGAAGATTAAAAATAGTTGTGTAATTAGATCTATGTATAAGCATGGTTAGTTGTTACGTCTTGTGTTGTTCCTGAGCCCAATCCAATCATTGGTGGGTAAATTTTTCATACATTAACTTGTTTGTGGTCACTGGTAGTAGCTGGACTCTATTGTTATCATCTCGAATTAGTTTGACTCGGATCTACTTGATATATTCATTTCTCTGGGCATAATTTTCTGAAAGAATTTTCTGAAAAAAAAAGACAGTTTCGATAGTATCGTAAGTGTGGAGGTAGAATTTCTTGTTTGATATATTTGGTGATGGATTTGTTGTTCTTGTTCATTTTTATGTTGGTAAAAAATAAATGTAATTCAATCTTATGTTTAATAAATTGAAATAAATATTTCGGAATAATATGAAATTATAATCTTTTCTGCACTAAAGAACTTAATATATTCTTAATTAAATTGAAAATTTAAATTTGAACAAGGAAAATACATTATTAATGTGAAATATATGAGCGATTCCACCAATTATCGGCCAACTTTGGAGGTCACCATCTGGGATTTTTTTGTAACGTACCTAATATGAAGACAATGGTGAAAAATATAAGAAAAACATTATTTTTACCGTTATTATTTCAGTTACAACCAGTTATGGTATTCCTCTTATAAAATGTTTCAGTCATGAATTATTTTATTTACCATGGTTTGTTGTATTTACCACAAAAAAAAACACAGTAATAATGTTTTTTATATAAAAAAATACATGACCTTTTTGAAAAAAATAGTACCCCATAAAAATTTTTTGAGGAAGTCCCTTTAAAGAAATAAAATCTAATTTTATACAGTTACCCCATTAACAATTTTTTTTTTTAATATTTTTCTTGAAAAGCTGAAAAAATTCTATATAGAATGCGTTAATTTTCAAGATGGGTTCTTTGTAAACCCAGCCAAAATAAATAAAAGAACAAATTTAACACGCTAAATGTAGCGCTTTTTCTTGTGTTGTAATATGCTTTGGTTGTTGTCCTTGCTATTACAGAAACATCAAATGTTGGCTTTGTATTTCATGTAATTGTGTAAAATTTATATAAGTTAGAGAACTAGAGCATGAAATTTTCTCCAAGTGAGGATCAACCGAACCAACAAGGGCTTACATTAACATTGTACGATCAGTACTTACTTAAGGCACACCAAAGGCCCAAAGTGTGACATAAAAATGATTTCTGATCGCAATCAACCACCATTCTAACCTCCGAGAAAAACGTAGTTCTAAGTAAAAAAAAACTCCAGCCCTTGAAAGGACTTTGACCGAGCTTCTTATGATCAATTGTGTTGTGTTTGAACACAAATGATCGAGCACTGGACCTACAAGCTTTATGCCGACTCCGAACGGCTTGTGTTCTCAAGAAGCTTTTTATGGCAGTTTTTACTCTCTGAAGTTTGCCATTGTCTGCAGAGTGGTGATGACCGAACAAGATATTAATTTAATTAAAAAACATTCTATCTTAGATGGGATCTGAACCTGGGTTCTATCGCATACAAGCCACGCACCTCTCGAATTCGTTCTAGCACACTTTTGACCGAACTCGTACGGCAGAGCGTGGACGACCACTTCTTTCCCTGTCATCCTACCTAAACGATTTGCAGAAACCTTTAGTAGACGAACATTCTGGTATTTTCAGACATTTTACCAAGACGAAAACTTAACTAAAACACTTTCCGCACTTTTGCAGCCATTTTACAGTGATCCGATTTTCTTTCACGCCCCATTTCATGATTAGTAATGAAAAGCTTAAATCAAAGTAAATTTTAATTGTTGCTCTTATATGAGTTTTTGTTAAAAAAAAAGATATCGGTTCATAATAACCAGTTAAGATAATTACAATTATTATTTTACTACAGTTTGCGCAAAAAGTTTTGTGACAGAACTTTTGGCAAAACTAAGTATATGGACGCTGTTACTTAAAATAAGCTGAAGCGACAATCTGCAAATTTTTTAAAATCACTGTTTTTGCTGATATTTGATTTAAGAATCTCAAAAATCGTCGCTTTTAAGTACCATCTAGTCTTGACCGGGGACTACTATTTTTAATTTTCATTTCTTAACTTCAGATTTATAAACATAACTATAAACCATTATAAACATAACTTGGGTTCAAAAAGATACTTATGAAAGTTAAAGGGACTTTGCCGGGTCATACTTCACTGAACCAAAAAATTAATCCAAGTAATGCTTCTTTGGTTCAATGAATCTCTGTTCATTGGTTGCAAGAAACAGTTCATTGATATAATTAACTTTTTTTTACTCCCAAGGAAAGCATTCTTTAAATGAATATATGAGTTCATTGATTTCAAGGTATTTACAGTTTAATGAATCTTTTCTTTGAAGAAAAGAACTATTTCCTTGATTTAAGGAATCGATTCTTTGGCTATAAGAAAAACTTAAATAAAATTAAAGAAAAGAGATTCATTGAACCAATGAACTCGTACCACCTCAAATAACTTTTTCTTACACTGCGCGTCACATGAATAGGTACAGAGCTTTTCAAATCTGTCAAAGCTTATTTCTTTGTTCCAAGCTTTTCAAAAAGCTTTTTTTGTTTTTGTTGTAAAGATCATTAAATATTAAAAATATTTGGTGAAAGAGAGGCCTGATATTTTTACCTTTAATTTTAAATAATTATTTTAAATAAACAAGTAGAAAAATGTGCTTTATTTTTTGCGTCACTTGAATAGGTACATCAGTCAAAGCATTGCTGTTGAATCAGGTGGGTGATCCACATTTTTTTTAAAGTTTTTTTTAAAGTACTTTGATAAAAAAAAAGGAATTTTTTTCTTTGAATCGAAATCTCAACAGAGTGAATATGGGACGCGAGTTATGGTGTGGGAGGTTTAAATTAAAACAACTTCTCTTCTTGAGTGTGAAATCTTATCTAACTTTATTAAAATCTTCTTTTCCGTCTACAACTTTCCATTTACGATTTCTTCGTGTAATACATAAATACAAGTAAATATATTTTTCCACAATGTAATGAATGTATGCTTATGACATACATTCCAAAGAAATGCTGAAATACATATATTTAAATACCATATGTATGTTTATGACATACATTCAAAAAATGCAGTTCGATATTTAAGTGTCACCCAAATTTTAATAAGTGCAACAAAGTATTGAATAGCGGAAAAGAGATACTTGAAATAACTTAAATAACAAAAATAATTTATGTGACATACAAAAGAAATGTAGAATAACCTAAATAAACAAATCAACTGATTTATTGAAATACTTAAAAAATATGCAATTATCGCTAGTTGTGCGTTTTAGTTATTGTTGTTGTTGTAGCTTCGATGGTTCAAGTGGAACTCAGTGGGATAGGTTCTGCTGTATGCGTCGTACTTAATTGTTTGTTGTTGTAGCGTCGGTAGGCTATTGTAGCTCTTGTTGTTGTTATTGTAGTCTCAATGGCTTAGGTGGTGCTAATGTTACCATCGTCGTTGGTGGTAACGTAACTCCTCCCCCCCCGGTGTGAAGCGACGGCCATAACCTTTGGTTTGTGGTTGGAGCGGGATGATCAAAAACAATGTTTCGTTTAAATCTTCTGGAACTATATAGGATGAATAACAAAATTATTGTTCCCATGAGTAGTATTCCTCCGATAGTTATATTGAGCTCTCGTTTTGTTTTAGATTTCAAGTTGTTTATAGCGATTCTATTCTCGATGTTGAAGTTGTTGATTTTGTGGAGGTTTAATTTTCCGACTGTGAAATTGGTGTGTATTGGTATGTGTGCAGTTGGAATTAGATGTATTTCGTCCCAGTAGATGTTTGGGTTACTCTGGTATGTTATGTTGTTTATCTCTACTTGACAGTTTTCGAAGTGTAGCAAAATATTTCCCGATACTGGATGTGGAGCGAAGTTGCAAGTCGAGTTAACTAATGTTGGTTGGGTGTTCAGCATTAATATGTAGTTGTGTTCTGGTTGTAAAATGTTCGATATTTGGCCAATGTCGTTTGTTCTCCTCTGTTGAGTTTATATTATGCATTTCTCTTGTATTAGGAAAGTTAGTCCTGTTTGTCCTCTGTGTAAAACGTGAGTTTCCAGAGCTAGTGTCCATAGGCTCTGGTGGAGGTTGTCTCTGTACGTGTTGGTTGTGGGCATTGAAATTTTGTGTGAAATTGCTGTTTTGGCTTTGGTGCTGACCAAAATGCCTGTTATTGGAAGTATATTGATTTGGAGTATTTGAAAAGAGATTTCTATTTTGGTTTTGGTGCTGCCCAAAATTCCTATTATATAACTGATTTTGATAGCTTGGTTGTGGTGTATTTCTAGGTTGATTTTGAGTATTGTACTGTGGTCGTGAAAAATTGTCGTGTCTTATAGACCTGTTTTGGTGGAAAGGAGGTTTAAAATTTGGCTTATAATTGGTATTAAAGGTAAATTTATTATAGTAAATATTTTGTTCTTTAATGCTATAATCTAATGCTATTGGGAGTGATTCTGGCCTCATAGCTCTTATAACCGACCCCAATGGTTCTCTTAAGCCCGTAAGGTAAGTATTAAGGCACATTTCTCCGTAAAGTGTTTTCTTTGCAGCTATAACGTTATTATTACATTCATGGATAAGAATATTGTTTATGAGTGTAGCTTGTATTTCGATGATACTGCTATAAAATTCTTCTACAGCTTGATTTCTTTGTTTTAACGAGTGTAAGTCTCGAATTAATGTTGTTTCTGTTCTTTTATCAGAATAGTGTAAAATTAAGTTATTTTTTATTTCCTCCCAATTCAGAGCCGTGCCATACATATTGAGTACTTCGTTGGCTGGGCCTTCAATTTTGTTGCGAATTGCTCTTAACAAAATTGTTGATTGGGGGGACCCATCTAATTGCAAAATATGCCGCAAGATCTCCTCTACGTTCGTAATGAACTCATGAAGCAATCTTGGATTGCCATCATAGCGAGGCAGATCCTTGATTACATCAGGAATCCTTAACGAGTTAAGAATATCAGATGCAGGCGGACTCGCCATATCAACACTTAAACTTTGATTTGGTTTTTGAAAAATACTTGACACACTTTCACTCAATTTTATTTTATGAAAATCTACCACTTCTAGATTTTCAGGTATTGCGTCTAAGCTTATAGATCTTCTTGGTTTCGAATATGGAAAGAACTCTTTTATTTTCCTATGCATTTATAACAATGAAATAAAATTCAATATTTGACTTACATTAATCCTAATAGTATGAGTTGTTCTATTGCCATATTATCTTCTGTATAAGTAGGTTCTCTCTGCGATTCAGGACTGAAATCCTCCGGTTTGTGCTGCTCCAATGTACCCTTGGTGCTTGATGATCGATGATCCTTCGATGATCTCAATGTTATTTTCTTTTAAACTCGGGAAACCGCCGATTTTATTTCCTAACACTTAACACAAAACCGTTCGCAAGAACTTTCGACTGCGCCAGTTATGGTGTGGGAGGTTTAAATTAAAACAACTTCTCTTCTTGAGTGTGAAATCTTATCTAACTTTATTAAAATCTTCTTTTCCGTCTACAACTTTCCATTTACGATTTCTTCGTGTAATACATAAATACAAGTAAATATATTTTTCCACAATGTAATGAATGTATGCTTATGACATACATTCCAAAGAAATGCTGAAATACATATATTTAAATACCATATGTATGTTTATGACATACATTCAAAAAATGCAGTTCGATATTTAAGTGTCACCCAAATTTTAATAAGTGCAACAAAGTATTGAATAGCGGAAAAGAGATACTTGAAATAACTTAAATAACAAAAATAATTTATGTGACATACAAAAGAAATGTAGAATAACCTAAATAAACAAATCAACTGATTTATTGAAATACTTAAAAAATATGCAATTATCGCTAGTTGTGCGTTTTAGTTATTGTTGTTGTTGTAGCTTCGATGGTTCAAGTGGAACTCAGTGGGATAGGTTCTGCTGTATGCGTCGTACTTAATTGTTTGTTGTTGTAGCGTCGGTAGGCTATTGTAGCTCTTGTTGTTGTTATTGTAGTCTCAATGGCTTAGGTGGTGCTAATGTTACCATCGTCGTTGGTGGTAACGTAACTCGCGCGAAACCGTTGACTATCGCCGAAAAGGCCAAAATTGAAGCGTATTCCGAGCAGGGACTTTCAGGTCGTGCAATTGCCAACAAAATTGGTAGAAGTGCTAACGTTGTGTGTAGCTTTTTGCGAGATCCAACTTTTTACGGGAAAAACATGAGAGGAAGGCACAAAAGGGCTACAACCGTTGTTGACCGAAGAGCCATATTGAGATTAGCATCCAATTCAAGCGACTCTGCGCCCAAAATAAGGGCGAAAAGTGGTGTTAATGCTAGTGTTTCTACTGTGAGGAGAATAATTAATGGTGTCGAACATCTTAAACTCAAAAAACTGCAAAAGAAACCACCACTGAACGAGCAAAGAAAGAACGCACGTCTAGAATTTTGTAGGACATACATGACATGGACGGACGAGTGGAAATTCGTGGCTTTCTCAGATAAGAAAAAGTTTAACTTTGATGGCCCTGATGGGTTTAACTATTATTTTCACGATTTAAGAAAGGAGGAGGGTTTTCTGACCCGCCACCATAGTCGCGAAGGAGGAGTTATGGTCTGGGGCGCGGTGTCCTTTTATGGTACTGTTGATCTCGAGTTCCAGACAGCAAAAATGAACGCAAAATCATACAAACAAACTCTGGAAAGGGCTTTTCTGAAATTTTCAAATATTTTTGGACATTCCAACAAGACAATGCCCCGATACACACCGCAGGAGTTGTCAAAAGCTGCATAAATAACCAAAATGTCAATTTGTTACCGTGGCCTCCTTACTCACCGGATCTAAACATCATTGAATATGTCTGGGGATGGTTGTCCCGCAAGGTTTATGAATCTGGGCGGCAATTTGATTATCGAGAGTCACTCATTGCAGCGATAAAAGTGGCATGGAATGAAATTTCCTTAAATTATTTAAAAAGTCTGTATGACAGCCTACCAAACAGAATGTTTGAAGTAATTTTGAATAAAGGGGGACCAACCCATTACTAAATAAAATTTAAGTTAAAAACAAAATATTTTGTTTCTTTATTTCATTGTTTTCTCTTTATTTAAGGAACTGTACCTATTCAAGTGACGCAAAAAATAGAGCACATTTTTCTACTTGTTTATTTAAAATAATTATTTGAAATTAACGGTAAAAATCTCAGTCCTCTCTTTCACCAGATATTTTTTATATTTAATGATCTTTACAACAAAAACAAAAAAAGCTTCTTGAAAAGCATGGAACAAAGAAATAAGCTTTGACATAATTGAAAAGCTCTGTACCTATTCATGTGACGCGCAGTGTATATATTAAGTTTTTGGTTAGAGAATTCATAAATGTTTACATTCAATTTAAACGAAAAATATGATATTTAGTACTCAAAAGTTGGTTCCGTATTATTATTCTCTTTTTTTTTTTTTGTTGTATCCTTTCCCGAAAATAAATAAATACATTTTAAAATTAAAACCTTTTTCTTCTTTTCCAGCTCAACTGGGTCTGTGACAAGGCCTACCAATCTGCTGTGGGCCAGTCGATGTTTTTCGTTGGATCCGTATGTGGCACCTTCTTATTTGGCTTTTTGGCCGATAAGTTCGGCCGCTTGCCAGCTATTTTACTCTCCTCCATTAGTGGTGGTCTGGGAGATTTTCTAACCTCATTTATTACAACACTGCCCGCCTTTGCAGCATGTCGATTTATAGCTGGTCTATCAACCAATACCATGTTCTATCTTATGTACATCATGGGTGCGTAAAATTAAGGGAATCGGAGCATACAGCTTAATGGAACGTCTTTATTTTCTCATCTAGTTTTTGAGTATTTGAGTCCAAGACGTTGCACCTTGGGTCTCAATGTGATACAACTGACTTTCTACACTCTTGGCGTTTTTATTGCGCCTTGGTTGGCCATATGGTTGGGCAACTGGCGTCAATATTTGCTGATAGCATCATTGCCTCTACTGGGAATACTTATCTACCCTATGCTTATATGCGAGAGCGCCCAATGGTTGATCACAAAGAGAAATATAAAGGATGCCATCAAGTGCCTGAAACATGTAGCGAAAGTAAATCGACGCAAAGTTGACGATCGAGTTTTCGAGGATTTTGTGGTATACTACCAGCTTAAAGCCTCAAGCGAACAGAATATATTTAAAAGGGAGGAAACGTTTGCGGGCATGTTTCGCACACCGAATTTACGCAAATTTATCACCGTTTTACTGCTAAAAGCGTGAGTACAAGCTAATCTCTTCTTGGATTTCAAACAAATTGTGTATTTAAAGAAATAATTTCTCTGTAGCATGATCATTGCCGTTAGTTATGATATAATGGGACGCAATATGGAAGGTTTTGGTATATCGCCTTTCAAACTTTCCTCATATTCCTCGATAAGCTTTGTGCTGGCGGGTCTCACGATTATTTGGCTGCAGCGCTATATCGGACGCAAGGGTATGGCCTGTAGTGCAATGTTGGTGGGTGGTATTATTTGTGCTATTACTGGCATCATGCTTGCCTATCTGGACCGTATAGAGTACAGTATGGTGCTAGCGGTAATGGCAGCTCTAAGTCGTTATGCCAGTATCATAGCCTACGATGCTGAGGTGCAGTTTGCAGCGGAATTAATACCAGCTTCGGTGCGCGGACGTGGTATAGCTAATGTACATGCTGTTGGGCATGCCTTTAATTTTGTGAGTGCTTATATAATATTTCTGGGCAACTTTTATAAGCCATTGCCGTCGATCTTTATCAGTGTGCTAATGCTGAGTGGAGCAGTTCTCTGCATGGCGTTGCCTGAAACTATGAATAGGTAATCTCCTCGGAGTAATACCGGAATAATACCTAATATATTGATTTTGTTTTTAAGAAAACTACCTGAAACCTTGGCTGATGGCGAAGAATTTGGCAAAAGTGATGAGTGGTGCAGCTTTTTTTGCTTTCATAGCAAGAAATCAGTAAGCGAATCAACGAAACCTTTAAACCATTGAGATGCATTTTGCCGCTCATGTGCAAAGAGGCTTTCCTGTCACCAGGCTTTTCTAATCACAGCAATATAGCTTTTTGCTTGTTACTCTTAGAATACCCACCAATGCTTTAAAGCATACAATACAAATATAGAAGTGTTGAAATTATTTTAAGTTCATAGAATTGTTAGAATATTACATTTTTAAAGGACAATAAGACTAAAAAATATAAGTGTTATAGTAGAAAAACATAGTTATAAAAGTTAAAACTAATATTTGTATCTTTAAAAATGTATCTTTTTAGCTGATTTCGGTATGCATTCTGTGAAATAAAAAATTTACATGAACAAAACATTATTTTCCATGACCAAAAAAAACACCTTCCGGAGCATCAAAGCCGATGTGATAAGTTACACCTATTTGAAAAATCGATATCATTGTAGGAGATGCTCTTACTTTTGACAATATGAACGGCGACACATTAATTTTAATTCCACAGCAAAAACTAAACCAAAAGAATTGATCAAAAATAACACAATAACATGTGTTCTAAGGACAAACTGTCATCTTTAGAATGCATTGTTAAATGTTCCCCTAAAATTTACAAAATGTATGTGGTAAGTTTGACGGTGACAAACAGTAAAAAAACTAATTTATTTTAAGTAAAAACTTCTTCAGGCGCGTTGAGCACCTTTTGGTAGAGAGCAAAACTATACCATAGATTCGCGACATCATCTCGCTGTTAGCGATATCATCACGCTTTTAGCTGTTCATTTCTGTAGGTTATCTTAGGCAAACATGTTTGGTGAGCTTTTTTTTAATGGCCGAGGCGATTACCAACGGATTACCTAACCAATTACCGATTACTGAAGCGATTACCAACCGATCACCGCAGCTATTACCAACCGATTACCGGTTAACAAAGCGATTATCAACCGATTACCAAAGCGATTACAGAAGCAATTTTCAACCCATTACCGATTACTGAACCATTTACCAATTACCGAAGCGATTACCAATTACCGAAGCGATTGCCAACCGATTACCGAAGTGATAGCCAAACTATTACCGAACCGAATACCGAAGTGATTACCAACCGATTACCGAAGCAATTATGGCATGTTCTCACGGCACCCTGAACAACGTAATTCGGCTCTCATTCGTAATTCGATGCTGAATTATAATCCGAATGAAGTAATTCGCCATACAAAATTTGACAAGCGAATTACCTCATTTGAAGGTAATTCAGTTTAAATTAATATCCGAATTACGTTAAAATCGGTTTCATCTCTAATTTTTATCGAAAATCAATCGTAAACCAAAAGCAAAAAACAAGAAGAAATAAAATCAAGACAAAACAAATAGTCATATTCTCATTCAGCACACAAGGTAAGTATCATTGCTTAAAAAAATAAATAATATAATAAACAAATATTTATTTTGCATATGTTTCCCCTATTTTCGTTCTCCACAACAAATCAAATAAAATTAAAATAAAATACACAAAGAACAGCTGTCAAACCGAATTACGATTGCTTCGTGAGAACAGGGTAATTCACATTCGTTATTCATAGGCCGAATTACTTAATTCAAGCTGCCGTGAGAACATGCTATTGCCAACTATCGTAGGGCTTACCACCCAATTACTGAGCGAATTACCGATTACCTAACCAAAGTAATTCTGTTACAAATATATTACATATAAACATTAAAAAAAAGCAGTTTATACATTAGAGTGGTCCTTATTCCTAAGAAAAATTATTATTTTTTTTTTTTTAATTTCACGGGGCAACACACTATTTGAATATATACCAAAAGAAACCAGTAAATTTTTTTAATTTAAATTTTCAAATGATATTTAGGGGTGCCTACCGAGGCACATTACTGGTACCAATGGAAGAAAAAGTGGCCAAAACTGGAAGACGACCTCGTATCTACATGTAATTAGGTACCTTTAGGTTTTTGGGATCGATAAACACGAATCTGGAGTCAAATATTGAAAATTCAAAATGGCGGCCACAATATGGCATTTATGTGAAATTTTCGGACGCCATTTTTAACCTTTAAATCTGAGTTTCCGCACCTATAAAAAAATACGTGTACTTTAGATTTTTGCCTGTACTTTAGATCATATTATATATAGTCTATATATAATATAGAGTATGTATAGAGTGCGTTTCTCATACGCCAGATAACCCAGGTTCGAGTCCTCCATCTGACACAGAAAATTTTTTCAAGTGAATTAATTTTTCTGTTCGGCCGTCACCACTGCCTGCATGCAATGACAAACCTCAGAGAGTAAAAACTGCCATGAAAAGCTTCTTGAGAACATACGCCGTTCGGAGTCAGCATAAAGCTGGGGTAGGTCTAGTTCTCGATCATTTGTGCTCAAACATTTCACAACACAATTGATCATAAGAAGCTCGGTCAAAGTCCTTTCAAGGGCTGAAATGGCCATTTCGTTTTTTTTTTAGTCTATAATATAATAAAGAGTAATTTTTATGGAGAAATTTGTAATAGTATTATTGTCATTGCAATTTGATTAATTAATTCATTATTGAAATTTTACCCAAGCTGAGAATCGAACACGGCAAATCTCGCATGCCAGTCAATTGCGCTGTGACCCTGCCATTGTTTGTGTTGAAAAATGTGTAACAAAACTAATGTGTAATTTCTACTAAGTCAATTTTTTTTCTTTAGTTCAGAATTTCTACAGTTCATCCTCGTACTTTTTGACGTTCCATGTCAAATGAAGCGCTTTTGTTCCAAATTTGTTTGTTAGTATTCTAATTTTTTTCAAATTTTGTACGTCAATAGTATTTTAAAAAATATAAATATTTTCTTATATTTTTTTTTTCTTTACTTTTTTTTTGCAAGTTATGCACAGTGGAAAATTTAAAAAAAAAAACAAACTTTGTCATTCGGACATGTAGTAAAACAACAATACAGAGTTAAGAAAGCGCACATGTGCGCACATTTTAGCACTTGCACCAACCAGTGTGCTGACGAGCTGCACCCAGCACAGCACCAATAACTGTGCTGAGCAAAAATTGTTTGCCCTCTCTGCGGTGCCGGTGCCGGTGCTTTTTCAATAGCACCAGCACACTTTATTCGGAGCTGGGGGCAAACAAAATAGCACGTTCACATGTGCAGTGTGATGTTATTTTTGCCACGGCACAATTTTATCGCGAACGAGCACGGAGCCGAAGCTGAAGTCGGAGCACAGCACCGGTGCACAGCACAGAGCAACCTGTGTGCTTGTCGGGGCACGCTTATGTGCTTGCCGGTGCACTGTTTCGGGTGCTCGTTTCGATGACTAAAAACTGTTAGATGTGTTGGGAAAATTTTTAGGGGCTAGGCTTGCAGCTTAAAAATATTTTTTAAATGGATGGACAGTACTTATAAGGGGGTCGCTGATTTAATATCTGATGTTAGAAAATCAAAATATTTTTTACACTAGGGTGGTCCCATAAAACTGTCCTTTGTTAATTTACAAGTTATATACATGTGCTGGTAGTATAATGGAGTCGCTGACTTAGTATCTGATGTTAGCATTGAAGAATAATTTTTTACACTAGGGTGGTCCTATAAAACTGTTAATTTACAAGTTTTATACATGTGTTGTTGGTATGAGCGAGTAACTTTGCATCTTTATATAAACATATCTCAAAAAATAAAAAAGTTGGATATACTTTAGGCTCTCCATTACATCTCTTTTAAAGAGAACATGTTCTCTTTTTGTGTTCGTATCTTTTTGTTCACTCTCTTTTTTTGGTGCGGTAGTTTTTTGTCCAACAGTGCTCTTTATGTACTCTATTTCAAAAAAAAATCCTGGATTGATGGAATTTTATTTATTTAGTAGGAATTCGCCACAGAAATCGGAGCTATGGACTTTTTCTCGGCATTTCGATAACACGCTCTAATTGTTTACTGGGTTAAATCTGTTGACAAGTTAAATCTGTCATTCTGTCAAAAGCAAACCGTTTGCTGTCAAATCAAATACAAATTGTTTATTGCTGCAGCGTGGTTGCTTTGTGTAAAGCCTTAAAGTTAATGGTTTAGCTAGTTTAATAAGCAATAAGGTAATCTATTTTTTTAACTTTGATTATTATTTTATATTTATATAAAAACTTTTTTCGTAGCCTAGAGATGAGCAAAAGAAAATGTGTTTTTAACCATGATTTACAAACAAAATACAAATCGTTTATTGCCAAACCAGAAGTTGCAAAACATGAAGCATTCTGCACGATTTGCAACACCAAAATCTCGATTGCAAATAAAGAACGATATGATTTGGAGCAACATATTGGTTCGCAAAGGCACAAACAATCATTACAGGCCGGTGAAGGTTCGAGTAGTTTGACCCAGTTTTTTATACCAAAATATACAAAGCTGGATGACAAGGTAGCTGCTGCAGAAGGTACCTTAGCTTTCCATACTCTTAAACACCATTTCAGTTTCCGTTCCACCGACTGCAGTTCAAGTTTATTTAAAGAAATATTTGAAGATTCCCAAATTGCAAAACTGGTTAGGTCTGCGCATACAAAAACCAGGTCAATTGCAAAAAATGTAATAACACCTTTTTGTATTGAAAATATTATAAAGGAAATTTCCGAAATTCCATATATACATATCTGTTTCAACAGATGGAAGCAACCATGGTTCAATTAAAATGTTTCCATTATTAATCCAATACTTCAATGCAAAAACTGGAATTCAAACGAAAATGTTACATTTGAATAATTTACAAGATGAAAAATCCGAAACCATAGCGAATTATATAATAAAATATTTAACAAAATTTAATTTGTTAGAAAAGTGTATTGCATTTTCCGCAGATAACTGAATTCCAATACGAATTTCGGTGGAATAAAGAGAGCTGGCGAAAATAATGTTTATTGCAAATTGAAATCAAAACTGGAAAAGGATTTAATTGGAATCGGATGCCCAGTTCACATTACTTCTAACTCAGCCAAAACTGGTTTTGATTCGTTTCCTGTTGATGTAGAATTGATTTGTATAAAAATCTTTAATTTTTTTTCAATTTACACAGTAAGAACCGAAAGTTTAAAGGAATTTTGCAGCTTCACTGAAATAGAATATAAAAATTTGCTAGGACATTCAGGCACACGATGGCTATCATTATTTCCCGCAGTGAATCGAATTCTAGAAGTTTTTCCAGCTCTAAAATTTTATTTTTTATCTATTGATAACTGTCCAGTTATTCTGGAACGATTTTTTAAGTCGAACTTAAGTGAGGCGTTTTTGTACTTTGTACATTCATTGCAATATGTATTTCACGAAAGAAGTAAAGAGATGGAAATGGAAACAAATTCAATCTTGGAGGTATCGTCAATCGTGAAATCTTTGAAAACCACTTTAAAGTGCAGAATTGACCAGAACTTTTTGCCAATTTCCACAAATACAATATTACTTGAATTAATCAGGAACGGATTTGAAACTGAAGTTAATTCTTTTAAAAATGATTGTATGAAGTGCTACCGAAAATCATTGGAATACCTCGAAAAATGGACAATTCACTTGGATGAGTTCAGTTGCTTCAATTGGATGAAATTGGACAATGTACCTGAGTGGACATCAGTTGAACTTACGGTCAAATATATATCATCGAAAGGTGTCGAATTAAGTTGCAATGATTGAAAAGGTTTTGACCAGTTTTGTAACTTAAAAAATTTTGTGGCCGCGAAACTATCTGATACCGATGATGAATTTAAAAAACTAATATCAAGTGCAAAATGGTTAAAGTTTTTTGAAAATAATAATAATTCAGAGTATTATTCGGAACTCCTAAAAATTTGTCAATTTTGTTTTTGCATACCAGGACAAAATGCAAATGTCGAAAGAATATTTTCTTTAATTGGGGCACAATGGACGAAAGAGCGGAACAAACTCAAAATTTCAACCATCAGATCGATTCTCACGGTTGTATACAATCTTAAGGATTTAAAATGTAAATCTTTTAAAGATTTAATTATTAACGATAAAAAATACTTAGCCCTAATAAGTAGCTCAAAAAAGTATAGAAATACTAAAGAAATGAAATGAAAATAATTAATAAAACAAAAAACAGTTTTATGGGACCACCCTAGTGTAAAAAATTATTTTTCAATATTGTCATCATGTATTAAGTCAGCGACTCCCTTATTCTACCAACACATGTATTAAACTTCTAAATTACCAAAAAAAAAAACAGTTTTACGAGACCACCCTTGTGCAAAGAAATAATTTTTAATGTTTACATCAGATACTAAGTCAGCGACTCCATTATACTACCAGCACATGTATAAAACTTGTAAATTAACAAAGAACAGTTTTATGGGATCACCCTAGTGTAAAAAATATTTTGATTTTCTAACGTCAGATATTAAATCAGCGACCCCCTTATAAGTACTGTCAGTCCATTTAAAACCTATTTTTAAATCGCAAGCCTAGCCCCTAGCCCCTAAAAAAAAAAGAAACGGGCCCCCGAAACAGAGCACCGACAAGCACATAAGCGTGCCCCGGCAAGCACACAGGCTGCTCTGTGCTGTGCACCGGTGCTGCGCTCCGACTTCAGCTCCGGCTCTGTGCTCGTTCGCGATAAAATTGTGCCGGGGCAAAAATAATTTCACACTGCACATGTGAACGTGCTACTTTGTTTGCCCCCAGCTCCGAATGAAGTGTGCTGGGGCTGGTGCTTGGTGCTAGCATGTCGGTGCTCGGAGCTTTCTGTTTGCACTTTTCACATGTGCTTGCTGTTGAGTGCGCAGCACACTGCATAGAGCTCCGGTGCTGGTGCTTTTGGGTGTGCGCCTTTCCGAACTCTGCAACTATATCTTCAAAACCGTCATTTCTAAAAAAAATGTTAAGGACATATTTTAAAGATCTTGAATGTACAGGTGTACAGTTTTACCAGCACTATTATGAAAAAGTCTGATTTTTTTGGCCAATAAAAATTTCATTCACAATTTTTTAGGTCAGCACCACTTTTGGCGTTTTGAAAACATTGTTGTATTGAGGGATTAATTTTTTTGAGGGATTAATTTCATGTTGGATAATCAATGCTTACTATTTAAACGAATTTTTCAGAAGCTGCTTACACAATTTTTACATATAAAATACTTTCATTCTTAATTAAATATATGATTTTTAGTGTTTTTTGTACTTCTTATGGTATTTTATAATTGTTCAAGTAGTAATATACATTCAACTTATGCTTAAAATGTATATTTTTTTTTATTTCATATGATTGTATGCGCAGCGTTTTTCAGCTTTCTTCTCGGTTCGGCCTGGCACAGCAACCAGCCGGCACTATAAACCCGCCCTTACGCTTGTAGCGCCAACTAAGCAAGGAAGAAAATATATTATATGAAACATATAAAAATAAGAACATTTAGTACGCCAATCTCTCCGGTTGTGGAAATGCTCCGGTTGTGGACACCCAAACCTATTTTGTGACAGTTGACAGATGCGGCGAAATTGATAAATGTCAAACTTGTGGTTTGACAACAAACATAATCTGAACAAATACCAAAGCGTAAACACGCATATGGTTTCTTGTTGCGAGCAAACAAAAAAAAAATCGTGAAACCTTTGAAGCGTTTCTAATATTTTCCATTTCCCAAGTGCGATAAATCGAAGCAAAACATCGGAAAGCTGTGAGTGTTACACTTTGTGATGCAGTATATTTAGTGTAATTTGTGATGTGATACCAAGTTCTAGTGAAATGTTTGTGTTGTGTTAATTTGCTGAACAAAACAAAAATGGCTACCATTTCCAGTTGTGGTCACCCTCATGTACCCGGTTGTGGACAGCCTTGTTTTTTTGCGTTTAAGGCATGTGTTTGGCCAGAAAATTATGAAATATCGTTGTTTATGTTAACGAAACAAATTTTAACAGTGTTTTTATGAATTTTTGTATATTTTTGGCCGACATGGCCGGCACCGAAAAAATCGGCCAATTTAACAGGAGTCGATTTGAATGCGCTGGTCGATGCCATTAAGCGTTGTTTAAAAGAGAAGCAGTCCATCAAATCGAAAGCCAAGACATATGGCCTTCCACGAATCAGTTTAATCCGGTATTTGAGGAAAGTCGAAGTAAATTTTGATGACCTTTCTTCCTTTGAAGATAGCGTTTTGTTGAAACTCGTTCGTGATTGTTGCCGTTTGTCACTCTTGGATGAAATCGGGCCTCTTTGAGGAACTTTCCCGAAGAAACGTTTGAATCGCGGTCGCAAACCAATGCAAACCAGTGTGCTTACTTCTTCGGAAAGCGTTGTGGTTTTGCGTGAGAAAGCGGATAAGGCAGCTGAGCGCAAAGCCAAGCGAGCTTCAGTGTTCCAGAAGATGACGACATCGACTTCTGTTTGATTTGTTTGGCGCTCTTGCCAAAAAAATTTGACTGCCGCAAATTACATCCATTGCAGTGTTTGTGATCGTCCCGTGCATTTGACGTGCGCTGGCATGACAGCCAGCTTTTTCACGTACAAGCATTGCATTTTCGATTCGGATGAATAATTTTTTTCATATTCTACCTATTCTTTTTTTTATTTATATATGTATTTTACTTCATATTTTTAAGATTTTAAGCGTTTTTACAAGGGTGTCCACGACTTAAAATGAACCCTTTACAAAATTGATAATAAAAGTTTCCTGATCAACTGAATCTATATAGTAACTTCAGGAAAAAGTTAGCTGAGGTCTCTAGCTACCCACTGGTGTACAAACTACTGCATAAAAAACTACTTTTTTGACTTGAAAAAAGTTATAAGCGAAAAATGCAAGTGTGTCCACAACCGGAGACACTCCCCTATTGAATTAATATTAAATGAACTTTTTTTAATTTTAATTTTATTTTTTTTTTTTGTCGTATATAATATTATTATACAAAATATGAGATTTTGTTTGAGATTTTGAAAATTCAGTCTCGGTTCCAGCCGTATTGAAGCCGAACAGTCGTAACTGATAAAAAGGATTGAAATATTCAGTCCGACACTAGTTATCAAGATTATACAAAATTCTATTTGAAACTTTATCCGCCTTATTATGTTCGCTTTTATGAACATTGTAATAAAATAATATATTGCTACCTATAGCACAATACGTAGGGGTATAATAAGGAATGGAAGCTCAAAATGATAACAGTCAAGTTCATAAATAATGAAGAGTGGCAAACTTAAGTAAACTTTCAACCAAATTTTATGTAGACATGCTTTGTATTTTTGTTATCTGCTTATCGTGCTTATGTTGTTTTTTTATTTTTTATAAACTCTAAGGTGCATTTATTTCTTGATTTAAAGCAATTTTTTTATAAGCTTGATTAAAAACGAGATGATTTTACAACTGGCATTACCTTAGGCAAAACCATAATTCCAGATTAACTTTTGCTTATAACATGCTTAATGCGTTGTATACAAAAAGCATGAGAAAATTAATGATAGTTTTGAATAAAAAAATTATCTTGAAGATGAGCGTCAATCGTTTTTCAAAGGTGAAGTTAAAAAGTTGTTTTACTTGAGGTCGACATTAAGTAAAATATTAAATATTTCAACTTATATAAAGTTCGTAAGCATGTAATAAATAGCATAGCACAATGTAATACATACTTTAATATAAGCTGCTGCCAAAACTAAAAAAAGTTATCATTGAGCACTGAAATTCTGTATCAAGGCTATTTTTTTTTTTAAAGATAAAAAAATTTTGTGAAAATGCCCATAATCGGAAAGAGATCACAAAACAAAAAAAAAAACAATCTTGACGTTTATTTTTGTTCTTTTAAATCGATCCGATTAGCATAAAAATTTGAATGAACGAGTTTTCCGGCACAGTGAATGTTTTGAAATACACTTAATTTTTAAAATTTTCCCTATGTGGCTTTTTTCTTGTTTTCGCTATATCTTCAATGTTCGATGATCCGATTATTGTGTTTGTTGGTTTTTTGCTGATGTTTTTTTTTGACGAATATTTTTTTTCGAATAATTAATAGTTACCCAAAATATCTCAGTTCCTACTACAGCCCTGCATGAATATATTCATCGAGTGAATATGCCGTGATTCTCTGCTGTAGCAGTCACTGCAAGCAAAGTTCGCTCACGCGTGAACGAAGAGTGGATATTGAGAAGGTTGGTTAGTTGTCAAAACGACGAATTTCGTAGAAATTGCAAATGAAGAAAATATTTTATGTTTCCCAGTTGCAAACAGTGCGGTCGCGCGTGTTAAATTTGTAATAATTTGAGTGAAAATATTGTAAAAAAACTGTAATAAAAACTATAAATGTGAAAGAAGTCTTAAAATTGCAGAAAAAAACCTGGAACAGTTTTAACCTAAAAAGAACTGCGAAACGTGAGCATAAAGAAATTCGCGATGAACAGCTGATTTTGACATCTAGCCCGCTTTATTCTGCTTTCTACTTCATTTCTCTCCGAGTCGGCCCTACCTTATAATTCTGCCATGCTGCAAGCGAATAAATGTAAACATCAGGTCGTGTAACAACAGGTCGTGTAGCGAAAGAGAATATCTTTTTATTTGTTCTCTGTTCTCTGTTCTCTTTTCATACACTCTTGCACTGAGCTGAGCGATCTACGCGTTGTGTTTGTTTTTTCTCTGATCACTTAATAAGCCACACGAATACTCAGGTATCTGCTGCAGTGACCTGAATAAGAGTGAATATGTTGGTTTTTTCCCCGCAGTGAGCTTTTTGTTATTCTTAATGCATATTTGTGTTATTTTATGTTGCATTATTCGCTACCATGCATACAAAAAAAAAACACAAAAACTGTCGAAAATAGTTTATATTACCCGTAGCTGAACTCTTAGAGGGGTCAAATATATGAGATGGTCCTATTATTTTTTGACCCTCAACATTTCTTCCGAACACACCTAAACCCTATTTGGCATCCTTCTTTGGGTCCCACTACAAAAACACAAAAGCTGTTGAAAATAGTTTATATCGGCCGTAGCTGAACTCCTGGAGGGGTCCAATATATGAGTTGGTCCTATTATTTTTTGCTCCTCAAAAAATATCTATTTTCTATGAACGAACGAATAAAAAAATATTCGCTTAATATTCAGGGTGTGAACACTATTTTGCTACCTGTTGGCGTTAGTAAAGCATCGTGCTATTATTCCCATCGTTTCTTATATCTGAATAAAACAAAGAGTGTGTATGAGCATGTATGAGCAAAGCAGAAGAGGGATAGAGGAAATTTTTTATTCTATAGCAAGAAAATATATTCAGGGAGGAGAAAAAGCATACTTATGCAGGGCTCTAGTTCCTACTAGGTTAGGTTAGGTTAGGTAGAGGCGGCAGCCGGTGTAAACGAAATACGTACACCAGCTCACTTAGACCAGATAGGGCCATTGTGATACCGCTGCACACAGGCTTTTATTAATAATGGAACCAACTTGAGCTCCTGATGAACCCTTTTAGACGCCTGACATCAGTCGTTGACAGGTCGTCAAGCTCATGAAAGAAGAGCCTAAATATTTGTGCCTTCTTCTGGCTAGCGCAGGACAGGAGCACAGAAGATGGTTTCTTCGTCTTCCTCGTCCCTGCAGCTTGTACAGAAGTCATTTGAGATAACTCCTAACCTGTAGGCATGTCTACCTATGAAGCAGCAAAAAAATTTTTCGGATTACCAGAGGACCCCCTTAATGCATATTTGTTTTATTTTATGTTGCATTATTCGCTACCTTGCATACAAAAAAAACACAAAAACTGTCGAAAATAGTTTATATGACCCGTAGCTGAACTCTTAGAGGGGTCAAATATATGAGATGGTCCTATTATTTTTTGCCCCTCAACATTTCTTCCCAACACACCTAACCCCTATTTGGCACCCTTCTTTGGGTCCCAATACAAAAACACAAAAGCTGTCGAAAATAGTTTATATCGGCCGTAGCTGAACTCCTGGATTTTTTGCTACTCAAAAAATATCTATTTTCTATGAACGAACGAATAAAAAAATATTCGCATAATATTCAGGGTATGAACACTGATATTTTGCTACCTGTTGGCGTTAGTAAAGCATCGTGCTATTATTCCCATCGTTTCTTATATCTGAATAAAACAAAGAGTGTGTATGAGCAGGTATGAGCAAAGCAGAAGAGGGATAGAAGAAATTTTTTATTCTATAGCAAGAAAATATATTCAGGGAGGAGAAAAAGCATACTTATGCAGGGCTGTAGTTCCTACTAGGTTAGGTTAGGATAGGTGGCAGCCGGTGTAAACGAAATACATACACCAGCTCACTTAGACCAGATAGGGCCATTGTGATACCGCTGCACACAGGCTTTTATTAATAATGGAACCAACTTGAGCTCCTGATGAACCCTTTTAGACGATTGACATCATGAAAGAAGAAAGAGCCTAAATATGTGTGCCTTCTTCTGGTTAGCGCAGAAGATGGGAGATGGATTCTTCTTCTTCTTCCTCGTCCCTGCAGCTTCTACAGAAGTTATTTGAGATAACTCCTAAGCTGTAGGCATGTGTGCCTATCAAGCAGTGCCCTGTGATGACAGCCACTATTGTGGCTAGATCTGGTCTTGCCAGTGAGAGAAGGGCTCTCGATCGCCCGAGATCTTGTGTCGAGAGCTCAGCCCACCTAGTGTTGGCTTTCGATATGGTATTGTTACTGATGAGCAGCTTGAGAGTCACTAACGGGATACCCGGTGGGTTCACCATGAATAGTGGCGTTTGTGTCCCATTTCTAGCAAGCTCATCTGCCTTTTCATTACCTTTAATGCCTTTATGCCCAGGTACCCATATTAGGTTGAGGCTGAAGTAGTTCGACATTTCACCTAATGAAGCACAGCATTCTTTGGCTACTTTAGAGTTTGTGACTACTTGTTCCAACGATTTTATCGCAGCCCGACTATCTGAGAAGATATAAATTTTCCGTTTGGAGACAACGTTTTTTGAAAGCCACGGTGCAACCTCCGCTTTTGCCATCATTTCAGCCTGAAACACATTACAATGGTCAGGAAGCCTACGAGCCAGAGATACCCCAAGCTCTTTTGAGTATACCCCGTACCCGACCTTGCCGTTCAATTTTGATCCATCTGTACAGAAATATAGACACCCTCGTTTCTATGGTGCACCATTGACCCAGTATGTTCTAGGCGGAATAAGCGTACCATACCTTCCTTTGAAGAAAAGCGAGGGCTTGCAGTAATCAGTTCTTGATGGAATGAAGCTGAAGTTGTTAAGTATGGATGAGTGACCCGTTGTCATACTTTTCCATACTCCCAGTTCTCTAAGTCTTGTCGCCGAACAGGCTGCTGTCTGTTTGGCAACCAGGTCCAGTGGTAAAAGATGAAGTATGGTCTCTAGGGCTGCAGTCGGTGTTGTTCTCAGAGCACCGCTGATGCATATAGATGCATATAGATGCCATTCTCTGCACTTTTTGCACCATATTTTTGCTCTGCACCATATTACTACTCCATATAAAAGAATAGGTCTTATGACCCCAGTATACAGGCAGTGAACGATACGAGGCGAAAACCCCCATCTTGTTCCTATGGCTTTTTTACAAGTATAAAGTGCCACTGTGGCTTTTTTAGTGCGCTCTGCTATGATTAACTTCCAGCTGAGCTTTCTATCTAGTATGAGTCCCAGGTACTTTGCGTTATTCGCAAGGGACAGAACAGACCCATTTAGTATGATTGGTGTTAAGGACGGAATTTTATATTTCCTGGTAAATAGGACTAGCTCTGTTTTAGCCGGATTAACTTCAAGACCACAGGGCTTGGCCCATTGTTCAAGTCTGCAAAGGGCTCTTTGCACTTGAAACTTGAAACTTGAAACTTGGCTCTGACTGCGATTGCCTCTGCTGCTCGATCATCGGCGTAGGCTGCCACTACAAGTCCATCTCTCTCCAGAGATAGCAGTACGTCATTTACTACCAAATTCCACAGGAGTGGAGAGAGAACACTTCCTTGAGGCGCACCTCTTGAGACAGATCTAATGACGCTGTATGCGCCCAGGTTCGATAGAACTATTCTACTGTTAAATAGCTTGTCTATAAACTCTGTAATGATCTTATGATCTTATAGTAGTGCAGAATCAATGTTTCTGCGGAGATACAGATCTAAGAGGCGTTCTAACGTCTTTAATAGAAAAGATGTAAGGCTAATGGGCCTAAAGTCTTTAGGGGTGGTATGTGATGTCTTCCCTGCCTTGGGTATAAAGACCACCCTTGCCTTTTTCCAAGCTGTGGGAATATATGATAGGCAGCCATTAAAAATTATACCACGCCAAGGTAGTATTGTATGCATAGCCTCTTGTAATTCAATAGGGTAAATGCCGTGGGCAACGGCAAACTGGCATCCGTCAGTTTGACGGCTAATTTGAGCGGCGGGTCGATCCATAGACCTTAAACATGGAATGTGCGCAGGGTTTGGGTCCCGCCACATTACTACTGCCCAATGAAAACTAAACCTGCCTCGGATAAGAACCCCAATTACGTTGACGACCACCGCAAACGAAAAACGGACAATGATTTACGGATATGCACCTGGAATGTCCAGACCCTTTATAGGGAAGGTGCCATTATCCAACTGGCGGAAGCCCTCAAAACAATACAATCTGACATCACCGCCATCCAGGAAATGCGATGGAAAGGGCAAGGCTGCTCTAAACAAGCACACTGCGATATCTACTACAGCTGCCATGCGGAGAAGCGCGAATTCGGATGTGGATTCGTCGTTAGCCGGAAACTACGCCACCTTGTTTCCCGGTTCACACCTGTGAACGAAAGATTGGCCACGATCCGCATCAAGGCAAAATTTTTCTACATAAGCCTTATTTGCGCGCACGCCCCGACGGAGGAAAAGGACGAAGCCGTCAAGGACGCTTTCTACGCTAGTCTTGAGGACGTATATGACCACCTTCCGGTCCATGACGTGAAAATAGTCCTCGGCGATTTTAATACGAAAGTCGGAAGGGGAGGCATCTTTGGCCCCACTGTCGGTCAGTTCAGTCTTCACGAGACATCTACGAACAACGGTCTAAGACTGATCGACTTCGCCGCGGCACGAAACATGGTAGTTAGTAGCACCAGATTTAAGCACCTCGACATCCACAAGGCCACCTGGCTGTCCCCTGATCAAAAAACGCGAAACCAAATTGATCATATTGTAATCGACGGAAGGCATGCCTCTAGTGTTCTAGATGTGCGTACATTTCAGGGGGTCAACATTGACTCCGACCATTATCTTGTTGCAGCCAAGATCCGCATGCGATTATGCAATGCAAAGAACATACGCACAGGAATGCAACGAAAGCTAGATGTCGCTAAGCTGCATTTACAACGGACCAACCTCTGGACTCGACGACGCCGGCGGACTTTGGGCGCATATATCCCACTCCATGCGCGCTGTCGCTGAAGAAGTCATTGGTTTCCGGCGCCCGCAACCTCGGAACCAATGGTACGATCAGGAGTGTCGCATCGCGACTGCAGTAAAAAACGCCGCATACAGAAAAACGCTGCAGTCAGCTGCAACGCGAGCCGTGCGAGAAAACTACCGCAAAAAGAGGAAGGAAGAGAGGCGCCTTTTCAGACGCAAGAAAAGAGAGCAGGAAAAGCGTGAGCGTGAGGAACTAGAGGTATACCAGGGCAAGAAGGATGCACGAAAATTCTATCAACAGGTTAAGCGTCTAACCCAAGGTTTCAAGCCCGGAGCATCCACTTGCAGAGACGAAAATGGAGATCTGAATACGGATACACAGTGTGTGCTTAGATTGTGGAGACAGCACTTCTCAAATTAACTTACTGGCGACGATTCCACCAATGCCGCCCATCGAGAGCGCAGTGCAGTGCCACCAATCGACGATGACGGAGTGGAAGTATCACCACCTAGCCATGAAGAGGTTCGAGTTGCTATCCAACGACTCAAAAACAATAAAGCAGCGGGTGCTGACGGCCTGTCAGCTGAATTGTTTAAAACCGGCGGCGATGAATTGATAAGGCGCATGCATCAGCTCATCAGCAAAATATGGCTAGAAGAAAGCATGCCCGACGATTGGAACCTCAGTGTACTGTGCCCTATACTTAAGAAAGGAGACCCAACAATCTGCGCAAGTTATAGAGGTATCAGTCTTATTTCCATCGCATATAAGGTTCTCTCAAGCGTACTGTGTGAAAGATTAAAGCCGATTACAAAAACACTGATTGGACCTTATCAGTGTGGCTTTCGACCTGGTAAGTCCCCCATAGACCAGATTTTCACGCTACGACAAATCCTGGAGAAAACCCACGAAAATCAAATTGACACACACCATCTCTTTGTCGACTTTAAAGCTGCGTTCGATAGCCCGAGAAGGGATTGCCTATACGCAACAATGTCTGAGTTCGGTATACCTGCAAAGTTGATTAGACTTTGCAGAATGACGTTGAGCAACACACGCAGCTCCGTCAAGGTAGGAAATGACCTCTCCGAAACCTTCAATACCGAAAGAGGTTTCAGGCAAGGCGATCCACTGTCTTGCGATCTCTTCAACATCATCATGGAAGGGATCGTACGAAAGGCCGGTGTGCATCGTAATGGCACCATTTTCTATAAAGGTGTCCAGCTCCTTGCGTACGCTGATGAACCTTTCGGTCTCATTTTGGAACTAAAGAACTCAATTATAGTTAAATATAGTCTTGACTTATTTCCAATAAGCAACCTATTCGCAGAATGTTTACTAATGTACAGTAATTGCTAAAAAGTACTTTTCGTTCAGAAAACAGATGGGTGTAGGTCGTCCTATGGTGGGATCTTGTGCTATTAATCATGGAATCAAATTTTCACGAAATATATAAACTACAAAGTTTTTTAAGCTTCGTTAATTGTATTATCACTTTTTTTACATCAAAAAATTAAAAAAAAAATTAAGAAGTTAAAAATATTTATTTCTTTTTGCCAAATTTTTTTCTTTTCAAAATAATTTGAATCCACCACAAATTATCAAATCCGATAAAAATTACAAACTAATTCTTTCTTTTACAACTTTTTTCAGCTAATTTCAAGTGGTTTTACCTCTAAAGCTTTCGCAATTTTGTTTATAATATTGAAGCTGTGCAAAAACTATTTCCAGAATGTTTTCTATTTTAAACATTTTGTACATGAGCTGGCAGAACTAGAGGGTCGCTGATTTAGAACCCGATGTTAGAATTTTAAAAATTGTATGTGACACTAGGGTGAACCTGGAAATGTGTTTTTGTTTTAAATCAAATTTAACCACAAATTCAAAATCACCTGCTATCTATTTCTGCCACCACATGTACAGATGAGGTCCAGCATTAACAAGTACGCCTGCCTTGTAGGCCTCAGTACTTGGGTCTATAGACCAAGGGTATAGATCATGGAAAGGACAACTAGCACTTATGTGTTCACCCCATCTCATACCTGTTTGTGGCAAGCTGTGCACAAACACACGGTCATCTGGCAAGGCTAGCACGAACTGGAAACCTTTCCACAAAAAAATAAGCATCCCCCAGTGCCCTACTATTGAAAGCACTACGACTCCAACATATCATACAATTGTATAACCATGGAACTGCAAGCTTCCAATAGCAGTACCAGTTTAACTACCAGTAGTGACGTACCTTCATTGTCATCTACTGGTTAAGACGAGACCTACTCAATCTCTTGCATACTAAGCAGGTATGCCAGCCCGGTCGTACTACTGCGCGACCCCGCCGGTCAATCTAGACCTGTGTAGCATATACACAAACACAGCCAGCACAAGTCTCCCCGAAGAACCAACCCATGATAGTCACGTGGGCAACTCGGTCCCGTCAAAGAAGCTCCACAACATCCCAGCAAGGAGACAAAAAACTCATATGAGTCTTTGTATTTGGCCGTGTCCAATTAGAGCACTTAATTATGCTTGACCGGCAACTTCAATCCAGGCATGAAACTTATATTCACTTACCATGGAAGAAGTGCCTATTGCCCCTGTTTACAACCACAAGCAATACATCGAATTTATGTGTATTACACATGGAATACACCTCAATTCATTCACCCAATTATTAAACTCTCAGATGTCTCCTTGCCTTGGAAAGATAGGGTCGTTCTCTTTGAAGAGTATGACTATCCCCATGATAACAAGTATTTAGGTCTATTGCTATACCTTCGCAGGCTTGTTTCATATCGATATACCGAATATGACCTGCTACCAAGATGGGCGCCACCCCGAGCTCTTGGTTGGCTCTAAGCTTGTTACGGTATGGGACGTATCCCATTACCAACCCTCCTCCTTAACCTGGCTTGGGACAGGCAGGTTTGCGTCCGAAGACCCTCCCCTGGTGGAGTTACCACATGTACAAATGTGTAAAACATAAATAGATTTTCAGGGTCCACCCTAGTGTCACAATCAAACTTATGAAATTCTAAGATTAAATTTCAAATCAGCGACTCTCTTATTCTGCCACCGCATATACAAAATGTCCCAAAAAATGTATGGAATTCTAATATCAAATTCGAAATCAGCGACTGTCTAATACTGCCATAAGCAAAATGTAGTAATCAAAAACATTTTTAGGGTACCCTCTTGTGTCAAATAAATTTTCAAATTCTAAATCAGCGATCCTCTAATTCTGCCAGCGTACGTATCCCAAAACAAAATGTCAACTTTTTTACAGTAAAAACCAAAATAATGTAATTTCAGACAATAACTGTTACTCGTCAACCTGAAAATTTAAGCCTCAAAAATAAAAGTTATGCGGCAACCAATTTTAATGCAAATGTTCAACGCCTCTTCCCCCAAAAAAAGTGCGGTAGGGGAGACCGGGGCTGGTTGTTACAGGGGTAAGTAGTTACAGTGGCAACAGTAGCGAAACAGAGAACGCTATAGTCACGGAGGGAAGGGGTAAATAACACCGCCACCATCGGCTCACATGGCGCGAAAGCCAGTGACGTTAGATTTTTTTGTGAAAGGAGCATTTGCGTGTCACCAATAAAACCGCAGGTTTGTAAAATTTTCGATTTTAAGTAATTATATGGGTCTACAATCTGTTTTTCAAATAAACAGAGAGGTGTCCTGTGTCATTTTTGCACCCTAATGCTTCCTTTTAATGATGAAACTACGTTTCTTCAGCTATATTCATTTGTGTTTTTACTACTGAACCTCAAAAGATGAACTTTGGCGTTGGGGCTAAAAGTGGCATTTGCTCGAGGCAGGTTGTGACTTGTAGAATCTGTTGATTTTTTTAAATTCTGAAATAATTTATTTTTATTTTCATTTTCATTCTTGAGACATTATGTAAGTTTTGTTGCTTGCTTCTTAGTTTTTGTTCAATAAAGAAGTTTATTATCTGCTTTTAACATAGGTGAGAAATAATCTACATTTTGTTTTCATAGTTATAAAACTAAATAGTAAAGATTTTAATTTTGTTCAAAATTTGTTTCATTGTAAGTTTTATTTTCATAAAGGAAAAAGATTGCTTTGTAGACATAATAATATGTTCTTAAATAAAAAAACGCAACTGTCTGCGATGGTTGTTCCTAATATACAGTTTTTTTATTACGTTTGTTTTTGTTTGTAACATCTTGTCAGTGTTGGTACATGTAGGAAAAAATACCTACTCGTAGGGATTTTGGTTGCAAAATATAGGTGTAGGGAGAAAAAGCACAAATTTTTTTAGTTTAACTGAAAGTAGGGAATTTTCAGTAGGAAAATTTATGCCAACATTTATGTTACATAATAATATGCATTTTGCTGTTTTTTTTTTTGTAATTTAATTATAACAAATGTTTGTAAATAAACAAAATTAATAGTCTTATATCCTCGCGTATCTTCTGAAAAGTGGGCGTAACTTTAGTGTCTATTTTTTTTGTGGTTTTGAAGGAAAAAATAAAGATGTGAAAATAAAATTTTATTCACTGTATGGTTGAAGAAAATGTATTGTTTCGAATTATTTTTATTATGGTTAAAATATTGAAAAAGATTAAGGGCCGTATTGTTCAACGCTGGATATTTAACGCTATCTTATAACTTATCCAAGGCTTTAAATTTAACCAGAAATTAAAATCTCTGGATAAAAGTTGGTATTGTTCCTGCCTCTGGATAGCAACTTAACAGTTCTGGATATCTTATCGGCTGGTTAGTGATTTTTCCAGTTTTTCCAGACAAACGTCAAAGTTATCCCGAGATTTTGACAGGCTGTCATATATTTTAATTAGGATCTGTTCCATTCGAAAAATGTTCACTCGCGACATGTGCCAATGAGGAATTTTTACTGCTGCTTTTGCTAATTTGTAGCTTTTTGTTTTTTTTTTTTTTGCATAAAATTTTCAACAATATTTTTCTGCCGCCCAAAAAATATAGCAGCAATATTCTTCAGCAATAGACAATTACCTTTTCTTTCAGCCAAATTCGACTAGTTAACTTTTTCTCTGTATATCTTTATCAGCTGGTTATCTTTTGACATAAGCTCAGGACAAATGCGCTATCCAGAGGTGAACAATACGAAACAACTGGAAACCTTGGAAATATCAGCTGGTTAAAGATATCCAGAGCTGAACAGTACGGCCCTAAATGAAATATTAGTGTAACTCACGTTATGAATTATTTTTTATTTATACTCGTTTTAAATTATAAACAAAATATATATATTTATAAAAAATTTACATCTCAGGAATTATAATTATTTCTGAACAGTGAGCGTAAATGCCACACCCATTTTTAGTACAGGTGCCGAAAGTAAGAATATGAACTTAAATACCAAATTTTAATCTAATACAAAAAAACCCCGTTTTAAAGATAGCATTTTTATTGATTTATGGGCGATAAAAGAAGGTGTGGCAAATTGTCAGCAATAAGTTGACACAGTTTTATCGCAACAAAAATTTATATATATACATTTATATTCATTAGATTGAAATGCAAAAATCCATATTTTTATTAAACACTAGCTTTTCTAAACTTATCCCCTAAAAGAGGGCGTAACTTTAGTGAAGCCATGATTTTATAGTAAGTTCGTACCGAGTATCATTGATGTGTGATTTATTTCGAAAGCTATACCGAAAATGTTGGGTGCTGAAAAAGTAACACGCCCCACGTCCAACGCCCATAAAATGTTACCAGTGGAACGGCATGTGTAAATTGAGGTCGAACACTGAATTCCGAGGCTGTGCGACCTACAATTCCAAAACTGTTCGATATCGAAAATTTTAGGTGTATTAAAGATGCCTTTTACGATCTGCACCAGACTTCACAGGAACCCCCTCAAGGCTTTGGTATAAAAATTGGCTTAGCGGTTTCGGAGTTTTTACGTGATATACACATATACCCACATACGTATGTACATTAAGTTGCCTCACGCTCCTTAGAAAAAAAAACGTTGTTCAGTCCGGTTCTTCAAAATAATCCATGGCTTATGTTACGATGATCCACAAAATATTTCGACTAAAAATATTGGATGATATGGTAGTTAAAAAACAAAAAACAAAAAACAAATAGTCAGAAATAAGAGTAATGAAAAAGTTCTTTTGCATCAAAAAATCTTAAATTTTTTCAGTTGGACCAAAGATAATGCGGATTTTTATGGATTGTTTTAACTTTTTTCATATTATTTTCACAAAAATTCAAATTAATTTTTTCCCATACTACTTTTAGTCAAATAAATTGTAAAATGTAAAAAAATTTGTAAATGTTTTTGTAATTTCATTCAATTTAATTCTTCACTTTACCCTATATTTTATCATCAATAGATAATTTATTTGACAAAAAAACAAGAAAAATTTTAATATGAGTTTTAGCGAAAATAATATAAAAAAAGTTAAAAAATAAATGAAAATCCGCATTACATCTGGTCCGACTGTAAAAATTAAAAATTTATTGGTGCAGATTGGAAGAACTTTTTTATTACTATTATTTCTGACCGTTTGTTATTATTAACGCCCACACCAGTAAATATTTCTACAAAAACTCGATTTTAAGAGCATATTTCAAACCAGTCCGTGGCATACTGGTTGAGATGTATGGCTTGTATGTCATAAAACCCAGGTTCGAATTCCATCTGACACAGAAAGTTTTTTCTATCGAACTAATATTTCTGTTCGGCCGTCATCTCTACGCAGACAATGGCAAACCTCAGAGAGTAAAAACTGCTATAAAAAGCTTATTGAGAACATAACAGTTTTTGTGTTTTTTATTTGTGGGTGGTACAAGTGGGCGTGGCATATTTTGTATATACATATATTCACTGCCACTTAGAGCACCTACATATCAAGTGTTACTATCAAAACGTGTACAACTCAGGAATAAGCATGATTTCGAAAAAGTGGGCGTAGATATGGTGCGACCACGCCCATTTTTTAACAGTAACCGACTGTGACCATATGAACTAAATTACCAAATGTTAGTCTTCTACGGTAAAAGCCGTCTGATATAAAGCATTTTTACTGATTTGTGGGCGGTAAAAGTGGGCGTGACAATATTTATACATACATATTGACTGCCACTTGAATCCATAGCACTAGCATACTAAGATTCACAATCAAAACGTGTACAACTCAGGAATAAACATGATTTCGATAAAGTGGGCGTACATATAGTGCGGACATGTCCATTTTTTGTACATTGGTCGTCAGTAATCATATAAACTAAATTACCAAATTTTAGTCTTCTACGGTAAAAGCCGTCTGATATAAAGCATTTTTACTGATTTGTGAGCGGTAAAAGTGGGCGTGACAATATTTATATATACATACTGCATGACTGCCATTTGGATCCATAGCACGTACATACCAAGATTCACTATCAAAACTTGAACATCTCAGGAGTTACAATGATTTCTGAAAAGTGGGCGTATATATAGGGTGACCACGCCCATTTTTGTACAGTCACCGAAAGTAAGCTTCAACAAAATCACAAAATTTTAGTTTTATACGAAAAAAACCGTGTGATATATAGCATTTTTTTTTGGTTTGTGGGCGATAGAGCCGATTTGGGTTGTATGTGAGGTACCACGCCCCCTTGTCCAATCAACACCAAACTTCACAGGAACACTCTCAGAATGTTGCTTCAGTATCCCTAAAAATTTCATAAAGATTTGTTTGGCGGTTTTGGAGTCTATACGTGATATACACACATACCCACATACATACATCCATTTTTATATATATAAAGAAGAAGAGAAGATAGAAGATAGATTAAACAAGAAAATTAAACAAGAAATAATTTTGATATGGGTTCAAGCATTTTTTCAGCAGCTCTTCTGTGAACTAAATTTAATATTTATACATCTTAAAGTATTTATATATCTATATCTATATACTTCTATATACTATTAATAAATCTGTAGCCACTTTTTATGTTCACTCATCACGTTTAAACGACAACTCAGATTTTTATAAAATTTTGTACACATATTTATAGGTCAGCAGAGAGTGCAATAGGATACTTTATTTTAACCCATTAACAACCAATGTTACTATATGGAAACATATGCGTCTCGAATTTTCATTAAATACTGCATAATATTTCAAAAGTTTTAGTGCCAGTTTTTTAAAAAAAGTAAAATTAGCATGCAATAATAACTTATTTCTGCTCAATGGCATACATAGTTTTCACCAAAATGTTGCTTCAAGTCTAAAAATGTCTGTTTTTTATGGTTTTCTTTCGGTCCTAATGGCTTTAATTGCACTTCGGTTAAACGAGAACAAAATCAATAAACGCTTTTAAATTTCCTTCAATTTGATACCAAAATCATGTATGTAGTTTGAAAACTGTGAAAAATTTTAGTACCAGATCTTTTTAGTATTAATTATAAGCTGAGAATGAGAGAAAAACGACTTGAAACTCACACTTTTAGCTTTGAAGGCAAATATTTCAGTCAGTTTGCAATGGATTTCAATAATTTTTTTTGAAAAATGTTGTTTGTTAAAATATCCTTCAAACATAAGTTGAAATTTTTACTAAACCAAAGTATTAATATTTTTAAAAATTTTTTTAAAAAATGTTCAAAAATTTTTAGTTTAAGCCAAAAAATTGGATAAAAGTTGTTTTTGTTGTAAAAAAAATTAAATCCAAAATTTAGGTTTTCGATTTCCTATCAGATGATATAACAATCTTAAGGTTAATAATTTGTAGTATTACTTAAACAATAAAAAATCGTTTTGGTAGCGAAAAATCAAGCCTACCCACTATCAATTTTTGAATGAAAACTTTTTGAAAACCCGGCGAAGCGGCGGGTTTAAGCTAGTAGTTAAATACTCTTCAATACTACGATAAAATTATTTAGGTTTGAATACTCTTTGTATTGAACAAAAAAAGTAGTAGGGAATTTTGTAGAGAAAACAGTTTTTGAGCGTAGAGAAAGTAGGGATATTTTTTCGACTACGTAGATACTTTTTAAAAAAGTATGTACCAACACTGCATCTTGCCCCATGTAGTGTAACAACCAGCCCCTGGTGCGGGGTTAAAAGTAACAGGCCTCCTTTCTCAGAATTTATCATTTATGTCTAATCTAATCATTTAGTACATAAAAAATATTTTAAATTTAAATAATGAATATCTTCTCAATCAAAGAAATCTATGCTCATGTAAAACAATGAAAAAAATATGACACTTTATAATTAAAATGTCACAACCATCCCCGTCCTCACCTATGTCATGAACGAACCTATAAATAAAAACAAAACAAAACAAAACAATTTTGTAACAATCAATGATTTTGAAAAGAAAAAATCATAGCAAAAATGACAGATGCAGCGTTGCTACAAGAACAAATTTTTGAAAGCAAGTAAATAGTAGTACCAACTACGAATGTTACTTTATATACATTTTTTTAGAAATATACAATTTATTTTAAGTATTTGATGCATAAAACTAGTAAGCATTTTATTAATTGTACAAAACTGCTGCAACTGGATTAAATAAGATAAAATTGTATTTTTTAAAGAAAAACTGAAAAAACATGCAAAAACAGGTTTATCTGGAGATCTGGTAACACTACTGCTCAGTACAGCATTTGTGGGGTAGAATTGTACTTGCTGGATATAGCAGAAAACATTCTAACAACACATTCGCAGTCGTTTACATGAATCTATAAGATTAAGAATAAATATTAACTTAAAGGTGCAAGCTGCCAATCGACAGAGCGGAATAATATCAAAACAATAAAGCGCATTAACGCTTTATTGATCGATCAATGATGGACTTTGATGCAGTGCTCGAGGAATGCGGTGGCTTTGGTCGCTATCAGCTAGTTTTAATGCTGCTCTATGGATATACAAACGTCTTTTCTTCAATGCACTATTTTGCCCAGACCATCATCAGTTTTACGCCGGAACATTGGTAAAATACGATTTGATTATTAAAACTTGTGTGTCAAAAAAGGTTTGAGTTTAATTTACCACGCATTCAGGTGTCATCATGAGGAGCTTGAGAATAGTACAATGCTGGAGATACGAAATTTCTATGCCGCTGCAGATAGACCGAGTTGCACAAGTTTTTATGCGATCGGTACTAATGTGACTGAGCTGAATAATTTTGAAAGTTGCGACCGTTGGATTTACAACTATGAGTTTGGCTACGAGAGTGTATCGACGGAGGTAAGTACAGCAAAAAATGTATCGAAATAAGCCAAAAATTGATGGCAACCAGTATCAGTGTGAGAAATATTAATAGGCTTGCAACGGTTATAGTTGGTGTAAAAAGGAAAAATTAAGAAAAAAAAAAAAAATTGTATCTATTAAACATAGCATTCATTGAATGCAATGCCTTACAAAACAACAAAGTATGGAATAATTATAAAAATTTTATTCCCTCAATATAATTTCTGTGGATGTAATTAACTGCAGTTATGATGGATCCATCAACATTAATCACTTTATTTGCAATTGAGATTTATTGGCAAATATCCCAGCAGAGCATTCAAAAGTTATAAATGAATAAAAATAACATTAATGCCAAAGTAATGTTTAGTGTAATGGCTACATTTGTTGTTATTGTTGTTATCTTTAGCATTGACAGTGCGTGAAAAAAATAGAACAATTTCAATTTGATACAGATGCAACTGCAGTTGGAGATAAAGTTAAATTGAGTGAAGTCTAGAATAAAAATAAAAAATTATTTATTTTAAATTTTAAAAGAAAATGGAAAATATTTTCAACTCTTTTAACAAAGTTATTAAATATAATTACCAACTCCCTCCCTGCTCCCTCTGCCCATGAGGCCTGAACAAACTTTTAATAAGACTCGAATTTTGTAACTTTTTCGAAAGGGGATAAGTCAAAGGACATGTAAGAATATGTTAAATGTAAATATAAAAAACATTTTTTTTTCTTGTCTTTTTGTATTTCATGTTCTAACAAAATAAAAAATTGCAATGGAGAGTGCAGGCCCGGTAAAACTGAATAAAGTGGCTGACTTGAATTTTCAAGAAAGCTTTATATAAAAAAAAAAAAAAAAAAATAACAAATAGACGCGAATAGAAAATATTCGTAATATTATACTTATAGACTGTGTGTCAATCGGAAACTTTTCACTCTGATGATCAAATTTTGACAGTTATTAGAGCAATTTTTGGCAATTGTGAGGTGAATATAATTGCCAAAATTTGTAGTAGCCCCAGAGGATCGAAAAGTGCATTTTTGACACATCCAAAAAGTGAGAAAAAAACATTACATTCATTTCCGCGCTGTATTTCGATTTGTTTAGCTATTTTAATTTGTGAATTTCTTAATTAAACTATCGTTCTTTTAACGTAAAGATAAAACCGGAATAAATAAAAACTAATATAATTTTTAACTGTGAGTTTTTGTGAAAGCTGCATTTTTATGTGTTTAGTTCTGTGCGGTAAAGTTGATGATAAATTGTGGCTTTTAACGCGAGTTGCTTTAGTTGTTCCTTTTATTTCCAGTTAAATATATTTTAAAGTAAATTGTCCTTTAAAAGTGTTGTTCCTTTTGTTTTAAGCGAGTACCAACCAAGGGCAATCCGAGTGCTGTGAAAATATTGCAAATGGAAGACAACAAAGAATGATGGCACACTCACGTGGATATCGCGAAACTGCTGGTGCATGCAAATGGGAAAAGGCTATTGCAATGATGCACGGCTACAGCATACATCCGCTCCGCTGCCAAATGCAATGCCGCCAGCAGGTAAACATTCCGCCGGTCCGCAATTTCCACGTGATTGTTCAAAGCTGCCTTTGAAGCCGTCGTATATGTCTCTTCCAATCCAATCGGTCATGGCACTCGAATTACCCATGATTCATAATTTAATTTATTGATATCCTTTACTAGGTTGCTGCAGTCGCATAGCATAAGGCTAAGCTAGCAGCATATGAAGCGTAGACGCGAATAACGTTGTGAGCGACATATAAATATAAATCAAAAATGGTTTTTTTTGCATATTACCATTAAAAATGCTCTAAAACACGACCGAAATGTTGAACGTCAAAATTTGTAATTGTCAAAATTTTATCGTCCATTTGACACACCAAAAAAGACAAATTTATTTCAACACACACAAATTTTATTGAACTTGCTATTTTCTTTCCTTCCACGAGTGAAAAGTTTCCTTTTGACACACACCCATAAAACAGAAATACACTACATTAGATTAATAAATTACTAAATTACAAAGTAAATTAATGTCACTACAAAATCCATATTCCCTTTTCCAGGCCCGTAGCCAAGGGGGATTTTAGGTGTTCAAGCCCCCTTAAGGTCCAGAAAGTATGAAAAATAACCCAACTGAGACTATTAAATTCAAAATGTAATTTTTTAAAGATGAACTGATCTAATAATGTTAATTTACTTGAAGATGCAAAAATTTCAACATTTTCAAAGCCAAATTGAAAAACTTCGCTTAATTAATAAAGAATTTTTGGCCAAATACATAAACGATTAACTTTGATTATAATAGTCAAAATCATTATATTGAAATTTAACTGCAAGGAGTTTGTATATTTTTAGGAACCATTTTCACTTGTGGATTTTGGTGCTCAAAAAGCCCCTGATGTCCAGAAAAATATATATTTAAAATTATACTTAGAACGAATACAATTTTATAAATAGTAGAAAATTATATTGACATTTTGTATGCAATATCTAAGCTCATTGGACCCAAAAATTTCTTTTTAAATTCTTAAAAACTGTATAATGCAAAAAATACATGAGCCACGAAATTTAACACTTGGTATATAAGACATTCTTATATAACAAGAATTTCTTGGTTTATAATACATCTAAAATCTCCGAATTGGCTTAAGAATTTATCTCTGTGCAAAGTCTTTTCTAAATAACAGGTTTCGGAAAATCACCTACAATCTAAATATGCTTCTTTTCGAAAAAAATTCTCAATAAAAAACATTTTATACAATCCAATTCTATGGAGATTTGATGAGTTTTTTAATCATATTACCAAATTTTCATTTTCTTAAACTTCGGCATATTTAAAATTATTTTTATTTTTGGAAGATCAACTTTTGGAAAATTTTATTACAATTTTTTTTAATTTTCTAATTTGCAAATAATTTTAATTTAAGTCTTCGAATGATGATATTCTTAAATATCCTAAAACACTGTTACTGTTTAATTCTTTTTAAAAAAATTTATCCAGCAGAGTAATGGTTTTCAAAGTAAGTCTTATTTTGATGTGATAACTTAAACAATATATTGTGTATAAAATTATGGCGCTGTGAAAAAACCAGTTTCCGAATTACGAGTTTTCAAAAATAATATAAAATTTAAATATTTTTAAATACTTTTTAACAGAGTCGATTACTCAACTCAAATTATTTTATTAAAAAAAAAATTATATAGTCATTGGGAATTGAATGCTTTTGTCAGTCATATCAAATTTTTATGTGGAAATGGAACATAAAATTTCTAAAGATTTTAAAATATTATCTTTCGAATAACATTTAAATTGTCGAAATCGTTTTCGAGAACAGTAATATTTTGGCCTTTAACGATAACTCGTACTAGGGTTCACACAGTTCCAAATACTTGTATACCAGATGGGAATCAATAAAAGCTTAAGAAGGCAAAAAAGGAACCAAATCTAAAGACTTAAATATTTTGTTCTCCCGTTGATGTGAAATGTCTCATAAAAGTTGTGGATCCAAGCTTCAACAGATGAACTTAATAAAAAAGTTGCAATTTTTCATAGCCAATTTTAATTTTGATTTTAAGAAACTGCAAGAAATCTTACCTATTTTTACCTTTCAAACTTATATTGTTGTATTAGTAAAATTTTGTCATAGAAATTTTTATTGTGCTAATTTTCGGAATTATACTTTTTAAAATAATTTTAATAATTTAAAATTCTCAATTTGTACCATTTTTCAAAAATCAAAATCTTAGTACTTAAAATTAATTTGATAAAAATTCAATAAACTCTTCTGATCTCTATTATGGTTATGTAAAGACAGCCATATTGACAAATAATCTTAGTCTTTTTTTTTTGGAAAAATTTCCATATCCTTGCTTATAGTTTTTACTGGTATATTTTTTTAACAAAACCCCCCCTAAGGTATATATATAACCCCCCCCCCCCCCCCCCCTAACCATATATATTTTAGAATTGCTTATGTTTTTTAATAAAATTGGGAAAACCACTTATAAATGGCATAGAAAATTTAGTAGAAAAAATGTTGACATGTGATAAACTTATGCGACTTATACCATTTATATGGGTTTTGCTCATTTGCATGAAATTCCTTCATATTTTTCACAATATGTAAAGAAATGTCCAAAACAGGTGACCTTCATCTTCGTATTGTGAAGACATTCATTCTTCTAGATCAGCCGTTCTCAAACTTTTTTGGCGACAGAACCCTTTTGGACAGCTAAACATTTGGCTGAGCCCTAAAATAATCAAAAACTGCTTTATGTATAATCTTTAATAATAATCATCATTTATGTCTACTGGGAGGTATGAAACTAATATTTTTTTTCATCACTTGTTTTATATCAGGCCTAACAGAAGAATGTTGAATTTTCATATCAGGTTCGGTATCCAGCCCAGCCATATTTTGTTTTTGTAGTTGCATAGGTCAAGAATCCTGTTTCGCACAAGTAAGTGGTTGAAAACTGGAGGAGACCCATTCAGAGACATTGTTTTGAACAGTGACTCCATACTGGTGTCTGATAACATTTCCAAAAAATTATTCATAAGTCTCGTTTGACATACTTTCGGGCTTTTGCAAGTTGCGTACAAAAGAATTTTTGATCCATGAATGCATTTTAATTTTTGTATTTTGTTCTTCGGGAAAATACGTCTCAAAAAATGCGCGCACAGCATTAACCAATTCTTCAAACATATCCTCTTGAAACATTTCTGAGTCTCTTACGAGTTTACTAAGCGATGAAAAGCTTTCTATTTCACTCTTGCCAACACGATTAATCCAAAAATCTAATTTTTTTTTTAACACTGTTGTGTGTATTAGGATAAGTATCAAGAAGACGACAACAACCAGAAGTATTTATGAACCTAATAAACCGGATCTTTACCTGATCCGACTCGTGATTTCGTAGGTTTCGTAGATGTGAGTATGAATCGGGTTGCGTTAGTTAAGGGTTGAGTAGGTTTTTATACTTAATTTTTGTCGGATATACTAAGAGTCACAAAAAACCTATCCGTTGCAAATCACTGGTCCGTACCCGACGTTGAACTCGCTTAAGGGTGAGTAAGGATTTCAGTGTAAAAAAAAAACTTTGTTTAGCAAATTTTTTAGAAGCATGGATAAAGCAAATTTATTGAAACCTTTTTTACATTATACTCGTAAATTATCAAATTAATAACATTCTGTAGTTATTTTATGCAAAAAAAATCGACTAAAACCTGATGACCAAGCTTTTTCAAGAACTTTTTTGAAAAAAACGATTTGCGGTGCTCACTGTATCTCAGCTGAAAATTATCTGAAATAAAAGAGCATTTAAATTTAGTCAAGAAGTAATCAAATCCGCCTCTACTGCCCGTATGATGCTTAATTTTTTTTGTCCAATTTTAAAATCTGAAAACAAGTGGCGCGTGGGCAGGACAGACATATTTTGTAAGAAAAGGATAAACGTTGTTACTTTTTTATATCTGGTGTTTTTAAAAGCAGCTGCATTAAATAAATTTATATTAGCTACACACATCACTTCCAATTCAGCATACATTTATATTAAATAGTTTTGTTTACTCTAAAAATGTCAAATTAATTATTAACAGCACAGTAAATATTTAATAGAAACTTGACGAAGAACGATTTGAAAGAAACGGCAAAGAAAATACAGTCCGTCCTACAAATTTTTCTCCAATTCGTACCATATGCGTACTCACTCACACCAATTGAATCTATGCATTCGTGCTATTTGAACTGCTCTAGTTATAATTTTCAATGATCAATTTAATTAAGTATCATACAGGCTTTACGTTATCTGATTATTTTTTCATTTTCAAATTTTTGGTGGTCATTTAAAGTGAACGTGAACTATTTTTCACTGAAAATTCCGCCATTTTGTGAGTGAAAAACCCACTAATTTAAAAAAATTTCTAAAATTTATCGTTTGGGGGAGGTGTTTTAAATGTAGAAACTATGTACCAAGTTTGAAATGAACAAGTAATGTAGTTTTTAAATGGCGGTGAGCACGGACTTTTAAAAAGTAGTTTCGAGAAAACCCGTCTAAAGATTGGCTGTCGGAGCTACAGTGTTAGAGGAGGGCGATTAATTAGTCTATAACTTCACGAGTTTTTTTCAGATTGACCTGAAATTGTGGGAGTATATTCTTTAGATGTTTATAAAACAGAAAAAATTATCGATTTTTCAAAAGTGCAAACCCTTACACACCCCTTAAACAACAACAAATTTGTATGCTTGTGTTAACACACATGAATTATTTTTGCTTGGGAGTTTTGTTTTTGATAAGAAACTAAATTTTGTTGTCCAAAGCCAGAATGTGCAATATTTTCATAGTTTTCTTTTTAAAAAAGCACTGGCCAGTATTTTTGCGGAGCCCTTACAGAGGCTTTGCGGAGTCTTAGGGTTCCGCGGAGCACACTTTGAGTAACGCTGTTCTAGATGAATATCTACCTATGCAATCCTCTTCGGCAAGCAAACATTTTCATTTAAAAAATGAATTTGCTTTTTAGACTGAAAGCTTTTTTGCAGCGCAAGACTTTATATAAGAACACATTTTTTAAAAAGCTCTTAGCTCGCGAGTTAATAATGTTCGTAGCTGGCTTAGATTCATGGTTTAATGGCAATGCAACAACATCAGAAAACGTGTTCCGGAGTATTATATCATAAATAGAAAGTATGTATTTAGAACTTTTTTATAAATTAGTTTCTTTTTTGACGAATCCAAGAGCCACACAAAAAAAATGCGAAATCAAAAAAAAAAAAAATGTAAGCAAAAACAAATCAATTTTACTGTTATATATTTTCAATACAAATTTGTTAATCGAGTTTCTATTCAAATACTAAACCATGCTCTCTTACTATACCACTCTACCATGCAAATGGAATTGTTTATTTTTAGTTATTCTCTAAACATTTAAAAATATTTTTTTTTAAGGGACACACACAAATTACGTGTGGATATGCTAGAAATCGACTTTTCTACAATTCACACTGATTCGGCAGTCTAAATTAATTAAATACAAATAACACTAGGCAACAACGAATATGTGCTCCGGTTACTATAATGACAAATAATGATGCGTTATAGTACCTACTCTAAGTAGAAAAATTAAAAATTTGTATATTCTATGACTAACTTCTTTTTTTTTTTAATTAATTTTTGAAAAGATGAATCATAACACGAAAACGAATAGTCCGATTTGCTCACCACATATCCCAAAAAATTTCAAATTTCGATACCTTTAAGCTATAGAAACAAAAGTATTTATTTTTTTCAGTTTCAGAGCAAACTGAAAAGAAAATAAGTTTAGGTAAAAAAATTATTTTAATATTGTATTTATTTTATAATTATTTTATATATGATTAAATATTTTATAATCATTCGAATTTTATTATATGTTAAGTTCTAGTTTTCAATTCCATGAATAAGTTTTTGTATATAAAAGGGTTTTTTAATTAATATTTGAAAAGTTGGTTATACATATTGAATCATAATACGAAAACGAATTTGATCAACAAATATCGCAAAAGATTTGAATTTTCATTTCCTTCAAGCTTTTTATTTGCAGTTTCGGAGCAAACTGAAACGAAAATAAGAAAAAAATTATTTCTTGAAAAAACTACATAAAAAAATTAAACAAAACAAATTAGCTCTAGCACCATAACCATAATGAAAGATAATTTATGAAGAAAAGAAGCTCTATTTTGTGAAAATTTAGGGATAAAAATGGACTTAATCGACAATTTACTGAAGGTGCCTTATTATGACGAAAACTTCGACTGTTTTTCTTAAAGTAATTTATCGAGTTATTTAATGTTAATGGATTATTTACTTTCTGCCAAATTGAAAGAACAAATCAAATATTTATATTTTTAATTGATGTGTGGTTCTCATTCTTTGCCTGCTCCGTCAGGGGTCGCACAGTGATGCGGTTGCTACAAGTCGGATGGAAAATATTATTTTGTGGATTTTTTTTTTTTTTTGTAGTAGTCGATGTTTAAGACTTAAGAACAAAAAAAGGTATTTCAGAAATTTTGAACAAGTGGGTGTGGCAACTGCCATACAACTTAAACATGTTTAGTGCTATATCTTATAAATGAGAAAAACTACGATTACGAAATCAAAAGTAAACGCCTAATATGTGATTTCCAAAAAGTGTGAAAAATTTGGGTGTAATAAAACAAGTGGGCGTGGCGGCTGCCATACAACTTAAGCACATTTAACGCTATATCTTAGAAAAGTTAACATAAACGCTAACAGAATTATCGGTGAAAAGCTAATAGTGATCTTTAAAATTCAGGGCGAGTAGGCGTTGTGGAATGTATTTTGGCCTTTAGTTTAGAAATAAGAAAGGCTGCGATAACAAAATTTATACGTAAAAATTTCTAATATTAAGAAAATATTTTATTTTTTTAAATTTTTTAACAATATTAAGGATGGAATTTTTAACTAAACAACGATACCCGTAGCAAAGAATCGCTCTAGTAATCGGACCATTCTTCACCAGTTAATTACCATTTATAAGAGTAAAGCACGACCGCTGCAATGCTGTTATTTCTGATGCAGCAGCAGCAACATGAAAAAATAATACGTCCGGATCAGAGCTGCTAAATACCGGCATTTTCCCCATTTTTGCGAAATTTTTTTGACTAAAACGGTATGGCTGGAAAAACAGTGATCAAAACGTGGAAAATGTAGAGCTAATATTAAGCAACTTAAAAATGTTTTTTAACCACCTTGTCGAATCAAAATACATATATACACATATCAAATTAATTTTAATAAGTTTGACTTCCTAAATGGCAGGGACGTGTTAAAACTTTTTATTTTTATAGAACTATTCTGTTTGAAAAAATCAATTTATAATTGGGCATATGTTTCTTACAAGGTTTTTTTCAAATTAGATTAAATGTTCTTTATATAAAATATATATAGATCTCTGCTAAACATTTTTAGCTTTTCAAATCAACTGACTTAAATAAAAGCCGTCCATAAATTTTGCTTAAGAATCATATTGATTCTGAAGTATTGATAACATTGATTTAGTTTATTTTCTCTCTTTCCCAAATAATCTTATTATAAACGGTAACAATGGTCACTGACGTAACAACACTGAGTACTTTGGTAGCAAATATGACAAAAATTGTCACCTCAAAACGACGAGGTGACAAAAGGAAAAAAATGTTTGTTTTTATTTCTGTTGAATTATTAAAATTATGTTTAATTATTAAAATAAATTAAAATTTTCATTAAGGCTTTAGTTCACTTTAGGAGGCGAAAATAAATCACGTTTACAATATTTGTTTTCTGAGGTACCTTAATAATGATCTTTATTTATTTATTTTAGAATATTTTAATACAATTTTTTTAAAATAGAAAATGATTTTTTTATTAAATAATACCGTTTGTTGCCGTTAGAAGACATTGAAAAAGACTCGTAAAAAAAAGATCGCTTTACTGTGCAGAGATTAGGGGGCATCCATTAATTACGTGAGGTGATTTTGGAGATTTTTTTTCACAGCTGCCTCCCCCCCCATAGTGAGATAACGTGAGATTTGGCTCGACCCCCTCCCCGATTGTTAATAACTTTGTTTATACAAATAAAAACTTTTTATTTAGAACTTGTTGAGACTAGTATTTAAGACTACTGAGATCGTAGTCTAAACCCACAATGAAAAAATCTAATAATAAAATACTTTAACCCCTAAGGAGGGATCGGAGGGGATAGGTCCCAAGGGAAAAAATGTTACATTTGAAAAGTACTGTTCGTATATATTAACCCTATCCTATCCTCCCCAAAGAGGTAAATATCGATTTTCTTTACTGTAGGGGGTTAGGTTTCATTGTATCGGAGCCCCCCTCAGAAGGAGTCAAAGAGGATTAGTTCTAAGAAAAAAAATGTCCTCTTGTAAAAATAATGGAGGACGGTCATACATTTTAACCCCCTCCTGCCCTTCCCAAAAGGGGAAATATTGATTTCATTAATTGTAGAGGCTTTGGGCTTAACTTGGTCCCGCCTCCAGGGAGAACCTTACGTGACCCGAAAAAACTGGATTCATATTCGGTTTCAGCGACCTCGAAAAACATAGAAAAAGCCATGAAACCCCACGGGGTGTTTTTTATTTTTTTTTTGAAAATTTTTGTAGTGTCTGTAAAACCAAATGAACATGTGCTGACTAATTAGTATATATGTATTTTAATTATCAGAGAGCCCAAAGTTCAAAGAAAGTTTAAGAAAGAAGTCAAAAGAGAGGAAACACTAATACTGCGTTACAAAAATGATATTTCGTTCTCTCCTATGAACGAAATATACCTTTTCGGAAAGGGGGAAAAATAAAGATATGCTTGTATCGTTGTTTTTTATGTACACGTCAGAATTTTTATTTTTTTACATTTTAAGTTCTGTGGTGCCCCACAGTGAGAAGACTCCATACATTTGTTGGAAAAGAAAAAAGCTTCTTTTTTACCTCATTTAAACCTCATTTCTAAAAATATGATGGCAGCTGATTTCAAAAATTGGTTTTTGTACCGGTTTCGGCTGGTTAAAGACTCGATTCTTTTTGTTTTTGTATTGAGTAAGTTTGTTAATACAAGGTGGCGCTAAAGTAATCCTCCTATCAGAAAATGCTATGAATTTTGCGATTGGCCCCTAATGTCAGTTCTGTTTTGACATTTGTGTAGTAAACACATGCGAAATACACGTTAATAAACAATGTTACGCTACACTGCTCCAGAACGCGGAATATTGCTGACTATTTATTTGACCAATAATCGGTCGGTGACTTTGGCACAACGTGAATTTCGTCGCAGATTTCCTGGCCGTCCAACGCCTACTGGTGAAACACTGCGACGTTTAGCCGCTCGCCTCGAAGAGACTGGCACAACACGAGATGCTGCCAGGCGTGGCAGACCCCGGAGAAGCCTTTCTGCAGAGAATATTGCTGCTGTAGCCGAGGATGTCATGGAAGCGCCGTCGACATCGACCAGACGACGTGCCACGCAAATGGGTATCAGTCGACGGTATTTACAGCGAATTTTGGTACAAGATTTGAAGATGTTTCCGTACAAAGTCCAGACGGTGCATCAGCTGTTAGCTGCTGACTACCAATCGCGTCTAACATACGCTCAAGCCATCCTTAATCACCACCAAGAGGAAGATGACTTTTCATCAAAAATAATCATGAGTGATGAGGCCCATTTCCATCTTAGCGGGTACGTAAATAAGCAAAATTTACGCTTCTGGGGCACTGAAAATCCGCACGAAGAGCCATTACATCCGCTCAAAGTCACTGTATGGTGTGCTGTTTTTGCTGGAGGAGTCATCGGACCTTTTTTCTTCGAAGACGTCGCGGGCCAAACGGTTACTGTGAATGGTGAGCGTTACAGAGCAATGATCAACGAGTTCTTTTTGCCGCAACTTGATGAATTGGGATTGGAAAACATGTGGTTCCAACAGGACGGTGCAACGGCACACACTGCACGTGCCACAACCGATATGCTGAAGGATGCATTTCCCGGGCGCCTAATCTCCCGTTTTGGCGATTTGCACTGGCCAGCAAGATCGCCTGATTTGACCGCTACAGACTTCTTTTTGTGGGGCTTTTTGAAGTCGCGGGCTTATGTCAACAAGCCTCAGACTCTTGCAGCTCTTAAGGACAATATCCGTCAAGAATGTGAGGACCTATCGCCGGAAGTTTTGGCCAAAGTGATGGAAAATGTCATAAAAATTGCTCAAATGACAATCAACTGTGGCGGCGGCCATTTACATGACATCATATTCTCGACTTGATATAAAAAAAAATTAAAAATCTAAATAAAAATAATCCACAAGAAGAATCAAAGTTTTTAATTTTTTTTTGAAATTACAGCCAAAAAACATCGCAAGGTTACTTTTGCGCCACCCTGTACATACATTTTTTTTATGCTGTGATTTGTTTTTTTTCACCGGTTACGTTTTTTCTATTTTTTTTTCATTAGTTTTTCACAATATGAACAAAATTTAGTTTGATTAACTTTGATGTATTGTTTCAAATTTTTCGTTGGCGCAGAAGCGGAAAAATATTGAAAACATATAAAGCATTACTACGATATTTTTTTTTAGCATGAACTTATTGTGAATTTTGAATATTAAGAAAAAAATTTATGAAAGAATAAATAAAAACCCGTAAATGTCAAAAAAAATTAATTAAATTTCTGAAATTACCGCATAAAGAATTGAAATACGTAAAGAGTTTAGGTATTAACAAAATTACATTTACAGGGTTGTCAATATTCGAAGCGCCCATCTGGCAACGCTGTAACTTTCCGCAGTGATGCCAAATCAACTAATGACATACCGCGTTTGAAGCGTCATTCCAAGCAAATGTTTACAATGGAACAGTACACGCCACGCAAACGCTCTAAAATTGTTGAAATTTACATTCAACAAAACAAGTCAATAGTGAAAACTCAACGTGCATGAGCGATGAAGCTCATTTTGAGTTGAACGGAACGGTAAACAAACAAAATTGCCGTATTTATGCCACTGAAAATCCACAAGAGATTCAAGAGGTACCTCTTCACGATGCAAAAGTCACTGTTTGGTGCGGCGTTTGTGCTAAAATGCTCATTGGGCCGTTCTTTTTCGAAGATGATAATGGCCACAGAGTTAATGTCAATCAGGAGCGTTATCGCGATATGATAAACAATTTTTTCATGCCAATCATTCGTCGAAAGCGTATCAGGCACTACTGGTTTCAACAAGACGGCGCGCCACCACACACAAGCCGCACTACAATCGATTTTTTGAAGCAATTGTTCCCTGGCCGTTTGATGTCAAAAAATGGTGATTTCGATTGGCCGCCAAGATCACCAGATTTAACGCCTCCAGACTTCTTTTTGTGGGGTTATTTGAAATCAAAGGTTTACGTCAACAAGCCAAAGACCCTAGAAGAGCTGAAAACCAACATCCGTCAAGAAATAACCGCCATTCCGAAATGTTGCCAATCCGAATAAATGCCAATCGAAATGTTGAAGAAAACCATGGAAAATGCTGCAAAACGGGCACAATATGTCGTAGAGGCCAATGGCGACCATTTACGAGATATCATATTCAAGAAAGGATGTAAGCAAATCTACTTGAACCCAATTAAATGATATTTATGACGAACAGACAAAAAATTGTGGTTTCTTTGATTTATATAAAAATAAAATGGGCGCTTCGAATATGGGCAACCCTGTAATTGGCGTGGAAATTTGACATTCAACAATAAAAAAAAGCAGTAAAAATGTTTTCTGTATATATGTAATTTATTTTATATTATTTTAAATTTTTGAATTTAAAAGTTTATTTATTAAAAAGAAAAAATTATTAAGCTATCAAATCTATGTAACTGCGAAAAAGCTTCGCTTCTCTCGTGTGTCCAACGACGCACCCGTGTTTTTTTTTTACTAAATACATTTTTCTGACATATTAAAGATCAGAATAATGTTAAATTTATTAGAAAAAAGTTTTTCCAAAGTAAGCAATACCTTACAGTTTTATGAAAAAAACTATCAAAAAGAAATCAACTGGATGTTGAAAGAAAACTTTTACCTCTAGCAAAATTTATTTTTTCAATTCTAGGGTAGTATAGTATTTCTCTGTAGTTGGTACAAAAGTTTTTGTAACAATTGATTTTCACCGAATATGCAGTGCATAGCACTCATTTGCAAAAGGAAATAAAAATATTGATATAAATACAGAATTATAAATATCCATAATAGCAAAATAAAAATTAAAAATAATAATTATAATGAAATGGTAGAAGTGGCATACTGGTTTAGGTGCGTGGCTGGTATTCGAAAGAACCTATGTTCATATTCCAGCTGACACAGGGTGTTTTTTCAATTGAATTAATTTTTCTGTTCGGCCATCATCTCTCTGCATACAATGGCAAGCTAACATATGTTCTTGAGAACATAAGCTGTTCGGAGTTGACTGTTAGGCATAAAACTTGTAGGATCAATTTCTCGTTTATTTATGTTCGAGCATTTCACAACACGCACAAAACACTTGATCATAATAAGCTCGGTCTAAGTTCTTTCAAGGGCTGAAATGGCCAACTCGTTTTTTTATAACAAAAAACCACATACCATACATCGTTTAAATAAAATCATGTCAGTGGGTATCTCTCGTTCATTATTGACAACAATCTTTGTCTGAAGACATTTAGCACAAGTACCACATTTCTAATAATTAATACAAGCAGAACGAATATTGTTTTATATTTGTTTTAGAGATCTAATACCCAATTTTGCTTTAGAGGACGTGTCACTTAAATTTTTGGCCAAAATATTGAAAATAATTCTTTTAACCTATATTTCAAGTACTTTACCATTTTAGTTATAAGCATTTTAATTCTTTTTCGTCTAGCTTTTGGAACTTTCATCCAATCCATTTAAATTTTCACTTCAAAAGCATTCATCATATCATTTACATTTCATTTTAAAAAAAAAATTCTAACAAGTTTTATGTCATATTTATGTTTCGTATTATCAAATTTTAAATTCTTGAGTAAAATTAAAAACCTAGGAGGGAAGGATGGAACTTCGGCAGGGTACCGAAGCTAAAATACCCCCCTCCCCCCCGCGGCCATTTTGAAATATATTCGAAGTCTTTAGCCACGACATACACGATGCTATTCAGTTTTATATATTAACGAAAGTTTTGCTATTTTGATGACGTCACTTTGTATGGGGGGTAGGATTTTGATAATAGTGATGGTCTATATTAAATATTAAAGCCTTTATGCAAAATTTCAAGAAGTTTACTTTTAAAATAAAGCCATCTTGTATGGGAGGTAGGCGTGGTTTTCATTTGATTTTTCCAAATTTTATAGCCAGGATTTAAATTGAAGATCAAAGCTTACGTGCCAAATTTCAAGGCATTTCTCCGATTTTTGTGGATTTTAAAGACATTTAACGGTTAAAATAAAGCCACCTTGTATTGGAGGTAGGCGTGGTTTTCATCCGATTTGGCCCATTTTCTAACTTGATATTTCTTTTTTAAAAATAAACTTATATTTTGAATTTCATCGCGATAGCTTTAAAATTACGGCTGTAATCGTGTCCACAGACGGACAGAAGAAAAGACAGAGGGACACACGGAAATCGTCTCAGCAGGTGATACTGATCAAAGCTATATATATTTTCCTATACCTGCCACACCTCCTTCTTGGCGTTACAAACGAAATGACAAAGTTAATATACCCCTTACGCAGTACGCGTTGGGGTATAACAAGCAACTCCGGAAAAGCCTTCATAGCACATTTTTCGAAAGATCCATTGAGTTACAAGGTGTGGTGCAAAACTATAAGCAATGAAACTTGTTTTAACAAAATTGTTCGCTACAACAAAACGTGCACTTCTTTAAAATTTTCATTTATGCAACATCATTTTTTATGCATTTGTTTTTGTAAAATTGTTGCTGTTTTGCGAGCACCTTTTTTGCTCCATGTAAACTAGCGGTGCATAACTATAAACAATAAGTAAAAAAAAATGTAAAGTAATATGTTTAATTATTGAAATGTGCTGTGAAAGTGATAGCTGGTGTTATTCTTCTTATTCTGTGACGAAATGCCGAGTGGTACATGTTTAAGTGAAACCGAACATGGTTAAATTTTTGCATTTAGAGTCCAAGGGCTAACAACGCAAGATATTGCTAATAAAATCAACAGAAGTTGGTATGGTGTGAATAATTTTTTGCTGGAAGAAGCTTTCGGAGCGTAAGGAGGCGGAGGACTATTCTTCGGCTAATTAACAACACACCTCATCTGCTTTATCAGAAAATGAAGCCTGCTCCCCGTTTGACAAGCAGCCAAAAGGATCGTCGGTTGTGCTTTGCCCGAGAAAATATGGATACGGACTGGTGCGAGGTTAGCATAAATTAAGTTTCAAAACATACGTTCTGTTCTCATATAATAAGTTAAAGGTAATTTTTTCCGACGAAAAGAAATAGAACTTAGATGGACCAGATGGTTTTCACTCCTATTGGCGAGATTTAAGAACGGAGCCCCACTATTTTCAAGGGAGGGTGCTCTCGAACTGCAATTCGTGTCGACTAAGATGAAAATCACCGACTACATAAATGTGCTCCTGTGTAGTCTTATCATCCCATTTTTTAATAAAAAGCGGGGTAAAAGTTGGAAATTTCAACAAGATAGTGCATCTATACATGTCAGTAAGCAAACGCTGACTTGGCTACGTGCCCAAAATATACCAAAGATCGACTGGCCAGCCTGCTCTCCCGATTTAAGCCCCATTGAAACCTTTGGGGTATCCTAAAAAGACGCATTTATGCAGCTAACAAGCACTATAAAAGCAGCCATTTTACGAGAATGGGACAATTTAAATGGGAATTTGCTGGAAAACCTGATTAATTCAATGCCAAATCGCATTTTCAATTGCATTAGTGTTAAGGGAGCTTTTACAAAATAAAGAAAATAAAAATTTATAAAATTTCTATTTAATGATTTTTTTGTGCTTATTGTTTATAGTTATGCACCACTAGTTTACATGGAGCTAAAAAGGTGCTCGCAAAACAGCAACAATTTTATGAAAACAAAAGCGTAAACAAAAAATACAGTCTAGCCTCTCTAAAGTGGACACTATTATAATGTTTTTGCTTAATTGACAATTTTAAAAAAGTGCACTGTTTTGATGTAGCAAATAATTTTATTAAAAATAGATTAATTGTTTATAGTCTTGCACCACACCTTATAAGTCTGAGTCTTATAAATTTTTTAAAAGTCTCTAATTAATAGTGTCTCTAAAAAATTCTGTCTATACCAGGTTTTATACAAATATATGCAATGAAAATTCAACTTTTGGACAGAAAATTTTGTCAAAATCCTTAAATACGTTGTACAGTTTTGTGGTCTCACCAACGATATATCGTTTCCAAAGTAAAATTAGAATGTATGTTGAAATCGGGACATTTTGATTTCTGAAATGTGTTCCATTGGGTGATATTTGGTTTCATCATTTTATTTTCAAAATATGAAATTATTTATCTATAAGATTAAAATTTTGGATTGTGTGGGGCGTTTTAAGATTTTCACAAAGTTATTCAACCATGCCTTCATAACATGTGATTTATGCTTAGGATTGACTTGGTAGATACTGTATATATCTTAAATCATAAAATTTTTTTTTTTATAAACTACAAGAAATTATAATTTCAAATTTCAACTTTTTTGTTTTTTCATTCATTCACTATATATTCGTTTCGATTTCTTTATAGTGATTTTTATCTGGAACAATTCATTGTATATATACGAGTTTCTCATAATATTGCATTTTCTGCTGGGATAGTTTATTACTTTCACAGAATGCGTTTTATTTATTCATCGAACAATAAATTGTAAACGATCTTCGCACATTTGCAAAACTTGTCTCTATGAATATTTATCCCATCAAGTGACAATAATCGTTGTGAAATCGTAAAAAGTTGCACAAAAACATCATATATTAATTCATTAACATATTTATGTTTAAATAAATACTTGTTGTTGATCAGAGCTTATCTAAGATCACGGCTCAAATTGCATACGATTACCTTGGTAACAGCCTTTCTTTGCAAGCATTACAGCATTAATGAGGTATTTTTTTTTTTTTTTTTTTTATTTGGTGGCACGTGTTTCAGTGCATAATACTACAATGTTTTCTTTTTATTCCATCCGTACAACAAAAAAAGACATCCGTCTTGTACAATTTAGTATTGAACTTTTTTAATTTAATATCACACACTAATTACAAAAGGAGTACAACTGAAATTTTTTAAATTTCCACGAAAAGAATTAAACAATTTTGTTTTTCAAAGGAATTCATAACAAACAAAGAGAAGAAAGGATTTTTTTTAATTAAAAAAAAAAACAAATTAGTAAAAAATTTTGATACTCTATTAATACGATCACTACGAAGTTGTGATCAAGTTTACATTAAAAAGACAAAATTAGTACATTTTGAGTTGTGGCGTCTGGCGTGTGGCGCAAATGAGTCTGACTATTAACTTTTTCATTTAATTATAAAAGTTAAAATTTACTTTTAATTTATGTGTATAAAAATCTATATATATACAGGGTGTCCCGCAATTGAGTGCAACTATTTACGGAGCTGAAAGGTTATATCATGCTGAGCAAAAATTCGTATGGGAGGGGGGGTCTATTTTGACATTCTTAGGAGCTACAGGGTTAATTAATATTTCACGACTTTGGCTTACATTATTGTTTCTAGCAGAAAAACTAACTTACATAAAACTTATTTTCTTTTTAAAGGCAATAAAATCACCTTTCCAACGGTATATCAACAAGCCCCACCAACTTAACCGCTACCGAGCTGTGGTCGTGTGCAGATGAAATCAATCGGTTGAAACTACCAAATTTTGAGTGCAAATTTCTCAGAATTTTGCGTAAAAAATTACAGAATTTTTCTAGACCAATTTTGTAATTTATTTAATTTTCTTTTTATTGGCAACAAAAACATAAATATATCTTTAAAAATAAAAAAGTTGCTTGTACTAAAAAAATTATTTAGAAAACAATGATAAATAATGACATTACAATTAGTTATGAAGTAGATAATATCATTGTTTTCTAATAAGTATACCTTTTTTAGTACAGCCACCTTTTTTAGTTTTTAAGATATGTTTATGTTTTTGGTGTCATTGAAAAGCAAATTGAATAAATTACAAAATTGATCTCAAAAAAAAATTTCATTTATTACACAAAATTCTGAGAAATTTGCACTCAAAATTGAAATTTGGTAGTTTCGATCGATTGATCTCATCTTCACACGAGTACAGCTCGGAAACGGTTAAGTTGGTGGGGTTTGTTGATATACCGTTGGAAAGGTGATTTTATTGCCTTTAAAAAGAAAATAAGTTTTATGTAAATTAGTTTTTCTGCTAGAAACAATAATGTAAGCCAAAGTCGTGAAATATTAATTAACCCTGTAGCTCCTAAGAATGTCAAAATAGACCCCCCCTCCCATACGAATTTTTGCTCAGCATGATATAACCTTTCAGCTCCGTTATCAAAATAAGATTTATGTCAGTTAGTTTTTCTGCTAGAAGCAATAACGTAAACCAAAGTCGTGAAATAATAATTAACCCTGTAGCTCCTAAGAATGTGGAAATAGATCCCCCTCCCATACGATTTTTTGCTCAGCTCGACATAACTTTTCAGCTCCGTAAATAGTTGCACTCAATTGCGGGACACCCTGTATATTGTAAAAAAAAAAAATCTGTACATGAAATATATTTTTGAAATTCTTTTTGCGTTGGGCATTTTGAATGACGAGGAGCAACACTTAAAAACAACACACAAAGTTACGTCAACAATAATAACACATGAACTGTCCACAAGTTTAGTAGCCTGAGCACATTAGATGCCACAGTAACATTACGACACGAGGACAAATAGAGAATTTACATAGATGCTTACCAAAAATTCGTTTTTGCTCTGATTTTTTCAAAATTTTTTAAAAATGTCCAATCTATCGAACAAAATATATAATTTGAATATATCCTTTTGCAAGCTATCGGCACGCACACACAAATCACGTTTTCCGTGATTATCTCCTCATTATCTTCAGCAGTTGAAGCAACATTTTGCTTATTTCGCCGGAGTTACTGGTTTGATAGATCCACGAAAATATCCTTCTAAAGTTTGTGAAAAGTTTTTTCAAATCGACGAATAAATTTACAAATTATTTATATAAACTCTCGGGTAAAGCCGGGTATTCAGCTAGTATAAGATATGAATTAACTTTTGCTTTTAAGAATAAAAAATATTTCTCATTTCTTACTTATATTCAAAAAGTCAAAATATAAAAATATATTGAAACTTTTATTCTCTAAAAAAGTATAAAAGACTTTTATTTTAAAAGTCAGTAATAAGAGTTATTTGAGACTTTTATATTTAAAAGTCTCGATAAAAGTCTTTATAGGAAAATAACATTAAATAATTTAAAGAATTTATTTAATAAAAATTTTTACAAAGACATTTAAAAAATAAAAGTCTCAAAAGACTCTTATGACTGACTCTTTTAAATAAAAGTCTTCAAAGATTTGTATAAAATATTTTTAAATTAAAAGTCTTTGTAAACTCTTATGTCAGACATTTATTCGTAAAACTTAAAAATAACTCTTCTTAATAAGAGTTTACCAATAAGAACTAAAATTAAAAGTTATAAATAACTCTTATTTAATAACTTTTACTTTAGATCATAAATAATACCCCCTTTTTCATAATACTAGTTTCTCAATACTCTTATTTCTTTTAAAAGTTCCTACCTCTGGTTAAAACACACAACAATTATTGCATCCCTGACGTAAACAGCTGTTTTTGTTGCTATTCATGATTTAACTAGATGTAGGGCAAAATACTTGAAACATACACAAAGTATCTCAAACAAAGATACAATTCAAACTTTTAATTAAATACAATACAAAGTATGAACTTATTAATCCGAATATGCAATCTATAAAGTATCTGTATTCATGAGTATGCATTTATCTGCGTACAACTATAGACGAACCTGTTTAGAGTAAACAAATGCATTTTATTTGTTTTCAATTCCTGGGAAAAAAACAATAGTTTTTTATTGCGGTTGTTGTTTAGCTTAGTACATCAAAAAGATAAAATGAAAAAATATTTGCATGAAACATCAGAACTTCAAAAACTTTACGTTTAATGACGTTCTGGTTCGTTGTCGCCTGACATCGTCACATAAGCTAATTAAAAATTTATAAGAAAACTGTGTTGTGTTCATATTTAAATGTCAATTATTTCAATGACTCTATAAATTATACGGCAGCTTATCTATGATGATTGGATAATATTCAAGACAGTTAAGCTTAAGGCACGATTATTAGAAAGGCTGAATCAAAAAAACAACAACATAGTTAAAGTTCAGTGAAAAACGAACATGATAAAAAATTAGCTTTAACAATCTTTTATTTTTCCTTCAAAAGAGCCTACCTTGTATGTATCATGATATAAGCTGTAATCTGTGATTTTTAGTTTGTTGTTGTTATCGACGAAAGAAACATTTTTGTCTTCGAAATGTCATACATTGAGCCGGTGTCAAAAATAGGTTAGTTTAGGTGATACGGCCTAATATGCATAAGGTACTTATCAAAACTATACGACACCAAACAAATTTTATTAAACATTCTCGGCAAATCTATGTTGATTACAGTTAAAAGAAAGCTCAATCACAGAATGAGAGAAAAAACTGTAATACAGTGTAGTCTGGGTGGGGTGAACCCCTAGTGCCGTGAATATCTCGCTAGGTGAAACTTTTTGTATTGAGTACTCTATAGCGTGAATACTGCAAGCCTGTGTAACATGAACAGAGTTGTAAGAGTAAATTTTGACATAAGTCTTAAACAAAAGAATAGGAAAATGAAAAAGAAACAAAAAAAATTAACGGTAAACACTATTTACCGTACATTTTACATCTCATTTTTGGTGACATGCAAGCACAAATATAGATCATTCAAGTTCGTGTTTTAAGCGTTGCAACGCACAATCGTTGAATGGTTTCAAAAAAACCAAAATTTTTATTATTAAAAGAAAAAAGTGTTATAATCGAAAAGCTCGGAGAAGGCGCAGGCGTTTCAAGCTTGGCAAAGCAATATGGTATTGCAAAATCAACAATTTGTGGCATATATAAAAAGAAGGTCAGAATCTCCAAAGTCTTTGCGAACAGGCAATTTGAATCACTCAAGAGAAAAACTTTAAAGAAAGGTCCGCATGGAGAGAGCTTTATACAACTGGTTTGTCGAGCAGCATAAGAAAAATGCTCCTGTAAGCGGGGACATGCTCTAGCAAAAGGCAAAAAAATTGCATAGTGATTGCAAAGAAAAAGAAGGCGGTTTCAACGCAAGCTCTGGGTGGTTGAGTGGATTCAAATCGCGCTATGGCATTACATTATTAAAAGTATGTGGGGAGAAGCTTTCATCCGACTATGAGGCAGTTAATCCATTCAAGGAAAAATTGCATGACATTATTCATGAGCTCCAACTGTGTAAAGATCAAATTTATAACGCCGGCGATTCGGGACTATTTTGGAAGATGCTACCTGAAAAGACTTATGTTTCCACCGCTGAAAAAACCGCTCCTGACCGAAAAGCTGAAAAGACTAGAATCACATTTTTGGCATGCACCAACGCCACTGGACTGCATAAAGTTAAGCCGTTGATAATAGGGCGTGCGAAATCCCTGTGGATTATCCAAATTCGAATGCCTGGATGACGGCAGATATTTTCAAGAACTGGCTTCATACATGTTTTGTTCCACAGGTAAATTGATTACGAAAAATAAATGTAATTTGGCCCACTTCACAAAATATTTTCCTTCTTTCGTATAGGTAAAACGATTTTTGCAACAAAAAGGTTTGCCAACGAAAGCTATTTTGCTCCTCGATAGCGCACCCGCCAGAACAGACTCTAAAAACTAATGATGGGTCTATTTTTGTCATGTACATGCCACCGAACGTGACGCCGTTGATTCAGCCGATGGATCAGAATACAATCCGTATGACTAAGCTCAATTACAAAAAGAACCTTTTAAGAGTAGCTATTGGAAAAGAAGATACCTCTCAGTTTTTAAAAACATTATCATTAAAAGACGCAATTTCCGTATTCGCGTTAGCTTGGAATCAATTAAAGCCTGAGGTTATTGAAAAATGTTGTCGATCTATTTTACAAGAGGAAGGCAATAGTAACGATGAATAGGATCTCATTCCTTTAAGCTCACTCCGACAGCAAATAATGCAACAATAATCAGCAGAAATTGATGACATACAGAGTTTACTGCAGGCGTAAGTTTCTAAGAAAATAACTAACATGCTCGAAAATTTATTATTTAACCATTTTTTTTTTTTTTTTTAATGGTTACATATACTGAAGCTGATATCGAAAATTGGAATTCCATTGCAGAAATATTGCCTATTTCTGTTGCGAGTGAATGTGAAGAGATTATCATATATGATGATGAGGACGACGAGCAAGTTGCCCTACCTTCAAACAAAAAGCCGATAACAGCAGCTGAGGCCATCCAAATTTTTGACAACGCAATAGAATGGGCTGAAGCAAATAGTTTCACAGATTTTTCAAGTATTCTTGTGTTACAAAGTCTCCGCGATCAAGCAGTACAAAAATCATTCAACGACCGCAAAAAGCAATCTAGCATTAAAGATTATTTTTTATCGAGTTCTTAATTTATAATTTCGAAATCGTGTACCTATATATATAATCGTAATGTATTTTAAATTAATAAAACTGGTACTTTTCTAAACTTTATATCAGCCTTTATAGTATGAACAACCTTTATAATGTGAACAGCCCTTGCAAACATTAGTTCACGCTATCCAGACTATACTGTACTTCAAACAAAGTATCCTTATCAGCTCTAATCACTGATTTGAAGGAGTACCGTTAGTTAGCGTTGGAAAGCACTCATTTCTGCTTAACTCAGGCCCGTAGCCGGGATTTACCTTAGGGGGGAGTTTTGACAAAAAAACATATAAGTAGATACCAATAAAAAACTAAACGCAAGGATATGGAAATTTTTCTTAACAAATCCGTTTACTCTTAAGACTACTCGTGAATATGTCCGTTTTTTAATAGCAATTGATTAATTGATTGAACTTTTTTATCAAATTAATTTTTAGTACTAAGTTCTCGATTTTTGCGTACGTGCCCTTTAAAAGGTATAATTCCGAAAATTAGCACAAAAAGTAAATATTTCTATGACATAATTTTACTAATACAACAATATTAGTTTGAAAGATAGAAATAGGAAAAACTTCTTGCAGTTTATTAAAATCAAAATAAGCTATGAAAAATTAAAACTTTTTTCAATAAGTTCACCAGTTGAAGCTTGATTCACAACTTTTACGGGATATTTTACATAAACGGGAGAACAAATAAATTTTAGTCTTTAGATTTCGTTTCTTTTTGACTCTTACGCTTTTATTGATTCCCAGCTTGTGTACAAGTGTTTGGACCTATGTGAAACCTAGTTTGAGTTATCAGTAAAGGCAAAAATAACACTGCTTTCGAAAACGATTTCGACAATTGAAATTATATTCAAAAGAAATTATTTTAAAATTTTTTGAAATTGAACTGTTAAATTTCCTCATAAAAAATTGATATCAGACTGACAAGAACATTCAATTCCAATAACAATTACTATATACTTTTTTTTACTAAAATTTTTTGAGCAGAGGAATCGACTCCAATAAAAGTCATATTTAAATCTCAGATTATTTTTCAAAAGCCGTAATTCGAAAACTGCTTTTTGCACAGCCAATATCTTATCAATATCTTACCAATATCTTATACCCAATATATTATTTAAGTTATCGCATCAAAATAAGTCTTTCTTTAGAAACTGGATACATTTTTACTAAACAGTTACTTTTTTTTATATTCAAGTATTTAATCAATCGTAAATTTAAGCCATTTGCAAATTAAAAAACTAAAAATAAATTTTTTAACTTCCACCTCGTTTTTAAATTTTTAACATAATAAAAAATAATTTTGCAAATGCAAAGTTTAAAAAACTGTAATTGTTAATTTATCTTATGAGAATTTTTTAACATGATTAAAAAATCATGAAATCCCATGAAAATTTTTTATCGAGGTGATTTTTCTAAACCTGTAATTTGGAAAAAACTTTGCGCAGGGCTAAATTTTTGTGCCAAGTTTGAGATTTTATATGTCTTATATATCAAGAAAACAACAACATAGAATGGGCAAACTTTTTACTCAACCGTTTTACGTGGAATACCCCATAATGTGTTAAATTTCGTAGTTTATTTTTTTGCATTATATACCTTTTAAAAATTTTAAAAAAAATCCATTCAAAGAAATGCTTTCTCAAAGGTTTTGAGGCTATTAAGCTTACATATTGCATAAAAAGTGTCAACCTTATCTTTTATAATTTATGAAATTATTTTCTTTCTAGGTAGGTATAATTTCAAATATACATTTTTTCTGATCTTTTTGAGCATCAAAATCCACAATTGAAAACTGTTCTTTAACATACAAGCTCTTTATAGCTAAATTCCAATGTAATGGTTATGCCTTTAAGAGCAAAGTTAATCTTTCATTTGGCCAGACAAATTTTTCAATAATTAAGCGAAGTTTCTTAAATTGGCTTTGAAAATGTTTAAACTTTTACAGTAAATTAACATCATTATCTCAGTTTACCTTAAAAAATTACATTTTGAATTTAATAGTCTCATTTTTGTTATTTTTTCATACTTTCTGGACCCTAAGGGGGGAACGGGGGCTTAAACACCTACAATTTCCCCCCTTGGCGACAGGTCTGGCTTAACTGCAGTTGTATCAATACTATACGACAGTCATTTAAAAGTTTACCAATAAAGAGGTCGTGTCATTGTCAGTCTGAATATAAACATCAATTGTGATTTTCAGAACCTGCTGATTAAAATATCATTTCATTTATTTAAGTCAAAGAATAATTTATTCCATACTGACAATTTATAACTTAAAAATATACTCAATATAATAGTAAATGTTGTTAAGATACTTTTTAATGATAAATTTGGGAAAAGAAAAATCGAAACCAAAAGAGTTGAGGATTAAGTTTATTTCAGTGAGAGCTCTCGAAATGGGGGCATATAATGCATAATTAGTTTTTTTGATACTTATAAAAACGGTACAAAATTTCTCATATTTCTGATAGGCACATTAAAATGTATTAACTGCAAAAGAGCAGGAGAATCTATTGAACCAATATCATATATGAATAATAATGACAATATGGTATCTTTTTTTTTTAACTAAACCAATGCTCAGGGGATGCGCCCTTTTAATGTGAAAGCAATGCATTAATTCGGAAGACGGGTGATAGTTAGCTGGAGGGTGGAAAGATGGAGTAGTGACGGTGAAGATTTGCTTTAAACTTACACAGATCAAAACTGCCGGGGAACACGCTCACAGCGAGATTATTCCACAATCTTACCGTGCGACTAAAAAACGAATTATCTCGGTAATGTGTGGTTCTATTGGGCACCGATGCAATGGCAAAGGGATGGGCTTGAAAAGCTGCCCGAGTAGACCTAGGAAATACACGAACTGGTGACGTCAGGCCATGTACCTCCCTTGAACATTTCCCATGGTAGAACCTATACAAAAGGCCTTAGGCAACCAACATTACGCCGATGCCCAAGAGAACTGAGAGGAGATAAAATGTTTTCATATCCTATCATATATATCGCACGTATTTGAATTCGGTCCAGAAGCTCCAAATAAGATCTTGAAGCTTCTGCCCAAATGTGCAAATTGTACTTCATTTTAGGAATTATATAAGAGGTATAGATCATTCGAAGATCAGATGGGGTTTTAAGAAACCTAGGCACTTGGCCGCTTCTTTCAACACGTAGAAAATGTGATCATTCCAACAAAGGTCTGATTGTATCGACATGCCCAGAACGTCAAGAGCATCTGACTCCAAAAGATCCACACCATTCATATTCCAGGGAGGTAAGGGACAGTTCATTCGTTTGTGGGTTAACAGGCAACACTGGGTCTTGCTAGCATTAAATTCTACTCTATTAGCAAGAAACCACTCGGAGATTTTTTTCAAGTCATTGTTAAATGTGTCATTCATATTTTGCCTCTTATTTTCAATCTCCAAAGAACTCGGGCGTTTTTTGAAAAAATATGAATGACAAATGCTGCTGTCGTCCGCAAACGAATGAATTGGGTTATGAAAACCTTTACATTAAAACTACATTTAAATTTAAAAGTTTACAGCGATCAAAGTACGAGGGATTAGCATCACACAGATTTAATTGACGAACTGCAAAGCGAGTAAATCTCTTTTGAATGCGCTCCAAGCGATGTATATGTGTTAAAAAAAAGGTCTCCAGATAACAATAGCATACTCTAATTGTGAACGAACAAAAGAAGAATATAATAAATTCAGAGTAAAAGGATCTGAGAAATCCGAACTATTACGCATTACAAAAGCTAACAGAGAGTAAGCTTTAGATATAATATAGTTGAGATGGTTGACAAAAGTGAATTTAGAATCCAAAATTAGACCAAGATCAGTAACTTTTTTAAAATAGTATCGAAAATTTAATAAAGAAGCACTTATTGATATTAAGAAAAAGCTTATTTTTATAACACCAATCCATAAGGATATTAATATCAGCTTATTTCATCTTGAGAACTACGGATGATAGAATAGACTTTTAAGGCGTCATTAGCATCTGCTAATGACATTTTTAAATAACAAAAAAAGCAGCGGACCTAAAATGCTGCCTTGAGGAACTCCCGATGTTGCTATAAAAGCGAAAGATTGAGTATTGTCAACTTCAACATGAGAAAGTCTATTGGTTGAATATGACTTTAATCATGCTAAAAATTTAGAGTGAAAACCGATAAACGCCAATTTTGAAAGTAATATTCCATGAGACACTTTGTCGAACGCTTTTGAAAAATCAGTATAAATCGTGTCAATTTGATTTCTACTTTGAAATGCAAAGATACTGAAAGATTTGTTACTGTTGAGCGACCTGCAATAAAACCATGATGTTGAGGACATAGAATATCATGCGGGACTTTGCTATCCAAAGAAGAAAGGAGCAAAATTTTAGCATATAATGACCAGGTGCTAAATTTTTCACAAATTAAAAAAAAAAATTGGTTCCGTCACGTTGTCTTATTGCCTCTTTTTTAAAAAACCCGAAAAAATACGTCAAAAAATACAAAAAAGATCGTAAAGCTAAGCTCTCGGAGCGTGACAAGCGTATAATTATTAAGAAAATCAGAAATTCAACCATATCTTGTGTTCAACTTGCAAGCAAATGCAGCCAATCAGCTTCGAAAATGACGGCTTAGCGAGTCTCAAACTATTCCGAAACAATTGTTAGATCCATAATGAAGAAAGCTCATACTTTACTTGCCCACCATAAGATGGTACGTCTTCAATTTGCATCAAATAATTTGGATACCAACTGGGTATATAATAATAGTTATCCTCCTAACACATACTATTGTAACAATTCTTTTCATAAAAAGTCATCTTTTCAGACAAAAAATGTTTAACTTGAATGATCCAGATGGATACCAATGGAACGACTGGAGGGGTTAAAGAAAGGGTTCGATTATATTTTCTGAAAGAAATTTTGCTGGTTGTTCCGTCATGGTGTGGGGTGCCATTCACAAGACGTTTGAGGATGATAAGTATTATTATATACCGAGTCCCAGTTAGTATCCAAATTATATGCCGTGCCGTCTTATGAACTTTCTTCATTATGGATCTAACAATTGCTGTTTAATTTAGAACTGTTTAAGACTCGACAAACCGAAATTTTTAAAACTGATTGCTTTCAAGTTGGAAGCAAGATATGATTGATTTTCTGAGTTCCTTAATTATCATTCGCTTATCACGCGCCGAGAGTTTAGCTTTACGACCTGTTTTGTATTTTTTGCCGTACATTTTCGGATTTTTTAAAAAGGAGGCAATAACACAACAAATACGATCAATTTTTTTTTAAATTAGTGAAAAATTTAGCAAATGGTCATGCTTTAATCTTGCCCCTTCCTTCTTTGGATAGCAAAGTTCCGCACGGTATTTTAAGCAGCACGACACGACCTCTCTATTGATGAACTTTTAAATGGCTGTCGTATAGTTTTCATACGATTGCAGTTAAGCAGAAATGAGTGCTTTTCAGCAGGGACCCAAAATAATCGTTATTTTTAAATTTTTAAATGAAAAGATCATTTATAAAAGATATTGTAAAATACATTTTAATATAGTCACGTGATGCTTACAAGCTGGAGAATTAATTTTTGACAAGATTTTTTGAGACATGATTTTTATAATATAAATCAAATAATGCCAATTAATTTTTGACCGTTATTTTTTCGATCAAAAATAAAAATCAATCATTGATCGATATTTTTTCGATCAGAAATAAAAATCAATCACTGATCGTTATGTTTTCGATCAAAAATAAAAATCAATCATTGATCGATATTTTTTCGATCAAAAATAAATATCAATCATTGCTCGATATTTTTTCGATCAAAAATAAAAATCAATCATTGATCGTTATTTTTTCGATCATAAATAAAAATCAATCATTGATCGATATTTTTTCGATCAGAAATAAAAATCAATCATTGATCGATATTTTTTCGATCAAAAATAAAAGTCAATCATTGATCGTTATTTTTTCGATCATAAATAAAAATCAATCGTTCATCGATATTTTTTCGATTGAAAAAAAATCAAAACAGAGTTTCATATTTATATTGCATATTTTATATATAATTGCATATGTTGTATATATATTACATACATTATATATACATATATATATATATGTAGTAAGTTTTAAGTAGTTAAACGAATATTCATAGAGAAACGGAAGAACAACAACGATTCATGATGCCATTATGAGTCATGATATGCAGCTTAGGAAGATAGGAACATACATTTTTGCACTTTAATTAATATTTTTGGCTATTTCTAATAATAAACATGATTTGTTTGAGCAAAAGGTGGAAGTCATACTAATGGCAAAATTATAGTATTCCATTTAATTTCACCATTAATATCGCGTTTAAGTTTTCTTCAGACAAATTGACAAACTAATTGAAAAAGTGCTGCAAAAGCCCGTTCCACACTAACCTGAGTTGCAGGCACCGAATGTAGATTAAGGTAGATTAAAGTATAATATACGTGTAACAACCAAAAAAAAAAGCAGCAAAACAACACAGTGTCTTTTACAGGCGTAGTAAAAAATTCACCAAGGGAGAAATAAGCCCCTTGTACATATTTGGTTATATGGCTGTCAACATCTCTTAAAGGAGAAAATGCACAAAAAGAGTATAACAATAATTTTCTAATGTAAAACGGCTTTTGTAAGAGGTCCACTTCTATTGCAACTACCACTTTAAACGCTTTAATAGTGCCCAATCAAACTAAGTCACTGATTTTGCAGTTATAAATACACATGATAGATGACCCAATGCGATGTGTGTTATTGTTGCCATGCAACATTGCTTAAACAGTTAATGAGAAAAATGAGAATTAAATTGTTCATTAAATATGTCCCTTCCGATCTTTATTTCTGATCAATAAAATATTGATCAACGATTGATTTTTATATTTGATCGAAAAAATAACGATCAATGATTGATTTTTATTTTTGATCGAAAAAATATCGATCAATAATTATTTTTATTTCTGATCGAAAAAATATCGAGCAATGATTGATTTTAATTTTTGATCGAAAAAATAACGATCAATGATTGATTTTAATTTCTGATCGAAAAATAACGATCAATGATTGATTTTTATTTTTGATCAAAAAAATATCGATCTGTGATGGATTTTTATTTTTGATCGAAAAAATATCGATCAAAGATTGATTTTTATTTTTGATCGAAAAAAAACGGACAGTGATTCCTGATTCCTGATCAGTGATTCCTGACTCCTTTTTATATCTGATCGAAAATATATTAACGAATTATTGAATTTTTATTTTTATAATTTGATTTATATTATAAAAATTATAATTGGTTGGATCCCTGCTTTTCAGCGCTAACTAACGGTACTCCTTCAAATCAGTGATTACTTACTTACTTACTTAGATGGCCGTGATAACCCGTGTCTGGATTTCGACCGACCTCATCAGCTCTCGCCAGGCGCCTCTGCTTTGCGCGCGCCTTCTCCAATCGGATACACCAAGCGCGGTTAGGGCTTCCTCAGCCTGGTCCATCCATCGGAGGAATGGTCTCCCTCGTCGTCGTTGACCAGCGACCCTCGCCTCGAGCACCTTTTTCGCTGGAGCTTCGTCGTCCATACGATGGACATGACCCAGCCAGCGTAGTCGCTGCACAGTTATACGCCGAACTACGTCAATGTCTCCGTAGAGCTCATACAGCTCGTGGTTCATTCGGATGCGATAGTCATCGCCGACTCGAACAGGACCGAAGATTTTGCGAAGAACTTTTCTCTCGAACACCCCCAGAGCGGCTGCGTCAGTTTGCAGCACAGGTAGAACGAGCGTCTTGTAGAGTGTTAGTTTTGTCGATCGAGAGAGGGCTCTGGAACTTAGTTGCTTACTGAGCCCGTAGTAGCACCTATTAGCAATTATTGTTCTTCGCTTTATCTCCAGGCTGATTTCGTTTGTTAGTGTTAATGGCGGTGCCAAGGTAAACGAACTCCTTGACTACTTCAAAGTTATAGCTGCCGGATGAAACGTGGGCGTCTAAACGCCGCGCTCCCTTGTTTGTAGACAGCATATACTTTGTTTTACCCTCATTTATCGTCAAACCCACTTTTGCTGATTCCTTTTCGATAGCGGCGAAAGCAGCGGTAACATCTCTCTTGGTTCTGCCAACAATATCAATATCATCAGCGTACGCAAGGAGCTGGACACCTTTATAGAAAATGGTGCCATTACGATGCACACCGGCCTTTCGTACGATCCCCTCCATGATGATGTTGAAGAGATCGCAAGACAGTGGATCCCTTGCCTGAAACCTCTTTCGGTATTGAAGGTTTCGGAGAGGTCATTTCCTACCTTGACGGAGCTGCGTGTGTTGCTCAACGTCATTCTGCAAAGTCTAATCAACTTTGCAGGTATACCGAACTCAGACATTGTTGCGTATAGGCAATCCCTTCTCGGGCTATCGAACGCAGCTTTAAAATCGACAAAGAGATGGTGTGTGTCAATTTGATTTTCGTGGGTTTTCTCCAGGATTTGTCGTAGCGTGAAAATCTGGTCTATGGTGGACTTACCAGGTCGAAAGCCACACTGATAAGGTCCAATCAGTGTTTTTTTAATCGGCTTTAATCTTTCACACAGTACGCTTGAGGGAACCTTATATGCGATGGAAATAAGACTGATACCTCTATAACTAGCGCAGATTGTAGGGTCTCCTTTCTTAAGTATAGGGCACAGTACACTGAGGTTCCAATCGTCGGGCATGCTTTCTTCTAGCCATATTTTGCTGATGAGCTGATGCATGCGCCTTATCAATTCATCGCCGCCGGTTTTAAACAATTCAGCTGACAGGCCGTCAGCACCCGCTGCTTTATTGTTTTTGAGTCGTTGGATAGCAACTCGAACCTCTTCATGGCTAGGGGGTGATACTTCCACTCCGTCATCGTCGATTGGTGGCACTGCACTGCGCTCTCCATGGGCGGCATTGGTGGAATCGTCGCCAGTAAGTAAATTGGAGAAGTGCTGTCTCCACAATCTAAGCACACACTGTGTATCCGTATTCAGATCTCCATTTTCGTCTCTGCAAGTGGATGCTCCGGGCTTGAAACCTTGGGTTAGACGCTTAACCTGTTGATAGAATTTTCGTGCATCCTTCTTGCCCTGGTATACCTCTAGTTCCTCACGCTCACGCTTTTCCTGCTCTCTTTTCTTGCGTCTGAAAAGGCGCCTCTCTTCCTTCCTCTTTTCGCGGTAGTTTTCTCGCACGGCTCGCGTTGCAGCTGACTGCAGCGTTTTTCTGTATGCGGCGTTTTTTACTGCAGTCGCGATGCGACACTCCTGATCGTACCATTGGTTCCGAGGTTGCGGGCGCCGGAAACCAATGACTTCTTCAGCGACAGCGCGCATGGAGTGGGATATATGCGCCCAAAGTCCACCGGCGTCGTCGAGTCCAGAGGTTGGTTGGTTGAGCTTAACCGAGAGTTGAGCGGAGTAGGCTTCGGCAGTCCGTTGTAATTGCAGCTTAGCGACATCTAGCTTTCGTTGCATTCCTGTGCGTATGTTCTTTGCATTGCATAATCGCATGCGGATCTTGGCTGCAACAAGATAATGGTCGGAGTCAATGTTGATCCCCCGAAATGTACGCACATCTAGAACACTAGAGGCATGCCTTCCGTCGATTACAATATGATCAATTTGGTTTCGCGTTTTTTGATCAGGGGACAGCCAGGTGGCCTTGTGGATGTCGAGGTGCTTAAATCTGGTGCTACTAACTACCATGTTTCGTGCCGCGGCGAAGTCGATCAGTCTTAGACCGTTGTTCGTAGAGGTCTCGTGAAGACTGAACTGACCGACAGTGGGGCCAAAGATGCCTTCCCTTCCGACTTTCGCATTAAAATCGCCGAGGACTATTTTCACGTCATGAACCGGAAGGTGGTCATATACGTCCTCAAGACTAGCGTAGAAAGCGTCTTTGACGGCTTCGTCCTTTTCCTCCGTCGGGGCGTGCGCGCAAATAAGGCTTATGTAGAAAAATTTTGCCTTGATGCGGATCGTGGCCAATCTTTCGTTCACAGGTGTGAACCGGGAAACAAGGTGGCGTAGTTTCCGGCTAACAACGAATCCACATCCGACTTCGCGCTTCTCCGCATGGCAGCGGTAGTAGATATCGCAGTGTGCTTGTTTAGAGCAGCCTTGCCCTTTCCATCGCATTTCCTGGATGGCGGTGATGTCAGATTGTATTGTTTTGAGGGCTTCCGCCAGTTGGATAATGGCAGCTTTTCTATAAAGATGCTTTGCTTAAAGTAGTACAGTTTGTTCTCTGATTCTGTGATTGAGCTTTCTTCTGATTGTTATCAACATAGATTTGCCGAGAGTGCATACTAAAATTTATTTGGTGTCATATAGTTTTGATAAGCACCTTAGCATCTTATCTTTTATTCTGTTCATTCATCCTATTAAGTGATTTATTACTGAATAATTTTTGTTCGAAAATAGAGACAATTTTGTTCTACAATACTTGAAAGGACTTTGGCCGAGCTTCGTTTGTTCAATTATGTTGTACGTGTTATTATTTATTTGTATGCAAAATATCAAGAACTGGACCTTCAAGCCTACTCCGAACAGCTCATGTTCATGTTAAAGCACTCAACCTGAACAATTACCAAACGGTTATTTGGATTTTTTTTCATCTGAACACTTTTGTTAAATTTTTTTTCTGCATGATATCACTGGTTTACAACCAATATGTACAATGAAAGCCAAAAAAAAAAGCAAATTTTGTTAAAAAACCAAAATTTTTTTTAAATTTGGGGTTTTTTCGTAAAAATCTGCATTTTTCCAAAAAAAAATAATAAGCTACTGCTGAAGAAAATCTTTTGAGAAATAGAAGAGTTCTGTTTAATTGAACGAAAGCACCCAAATTGTACGAAATTTGCTGAATTTTGCTGACTTTGGGGTTGAATATCTCTGGTGGGCACGGATTAAAAAATTTTAAATTTATTCACAATAAATAACATAATAGAAATGAGCATTAAAAAATGAAAATAGCATTCAAAATTTTAAGTTTGATATTTGCTTCGTTTGGAAGATACAGCACTTTAAAAATTCGCCTCATAGTAAGTACTCGTATATTATGATGGTCGTTTATGGCTTTTTGCAAATTTCAATGATGGATGACAAGACTTTAAATGGCAAGGCGGACAAATGAGCCATCATTGAAATTTGAAAAAAACCCATATAACGACCACCCTGTCATACATACTATGAGGCGAATTTCCACGAAGTTTGAAGGGCTGTATCTTCCAAACAAAGCAAATATCAAGCTTGAAATTTTAACTGCAATGCAATGCTATTATGCACTTTACTGTGAATAAATTTCAAATGTTTTAACCCCTGCCCATTAGAGATATTTGATCCGAAGGTCAGCAAATTCTCAAAATTCAAATATTTAAGAGGCTATAAAGGCAAAAGATGATAAGTCAGAGTGTTAAAAAAAATGTATGTTTAAACAAACAGTTAAAATGTATTCTAAAAAAAAAAATTATGACTGCAACTTACTGCTTTCTATAAAAAAATTCTTGAAGATGTAAGATATTACTTTTGAACACAAAAATACAATATTTTTTTTTAAATATGAAGAAATTCTTGCGTATGCATCTTTTATACGTTAGATTTGTCAAAAAGAATGATTTATTATATAAAAGCTTCTGGCTTAGAATGAACAGTTGAACAGAGTAAAAGTTTGGATCTTTTAATAATACAATGCAGCAGAAAGAAGTTTGCTAAAAGTACAAAGTTAACTTGAAGTAAAGGTACAAACAGTAACAACTTTAAGTGAACAACAGGGTGTTTGCACGTCTACTACAACACCCCCCTGCACTGCAAACCCATCTCGTGAAGCATTTTCCAAAATATTTTATTCGCCAAGCTTTTAGTTAGACAGTCTGCAACTTGATCTTTAGACTAGATAGGAACTAAATTGATGTTTTTCATAACGTTTTGGCGCGTTGATTTTCTTTCCTCGTTATCGTTTGCCCAGCCGGCATTTGCGAAATCGACAATCAGTTTGTGCTGATTTTTCCGGTAAATCAGAGTCAGATCCTTGGTGCCTTTAAGATACCGAAAAATTCTTTTTAAATAGTTCCAATAAACATACGTTGCACTCTCTTGAAATCGTAGCAAGCATTAAATACATCAGACTACCTAGAACTTCTCTGTATGGCTTCTTAGTTGGTTCCGAGTTCTTTGCATGTGATAGCTTACAATTTATTTCCATTGACGTTGTCACACTATTGCAATTTTGCATTTCATATTTATTTAGAATTCGATCTTTATAATCTTGTTGATCCAAATGCAAAACTCCATTTTCGCGATCATACTTAATATTCATTCCCATAAACGTCTGTGCTTCACCTTCAGAAATCTTTCATTTTAAATTCATTTGCTAACTGCTTCTTAAGATGAATAGCTTCACTCCACATGTCTTTTTCCAAGTTAGAATCAAAAAAGCATGGCTCTTGCCTTCTCGACCAAAGTCCTGTTCATCCGTTCTGCGACTCTATTTAATGCAGGACTATAAGCCTCATGGAATTCGATTAACACACCTTCAAAAGCGCAAAATTCCTTGACTTACTTCGATGTATATTTGCCTCCCTGATCACATCTTAAATGAGACAATCTTGTTCCATGAAAACTTTCTGCCATAGCTTTATATTCTTTAAAGCATGTAAATACTTCAGACTTTGGAGCAATGCAATACGTTGCCACCATATGTGTGTAATCGTCAACGAGAGTAACAAAATACCACTTACCATCGTGAGATATAACATTAGCTTTACCACATGCATCTGTATGAACGAGCTCTAGTGGCCGCTGTGCTCTCCTGCGAGTTGCTTTGAATGGCAACCGAGTTTGTTTCGCTGTAACACAACTCTCACTGAACTCCAATTCATCGGTCAGTTTATCTTTTATACCTTTGGCCATACTTGGAATAGCACATAATGACTTCATATGTAGGTACCCTAATCTTTTGTGCCACATCTCTTTTTGACTCAAACAAACATTAGCTGCGACTTCACGTGCATTAAGTTTCAACCAATAAAGCCTATTATGTAGCTCTCCAACACCTACTAACTCGTTGTGCAAAATTATTATTGCTTTACCATTTCCAAAAATGACTTTTTCAGCTCTAGAATTGATTTGACTTACTGACAATAAATTTTGACGCGACGCAGGAACCTCTAGTACCTTCTCCATTGATGTGTACTTCTCTTTTCCATTTACGACAGTTGAAATATTAATAGCTCCTGAAGTGATAGCTTCCATAGATTCTCCTTCCTTGGCAATGCTAATACTTAGGTTTTCCCTTAATATACGTGGACTAACTTGTACTAACTTTGCATCATTAACAATATGATCGGTGCACCCAGAATCAATTAGCCTGCTTGCATTTAAAGCAAATAATTTTATTTTTTATTTTCTTAAACTTTTGTGTAAGCATTGAAACCGACACTGACGATTCAGGCTCCATACACTTGCTTTGACCCTTTAGTTCAGCTTCTAGAAGTCGACTCTTTACTCTGTCAATTGTCAGCTCATTTTCATCCAAAGCTCCGTGTGCTGTAACAACATGTTCGTACGACTCTGGCATGGCCATGAGCAAATCAACGACGATTTCATTGTTATCAAGTCTTCCACCTGCAGACTTATACTCGAACTCTTTAAAAAAGTCAGCTAAAACCCTTCCTTCTTGGCATTTCAGCATCATCAATACCTTTTTTATATAAGTCTTTGTTCCAATTATTTTCCTCTCGAAAACATTATCCAGCGCTTTAACCATGTCGAAAGCAGACATCTTGTTCTGAATGTACTCCAAATGCGATTCTGCTACACATCTAATAATCACATTCATCGCGTTCGCTTTTCGTGGCTTCCACAAAGCATACTCAGCTTTGCTTTCCACTGTGTTGCCTTCCTCGATTGGTTCCATACGAGACGACATACGGCAACAAGTCCAATTCCCTGAGCAAAGCTGTAGTTCGGAATTTCCAAGTGGCATAATCCGTGCCACTAAATCTTGGAACACCATAGCATTCTTGAGAATCCATTTCGCTGCGTTGTCTGGTCCCACAACCTGTTAATAAAGGGTGGTTAAATTTTAAGGGCCGTATTGAATGAGAACCACACATAAACGTCAAGTTTTTTCTGCATTTCATTTGACATTTCTCAATTTCAGACTAACTCAATTTGAACCATGGAAAGATACACAACCGAGCAACGCGTTAAAGTTATTCAGGCTTATTATGAAAATTGGCGTTCAAATCAAAATTCATATCGAGCACTTCGTGATTTTTTCGGTCAATTTAATCGTCCAAATGTGCGTACAATCGGAAAAAACGTGCAAAAATTTGAGCAAATCGGGTCTGTAGGAGATGTGAAAACACCAGTGCACGCTTGTACAGCTCGTACTGCAGAAAATATAGCTGCTGTTCGCGATAGTGTGGCTGAAGAGCCGTCCACCTCAACTCGTCGTCGTGCCCAACAGTTGCACCTCTCACGCTCGTCGTTGATGAACATTATGCATAAGGACTTGCATTTACACGCTTACAAGGTGCAATTGACTCAAGAACTGAAGCCTCTTGACCATTTCAAGCGTCGTCAATGGTCATAATGGTGGCAAGAAATGGCAACAGTGGATGATAAATTTTCGAAGGAAATCATCTTCAGTGATGAGGCACATTTTCACCTCAGTGGATCCGTCAATAAGCAGAATTGCCGCATTTGGGCGAATGAAAATCCAAGAGTGATTGTCGAAAAACCAATGCACCCACAAAGAGTGACTATTTGGTGCAGTTAATGGGCTGGCAGCATCATCGGGCCGTATTTTTTCCAAAATGAGGCCGGTCAGGCAGTTACTGTGATGGTGTTCGCTATCGTGAGATGATAACGAACTTTTTATGGCCCGAATTGGAAGATATGAATGTGGGCGATACGTGGTTTCAACAGGACGGTGCCACTTGCTACACAGCTAACGAAACAATGGCTCTTTTGCGCGACAAATTCAATGGCCGTGTTATCTCATGTGGTGGCGATGTCAATTGGCCGCCAAGATCATGTGATTTGACACCGTTGGACTTCTTTCTTTGGGGTTATTTGAAAGAAAAGGTGTACATCGATAAGCCAGCAACAATTCAAGAGTTAAAGGATGAGATAATTCGGCACATTAACGGCATAGAACCTCACTTATGCCTCAGCGTCATCGAAAATTTGGACCATCGGATGGAGGTGTGCCGCCGACGTCGCTGCGGCCATTTGGCCGATATTTTGTTCCACGCATAATTGAACCATATCAATATTATCATAATAAAAAGAAGTGATAATAATATCCTAAATAATTTGTCTTTTATTCAAAATCAACATCGGCCCAATTTAACCACCCTTTAGATTTATTTAATTTCAAAAATAAGGTTTTATTATATAAAAGCTTCTGGATTAGTATGAAAATTTTAGTAAAAGAGTTAAAATTTTAATTTTTTAATAATACAATGCAGCAGAAAGAAGTTTGCTAAAAGTACAAAGTTAACTTGACGTAAAGATACAAACAGGAACAACTTTAAGTGAACAACAGTGTGTCAGTGGCCAAAGTGTGCTTAATATTGTGGTTTTTAATTCATCATTGTATGTATGATAGGAGCAGATAAATATAAGTAAACCCAAATGCATGGAGTGTGTGGCCCATACGCCAAAGAACCCTGGTTCAAATCCCAACTGACACAGAAAGTTTTTGCAATTGAATTAATTTTTCTGTTCGGCCGTCACCTCAGACAATGGCAAACCTCAGAGAGTAAAAACTGCCAAGAAAAGCTTCTTGAGAACATAAGCCAGGTCTCGATCATTTGTGTACAAACATTTCACAACACGCACAACACAATTGATCAAAAGAAAATCGGTCAAAGTCCTTTCAAGGGGCTGAAAGGACCATTACGTTGTTTTTTTTTAAATGCATATAAGGCTATATGTAGGTAGCAAAGAAAATATGGCCGCCATTTTGAAAGAAGTAGAAGAACAAAACATTTTTTTCTAAGCAGTTCTGGGATTCAAATAAACTGGGCAACTATTATATAAACTTTTTTAAAAATGGTCGAACAACCAGTGTTGGATCAGTTGATTTGGACTGACTCTAAAAATGCAATCACACAATTTGGGTGCTTTCGTTTAATTAAACACAACTTTTTTCATTTCTCAATCGATTTTTTTCAGCAATAACCGTCTTTTTTTTGAAAAATGCAAATTTTTAGCGAAAAATATCAAATTTAAATATATATTTTGGTTTCTTAACAAAATTGGCATTTCTTTTTTTTAAAAAATTTTTCTGAAAAACAAGAAAAATCCTCGAAAATTTAATTTATTCCGTCAAAACTAACAGCTCAATCGAAAAACGATGTGAGTATTGTTTGTAGGGCTTTAATTTGATATATCACATGTTTGATTACTGTTGTTGGTTCTGGAGATACATATATGTAATTAAGTGGAACCAATTTTTTTTTTTTTTTTGGTACAAAAAACTACAGTGGGCAATATCTCGAAAATGGAGTGACAGAAAAAAAAAGAAAAATATTTTTGGAATTAGCGACCAATTTTGCATGAGAAATGGGTAGTGACATTTATTGTATAAACAATTTTGCTTGAATTGTAAACCAGTGTATTCTGAATTTGGGAGCCCCATTCAGATGCACGGCTGGCTCTAACCCACTCTGGTCCCCCTTGGATTTCTTATTAAAGCAACTTTCACCTTTTCAGCTATATCTTCATTCACTAATCTTTTTTTTGCACATAGTACAACATTTCTAGCAGTTGCTCAGGAAACATAGGCTGACTAGCTTGTGCAGCTGGATTCTGAAAATACTGCGCACTAATAAATTTTCGAATTAGTTCTAGACTGGTCGTCATTTTTATGTGAATACTGTTTAATCCGAAAACAACTTAATCAATAGTATTAGAAGCTCGGCAAATTTTTAATTTCAAAACTGGAAAAAATGTCCAGGCCTACTACTATATTTGTATTTTTTGTAATTAAAGTATGTAAGCCTTACATAGAAAAACTTTCTTGATTCATTACTTAAGAGCAGGAAAGATTTATGAGATAATAATTATAAGATATTATTAGATAATAATGGAATTCCGATTAATTTCGCACAAAACTTAAAATCAAATTTTCTTGATTTTTAAAAACTTGTTTTCACTCCTTACAGCTCAATTGGGTCTGCGACAAGGCCTACCAGTCGGCTGTGGGTCAGTCCCTGTTCTTCATTGGCTCAGTGTGTGGTACAATATTTTTTGGATTTTTAGCCGATAAAATTGGACGCCTGCCCGCTTTGATACTTTCCTCCATTACCGGTGGCATTGGAGACTTTATAACCTCGTTCATACAAACGCTGCCGACCTTTGCAGTCAGTCGGTTTATAGCTGGACTCTCTACCGATACTATGTTCTACATGATGTACGTCATGGGTTAGTAAGGCTAATTAAGATGATAATACTGAAAGATAAAGTATTCTTTTCCCTTTTGCCTACTTAGTGTTTGAATATCTAAGTCCTTCACGGCGCACGCTGGGACTCAATTTGGTGCAGCTCATTTTCTTTACTCTGGGCATGTTTATGGCACCTTGGCTGGCCATATGGATGGGCAACTGGCGTAAATATTTACTGTTAGCATCTCTGCCCATACTGGGCACTTTACTCTATCCATTCGTTTTATGCGAAAGTGCTCAGTGGCTGATAACGAAGAAGAATCTCAAAGGTGCGACTAAGGCTTTGCAGCATGTGGCGAAGGTTAATCGACGCCAGGTTGAGGATGAAGTTTTTGCAAAATTCGAGGCGTACTACGAGATGAAAATTGCACAAGAGGAGAAGTTAAATGATGTTAAGGAGACATTCCTGGGTTTATTTCGGACACCAAATCTACGCAAATTTATCATCATTCTACTAATCAAGTCGTAAGTTTTAGGGCACCTATACGGAGGGAGTTAGGAAACTTTTGGTATAACTTGTCATTTTTATTTTTCCACTGCAGCATGATCATCACCATGAGTTTTGATATCATGGGTCGTAACATGGAGGGTCTTGGCACCTCGCCATTTAAGCTTTTCTCCTTCTCCGCGTTGACTGCTGTGCCAGCGGGTCTAACGATCATCTGGCTGCAGCGTTATGTAGGACGCAAGGGCATGGCCTGCGGTTCGCTGCTGGTAGGTGGTATCATCACAGCTATTACCGGAACAATGATTGCTCTACTCAATCGTGAGCATTACGACACACTATTGGCCGTATTGGCTGCGCTCGGACGCTACGGCAGTATTGTGGCATACGATGCCGAGGCGCAGTATGCGGCGGAAATAATACCAACTTCAGTGCGCGGCCAGGGCGTGGCCAATGTACATGTTGTCGGCTATGCGTTTAACTTTCTAAGTGCCTACATTATATTTCTGGGCACATTTTTCAAGCCGCTGCCCACAATCGTTATAAGCGTTCTGATGCTGACAGGTGCGGCGCTATGTGTGGTATTACCAGAAACTATGAACAGGTAGGATGAGAATGGAAGTAGTTGATAAGAGTTAAAATTCAACATACATTTTTTTTTTTTATTCCCCAGAAAGCTGCCCGAGACCTTAGCCGATGGCGAGGAATTCGGCAAGGATGAAAAGTGGTCGTACTTTTTTTGCTTCGATAGCAAGAAATGCGATGTGGAAATTACAAGACTTTAGCATTAAAACTTCATTCAAAGTCGTTTATTACTTTTTTTTTTTAAATATTTTAATATACTATTTACGATATTTTATAAGAAGTTGATGAGAAGTGATATAAATTGATTGGTGTTTATATAAATGAAAAATGCTGCTTTGTTTCTACCTTAATACTACTCTTAAAAGAATTAGAAAAAATACTTTTTCTATATGAAACTGTCATATAAGCTGTATATGTAATAAGCTAGCTTAAAATACCGTAAGTAAAATTGTGCCGCTTAAGTCTATGGTAAGAATCGAAATACTTATTTGGTAAATATATCGAAATTAATGTCGTATATTAATCTAGTAGTAGTTAATCTTAAGTTTACGAAAAAGGCGTATTTTATGTTAAACTGTGTTGTGGGCTTAACTTAGTTTTAAAGTTAGCTTAAATAGTATGCTTTTACTTAATTGCGCTTAATTGTAACTACATCAATAAATCTTAAATGTAATTCATATTTAAACATATTTCTGATACTTATAAACTGCTTTAGCCTTAACGAATATATATATAAGAGCTAAAACATTCCCTTCAAAATTATGCACAGCTATTGCTGTTAGCGTCCTTATATACCCCTTCGATGTTATCCAGCCCGGCAAGGGAACTTTTTCTTTTGTAAGTTTCCAATTCGGAGTCGGTGTCTTCCGAGTCATTAGATCGTCTCGCCAGACAAGGAAAGTCAAACATGTGCTCGCCTTTGCCAAACTGTTCACCATCCTCTATGGTTTTTGGAAGAGTTCTGAAAAAAAACATAGTGAATTGTTTTAAAGAATAATTTTAGTTAAAATTTCAATTGATTAGTTTTGATATTATATAAAAATTGTTATTTATTTTAATAAAATTATTAAATTTATTTGCGGAAGACATATATATCTATGATGAACAACTTAAGAAGAATATTAATAAAATTTCCCCATATTTTGCAGCTTGGCACTCATGAACTTGTGTGGTATTTAAGATTCCCCTTATTTCGAAAAATATTTCAAAAATTTCCAATCAGAATTTCTCGAACTTACAAGTCTTGTCAACTTAAAAATATAGATGCTTTTAATCAGGCCCTTAACCAGGATTCACCCATCGGGGGTTATTATAAAAACACTTGCTTATACATGGTGTGCATTGCTACACCCAGCAACTATATTGGAAAATAATACGTAAATATATTCAAAACTTTTATTTGACCCTTTGTTTGACACCACGCTCATTGTCCAATGCCAGATCAAGTTTTCATTAAATGTACATGACCAAGTGGTAACTCCATTCGGAATTTCAATGTTCTGTGGCATTTACTGTCATAACTATTCTGTATCGTGAATGTGACTTGTATGTGCGAAGCCACTCCTGTTTTGCATCAAAACTACTTTACGACCTATTCTCATACCTACCAAATATACAAAAAAAAATATCATTAAAATTGGTCAAACCGTTTCAAAGGAATTCGGCCAAAAACACAGTGACACGAGATTTTTATAATTTAGATCTTACATCACCTTCACATGAGAACGTGTCTGACTGCCTCAACCTGGCGAGGCAATTACTATCCATGTCGAAATCGTCTCAAGTCGACTTAAACCTCCCCGTGGTGTTCCCTGGGCAACGGAAAACTGGCATCCGTTAGTTTGACGGCTAATTTGAGCGGCGTGTCACTCCGTGGACCTTATACATGGAATGTGCGCAGGGTTTGGGTCTCACCACATTACTACTGCCCAATGAAAACTAAACCAGCCTTGGATTAGAACCCCAATTACGTTGACGACCACCGCAAATGAAAAACGGACAATGATTTACGGATGTGCACCTGGACTGTCCGGACCCTTTATAGGGAAGGTGCCATTATACAACTGCCGGAAGCCCTAAAAACAATAAAAGCAGACACTACCACCATCCAGGAAATGCGATGGAAAGGGCAAAGCTGCTCTAAACAAGCACACTGCGATATCTACTACAGCTGCCATGCGAACGTGGATTCGTCGTTAGACGAAAACTACGCCACCTTGTTTCCCGGATCACACCTGTGAACGAAAGATTGGCCACGATCCGCATCTAGGCAAAATTTTTCTTCATCAGCCATATATGCACGCACGCCCCGATGGAAGAAAAGGACTAACGTAAAAATAGTCCTCGGCGATTTTAATGCGAAAGTCGGAAGGGAAGGCATCTTTGGCACCACTGTCGGTCAATTTAGTCTTCATGAGACCTCCACGATTAACGATCTAAGACTGATCGTCATTGCCATGGCTCGAAACCTGGTAGTTAGTAGCACCAGATTTAAACACCTCGACATCCACAAGGCGTCCTGGCTGTCCCCGGATCAAAAAAGGCGAAACCAACATTGACTTCGACCACTATCTTGTTGCCAAGAACCGCATGCGATTATGCAATGCGATGCACATACGCACAGGAATGCAACGAAAGCTAGATGTCGCTAAGCTGCAATACAACGGACTGCCGAGGCCAATTCCGCTCAACTCTCTGTTAAGCTCAACCAACCAACCTCTAGACTCGACGACGCCGGCGGACTTTGGGCGCATATATCCAACTCCATGCGCGCTGCCGCTGAAGAAGTCATTGGTTTACGACGTCCGCAACCTCGGGATAGTACAATCAGAAGTGTCACATTGCAACAGCAGTAAAAAACGCCACTTATAGAAAAACGCTGCAGTCAGCTGCAACGCGAGCCGTGCGAGAAAACTACCGCGAAAAGAGGAAGGAAGAGAGGCGCCTTTTCAGATGCAAGAAAAGAGAGCAGGAAAAACGTGAGCGTGAGGAACTCGATATGTACCAGGGCAAGAAGAATGCACGAAAATTCTATCAACAGGATAAGCGTCTAACTCAAGGTTTCAAGCCCGGAGCATCCACGATACGAAAATACGAAAATGGAAATCTGGTAGACACAGATACGCAGTGTGCGCTGAGATTATGGAGACAGCATTTCTCCAATCTATTTACTAGCGACGATTCCACCAATGCCGTCCACATGGAGAAAGCAGTTCAGCACCACCAATCAACAATGACGGAGTGGGAGTATCACCACCAAGCCATGAAGAGGTTCGAGTTGCTATCCAACGAGCGGGTGCTGACGGCCTGTCTGATGAATTGCTTAAGACTGGTGATGAATGATTTGATAAGGCGCATGCATCAGCTCATCAGCAAAATATGACTAGCGGAAAGCATGCTCGACTATTGGAATCTCAGCGTACTTTCCCCAATACATAAGAAGGAGACCCAACAATCTGCGCCAACTATCGAGGTATCAGTCTTGTTTCCATCGCATATAAGGTTCTCTCAAGCGTACTGTGTGAAAGATTAAAGCCAGTTACAAAAACTCTGATTGGACCTTATCTGTGTGGCTTTCGACCTGGTAAATCCACCATAGAACAGATTTTCACACTACGACAAATCCTGGAAAAATCCCACGAAAACCAAATTGATACACATCATCTATTTGTGGATTTTAAAGCTGCGTTCCATAGACCGAGAAGGGATTGCCTATAAACAACAATGCCTGAGTTCGGTATACCTGCAAAGCTGATTAGACTTTGCAGAATGACGTTGAGCAACACATTTAGCTCCGTCAAGATAGGAAATGACCTCTCCGAAACCTTCAATACCGAAAGAGGTTTCAGACAAGAGAATCTACTATCTTGCGATTTCTTCAACATCATCATGGAAGGGATCGTACGAAAGGCCAGTGTACATCGTAATGGCACTATTCTCTACAAAGGTGTCCAGCTCCTTGCGTACGCTGATGATATTGATATTGTCGGCAGAACCAAGAGAGATGGTACCGCTGCTTTTACCGCTATCGAAAAGGAATCAGCCAAAGTGGGTTTGACGATTAATGAGGGTAAAATAAAGTATATGCTGTCTACAAACAAGGAAAAGCGGCATCTAGACTCCCACGTTTCATCCGGCAGCTATAACTTTAAAGTGGTCAAGAAGTTTGTAGACCTTGACACCGCCATTAATAACAACAACGAAGTCAGCCTGGAGATAAAGCGAAGAACAATTATTGCTAATAGGTGATACTACGGGCTCAGTAAGCATCTAAGTTCCAGAGCCCTCTCTCGATCGAAAAAACTGGCACTCTACAAGACACTCGTTCCACCTGTGCTTCTTTATGGCGCTGAGGCATGGGTAGTTTCGCAAGCTAACGCAGCTGTTCTCTGGGTGTTCTTCGCGAAATCTTCAGTCCTGTATGAGTCGGTGGTGACTATCGCATCCGAATGAACCACGAGCTGTGTGAGCTCTACGAAAACATTGACGTAGTTCGACGTATAACTGTGCAGTGACTACGCTGGCTGGGTCATGTCCATCGTTTGGATGACGAAGCTCCAGAGACCTTGCCTCCGATGGATAGACCAGGCCGAGGAAGCCCTAACCGCACTTTGTGTATCCGATTGGAGAAGGCGCGCGCAAAGCAGAGGCAACTGGCGAGTGCTGATGAGGTTGGCCGAAACCCGAACACGGGTTCTTATGGCCACCTAAGTAAGTAAGTAGCTCTTACATGGAACAATTTTATGAAATATTTGATCACTCTACGACTTCTTTTAAGTATACAGTCTTTAAACATTTTCAACCTTTCCTTTTTGACTTTTTTTTAATCAATAAAGGCAAGATCACCAGGGATAATAGAATTTTTATCGAATTAATTTTAAAAAGTAATTTTTTGAATATTGCCTATACTTTTTGAAAAATTGTTCAAATTGAGAATTTTTAATCGTCTGTAAAAAAAAAATAGATAGTGGAAATTAACGTAAGCAAAATTTCCTTCACAAAAAATCACGGATTTACTGTCCTGATTTGCGAAAAAAGAAAGTGGAATATAAATACACATAAAGAAGACAAGAAGATGTTTATCACCCTTCGCACTATGATACGCTTTACTGTATTTTGTAGTACAGCGCCCTCTGGGATTCAAGATATAGCAAAATACATAGCGCCAAAAGACTCACCGCACCCGAAAACCACTTATAAAAATTGTACTTATCGGATGAGTTGTTTTGAGTTTTTTGCGGTATTTGTACAACAGCGCCCTCTGGTTTTCGAGATAGAATAAAAAAATAACGCCAAAGCTTTTTCCATACTCGATATCAAATCTTATATATCCGATATACAAATTTTTACCTAAATCGGATGAGCGGTTTTTGAGTGTTTCACGATTTCTTAAGTGATTTGTACTACAACTCCATCTGGTGTTTAAGATAGCGCAGAAAAAAAGTCCAAGATACCCACCGTATCCGAAAACTCCTATTTAAAAATTTTCACGCAAATCGGATGTTTTTCGACATTTTTAAAACGTTTGTACAGCAGTGCCCTTTCAATATATTCAATGTATTCAATATAGAACAAACTAGATAAGTCATAAAAACGACCGTACCCGAAAACCCCTAAATACAAATTTTCATGTAAATCGGATGAATGGTTTCGGAGATAAACTATAATAAAATTTGTGGAACCCAGGGATCCACTTAAACACACACCAAAAATTTTAAAATCGGTGCAGCCGTTAAGGAACAAATTAATAACAAAGACACGCACAAATTGTATAACAGCGCCCTCTACTTTTCGAGACAGGGCAAAAGAGATAACGCCAAAACAGTTGCCGTACACGAAAATCCTTTAATAAAATTTTTCATCCAAATCGGATGAGCGGCTTTCTACTTTTTCACGATTTCTTAAGAGATTTGTACTACAGCGCCCTCTGGTGATCGATATAATACAAAAAAGATAAATCCAAAACAGTTATCATATTAGAAACCCCTATATACCAATTTTCATGAAAATCGGATAAACAGCTTAGAAGTTTTTTTAAAATATTTTTACACAGCGTCATCTGGCGTTCAAGATAGAGCAGAGTAGATAAGTCATGAAAACTCACCGTATCCCAAAACCTCTATATACCAACTTTCATGCAAATCGGATAAACGGCTTAGGAGATGAACTATAAAATAAATGCCTGAAACCCGATTGCAGCGCCCCCAACCGGATCCAACCTTTTTTACTGGATAAAAAGTAGCCTCTATGTTGACCAGGGATATAAGGAACCCAGATGCCAAGTTTCATTTAAATCCATCCGGTGGTTTTCGCGTGATGCTTTAACAGAGAGACAGACAGACAGAGAAAAATTTTAAAAAGGCGATTTTCGGACTCCTCGTCATTCAGAATGTTCAACGCAAAAGGAATTTCAAAAAATATTTCATGTACATATTCTTTTTTTACAATTTTATATATGTATATATATACAGAGTGTCCCGCAATTGAGTGCAACTGTTTACGGAGCTGAAAGGTTATGGCAAGCTGAGCAAAAGATCGTATGCGAGGGGGGCATCTATTTTCACATTCTTAGGAGCTACAGGGTTAATTAATATTTCACGACTTTGATTCACATTATTGTTTCTAGCAGAAAAACTAACTTACATAAAACATATTTTGATAGCTCATTTTAAAGGCAATGAAATTATCTTTCCAACAGTATATCAACAAACCCCACCAACATCCGAGCTGTGATCGTGTGAAGAAGAAATCAATCGGTTGAAATTACCAAATTTCAGTATTTAGTCGATATTATAAGGAGCACATTTTCGAAATTGTTTCATTTTCATTTATATTTGATATAAGAGAATTCTAAAAGTTACGTTTTTTTCGTTTTTTTAAATTTTTAATCTTTTATATTAAAATTTTCTTTATTAAAATATGCATTTATTTTCTTAAAAAAATTTTTTTTTAGAGATAAAAGATTTTTTTTTAGAAGACCACAATATGGGTATCGAAAAGTTTGTTTTTTCTCCAAATTTCCGTAAGTGTAAATATTTGATCGGAAAAGTTTATATTTAACAGGGCTTCTATACAAATTTGTGCTTTTAACTTGTTTGCCCGAAGAAATGAGAAAAAAACCATCAGAAATTTTAAAATATGACTTTCTATGTAAATTTCTAGACCGCTAGTTTTCAACATATTTCACAAAATTTTTTTTGTTATAAAGTTTAATGAAAGTACTTGCCAAAAAATATTTTAACAATACCAATTACTTAACATTTGTATTTTTAATATTTTTTTCAAAAAAATCCCAAAATATTCAATGTAGTAGAGTATGATATTATCTTCCACATAACTAATTGTAATGTCATTATTTTCTAATAAGTATAATTTTTTTAGTACAGCCAACTTTTTGATTTTTAAAGATATGTTTATTTTTTTGGTGCCATTGAAAAGAAAATTGAATGGATTACAAAATTGAACTGAAAACAAAATTTCATTTATTATGCAAAATTCTGAGAAATTTGAACTCAAATTTGAAATTTGGTAATTTCAACCGATTGATTTCTTCTTCACACGATCACAGCTCGGTAAAGGTTAAGTTGGTGGGGTTTGTTGATATATATATGTAAGTTAGTTTTTCTGCTAGAAATAATAATGTGAATCAAAGTCGTGAAATATTAATTAACCCTGTAGCTCCTAAGAATGTGAAAATAGACCCCCCCTCCCCCCTCCCATACGATTTTTTGCTCAACTTGACATAACCTTTCAGCTCCGTAAATAGTTGCACTCAATTGCGGGACACCCTGTATATAGACAGATAGATATAGATAGATATAGAAGATAAGCTGTCAAATAATTCATAGCGCCCAATACTAAAACGATAATAAGCAGGTGCTCGAAATATTTTGAATGTGGTTTTGTACAGGAAAATTAGTTGCCACTAAGCTAAAAAATTATATTAAACAGAGTATACAGTTTGCAAAATTACAAAAAAAATATTTTTTAGTGAAAATGTTGAAAATAGGTACTTATAAGCAACATAAGCAACAAAGCAAAAAGCATTTAAACTCGCTCTGTCCAGAGTTACTATTATTTGACTCTTCAAATAATTTTTGTAGGCAGCACTGCTCCAGAAGAAGTCATTTCGCCCGAAGCGCTGTAGTTCGAGCTTGAGAAATAACAATTTATACAAAAATTTTTTATTTAAGTGCTTTCTGATTCTAATTTTTGAAAACGGCCAATTTTAATATTCAGACTTGGTCCCTTTTTAAAAAAAAAAACTGTTGAACTTGATCACTTTTGCGAAAATATGGTGACAAAAATTTACTGCTTTTAAGAAATAATTAAAAAAATATTTTCTGTTTGACACAATATCAGATATAAAGAGATAGGAAACTTCGATTTAAGACTGTGGGAAAGGGATAGCCTTATGTCCTAATTGTGTCAAATACTAACACAAAATGTTCAACATAAGCACAAAAACCACGGAAAGTCCCCACAAACATGGGATATTCAAACTCAGAAAAGGTGAAATCTGAAATAACCTTGAAAAAACCTGAAGTTTTCTATCTCTTTAACTCTGATAATATTTCGTAGGCATATTCTTAGACAATTTCGGACAAAATGTTTTTCCAAAATACTTTTAAATTTTTTTTTTTTTTTTTACTTAGTCATTTTTTAATCGATGCCAATGAATTGCTTATATAGGTGTGATTACTTAAATAAAAGGTATTAACATTAAGATTAAAAAAGTTAACATATATGTTGAAAATATATGTACATATGTTTGAAAAGTTAAGGTATTTAACTTCGGTAACATACAGCTCATTATATGTCAAGTTTATGGAAACACTGAGATTAGATAATATCTCTTTTATTATATCATGCAAAAGTATTTAAGCCCTTAAATACTCACTTGTTAAGAGTCTCTGGCAGCAGCAAGCACACAAATGAGCCGGCAAAGAACAATACTCCCAAAATAATCGATGGGGCTGCCTTGAAAAATGTGCCCAGCCAGAGGATGTATGGAGCCAAAAAGGAGGCTGCAAAACCGGCAACATGTACAGCAGCAACACCCTGCCCACGCACACAAGTTGGTATCAATTCAGTTGCGTACTGCGAGCCCGATTCATAGGATATGGCAACGCCAAAACGCGCAGCAATGGTCAGACAGGCCAAAAGAATGGCGTTATGATTATGTTGTTGATATGCAATGGCGATGCCCGCCGCAGCTGTGAAGAAACCACCGACGAGCAAAGAGCCAGAAGCCATACCTTTGCGGCCGATACGATCCTGTAGCAGAATCAGGATAATGCTCGATGGCAAGACTGCGACGGCACTGAGGGAGAACATGACGAACGGTGAAATGCCCATGCCTTCGACATTACGGGAGACGGCATCGTAACAGAGCGTGATCACCATGCTGTGTGGGGGTGAGAAAATAGAGAAGTTTAAAAATGTTTACCATTAATAGATTTCCAGCTGAAACTTACGACTTAAAGAAGAGGATCAGCGTATGTTTGCGCATGCGCGGCGTTCGAAACATATCGATCAACGATGAACGCTTCTGATCGTCGCCACCCTGCTTTTCATGCTGTTTCTCGCAATGTTTGCGAAACTCATCAAACTCCGCTTGGCTAACTTTGCGGCCATTGAATTTGGCAACGCGTTTAAGACGTTTAATGGCGCCATCGATATCATTGCGTGTAACCAGCCACTGAGCACTCTCTTGCACCATAAAATAGAACATGATCACAGAAAGTATCGGAATGGATGTGCAGGCCAAATAATACTTCCAGTTGCCAACCAAGACGGCCAGCCAAGGCGTAAAGACCAGTCCAAGACAGTAGAATAGTCCAACGGACATGTTGAGTCCCAGAGTGCGCATCGAAGGACGTATGTACTCGAGAACTGAGAGAAGATAGAAATATAAACAATTTTTAGAGGAATTCTGCTACACTTTACTCACCAATTATATACATGAGGTAGAAATTCGTGTCGGCAGCCAGGCCGGACACAAAACGACACAGCGTAAAAGTCGTTACACTGCGCGTAAAAATGGTCGAGAAATCGCCAACGAAACCGGAGAAATTTGACAGTATTAAAGCGGGCAAACGACCGATCTTATCCGACAGCAAACCATAGAAGAGTGTGCCCACTACGGAGCCGATAAAAAATAATGATTGTCCTATGCGTGCCTTATAAGCCGACTCGCAAACCCAGTTCAGCTGAAAGTGGAATTAACGAGCTTTAAGGTTAAAATCGTATCGCTCTTCACTTACACCGTACTCACCTCAGTATTCATGCTCTCGTAGCCGTAATCGTACTTATAAATCCAACGTGTACACTTTTCCGTACTTGCGATTCCATGCGTGCCGTCCACCACATCCTGTAGACGTGTACACGAAGGATTTGGAAATTTTGCATAGATCGCAGCGATCTCTTCGAAGGTCCGATTCTCCAGCTTCTCATGATAGCACCAGTGATCGGGAACAAAACTTATCACAGTTTGAGTAAAATAATGCACTGAGACGATGACATTGATGAGCCCAAACAGAGCCAAGATCATGAATTGATAGCGATTAAAATCGCCACATCTGGCGAGTATCTGATCGAAATCCATGATAATGGTGACGATGATGAAAGGAAGCCAATTTGTAGGTTGTTGTTGATTGTTTTGATGAGTGTGTGTGTGTGTGTGTGTGTATGGTGAGTTTTGTTGGGTAGCAAACTACCGGTAGCCGTATTGATGTTGTTATTGTTGTTGTTAATATCACAGTGAAAAGCTCTCTCTGACAGACATTTATTCTCCTAAACAATCGTACACTCACAGCACACTGACGCACACAATGGAAGACAGCAATTTCCGTTTTGTTAACTTAACTAACTGTTCAGTTTCGAGCTGCAAAAAAGAGATGTAAGAAGAAAAGAGATGAAACAGAAACACTGATGAGAAAGATCATGATTTAGAGTTTATTATTGTTAGCAATAAAAAATGTTACACAAATTATTGTTAGCGCTTTTTAATAGGTCATTAAATAAGTGAAAGTTTTTAGTGTACCTAGGTAGTAGGTGTGTGGAAAATTGTGATTTGACTGTTAATTTTTTTTTTTTTCAAGGAATCGTAAAAAGCTACCGACCATGAAACAAGTTTTTATATCGAATGAGTTGATGTTTTTAGTAATATGTGTGTTAATTTATTTATTTGCTAAATACAATTAATGTCTTAATCAATTTTTTTCCTTTTTTTTTTATTTGTTTTTTGTACAATAATCACAAAATATTATATTCGTTTTTTATTTAATGTGTTTTATAAATCTAATATTTTTTCAATTATTAAGACTGATATTTTTCGAACTCTAGCAACCAACAACAACAACAACAATATTTAACGAAATGGCCATTTCAGCCCTTGAAAGGGCTTTGACCGAGCTTCTTATGATCAATTGTGTTGTGTGTGTTGTGAAAATGTTTAAATGAAATTATCGAGAACTGGACCTACATGTTTTATGCCGACCCCGAACGGCTAATATTCTCAAGAAGCTTTTCATGGTAGTTTTTACTCTCTGAGGTTTGCCATTGCCTGAGGAAAAATTAATTCCAATGAAAAAAGTTTATGTGTCAGGTGGGATTCGAACCAGGGTTCTCTGGCGTATGCGCCACACACTGTACCCAATGCCGCCTCTATTATATTACACAACGATATATATTATTTTAGAACATTTCGGTACTTATCTACATTCTTATTGGCGCTTTTTGTCTTTACTCAATCAAACCCAACTAAGTCCCATATTAAATATGCCGATATGATGACGATTCTCTCACCGATTTTCTCTTCGTAGCAGCATTGCCACAATGTTAAAATTTTACCAAAACTGGTTAATTTTTTCTTCGATGTGAAAACGAGAAATTTAATTCTATTTTGGTAAATTTTCGCAGTGATAAAACAAAGAACGTTACGTCTACGTTAACACGGGGTTACTCGAGACAGTACTGTTAGCACAGTGAAGAGTACGTATGAGTTGTCAAACTTTGTGTCTGTGGAGAAGCATCCAGATAGTTGGCAAGCTAGTAGACAAAATAGCTATAGTGTTAAGATTTAGAGAAAATTATTTGCTAAAAATTATGAAATCGTCAAATGATTGAAAGTTTTCATTTAGTTCTTTGAAATTTTCATTTCTTTTGTAGTTCAATATACAAATACCATAAACAATAAACTGCTTTCTAGAGAAATAATTAACAGTGGAAATAGTCCGCTCTTTGTGTGATCTGTGAAAAAAAAAACACAGGTGAGTCGTTGGACACACGAGAGAAGCGAAGCTTTTTTACAGTTCCATAGATATGATAATTTAATTTTTTTTTTTTTTTTTTGAAATAACTTAAATTCAAAAATTGAAAACATTAAATATATTAAAAAAACACACGTTAATATTCACACCAGTAAATTTTATTACATTTTATTACATTTTATTACATTTTTTATCTTATAAGATGTTACTGTCGTTGTTATTTCAACGCACTTGTGAGCAATTGTTAATTTTTCCTTCGTACTATGCAACAACAGCATAAACGCATTCACATAAAAAAAAAATATCAATTTGCCTACCGTGAGGATCGATCCCATGACCTACTGATTAATAAACCTACACTCTTTCCACCGATCCAAACAGCTTTGCTAAATTTTAGCGTTGATTTAATGTTATATATAACTGCAGCTATGTTAACAGTTGTTAACAGTGGCACTAACAAACTGAGGATGATAACCAGTGTTTTCACTTGCAAATTTTAAATAGTAGTAGGTTGAGTCTCAAATGAGAGGTGAATTTTAAAAAGCTTTGGAATATATTTTTCTTCTTAAGAAAAAATTCGACTGAAGTCCTACAGCTGAATTATTTTTATTGCAAATAATTTTCATATAATGTTATTAAAACAGTAAAAAATAAATAAAATATTAAACGTAATAATATATAAAATGCAATAATTTTTATATAAATATATAAAAAAGTGATATATTTTGGAAAAATGCTAATAGTGGGTGATAAAAGTGGTAAAAACCGAAATTGCCAAATTTATCACAATTGTGGAAAAGTGATTCCACAATTCTGATGATTCTTGAAGCAAGTGATTTAGCAGCTACCCAAACCATAAACATCTATTAATCAACTCTTGTAGCAAGTTGCTAAGCAGCTACCCAAACCACACAAACACATTAATAGATTATTGGATGTGCTGCAACATACCCTATAGGAACAAACTAACTTGTTTTTAAAAAGAACTAATTAAAAAACTAATTTAAAATAAACCAGTATATGAACTACTTTTAATTATATTAAGGCGGCAACTACTCTGATGTTGGCATGTTTTAATTGCAAATTTTTATTAGATTACAAGTTTATATATATATAACCATGTTATTTCATCAAATATTATTAACTTTAGGCCATCAGCAATAGTTTTCAATTGGTTATTTAAAAGCAATTAAAAAAAAATTTAAATGTAACTAATTTAACAAGTAGTTGAAAATATATGCAGACGAAAGTCAATTGACTTATTTAGCGGACATCACCATACAAAATAAGTTAGTTCGATCTATGGAAAACGTCAGAATTTCAACTAGTTGTGGTTGACAAAAAACTACTTTATCAACTACTTTTAAATTAGTTGATTTTCCTACAGGGTAGCTTCAGTTGCACTTACTGCTGAATCAATGCCTCGGCACGACGAAGGTTCACTGGATGGAGTGTAGAACGCCTAACCAAGGGTTTGCGGGTTCGAGTCCCCACCGGCGAAGAAAAGTGTTTTTTTATAATTTGTTATATTAAATTGTCTTGTAAATAACACAGAAACAAAGAAAAAACATATAAAATTCTAAGAAAAAATGTGTCGAAAATTTTTCAGATTTCACTCCAAGCAAATCACAGAACGGGCGTAAAAAGCTTCGCTTCAAAAAAAATCTGTAAGAGCAGCATACATCTAAATCATTGTTGCTTAAAGGCGCACAAATCGCACACTAAATACAAAACTGCACAACTCAAATAACACGAATTTTCAGGAGAAGTAAAGAACTGTTTAAGCTAAAATGATTATAATATTTTAAACAAATTTGGTTCCACAATAAAGAAACCCCATTTTAAAGAAAGTTTTGATATAGTTTTTTTAATTTCGTATTATAGTTGTAAAAATAAACAATAATTTGCATTTATGACCCTTTAGCTAAAATTTATTCGTATGATTAGTAAAATTATCTCAAATTGTGTCTCTTTACCTGATAAAAACCGCTTAAATTTTTAACAGCTCCTAATTTACAAGCGATTAAGTAAGAAAATTACCTAAAACTATAAAATGTACCCTTAAAAACATTAATTTACTACTAAGACTGTTTTGCTAAAGTGTTTTTAGTTTTATATTACCATTGTGCATATAAAAATGATTTTGAACTCATGGCACTTGGCAACTGAAATTTTTCGCTTAAAATTCAAGTTATGCCTCTTTAACTGTTAAAAATCGTTTTAATTTTCAACAGCTCCTAGTTTTCAAGCATTTAAGTAAAAAAGTTACCAAGAAACATTAAATTTACTTTTTGTTTAATTGAAAATAAAGCTATATTTTTATTAGAAAACAGTATTGCTAAAGTTTTGTAGTTTTATATTATGAGTGTGCAAATAAAAAGCATTTTGGACTTATGACCCATTAACTGAAATTTTCCGTTAAAAATTTAAATTGTGCCTCTTTAACTGATAAAAATCGTTTTAATTTTCAACAGCACCTAATTTTTAAGCAATAAAGTAAGAATATTACCAAAAAACATAAATTTTACTTTATGTTTAATTGAAGATAAAGCTATATTCTTATTAGAAGAGTTTTGCAAAAGATTGTGTAGTTTTATATTATGATTGTGTAAATAAAAAGGATTTTGGACTTATGACCCTTTAACTGAAATTTTTCGTTTAAAATTCAAGTTGTGCGTGTTTAACTGATAAAACTTGCTTGAATTTTTAAATATACGTATACCCATTCGTCAACTGATTAGCAAGCAATCAAATATAAAAAAATACACAATAAACATTATTGAATATGTTTTTTATCAAAATGTATTTTAAAATAAATTAATTTTTCATTTATAGGCCACTGTACAAAAATTGCTCAGTACATTAAAAAAATATAATGTATTCGTTCCAAGTTTTTGTAGAAATACTCTAGCAGTTTTTAGGAATATGTTTTTATTTGCCAGATCTTTAATGCCCTTTTGCTTTAATTTTAATAGCGATAGCCTTTCGGAATATACCGAGCATAGTTTTATATTTTTAAGGATATTATTAATAAGTAGAAAAAATTAGCATATTTTTTTTTGCGTCAGAGGTTGAATAGTAACTTAAAAATAAACTTTTGATTAGTTTGATTATAAACTACTTACTTGATGCAACTTCAAGGCTTAAAAGGCTTCAAGTTGCTCTTTCTTAAACATACTCTTTGAAAGTTGGTATCTTTATCTCTTTAAGTTACGAGTTAAAATCTCTGCTTCAATAATATTTGAATAAAAATTAAGGTATAATAATAAAAATTAAATTCTTGTTAACTAATTATCTTGAGAACAGAATTAAAATTTCAATTTATAGATCGAAAAACCAAGTCCAAATATATGCGAAAACATCAAAATTTTTATTTGGTCAAAATAGTCTATAGAAGAAAAAAAGTTATCACGTGACAGAATAATTCAAGTGCAATTAATATTTTATTTGTTTTTTGCTTTCATTTTTGATTAAACTAATGCTAATCACAGTTGTTACAACAAAAAAGACACATATCAAAATAAAACAGCTGATTTTACTCACTTTTTCCAGCTATAGGATCACAATTCAAAATAATACACTTTGAAATTTCTCAGTTGTCACAAATAAAGTGTTACAACTCAAAATAAAACTCTTTACGTGTAACAAAACATATTAGTTGATCTAAGACACCTTGACACAACTAAAAATAAAATTCTTTGGTTAAAAGTGCAGAAGCAACGCAATTAACATTAAGACAGACATAACTACATTTTTCCAGTTAAAGAATAAAGTTATGAAAAAGACATTTTAGCAGCAGTTAGAGATGTGTATTGTGAGTTGATTTATGGCTAAAAGTCAATTTTGAAAAATTTTCAGTTGTGACTGTTTTGTATGTAGTGTGCGAAATGTGCACACAAGCTTTTGTGCTTTCACACGTAAATAAAGCTCACGCATATAAAAAATCACCTCAGTTAGCTTTGGCACTTCAAGCGGTGAAGACTGCGTTGCTTAGTTTTATTAATGCACGCAAAAATAATGTATATTTTTTATGTATTTAATATTGTTTAATATGTATTTGGTAGTGTTCAGATAAAATATTTACACTTCCCTAATAAAAACAAAAAGAAGCTTAAGTCTCTCTAACAAAGACGCAAAAATGTTTATGGGGTAGAATGAGCACCGCTGATCTAGATCAGAGCTAAACATTCCTACACAATCGCAAACTCAGCACTTATGTCTATGCATTTGTGCATTGAAAAGCTTTGTGCTGTCAAAAGAAAAGATGGTTGCGCGGAGTAAAGCTTCTAAAAAAGGTAATTTCAAAGATTGACTTTAATTTACCAAAAGAGAAATAGTTATGTTTCAAGCAAGTTCAATTTCATGGGGTCTTTATTTTATGGGGTACAATAAGAACCGAGTTATTTTACAGTACAAAGTCTAAATACAAGAATCAGTTTGAAGTTTTTGAGATTAAATTAATACATTAAATTTATATTATTAAATAAAATTAGCAACCCATTAAATCAATATGTAATAATGTATTTAAGTTTAGAGAAAAAAAAGAAAATTAAAATAGAATATAATGATAAGAACAAAAGAGAGTAAAAGAATAAGAGAATTGTTTACTTAGTAGATGTCCAGTGAAGAAAAATATTCCAAAATGGCATGTTTGAAATTTGCTATTCTGACTATAGATTTTATGTGATTCGGTAATGCGTTCCATAATCTGATGGCGTTTATAAAAAATAATTTCGTAGAATTTAAAAAATTAAAACCATCCAACCAATGGAATGATAAGGATTTGGTTTCTTAACGACTGGCAAAATTGTAATTTTCAAATAAATAGCTGGGCGTTCTGATTTTAGTTAGTTTGTGAAAAATATGCAATTCCTGGCATTGAGGTAACTCATTATGTCACAGCCAAGTATCAAATTGCATGATAACAAGCATGATTAAACGCAAGTTGTAATTTATGTTGTGATCGTGAATCTAATTTACTGTAGACAAGTTGTTCAGCATATGTGATCACCGGAAGAACTAGTTGAACAACTAGCTTGCGTCTTGTATCAACTGGTATATACTCAGCTGATAATCTAAGGTTCCGCAGGATGAAATATATTTTACGAACAACATCGTTGATGTGATCTGTGCACGTGAGTGAACAATTAATCTTATAGCCAAGACTTCGAACTTACTTACTTACTTAGGTGGCCGTGACAACCCGTGTCCGGATTTCGACCGACCTCATCAGCTCTCGCCAGGCGCCTCTGCTTTGCGCGCGCCTTCTCCAATCGGATACACCAAGTGCGGTTAGGGCTTCCTCAGCCTGGTCCATCCATCGGAGGCATGGTCTCCCTCGTCGTCGTTGACCAGCGACCCTCGCCTCGAGCACCTTTTTCGCTGGAGCTTCGTCGTCCATACGATGGACATGACCCAGCCAGCGTAGTCGCTGCACAGTTATACGCCGAACTACGTCAATGTCTCCGTAGAGCTCATACAGCTCGTGGTTCATTCGGATGCGATAGTCATCGCCGACTCGAACAGGACCGAAGATTTTGCGAAGAACTTTTCTCTCGAACACCCCCAGAGCGGCTGCGTCAGTTTGCGAAACTACCCATGCCTCAGCGCCATAAAGCAGCACAGGTAGAACGAGCGTCTTGTAGAGTGTTAGTTTTGTCGATCGAGAGAGGGCTCTGGAACTTATTTGCTTACTGAGCCCGTAGTAGCACCTATTAGCAATTATTGTTCTTCGCTTTATCTCCAGGCTGATTTCGTTGTTAGTATTAATGGCGGTGCCAAGGTATACAAACTCCTTGACTACTTCAAAGTTATAGCTGCCGGATGAAACGTGGGAGTCTAAACGCCGAGCTCCCTTGTTTGTAGACAGCATATACTTTGTTTTACCCTCAAGACTTCGAACACTATAGACAATTTGTAGATTTTTGTCACCAATTGAAAGATCAGGAATTTACCCGTGATGAATTTTTTCTTTGGATATGAGCAAAACATATGATTTTAGGGCAATTAACTGCAGATAATCTTGTTCAGCCCACTGGTAAACACCGTTCAGATCTTCATTTAGTTTATACACCAACTCTTCCATTAGGTTTGTTTTACCAGATAGGTATAGCTGAACGTCATCAGAGTAAGCATGCAATGACGCATATGTGCAGGTATTGAAAATATTATTGATAAACAATAAGAACATAAATGGACCAAGAACGGATCCCTGGGGCACACCACTGCAAACCAAATTCTGCTGCTAGAAGCTATTATTAACTTTTACTTTTTGCACCCTGCCTGTTAAGTAGCTTTTCAATAAATTTACAGCATTGTCATAAAATCTATAAAAGTATTTTAGCGTGTGACATAGAAGTGCATGATTAACGCTGTCGAATGCTTTAGAGAAATCAAGCAGACAAAGAAGAGTTACTCTACCATCGTCATGACATGGTACCTAATGACATCCAAGACTTTAAGGGCAGCCGTCGAGCAGCTGTGACCTTCACGAAACCCACATTGTAAGGGAGGTAAAAGAATATTAAGTGCCAAAAATTATGATATTTGCTTCACAAAACTTCGATAGGGATGACAGGATACTTATCGGTCTGAAATCATTGGGCTCAAAAGCTGTAGTTTTTCCTTTTGTAATGTTCCTTTTTTCTTTTATTTGCTATTTCGTGATTTTTAACAAAATAAAAATAGAACAGAGAAGTGAGAAGTGAAAATTATGAAATTTCTAGAAAAGCCTATTTTGTTTTAAAATTTCAATACATTTAGTTATAAACAAAAAAAAAAAGCCTTTCCGAAAATTTAAAATTTTTCACTTATCACTTTTGTGCCCTTAACCATCGATATACTGTGGGTGGTCAATTAATAAGGACAACCTTAAAGATGTTAAAAATTCAAAATTGCATTTTTAACTACCTTTAATTTAGTAAAAATTAATTTTTGTTATAAATCCCCAATATTACATTAGTAAATGACATGTCATATGAAAATTAGTTAAAAATGCAATTTTGAATCTTTATTATTTTTACAACAAATCTAGCTTATTTTTTGTGTCATTTTTGATTTATTAATATAACGATAAATTCACATTTTAAAGGTTGTCTCTATTAATTTGGCCAACAAATTTAATATAAACATTGAGCATTTTTATGCTTTAAGGACAGAAATACATGAACATTTTTTTGGTGGTCGAAATTTTGAAATATCGATAAATTACTTCAGAAACATCTTGAAAATATTCTGTTAAAATTTTAGAGCGTAATTCGAAGCCGTTTGAAAGTTATAGACGTCGAGCAGTATACATCTTATGCATACATCATACATCTTCTATCTCTCTAGCTGTTTACTTAATCTATTGCAAAAAATGTATATATTTAGGATTGTGCATGGCAGACTTATAATGTAGCTATATGGCGCTGATATTACAGTTTAAGTTACGAAGTTGACAAGTTACAAAAAAAATCTACAATTTTTCTTCTTCAGAACTTTGAACATGCTTTTTTCAAAACTACATTTTTATAAATGGCGTGCATCATAACTCACACAAATTTTAACCAATCAATTCGAAATTTTGCACACATATACCTGACAATATAGCGGCAAATATGCCAGAGCGTGATGTTTGAAAACATAAAAATTTTATGAAAAAAATATTTAGTTGTCTTTTCAAAAATGTTACGATTCTATTTTTTTAATGCCATTTTGGAAAAAAAGTGTTTTTCGATAATCTGGTTCTGGCATATTCAAGAGAATGTAACGTTAATATAAAAAAAAAGGTGTGCTTTTTTTCATATGAATAACGTCGACGCTAGGATGCACGCCAATTCTGAGATCTATATTTACACTTTACACTATAACTAATATATATATACTCTTTTCAGTCATAAAAAATTTTTTGTATTCTTAAAACATTCCTCATTAAACACTTTAACTTTTAAATAAATTGCTTCAATAATTTACTCTTGGGCAATTTTTATTTTTGAACCTTCATTTCATGTACTGCTGGCCTTAAGAATTATTAACATTTTATTTCTAAAAATGTAGCAAAAAAAAAATGTGAATTTTCTTTAATACTTTAATACATTTTACCTTTAAACTTGTTTTAAATAATTCAGTTTTAGATTGATCATATTTGATAAACTTTTGTTTTGGATGTGAAATGTTTTTCTTAAATGTGAATTTTTTTTTTTTTGGATTTTGGTAAACAATAATTTTAGACTGTGGCCACTCTACTTCGTAGACGTAGGAGCAGAAGGGAAGGCGTAAATAAAAATCGTACGTGTCAGCGGTTTTGCGATGATTTATCGTTCTTACTCTTTCCCTCACATGAACAAAGAGTGAAACAGCAAGCGAACATCGTTCGGCAAAATCGTCTTGTCTACAAGCAATGAACGACAAAACACTGCAACAAAACGCATTCTTGTAACTTATTTAATTTTAAATTTTGTGATTTTAATTATTTATCAAACATTTTTATTAATATTGACTGGATTTCTTTATTTAATGGAAAAAATGTTGCAACTTGTTTTGATGTTTTTAAAGATCAAGTAGCTCGTGTCTGTGAAAATAATATTCCACGGTTACCTAGAAAACCCTATAAGCTACCGTGGTATACAAAGGGTCTCAAAAAATTAAAAAACCTGCGCAACAAACATCTTAAATTATTTAAATCCACCAATGATGTTGACCATAAGTCTAAATATTTATATATTGGGAGAGAGTTTAATTTTCTTAATAAATTCTTATATAAGCAGTATATTATGGGTTTTGAGGTAAATATTAAATCGAATCCTAAATCTTTTTGGAATTTTATTGAATCAAAAAAAGGTTGCTAAAATATTCCAACGGCAATGAACTTGAATGGTGTTTCGTCATTTTCCATTAGCGATACTGTTACACTTTTTGCTGACTTTTTTAGTGCTAATTATGCTGCCGCTAAGAGTCTGAATTACGATTCTTTAGCAAATGTAGATTCTTTTTTGAATTTTGGTCACCTAACACTCTCAGAGTTAGATGTTCTAGAATCGCTAAGTCAAGTCAATAACTCTGTTAAGGCTGACATCGACGGGTTTTCCCCCACTGTCTTATTACATTGTGCTCAAGCTTTATCTGTTCCATTGTGCCATATTTTTAATATGTCTTTGGCATCCGGTATATTCTTGGACAGTTGGAAAATTGCGCATATTACTCCAGTTTTTAAATCTGGATCAAAAAATGATATTTCTAACTATCGACCAATTTCTAAGCTGTCTAATATTTCTAAGATTTTTGAGAGAATCATTAAGAACAAGATACTTTTTTATGTTAAAAATCATTTTTGTCCTGAACAGCATGGTTTTATTTCTGGTCGCTCTACAGTTACCAATTTAGCAACTTTTACTGAGTACTGCATATCTTCGTTTGAGCTTGGCTGTCAAGTGGATACCATTTACACTGACTTTTCTAAAGCTTTTGACAAGGTTTGCCATAATATTTCAATTGCTAAACTCTTTAAAATGGGATTTAATTCAACTTTCCTAGATTGGATTACATCTTACTTAAGTGGCAGATCTTGCTATGTGTCGATTAATAATATTAATTCCTATAAGTACCAGGCTACTTCGGGTGTACCGCAAGGCAGTACCTTGGGCCCCCTTCTGTTCATATTATTTATTAATGATATAAATAAAATATTCTACAGCTCAAAGTTTTTGCTATATGCTGATGACCTTAAGCTATTTAAAAGGGTTAATAGGATTTCTGATGCTATTGCATTACAATCCGATTTAGATAATTTGCTGCACTGGAGTGAATTAAATTCTCTTCCATTGAATATTGCTAAATGCTTCCATATAACATTCTCTAAATGCAATAGTTTCATTGAAAATACGTTCTTTATTTCCGGTATACCTCTCAAGTCCGTTAAATCTATTAAAGATCTTGGTGTCATATTTGACGTGAAGTTCAGTTTTAATGAACATATTAATTTTATTGTTCCAAAAGCTTACTCTCTTCTAGCTTTTATATGGAGAAATAGCTCCGAGTTTTCTGACCCTCACACTGTTAAGGCTCTCTTTAACGCCTTTGTACGTTCTCGGCTTGAATACGCCTCTTTCATCTGGAATCCGCATTATGGCGTGCATGCGATACGATTGGAAATAATTCAAAAACGATTTACAAAGTTTGCTCTTCGTTCGTTATATCGTGAGGATTTACCTTCATATAATGTAAGATGTTTGCTATTAGGAATAAAAACATTAGAGACTCGAAGGAAAATTCAGTCTCTTATTGTTATTTATGATATTATATCGGGAGGCATTGATTGTGCTTATCTTTTATCATTAATAAATTTCAATATACCTTCAAGACAGTTGCGGCGTTTTAAATTATTTTATATTCAATTTCATAGGTCTAATTATGCGTGTAATGAACCATTGCAAAGGGCTCTATCTTTATATAACGAGTTATCGCTTCGAGTTTTGTTTGATTTCTCCATGTCAAAAAGTCGTTTTAAATCATTGTTAAATAGCTTGTTTTTAGTTTAGTTCTATTATATATGTAACATATTTTTATTTTAACTTTAATTATATCTTAGTCTGAAAGGAATTTCTCCAAAGACTCAAACAAATAAATAAATAAAAAGAAAAAATAAGAAAATAGGTGAAAAAATATCGGCATGTCTATCTTATAACTAATTATTGAACTTCCAACAGGTTTTATTTTTGAAATTATTAAAGGTTTCCACGTCGATATAATTTCTAAGAAAATTCTAAACATAGGCTCGAAAAGCCACGGCTTTTTCTCCCTAACCCTGGTTTTCTTAATAAAAGAGTAGCCTCTTTGTATCGTCTTATGGTCCTTCCTAAGCGATATTTTTGTACGTGGTGTGCGGATTTGGCGGTCGTGGCATACTGGTTGAAATGCGTGCCTTGTATGCGATGGAACCCAAGTTCAAATCCCGCAGAATGTTTTTATTCAATTGAATTAATTTTGCTGCTCGGCCATTACCTCTCTGCAGACAATGGCAAGCCTCAGAGAGTAAGAACTGCTATGAAAAGCTTCTTGTGAACAGAAGTCATTCGGAGTCTGCATAAAGCTTCTAGGTTCAATTCTCGACCTTTTGTGTTTAAACCTTTCCCTACATGCACAACACAATAGATCATAAGAAGCTCGGTCAAAGTCTTTTCAAGGGCTAAAATGGCCATTTCGTTTTTTTTTAGTCAAATGGGATAATTTTTTCACATGAATTATTTTTGAAGCTTGGCGATATTTTTAAAAATATAAAATTTAACATTTAAATGAAATTCAGAAAAAACCCAAATGTGAAAGTGTTTGTGATTCGTGTGAAATTAATTTTTCTGCAGTAGACGTTGTTGATAAATATTAGCAAATAAGTAATTTTATGATTTGAAAATAAAATCTGTAATATGAGACCCATAAGCATAAAACAGTCAATAAATATTTATTGAAATTATAACTTCATCCACACATTTTGAGGGCAACGTGGATAGCATTTCTTTAAGTCTTTCTGTTGTGACATATGACAAGACATAAGCCCATGACATGACATAAAGGTTCGTTAAGCGGGTTTTACGTATAAGCCCCAAAACTGATTTTTATATAAGATTTTTCCAGATAACATATTTGAATTTTGAGCATTTTGCTCGGCTCTTATATCCGAAGATTACTTTATGATGTATTTTACCCATTATGGGCTTATATGCTCGTAAAACATCCGCTCAAAAAGAAGAAAAAGAAAAAGTTTGCCATTGTTTCGTCAGATTTTTGTTTTTCTTTACACTGCGGTATGATTTCGATTACGTTCGCACATGAGCGAAAAAGAGGCAAAAAAACGAAAAATATAAAAAAATATTAACGATTTTCTATGTATACTTGACGGTCAAACGTACACACATAGAAAATTCTCCATAAAGCTCGCTACTTGACGTCAAAATACACTCTTTTTCTCATTTTAACTTGCTACTCACATTGTGGTCTCGTCTGAGCTAAAGAACTGGTGGCGAATTCATTAGGAAAGTTAGAGTGATGCCAAATTTTAAAGAAAGAACATATGTTTTTAACATTAATTTCAAATTAATTAACGAACTTTATTTCAATGCAGTTAAAATTTAAAATTGGATTTAAATTAAAATTTCGCATTTGACTTAAATAAAATGCGTTGTGATGTCGAACTCATCTAGAAAATTTATTATTACCATTCCAGACGAGTATTAAACATAAACATAATCTACAGTTCACCAACATGCATGCCAATAAATTGGTTCAGTATAATCTTTACGAAAATAAATCAAATATAATCTTTGAAGCACAACAATAAGAATTTAGCAAGAGTATTCAACAAGAGTATTTTTTAATTTAATGTTTTTTGCCAAAGGTTTTTATTAAAAAAAAAAAGAAAATATAAAAGAAAACAAAAAACGATTTTTATACATATTGAATTTCAAGCACAGACGATACTAGTATATTTAAATATTTATTCGACTTTCTGTTTATTTTAGTTTTCACAATCTTTTTAAGGACTTGTAAATATCTTTTGGAACTGATGTTGTTGGTTGAATATTTTTCACTTGAGTATGGCAACACATTTGACTCGATCTATTCGTTTTTTTCAAGATAATATTTTGGTGTATAGCTATTTAAAAAACTTTATTCAACATTTTTTTTAATGTATTTGGTATATTTACGTTAGCTATTTTTGTTTGAATGGCTGCGATGTACTTTTCTGAATTTTTACATGAGCCTTTATCAAAAATCTATTATTATGCTTCTATCTCACCTCTAAATATTTCTCATTTTTTGTCACTATTGCACGGAACACTGTCGGTTGCACGGGGCACTGTGTCCCGTTAGGACCCCTACAAGAATGCAGGTTTTATTTGTGCTCATTGATAATAGGGACTTTGTCTTTTCTTTTTTTTCTGTGCTTGAGCGAAAGATAGGTGTTGATATTATTGGGTGGTGTGAATAAAAACTGAGTAGACACTCTGGGAGAATTCTCTTGAGGAGAGTGTATGCTTGAAAATGAACACTCAGTTCGGTGTGAACAAAAATTTCCTCTAATTGCTTGCACTCACTCAATAATATAATAATGAGATCAGAAATGTCAATTTTAGTTGTCCAATTTCTGCTTGAAATAAACCAACAGAACAGTAAAAGGCAAAATTTGAAAGGACTTGACCGAGGACTTTGACCGAGCTTCTTATGATCAATTGTGTTGTGTGTGATGTGAAATGTTTGTACACAAATGATCGAGAACTGGACTTACATGTATTACGCCGACTCCGAACGGCTTATGTTCTCAAGAAGCTTTTCATGGCAGTTTTTTACTCTCTGAGGTTTGCCATTGTCTGCAGAGAGGTGACGGCCGAACAGAAAAATTAATTCAATTGAAAAAACTTTCTGTGTCGGATGGAGGATTCGAACCTGTTTTCTCTGGCGTAGGAGTCACACACTCGACCCACTACGCCACGGCCGCCACAAAAAAAAATTAAACATTTTCATAAATATAGAAACGCGTAAAAGAAAAGTTTATAATAATCGACGCTTCGGCATAACAGGCGATAATTTCAAATGATTGTACAGATTGGAATTGCTGAATCCAATGTTGCTGGAGAAACGCGTGGTAGGGCAATTCCAAAAGTTGGAAAAATGAAAATGTTCCAAAAAGATATAGGTGACCCGAGATTTCAAGTTGAAGTTGGGAAGGACATTGGCATTTATACGTATATAACAACAGTTTCGAAGTTTAAATTCCTTAAAAACTAATGTAAAAACGAATGGCTTAAAATTGAGAACTTAAGCTTTGAATTTGAATATTAACCTTGAGTATGAAATGTGGCAATATATGATGAAAACCACGCCTACCTCCCATACAAAGTGGCTTTATTCAAACTGTAAAATCTCCTCAAATTCTACAAAATTATCTAATAACTTGAAATTTTGCACATATATCAGGTTCAAAAGGTTTCTAGAATAGAAATAAGAAAAATAATATGGCTTAAATTGCTTTTTATTATTCAGTATATTCTCCCAAATGCTCAATACTCTTATTTCAATAGACCTCTGATTTATGGATCCCATCGCTGTAGTGGCCTTTCGGAAGGTCTCCAAAATACCTTACAGTCGCTGCTATCACCTCTTTGTTTGATGAAAATGGTTTTTCACGCATAAATTTTATGAGATGTGAGAACAGCCAGAAGTCAGAGGGAGCTAGATCAGGCGAATAAGGTGGATTGTTCCAACAATTCGTACTTTAATTCACTGATTTTAGCGATGGTTTTTTGACTTTTGTGAGCAGGTGCGTTGTCCGGACGAAAAATTACTTTTTTCTTCTGCAAACCGGGTTTTTCTCACTAATCTTTGCATCGGGGTGATCCAAAAGGTTGCAATAATATTAAAAAATACTTGTTTCTCATCAAAAAAAATTATGTCATAACCTTCTTTGCAGATTTTTGAACACGAACTCGCTTAGAAGCCGAAGTTCACCAGGCTTACACCACTCTTTAGCTTCTTATTTTGATTCAGGATCATGGTGGCAGACTCAAGTCTCATCCGTAGTGATGAATAGATCTACACAATTGTTGTTATCTTTTTTAAAATGCTCCAAATGTTAGCGAATGCGGCACCCATTGTGCACACACCTTTTTGAAAACCAAAACATCTCGATCATTTGTGTTCAAACATTTCACAACAGGTTCTGTGCAACTGATGAAATTACCAATATATGCCTTACTTATGTCTGCCTCGAAAAAGCCCCTCACACGAAAACATAAAAAATAGAGTTTAAATGTAGATTCTTCACAGTTTTGCACAGTTTTCAGTTTATTGCTTAAAATAATGAGGCAGTTAAATTTTGCTTCGACACAGTTCAATATGCTGACTTATATAATAAACTAGCTGAATACCCGGCTTAACTCGGGAGTTGATATAAATAATTTTCGATTTCATTCGTTGATTTGAAAAAACTTTTTTAACAAACTTTAGAAGGAATTTTGTGTGCATCTTTCAAACCGGTAACTTTGGCGAAATGAGCAAAATGTAGCTTCAACATCTAAAAAATATGAGAAAAAGTTAGGGAAATCGTGATTTGTGTGTGCGTGCCGCCGATCGCTTGTAAAAATATATTTTCAAGTTTTATATTGTATTCGATAGATTGCACACTTTTGAAAAAAAAGGGAAACTGGACAAAAATTAAATAAGCTTTGAAAATAGGAATTGAAATGTCAAAACAACGTCAACTAACGACGCAACTGACTTGCGCATTTATTGATGCGTACTCAAATACCACAGAATTCGGCATCAGCTACCCTGATTTGCGAAAAAAGAAAGTGGAAAATAAATACACATAAAGAAAAAAAGAAGATATTTATCACCCTTCGCGCTTTGCTAAGCCTTACTGTATTTTGTAGAACATCGCCCTCTGGGGTTTGAGATAAAGCAAAATACATAGCGCCAAAAGACTCACCGCACCCGAAAACCACTTATAAAAATCATACTTATCGGATGAGTTGTTTTGAGTTTTTTGCGGCATTTGTACAACAGCGCCCTCTGGTCTTAGAGATAGAATAAAAAAATAACGCCAAAGTCCTTTCCATTCTCGATAATCAAATCCTATATATCCGATAAACAAATTTTTATCTAAATCGGATGAGCGGTTTTTGAGTGTTTCACGATTTCTTAAGTCATTTAAACTACAGCACCATCTGGTGTTTAAGAAAGCGCAGAAAAAAAAGTCCAATATAACCACCGTATCCGAAAACTGCTATGTACAAATGTTCACGCAAATCGGATGTACAGCTAGGAGTTTTCCGAGATTTTCAAAACATTTGTACTGCAGTGACATCTGGTGTACAATATAGAACAAAATAGATAAGTCCGTACCCGAAATTACCGTACCCGAAAACCCCTAAATACAAATTTTCATGAAAATCGGATGAAAAGTTTTGGAGACAAACAGCGCCACCTACCAGGTCCAATTGCGAATCTGAACCATCCAGAGATCCACTTAAGCACAAAAAAAAATTTTATCAAAATCGGTGTTTAGGAACAGTTTCATAACATGCACACATACAAATTGTACAACAGAACCCTCTAGTTTTCGAAACAGTGCAAAAGAGATAACGCCAAAACAACTGCCGTACACGAAAATCCTTTAGTAAAATTTTTCATAAAAATCGGATGAGCAGTTTTGGAGTTTTTCACGATTTCCTAAGATTTGTACTTAAGCGCCCTCTGGTGTTCAAGATAGCACAAAAAAGATAAGTTCAAAACACTCACCGTATCAGAAACCCCCTATATTCCAATATTCATACAAACCGGATGCACTGTTTAGGAGTTTTTCGAGGTTTTTCAATATATTTGAAGTACAGCGCCCCCTGGTGTTCGAGATAGAACAGAGTAGATAAGTCAAAAAAACTCAGCGTGTTCTAGAACCTCTACATACAAATATTAATGCAAATCGGATGAACGGTTTTGGACTTTTTTGACGTTTTTGAAAATATTTGTACTACAGCTCCCTCTGGTGTTCAAGAAAAAACCTAGCTTATAAGTCAAGAAAATTCACCGTTTCTGAAAATTTCTATATTTTTAAGCAATTTTGACGTTTTTTAAAATATTTGTACTGCAGCGCCCTCTGGTGTTCAAGGTAGAACAAAGTATATAAGCCATAAAAACTCACCGTTTCCGAAAACCTCTATATACCAACTTTCATGGAAATCGGATAAACGGCTTAGGAGCTTTTCGACGTTTTTTAAAATATTTGTACTACAGCGCCCTCTGGTGTTTAAGATAGCACAAAAAAGTTCAAGGTAGAACAAAGTATATAAGCCATAAAACACTCACCGTATCAGAAAACTCCTAGATTCCAATTTACATGCAAATCGGATGCACGGTGTAGAAGTTTTTCAAGGTTTTTCAAAATATTTGTACTACAGCACCCTTTGGTGTTCGAGATAGAACAGAGTAAATAAGTTATAGAAACTTATCGTATCCGAAAAACTCAATTTACAAATTTTCATGCAAATCGGATAAACGGTTTCGGAGATAAGCTAAAAAAAAGAATGCCTGGAACCCGATCGCAGCGCCCCCTACAGGGTCCAACCTTTTTTACTGGATAAAAGTAGCCTATGTTATGACCGGGGATATAAGGAGCCTAGATGCCAAGTTTCATTTAAATCCATCCAGTGGTTTTCGCGTGATGCTTTAACAGACAGACAGACAGACAAAAATTTAAAAAATGCGATTTTCGGACTCAGCGTCATTCAAAATGTCCTGCGCAAAAGGAGTTTCAAAAAAATATTTCATGTACAGATTTTTTTTTTTTTTACAATTTTATATATATATAGATTAAGGTCACGATCTCGATCTCGGCGATGAATACCTAAATCGCAAAGGTTATTTTCATTAAATGTGCAGGCGACGGTTAATGCATAAGAGCAATTTACAAGTGTAGATGCACGTTCATTAAACATTTCTGACTGCATATTTGTAAGCAATTAGAAATTCCTTCACACAAATATCACCCTCAACTTTTCTTGAGTACTCACTCAAGCAGAGCTTTCAAATTTTAACTTTATTCACACCAAAGTTGAGAGCCCTCTCGAATGTCAAAAAGTAGGAGTGGAGTATTTTCGTTAAGCTTAACGAAAGTTGATTTTATTCACGCCAAATTGAGTGTTCGCCTTAAAAAATCATGAGTGAACACTCGCACTCCGTTTTTATTCACACCACCCATTATCCCTAGTTTTATCATCTATGCTTTTCTTGACTACCTCAATAGGAATTATGACTTCATGTGGGCACTGCTTATATCCACCACTTTAGAACCCTTTCTAGCCAAACAGTCTGTTATTTAATTTCCATCTATAGCGCAATGATATGAGATCCACTAGGAAAAATTTTTAAATCTCACCAAAATATGCGTCAGTAAAACTACAACCAAATTAAACTTAATCCTTTAATCAAAAATAGACAATATGTAAAAAAAAAATAAGCGAACAAAAAAAAAAAAAAAACACGATAGACAGACCGAAAAAATCTGGCGCTGTTTATACTTAAAATTATCATGGTTTGTATGGTAAAAAAGAAGTATGCCAAATTTATTAAGTCCAAAAGAAATAAATTCAACGCAATTTTTCACAAAAATAATAGACAAACAAATCTGGAAATTTATTCACCTTTCTTGAATATTTTTAGTATTTAATTGTTATATTTTCGAACTTTTTTACTTAAATTGTTGATATATGAAAAATTATCTAAAAATAATTTCTTAAGAATAACGCAAAATAAAAACACAAATTCACAAGAAACACCAAGAATAATATTAGTTCTCTTAGATATGTATTTATGTAAATTTTTTAATAAACAGCAGCCGTGAAAATCAAGTTCAACCAACAACAAAAAAAAAACACACTTACGGCACGCGTCGTATTAATATGTTTGTATTCTTAAATAGATTATTTATAACTTTTTGATGTAAGCATAATTTATTCAAACAATTCGCTTTTCCGTTAATATATTTTTTTTTTTTTTTTTTTTTTTTGCACACTATAGGCACACACGTGTTGAACCTAATCCGCGAAGTACGATCAAAGAACTAAAAGCTAAATCTAATTTTTATCTAAAGTTTAAGTCACATTTAATTCATTGACAGTTGAAAAATCCCAAAATTTACCAAAAGAAAGAGATGGGTGGCAGTTGTTAAAGGGTAACTGTCTGTAAGAGCGGTACGAAAAATTATTGAATTTGTGCGATTTTTTAAAAAGTGTGAAAAATATATATATATTTGTACATGCAAATTAATGCTCGATAGAAGCTGAAGCAGCCGGGGTAAGAGGGAGGCAACTAACAAGCCTTAATGGACTGAATAAACAAATCACGGTATAGTAAAACATGAATATATCTTTCTTTCTCTCTTTATTACATCGAGAGAGTTGAAGATTTCAAGAAAGTTATTTTAGACCGTTGATATTCAAAACTATTATTTGTGACATATAATGCTATAAATTCTCTCTTTCTTTTCTCTCTCACTCTCTTTATATCTATCGTTAATTGCTCAAGGACTGTTATCAAGCTTTTTCTTTTTTGTGTTAATTATTTATTTAGCCATTTATGAATTAAAAAGGTTTCTTCCGCTTTAGCTCAGTTTTTGTTGTTTTTTTTTCTCTTCTAATCGTTTACATAACATATTTAAAAATGTTTATACTAATTATATAATTTCAACACTTAACTAATATTTTTTGTAAATAGCTTAATTTATTATTGGACTTTTTTTTGCAATTTTCACAAATTAACACATATTTATGAATAAACGTTTGAAGTTTCCCATTTTTATGAATAATTAAAAATAAACTCAACTTTGTGTGAAATCGATGGTAGAAAATATTACGTTTTCAAAATAACAGCTAGTTAAACACATAAATGACCCTTGTAACAAATTAAGTGCTTAGTTTTTGCACCAGTCCGGTTTCTTCTTTTCTTTTCTTCTTTACTTTTTTTTTTTTTTTTGCAAAAACACCCGTTGAATGTGAAAGTGTTGTGTTGATTTGGAAGACAGGTGAGTTGGGGTTTTTTTTTAAATATTTTGTTTATTATCTCATATTGTCTCTTTTACATCCTAATTTTTACCTTTGGCACATTCCATTTTGTCGTTTTTTTTTTGCATTTTTACTCATTAAACCGTGGCTGTACAAGAAAGGGTGTGAGTAAAAATATATTTGATGGTCCGAATATATGCCTTTTAAGCCATTCTATGCCATTCTGAAGAAAAACTTTCAAAAAAGTGGATATGTATTTACAGGGTGCGTCAGTTAAATGAGAACATGCATATATGTGACCATAACTAGTAAGTTTTAAGTTTTTTTTTCTAATTTTTTTTTAGATAATCAATGGGGAACAATAAATTAACCGAGGAAATAAAACGCCATGTTGTGATCATGGCTATTCACGCAAATTACAGCGATTTAGAAATTTTTTGAAGGTCGCCCGATCGTTTGTTCGCCAGTTCGCCAGAAGTTGGAAGCATAAAATGACGATGTGGAAAGTGCTGCTAAGCACAAAAAGCGTGAAACGGGTCCACAGAAACTTCGGGCATCGGAATTTGTATCAGAAGTTCAGAACATTATTAATGTAGACTTTTCGAAATCAGTAAGAGACATATCGAGAGAACTTAATTTTTCTGAATGCACTGTTCGTCGGGTCATCCACGAAGACATTCGTTACAAGTCGTATGTGATGCGAAGAGGTCAGTTTATGTCTCAACAAACGAAAGAGCAAAGTGTCATCCGCGGAAAACGGTTTTTGAATAAGTTAAAACATCCAGATACCCAGAACATGCTTTGTTTTTTTTCCGATGAAAAAAATTTTGACCAGGATCAAAAAATAAACCGAAGGAACGACAGGTGGATATGTTCAAATCCTCGGGAGGTTCCCCATGTCATGTATACTAAATTTCCGGCAAAACAGCCGTGGTTTTGGGAGTGATAAGCAGCGAAAGACATGTCATATCACCCCATTTCTTCCCTCAAGGTCTTCGGGTGAATGCAGCTGCTTACACTGAGGTTTTACGAACAGTTTTTATGCCTTGGATAGATAGCGTACGTGATGGGAGGCCATACGTGTTCCAATAGGATTCTGCCCCCTCACATAAGGACACGAGGACGCAAGAATGTATGGCTCAGAATCTGTATGAACACATTACCCCAAACATTTGGCCTCCCAGCTCTCCCGATCTCAACACTTTGGCTTACTACGTATGGGTCGTTGTTGAAAGGGAGATGAACAGACATACTTACAGCACAATAACATCATTAACTGCAGCTATAACCACAATAATGACAAAAATGGAAGAAGACCACTTAATTCCGGCATGCAGACGTTCTGGCAAAGAATTGAAGCCGTTATTGATGCAGATGGTGATTTTATTGAATATATCTTTAGTTAAGGAGTTGATAAGTCTATCAAAAAAATTTAATTCAAATATAATAAGTATTAAAGGAATAATAATTGTTTTAGTTTTGAAATCAGCTTCTCCTCATTTAACTGACGCACCCTGTATTTATTTAACTTTAAAGAGCGTCACGTACATTTTCGTTCTCAAGTGAAATACAGAGGTTGACTTTCGTTTTATCATTATTAAGCCATAAAACAAGAAATTTTCGTTAGCGAGAAGCTTATTTTCTATTGAAGATTTATATTTTGGTAACTTCTGCGTAAGGAAAAGTAAGAAAAATTGTTCGAGGGATTTTTAAAAAATTTTAACATATTTATTACTAGTATTAGTGACCTTTGATTTTTAAAAGAACTCCATATAATTCATATTAAAAAATTTTTGGCTCTCGTTTGAATATGAACTGCATTGGTTGGCATGCTAGGACAATTGGAGAACTGGTGAGGTTCTCGAACCTGAAATATCGGATATCTATTATTTCCCTAACCATTTGTATCAACGCTAGAACCGAAAACCGAACATTATAAGTTCCAAATATAATTGCAAAACGGCCATAGCCGACCATTGACGACGTACGCATAACAATTTATGTTAAGTACTTGCAATTTTTATTAAGAACTTGCAATTGTTAATAAAGATTGAAAACATAACTCATTAGCTGCATTCCCGTGGCACTGGATCAGATCATTTCTCAGTAGAACAGTTTTAGTTCAACTTTAGTACAGTTTGCCACAACTGGCGATGAAGTGTCAAAATACGAGTGCGAGCAGTGAGACGAAAGCTAGTCGAAGAGTAATTCAGATTTGCCAACTATGTTCGTTTCGAAAAAATGCTTTAAACTTGGCAGCATTTTAAGATCAGAAATAGAGCCAGGAAAGGAGCTGGTTTTAATTTTTCTTTTTGCATTGTGAGTAAAATAGAGCCACGTTCTAGATCAACGACCACGGGAATGCAGCTATTATGTACCTAGTTACTGAAGGTTAAATGGACCCTTCAAGGAACCCTAGAAAGGCTGAGTTTTACCTCAGCTTTAGACAAAACCACGACGCAATATGATCGATTTATGTTTATTAAAAAATGCAAACGCATTGATAACGTGAACTCATGGTCGGAGAGATTAATCACCAGCAAAACAGCCGCTTTTGATGACGAATAGCTGCTGTTGCAGACAAATTTGTCAGCAGCTTACAATCCTCATGATTCACTGACAGTGAACGAGCAATTATTTTAGTATAAAGGTCGTCAAAACTAGGCAAGTACTGAATAAAAGTATGATGTTGCGTGACTCCAAGTCCTTCTACCCCCTCAAAAGGATTATTTACGCCGGAAAGCTATCAGGTCAGGACAGGGGAATAGGAAAATATTTCGGGGGAAGTTTTAAAAAAATTAATGCACGCAACATATGTATGGTCGTTGGGCGTGCAATACCGCGTATCAGCCACTTTTGAATGGATTTTCAACTAAACTAAAAACATTTAATGAAATTATATACTTGCTTTGTTCTGAAATCAGCATTTAATGGAAAATCCGCCCTTCATCAATTAAATCAAATTGAATTAAAATCCAAATTTAAATTTTAGCCTTTTTGCAATATACGCGGTATTGCAAGTGGCTGATACAAGGTATTACACGCCCAACGACGATATGCATAGTATATTCATAAAATATGTAAGCAGTATATCAAATCAACTGTTTTTTTAGATTGTAAAATAATATTAATTTTTCTTGGCTTTTTCGATATAATGCTGATTACATTTTCACACGTTACTTCCATGTCACGATGCATGTTCAACAACGCCAACCCGTTCAATCGGTCCTCACTAGTCGGTCCTTAATCTGCGTAGAGTCTATGAAACTGTGAAAAAGCTTCGCTTCTGTCGTATGTCAAACGACGCACCTGTGTTTTTTTTTTGCAAGTTGTATACGGTACACCGGGTGTAGTGTACACCAGAGAACTGCACAAGCCTACTTGAAATCGATTTCAAGTACTTGCTTAAAATACAAGTTCAAGCTAGCTTGAGCTTGATAGTTTTCAATCAAGTCTGACTTGTGATTGAAAATAAATAAGCCCATGACAGCTTGCGACTTGCAAGTATGCTAGCTTACAAGCGAACGGCACGAAGTCCCAAGTAAAGGAAAAATTGATGCCTCCGGCAAAAAGCTTGAAAAGCTTGAAATTGGAGGCAAGTATCCAATATAAAAACAAGTATCCAAAAAATGCAATGAGCTTGTGTAGGAAAAGCTTAAGCGTATTTGGACTTCTAAGAGTTCTGTGGACTCCGTGGTTGGCAGATTTAGGGGGTAGCTGATTTTGAAATTGATGTAAAAATTTAAATTCAAGATGGCAAATAGAGTTGCCACCTGGATTTTTTTTGAATTTTTGCGAATTCTTGTTATTTTGAATTTCTGACAACGGATTTGATTTCGAATCTAATATCACAGTTTTAAAATTTAAGATGGAGGATAGGCTTGCCACCTAAATTTTCACCATAGTGCTGCCACCTAGTAAAATGTATTTTTAAGAGTTTTAAACACCATTTAACAGTGCTAAGGGGTCGCTGACTTCGAATCTGATGTCAAAATTTTAAAATTCAAGATGATTATTAGTGTTGCCACCTAAAATTTTTTATTGTCACGAATTCGGTGCTAGAGCAAACACTAGGTAAAAATGGTTCGCTGAGTCCGAATCCGTTGCCAGAATTTCAAAATTGTGTAATTTTTTTATAACAGTGTTGCCACCTACCAAAATGTGTTTTTAAGAGTTTTAAATATAATTTAATAGTGTTAAGGGGTCGCTGACTTCGAATCTGATGTTAGAATTTTAAAATTTAAGATGGTTCAAAGTGTTGCCACCTAAAATTTTTTATTTTGACGAATTTGGTGCTGGAGCGAACAATAGGTAAAAATAGGTACCCCATTTGCTATATGTTTAAGGGGGTCCCGAAACACGTGTTTGACTTACAATTTGACTTGCAGTGGACAGTTAAACACGTGTTTCGACGTTTCCCCCCTAAAAATGTAGCAAATGGGGGGATGATAGACCCCTCTATTTGTGCGTCTCAGAAATGCTTGCTCCTCTTATGAACTCCCAAAAAATGGTTATTTTTTACCTATCTTGCTTCCCTTTCGAGATATGGCACTTTTTCGAAGATTTTTCGAGGATTTTTCGATATATTTAAATTTTTTGTTGTTCCATATCTCGGGAGGGTAGCAAAATAGGTAAAAAGTAACCATTTTTTGGGGGTTGATAATGGAGGAAGCATTCTTGAGACACGCGAATAGGGGGGTCTATGTGCCCCCATTCACCATATTTTTAGGGAGGGGCGGAAACATGTGTTTGACTTACAATTTGACTTACAGTGGACAGTTAAACACTTGTCTTGACGTTCACCCCAAAAAATATGGCGAATGGGGGCACATAGATCCCCCTATTCGTGTATCTCAAGAATGCTTCCTCCATTATCAACCCCCAAAAAATGGTTACTTTTTACCTATTTTGCTACCCTCCCGAGATATGGAACAACAAAAAATTTAAATATATCGAAAAATCCTCGAAAAATCTTCGAAAAAGTAGAAAAAGTGACATATCTCGAAAGGGAAGCAAGATAGGTAAAAAATAACCATTTTTTGCAAGCATTTCTGAGACGCACAAATAGAGGGGTCTATCATCCCCCCATTTGCTACATTTTTAGGGGGGAAACGTCGAAACACGTGTTTAACTGTCCACTGCAAGTCAAATTGTAAGTCAAACACGTGTTTCGGGACCCCCTTAAACATATAGCAAATGGGGTACCTATTTTTACCTATTGTTCGCTCCAGCACCAAATTCGTCAAAATAAAAAATTTTAGGTGGCAACACTTTGAACCATCTTAAATTTTAAAATTCTGACATCAGATTCGAAGTCAGCGACCCCTTAACACTATTAAATTATATTTAAAACTCTTAAAAATACATTTTGGTAGGTGGCAACACTGTTATAAAAAAATTACACAATTTTGAAATTCTGGCAACGGATTCGGACTCAGCGACCCATTTTCACCTAGTGTTTGCTCTAGCACCGAATTCGTGTCAATAAAAAATTTTAGGAGTCCACAGAACCCTTAAAAGTCTTAATACGCTTAAGATTTTCCTAAACAAGCTAATTGAATTTTTTCGGATACTTGCTTTAAATTCAATTAATTGGATACTTGAGAGCTAACAAGCTTTTGCCGAACGTTTCAAGCTTTTCAACTTTCTTACCCGACATAGTAAGCCTCAACAAGCAAGCCAACGAAAAAGCTTGGATATGACTTGTAATTGTTTGCTATTTTTATAAGCAGGCCAAAGCTTGCTTTTTCAAGTTTGGATACATACTTGAATTCAAGTACTTGAAAAAGCTTGAATTTCAAGTAGGCTTGTGCAGTTCTCTGGTGTACACGGTATACATTTAGTTGTAGTTGTAGTTGTAGTTGTAGTTGTAGTAGTTTGGACTATATCATGAAACCGTTAGTCCTACAAAAAAAATGTTTAGTAGATATTTAAGAGATAATGAGTTGATCTTCTTTATTAACTTGAATTTTTTGGAAACTAATTCACATTTTTCAAGATCACCGCTACTATTTTTTTGGCGTTTTGAAAATATGGTCGTATTGAGGCATTTATTTTTTTAATGTATTCTTAAAATTTTACACATTGAAAAATTAATGCTTACTATTTTAAACGAATTTTTCAAAAACTCCATACACAATTTTTCCATACAAACACTTTTAAACTTAAATTGAGATGTTTAGTATTTTTTGTACTTCTTACTGAATTTTTTAATTTTATCAGATTGTATACCTCCTACGGGTTTTCTTTTATCAAAGAATAAAATAAATAAATAAAAAAATAAATAAAAACTTTTATAAATTTGAAGCATAATTAAAAAATTATAAAATACCATAAGAAGTACAAAAAATACTAATATAACATTTTTGATTTAAAATGAAAGTATTTTTTACCACCTTGTTCAAAAAGAAAGGTTCATTCACACTGTGAACCGGACTTAACTGTTCGATTCGAAAACTTTTTTCTTAGTAGGTTGCCACTTGTGTCTATGACAAGGCTGCCAAATATAAGCGTCTCTCGTTGACACATGGTAAAGTGACAGTGTTTTGTTTACAACAACTTTTTCGTGTCTCCGATATTTACGATGGAAGAAAAAATTGAGCAACGAGCTTGTATCAAATTTTGTGTGAAAAATGGTTTCAACTGTGCCGATACGCGTAAAATGTTGGTGGAATGTTACGGTGACTCTGCTCTATCGTATCAGAAGGCAAGCAAATGGTTTGACCGATTTGTGAGTGGCCAATACGAAGTGGAAGACGACGCTCGTACCGGGCGGCCATCGTGTTCGACTACCGAAGAAAACGTTGAAAAAATCACAGAAATGTTGGTCAAAAATCGCAAATTGACGATTAGAGAGATAGAAAAGGACGTCATCATTTCAATTGAATCCGTTCAGAACATATTGAAGAATGAATTGGACTTGAGACGTGTCGCTGCGAAGTTGGTACCGAAAGAACTCAATTTCATGCAAAAAAGAGACCCAGTTGCTTTCGCGAAAGACATGCTGGAAATGGTCGAAAACGACGAATTATTCATCGAATCCATCATTACTGGTGATGAGACATGGGTATACGAGTATGACACGCAAATCAGGCAGCAGGCGAGTGAATCAGGCTCAATGTTTTCTTCCATCGTAAAAATCGAAGACACGAAAAAAGTTGTTGTAAACAAAACACTGTCACTTTACCAAATGTCAACGAGAGACGCTGATATTTGGCAGTCTTGTCAAAGACACATGTGGCAACCTACCAAAAAAAAATGTTCGAATCGGACAGTTAAGTCCGGTTCACAGTGTGATGAACCTTTCTTTTTGATCAAGGTGGTAAATTCAATATATCTTAAATAGTTCGTGTTAATAACTAAAAATAACTTTACGATCTCTTTTAGACTGATATATAAAACACAACTCTTTTTTTGACCGCCCTTATTTCTTATGAAAGTATATATAATCTTTAAGTTTTTTTCTTATAAACATCTCTTAAGATACGTAGTATTAAAACAAATATATTAATGGAATCTACGGATACAAACGAATATATTATTTTATATTTTAAATTTTTACTATATGCACTACTATTATTTTGACCGCAGCTGTATGTATCTTTAGAAGTTTGCTAAATTTAGTGTATATTTTAAAGCCATTATTAAATTTTACACATACGTGAACATTAAAAAGCCTATAAACGTAAAAATTTTGTGCCTCTTCTATCAAAATTCGTTGATAGAAGTCAGCAATTTTTTTCCTGTGTTGCATTGTTATTGAACAGTCACGTGATTTAATGTCACAGACATCAAAGAAGCCGTTTCTTCTTCGAACATAATCAAACTAGAAAAATTTCCATAATCAACGTCAACACCATACATATCAATTACAATAATCAAGATTTTCAAGAATCGTTTAATCTAAACATGGAAAGTTTGTAGCCACTTGGTGCCAATAAATGAACAACATTTTATTTATCGATAAAAACCCGCATCAAAATTAAACATAAATAAATAGATTGGTTTTTTTTTTCCATAAAAAAGCATGTACCGGTTGGAGAATGCATATGGAGAATAGGTTACTTTTTTTATCCGTTCATTGATCATGTACATAGAGCAATAATAAAAGCAGCAACAAGAATAAGAACAGCAAAATAGCATTGCTTGACAACATTGTCAACGAGTGGTCAAAAGATCAATTTAATTGTTTTCATAACAGCAACGTTTCATCGTACATGAAACAATATTTAAATAATTAATTTGATTGGTGAAAATGGTAAACAACTTACTCAAGTGATGTTCAAGTACAAGAATATGTATATGTTATTGACAGTGGCGTAGATAGCTTTTGCTTCAGGGGGGTCCGTAAGAAAATAACTACATTCAAAAAATGTTCTTTTGAATAACTGAGTACCAGGGTGTTTTGTGACGCCGAATGTCAGTTTCACAGCCCAACTTTGCTTTAATCGTCGGTAAAAAGTATGAAAGAAGACGCTATAGCATGTCAAATATGTATTTATATTTACATATATATCGATGGTTAGGCGCACAAAATTAATAAGTGCTCTTTAACATGCAATAACAATAGAGTTTAGCTGCTACAGCTTTTTGGCACTTCCTCAGCATTAACCAATTCAAGGCCACGACACCAAAATCATTGAACAATATCAATGTTCTGGATACCAGTGACCCCAAAAAAGTTAATGTGGAAAAAATGTACCCACCAATGAATGAGTTGGGCTCAGGTACAACACAAGACATAACAACTAATCATGCATATACATAGATCTACCCACAGAGAAAAAAAAGTGTAAAATTTAAAAATTTTAGGGTATAATTTGCCTAAGACCTTCGGGCATAATGGGTTATCTAAGTATTTGCATAATACAACAAAGGAAATTTAGGCAATCATATTATTTCGCTATTAGGCAATTTATGCTAGAACTTGTGTGTTCCGTTGAAGGCCTTGTGCTAAAATGGGTTGCCGTAGACTTTAGTCAATATTAAAAAAATAACTTGGGTATCATAACCTTAGGTAAGTTAAACTTATAGTAGTGAAGATTTCCTAAGGCCTTTGCAACAAGCGCTTGCGTTGTTCTCTTATGATTTATTTGTTTTTTTTCAGCTTTTCAGTTATGTTTGACACTTTTTTCACTTTTTTGTTTTTCTGTTTTTAATTAACTCAATTTTTATTTTATAATGTCAACTCATCAGTAGTCTTGCGTGATTCTCCCTGTAATCCACTAAGCTGTTTTATGTTCTATTTGTTTCGTCAATGTAATGAATAAATTACTGCGAAATACATGCACGTTAGTACAAATGATAAGAAAAGGAAAGCAAATAATGACCGCGTATGACAGAAAGAGTAGCAGTGAGAGAAAAGATTGTAAAAACCCTAATTTGCTTTGCTCAATTATCTTTGGCATTTTATACAATTTTGGCATGTCTAAGTTGACAATAAATTTATGAAATGTACACAAATTTCTTAGGCTTTATACAAAAATAGTTACCCAAGTCATTTTAGGCAATACGCCATATGTATTTTTCTGTGTGTAATTACACAATCAGTTTTATTCTACTTTTGAGTTGACCTTTTGACAAATTAACATCGAAAACGCTACAATTGTTAACAAAGGTACTTATGCGGTTCAAAGGAGCAGCAGCCGTATAGCTTGTTCTACTAAATGGTAAATAAATTAAATTGTTGGCGTTTCTACTGCTTCTACGGTTAGTGTTTTTTTTTTTATGTGAGAAAGAAGTTCTGGAGAATCGAATACACCTGTTATAAGTTGGTGTAAATATACGATATCATTTTAGCATTTTTAATAGTTTTAAACGATACTCATAAGGAGGAAGGAATAATATGTCAGTTCCATTTAAGCCCCTTAGAGCAAATTGAACAAAACGTTTTTGGATGCTTTCTATACGATTAACATACATATTATAATTTGGGGAGCAAACTTGACTTGCATACTCTAAATGAGGACGCACAATTGCATAATACAACGTTGTAGTTGTTATGCTCTTTTGACGAAAACGGATTAACTGCATTTTCCAACTCGTCAAATTATAAGTAATCTATATTGTGTAAAATTATATTAAGTGAAATTTCATTGGAAGATGATCAGTGCAAAAGTAAAATAATTGTTTTGTACTTAAATGTTTGAAATTCAAAAACAAAATCAGCTTTCCTGAACATTTTAAATTTTTCAATAATCACTTTTGTGAGCTGAACCTATATATTTATTTCGGGTGTACGAGTAGTTTAAAAAAGCGACAATTTTCTTCAGTATGTCATATGCTAAGTTAAGTATGTATACAACGCCTGCTTTCGGCCTTGTTCATATTTTGTTCGCTTTAAAACAAGAGAGGCAATGGTGCGATGGTAGCTTGTTGAACTTGTAGCCGTATGGTGTACGGTTCAATGCAAGCACGGAGCAGAAAAAGGTAATTGATTCCTAACAGGTTTTTTTCACAATTTCTTCTTGTAAATATTTGTAAATAAAAAATATAAATAACGAAAAATAAATCAGCACGGCTGCCGTCAGTGACCACAAAAGTATAAAAATTTCGCGATTTAGTTCTGTACTGCCATGTTGATAATACTTAGAAATTATGAAGAGTGGAGGTAAAAGCATGAAGAATCACGAAATTTTAGTTTAATATCTCAAAAAATGAGACAGCTCAAAGCAACAACTGTCATTTTTGTATTTGTATTTGTATTTATTTCATAAACTATGTTGACATTTAAGATTAATCTTTTACATGCCGCATGAATGAATAAATGGAGGTAATAACAACTAACATTGTTCCAATAAAATATTATAATAATTAGGAATTACATTGCAAATCAGAAAATTATAACGATATGGCAATCGTAAAATTAACATTAAAAATTAACTTTAAAATTAATGGAGTACATAACACTAACATTGTTCAAATGAAATATTAAATAAGTAAATGAAAGAAAAGCAATCAGCAAATAAAATAAATAAGTAAGTATTACATTGCAAATACGAAAATTATTACGAGATGAAAATTGTAAATGATCATTGAAAACTAACTTAAAAATTTAATGAATACAGAATAGCAATAGAAGAGATTATTTGTAAGGATTAAGAGAAAGCAGAAATTCAGAAAAGATAGAAGGGAGTTAAGAGAAGTATTCGAAAATTAAATGCTTGAAGCACTTCATATCTGAGACACTTTTGAGATTATTAGGTAGTGAATTCCATAGTCTTATCGCACTAACGAAAAACAATCTGCTAGAGTTTTTAAAGTTGTGCGTCGGATTAACGAGGTTCATGCTTCTGCTCGATCGACAGAATTGTAGCTTTTTTTTTAATTACCAAAAGGTAATTGGGATTGTATGAGTCTATGCAAGAAAATGCAATTTCTTGCATCAAGGTGATTGGGTAGGCTTCGATCTAGTATTTTATTTGAAAAGGATGATATATGATCAAACTTCTTGAGGCCATATATATATCGTACTGCGCTATTGAAAGCGACTAGAAGTTTGTGTAGGGATCTCGAGTCGAGCTTGGTAAATACAACTTCCGAATATGTTATAACTGGTAATAACAACTGCAAGACGAGTTTCTTTTTAGTATTGACCGGCACAAATGATGCAGTCCTTCGAAGATTTCGTAAGACATAGTATATCTTGCTTACGCATGAATTAATGTGATCTTCGCAGGACAGGGTCGAGTTGATCCGATAACCAAGACTAGTTGCCTTACTGACAAATTTTAACTCAATGTTATTTAGAAAAATTGGTGGAACATCAATATTTCTATAAGGAGTCTTAGAAATCGGAAGAACAAAAGATTTAAGAGGGTTCATCTGAAGCATGTTTGCTCTGGCCCATTCAGCTACCATATATAGATCTTCATTTAATTTTTCACATAGCTCTTCAACAAGTCCGGTGGGTCTCGACACATACAGTTGCAGATCATCAGCATAGGCATGCATGGTAACATGACTGCATTTACTGAAAATATCATTAACAAACATAGTGAACAGGAGAGGGCCAAGAACTGATCCTTGTGGAACTCCACTCGAGGTTCTTTTACATAATGATAAATTATTCCTAACTTTGACTCTTTGAGATCTACCACCTAAATAGCTTTCCAAAAAATTACATGCTGTATCCGAAAATCCAAAGTATATCTTAAGCTTTCTGAGCAAAATAGCCTGATTCACAGTATCGAATGCCTTTGAGAAATCTAACTGACATAGCAAGCTTAGTTGGCCCTTATCATACGGCAGTCTTAAGTCATCCAGAACTTTTACCATCGCAGTTTAACAGCTGTGACCATGACGAAAAGCGGACTGAAAGTGTGACATAAGACCGAATGTGCTTTAGTGGCGCGAAATCTGTTCAGCCATTAGAGACTCGCAAATCTTAGAGATTGCGGATAGTATGCTTATTGGTCGAAAATCAGCTAGTTCACAAGTATTGGATTTTTTGCTATAGGTATAATTGTTGCCACTTTCCAAATCTCAGGATAAGTTGAAGTTGTGAAGCAGTGATTTATAATGTGAGCAAGTGGGCTGAGTATATATGGCAGTATACATTTAGGGAATTTTATAGAAATACCATCTGCCCCGGTAGCATTCGATTTGACTTTTTAATGCAACGAGCAACGTCAAATTCACTAACTGCATCAAATTGAAATTCATTTAGAATATTTCGAACAGATATAGTACATATATATAGCATTTATAGTACTAGCAACAAAAAAATCATTTAGTAGATTGGGATCAATACGGCATTTTTCAGGTTCTGTTTTATAAACACCTAAGCTCCTAATATTTGACCAAAGCTGCTTCGGTGGTAATGATGGATTTAACTTGGACATAAAGAATTTCTGTTTAGATAACCGAACAGCGATCGTAGCTTCATTTCTCATTTTTTTATGTTGTTCCCAGTTCGAAGCAGTCGGGTTCCGCTTCCACTTACTATAAGCTCTATTGCGCCTTTTTAAGGGTAGTTTTACAGAATACGTAAACCAGGGACAGGTGTTATTATTCACACGACGGCTCCGCAAAGGCACATGTGCATCAAATAAATTACTTATATTATTAATGAAATAAGCAAGTTTTTCGTCAACTGAGTTGAGAAACCAACAGTCAGACCAATTTATTTGATACAAGTCACTTATCAAGGAAGGGTAATCAATTGCTTTATAATCGCGATACTTAATTAGAGCCTCGGATGGCGCTGGACTAAGGTGTATGTTAAAGGCACAGAAAATAAGATCATGATCTGAGAAAAATGAAATTTGTTCGAAAAGCAAAACGTTCGATGGATCAGACACAACAAAAATGTCCAATTAACTTGGGCAGGCATTATTTATTTTGTTGGAATTTTTTTATAGTCTCATTTTTGGTTATTTAAAGGATATTTAAATTAGTTTTAAATGAACTTGGCCAACCATTTCATGTGTAAAATTTACCGGTAAATCGAATGCTATCATTAAAATTTGTGAAATCTTGCCTCTTCAGTTTTCAGCGCTATGCAAGGTTACAATTTTTTTGTTTTTTTTTTTTTTTTTGCAATTTTTGTTTTAATCGCATCCAACGAAGTAGACGCAGATGATATAATAGTAAAACAGGAATAAATAAGAGTTTAGTAGACAATTAAAAAAAAATAGTTTACAATCGAATGAGTTTTGAGTAAAAAAATCCAGTTTGAATCTCAGTAAAAATTTTCAATTTTTGGTACTAATCCTACTGTTTTTTAGTTGTTGGATGGTAGGGGTAAATTTTATGTTACAAGAAAATGGTTGACTAAGCTGATTTAAAACCAATTTTAATATCCTTTATCTAATTAAACGTTAGACTCTAAAAATATAACATAAAATAACGATTTTTGCTTTGAGCTATCTTAGTTCTTGAGATATTAAGCGGAAATTTTGTGATTCTTCATTCTCTTACCACCGCATGGTTCAGAAACACTTTTGGATTTTAGTAGAAAATTTAACTTTTCTACTATACCAGTCACTATATATCTTGTTGTTTTTGACCAATTTAGAAGAATTATACCATGAACTAAATCCATTTTTGATTGCTCTGATAAGTTACCAAAATGTTTGCTCGATCTTTGTATGCTTTAATTTAACTTTTCCATATTTCTAGAGTATGGTATCGGCCGTGGCATACCGGTTGAGGTGCGTGGCTTGACAGCGATAGAACCTAGGCGATAGACACAAAATATTTTTTTTTTCTTGAACTAATTTTTCTGTTCTGGCATAAAACATGTAGGGCCAGTTCTCGATCATTTGTGTTCGAACATTCCACAACACGCCATCAAATATCATAGAGATGGTTTATATTATATATCAAGGCCTATGTGCAAAATTCCAAGACATTTCTGTAATTTGAGCAGATTTTTAAGAGATTTAAAGGGTTAATATAAAGTCACTTTGTATGGGAGGTAGGCGTGGTTTTCATCCGATTTTTTTCATTGTCAGGATTTATATTAACGATCAAAGCCTACGCGCAAAATTTCAAGTCATTTCTTTAATTTTTGTGGATTTCTAAGAGATTTAACTGTTATAAAAACATTTTAAAAAATAAACCGACTACAATTTCACTACAAAGTAAAAAATAATTTTAAAATTTTCCTTTTAATTTCTTGGTCATATTTGACAATTTATTTAAATAGTAGCTGAACCCGGTGTGCTATAGTGATAAAATAAAAAGTATTTAGATATTAATTAAAGTTTGGTCAAAACTGGTGCAGTTGTTCTTGAGTTACTGTGCAAAACCAAAAAGAAACTAAATATTGCGCCATCTGTCGGACGAACTTCAAACTACACAGAAACACTCCTCAAGCCCCATAGAGCACGTACATAAAGTTTGGTCAAAATCGGTGCAGTAGTTCTTGAGTTACGGTGCAAAAACACAAAAAAACTAAATATTGGGCCATCTGTCGGACGAACTTCAAACTACACAGAAACACTCCTCACGCCCCATAGAGCATGTACATAAAGTTTGGTCGGTGCAGTAGTTTTTGAGTTTAGACATCACGAACATACACGTAATTTTTATATATATAGAGATAGAGATATTATTGCATTGGAAAACTTATTATTTTAATTTTTTTCTAGTTTGTTTTATTATCATAATTATATTAACTTCTTTATGAATACAAAAGCTTTTAAGGTCGACGCTAATATAATCAGATTTTTAATCAGAAGCGCCAACTTCAAAGCTTTTGTATTCATAAAGAAATTAATATTTTTATGATGATAAAACAAATTAGAAAAAAATTAAAATAATAAGTTTTCCAATGCAATACTATGTTTAAATAAATTGTCAAATACGACCAAGAAATTAAAAGGAAAATTTTAAAATTATTTTTTGCTTTGTAGTGATTTTGTAGTCGGTTTTTTTTTTTTTTTTTGATATGTTTTTATATCTTCCTTTTTAGAGAAAATGATTAATTTCTGAAAGAAGTGTATAAACTACATAAATACAATTATTCTTAAAAATTTATTCTATTACATTCTGAACGTTTGTTGGTTATTTCAAATATCTGTCCCTTAAATTTAAATTAGATGTCACGTGTTTTTAAATAATTTTGCCCATTCTTGTAACGAGTTTTATTACCCTAGTGTCAATATTATTCGAGATATAGTGTTTTTCTAATATTGCCACGCCCAAATTGTTAAATAAGCGCCCACTTTATTGAGCGTTATTTGTAATAATTATGCCTACCCCTTTAGTTTATTTCAGTACTCCAGCGTCAATAATAACTGAGATAGTGTTTATCTAGTATTGCCACGCCCATTTGTCGAACAACGCCTACCTTATTGACCGTATTTTTTAATAATTCTGCCTACCCCTGTACTAAAATAAATTTCAGTGCCCTAGTGTCAATATTATTCGAGATACACTATTTTTCTAATATTGCCACGCCCAGTAGTCGAGTACCGCCCCCTTTATTGACCGTAATTTGTTCTAACAATGTCTACCCTTATACCAAATTGCAGTACCATAGTAACAATATTATTCGAGATACACTGTTCTTCGAATATTGCCACGCCCATTTGTAGAAAAACGCCCATTTCTTGACCGTAATTTGTATTGACTGTGTCTACCCCTACACTAAATTGCAGTACCCTAGTGTCAATATTATTCGAGATTAGTATCTAGTAGTATCTAGTATTGCGAGATCAAGTATTGCCACGCCCAGTTCTCGAATACCGCCTAATTTTTTACGGGGACCTCCATGCTTATGATATCTATCTGTTCACCAAAAATTATGGCAATCAGGCATATGGTTTAGGAGTTATCGATATACATTTATTTAAAAAAAAAAATTAAAAAAAACAGGGAAACCGACGAACTTGAGAACCTACTCCTATTTGAAGTCGGTTAAAAATAAGGTAACTTTATATGGAAGGTAGGCGTGGTTTTCATCCGATTTGACTCATTCTCGAACTTTATCTCCATTTTGATCGCGGTAGCTTTGAAATTACGATTGTAATCGTGTCCACAGACGGACAGACTGACAGATAGACAGACAGACGGACACACGGAAATCGACTCAGGCGGTGATGCTGATCAAAATTATATATATTTTTCTATACCTGCTACGCCTCCTTCTTGGCGTTACAAACGGAATGACAAAGTTAATATACCCCTTACGCATTACGCGTTGGGGTATAAATATGCCAAAATATAAATTTCGATTGAACGGGAGGTGCCACGCCCTATTGTTCAATCATAGCCAAACTTACCGTGCTTATTTCAATAAATGATTTAAAACAAAATTTCGTAAAATTTCGTCGTTTATTCTCAGTAGTTATTAAAATATGCCAATATATAAATTCCAATTGTATGGGAGGTGCCACGCCCATTCGTTAAATTTATTTTTTAACAAGCCCATAATTCTTAGAAGGTGATAAAGTACCCGTGTACTAATTTTGGTGTAGTTTTGAGCATTGGCCAAGCGTCCCATAAAAGCCGCGCCATAGTAAGACGGTCAGACCCATTTCAAAATTTTTTTTAATTTTAGACCTTCTTGGTATAGCTTTTACAATATGATTGTCGAAAAAAAAACGTTTTTCTGTCTGAAAAAAACAAGCCACCTTAATATTAAGAATGAACACTGCAAATACATTTTTGATTGATTAATTTCTTTTATGCTGTTATAAAAAATGTTTTCCAATGTAACAGTACTTAAAAATAGTCATAATTTCTGAAAATAATTTTTTTATATACAAGGTGGCGCTAAAGTAATCCTCCTATCAGAAAATGCTATGAATTTTGCGATTGGCCCCTAATGTCAGATCTGTTTTGACATTTGTGTAGTAAACACATGCGAAATACACGTTAATAAACAATGTTACGCTACACTGCTCCAGAACGCGGAATATTGCTGACTATTTATTTGACCAATAATAGGTCGGTGACTTTGGCACAACGTGAATTTCGTCGCAGATTTCCTGGCCGTCCAACGCCTACTGGTGAAACACTGCGACGTTTAGCCACTCGCCTCGAAGAGACTGGCACAACACGAGATGCTGCCAGGCGTGACAGACCCCGGAGTAGCCTTTCTGCAGAGAATATTGCTGCTGTAGCCGAGGATGTCATGGAAGCGCCGTCGACATCGACCAGACGACGTGCCACGCAAATGGGTATCAGTCGACGGTCTTTACAGCGAATTTTGGTACAAGATTTGAAGATGTTTCCGTACAAAGTCCAGACGGTGCATCAGCTGTTAGCTGCTGACTACCAATCGCGTCTAACATACGCTCAAGCCATCCTTAATCACCACCAAGAGGAAGATGATTTTTCATCAAAAATAATCATGAGTGATGAGGCCCATTTCCATCTTAGCGGGTACGTAAATAAGCAAAATTTACGCTTCTGGGGCACTGAAAATCCGCACGAAGAGCCATTACACCCGCTCAAAGTCACTGTATGGTGTGCTGTTTTCGCTGGAGGAGTCATCGGACCTTTTTTCTTCGAAGACGTCGCGGGCCAAACGGTTACTGTGAATGGTGAGCGTTACAGAGCAATGATCAACGAGTTCTTTTTGCCGCAACTTGATGAATTGGGATTGGAAAACATGTGGTTCCAACAGGACGGTGCAACGGCACACACTGCACGTGCCACAACCGATATGCTGAAGGATGCATTTCCCGGGCGCCTAATCTCCCGTTTTGGCGATTTGCACTGGCCAGCAAGATCGCCTGATTTGACCGCTCCAGACTTCTTTTTGTGGGGCTTTTTGAAGTCGCGGGCTTATGTCAACAAGCCTCAGACTCTTGCAGCTCTTAAGGACAATATCCGTCAAGAATGTGAGGACCTATCGCCGGAAGTTTTGGCCAAAGTGATGGAAAATGTCATAAAAAGGGCTCAAATGACAATCAACTGTGGCGGCGGCCATTTACATGACATCATATTCTCGACTTGATATAAAAAAAATTAAAAGACTAAATAAAAGTAATCCACAAGAAGAATCAAAATTTTTAATTTTTTTTTGAAATTACAGCCAAAAAACATCGCAAGGTTACTTTTGCGCCACCCGTTATAATTTTATTAAAATGCAAAAAATTATGCAAATAGCTTAAAAGTGTTCAAAGTGTTCAAATTTTCAAAGATGTGTTTACACATGTTTACAATTTTAGTCGAAATGCTTTTTAAATTTTTTTTTCTGATTGTAACTAGGAGCGTTTTATTTAATAAACAAAAAACTATCAAATGTGTTTATTAATTGATGGCTGCAAAAGATGTCTGCTGCCCCTGAATATATTCCGAGTTCATAGATGAAATCATGAGTTCAAGACTAGAATAGGAGTTCAATGCCGCAAGGTTTTTACAAACCCAAGATCATCGCTATCAAAGATCCAAATAACGGGATCCCGGTATTGTTTTAAGATTGAGAAAATATAATGAACTAGAGCATTCAATGAGTACTTTTATATATTTATAATTTTAATGACAGGCATATACCCAGATTTAAATATACCCATCAAAATAAAAATTAATTTAAAAAATTTATTATTACAAAAATTTCAAGCACAAAATAATTAAAAATATTCCAAAGACCAACCGCTGATCTGAAGAACTATTTTCTTATTCCGAAATTTGGCATACCAAATTTGGATTACTTTATACAGGATATAACTGGCAGCTGGCAACTCTATAACTTATGTTGACGCAGCAGCAATTAATCGAAGCATAGCGCCAAATGCTAAGCAATCACATTGAAAAACATTTAAGTGCCAGTTTAATCGTTTAATTAAGAATTTTATCAACAAATTTATAAATGTAAAAAATAAAAACAAAGTGGTGCTTGTGGTGTTAGACCAAAGGCGTAAATTTTTTTTTTAATTGTTGCTATGTTGCTCTGGTTACTAGGCTACTCACAGATTTTGTCACAAATTGTCTTAATTTGTTTATTGTTGTTGTTATTGTTGCTGGTTTGTGCTTAAATGTTGTCACCCTTCTTGATTAGTCGATTCTGAGTTGTTTTTGTTTTTGTTTTTGTTTTTTTTTTTTTTTTCTTACACACTAATTAATCTTGATAAGACATTTTTCTGCACATTACTTCCTTTAATTGTGCATCATGAAATAATTTCACAAACTCAAATAATTGTTTTGAACAAACTATCGCAAACATATTTGTCGCTTGCATCATCAGCACTTATTTTATTTTTTTAAGTTTTTTCAAAAATAATTATTAATATTAATAATTTTTGTCACATTTGTTGACTTCTATTTGAGATTTAGTATTTTGAACTTTATTTTCCGCTGCCTATTTTTAACCCTTTGGAAATTGTTTTTGTATCACTTTGATTTCTGTTCAATTCTACTTGGCGTTAAGAGCGCCAACCAGCAACTACTTTCTTCAGGTATACGAGAATCACCCATGAGTCCCAAGATTTTTTTTTTTTATTTTTCTTTTTTTTCTCATACAAAGGCACAGTATATTCATTAGAATTTTTGCTGTTGTTGTTGTTGGTGTAAGAATATGAGTGTTCTTCCTATTCAGTTTGTGCATTTACTGCGTATACCGTAAAGCGGCTGAGCTATAACAGTTTAAAATAAATCTTATGAGGAAAATCTGCTGTAAATCAAACTAAAATTTGTTTGCATGTTTTTATAGATATGAAATATTGTAACCATAGAATAGTTGAAAATTTAAACAACTTTTGGAGTTACAGCCAGGACTGCCAGAAAATTTTCGAACCTAGTCGCCAAAAATCGCCAAACATTTTTTTCCCCAAATAATGTTTTTTTTTTAAAATCACCGATTAAAATTTCATCAAACAACGTGTTTATTTATACATGGGTTTATTTGACAAAAATATTTTTTTTTCAAACAACGTGTTTGTATCAAAACTTAAAAGAAAAAAATTTATGGAATTCATATAATTTTGTATTTATACAATGTGTACAAAAATATTTCAATAAAATAATAGTTAAAACAAAAAAAAAAAACCGCTTTATAACTCAAATTATAATTTGAACTTATCAATATAACTTTAGAAGGTACAACTTGTTTCCGAAAAAGTATCAAAAATTTGCTCCTCGTCGTTTTGTTCAACCCCGGAAGATTCATTTATACTTGCATACATACACTTAGAGTTAAATCGTTAAATAAGCATGTCCTTCGTAGGAATAAATTGACGGCAGCAGACATATATATATATATATATAGACTTTGCAGAATGACGTTGAGCAACACACGCAGCTCCGTCAAGGCAGGAAATGACCTCTCCGAAACCTTCAATACCGAAAGAGGTTTCAGGCAAGGCGATCTACGGTCTTGCGATCTCTTCAACATCATCATGGAGGGGATCTAACGAAAGGACGGTGTGCATCGTAATGGCACCATTTTCTACAAAGGTGTCCAGCTCCTTGCATACGCTGGTGATATTGATATTGTCGGAAGAACCAAGAGAGATGTAACAACTGATTTCGCTCTGGGGGTGGTCGAGAGAAAAGTTCTTCGCAAAATCTTCGGTCCTGTTCGAGTCGGCGATGACTATCGCATCCGAATGAACCACGCAAAAATGTTTAAAAAGGTATTAATTCTCAGAATCGCTTTAAGCAGTTCGTACTGCATTTTGTTCCGCAATCTGGTTTTAGTAGCGTTCATCACAGAAAAAACCCTTTCTACACAAGCGTTGCTGGTAGGAATCAGCAACATCCGAATTACTGCTTCAGCTAGCTGCTTAAAAAAAAAATTGCCCGCAGCGTCTTCAAATATAAAGGGTGATTTTTTTGAGGTTATGATTTTCATGCATTAGTATTTGACAGATCACGTGGGATTTCAGACATGGTGTCAAAGAGAAAGATGCTCAGTATGCTTTGACATTTCATCATGAATAGACTTACTAACGAGCAACGCTTGCAAATCATTGAATTTTATTACCAAAATCAGTGTTCGGTTCGAAATGTGTTTCGCGCTTTACGTCCGATTTATGGTCTACATAATCGACCAAGTGAGCAAACAATTAATGCGATTGTGACCAAGTTTCGCACTCAGTTTACTTTATTGGACATTAAACCAACCACACGAATGCGTACAGTGCGTACAGAAGAGAATATTGCGTCTGTTTCTGAGAGTGTTGCTGAAGACCGTGAAATGTCGATTCGTCGCCGTTCGCAGCAATTGGGTTTGTGTTATTCGACCACATGGAAGGTTTTACGCAAAGATCTTGGTGTAAAACCGTATAAAATACAGCTCGTGCAAGAACTGAAGCCGAACGATCTGCCACAACGTCGAATTTTCAGTGAATGGGCCCTAGAAAAGTTGGCAGAAAATCCGCTTTTTTATCGACAAATTTTGTTCAGCGATGAGGCTCATTTCTGGTTGAATGGCTACGTAAATAAGCAAAATTGCCGCATTTGGAGTGAAGAGCAACCAGAAGCCGTTCAAGAACTGGCCATGCATCCCGAAAAATGCACTGTTTGGTGTGGTTTGTACGCTGGTGGAATCATTGGACCGTATTTTTTCAAAGATGCTGTTGGACGCAACGTTACGGTGAATGGCGATCGCTATCGTTCGATGCTAACAAACTTTTTGTTGCCAAAAATGGAAGAACTGAACTTGGTTGACATGTGGTTTCAACAAGATGGCGCTACATGCCACACAGCTCGCGATTCTATGGCCATTTTGAGGGAAAACTTCGGAGAACAATTAATCTCAAGAAATGGACCGGTAAGTTGGCCACCAAGATCATGCGATTTGACGCCTTTAGACTATTTTTTGTGGGGCTACGTCAAGTCTAAAGTCTACAGAAATAAGCCAGCAACTATTCCAGCTTTGGAAGACAACATTTCCGAAGAAATTCGGGCTATTCCGGCCGAAATGCTCGAAAAAGTTGCCCAAAATTGGACTTTCCGAATGGACCACCTAAGACGCAGCCGCGGTCAACATTTAAATGAAATTATCTTCAAAAAGTAAATGTCATGGACCAATCTAACGTTTCAAATAAAGAACCGATGAGATTTTGCAAATTTTATGCGTTTTTTTTAAAAAAAAAGTTATCAAGCTCTTAAAAAATCACCCTTTATAAACTTGTGGCGAGAAGTCTATCAAGTTTGTTGGTAGTTTATTAGAAAAGTGTTCCATACAGTTAACAAACGCCAGCTTCGACCATTGATTTTCATAAGTAGACTGGGTGACATTAGGATCCAAAAACTGTTTTAGTATGCCCTGAATGGCTTCAAATTTGTCTTGTGCTAATGGATTCCCACACCTTGCTATTCCGAAAAGTTTATATTTTTGAAATTTTATCATATTTTCTGGCAAACGAATCGCCATCTCGCTAAGCAATTGCCGCAAATACTTAACACAGGATTGCTTAAGTTCAAGAACTACCGCAGCATCCAGATCCAATTTTCGTATCTCGAAAGTAAACTTGGCACCAAAATCAACTGACTCTATGTCCAAAAATGCCTGTTCATTGCTAAGTGATTTCATAACTTTTTCTAAAATATATCCATTATGTCTATCTTTCATTAAAAAACTTGGTTTTAATATTTTTGCAGCGAATGCAAGAAACGTTAAAAACATGTTGTCATAAGCACTTCTTCCTACGTCGATTTTATCGCTTTGAAAGCAAAGATGTAATTTATTCATTTCGTCGAGTATTGGATTTAAAAATATTAAATAAAGTCTATTAGTTTCGTCTGCAATTTTTTCATAAATAACATTTGCGCTATGGTCATCCTCATTGGTTGCAATTATTGAAAAATGATATTTAAGCTCAACCCATTGCTCCATAATTCTTTTAACAGCTAAGCCATATGTAAGCCATCGTGTTCCGGAAAGTTGAACTAATTTCCGAAATCGAATCGTATCCACGCCAGTATTAATCAAATCAAAAGCTCTTCTATATTTTAATGTTCTCAGAGGACTGTGACAAAAATAATTGTATAGCTCCCTTACGAGAAACTTTACCGAAGATGGAATTTTCTTTGATGCTTCCGAACAGCAGCGATTTAAAGAATGACATGTGCACTTCATAAGTAAAATGTTTTGATTGTCGTCCTTCAAAAGTGTAAACAAAGACTTACGTATACCACAAAGGTTGCTTGCTCCATCTGTTCCTATAGCCAGCATATTTTCAACTTTTAAACCAATCTTGCTAAGATATTCTGTCAGGCTCTTATAAAGCAGTTCAGCAGTAGCTTCTTCTACCAAAAAAATTCCCAAGAAATCTGTCATAATTTGGCATTTCCTTTCATTAAAATATCGAATGCACATGCAGAACCACTTTATGCGTGAAATATCAGTACTTTCATCTACGATCAGGGAGTATTTGTTGTCCCCTACTGCTAGGACCAAATCGCTAGCAATAGATGGAGCCACAACATATTTTATTAACGCTGAACACTTTGTTCTGTGCAAACGCAATTTGTCTAAACCCTCGTTCTTACCCACCGACCGAAGTAATTCGCAAAGGTGATCCACTGCTAATTTGATTTCCAATACTTTTGTGGTTTCCGGAACATTTGAGCCTGCAATTTCGTTTAAAACTAAATAATCACATATAAACATTTGACTGTTGAAAAACTTACCGTAGTTAACAATCGTTTTCCTACTTTGCAGATGTCATGTTATTTTTATGCCGATCGGTGTTTGAATGCCTCTCAAGGTCTCTTTTATGGGGGCGAAGCTGAACTTTGCAAACGCTGCACCAAGCCAAGTCATTATTTTGCGAATCGGGCTGTGCTCTCGAACAAAGCCACCCTTTTTATATAATTTATTTAAAATTCAATAACTACACCATATTTTAATCGTTACCTTTAGCCCAGATTTCTTTTTCCCACTCGGTTTAATAAATTCTTTGATTTTTATTTATGACTGCCATTTTCGAGACAACTTTATAACTCGCAACGAACAAAGGAATGATAGATATTTGAATTTTCTAATCGAAAGTAAGCAACAGGTTAATCGGTATTGTATAAAGGTATTGCCAGAGCAACAAATTTGCTCAAATAAAGTGATGTGTGGAAATTTTTAATCGACATACAAAAAAGGGTGTGTGCTAGTTTTTAATCTTTAAATAAAAAGTTTTTTTATATGAAAAATTTTAAAATAATTTAAGAGTCGCAAAAAAATCGCCAAATTTGAATGCACATCGTCACTTTATCGCCAAGTCGCCAATTTAAAAAATATGTCGCAAATGAGCTTACCAAATCGCTAAAATGGCTCGAAATCGCCACATCTGGCAACTCTGGTTACAGCTACATGGAGTTATGCCGCGTTTCCATGTGATCTTCTATTATCTTCTAGTATCACATTTTTTGTAAGAAAGAAATAGCATGTGAGCCCTACTTTACGGCATTGATGAATGTGAGTGTGAAACAGGTATACCTTTTTCATTTTTATAGCATGTGATATCCCCTGTGATGCTAGGAGATCGAAAAAGTTCAACTTCTTGAACTTTTGCTATAAAAGTTGATCACATGCTATAAATATGACATTCATTTTTATAGTTGTGGTTTTTGTGCTGTCAAGCTGTCAATTTTATTTGCGCCAATATTGTTTTGAAATAGTACAGAATTACAAATACAAATTGGAAAATAAAGAAAATCAAATCAGGTCAAGGGGTATGATTTAAAATAAATAAACATTCTTGGTTTTTCTAACCATCGTGTGGCTAAGCAATTAATGCAGATGATTTCCCGACTCGGGAGTATGCAATCTAGAGTTGGCCAGAGAGTTCCTAAGCGCATTTATGGAAAGCATCAATGTTTTTTTTCATTAATTTGGTGCTTGGTAGATTCAGCAAAACTTATTTTTTAAAACTTTTTTTTATATTTTTTTTCTTGTGTATTTCACTGATGCTGCTGCAGTTGTGGCACATGAATTGGATTACCTGTAACACCTGATGCTGTCTGCACAATAATAATTATATAAAACAATTAAGGGTACGTAGACAAGAAGGTATTTCATTAAGCACGTCTTGCAATCAGTAAACTTGTAGAAATTGATAAATTTATGATTTGTTTACATATTTTGCAAATGTCAAATTTTTATGGGAAAAAGTACATATATGCATCTCGCTCTTTATAGCATGTGTTTCGTGATATGGGATAAGATAAGATACTGAAAGATCACATGGAAACGCGGTATTAGTCGTTGGGCGTGCAATAGCGCGTATCCGACACTTGCACACACACACACACACACACACGGTGATAGCAAAATTCTAGAGGAGTGCAGAAAACTGCTTTCTTTTAAACTATTGAATGAATTTTCAACTAAACTAAAAACATTTACACCAATACCTCGCTTTGTGTCGTTTCGATTTGCGTTTTTACGAAGTTGCGTCGCTGCTGAATTAGTACTAATATTCACTGTGCGTCGCACGTTGGGTAAAATAGAGGCAAAACGCGCGCATAGAGGTAAAAAAATAATATTTCATAATTGCTTTTATTCATTGATTTTATGATTTTAAATTCCTTTTCTCACCAGAACCCATATCAAATATTGTTATCAGTCTTACCGCTTTTTTTTTTGTTGTGGCTCAAAGGCAACCCTAAGTTTCGATATTATATTAAACAATCAACTTGATTTTACGACACTACTAAATTGGCTCTAAATTGATTACTACTTAATAAAAATAAATAAAAATAATAAAAATAGAGTTCAGCTACTACAGCTTTTTTGCACTTCCGCAGCATTAACCAATTCAAGGCCACGACCCCAAAATCATTGAACAATATCAATGTTCTGGATACCACTGACCCCAAAAAAGTAAATGTGGGAAAAATGTACCCACCAGTGTCTTGCAAACGATTTTTCGACAGCTTGTGGGTCTCCGATTAAGCTGAAATTTATCATGTGTAAGCCCGGTGAAAATTGCCACACCCCTTTTTACCGCCCACAAATCAATAAAAATGCTATATCTTGAAAACTACTAGGCCGATTCAGATGAATTGTGGTAGTAAATTTCCTTCAAGTAGAAAAAGGGGTTGGAGAAAAAAAGTTGACCACAACCCATTTTACCGCCCACAAATAATATATCTCCAAAACTACCGGGCTGTTTCAGCTGAAATTTTGTCAGTAAATGTCCTTCAAGTATTGCATGAGTTAGATAAAAAATGTAGCCACACCCCCTTTTACCGCCCACAAATCAATAAAAATGCTATATCTCCAAAACTACTGGGCCGATTCAGATGAAATTTTGGTAGTAAATTTCGTTCAAGTAGAAAATGGGACTTAAGAAAAATTTCACCACACCCACTTTTGCCGTCCACAAATTCATATATCTCCAAAACTACCGGGCTGTTTCAGCTAAAATTTTGGCAGTAAATGTCCTTCAAGTATTGTATGGGTTAGAAAAAACATGTATATATGTATATAAAAAATTATATATCTCCAAAACTACTAGGCCGATTCAGCTGAAAATTTGGTAGCACATTTGCATCAAGTAGGAGATAGGGATTTAAATTTGGACACACCTCCTATTCCCGCCCACAAATCAATAAAAATGCTATATCAGAATAAAGTATATAATGCAATAAATAATGTTAATGGTATAAATAACGTTAATATTTACTGTTAAGTTTAATGGTCTAAAAAATTAAAATGATACATGTAAGGCTTTCAAAATAAAATATGTTCATAATAAACCTGTAAGACTAAAAAGTATAAAATAAAAAAAAAATATACAAAAAAATTTTTACAAATAAGCTTTTATTTAAAACGAAAACGTGAACTAAAAAGAATAAATAAATATCAGTGACATTTGTCATATATGTATAGAGTAGGTATATTCTAGATTCAGAAGATCCTCTCTCTTGGTTACCCATCATCATAATAAAAGCGTACGTAAATAGCTAAGTTCTAGGGACGCATATAAATTTAGAAATTTTCAAAATGTAAAATACATTTAAATTTTAAAAGCTAAAGGCACTGATATTGTGCAGTAAACCTATATAATGGATCGCGGTTTATATACAGATAAGCCTACTAAAAGATTCAATTCCACTGATTTTGTGTAGTAAACTTCTATATTTTACATTTTCTTCTTTCTTTTCTCATTTTCATGCTTTTTTTAGCTTATCTCCGAAACCGTTCATTCGATTTGCAAGAAAATTTGTGTGTAGAGGTTTTCGGATACGGTGAGTTTTTATGACTTATCTACTCTGTTCTATCTTGAACACCAGAGGGCACTGTAGTACAAATATTTTGAAAAACCTACAAAAACTCCTTAGCCGCTTATCCGATTTGCATAAAAATTGGTATATAAAGGTTTTCTGATACGGTGAGTGTTTTGGACTTATCCTTTTTGTACTATCTTGAACACCAGAGAGCGTTGCAGTACAAATATTTTAATAAAGTCGAAAAACTCTTAAGCCGTTTATCCGATCTACATGAAAATTGGTATATAGAGGTTTTCGGATACTGTGAGTTTATTTTTTTTTATTTATTAAACACAACATTCAAATTATTTATTTTTAACAAACATAAAAATGAACAGGATCATAAAATTCATCACCAAATATATCAAACAAAAAATTCTACGTCAACACTTACGAAACAATCGAAACTGTGTCTTTTTTTAAACCATATTTAATGCAGAAGCAAAAAATTGTGTTATTATGTTGGGAAACCTGAACGTTATGAGTTTTTTTGCGAGACCTGTGTGTTTTTGTAAATATCGTGTTTGAATATTTTTACGAAAAAAAAATGCAAAAAATCCAAAAATAAAAAATTTAAAAAAACAACAGCATGGATAGTTTAAGCATAGTTTTGAGCTATTTTCTGTAAAAAATAAAAAAACCAAAATTTGGAGAAAAGTTATAACTGTTGAAACTTGACTTTTTTCAAAAATACTTGAAATGCCCTTTTCTAGCCCTATAAAAAAACGAAAAACATGCATTTCTCACACGAAAAACTTAAATTATTTTAAAAAAAAATTTCTTTTTTTCCTTCTAAAAATTTTTGAGTCCCGGGATTGCCAATATGCCGATTTTTCCATTCCGTTTTTTCGGTAGGATTTAGATATTTTTACGAAAAAGTCCCTAAAAGTCAAAAAATGCTCTTGTTTTTGGATACTAACCCTAATTTCATTCATTTACCTCTTGCTATCAGTTTCTATCAATCGTCTATCAAAATTGCTATCAATAGTCCTTCATACCGTAACACGCCCTACTCGGTTCAGCAAAATTTGTTTTTTTTTTTTAATTAAAAATAAAAAAAGGTGGAAGTTACCATTACCGTTACGGTATGACGGACGATTGATAGCAATTTGGGGAATAAGAAACAAAATCATCCTTTTACTATTAGGCATCACTTATCAAAAATCCTGGATGAAAACATTTGGATTTTTCACACTGCGGCCCAAATTCGGTACCAAGGACTATATTCCCGGGCTTGATCATACCACCAGTCCATTTTTCGCATCTGTAGGTAAATTTCTAAGCAAAAATTCAGGATGAAAACTGTTCATCTCCCCATCCTATTTTTGGTTTTTAACTGAAAAACAAAAAAAAACAAATTTTGTTGAACCGAGCATTTCACTTGATAGGACGATTTTAGGAAGAAACAAATTTATCATATAAATTTAGATTTTGACGCTAAAATTTTAATAAACACCTTACGAAAAAAAAAAAACGAAATGGCCATTTCATTCCTTGAAAGGACTTTGACCGAGCTTCTTATGGCCAATTGTGTTGTGTGTGATGTGAAATGTTTGCACACAAATGATCGAGAACTGGACCTACATGTTTTACGCCGACTCCGAACAGCTTATGTTCTGAAGAAGCTTTTCATGGCAGTTTTTACTCTCTGAGGTTTGCCATTGTCTGCAGAGAGGTGACAGCCGAACAGAAAAATTAATGCAGTTGAAAAAATTTTCTGTGTCAGATGGAGGATTCGAAACTGGGTTCTCTGGCGTAAGAGTCACACACTCTACCCACTACACCACGGCCGCCACACCTTATTCTGATATATTTTGCGGCGAATTGAACAAAAAGTTGGCCTGAAGATTTTGGGCTTTCTTCACAGAAGACTAATTATAACGTACCAGAGATTTAAAAAAGGTCTCGATTTGCACCTGCAAGTGGCATAAAAGTACTCAACCAACCACTGTATGTTAACTGGTACTATTGAATTCCATATTGAAACGTTCGTTCATATTGTTCGAGTATCTTGTATTTGGTACAAGGGCGGATTTATATTGTATACAATTTAATTGGTGTTGATTCATATTGTTTTGTAGAATAGGCCGCTGGCCACGTCAGGCTTCATGGAGTTGACACCGAGAACGTTTGATTTTTTGGGTGTCATAAATACTTTATTCACTTACTCAGTGATCAATTTACTGGTGAATGCATGATTATATGAGTATTTTATTTTCGCACCAAAAGTTTGTTAGTTGAAGGCTCCTTAGGGAGTCCACTATAAGCACCAAAAACTTTCTTTGATTAAATAATTATATTAAATATATTATATTATATATTATATTATGATATATAATGGGCACTGCAAACATTCATTATTATGCTGTTATAATAATGTGGCAATCGATTTGCATAGTATCAATATTTAAAACCAGGTTCATGGATATAATTAAGAATAAACCCAAATGATTCCAGTATTATTCAAGATTAGTGACACTGCAGCATAAAAATGTACTAAAACATCCTTCTGGCTAACGCTAGAAAAGCATACATAAGTCATAGCATGGATGAATCGCTGATGTTGTTCATTAATATTACAAAAACATTTCTTGCAATTGGGAGGCGAAACGATTTTTCTAATGTTGATTTAATTGCTAAGTTTGTTTGTTGTGTGTTTTTGTTGTTTGCAAGTTAATAATATTTTGTTTTTGGGAAATTTTTGTGTGTAACAATGTTAATAAAAAAATTAGTATTCGCAGTGTTTAATAAAAAAACTGTTTTTCGGATAAAAATTTCAATTCAGCCGTGAATGGCAGCCAGTAGCGCAATCAAAGGGGCATTTTGGGGGTTAAACCCTCCTCCCCCAAATTATTTTAGCAAAAAGAAAAATAGGACACAATCAAAATTGCTCACTCATATGAAGAGTAATCACAAGGATTTATCAAAAGAATGAAAACCCAAAATATAAATTTCAAATCTATTATCGTTGAACCATAATCTTTTAAACTATCCATGTTTTATTTGTTCAGAATACATGTGTTTAAATTTATTTAGTTATAATTCTGGCAACTTGGGTTATTGTTGACAATTCTTCGATTTGAGCATGGTGTGAGAAACAAGGTGGTAGCGTATTTTCTCATTCTCTTTGGTAGCGTATCTCTCTCACCTAAAATGTACCCAGGTCTGTTAAAAACAGGTGATGTTAATTTTAAGCAAAACCCATTAGCAAAACGAAGTTTCTGATATATGTGTTTTCATTGTTATCTTTTAACAATATACGAGTATTTAATTTAAAAGTGCATAAATAATAATAAATAATAATAAAAAGTAATTAACAAGTGCATAAATAAAAAAGTGTATAAATATAATTTGAAAAAAAAAAGTTTAAAACAACACTGTAATGGCGCCATCATTGAATGGCCAACTAGATAGAGCTGTGGTTGAAGTAACAGTACGTTTAAAAAGTCCATAGCATGACACATAGATGGCGTTACTAGATTTTTTTCCATATGATTTTTATTTAGTATCAACCTTCAAACGTTGCGTACAAAAATTTGACAACAATCTGACAATTGATTTGTGAGTTATAGCATTTTGTGTGCAACTTTTGTTATTGAAAAAAAAAAATTAAAAAAAGTGCATTTCGAGTTTTGATAAAGCATTGCCTTTTGATGAAAAAAATACAGTAGAAACCAAACAATGGCTTGATAAACATTATCCGGACTCTGCTCCATCGAGTCAATTGGTAGAAAAGTGGATTTCTGAATTTAAACGTGGTCGTACCAGCACAAATGATGCAGAGCGCAGTGGACACCCAAATCAGACTGTTATTCCACAAAACATCAAAAAAATCCACAAATTGGTTATGATCGATCGCTAATTGAAGGTGCACGAGCTAGCTGACATTGTAAAGATAGCAGATGGTAGTATTTTTACCATTTTACACGAACATTTGGGTATGCGAAGCTCTGTGCAAAGTGGGTGCCGCGTGAGCTCACAGTCGACCAAAAACAACAACGAATTGATGCTTCAGAGGAGTGTTTGGCGCTGTTAAACCGCAATAAAATCAAATTCTATCGTCGATATGTGACAATGGATGAAACATGGCTTCACTATTACACACCAGAATCCAAAAGACAGTCAGCTGAGTGGACAACAGTCGACGAACCGAGTCCAAAGCGAGCAAAAACCCAACAGTCGGCTTGTAAGGGGATGGCGTCTGTATTTTGGGATGCGAAAGGAATAATATTAATCGGCTATCTGCAAAAAGGAACCACCATCAATAGCGACTATTACTGTGCACTTTTGGGTCGATTGAAGACTGAAATCACCAAGAAACGGCCACATTTGCAAAAGTAAAAAGTGTTGTTTCACCAAGACAATGCACCGTGTCACAAATCGATGAAAACGATGGCAAAGTTGAATGAATTGTGCTTCGAATTGCTTGCCCACCCACTGTATTCTCCGACTTTTTCTTGTTTTCAGATCTCAAGAGAATGCTTGCTGGAAAGAAAATCAAGTCCAATGATGAAGTAATCGCTGAAACTGAGGCCTATTTTGACGAGAAAGAGAAATCGTACTATTAAAGTGGTATCGAAAAGTTGGGAAAATCGCTATACTCGTTGTATCACTCTCGAAAGCAACTATGTTGAATAATTTAATCGAGTTTTGTCAAAATTTTGTTTTTTTCGTACTTATCCTACGAACTTATTGAATGACCTATTAACTCGCGGAAATTCAAAATTCGCGATACATTTTGTTCAAAAAAGTTTTATTCGTACTCAGAACTTTGAAATCGTTCGCCTGTCGGTGGTAGGAAATTAAAACAATTTGTATGTGGGTTAGTATATTTTTGCCCTAAAAATTCACATGTAAGACTCTTCACACGTACTACTCTTCCCCGTTGATTTCGAGTGAAGTGGCTACCAATTCTATAAAACAGTTTTTACTCTATTAGTAACAAATTTTTAAGTGTCTTAATTTCTCATCATTTTTCTAAATTAACACTCATCAATCATTTTTATTTTCATCAGTTCATTTATTATCAAATTCAATTTGATCTTTAAAAAAAAACCTTTAAATAGTAAAAATTATGGAATTTTTCCATCAATACAGCATCATCTCTGATGCATAACATAAATCTTATAAACCACAAAACTCTTTTCCGTTTTGTTTTTATGACAGGTTGTCGTGGTCATATTATATTTGATGAAGTAATAAAAATAATTATATAGAAACCAGTTAGAAGGTCGCAACGATTTTCAAGATATTTTGCTAAAAATTAGCAACTTCATTAATACTGTCTTTATTACCGAACTGATATTTAGCTCAAGTTAATAAATTATTTAAAAGTCACAGTTATGTGACTCACTCAAATTCTCAAAAAAAAAAACTTTTTATACTTCAAAGTAATTTTTTTCAATTAACAATTCCAGTAATCTAAATTTAAATATAAATATAAAAAAAACAATCAGTTAATTGTGTTTCCAATTTGTGTGTTTTAATTTTTTTTATATATATCGATGGTTAAGCGCACAAAAGTGATGATGTGTTCTTTTGACGAAAATGGGTTAACTGCTTTTTCCATCTCATCAAGTTATCTCAGTCAACTTATCATGCAAGCACATTTTTTGTGATGACTATCACATCATATCTATACCATGAACGCGATTTTCATAAATAGGGTAGCAATTGGAAAGGTCTTGCTCTGTAGATGTGAAATAAGGTCTTATTTTTTCTAAAATATTGTGTATTTTTTAAAAATAGCTGAAACAATTTTTTATGAAAAAAACACCAACTTTCTTTGTGATGCCTAAAACTATACGAGAAATTTTTATTATAATGATATAATAAGTAATAACAGGGCTACTTAGCAGACTCAACAAAAACATAGAAAGTTTCTATGAAATCATTGGCTCAAAGGCAAAAATAGTCCGTAATATAAAAACAAAATATTTTTTTATTTTGGCGTTCTAACGCCACACGGGATTACTAGTAATCTATATTGTGTAAAATTATTCTAAATGAAATATCATTGGAAACTGATCAGTAGAAGGCTAAAATAAGTGTGTTGTACAAATATGTATCGAAATTCAAAAACAAAATCAGCATTCCTGAACAATTCAAAATATTCACTTAGCACTTTTGTGAGCTTAACAATCGATATATTTTTTTTTGGTTTTTTTTTTGTTTTGGGTATCCGATAAATAAATTTAAATTTTAAGATATAACTTATATTAAAAAAAAGTATCACACCAAATAGTTCGCAATAGTTGACTTTACGGTATAAATAGTACTGATTTACACAGCATATAAATAGTTACCTGATGCAATCACAAAATGCTGTTAATTTTTTTTTTTTTTCAAATGCATTAAATAAAAGAAGTACCGATATGGATGCATTGCATTTAGATTGCAATAAAACAACCCCTGAAACATATTATTGAAGAAACGATAGAAAGCTCTGTAAACTACCCCAATAAGCAACACGTTATGAGAATCAATTTAAAATGAATCCCTTAAGATGAATACAGGCTTGAAATATTTTAATATTTTTTATCTTAATCTTAAGAATGAAGCATTTCAGATGTGTAGTTCAAATTGTATGCTTTGTTATTGTTAATTTTTTCTTTAAATTTTTCACAGCATAATAGTCACCTTTGCTACCTTAATGTTGGGCCAAATTTAACAAAGAACTAAAGGGTATCTTTTAACACATCTGAATAAATCCCATCAATGTGTATTTGCCCTTTTAACCCTCATCGGTCCCCGAGGAAATGCATCGAATCGCTCCCATTGTATCAATTTGATTCACATTAAAAAAAAAAGTAAAGAAAATTCTTTTAAAAATTAAAAAAACTGATTGTTTTATATTTTTGTAGTTCTATTTTATTGTTTTCATAAATTTAAATTTTGAAAATACATGTATAAGTAATGAAAATTTTAAAGTGAAAAATGTCAAAAATGCTTATTTTTGTGGCTATGTGCCTTTATTAGCGCATTTTTCGCAATTATCATAATTATGATCATTACAAACATAATTCTTACAATTATCGCAACGATTTGAATACAAATTTTTATTGTTTTAATATGTATATATGTAGCAACGGCCGCGTCTCGTAGTTTTTGGCAAATGGGTAATCGCCGGTAGTGCTTCAAGAGGCTTGAGATTTCCGCTTTTCTATGTGTTTTTGCACAAAAGCCATTCCAAGCTCCTCAATAAATATTCGACGACGTATATTTTTATTGGTTTTGTTGTTTTTCCAAGCCGGAATAGCGAAATATACGTTATATATGCATTCAATGCACTCACGTCGAACATGTTGCAAAATGCTGCCATTGGCCATCGATTTATCTTCCTTTTGCAGGTGTAGGTAGCCACCATCTGGTCCATAGTGTCCACGCCACTCTTGGTTTTGTTATAATTCTAAATTAGATTCGGTTTCTTCTCAGCATTTTCACTTATAACGACGGCATTGTGCCATGTACTGAGCAGTGTAACATATCTATAACGCCGAGGCACATACGACAGTAAATTGGCTTGTAATTTGTGGTCATATACAATAACGCTCGAATACACAGGTTTTTTCCTTGTATCCAACAATACTAGAGGAATTTCGGTCCTATTTTTTCCGTATAGTGCCCAGAATAGTCATTCGGCGTTTATGTAACACTTCAGCCAGTTCATAAGATGTGAAGAAGTTGTCGCATGTGATATTCCTCTCCGACAGCCCATTTACCAAATCCAAAACAACACAGCGTCCAATATTGCGCTCTGGAGCGGCGTTGCGATTGCGACCAACATAAATTTGCGTGTACCAGGTAGCTGTATCGGCCAAAATCCAAATCTTTATGCCGTATTTAGGTATGTATTGTCGAAACGGACAGCGTCCACGAAATGGAACTAGCTGTTCATCTATTGTAACATTTTTGCCTGGAATGTATACAACTTGCAAATTATGGCTCCATTTTTCATATATGGTGCGTATCGGTGCCAATTTATCACGGACAGAAGCAGTATTGGCATTACGTTCTTCTTTATCGTCAAATCTGATACATCCATGAATTTTTTTGAACATTTTCAGTGACATTGTGTCTCGAAATATTGGTCGACCGGTTTTCTCATTCCAACATACACACCAGCAAGCAGTAGCAATCCGAAGTAAGCATGTAGAGTAACCATATCTATTTGTTCCCATTCTTCTTTGTATTTCCGCAAACTATCAAAATTCGTCATATTCAAAATAGTATTTTCTATCGGTCGCAGAAACAAATCAAATGCAGACAAAACATCTACAACATGAGTTTTGGTCCTACAACAACAACAAAAAGAAACAAACACTGAATATGAAGCACAAAACAAGAAGGGTAGGTTTTTTCCCTGAAACAATATTATCAGCGCGCCTATATGAATTTCTTTGGTTATTTTCAATTGGCTCCGTTGAATATTGAATTTTTTTATTTTTTGACAAATATTTTGCTGTTGCATTTCTGGCAATTTCTTCTGCCACATTTTGTTCCAGTGGCTCAACATCGTATTCATCAGAATGCTCACTCATTTCTGCAACACATTCTTCCTCCATTGTGAAATCATCGTCACTATCTGCTGGAGATTCTTCTGCTTCACTTCCAGATTCGGAATCCATATCATATTCGTCTCTTTGACGGTTTTCACGTAGATTGTTTTCAATTTTTTTTTAAACCAATTATTATTATTATTATTATTTATTTAATGCTAAGCACATATGGCTTTATAGCAATTAATATTCGACAAAATAAATATGATACAATTAATTTATGTACAATTTAATTTTATAAAAATGTAAAGTTGTCAGGATTTCAGGTATATACAGATGCAATCCGGTTAGCTTCTTAGTAGTAAATAGAAGAATTGATTAGAGCGGTGCTCCCATATGCCAGGCTAGACGGACGAGGTCGAGCTCATACATGTGCTAGGCAAGACATAAGAGGTCTTGCTCTGGATAATCAAAATATATCTATAGCGTGTATATCTATATAAATATGGATTAGAGCACAGCTCACACATGCAAAGCTAGTCGTACGACGTCAAACCGGCATATGCCAGGCGAGATGGACGTGATCTCGCTCTGGTAATCATATTTAACTACACAGCTAGATTGTATAAGTTGTGCACAACATCACAGGAAATATTCAGTATCCTTGGAAAGCATGATCCAGATTAATGGCGGTACTGTAGATAATCTAAAATATTAAATTTAATTGAGTAAACCGATTCATTTAAAGAAATTGCATCTGAAACAAAATTAAAGTCCCCACAAGCGCTTCTGAGTGGTTCGTTTTGCAAGTAATTAGTTCTACAAAAGTTCATGTAAAGTAACTCAAAAGATCTTCTAGGTCGGAGAGGAATATTAAAGTAAATTTTGCTCAGTAAGTATTGACTGTCTACGTATCCATGTAAAAGTTTGAAAATCCAAGTAACATTTAGCATAATTCTCCGATTATTTAAAGTAGGAAGATTTAAAAGTTGCAGACGATATTCATAAGGTGGTAGGTTATAGCTGAAATTAAAGTAAAGATGGCTTAAGCAGAACAAAAGAAACTTTTTCTGAATTGATTCTATGTCATCAATGTAACAACTATATCGAGGGCACCAAACAATTGAAGCATACTCTAAAATAGGTCGCACTAGAGAGGTGAATAAGGTTTTTGTTATATAGGGATCATTAAACTCTTTTGCCCATCGTTTAATAAAACCTAAAGTACTATTTGCTCGATTTATAATTTTATTAATATGAATATGAAAGCGAAGTTTAGTATCCATAGTTACTCCAAGATCATGAAAGACATCTAAGGACTCAAGTGTATGGTCACAAATTTTATAAATACATGTGACAGGAGATTTTCGAGTGAAAGTCATATGCTTGCATTTATTCATGTTAAGATTCATACGATTCACGTTGCACCAGCTATAAAGATGGTCTATGTCAGCTTGCAAGAGAACGGCATCATTAGCATTTTTGAAAGGAAGAAATAGTTTCACGTCATCAGCGTACATTAAAATACTCGAATGCTTTATGACAGATGGCAAATCATTTATAAACAGTAAAAAAAGAAGAGGCCCGAGGTGGCTTCCTTGAGGTACACCAGAAGTGACAGGAAACTCATGGGATTTTACAAGTTTAAAAAGAACACGTTGTGTTCTATTGCATAAATAAGATTCAATCCATCTTACAAGTGTTGTAAGAAATCCAGCAAGAGATAGTTTTAAGACTAAGAGCTTATGATTAACAACATCAAAAGCTTTACTAAAATCTGTGTATATAACATCAGTCTGTAAACCTTTTCCAAAATTCTCAATGGTTTTGGAAGTAAATTCAAGTAGGTTTGTAACCGTAGATTTTCCTGAAACGAATCCATGTTGGAGTGGAGACAATACAGATTTAACACTATGTGATAATTGTGAAGTAATGATTGCCTCGAAAAGCTTCGGCAAAGCGCTTAATTTTGCAATTCCACGATAGTTTTCGATTAAAGACCTGTTACCAGACTTGTGCAACGGAATAATAAAAGACGACTTCCAGGCAACTGGAAAATAGCAAGATTTTAATGAAGACGAAAAAAGCAAAGTGATTGGAGTTACTAATTCATCACAGCAATATTTTAGTATACATGACGGTATATTGTCGGGACCACTTTTATATGACGTTTCAAGAGCTTTTAAGCATGATAAAACCGTGTTAGTATCAATTATTGGGAGACAAATATCCCCAGATTGAACACTGAAAGGATAGCTTAGATTATCATAGGATGAAGTTGAATAGGTCGCTTTGAAGAAGTCAGCGAAAAGATTACAAATGATATTCTCGCTATCTGATTCAACCGTATTATATTTCATAAAAGAAGGATAGGAATCAATCTTGCGTTTTGTGTTGACAAAGTTCCAGAATGATTTAGCATCAGATTTGATGTTTAATTTTACCTTCATTAAATAAATATCGTAAGATTGCTTGCATAATTGACGATACTTGTACTTAATTGAGGTATAGGAACCAAAATCTGTAATGCTATGAGTTTTTTTAAATTTTTTATAATGCATGGATTTTAAATTTCTTAATTTTCTCAGTTCTTCAGTAAACCATACAGGACCAGATGCTAAACGGGCTTTTCTCTGTGGTACTGATGATAGAAAACAATCATTGAGAGTTCTATTAAAAGCCGAGACAGCCGAATCAAGGTTTTCTGGCGATGTTTGTGTATTAACGATATTTAGTACGGATGTCCAGTTAATATTAGATATATTGTTTTTTAACAAAACATAATTGGTTCTTTTAAAATTTAACTCAGCAGGAGGTTGAGCAATACGATTCTTTACATATTGCTTAGGAAAATTAAGAGCAATTTCTAAAGTTGGATGGTACGGATCTTCAGGGAGCACGAGTGGATCTGTCCTTGAAACTGAAATAATATTGCTGTCGTCAAAATATAAAAGATCTAACAAACGGCTATTCTTGTTAAAGTGGCTGTTTAATTGAAAAAGTCCTTGACTTGAAAGCTCATTTAAAAATGAATTAGCAGATGAGCATTCAGACGAAGGCAATAATATTGCAGGGTTTTCGGTGCAGCAGTTCCAAGCGACACTTGGAAGATTAAAGTCACCCGTTATTAGAATGTGATCATGAGGCTGAAGTTTTAAACACACTTTATTTATCGAGACCAAATGTTTCAAATAAACCTCTACGTTGGAAACAGGAGGAATATATGAACAAGTTACATAAAGATTTAACGCACCATGCTTTACAAGAACGCAACAAAATTCAATATCGGATGCCTCAGGAATTATTATTTCTTGTGAGAAATAAGAAGATTTAACGGCAATTAAAACTCCACCGCCATTAAAAGAATTACCAGCAATAGCGTTTCTATCTTTACGGCAAATATTGAAATTATTAGATAGAATTTCAGTATTTAGGGTGTTAGGCTTAAGCCAAGTTTCACTGAAAACAATTATGTCAAAAAGTAGGTTGTGGCTTAAAATATGTAAATATTTTAACTTTGTATTCAAACCTCGAACGTTTTGGTATAAGATAAGGAATGCAAGGCAACAATCTAGTTTTTTTGTTTAGTAGTGCGAACGGGTAAAGAAGCCAGTGTAGTTTTAGGTTGAGATCTAGGAATATATTCGTGGATCAACGTATTTTCAGGCCAAAAACCTTGATCTAATACCGTATTAAAGAGATCCCCAGGCAAATTTATTTTAAAAGAAGATACAGTGCGCTCATATGAAAACTTGAATTTGTAAACCGAAATATTCCTGTTAACAAGATTCAATTTAGAGTTTATATGATATAAAACGTCTTCTTCGGATGTATCAAGAGCAAAACGAGACACAAATATAGATCTAGATGGCTGGACAACCACAAGTTCTTTGCAAGAAGGTAGATTAATACTTTTTTTCAATATTTGTTTTGGTATAGCACCAGTTAAAACCGAGCTCATAACGGAAGTTGAAGGAATAGCATTAGTAGCAGTACAGGCTTCAGCATAAGTTTTTTTTTTACCAGAATTACCCGGAGAATCATCACTTACGACTATAGTTGGTACTACCTCAGAAGACTCAACCGGATGTAAATTCAGATCAGCTGATGCAGCCTCAGCTATAGGGGCAATATATTCAGTATTTTGATCTTTATTTACCGAGTCAGTACAGGAAGGAGAGTTCAAAACTGGTGAAAGTGAAATTAAATTTATATTATTATTAACAGACGGAGGCAGAGACATAGCACCAGGCTTAACAGATTTAGCAGAACTTCGAAGATTCATGGGTGGTCGTTTAAGTTTATGGGAAACAGAAGGTTCATCCATGATTTTAAACTTTTTAAACAGTTCTTCAAAATCAGCCAATCTAGCTTGAGCTACCACCAAGTCCTTAGACACCTCTAAAAAGCCTCTTCGAGATTGCCTAATAAGCTTTAAAATATCTACATCAGTAGATCTACAGTCTGTACAAGACCAACGAAGTCCTTTACTTTCATTGAGTGCATCAAAAATTCTCGCATTCAATGCTGCACACTTAACGTGAAAAAAAGCATCACACAACCAGCAATTAACCAGCTGGTCAGATTCACCTTTTACAGTGCAGTTGCGAAAATTGCAGTTCATTTTTAATAAAAGTAATAAAATTGAAATAAAATTCCAAAAGTGTAACAAAAAGTGCAAACAAAAGTACTATGGCAACTCTATTTCCGTGACAGTTTGAGAATTTAACAACTTATTTGTCAAACAGTTTGAGAAGCACCAGCGACAAGATAGCAAACTAGCGTCAAGATGCAACTGAAATTAAAAACAAAAGTTTCAATCTTGCTTCAACAAGCTAAACATAAAGTTGTTGTTGCTAGATAATAAACAAACTGAAATAAAAAGAAATATATATATATGTATATATAGCACGACTGCAAATATTTTTAAAAGGATTTTCCAGCTTTTTTAGAGATGAAAATCAGAAACAATAAAGATGAATATCCTCAGCAATCCTTAGCAGACCAACTCGAATTATTTCCAGCTTAACAATTTCACGAAAATTAACAAATTTTAATTTATTTCTTGAGCACGAACAAAAAATACAACTTAAGAAAACAGTACTGCCAGATTATTGAATGTATGTATGTATGTATGTATAACTCAATGAAAGTATGCGACAGATAAAAATCACTTCAAAATTCACTAAAATCACTTATCACTTAAAACAAATTCAATACAATCTTCACTCGTGTGTGTTCAAGAACATACTGAAAACAAAAAAATGAAATAAATCGAGCCTTACCCAAAAAACAACTGCAATAACCATCGGCAGATGTATTGTATCAAGTTGATACGAAGGATCAATTCGTAACTATTTCGTCTCAGGTAAAAACCAGAAATGCCCGAACATTAAAAACTCATTAGCCCGATTCTATAGGCAAAATCATGCAATTTTCCCAAAAACCGGTTCTTTCCATCGGGCAGTTTTTTTTATTCAACTTGAAAGACAAAAATTGTATCAAATATATACGAGGTACCGATGAGGGTTAAATATATCTACGTTGGAAATATTAAAACAGCCCTGGAAGAAACCTTTAAGTCCCACAGTAAAAACAGTAAAAACACAAGAAGCGTTTGACCAAAAATGCTTATATAACTTGGCTACTTTAAAGGGCTAATGTATTTAAAATTAAAAGATATTTTTAAGGTTGTCTCGAATTACGTCATGGAATAAATTATTTCATACCTCAATTTACGTCGTTAGTTATCTCGATTTACGTCCCAAAATTTTAAATTAACTTAATAACACTAAAAAGTATGGAGGCAAATAATGCTTTAATTTATGCCTTATTAAATCTTTTCGATTTCCGTCGTAATATTCTGGAAGAAATTAAGACTTCAATCGAGATATTACAGTATCTTTCTTGAATTTTAACGAAACACTACAAAGACAATATTTATTTTATATTTATTTATTACATATTCGTAATAATATAATAAAAAAAAACATTGAAGAGTACTTTAATTAATTTAATGGTTTTTTATGTCAATCTTCTTTTTTCTATTGTGTAGTGTAGTTATCGATAACACAGACACGATAACACGATAACAACAGGGGTCAGGCCCGTTGACAAAGGGGGAGTTTTAGGTGTTCAAATCCCCCTCTTAGGGTCCAGAAAGTATAAAGAAATAACACATATGAGACTATTAAATTCAAAATGTTTTTTTTTAGATCAACTGTGATAATGATGTTAATTTTCTTGAAAACTTCACTTAATTATTGGAAAATTTTTTTTGGCCAAGTGAAAGATAAATTTTGCTTATAAAAGTCATAATCATTATATTGGAATTCATCTCCAAGGAGTTGGTATATTAACAATCAGTTTCAATGCTCAAAAAGTCCCTGATATCCAGTAAAATATATATATGGAATTATGCCTACAACGAAAATAATTTTGTAAATTGAAGAAAATTAGCTTGACATTTTTTATGCCATATCTACCCAGCAAACCATAGTTGACGACTATGTTGAAATACCGACTAATTCGTAACTATTTCGAGCTGTCTTAAAGAAATCATTACAATTTCGTTACGCAAATATCGGAACAGTTTCACCTTTTATACGAATTTATATAAAATTTCGATGTGCGGCTGTTTGTACGACATATTAAAATGCTAACAGAGTAAAATTTCCTTTCTTTCGAACTGCCTGAACGAAATCGATAAACGGCTTAGGAGTTTTTCGACGTGTTTCAAAATATTTGTACTACAGCGCCCTCTGGTGTTCAAGATGGAACCGAGTAGATAAGTCATAAAAACTCACCATATCCAAAAACCTCTACACACAAATTTTCATGCAAATCGGATGAACGGCTTAGGAGTTTTTCAACTTTTTTTAATTATTAGTACTACAGCGCCCTCTGGTGTTCAAGATAGAACAGAGTAGATAAGTCATGAAAACTCACCTATATGATAAAACCCCTATTTTCGAATTTTCATGCAAATAGGATGAACGGCTTAGGAGTTTTTCGAAGTTTTTTAAAATATTTGTACTACAGCGCCCTCTGGTGTTCAAGATAGAACCGAGTAGATAAGTCATAAAAACTTACCGTATACGAAAACATCTACATACAAATTTTCATGCAAATAAGATGAACGGTTTTGAACTTTTTCGACGTTTCTTAAAATTTTTGTACTACAGCGCCCTCTGGTGTTCAAGATAGAACATAATAGATAAGTCATTTAAGCTCACAGTATCCGAAAACCTCTATATACCAACTTTCATGCAAATCGGATAAACGGCTTAGGAGTTTTTCGACGTTTTTTAAAATATGTGTAATATAGCGCCCTCTAATGTTCAAGATAGTACAAAAAGGATAAGCCCAAAACACTAACCGTATCAGAAAACCCTTATATACCAATTTTTATGCAAATCGGATAAGCCCTTAGCCGCTTATCCGATTTGCATAAAAACCTTTTTTGTAGGTTTTTCAAAATATTTGTACTACAGTGCCCTCTGGCGTTCAAGATAGAACAGAGTAGATAAGTCATAAAAATTCACCGTATCCGAAAAACTCTACTTTCAAATTGTCATGCAATTCGGATGAACAGTTTCGGAGATAAGCTAAAAAAAGAATGCCTGGAACACGATCGCAGCGCCCCCTACAGGGTCGAACCTTTTTTACTGGATAAAAAGTAGCCTATGTTATGACCGGGGATATAAGGAACCTAGATGCCAAGTTTCATTTAAGTCCATCCAGTGGTTTTCGCGTGATGCTCTAACAGACAGACAGACAGACATACAGACAAAAATTTTTAAAATTCGATTTTTGGACTCAGCGTCAAATGAGTTCAAAATGTCCATCGCAAAAAGAATTTCAAATAAATATTTCGTGTACAGATTTTTTTTTTTTTACAATTTTATAAATATATATAGATAGATATAGATAGATAGATAATATTTTCAGCATATTATCCACGAGGAATACAATATGGAAAAAACCATCAAAATCGGTTCATTACTAATAATTCTAGCGTTTTCACTAGGCATCCCTTCAACTTGCACACGCTTAGTTCGATACACGGTATGCGCAATGCGCTGTTCTTCTTGCACACAACATTTGGCCACACAAACGACCTTCATGTTGGCATGTTCGTCTATCAGTCCAACATACGGTCTCGTCTACACCTACACAAATGGTGTTTCTCGACTTATTCCAAGTTCAATGTTAAGGTCAGCGCGTCGCTGTAGCTAACAGAAGAGCGCATTTTTAGTTCACTGCACAAACGCAGCATAGTGTTGCCAATTATAGCGATATCTCGCCAAATTGGCGGTTTTGACAAATACTTTGACGTGAGGAAATTTTCTTCGGACGGTCGGAAAAAAATTGGTGGACAAAATATTTTCTTAGCTATATGTAGGTGAGATTTGCTTAAAAAGAGAAGAAACAATTTTTTTAAGTCATGTAACACTTTTAACAGAGCAAAATCTTGCACGTATCTAGAAGCATATTCATAAAAAAAAAACAAGTTTTCTTTGAAAATTTTCCATTTAACATTATTGTTTCCAGGAGAAAAACTTACTCACAGCAATTTATTTCGAGAGCTCATTGCAAGGGAAATAAAATTACCTTTCTAACGATGTATCCACAAGCCCCACCGATTTAACCGTTCCCGAGGTGTGCTCGTGTGAAGATGAAATCAATCAATTAAAGCTATCTAATTTCAACTTTGAGTACAAAAGTATTTTAAAAATTTCATGTAATAAATTAAATTTGGTTTTGTTATCAATTTTGTAATTAAATCAATTCTATTTCAAATAACACAAAAAGCATAAATAATACATTTCTAAAAATAAAAAGTTGGATGTACTAAAAAAATTATACTTATTAGAAGCTTAGGGAGATAGGATAAAACTCCTACTTATTAACACTCTTAGGATCCACTTATCGACACTAACGTTTTTATGAAGATTTCTAGTGTCGATACAGTTCTGTGTCGATAACCATTTTTAACAGTGCGAAATTGTTTTTGCATGTAGGTACTTTTTGTGGTACGATTATAAAGAAATGGTTTTGAATTTGAAATAATTTTAAAAAGGTTTATTTGAAAAAGTGTTGCAAAAAATAGAAAAAAAATGTCGAAATATAGTTAGAATACGCAGAATTTCTGTTTGTATACGGTTCGGGCAAAGGCAGAAGTCAACAAGCTCAAAGCGAATATCGCTACAGATTTACAAATCATCACGTTCCAAATATGAGAACATTTTCCTCAGTTTTTAGACGAATTCGGGAACAGAGAGTGTTTAGACAAATTTTAGATCTGAACAGCATATACGACTCAGACTGCAAATTAACCATTATCCGCAATAACCCAACACTCAGCATTCAGCGAGATTCATTAATGCATCTCTATCACTACACACCGGTGCAAGAAATCTTACAAAGTGATTTTTTTCCCCCTAAGACTCTAATTCTGTCAAAGGCTGCAAATAATGATGTCGAGGCCAGAAATTCCCATTCAAAGACTTTATGGACTGATGAGTCTCAGTTTACAAAAAACGGATATTTTAATTATGACAACGAGCATCATTGGGCTCATCAGAACCCTGACGTAACACGACGCTATTCCTCCATTTCCTTAACTGCACTCTGACAGAGCTATTGGAAAATTTACCCTAACAAAATAGGCGCTCTATAATTGTCCAACATTATGGAGTTCCGCTGCATTAATTAATTTTATTTATAATTAACTCATTTAATTTATTACGCGAAATTCTGACAAATTTGCACTCAAAGTTAAAATATAGCAGTTTCAACCGACTGATTTAATCTTCTCACGAGCATAGCTAGGGAACGATTAAATCGGTGGTGTTTGTGGATATACCGTCATAAAGGCGATTACATTCATTTGCAATAAGCTCTCAAAATAATTTTTCTTGAGTACACCGAGAAAAAGCTTATGTTAAATTGAAAAAAAAACCTTGTATAATTTATAAGATGGCTTTGGCAGTTTTCAGCCACTCAAGTACTTTATTTTGGAACTGCCGCCTCTCGTTCTATGATTTGCTTGACTGAAATCGGCAACAACACAAATTTTTCTTTTGTCAACATCGTTTTTTTCTTAGAAATTAATGACTTCTCGGCGTTTCTTGCTGATTGACGTTTATTATAACAAGAACATTAATTTAAATTAAATATCAAATACAAAAATTTTACCTTCGCGGATGCCGTTGAGATTCGAACCCACATCAACCCGATACCACTGTGTATGAAGTCACTACACTACGCATTGAGCCAAACTCCTTCGTTCCCCGGAGTGAATTATTCAATATTAAGTACAACTGAAGCTGTGCTGCAGCTATCAATAGAATACTGCGACATACTGCATCTGTTAATACAGTATCTATTAACATCTGTGAATCATTTTTTTTTTTTCAAATCAATTTTTTTTTTTGGCAGCGTATCGAAGTATGTGCTTTCAAAGCAATGTACATATTAAACAATAAATTGCTTACGTGAATCAACGTAGCTGCAGTTATGTCAGTAAACAGCTGCAAGGCTGCTTGGATCAGTTGGTATAGCGGTGGGCTGGCATCAAAAGTGGCAGGGTTCGATTCCGCACTGCGGGCAAAGAATTTTTTGATTTCTTTTTTTCTTTCCATTTTTTGATGAAATGTAATAAAATTTACTGGTGTGAATATTAACTTGTGTTTTTTAATTTATGTACTTTATGTTATTTTTAAATTTAAAAGTGGCATAATTACAAAAAAAAAACCATTAAATTATCAAATCTATCCTTCTCTTGTGTGCCTAATAACGCAGCTGGATGCTAAAGCCATCCATGCTAGTTATTTCTTAATTTTGTATTTTTTGGATTTTGGGCTTAGGTGAATCAAATATATTTTTTGGCAAGATATCGAAGTATGTGCTTTCAAAGCATTGTATTAAACAATAAATTGCTTAGGTGAATAATCATAAGTTTATAATTCCCATACAATTCTCTTTACCCAAGCCGACTTGGGTGATTTACCTATTTTTTTTTTTTCGGTGTAAATTTTTCTTCTGAAAAGAATATTGTTAATCAAAATCGTGAAATACTAACTAACACTGTAGCTCCTAAGAGTATGAAAATAGACCTCCGTTAATAGTTGCAATAAGATGCGGGACACCCTGTAAATGCAACTATATGTTACTATATTAAGGGGAGGGTAAGGTTTGTTTCGTCTAAAAAAGACCTTTTTTATGAATTTTTTTAGAAAAAATTATTACTGTACGTTTATTTCATATATTATTATATAAAAGTACAACATACGAAAAATATTCAAAACAAATTTTTGTTCAAAAATTGACAGAAATAACGAATTTATTGTAAGTCTCCGCAGGCGCCTCGAAAAAAGTTTTTGTGCACTGACCAGCCAACAGCATTACTGGATCATCTGAAACCAAAAAATCAATATGCATTCTTTAGTTTCTTACTTTATCTCTCCAGCCTCGTCGAGTTTTTTTCATTTTTAAATTTTTAAATTTTTGGCACCATTTTGAAGCCAAAATCACGATTTTTGTCGAAAAAATCGACCTATTTGTTATTGTGAAATTGTTAGTAATTAAAAAATTTGAAAAAGCTCTACGTAACTAGAGAGCTATTTACACATAGAATATGTTTACAAAACTTCAAAACGATCGGTTCAGTAGTTTTTTCTGTAGGCTGGTCACCGACTTTAAAAATTACATGTTTGGGAAAATCGATTTAAAGTTTTGTAGGCTGAAAAAATGAAAATATCTTGAAAAAAAACTGGATTTTCTTATAAAAAACGTACATGTCATCATCGATGCCGGTCCATACATCCATACAGTACATCGCTATCATACACGTTATCTAAGGCATCTTTTTGCTCCATTCTACGTAAAACTCTGCCTTCTTTGGTCTCGCGAGCAGCTTGCTCGTCCGCTCTGCTGATCCGCAAAGAGTCTGTCGCTCGAGCCCATTCATGGAGGCCAGAAAAGCAGTAGAGCCTTCGTTAAAAAGTGATGCTGCTACATATGCTGCAATTTCAATGACAGTTGCGGTACCACTCACTGATTTAAGACTAATTTTCCATATGAGTTGGTTGTAGCTTTCATTGTTGTTCTGCGTGAAACCACCAGGGATGATATTTGGGGGCTTTCAGGGCTTTTTGAGCCCTTTTTCATTTCATAAGCCCCGAAGCCCTTTTGATTCATTTTAGGCCCTTTTGAAAAATTCTTCTGAAAAAATATCATCTAAGTAGTAAACCACATCGATGTACAAAATTTTAATTTAATAAAATGATTTTGAATCCATCTCAATAAAATAAGTTCTGGTGAATTTTTTGAAATTATAGCTACAGAAAAACAAAAAACTTGAACAATTCTCCTCAATTTTGTTTTTTTTAAGCTATATTTAAGCTTTATTTAAGCTATATAAGCCTACGCAGGTACGTTTTTGATAGATTACAGAAAAAAAAAATCTATTAAAACTGAAGAAAATGTTTGAAAAACTGATGTTCTTATATTTTATATAAAGCCACAATGTTAGTATAATGCAGAAGAACCACTATTTTGACATCTACAGGAAAATTCCTTACAAATATTTGGTCTCTACTATAATGGAGGAAGTATGAAGATTTTTGCATACCCTCCAAAAGAATGTCTACATTTTCGAATCGATTTTACTTATAATAGTCCCAAAGTAAAAGTATAATATTTGAAAATTGAGGTTGATAGCTTCAAGCACGATACATTCCTTACAGCATTTTATCATGCATATAGATGAAAAGGCGAACCCGTTAAAAAGCTCCATCGTAGTCTTAAGTAGCCTTAACCGATTAAGTATTTAAAGTCGTTAATTTTCAATGAACTTTCACCCATTTTTTTTTTATTTTATCTGTACCAAAAATAATTTCCAACATATGATATCTTATATGAACATTTCCACAGAAAAGTCCACTGTGACCCAAAAATTAAAAGTTATTAAAAACTTTTTATTTTATGATATTATCTTAGAGAAACCTTTAAATTTCATTCTTTTAAGCGATTTATACATAAATTTATTTACCATGATGATCAAATCGTCTGTTTCACAAATGTAGTTTATCTTTTTAGTAAATGTTTCGAAAAGTTTTTGTTTTAGTAAAAATGGAAGATATTGGCTAAACATAATGACAAATGGTTGAGATAAGGAGCGAAAAAATATATTTAATTTGTTTTTTAATTGCTTAATTATAATTACTTAATTACTCAATTGAATCCTAATTTAAAAAATGTCACGTTCAAATATAACGTTTCACCTCAGATTATGATTAAAAAATAAAAAAGTACTGAAGATATTTGAATCAAACAAAACACAGTATGATGTAACATTATTTCATAAGATTCTAAAACAAGTTGCCTCAAAAAACTGTGACAGATTTCGCTGAATTCTGATTTTCTATATATAGATACGAAAACTACTTCCATTTTTGTTTATTTTTTTGAACCAAGACTATGCCTACTATGCCTACTATAAGCTTTGGCACTAATTAAAGTGCTACCTAAGAGCTTCAATGTAAACTAAAAAGAAAATGCAAATATGTTTTACTTTGCCTTTTTTTCACTTTAAATGTGTGCGACGATCACGTTTGACATTATGGAAATGCCCATATAAAACTTCACGCATTTTCAGAGTATAGCGTCGGAATTTATCTAAATAAATTCTTAAGAAGTAATAAACAATTATTTTCATAAAAAGTCATTCTTTTCCACCTTTAATTAGTTTTGATTTAACTAATTTTGTTACTTAAGGCTCTATATTCCAAAATTGTATAACATTCACGAAATTATTTTTTATTAAATTCCGCCATTCCTTAATAAGTATGTTTTCTTGGTGGAACTGATTTTATTTTGGTATCATGCCCAGTTCGTCCCGCATGTTTGATTCGTCTATTTACAAGTCTTAACGCAGAGTCTTTGTTAAATTTATCAATCATGTCTTTCTGAAATTCTTATTTATATAACCAAGGACTCGAAAGAATACTCCTAAGACTCTTTATCTATTCTTCGATAAAGATCCGATCAATCCGATCAATCCGATTTGCGGTTTTCTGTGGAAATGCTTTGCTATTTTTATTTGTATTATTAACTTATTTAATAAATGGCTTTGTTACAAATTCTCTTTGAGAATTTTTGATTTTTTTTTTGACATATTTTTGACTTTTCCAATGATAAATTAACTATATATGTAGATTGTTTTTTGACATATTTTTGACGTTTGCAATCAATGCACAAGCCCTTTTTCTAAAATGCAATGGGACCTTTATATATGAAATCAAATCTATTTAAAAGAAAGAACTAAGTTATATTACTCTGACCCACAATTTCTGATTCTGAAAGCTGATCGTTTAAACTAAAATGTGCTATTTTTGTGACAAATAATTAGGTCAAAATAGTGAAATAAAAAAAAAAAAATCTGTAAACTTTGAAAACAGTCAATTCGAAATCTATTTGGATATATGTGGTCATGGCAGAATATTCAAATAGAAAGTCTTTAATATTGAATTACCACTAAGGGCCCATTTCTTGTCAAAAATGCCCTATTTTTGTAAAAATGTTGGCCCTTTTACAACTAAGTCAATATCATCCCTGGAAACCACCCAGACAACGTTCCAACAGCGTGTCTTTGCTTAAATTTTCATATATTGCCTTTATTTCGTGTAAAACATCAGCTGGAAGTGGAGAACAACTGTGCTTGAATGAAGCATACGGTAGCTAAAAGGTAGCAAAACTAAGTTAGAGGTACGTCAACGTCAACGTACTGTAACTTCATTAGTTTTGCTTCGAATGACCTAAAAATTTAATACAATATTCTTCAGATGTTGTACTATCAGAAACAAAAATAAAAAATATGAAAAAAGTTGTCAAACCTTACCCCCCCCCCTTCCCCCTGCCCCTCCCTTAAATACTAGGAGCTTTTTAACTTTAACCTCTGGTCATACTTATAACTCATTTTCACTGTCGCACTTGAAAATCCAACTTTTTCGAGATAAACATGAAAAAAACTATCTTTATGGGGATCACAATTTTTAAATCTAAAATCGAACTTATAAGTTATATGGTATATCAATATTTTCTCAGATCCTATTAATTATACTTCATGTATAAAATAACCTTCCCAAATATTTTGATTTTGGAGTTGTGCACGAAATGGTCGATATTATACATAAAACTACAAGTTGTTTTTTTTTTGGAAATAAATTTTGATGGTTTTTGGCGGCTTAGTTTTCAACAAATGACTGAGAAAATAAAAAACTGGCAATACTAAGGCACTACAGTCAGAGAGCGAGATTAACAGATTGCCGTGAGTGCGAAACTGAGCGCAAGTGCAGAGAGCTAAATTAAATTGTCAGTCAACACGAGGTATATTTTAATAATTGTTTGTACATTACTCTTCTCTTGTTTAGCACAACAAACGACGGCAACAGCTGTTTTGGTGTTAAAGAACTTCATTGATCGTTTTTTTTTTCTGCTTTTGTTTTCTTGCTCTCAGATGCTGTGATTCATAAATATTTGAGTAGAAATTATATTTGAAAAGGAAAACATCAAAGTTAATGCGTTCTCTTGAATTAGTGAAAATTATAATATATCAGCTACTTAAAAAATATATATCCAATAAATGCTTTATCTCTGTGCAAATTTGTTGATCTATAAATCATCATAAACAGCGCAAAATGATGAACCTGGAATGTTTTTAAAATAATGACAATTTTTAATGTTCTTTGTCGTGAATAACCAAAAGGTTAAAAAGCTTTTGATATCTCTTTGTGCAAAGAATTTTGAACTTGTACGTGACTATATTAAAAAAAAAAAAAAAACTTAAAATTTTGATAAAGAGATACAACAACCCACATAATGATGTAAATATTTATGAAAATTCAAATTCATGTCACACCAAGAAATAAAACTGCGCCAAATTCCCTGAATAAAGACACAGAAATTAGCACCTTCTCGGTAATGTCAGAAAATTATAAAACTAATCATCAACAACTCGAATACTTACAAGCAGCCCGAAATTTTCGCACAACGTGTGACTAACGACGTATTTAATGTTACGCATACGCAACAGTGACCGTGTTATTTTCTTTTGTTATCTACGCGTGTTCTGCTGCTTATTTTATGCATACGAAATAACTCTTAAAAATTAACACAATTAATTCTAGAAATTTGCGTTGCTTCGTTGTAAAAACCACAGCACATGTCGCCGCCTATGAATCATTTTAAGTTTTTATAAATATAAAAATAAATATAGGCGAGATGCTTGCGTTTGCCCAATAAATTTTGTTCAATAATAATCAATAATGTCTAACATTTAATTTCACATATAATCAATATGTAAATTTTTCAAAATATTTAACATTAGTTTGCTAATTGAATGGGACAAAAAAAAAAAAAAAAAAAAATCGAAGAACGACCATTGGCCAGGTCTAACCAAGTTTTATTTGCTTTTGACAGTCAGCTGGCACATAATTTTAGTCCAGTTAATGTCGCCTTATGTGGATGTATTATTAGATGCTCGATCGCTCAAGAACGCTGAACCAATAATCAGATATAATGAGGATGAAATGCAATTTATAGTTATGGTGACTTTGTTTTTTAAATCAAATTACAGAACAGAATACAGTATAAAAATAAATAATGCGACTTTTTAAATATTATTATTTAAAAGCAAAGATATTAAACTAGCCATATAAATTATTATTTTCCTACTAATAATTTTGAATTTTGTTGAATGGAATTGTCAATTTATAAATAAAGTATTTATATCTGCTTTAAAAATCTATTCAGCTCTAATTTAGAAATCACCAAAATGTTGTTAGAAATAAACTATACTGCAAACTGAAGTTATTGCTCTAAGTGATTTGATAAAATTTTCTAACGTATTTTGACCAATTGATTGCCAAAAATTTGAAAAACGAGGAAGCATTTTTTAGTTATAGATAAAATGCTCACGATTTTCTGCATAAAGATGATCTGACTTGACCGATTTTAATGTGACTGCCACAAACATTATGAAGTAGTTTGGGAAACAGTTATTTTGTCTCTTAAAGTAGAATGAGTGTTAAATATGATAATTGGTGGCACAATTCACTAATAGTTTCATAGATTTTGTTGATTTATCAAAAGTACTAATATTGTCCAACATGTTTTGTCCAACACTGTATATTTAATCATAGATGGAAAAAAAAAAAAACGAAACGGTAATTTCAGCCCTTGAAAGGAATTTGACTGGGTCCGATCGAGAACTGGACCTATAAGCTTTATGCCGACCTTGAACGGCTTATGTTCTCAAGAAGCTTTTTTACTCTCTGAGCTTTTTGATGGCAGTTTTTGCTCTCTGAGGCTTGCCATTGTCTGCAGAGAGGTGACAGCCGAACAGAAAAATTAATCCATTTGTAAAAACATTCTGTGTCAGATGGGATTTGAACCTAGGTTCTATCGCATACAAGTCACGCTTCTCAACCAGTGTGCCAAGGCTGCCAAGTAAAATTAAGCCTCATATTATTCTGAGATGAATTTAAGAAAATTTACTGTAAATATAATTAATATGATTTATATGCAGCTCTTCTCTGCTCATCTGTTAGAAACCGTTGGAAACATAAGAAGATTTTGTACCACAAAACTTCTCAGACCGTTTTGCGATTGCTTGACTCGGTTTTTTTTTTTTTTGAGAGCACATCAAAGATGGACATCTTACTTACTTACTTAGGTGGCCGTAACAACCCGTGTCCGGATTTCGACCGACCTCATCAGCTCTCGCCAGGCGCCTCTGCTTTGCGTGCGCCTTCTCCAATCGGATACACCAAGTGCGGTTAGGGCTTCCTCAGCCTGGTCCATCCATCGGAGGCATGGTCTCCCTCGTCGTCGTTGACCAGCGACCCTCGCCTCGAGCACCTTTTTCGCTGGAGCTTCGTCGTTCATACGATGGACATGACCCAGCCAGCGTAGTCGCTGCACAGTTATACGCCGAACTACGTCAATGTCATCGTAGAGCTCATACAGCTCGTGGTTCATTCGGATGCGATAGTCATCGCCGACTCGAACAGTACCGAAGATTTTGCGAAGAACTTTTCTCTCGAACACCCCCAGAGCGGCTGCGTCAGTTTGCGAAACTACCCATGCCTCAGCGCCATAAAGCAGCACAGGTAGAACGAGCGTCTTGTAGAGTGTTAGTTTTGTCGATCGAGAGAGCGCTCTGGAACTTAGTTGCTTACTGAGCCCGTAGTAGCACCTATTAGCAATTATTGTTCTTCGCTTTTTCTCCAGGCCGATTTCGTTGTTGGTATTAATGGCGGTGCCAAGGTATACGAACTCCTTGACTACTTCAAAGTTATAGCTGCCGGATGAAACGGGGGAGTCTAAACGCCGCGCTCCCTTGTTTGTAGACAGCATATACTTTGTTTTACCCTCATTTATCGTCAAACCCACTTTGGCTGATTAGTTTTCGATAGCGGCGAAAGCAGCGGTAACATCTCTCTTTGTTCTGCCAACAATATTAATATCATCAGCGTACGCAAGGAGCTGGACACCTTTATAGAAAATGGTGCCATTGCGATGCACACCGGCCTTTCGTACGATCCCCTCCATGATGATGTTGAAGAGATCGCAAGACAGTGGATCGCCTTGCCTGAAACCTCTTTCGGTATTGAAGGCTTCGGAGAGGTCATTTCCTACCTTCACGGAGCTGCGTGTGTTTAATCAACTTTGCAGGTATACCGAACTCAGACATTGTTGCGTATAGGCAATCCCTTCTCGAGCTATCGAACGCAGCTTTAAAATCGACAAGGAGATGGTGTGTGTCAATTTGATTTTCGTTGGTTTTCTCCAGGATTTGTCGTAGCGTGAAAATCTGGTCTATGGTGGACTTACCAGGTCGAAAGCCACACTGATAAGGTCCAATCAGTGTTTTTGTAATCGGCTTTAATCTTTCACACAGTACGCTTGAGAGAACCTTATATGCGATGGAAATAAGACTGATACCTCTATAACTAGCGCAGATTGTAGGGTCTCCTTTCTTAACTATAGGGCACTGTACACTGAGGTTCCAATCGTCGGGCATGCTTTCTGCTAGCCATATTTTGCTGATGAGCTGATGCATGCGCCTTATCAATTCATCGCCGCCGGTTTTAAACAATTCAGCTCACAGGCCGTCAGCACCCGCTGCTTTATTGTTTTTGAGTCGTTGGATAGCAACTCGAACCTCTTCATGGCTAGGTGGTGATACTTCCACTCCGTGATCGTCGATTGGTGGCACTGAACTGCGCTCTTTATGGGCGGCATTGGTGGAATCGTCGCCAGTAAGTAAATTGGAGAATTGCTGTCTCCACAATCTAAGCACACACTGTGTATCCGTATTCCGAAAGATGGACATCAGCAAAGGGAAAATACACCATAGTTTACAGTTTTTCTTTGATAAAATCATATAAAATCATAAAAATCGTCGAGTTTGACCTTCACGTAATTGATATTCGTCGTCATTGTATGATTGATAAAAATGTATGTTTGCAGCATAAAAGCCATTTTCTATTCAACACACCATTTATTCATGTTGAAATATTCTTTATTCATATTGACAAATTATTTTATCAAATGTACAATAGTCGTACCAACGTGACATTCTTGATTAAGGGGATGGTACTGTTTTTGGGACATTTTTTTATATTTTTTTTTCTGAATGTACAACATTTCAAGAGTATTTTGTAAAAATTTCAAGTACATCGTGCTAAAGATAAAATTTTGTCAATATGATTGAAACTTCTCTCCTTAAATCAAATTGATAAGATTCATCAACTCAACGTAGGGATTTGTCAATAGGAAAAATATTTCTTGAGTGTATGTAATTAAGCATAAATTTGAAAACAAAAAATAAAAAATAGTTCATGTTCGCAAAAGCATTTACTGTTTTTGAAGTCAACTTTGACACCTTTTGCGGTCACAATTAGGAGTTGAATCAAATATGTGATTTATCGTTATTTTTCTTAATAAAGGAGATAAAATAAAAGAAGAATAAATAATACTAAAAAATAAACACTAATTTATTTTTCATTTAAAAATAAACATACATCAGTAATTTCCACTACTTTCTCAATAGGCAATAAAAAAGTTTCTCCACTATAATTAACATTTAATGCATACCAGACACTTATCCTTGATTTTTAACACCTTTTCTATAAGGCATATTTTGTGCTTGTGTCATTTTTTTCACACGTGTCGACAATAGTTGACAATTTAAAATATTCATGCACAGCATGTCTAAGCACATGTCTAGTAGTTACATAGCATAGAATATAAAATGGCAAAATTTGGCAAGGTCAGCTATTAGCAAGAGCTAGTCAACGCACATGCCTTAACAATACCACACCCACTTTAAGTTTACCGCATTTAAATAAAAACTCATGTTGATGCAGCGCACAGTGTAATGAGCCCATATAGTGAGAGGCCAAAAATAGAAGCAGTTGTCCTAGAATCACAAAATTTTTGTGAGAATGAGTTTTACGATAAAGAAATTATTTTACCAAAATTTCGTTCAAATTTAATGAATGGCACGCCCACCTCCTATATAACCGAAATCGGTAATCTGGAATAGTTTCCCAAAAAATTAAGCTAGATCAATAAAATTAAATAAATAAATTAAATAAATTGGTACACTTAGTTCTTTTATTGCTATAAATAGGTAGTGTAAAAATGAAGCAAATCGGCCGACTAACACGCCCACCTCCCATATAACCGAAACCAGTAATATGGTATATTTACCCAGAAAATTATCCCAGAGCATTAAAATTTGCTACACATAGTTCTTTTGTAATTATAAATAGCTTGTGTAAAAATAAATCAAATTATCAAATAACCGAAATCGGTAATGTTGTATATTTACCATAAAATTTAGAACACATAGTTTCTTTTTTGAATGATGTTGAATTCTTTGTTTGTATTTTAGATATAGACCTATTTAAACAATAAGGCTGTTTTAAGAAATTAATTTTACTATATTTTTTAAACGCATACCTACACGGTTAAAAATCTTGGAGTAATTTTTAAACCAATTGTTGCAATAATGTATTTTTTAAACCATTTTTTATTAGAATTAATACTTTTCAAAATATTAGAAATTTTTTTACTCAAAGCTGTACTAAAATTTAATAAAGTTGAAATAAAATTTCAACTTTAGTACCTACGGTATAAAATTTAATACAAAATAACTAAAAAGTAATAAAATCGGTATCAAAAACTAGTACAATTGGAATAGATTTTGAATTAAGAAAGCCATGATATTAGATTTAATAAAACATGTATTACTTTTAAAGCCATGCTGTATTATATTTCAATAATTTCCGTCTTAGTTTTGAGATTGTTAAGATTCAAAATTCCTATAATTCAGAGTTACTTTTTCGATTAGCAAAGCTTTATAATACAATTTATGTGAACCATTCTTTCATTTTATTATGACGCACAAGCAACGTTTACTACTTTCATTTCAATGATGACGTGAGTTCGAAAACTACAATAGGACTTACACCCCTATGCTGCGTTTTCTTGACAAGCAATTTATCAATAAAAATTATAAAGAATTTTATCAAGCCAAAGCTTTACGTAGGGTGCCTTTTATATTTCGGGACTTGGCAACCCTGGTGTTGCAATCTGTCAACTGAAAGCTCTATTGCAAAGTTTGACATTTGTTGGCTTATACGTACTCAGAACGTTTTGACATACGAGCGCTATTTGTGTTGTTTATAGTAACTTAAAAGATTCATCTCGGTCTAAAAATGGAATTAAATCGTGAACATTTTCGTGCGATTATTTTTTACAACTTTCGACGTGAATTAACACAGCAACAGTGCATGGATGAACTTAATTCAATTTTTGGCGATGAAGCTCCATCAAGGACCAGTGTTTATCGATGGTATGGTGAATTCAATCGTGGTCGTAGTTCACTCCAAGACGAATTTCGTGAAGGTCGTCCGAAATCAGCTGTTGTTCCGAAAACCATTGATGCTGTGCGCGAACTGATATTGCAAGATCGTCATGTTACCTATCGTGAGATTGAGGCAACCTTAGGCATAAGTGGGACCAGCATACATTCAATATTGCATAAACATTTGACTGTCAAAAAAATTTGTTCGCGTTGGATCCCACACAATTTGTCAATCGCTCAAAAAAAGGCTCGTGTCGATTGGTCGAAGGAAATGCTCAAAAAATACGATCGCGGTGCTTCGAAACACGTCTATGACATCGTGACAGGTGATGAATCGTGGATTTACGCGTATGAGCCCGAAAGTAAACAGCAGTCGACTGTATGGGTGTTTCAAGATGAGCCAAATCCAACAAAAGTTGTTCGCGCACGAAGCACTTCCAAGCAAATGGTCGCCTGTTTTTTCGGAAAATATGGACATGTCGCAACCGTACCACTAGAACAACGCAGAACAGTCAACTCTGAGTGGTACACAACCATTTGTTTGCCAGTTGTCTTCCAAGAAATCAGGAAAACACCACGACAATGCGAGCTCTCACACATCGGCTCAAACAACTGCATTTTTGAGCACCCAAAACATCGATTTGATGGGTCATCCGCCGTATAGTCCTGACTTGGCACCGAATGACTTCTTTTTATTCCCAACCGTGAAGAATAAACTGCGTGGACAACGATTTTCGACGCCCGAAGAAGCGGTTGCGGCATTCAGAATGCATGTTTTGGAGATACCTCAATCAGAGTGGCAAAAGTGCTTCGACAATTGGTTCAAACGCATGCAAAAGTGTATAGATCTTAATGGAGAATATTTTGAAAAACAATAAAGTGATTTTCGATGATTAATATTTGTTTTTGTTCTCTAATCCCGAAATATAAAAGGCACCCCGTATTAGTATTCTGCAACAAACTTGATAAATGAAAAGCTTTCAAAATTCACCTCATGAGGTGAACTCTATTGACAGCTGATTTTATAAAATATGTCATCAAATTTTACGAATATGGATACACCTATTAAGTAAGTATTTTTGTTTATTTCATTAAGAATTTGTGTAAAATTAATAACTCGAACTTATAGGAAACCGAAATATGATCGTGCCACATCGGAGCAGCTGCAATTTTATATTAATTTTTGCCGCGAGCGACCGCAATTGCATGCTGGAAAAAATTGCCCGAAGTCGCCGCGGCAAATGCAGGAGGTCTGGAACAAGCTGGCGGATGGATTAAATGCCTTACGAGGCTCAACTCGGACAGCAGCGAAGTGGAAAGAAGTAAGTGCTATTTATTTTTGACGAGTTGTTGTTATGCCTCCATAAGAGGCAAAAAAAGGCAGTTACTTGTGTTGTGCGATTAACTTATGTGTTTTTTTTTCGCAGACTTTGAGAGTTTGGAAAAGCCAGTTGCGCACACGGGCACGACGCATCAAATTGAGCCAGCGAGTTACTGGTGGAGGACCATGTACTAAGCCCATGACCGACTTTGAGGAGCTGGCTTTAAGCACTTTCGGCTTGGCAGCAGTTGAAGGTGCAACAAGCACGGGAAGTTTTGGCCTGTCTCCGCCGCAGCAAAGTATCCCGCTTGAATGCGCGCTGGATAGTCCTGGCGGGTCGCTGCCACGTTTTAAAGGTTCGTTGCTAAATCCTGTTGGTTCGTCGCCAAGTCCAGCTCTGTCGGTACAAAGCCCGCGTGGTTCATCGTGAAGTCTTGATGCGAAAATCAAGTAAGCCATATTTAAGACAAGTCTTTTGTAGTGTGAATCAGTGAGAAGCAGGTGTGCGACGTCTAATAAACTTGAGCAAAGAGCATTTTGTGTCTACTAGAGTACGCCAGTGGTCGAAATTCGACCTTTTCGCCTATTCCCCCCTCCCCTCCCCGAGCGTCGCCGCGTATTCCAACTAGCATTTTTCTTTAAAAACTATTCGGTGCACTTCTTCTCCGTACTCTGATTCATTAAAAAAAACTCAACAAAATCGGTTGAGAAAGACAGGAGAAAATGTTTCTTAACTGTTTTGCCTGCGAAAATTTATACATAGATCTCTGATAATTTATTAATATCTGAATAGTAGTTTGCCTTTATGTAGACCAGGCCCGTAGCCAAGGGGGGATTTAGGTGTTCAAACCTGCCCCCCCCCCCCCCTTATGATTGAGAAAGTATAAAATAATAACGCATATGGAACTATTACATTCAAAATATAATCTTTTTTTAAGACAATTTTCAACGCAAATCTTCACTTAATCAATGAAAAGTTTTTTGGCCATATGAAACATTCACTTTGCTTATAAACGTCATAATGAGGCTGCAGATCTGCTATTAGTTGACGGCTAAGAACTCGAGTCAGGCGAAAATTCTTAGTGAATTCTTCTTCCGACAGGGTAAAAGGATCACTAGCATTCCGCAATCTGCGTAATTCACATCTACGCCTTCTTTTTTCTTCATCCTCTAATAGCAGCAATAACAAAAGAACTTCTTCTTCCATTTTTCTAAATTTCCACAAAAGTTAATAAATGTGTATCAACTAATAAATAATTATTACGTTAATATTTACCTCAAGCGCCCACAATTGTGTAAATTTAAGGCAACAATAAAGTAAAGCTATTTGTCAATAGCAAATGAGATATTGACAAATTTGTCAATGAAGAAGCGTTTCTTTTGGTGACAGAATATGAAATCTTGATAAATATTCAATTATTGATAAATATTCAATATGGTGAATATATCAAGTACACAGAATCGGGCTGTTAGTTTAAAAATAGTAGTATAAAAAGAAATGAATTGTGTAAACAAAACCAGGGGTCGAATTGTCTGTTCCGCGAACGTATAACTCGTTACTTAAAAGTGTATATTTGGTACTATACGTATAGCATACGTGATCGAATTAGACTTCACGTAATTCGGTACTTTTTTTTACGTTAACGAGTAAGCAAACGTATTCGTTGTTTCGAAAAGTCACTCGATATGGTATTATCATTCGTAAAGCGCACAGGCTGGAAGAAAAAATTCAAAATGTAAGTAAATTTTTAGAAATTTTTTGTATTTTAAAATATTTCTTTAAAAAACGCTCTTATATGTAGGACAAATATCAACAAATTCATTTTCCATCAAAAAAACTTAATGGATGAGTATATGAAGGAGCATCCAAGTTTGGCAAAAAATTTGATTCCGAACTGTGCGCAAGGCAAATGCACCGCTACACGGCTATGGGAGGAGTTAGCAAAAAAACTTAATGCCGTAGGTTTTTGTTTTTTTTTTGTCTTAGATACAGAATACAAATAGAGTTAGGTTTTCGCCTACCAGAAGTATCAAGCTAAAAAGAAACTCTCTTTCAATAAGCTATCGAAAAAGAGAACGGGTGGAGGGCCTTATGAGGAGAAGATTTTAACACAAGCTGAAGAACCAATTGTTGAAGCAAGTGGACTGGAAGTAGCCGTGGAAGGACTTCAAGTTAAAAAATTTGGTAATCCTGATCTATGTCAAAGGACTTCAACGCCGCTCATCGATTTTGTTGATTCGTATCAAGCAGAGGAGTCAAATGATGTTCTGACTGATACAATTTTTGAAGGCGCCAAAGAAAATGTAAGCCCACCTCAAGCCAAAAAAAGAAAAGCGTCAAGCCAGGACCCAAAATTGTTGCTTCTTCAAGAAAATTTAAGAGAAACAACTAAATGTAAAAAAAAATCGACTGGAATCTTGATAGGTTGCTCGAAATTCAGGAGAGGCTTCTTCAAATTAAAGAGGAGAAACATGAACGAATGATGGCTCTAACCGAAATTCAATTACAAATTGAAACTCAAAAACTGGAACAACTTAAAAAAAAATGAATTAATTATTTTGCCTTAACTAATATAAATAATCGTTGTATACGTACCTGAATATGATCACAATTTTTGTTTAAAAACTTTTTAATTCATTTTTTGTCGTTATCAGTTCTACAAATCTAATAATCTAATTAGTTAATAAGATATTAGTTTACCGTTTCACTAACTAATAATTTATGATTGTAATCTATGAAGTTAAAAATAATAAAATAAGAATTAATTTTAAATTGTAATTTCTTTTGGAATTGTTTAATTTAGTCTCGAAAGTGAAAATTTGATATGGTTTCTTATAGTGAGGCCAATTATTGTTAATTGCGTTTCCTCACCAATGTCAAAATCATTAACAGTTTGCACCACAATATTTGGCATATGAAAAGGAATTTTGAATTTTATGCAGATGTTATGTAGAGCTGAACACACATTAACAAATTTTGCTACTTTTTCTGGTGTATATCTTCCTGGGCTTCCATATGCTAAAACTTTCCAGAGGCCTTTTAGTATACCAATGGTCCTTTCAAGAATGCACCTTGTTTTTGAATAGATTTCCTTAAACATGGCTTCACTCGAACCATCCTGCGGATTTCTATATGGCGTCATACACCAAGGTTCCAATGGGTAACCAGAATTGCCTGTTCGTTCAAAATAAATAAATAAGAGGCAAGCAAAAATTTTCATTTAGTGCTATGCACTTTACCTAATAGCAAAGAGTTTTGGTTTCCATTAATTTGATATTGTTCCTCGAGGAACCTTCGCTGGACGGAATGTTTCCAAATAAAGGAATCCTGAGCGGCCCCTCCATACTGTGAGTCAATTGCGTTAATTTTGTACTCATGATCACAAATCTGTGCAAAAAGGTTAACACTAATTGATTAATTTTTATTAAACTTACTTACTGCGTTTAAGCTATGAAATCCTTTCCGATTGAAAAACATGTGCTCATTTTGACTTGGTTTTTGCAAACCAATATGAGTTCCATCAATGCATCCAACAACTTAAAAATTCAAAATTTGTAACATTATTTTTACAACAATATGATGTAGTATATCTCCTGGGATTTTATATATTTCCATAAACGTTTCCTTACACAGCGTTGAATTTTGAGGGTCAAACTTTATAAAACTCAGGCACAACTTTTGCTCCATCTCTTTTGGCACATTAGAAGTTAACTTTGAAACTGTTGTTTGGCAAATTCCAATCAAATAGTCATTGCCAACGGTGTGCTGAAATCCTTCACTTCCTAATAGTGAAAGTGTGGCAGCTAGTTGCAGTACTGGAGGCACTGCTGTTGACAAATGTGCTTGGAAGCTTAGGGTAGCGAAATAGCGAAATGCTTCCTTGCTTAACCAAAATCGCTTTATAAATCTTAAATTTAAAAGACTTTCATAAACTTTTTATTAAGAGAATAATTTGTATTCTTACGCTTTTCTCGACAAAGCCATTGGATTGCTGCCATCTCTTAAATATCTCCTCCTTACTTTTTCATCTTTCTCGGAGTCTTCTGAGCTTGACAAATAAAATAATAACGTCGAGTCTATTATTTTGATTTATTTAATTTTGCTTGCTGCTCGTTTGTTTTTCATTCATTTATTCATTTAAAATCTATTACAATCGTTTTTCGAACTTAGCATGGACACATAAATTACATTAAGTAATCGTTCTTATGAAACAATCCCAATTCCTTCGTTCGTTAACCGAGTAACGTAATTTTTATTCGTACGATTGCCGTTTCGTGCACGGAACAGACAATTCGACCTCAGTTTTGTTTTTAGTACGCTATGGTCTAGAATCGAATACAACTTGTAATAAGGTTTTTAATCCACATCGGGTATTGTAATTTCAACCCATGCGGGAGCAAAACTTAGTTTTAGTATTTGGCGTGGATTAAATTTGAATACAATTTCGGTGTCGTCATATGTACAATACAGGATTTACTAAAATTTAGTCCTAGATTTTTAACCGTGTACTAAATACAATTTAAATACAAATTCAAATTAAAATAAAATTTAATTATTAATATTATTAGAGATAGTACATAATAAAAATTAGTAAGGGGGGAGCTTCGGCAGGGTACCGAAGCTAAAATACCCCCCCGCGGCCATATTGAAGTATTTTCGAAGTCTTTAGCCATGACATACACGATGACATTCAGTTTTATATATTAACGAAAGTTTTCCAATTTTGATGACGTCACTTTGTATGGGAAGTAGGCGTGGTTTTGATCCGATTTTGCCATATATCATAGAGATGCTTCATATTATATATCAAAGCTAAAGTGCAAAATTTCAAGGCATTTCATTAATTTTTGTGGATTTTTAAGAGATTTAACGTTTAAAATAAAGTCAATTTGTATGGGAGGTAGGCGTGAATTTCATTCGATTTTGCCAAATATCATAGTGGTGGTCTACGTTATATATCAAAACCTATATGAAAAACTTCAAGACATCTCTTTGATTTGAGCAGATTTTTAAGAGGTTTTACTTTTAAAATAAAGCCACTTTGTATGGGAGGTAGGCGTGGTTTTCATCCGATAGCCAGAATTAAGACTGAAGAGCAAAGCTCACCTGCCAAATTTCAAGGCATTTCTTTAATTTTTGTGGATTTTAAAGACATTTTACGGTTAATATAAAGTCACTTTGTATGGGAGGTAGGCGTGGTTTTCATCCGATTTGGCCCATTTTCGATCTTGATCTTCCTTTTTTAAAAATAAACTTATATTTTGAATTTCATCGCGATAGCTTTAAAATTGCGGCTGTAATCGTGTCGACGGACGGACACACGGAAATCGACTCAGGAGATGATGCTGATCAAAAATATATATATTTTTCTATACCTGCCATGCCTCCTTCTTGACGTTACAAACGGAATGACAAAGTTAATATACCCCTTAAGCATTACGCGTTGGGGTATAAAAATTTTGATTTTATTTCATTTGATATATTCTTTGATTTAATTTTATTTTACATAATTTTGCTGGATAAGAATATGTTCAATCTATCATTTTTGATATGGCAGTCATGAAGGCGATTATTATTGCAAAAATTTTTAAAAAAATATATACGAGTATTTTAACTTTTAACGATAAAGCTACTCCGAAGCATAAACAGAACCAGTCTTTGCTGGAAAATTATTCCTGCTGTACTACCTTCAGTAGCGAAAAAGCAGGCCTTATATAAGCGCTCGCCGGAGCACCGAGGAAGTCATGCATTTTGTAGCCAAAAGTAGCAGTAAATGCAAGCCTTCCTTCGAAGGGAACCTGACCTTATTGGGCTAGTTCGTTCCAGTATTTCGCCATTTTATGTACAGTAAAGCGTGATAAAAAATTTCATATGGTTATTGCTATTAAGTTTGCCTGGTTTTCAGTTTCCTCGGGACTGCTTTCCGTCCATTACTTCCGTCAAAATAAAAATAAGAAAGCATGTTTTCCAAATTGATCAATCAATCTATTCAATTTGATTTTTTTTTACCAACCGGAGAAAGTTTTCTCATGTTTTTTTTTCCTCCCTTCTTCCTCTCAACCGATTTACATAAAAATTAAGATTCCAAGCCTTTTGTTAGACAGTGCATATTAATCAGCAATTATTTAATGCCTGTCAAACTATTTGCTTGTTGCAAGCTACAACTAGAATCGTAGCATTTCATATCAAAGTCGGAGACACAAACGGCAACAAATGTTGCAAATTAAAGAAGCATAAATCAGCAAATGACATGAATAACGTAATCCAAAAATAGGCTCAAGGATTTAAAGCAATGACGCACATTCCTGGTGTAGGTTGGTATAAGTAACTGATTTTAAAGTAACCGCAAACAAAACGTGAGTTAGCACATCTTAATCAATTTAATTTATAGAAAATAAGTTGAATAGAGTTAGGGTCATTTCATGCACCCTAAGTAAAATCCTTAATTTTCGATTAAGTGCAACTACCAGTCAAAAATAATTCAGGAATTCATATCCAAAATTAAAGGATAATTTTTTTCACCACCTGTTTAAACTAACTGACATTAGTACTACGTTCACACTGAGAGCTAAATGCCCATTTACGAAATGCAATATATATTTGTCCCATTTACTCCTACAGCCACGCATTCTAAATTGTGAATGCGCACTGCGCTAAATGCGTATTTAGTTGTTAGTGTGAGCATAGTTTAAGAAAACGTCAGTTAAATTTAAAGTCGAATTTACACATTTCACTCAAAACGATGATAGTGAACGTTGTATGATGACAGTGAATCAAATTTTAATTTACATTACTCAAATTATAAAATTAAAATTTGATGGATGATTCGGTGTTGAATGTCAAAATTTATTCGTTGGTTAATTTATTTTATTGAAGTTTAAAAAATAATAATATTTAAAATAATAAGAAACGGAATTAAAATAATAGTTCTAGGATTGTTGCAAGAAGTACAAAAAGAAATGGGGGAAAAAACATTAGTACGACTTCCTTTCACTTTCATCAAAAGTAGGAAATACTTCTACTTCTTTCACTGTTCAATGTGGATGACAATCATCTTCATTCTAGAGATGAAACTCAATTTACACGTTTCAAACTGGATGATTCATTCAAAGTGAACAATGAAAGTGAATAGTGTAAATTCGCCTTAAGTCTTTATTAAGAATTTCCCTAGTTATTTTTCTCATATTCTTAAAAAAAAAAATAGAAGACGTCATTAGTTTTTTCATTCAAAATGAAAAAAAAAAAATATTCAAATACTTTTATAATGAAATATATCGCGTTTTTCTTTTTGAAGTGAAGTTTTTATAGACGCGTATACAACAATGCTAGATGGGGGGTAAAATCAATGTAACGAAATGGTTCTAATGAAAACAACAACACAGCAATTCGCCGCACTAGTTGTATAAAAACGAAAAAATTGCAATTTAAACAGTTTATATATTTTTGCTTCCTCTGAGGATTGAACACAGTACGTTTGTATCCATAGTCGGCTGTTCTAACCACTGGGCCACGTAAACATATTTATTTGAGTAGCTCATACTTATGTTAAATCAACAATCAGTACTTCGCTCTTTCTTTTATGATTGAATTGAGTCTTTCGTCTCTGAAAGTACAGTATGGTCTAAAAAGCTTTTTTTCAGAACATTAGCATACACTTTAGGCATTTCTCTAATTAAGTTTTGATAAATTCAGATTGATTGCATTGATTGATTTGGAAACAGTTCATGCTGCAATATTAGCGTATGCAACTTTGAATTTAAAATTTGTTTTATTCTTAGATCTGTGAATTTCCATTTAATTATCTTATCTTTCATATAATACAAATGTAGTTTTTAACTCACATATATATAGAAATGAAAAAATATTCGCATGCTGCGGTATTTTAACACACAAAATACTGGTTACAAGTTCTTCCATTACCAACTGAGCTGTCAGATTACCTACGATATGTTGATCGAAACCAAACCATAAGAAGGATATGTTACTAAAATATTGCGCCGAAAATTAACACTTGTCAATGCTTATGTAACCCACCCGGCGAAAGTTCGTTTGCCGGATGAACTTTTTAACTAATGAACTTTTATCAAAGAAAAATTTCGTATTTTTCCCAAATTGGCCATCAAAAATCGAAAGTTATTTCATAGCAGTGTAATCGCGTCAGTAATAATAAAAGTAAGTCTGAAAGTGTAAAAAAAGTTATCCGAATGTATCCACCTTACTGTAAAAAAGTTGTGTTTGTGTTGAAGAATTAATCGCTTTGCAATTGTAAACGAATAATTTTTGAAACATAAACGAACCTTCGTTTACGAAGTAACCGTTACGTTCTCAAAACGTATCTTTTTCGAATCGTAATCGATATCGAATTCGATTCTTACCTTCGCGAACTATTCGTAAATTTTTAAATTTTCGATATCGAAGTCGGATTTTGTGCCGTGTGGGAAATAACAATTTTTGTGATAATGTAGGAGTTTCTTCTTTATACATATATACCTGTCTGCAACATTTAGCATTAAATATCGTCGCAAATACAACATAAAATACGATGCAAATCTTGTAACAAAAAACACATCAACATTTTTAACTGTGTAGGCACGGTAAAATAAACCTAAACAATTTCTTAAATTAAAAATATTTACAATCATACAGGTATTTTTTGTCTTTTTTATAAAAAATTGAAAATAAATTATATAAATAAAGCCCACAGTATATAATCGATTGATGATTATTTTTGATAAAAAATAAAGTATTTTTGTCATCAATCCTATTGAAATAATTGGAAGATCCATGCTATGCTTGCTTTCAGGTTTGTTCGTATTTTGTTCACTTCGATGCAAGGGAGGCAATGGTGAGATGGTAGCACGTTCAGCTTACAGTTGAATCGTACGCGGTTCGATACAAGTACGGAAAGGAAAAAGTGCTGGATCATGTGTTGTTTTTGCTTTGCTTGCAAATTGGATGTTATGATTCTGTTCTCTTATGGAAAAAACGCAGCTAATGTTGGAGTTTCTTCTATATATATACACTAGCAGGCCACAGTAGTCCGCGGCTTCGCCACGGACGTTTCTTTTTTATCAATAAAGAGCGTTAACACGTTTTTTTCCTCTAACAAAAACTTCTAAACGCCATTCAAAAGATCACCGTGTGACATCAGCCTTTAAGACTGATGCATGCATGTCAAACGAAATAAAAAACATTTCTTGCTGTTGTTTTGTTTTGTTTTGCTTTGCAGCTCAGCACTGCATTTATATTTATATCTCATTTCGCCTTGCGCATGGCTCATCTGTTTGTTATGTTGTGCTGTGCTGGCTGAGCGAAAAAAGATAAGAGTAAAGAACAAAATGGAGTTTATTGAAATTCTCGCAACTCAAAAACGTGGAGAGAAAACGATCATGCAATTTATGGCATCAGGAAGGATTTCTTTAAAAACCTAGCACTTTAATTAAACATATTTTTTATTAAAATTTCGAAACAAAAGTACCTCTATGCTGTGCTGTAGCACAAATATGACATTTTAAAACTTATTTCATAAAAATCGACCCAGTACTTTTGGAGTTTACCTGGAAACAAAAATGACCACTTCAATTTTATATAATAGTATAAATATATACAGCCACGAACACATAAATAGCACAAATGCCAACTTATTTTTTAAACGTTTCGTTGGAACCAATGTTCATTAATATAGGTTAAGTCACTTGAGAGCAAAGCACTCTTTTTCTGCCTTTGCTCGAACTGTAAAAGTAGCTGTTAGCTAAAAATTGTACAGATTCAGGTTTTTTTTTTCTTGATTTCCTTTTATCCATTTTGACAGTTCGACCGAGTTTCTCTGAAGTGACTTAACCTGTATTAATAAGCCTTGGTTGAAACCAAATAATGCATTCATTAACTGTAGTTATCATTTTTTTAAAACTCAAGTGTGACGTTGTTTAAAATTCCGAGAGAGATGTACCGTTACTTACTTTTATTTGCTCAGGCCATCTCTTTCTGTATTGGCATGTACGATCTGCTGTGGTCATATAACTAGCACACATGTAAGTTGGTGAATAAAAGTTAACAGTATCGGGTGTTTGTAAAAATTTTAGAGTTTTATTCAGTTAATTTCGCCGATTCTAAATAAAATGGGTCGTGGCAAACATTGCACCCCGGAAAAAAGGTCTATAATTCACGAACTAAGTCGAAAAGGCAAACAACCATCTGAAATCGCGGATATTCTCAAAATTTATTTTTTATTTATTTTATTTGTTATTTTTATTTATTTAACATATAATGTTGGCCAATAAGAGTCAAATCACTTTTAGAAGCCCAGAGAAAAATATAGATAAAATATAGAAATAAGATACAGATAACTTTTAAATAAAATTTATATAAAATTAAAGCAATTAACATTTTACAAATTTTGGAAGAAAAAAATCATTAATAAGAAAAAAATACAATTTAAACAGAATTTATATAAAATTTAAAGCAATTAATTTTTAAACATTAAACAATATTAGTTCAAAACATAAAATTGAATACATTACACATAACAACCAATAATAAGATGAAAAGCAAATCTAAACAGATTTTATATAAAAATCAAAAGAAGTTACAATAATTTGTAGAAATAATTTTGACCAGCCGTAACATAAACGACAGAGAAAATAAAATTAGAGATAGGGACAGAGAAGAGTGGGATACAGAGAGATAGAATCAGTGGTTAAGAGAAGTATTTGCAAATTAAATGCTTAAAGGTCTTATTGTTTGGAATACTTTTGATGCTGGGTGGAAGTAATTCCGCAATCTGATCGCGCTTACGAAAAACAGTCGACTGGAGTTAATGAAGTTGTATCTTGGGACCAAAATGTTCCTACTTCTACTTGACCTGCAGAACTCAAGTTTATCAAAAAGATATCGTGAAGATCGCGAGTAGATAACTTTGTGTAAGAACATACAGTTTCTTGCCTTAAGGTAATCGAATAAACTCATGCCCAAACTTAGGTTACAATATTGCGAGATATGATCAAATCTTCTCAGATCGTGAATATAGCGTGCAGCGTTATTGAATGCAACTAACAGCTTGTGAGAAGTTATTATTAGGAGCAGCAATTGTATCACCAACTTTCTCCTAGTATTTATTGGCATGAACGAAGCAGTCATACGGAGGTTTCGTAATACATAATAAACTTTACTTACACACGAGTTGATGTGGTCCTCACAGGACAGAGTTGAATTGACAATGTATTCAAGATTGGTTACCTTTTTGACTGTTTTCAGCTCAGTGTCGTTTAGTAGTACTGGTAGGAAATCTGGTGTTCTGGAGGGGTGTTTTAGAGATTGGCAGTATATATGATTTAAGGGGGTTTAATTTAAGCATATTGGTTCTGGCCCACTCTGCAACTGTTTTTAGATCTTCATTAATTTTTAAAAATAAATCATCAAAGAGTCCAATAGGTCTGGATAAGTATAGCTGAAGGTCATCAGCGTACGCATGCATGGTGACATTTTTGCACTTATTGAATATGTCATTAATAAACATGGTAAATAGTAGTGGGCCAAGGACTGAGCCTTGTGGAACTCCCCTCATGGTCCTTCTAAATACAGAAAAATTGTTTGTCACCTTAACTCTTTGAGACCTACCAACAAGATAACTTTGAATAAAACGAACCGCGGAGTCAGAGAAACCAAAATAGAGCTTAAGTTTTTTGCAGAGTTGTGAGTGGTTCGCAGTGTCGAATGCCTTAGAGGAGTCCAGTAAGCACAGCAATGTCAAATGCCGCATATCGTAAGAAACTCTAATATCATCCATAATTTTAACCAACGCAGTCGAACAGCTGTACCCTGGTCGAAACCCCGACTGATGCTCGGACATGAGGTTATATAAATTAATGTGGCCCTTGATTTGCTCTGCCACGAGGCTCTCGCACACCTTCGACACTGAGGACAACAAACTTATAGGTCGAAAATCGCAGGGTTCACTAGCAAGCTTTTTCTTTGCAATGGGAATAATAGTAGCCACTTTTCAGATCTCAGGGTAACTTGCGGTACTGAAGCAGTGGTTTATTATATGCGCAAGGGGGCTAAGCACATGTGGTAGTACTAGTTTAAGAAATCTAATCGATATTCCATCTTCCCCGATAGCATTTGATTTGATTTTTTTAATACATTTACATCAAATGGTTCAAATAATTTCGAGAATAAGCCCAGACCGCGTAAAAACACCGCTTCTACTGATAGACTTATAGTTCGCAAAAGTAAGGCTGATCCTTTCAATTCAGCAAAGCATATTATGAGGGAAATAAATGATGAAAATAACCTTAATGTTTCAAGAAAACTAGTATCTAGAAGACTACATGAAGCTAATCTTTATGGACGCATTAGCCGAAGAAAGCCGCTCTTAACAAAAAAAAAATTAAAGTATCGTTTAGTGTTTGCAAGGGCCCATGTGAATAAAGAAGACCAATTTTGGAAAAACGTGCTCTGGACTGACGAAACTAAATTTAATATGGTTGGACCAGACGGAGAAACTTTTGTTCGGCTCCCCAAACGCCAAGAGTTGAATCCGAAGTATACAAAAAAAACATTAAAGCTTCATTAATCCTTCATGGAGGAGGAAATTTAATGGCTTGGGGAGCATTTTAATTGCACTGCGTTGGGCCAATTTTTCGTATACCAGGAATAATGGACAAAAATATGTATTGAGATATTCTTAAAAACCAGATTGAACCATTTGCACTTGAGAACTTGCCTATTAGGTGAACTTTTATGCCCGATAATGATCCAAAACACACAGCAAAGGTTGTGATTGATTGACTAAAAAAGGAAAAAATAAATATTTTGAATTGCCCGGCTCAAAGCCCAGACCTCAATCCAATAGAAAATTTATTTATTTAATGATATGAAGGTCAGCATAAGCAACCAAAATTTTCGAAATTAAGATGAGTTATGGAGTGGAATTGAGAAGGCTTGGTACTCTATTCCGAAGGATAGGGTCAGGAAGCTTGTGGAGAGTATGGGACGAAGATGTCGGGCTGTTTTGGTCAATTCGGGATACAGTACCAAGTACTAGTAAGCATATTCGTAAGCTTATTGTAAAATAAAAATATAGTGATTTATTGTCTTTTTTCAAAATCCAAATTGTGCTTTGTATACGTCCACCTCAGCTAAGGAGCAATTTCAGATTTTTCATTAATTTTCTAATTTTTAATCGTAATTACAAAGTTACTACTGATTTTAAGTTTTTAATGTTTAAACTCAAATACCATGAAATTAATTCTTGTTTTCCTCTATTTATTTTGTTTAAATTTATGTGAAACACCCTACATGTATTTTTGTGCTATTTATGTGTCCACGGCTGTATGCAACATAGAATAGGATGCAAGTCTTGTAACGAAAAACGCATCAACATTTTAAACTGTTTAGGCACGGTAAAGGTCAGAGCTTCTAACCACAAAGCAAAGGTTTAGTGATCCTTACTGCGGTTGAGAGTTTGTGCATTTTTTAAATTTAAAATATTTACACTCATACCGGCCGTTTTTGTTTTTTTTAAGAAATATTTAAAAAAAAATTATATAAATAAAACCCGAGTTATAATCGATTAATGATAAATTTGGATAAACATTGGGAATTAATTGGAAGATGTATGCTATACTTGCTTTCGGGCTTGTGCGTATTTTGTTCGCATTGATGCAAGGGAGGCAATGGTGCGATGGTAGCACGTTCAACTTGCAGCCGAATTGTACGCGGTTCGATGCGAGTGCGCAAAAGGGTTTGTCGAAAAATTTTTGCTTTTTAATATATATAAATTAAAATATAATTAACAAAAAAATAAAACAGCAAGATCTGTCGCCTGTCCTATGAGTATTGAGCCTGGGCACTACTTAAGTCACTACTATAAGATAAAAATAATAAATCCTCTTCATAACCAACTGTGTCACGAAAGTAAAAAAAAACTGCTATCTAATTCTGTACGTGAATTAGAACAACTACTGGTATGAAGGCAGACAGCTTTTTAACCATTTGGTTGCGTTGAAGGAGGGATTGTTAATAAAATAAAATATCAATCTTCCCAGAAATTCCATTTTTGGACAAAAGTTTCACTTCTACCGTGCGTGGCGGCCACACACATCTTTTTCAACATGGAATCCATATACTGCCCGAAAGGTGGGGGAAAAAATCGTAGCCAACCATGGACAATAATACAATAGTAAAATATATTGTACCAATTTCTCTGAATAAAGCTGCAAAATTACAAAAAAGGCACTCAAAACTTACTTGTACACCCAATATTATCAGGCACTATCACCAGAAATTAACTCCTTCTATATTCTAGTACTAGCATCACGGAAATTCTGGAATACGCAAAGTACGTCGTTCGTCGTTGAGCGTTATTTAAATATCCACTAATTTATTTTGGGCTCTTTAACCAAAAAAGTTTTAACTGTGATATAATCAGTATTAATTGATTAAACAGTTTGTTTAATCAATAAACAGTTAAACAAACTCGAAAGGCACTCAGTAGATTTTGTTGAATTTTCTAACAAAAGTAAAAAAAAAATCGTTATTGAATAATAAAGATATGTAAAATCTATTTATTAAATATTTAACTAAAGAAGCGGATAAACTTTATTTAAATATCAGTCAAAATGTTTATCTTTACTTAACTCTCAAATTTGGTTATTTTGATTTGGTTATTGAACCAAATGTTTACAAACAAATTTAAAAAAAAATTAAACAATTTTTATAGACCAATGTTATTGGTCAATGGCCACATGCAATATACCGTCAGCTGTTTCTGTGAACTTAATTAAAAAATTGAACTGAATATGAATGTGAATTGTTTCGTTTTTATAATTCAAACGCGATTTTTAAATAAACTAAGAACTAAAATAACGGTTGTGCGCAGAACTTTTCTATTAATTTTATTTGATAGTAGTTTGAACGGATACTTCAAAACTATACAGTAATAGATACATTTTGATATTAAAAATAACACACTAGATAAACTTATAGTTGATATAAATTTATTAAACCATTAGCTACTATATTGCTTACAACAATATTTCGTTCAACACAACAACAATATTAAACTTCGAATGCAACTTTGCAACGCACCACCTACTTTTGATGCCGTGCATCCAACCTTTCATCCATCCAACATCCTCCATTTCCGACTTTGAGATACTCTTGCCTTTTGCTCTGGCTAAAAATCAATAAATCATCACAAAAAAAAAAAAAAAAAAAAAAAAAAACAAGAATCATCCACACAAATAACATTGAAGAAAGTGCCAAATAAATATACACAAATCCTTGAAATTATTGTAAATTTTTGAAAAAATATAATAAATAGTGAATATTTGCCGTTCAAAGCACTCACGTTTTGCTTTGCGTACGTTTATAGACTTTCAACATTTTCCGGCATGTTTTCCTGGCCTTTGTTTTTTTTTTTCTTCTTATTTCTTTGTTTTTATTAGTGACACTTTTTTCTGTTCCTTTACACAAACGCGCTGGTCACGCGGACAATATTTATGTTTACACTACAAAATACCGGATTCGACTGTGTGGCTCAACTTGGCATGAAAAACAGCTGAAGAGATGGTGTATAGTAGTGTGTGAACCCTAAGCGATGTTGTCGACAAAAGTTCAAACTCAACTATGACGTCATGACATTTGGTGGATACGCGCACTACTCACCAAACACAACCCTCTCAGATAGTCAAACCATTAAGTTCTGATTCTCAGCGGGGGTGTTTGAAGTCGCGCATACTACACAGCTTGTTGGTTGACGGCATTATTTTGTTGTATTTTGTAGTTGTTGTTGTTGTTGTCGTTGTAGCAACATGCTTGCCAAAATTACTCATTAACAGAAATTCACATGTATAAAAAAAAAAAACAAAAAATGCTCCCAAGGCGCACAATTTGCAACACGTGCTGACCATCTAATCACTTGGTAATCGAGTATTTGTGCGATACATTTGAATCTGTTCTTATAAATGCACAGCATCCTATCTAGGCAGGTCCGTAGCCAGGATTTCCATGAAGGGGGAAGTTTTTAATTGTCTATAAATAAATTATAATTGAGATAATACAAAATTTATAACTTTCCCTCAAAAAATTTTCTTAAAACAACATTATACTACTGTGGGCAAAAAATATCGGAAACTTGTTTATAAATCGAAAAAAAACCTTTGTTTATTTTTCTAAATTCATTTCATCCCACTCAAAGTAGTCCCTTCTCTCCCCCTCTCCACCGCACTATAGCAAATTTTACCCAATTTTGTGGCCAAAACTCAATTTTTCAACTTGCTTAAAATTTCTTATTTTTGGTGTTACCTTACAGAGAATACTCCAAAGCAAACAAGTGCAAACTTTGTTTTCAAATAAAGTGCTTTACCGCTGCTATGGTAACCCTCCAACATGTTGCTTCGAAATCACCCGTCAATAAATATTTTTTAATTTTTATTTGTATATCGTGTTCAAACGCGTGGATCTCAAAATTTAACTGCTACTTTTATAAACTAAAAAATGGAACGAAATGGTGATGGTTAGTTGCATCAGGCCCGTAGCCAGGATTTACCTTAGGGGGGGATTTTGATAAAAAATCTATAAGTAGATACCAGTAATAACTGAAAGAAAGGATATGAAAATTTTTAAGTAAATCTGTTTTCTTTTAAGACTATTTGTGAATATGCCTGTTTTTAAATGACCATAGAATAGATGAAAAGAGTTTATTTAATTTTTTTTTTTACAATCAATTTTGAGTACTAAGTTTTTTGATTTTTGCCTATAATTTGTTGAAAAATGGTCCAAATTGAGAATTTTGAATTTCTTTTAAAAAGTATTATTACGAAAATTAGCACAAACAGTAAAAATGTCTGTGAGAAAATTTTACTAATTCAACAATATTAATGTGAACGGTAAAAATAGGTTCGATTTCTTGCAGTTTAATAAATTCAAAATTAAAAGCAGCTATGGAAAATGTTAGCTATATTCACAACTTTTATGGACATTTTACATAAACGGGAGAAAAAAAAAATATTAGTCTTTAGATTTGGTTTCTTTTTGGCTATGTTACGCTTTTGTTGATCCCCAGCTTGTGTACAACTATTTGAACCTGTGTGAACCCTAGTTCGAGATATCGTTAAGGGCTAAAATATTACTGTTCTCGAAAATGATTTCGACCATTTAAATAAATTCAAAAGAAAATATTTGCAGATCTTTAAAAATTTAACAGTTTCAATTTCTCATGATTCAATTCCAATAACAATTACTATATATATTTTTTTTATTAAAATTGTTTGATTAGAGGAATCGACTCCGATAAAGTCACATTTAAATTTCAGACTATTTTTCAAAAACCACAATTCGAATGCTGGTTTTGCACAGCACCAGTATCTTTTACCCAATTTATTATATAAGATATCACATGAAAATAAGTAACTTTTTTTGAATATTAAACAGTTTAATCGGTGGTGTATTTATATATAAATTATTTGCATAAAAACAAAATTTTTTGAACTTCTAAAATGTTTTTTAATTTTCTAATATAATAAAAATAAACATTTTTTAAATGCTGAAGCTTAAGAAACTGTAATTGTTAATTTTTTTTATGAAAATTTGGTAACATGATTAAAAAATCATCAAATCACTATAAAATTGGACTGTTTAAAATGTTTTTCAAAAATTTTTTCATATTTAGATTTAAGGTGATTTTCCGAAACCTGTTATTTGGAAAGGCTTCGCAAAGGGCTAAATTTTTGTGCCAAGTTGGAAATTTTAGATGTCAACATTTTTAGTCATTCGCTTTACGTGGAATACCCCAAAATGTGTTAAATTTCGTGGTTCATATATTTTTTACACTTTTAAAAATGAAAAAAAAACCCACTCAAATGAATGCTTTTTCAAAAGTTTTGGGTCTAATAAGCTTACCCAGCAAAACCATAGTGGTCGACTTTGTCGAAATCCCGACGAATTCATAACTATTTCGAGCTGTCTTAAAGAAACCGTTACAATTTCGTTACGCAAATATCGGAACAGTTTCACTTTTTATACGAATTTATAAAGAGTTTCGTTATGCGACTGTTTGTAAAACATATTGAAATGCAAACAGAGTAATCTTTCCTTTCTTTCGAACTGGCTGAACGAAATCGTAACTTTTTCGTAACATTTTCGTTAAGACTCGTTACGAAATCGTTACGAAGTCATGTCAACCGCTTCATACGATATTCTTTACGATTTCATAACAAAATCGGATTCCGAAATCGGAGAGATTGTGAAATGTTTGTTACGATTTCGTTAAGAATATTTCGAAATCTTTCCGATTTCGAAATCCGATTTCGTTGCGAAATCGTAAGGAAAATCGTATGAAGTTTGACACGACTTCGTAACGAAGTATCGTAATGGTTTCGTAACGAGTCCTAACGAAAATTTTACGAAAAAGTTACGATTCCGTTCAGAAAGTTCGAAGGAAAGGAAATTTTTTCTCTGTTAGCATTTGAATATGTCGTACAAGCTATCGCAAAACAAAATTTTATATAAATTCGTATAAAAAGTGATAAATTGTAATGATTTCTTTAAGACAGCTCAAAATAGTGACGAATTTCGACATAGTCGTCAACTATGTTTTGCTGGGTAGATATGACATAAAAAATGTTAAGCTAATTTTCTTCAATTTACAAAATTATATTCGTTCTAGGTATAACTTTCATATATATATTTTACTGGATATCAGGGACTTTTTGAGCATTAAAACTGATTGTTAATATACCAACTCCTTGGAGATGAATTCAAATATAATGATTATGACTCTTATAAGCAAAATTAATTTTTCACTTGGCCAAAAAAATTTTTCAATAATTAAGTGAAGTTTTCAAGAAAATTAACATCATTATCACAGTTTATCTAAAAAAAAAATTACATTTTGAATTAAATAGTCTCATTTGTGTTAATTCTTTATACTTTCTGGACCCTAAAGGGGGGAGGGGGTTTGAACACCTAAAATCCCCCCTTGTCTACGGGCCTGAGTTGCATATTTATCAATTAAAAAATTTCTATAAAATTTAAGGGTTTTCTCAGATAATTAAGGGGGTCTTCTCATTGAGCAACTTTTTTTTTCAACTTTTTTTTTTGCATTTATTTATAGCTTGGGTAGTTGTGAATATGCCCCTAAAAGGATTTTTAGAAATTCGAAATACTTTAGAAGATACAGCCTTTTTTGTGAAGCAAGGTCTGATGGACAAGAAGGTGATGGAGGTAATAAAACCAGCTTACGAAGCGCTGTCGGCAGATAGTTTGCTTGAAAGATGCCTTGGATCTGAAACTCAGAATTCCAATGAGTCCTACAATTCTGTTCTTTGATCACTTTCGCCCAAACACATCAACTCAGGCGCACGCACCATCGAAGTGGCCAATTTCATTGCAACGTGCCTCTTCAACGACGGTTTTATACCCATACTTAAAATTATGGGTTTGATGGGTATTGCGATTGTCAAAAACGCATACGAATACGCACTATCTCGCAATGAAGACAGATTGAACCGATCAGAGACTCGAGCTGCGGCATCATCAAAAGCTGGCAGAACGGCTCGCAGAGCAGAGAGGGCAGCAGAAAGCAGTTTCTACGAAAAAGAGGAAGGTGGCCTGTATGGAGCTGGCATCGCCGACTAATATTTGTAAGTAAAAATTGTCAGCTCTTTTAAACTTCATTTAAACATTTTTGATTTTTTTTTTTTTTTTCCCAAAAAAATTACTTCAAACTTTAAACGCGTTTATCTCGAACCCACGTTTTTCGAACTGGCGGCCATGATATCTCCAGTTCAACTGAACCGATTTTCATGAAACAAAATGGAATCGACGCAGAATTGTCACCATTCTCGGGTGAACCTCGACCATAATTTTAAAAAATTTTTTACTATTTTTTTTTTACACTAAACTACAAAAAAAAACCCGAAATTGAAATTTTTTTTTTGAATGGCCGCCATTTTGTCAAAAAAAATCACAAAATTAAGCTTGAGGTTCACCCGAGAATTACATCTATACTGATTATAACCCCTTTTTTTTTTCATTCAGACGCTCCGGAGACCCGGAATCGTGGCCGCCGTGACGACACCTTTTTTTTTCAAAACCAACTTTGAAGTCTCATTACTTTTTGAACAGCCCACGTATCGAGGCAAAAAAAAATTTTTTATTTACTTTGAACCTTTTGTAATACAATAAATAAAAAAAGTTTTCAATTATTCTTTGCGTTTTCAAATAAGAATTTTTTTAAAAAGGGTCCAAAAAACGGGTTTTGAATGAGAAGACCGCCTTAATATATTATAAATGACCTATAAGTGAAATGACCTATAAGAGCAATCATTTATGTATTATTGCCACACCATCCTATACTGCGATTTTGTGCGATATTAAAAAAAAAATCATATTTTTCTTAAGCAACTACTGGGTACCAAATCATCAGTTATATCAAACTAGATGGAACATCCAGCGAAGCACGGGGTGATGTAGCATTTAGGGTGTATATAATGTATGGAATAAATAGTTCCCCCCGCCCCCTGTCTAACACCGCCCACTTTTCTAGACCTTAAACTGCTCCTTATACCAAAGAATATATATGTAAAATTTGGTTGAAGTTGAACAAATGGTGTAAGAGCTTGATTCGAATTAAATTGACACGCCCCCTTGCCTAATTCTGCCCACTTTTCTATTCTAAGAACTGCACATTATACCAAAGAATATATGTGGAAAATTTGGTTGAAGTCGGACAAACTGTGGCGGAGCTGTTGGGGTGCATACAGGCATTATTATATTCAAATGGGCGGAAAAAGGCGTGGCAACATTTATATATATAGTGCCCACCACTTGGTCACATAGCACCTACAGACAAAGTATAGCTATCAAAATATGTACAACTCAGAAATTATAATGATTTCTGAAAAGTGGGCGTAGTTATAGTTCGGCACCGCCCATTTTAAGTGCAATTGCCGAGAGTATTAAACCGAACTAAATTACAAAATTGTATTCCAATACAACCACATTCGTCTGAAATAAAGCATTTTTATTTACTCTTTACCTCCAACCTTTAGAAAAAGTGGGCGTGGCAAGCCCATTTTTGTATGGAAAGCTTACTACTTCAAGCCCAGGAGCTGGACCAAGTTTGAGTTAAGCAAATAGTCAGAAGTCACATGGTGCTAAGTCAGGCGAATACAGTGCACAGTGTCAGTGTTACCAAAATAGCTGTACAAAACCCCCAACTTTTTTTAAAAAGCTTTAATAAAATTTTACAAAAAATTTCCGAAATATCCCAAAAATGCAAATATTTTCCAAAAAGGTGGCCGCACAAATTTTTTACGGTACTCGGAAGTCAGACTAAAGAAAGTGCTAGAAGTAAGATTTTTTGAAGCGAAACTTTTTATGGCTCGTTCTGTGATTTGCTTGAGTGAAATCTCAAAAACGACACTAGACATAACGACATAAGAAGAAAATGTATTTTCAATGTATTAAAAATAATTCTTTGATTTTTCGCTGGGATTCGAACTCTCATCGTTGTGATTAGGAGTTCAAAACACTATTCACTGATCCAAAAGCTTCTGTTATGCACAGTTGTTGATTCAACATCAAGTATGTATCTTTTTTTATACTAAACCAACGCCCCCTCCCCCTAAAATGCGAAAGCATTGTGTTGATTCGGAAGACGGCTGATAGTTAGTTATAGGGTGGAAAGATGGAGTAGTGCCGATGAAGGTTTGTTTTAAATTTACACAGCCCGAAACTGCCGGGAAACACATTCGCAGGGAGATTGTTCCACAACCTTACTGTGCGACTGAAAAACGAATTATCCCGGTAATGCAATGTTCTATTGGGCAAAGAGGCAATGGTAAAGGGATGGGCTTGGAGAGCTGCCCGGGTGGACCTAGGAAACACACGAGTTGGTGGCGTCAGACCATGTATCTCCCTTGAACACTTCTCATGATAGTACCTGTACAGAAGGCTTAGGCAACCAACATTGCCAAGAGAGTTGAGAGAAGATGAAATATTTTCATCCCCTATCAAATATATCGCACGACGTTGTATTCGATCCAGAAGCTCCAAATATGATCTTGAAGCCCCTGCCCAAATTTGCGAATTGTACTCCATTTTCGGCCTTATATATGAGGTATAGATCACGCGAAGATCAGATGGAGTGAAGTATTTCTTGCACCGTTTAAAAAATCCTAGACACTTGGACGCTTCCTTCGACACATCGAAAATGTGATCATTCCAACGGAGATCTGATCTGACTGCACAAGATCTACACCGTTCATATTCAGGCAACACAGGCAACACTGGGTCTTGCTAGCATTGAATTCTACTCTATTAGCAAGACCCCACTCGGAGATTTTTCTCAAGCCATTGTTAAGTGTGTCATTCATAATTTGCCTTTTTCTCTCAATCTCCAAAGAGTCTGGGCGTTTTTTGAAGAAATATGAATGGTAAATGCTGCTGTCGTCCCAAAAACCAAGAACAAAGTTGGCGATATTACTGTTGATGGCGTGCTCATTTGACGATATTCCGTCGACAACAACATCGATACTTCGGTCCTTAAGGAAACACTTGATCCACCGAGCGAAGTTATCACCGACACCAAATGCAATTAATTTTGACACAAGCGCTTTATGCCACACTCGGTCGAACGCCTTTGAAATATCTAGAGCAACAACCTTGCTCTCACCAAATAAGTGAAGCGGTACTCCTGCGTTGATGGCGTGCTCATTTGGCGAAATTCCGTCGACAACAACATGGATACTTCGGTTCTAAAGGAAACACGTGATCCACCGAGCAATGTTATCACCGACACCAAATGCAATCAATTTTGACACAAGCGCTTTATGCCCCACTCGGTCGAACGCCTCTGAAATATCCAGAGAGAGACAACCCTGCTCTCACCAAATAAGTGAACGCATTGGTTCCATTTTTCAGTGTAAGTAAGCAATTTGTTGTGCTCCAGATATTTCATTAGGTTGAAGTTAATTATGCTCTGCATAGCTTTGGCGAGCGTGGAGCATATCGCTATGGGTCGGTGGTTTGCAGGGTTCGTGGCATCGCCCTTTTTTGATACCGGCTGGACATTAGCGACCTTCCAACAAGATCGAAATACTCCTGTCCCGTAGAAGATGTTGAAAAGGTTGCGCAAAGGCCGAGCCAGTGTAGAAGCACACGCTTTAAGCACAATTGGTAATATGCCATCAGGACCAGAAGCTTCGTTTATGCTGAGATTTGTGACGACTCTTTTTACTGCTCTCGTTCGAAAATATATTTCTTGCATTGAAGAATTGCTATCCGAGATTGTGGAATTTTGTGCTAACAATCCTGCCAATAGGTTCGCTTTATCAACCGAGTCAGTGAAGATTTGGTCATCTGTTAAAAGAGTTGGAATCGACGAAGACGTTTGATTTTTAACTCTTTTAACGAATGACCAAAAGTTTTTGCTCCCTTTGGGGCAGAGAAGACCCTGTTCTCTAATGCGAGTTTCGTGAAGAAACTTTTCGCGTTTTTAAATTGCGTTACAGCGATTCTTAGCCTCGATGCGAAGTCTATTAGTATCAGCATTCTTATCAGAACGCCAATTCTGATAGGGTTCCTCTTTGCACCTGACTGCAATCCTGCAAGTCTCATTAAACCATGTGCGGTCTTTTGGTTTAATGCTTTTCTTCTGATTGGCATTCACTCGGCATTCACATTTCTAACAGCGAAACATAATTTCCAATTGAAGTTGCGATCAAATTTATTTAACGTTGTCCAATTTGCTCTTTCAATAGAATATGAAAAAACAGCGGAGATGATACAATGGTCCAAATTACCAAGAGCTGCATTGACACTCACATCATATTTTTCAGGATGAGAAGTCAGAAAATGATCTAAGATGTTATGGCTTTGCAAATCATTTCGTGGGAAAAATGTTGGTTCCTTCAATAGTTGAATCAATTGGTTCGATTCACCAAAAAGCTCAACATATTGCCCTTCAGGTGTAGTGTGGCTTGAGTGACATAACCAAGCCGAGATGTGGACATTGAAATCGCCGGCAACAACGATTTCGCTGTCAGGAAACAATCCCAAAATGTGCGTAATCCAATCAGAGAGAGAGTCCAATTTATTAAAAGTGGATTGCCTTCCTAAATTCGAACTTCTATACACGAAACAAAAATGTAGCAAATGCGAACGAACTCTGAACCTCACCCACATGGAGCTGAATTCCGGATCGGTGACTCTCAGACCCCGCTCGAACTGGTATGCCACATGTGTTCTTATAAAAAGAGCGATGTGGGCGACTTAGTGCCATTATTTGAGGCCTATAAAGAGCACAATATGCGTATACCGAGAAAAAATTTGTTCTCAGTCCACGAACACTGTGCAAATATAAAACAAATAAAGGTAGAAGTGGTAATTAGTTACAGCTGCGATAAAGATTAAACACTGTGGACATGTATTACTAAAGCTATGTTGCAGTAGATCACATTAATCTCTTAATAGATAGAGGATTGTGTATTGGCTATTCTACGTATAAATACATTGCACATAAAATGTTCCACTTGCTAATACTTGCTACAAGATGTCACCAGAATCGGTGTTTTAATAAAGTACAACTGAACTATATTGCAACATATTGATAAATCTAAATATTAAAGGGATTGAGTATTGGCTTTTCTACATATCCAGCATATTTAGCAGCTATCCAAATATAACAAAAAAAAATGTTGCTTCTACTTGCTACATACATACAAGATGTCATCAGCATCGGCAAAAATTAACAATTGCTCACAAGTGTATTGAAATAACAATGAATGTAGTACGGAATAAACTAAATAAAGTATTAATGATATATAATCAAATTTACTGATGTGAATATTAACGTGTGTTTTTTAATTTACTTTATGTTATTTTAAATTTCTTAATTTAAAAGCTATTTTATTAGCATTTTATTTTATTAGCTATTTTATTACCAACGACGCACCTGTGTTTTTCGCATAGAAATATGAGCAAATTTAAATTTAAATATCTTTTGTGTTTGTTGATATATTTTGATGATTTCAAAAATAAAATAAACAAAAAAGTGTTCATTAACAGAAATTGAAAGTATCTTTTAAGTAAGTGTTTTCAAAGTAAAACTTTTTTCTTTGGACGAAATCTCTCTTATATGGGAAAAATATTAGAGTTGTGATATGACAGATATAAACAGTGATATATGTACTAATAGAACCTGCACAAATTGTTTGCATATTTTTGCCCAATAGATAAATTATCAACTTTCTTATATGGCGCCTCAAACATCACTGAAGTAAATTTTTGAGTTGTGGCATGAAACTGTAGCAATATCGTTGGTGAATCTAGAAAAACTTTTGCTTTTGCTAAATTAAAGATTATATGTAAGCCCAGTGAACCAAAACTACCGTTTTTGAATTCATTTATGAACCTTTTCGGGTAGAAACGTTCATTTTCGGCACTCATAAATGAACCCTTTTTATATCATTCGTCGGACTAAAATGCCTCTCAAAAACGAACCTTATTTTGTTTGCAAATGAGTTAAAAAAAGAACCATAAATTATCCTCTTTTTTATTCGGAAATGAGTTAAAAAAAGAACCATAAAAGTTATTTTTCGGCACTCGGAAATGAACCCTTTTTGAATCAATCGCCGGACGAAAATGCCTCTCCTGAAACAAACTGTTTTTTCTTCGGAAATGAGTTAAAAAATGAACCATACAAAAGTTCTTTTGTAAAAAACCGAAACGAAATTTAACCCTTTTTGTATCAATCTTTGGACTGAATTGCCTCTCAAAAACAAACCTTTTTTTGTTCAATAATGAGTTAAAAAAAAAAAGAACCTTTTTGAATTATAAATTTTATTATTGCATAATGCTATTTATAATTACGTATCGATATTTTGTTAAAGAAGAAATGAATGTTACTAAAATTAGAGATCATATTAATCATTGGGTTAATAGGATTAATATACCTGGGCTGGAATTCACGCATTGTGTTGTTCATGATATTGATGTTTCAAAGGGGAAAAGGCGTGATTGTTTTCCAATTTGACAAACTTCCAAATTATATATGAAATATCAAAAAAATTAAGTTAAGTTATTAATTGGGGAATTTATTTGATTACATTTTTGCATGGAATGTTTTCGTGGTTTTCATTCTATTTGGGCTTGATTTTAATTTTTGATAGAAATGTTGAAATGCATACGTGTCGCAGTACATCCATCTCGCACTGGTAAAAAAGTTCATATGACGTTTGTACAAAGGTTAACATTTTCATTTTAAGTTCCTTTATTTACCTGATTTTAGAATATAAAAAGTAACATTTATGATTAATTTGTGAACTCATTTATGAACAACAAATGGTTCGTTTATGAGAAATTGTTTCCTACTGATATGATAAAAAAAAATTATTCTTTTTTGAACTCATTTCAGAATGCAAAAAAGAAACATAAATGATTCATTTCCGAACTCATTTCCGAACAAAAAATGGTTCATTTACAAGGAAGTCTTACCTACTGAAATGATACAAAAATGATTAATTTTCTACTCAAAATAAGTTTTTAATGAATTTCGCAAAATATGCACAATTTTTCTTTATGGGAAAAGCTTTCACGAATTTAATCTTTTATAACAAGCACTTTTAAGAGACAAAATAAAAAAGAAAAAATTTAAAAAAAAAAAATTTTAACCAAAAACGTTCGCAAAACTCTCACCTTACTCAAAACCTTCGCTTATGGTACAGTGGGAGAAGTCTGATGCAACAAGTTGAGCAGCGTTGGATGAAAGTTCACCGAACAAAAACAATTTTTCTTGCCATGAACAAAGATTGGGTCGAAGATAAAATTAATTATGCTCAATTTTTCTGTACTTCGTCACAATCTTCTTGTAGTGGTAGAACGATGAAAAAATTTCAGGAATGCTGTGAATGGACAAAAATCAGGAAACCTACCGCATTTCTAAAAAAACTTCATGACAAAACGATTTATAAAGCATCAAAGTCAAGATTGAGTGTATCTGGTAAACGGAATTCTGCTGTTTTAGAAAATGAGCTATTTAATGATTTTCCCAAAAGAAGTACTACACTAAAAAAAAGCTAAACTTAAATTGGGCAGTTATTCAGATCTTTCTCTGTTACCTGAACAAGCTCTTTCTATAATTGCTGATGCAAATTTGTCAACGCAACAATATGTTATTATAAGACAAAATTTTCAAAACATAACTTCTATGATAAATTGTTTCCAAGTTAGATAAAGGTTTGTATGGCAAAAAAGTTGTTATCCAAGTGATTACACCGTAATGAAAAGTTCTGCCGCAATTAAATTGCAGTCTCTTGTTGAACATATTGTGCAGTCCAAGAAGAAGTATTTACATCAAAATTCGAAGTCCGTGTGAGATACACATTCTCATAAAATGGAGCTGTGATGGCGCTGAGCTAAGTCGCCAAAACAAAAAGGCATTGTTGTTCAATAAAATGTATATTCACCAAAGTGACGGCAGATGTGATTGTATAGGTAATACGAAAGGTAGAATATGAGATAGCTATATTTGCCCTAACTGTAATCACTGCAGCAGACGAGATAATTAATGCATGATTTGAATAATTTTGTGCATGATCAACGGTAAGCTGTACAATGCATTGTCAGATTATAATGCAACTACAAAAATACTACATAGGAGGGGCAACACCGAAAATAATAAACGATCCAAGTGCCTTTGCTTATCGAAATTTTGATTTTAAGATGTTTTCTCTAGGATTATTACCTTAACATGTCTACATAAGATTTATGAAGTGCCTACTGCATATGCTTATACTTACTTACTTACTTAGGTGGCCGTAACAAGCCGTGTTCGGGTTTCGGCCGACCTCATCAGCTCTCGCCAGGCGCCTCTGCTTTGCGCCAATCGGATACACCAAGTGCGGTTAGGGCTTCCTTAGCCTGGTCCATCCATCGGAGGCATGGTCTTCCTCGTCGTCGTTGACCAGCGACCCTCGCTTTGAGCACCTTTTTCGCTGGAGCTACGTCGTCCATATGATGGACATGACCCAGCCAGCGTAGTCGTTGCACAGTTATACGCCGAACTACGTCAATGTCTTCGTAGAGCTCATACAGCTCGTGGTTCATTCGGATGCGATAGTCATCGCCGACTCGAACAGGACCGAAGATTTTGCGAAGAACTTTTCTCTCGAACACCCCCAGAGCGGCTGCGTCAGTTTGCGAAACTACCTATGCCTCAGCGCCATAAAGCAGCACAGGTAGAACGAGCGTCTTGTAGAGTGTTAGTTTTGTCGATCGAGAGAGCGCTCTGGAACTTAGTTGCTTACTGAGCCCGTAGTAGCACCTATTAGCAATTATTGCTCTTCGCTTTTTCTCCAGGCTGATTTCGTTGTTGGTATTAATGACGGTGCCAAGGTATACGAACTCCTTGACTACTTCAAAGTTATAGCTGCCGGATGAAACAAAGGAGTCTAAACGCCGCGCTCCCTTGTTTGTAGACAGCATATACTTTGTTTTACCCTCATTTATCGTCAAACCCACTTTGGCTGATTCCTTTTCGATAGCGGCGAAAGCAGCAGTAACATCTTTCTTGGTTCTGCCGACAATATCAATATCATCAGCGTACGAAAAGAGCTGGACACCTTTATAGAAAATGGTGCCATAACGATACACACCGGCCTTTCGTACGATCCCCTCCATAATGATGTCGAAGAGATCGCAAGACAGTGGATCACCTTGTCTGAAACTTCTTTCGGTATTGAAGGTTTCGGAGAGGTCATTTCCTAACTTGACGGAGCTGCGTGTGTTGCTCAACGTCATTCTACACAGTCTAATCAACTTTGCAGGTATACCGAACTCAGACATTGTTGCGTATAGGCAATCCCTTCTCGGGCTATCGAACGCAGCTTTAACGCTACGACAAAGAGATGATGTGTGTCAATTTGATTTTCGTGGGTTTTCTTTTGGATTTGTCGTAGCGTGAAAATCTGGTCTATGGTGGACTTTCCAGGTCGAAAGCCACACTGTTAAGTATATGTATGTATAAGCATATGCCTTATCAGTGTGGCATATGCTTATACATTAGATTTAAAAAAGTGACTAGTATCTAGGTGGACTAGGTGGAAGTTAAGATATTCACGACATGGCTCATACATTTTCTTAGTCATACGAAACCCTCCGAAGTATAGCGTATATTGCTGATACTGAAGGGTCATTACAGTCACACATGCAACATTGAACTTCTTAATTTGGCACTTCAAAACAGCGTTATTATAATATCATTTCCTCGACATTTAAAGCTATAATATCATTGCCTTGACATTTAAAGCACGGAATGCAACCTCTTGACAGATCTTTCATGAGCCCTCTTAAAACCTCCCTATAGGAACAAACTAACTTGTTTTTAAAAACAACTAATTAAAAAACTAAATTAAAATAAACCAGTATATGAACTACTGTGAATTATATTACGGCGGCATCCACTTCAATTCTAAGTAGTTTTTATTGCATTAGTGGTATTCGCTCTTTTGTGTATTTATGAATACACTAGTGTACTTCTGTCAAAAAATTACACTAAATACACATGCAACAACAAATACCATAGCTTTTGAAGTTACACTTTATGTGTTTCTTTACAACATCAAAAGATGATTGTAATGTAGTTGTATGTGTTAATTGTATCATTTTGACATTACTTGGCAGCATTCTTGGTACCATTTCTTGTCCTTTGTTCGCCATAATTTTTCGCGCTAGCTCGTCACATCATATCGTTTTCTAATTACATACTTACGTTTTCTAATTAGAACTGTTTAAAATCCATCTGTAATGGAATCTGTAATGGAAAATGTTAAAATACGGAAAAAACGTTCAATTGGCACCAGTGTAGCCAATAGTAGATACACTGCTGTGGAAGAAGTCACTCACTCTTTCCCTTGTATTTATCGGTACAATTACAATCAGTACATCTAATACACGAAAGAGCGAATACCACTATTATATATGAAGTAATTGAAATAATTCTTAAAATCAAGTGATTGATAAACTAATTTGAATTATATTAAGGCGGCAACTACTCTGATTTTGACATGTTTTAATTGCAAATTTTTATTTGATTACAAGTTTATATATATTTAACCATGTTATTTCATCAAATATTATTAACTTTAGGCCATCAGTAATAGTCTTCAATTGGTTATTTTAAAGTTATTAAAAAAATAATTTAAATATAACTAATTTAACAAGTAGTTGAAAATATATGCAGACGAAAGTCAATTGACTTATTTAGCGGACATCACCATACAAAATATGTTAGTTCGTTCTATGGAAAAAAGTCAGAATTTCAACTAGTTGTGGTTGACAAAAAACAACCTTATCAACTACTTTTAAATTAGTTGATTTTCCTACAGGGCTATTATAGCGACGAAATGGAACGTTTTACCAGAGAAAATGGTCAAAAAGTTACCCAATTCGATCTGATTGGCCTTGTTTCCAAAGCATACATAAAAGTCCGATCCGGAAAAATTGCAGTTAATGGTTTTAAGTGCACTGGAATATTCCCTTTCAATCGCAATATATTTACTGAAGCCGATTTTATCGCTAGTAAGATTTTTAATGACCGCATTACAGCTATTAGTCAAAAATTGTGCTCATCACCAGTGAGTATACCACCTTCATCAGAATCATCACTTGGGGCATTAGAATCTCCATCGAATGAGCCTGTGGCTTCGAAGAGTACGGGCATAGTTTCACCGTGGACGATCTCACTTCAACCAAAAGTTTGCAAAACTGTTTCTAGTGGCAAAGTAAAAAAAAATCAAGGGCCACTGTGCTAAGTCCCCATATAAAAACCAATATAGTGATCAGGTTTAATCACAGCACACATTATCGACGATCAATGTGGCACAATGGAATGAAGTCTGAGTGCACGGAGAAAAATTTAATTTTTTTTTCACCCATCCCAATACAAAATTAAATCTATTATAATCTAATACATAAAGTATTTGTCTCACAAGAAGCGGAATTTTCATATCTTTCCCCCATTTCTTTCAAAAGTTAAACTAATTTCCATTCATAACTTTGAATCTGTCTGACCAACCTCATTGTATTTATGAGTAACTCTTTCACAACAAAAAGTCATAAAATACATATCAAGTTTTTGAAGTGAGCGGCTTTAGCACTTGTTAGTAGGGGTAAAAATTATGAAGTCGCATCAGCACTCATAACTTCACTGTTGCAGATCTATTCTGCGCGTTACCGGTTATAGTAATCTTGTTACCGAAATTTGTTACCGGTCTTAGTATTCGGTATTCTGTACACTAGGTAACGCTTTCAAAAGCCGTAAGCTCGTTTAAGAACAAATAACACTCTTTCTTTGCATCTGGCTGTTTTGCTTGTTACCACCTAAGGAGATGGTAACAATATTCACTGGTGATGCTTGCTTGCAGAATACCAAAAGGATGTAAATGTTACCAAAACGTGAGTTTCTTCGGTAATAAGATTAACTTTACTGCGACAGAATCGATCTGTTAATGATTGATCAGAAGTCTTTAACTTGCATTTCCGATTCCGCTACCAGGCAAGCAAAAACCATACCCATGTTTGTTTTTTGTACAGGGACCCCCAGAAGGGTGGCAGATAGGCGATGGGTGTGTTGAGAATAAATGGTAAAGGCAAAAAATACAAAAAAACCAACTCATATATTTGACCCCTCTAGGAGTCCTGCTACGGCCGTTATAAACTATTTTCGACAGTTATTATGTTTTTTGTATGGGAACCCAAAGAAGGGCAGCAGCTAGGGGCTTGGTGTGTTCAGAAGAAATGTGAAAGGGCAAAAAATAATAGGACCAGCTCATATATTTGACCCCTCTAGTAGTTCAGTTATGGCCGATATAAACTGTTTTCGAAAGTTTTTATGTTATTTGTATGGGGACCGCCAGAAGGGTGGCAGATAGGTGATAGATGTGTTGAGAAGGAATGGTAAAGGCAAAAAATAATAAAGCCAACTCATATATTTAACGCCCCTTGGGGTCATTTCCGGAGAGATATGAACTATAATCGACAGTTTTTGTGTTTTTTTATCGGGACTCCCAAAAAGGTGGTAGTTATGAGATACAGTGGTGGCCATACAATTAGAAACACCCACTTAGCATTTTAATTTTATATCATCACTACTTCCTTACAACGAAAATTAAGAAAATAGATATCATATGTTATAAGGCTCATTTATTACTGTATATCCTAGATATATTTCGAAATGTAGGAATATTTGTGAAAGGTGCAAACTAGATTTTCTTATTGAACTCAAAAAACGCATTGGTCACGGATTTAGAAACGATAACAAAAGTAATATTTAATTCTATCTTTTTTAAAAATGTATTATAAAATAATGGAAAAACAACTTAGTACTTCGTAGGATAACCCTTATTTTTTATAACTTCTGTCAATCTCCTTGGCAAACTCTCAACCAAACTTCGGCATCTTGAGGATGGTATCGATCCCCAAACTTCTTTTATATTTCGAAAATGTTCGTCATTATTTTTGGGTATTTTTGTTTTTAAACCTCTTTCGACATCTGCCCATAAATTTTCAATTGGGTTTAAATCTGGACTTTGCGGTGGCCACGACAAAACATTAGTATTCGTATCCATAAACCATTGCTTCACAACTCGGGAAGTATGCTTAGGATCGTTATCCTGCTGGAAAATATACGTAAGTGGCATATTTTCAAACGAAAATGGTTCCATTACAGTTTCCAGTATATTTTTATATTGGTGTTGGTCCATTCGTCCATCTATGCGATGTATCGGGCCAACGCCAAACCAACTGAATGCACCCCATACCATCACATTTCCTCCACCGTGTTTGATAGTCTTGATAGTGTATCTGGGATCCAAAGATGTGTTCACTGGCCGTCTAACATAAGATTTACCGTCTGATCCAAATAAATTAAACTTCGATTCGTCACTCCAGAGGATCTTTTTCCAAAATGTAAGAGGTTTTTGCAGGTGCTCTTTGGCAAATTGTAAACGCTTCGTCATATTTTTTTTTGAGACGTGCGGTTTTTTCCGTGCAATTCATCCATGTAGACCAGCTTCTTGTAATCGACGCCTAATGGTTCTACATGAGATATTCTGCGATATTTGAGGCATTACAATGGCATTAATTTCAGTTGAGGTCAAAAATGGGTTGGCTTTACTGGTTCTACAAATAATTCTATCATGGTTTTTCTTGGCATTTGAATTCTTTTTGGGTTCTCAAAACTCAAAACCAGTCTTCTTAAATTGCCTTATTGCTCCAAAAACCATTTTTTTAGAACAGCAAAATCTTTTTGCTATGGCTGACATTGATTGTTTTTCGTCTTGATAGCAGCGCACAATTAATTTACGAAGTTCTGGCGTGCACGACTTGTTTTTACCCATATTTACACTATATTATAATAAAAATTAGTTAACCCTAAATTAAAGAAATAAAAAAACAACAACTTACGTTGAAAATATAAAAAATTTCCAAAATTAAGGTACGCGTTTCTAATTATGTGTCCACCCTCATAAACACGTGTTGCTACTGTTTTTACGATTGTGAGAAATTGTCTAAAGTATTTGCTGATATTTACACATCTAACAACATATTACACTGGAGTGAGTATATAACGGGACCTGCAATAAAGAGAGACTCATTACGAAAAAGTTGTGAAAAGAAATATAAGATTGAAGTCATCGTTTCTAATTGTATGGCCACCACTGTAGGTGTGCTGAGAAGAAATGTTGAAGGCCAAAAAATATTAGGACCAACTCGTATGGACCTCTTTGGCACGGTATTCACCCGATTGATCGGCTGCTTCTGGGTCGCAAGCGTACACTCAAGTCTCATATCCAGTTATGATGCGTTTCGTTTTGTCTTGATAGTCGGAAAGCATTATTTCACACACATCAACGCGGCGCAGTTTTTCCATGAAATTGAGCGTTTTTGGCACCAATCGAGATTTTACTTTCTGAGGCCAAAACGGTCACTCAAAATAGTTAACACAGATCCTTACGATATTCCAAGGTCAGTCAGGTCTCCGATTGTCAATCGACGATCAGTGTATCAGTGGATGTTGATGGTCGTCCTGTCCGTAGCTCGTCTTCAACGCTTTCTCGACCCTCTTTGAACATTTTCTACAACTAATAAACTCATGTTTTCGATAGAGCTTGCTCACCGAAGGCCATTTGCAACATTTTCAACGTTTCGGCAGCAAAAATTTCATTCCACACACAAAATTTAATGGAACTGCGTTGTTGAATAATTTCAGACATTATAAAAAACGGAAAATTCACTTTTAGCTATTTACAAAAGCACGCGTAACTCAAACACTAATGAATATTTTGACGTTTCATTTGGCACAGATGTCAGTGACAGTAGTGCCACCTTGAACATACAATCATACAAACATACAATTTATCCCTATCGGCGTCTCTAAAAAATGTTACTTCAAATTTATCGGTATTTTTTGCACACAGTAGTATATCTCTTTTTTAAAGAGGTGTCCCCCAAAAAGTTTGTGCCTCGGGCCTTTCATGGGCTCTCAAAGGCCCTGGTGCCCCCCACTGCCTATTTTTCCCACTTTTGATTCAGATGCACATATTTCATACTTCTGTTAAATGCAACACATTGCTTTGATGGTTATTTCTGTAAACATTTAATTATGTCAATTTTTATTTTAAAGTCATACATTTTTTTAACACTTTAGAAATTTCAAAAACTAGTTGGCACTTAATTAATACTCTTTTATATTTAATCCATGTCAAAACAAACAACTGACAAGAATTCAAATCATACGCATTCAAAATAAATAAATTTTAAGTTTTTTGCTCATACTTACATAGAATAGAATTGTGCTTGCACAATATTTTTACGCAAAATAACAACAATAACTGTTTTATCACAAAATATAAAAGCTGAGATTATTAAGTTAATAATAAAAATAATAATACAAAAATATAAACAAATTAAATTTGTTACTTACGAAAATAAAAAGTATGTAGCAAGCACCAATTTATAAATATTTCGAATATAAAAACAACACAGCTCATTTGAGAAAGCTTTTAGGAGATTACAACATGGAGAAAATATTCATTTAACAATACAAGGTAAGTCCTTAATTGTTAGTTTCTCTCTTAAATTAAAGCTAATAGTGAACAAGTGGATTTAACTTTAAACCTAAACTTACAAGATTCAAATAGTTTTCAAAATAGTTAGGATGGCAAAAACAGCACAGCTGCAATTACGTTATATGAGGATCTTTATGTATGTATATGTATGTGTGCAATTTTATAAATAAAGTACAGGTAGTTTTTGGTCGATGACCTCAACCAGTTGTGCCCGTTATGCCTGTTGCAGGATTGTCACCATGTATAATGAGGTCCATTTGAGATTGCGATAATTTTCCACTGAGTAGTTTTTCAATTTTAATAAATTTGTCAATTGGTTCCAGCGAATTTGTAACCGAGGCGCTCGATTCGTCATCCTGCTGGCGCGCAAAAGACGAGCTACGTTTGTCGCGCTCTAAAAGTAGAAGAAGAGGGAGTATTTTTAGCATATTTTTTTTTTTTATCTTGTTAATAAAAATCATTTTCAAACCAGTTCTGGCTCTGCGTCCCTCTTGTTCGATAATAATTTCATTGGTAATATAAACCTCTCGACGTATTTGATCACGCAGCTCAACGCTCATATCGGGTATGCACCAGCGCACCAGAATCATGACTAAGGCAACGAAGTTCTGAAAAAAATATAATATTTAGAATTCTTTTTTTTTTTTGTACAAATTAAGTAAGAGTTTTTTGCTTAAGCAATTTAATGAAGTCTTTGTTACAACGAAAATCTTCAGTTATTTCAAATTTGGGTTTCATACGAGCTATTCAAAAATTCCAACAAATATCAGACAGATTTTTGTAAAAAAAAGAAAAAAATTTACTTGAAATGGTATGAGCAGAAATTATGAATGCTATGACTGATAAATATATGCTCTTAGGCCAGAACATCTTTGCTAAATAATCATCTATTACATATTTGAATTCATCAGGGAAGCGGACCTTTACATGGCAACGTGTCTGAATGCCTCAACCTGTCGAGGCCTAGCATTATTCATGCCGAAATCGTCCCAAGTCGACTCAAACCTCCTCGTGGTGTTCCCTGGGCAACGGCAAACTGGCACCCGTTAGCTTGTGCGCATGGCATGTGCGCAGGATTTGGCTACTACTGTCCAATGAAAACTAAACCAGTCTCGAATAGGAACCCCAATTACGTTGACGACCACCGCAAACAAAAAACGGACAATGATTTTCGGATATGCACCTAGAATGTCCGGACCCTTTATAGGGAAGGTGCCATTATCCAACTGGCGGAAGCCCTCAAAACAATAAAAGCTGACATCACCGCCATCCAGGAAATGCGATGGAAATGGCAAGGCTGCTCTAAACAAGCACACTGTGATATCTACTACAGCTGCCATGCGGAGAGGCGCGAATTCGGATGTGGATTCGTTATTAGCCGGAAACTACGCCACCTTGTTTCCCGGTTCACACCTGTGAACGAAAGATTGTCCACGATCCGCATCAAGGCAAAATTTTTCTTCATCAGCCTTATTTGCGCGCATGCCCCGATGGAGAAAAAAGAAGGCCTTCAAGGACGCTTTCTACGCAAGTCTTGAGGACGTATACGACCACCTCTCGGTCCATGACGTGAAAATAGTACTCGGCGATTTCAATGCGAAAGTCGGAAGGGAAGGCATCTTTGGCCCCACTGTCGGTCAGTTCAGTCTTCATGAGACCTCCACGAACAACGGTCTAAGACTGATCTGTTTCGTCACGGCGCGAAACATGGTAGTTAGTAGCACCAGATTTAAGCACCTCGACATCCACAAGGCCACCTGGCTGTCCCCGGATCAAAAAACGCGAATCCAAATTGATCATGTTGTAATCGACGGAAGGCATGCCTCCAGTGTTCTAGATGTGTGCAAGTTTCGATGGGTCAACATTGACTCCGACCACTATGTTGTTGCAGCCAAGATCCGCATGCGATAGCTAAATATCGCTAAGATGCAATTACAACGGTCTGCCGAGGCCTCCGCTCAACTCTCGGTAAACTCAACCAGCCAACCTCTGAACCCGACGCCGGCAGACTTTGGGCGCATATATCCCACTCCATGCACGCTGCCGCTGAAGAAGTCATTGGTTTCCGGCGCCCGCAAACTCGTAACTAGTGGTACCATGAAGAGTGCCGCATCGCGACAGCAGTAAAAAACGCCGCTTACAGAAAAACGCTGCTGTCCCCAATCTACGATTACTGGCGACGATTCCACCAATACCGCCCCCATGGAGAAAGCAGTTCAGCACCACCAATCAACGATGGCGGAGTGGAAGTACCACCACCTAGCCATGAAAAGGTTGGAGTTGCTATTCAACGACTCAAAAACAATAAAGCAACGGAATTAAAACCGGCGGCGATGAATTTATAAGGCGCATGCATCAGCTCATCAGCAAAATATGGCTAGCAGAAAGCATGCCCGACGATTGGAACCTCAGTGTACTGTGCCCTATATTTAAGAAAGGAGACCCAAAAATCTGCGCCAACTATCGAGGTATCAGTCTTATTTCGATCACATATAAGGTTCTCTCAAGCATACTTTGTGAAAGATTAAAGCCGATTACAAAAACACTGATCGAACGTTATTAATGTGGCTTTCGACCTGGAAAGTCCACCATAGACCATATTTTTACGCTACGACAAATCCTGGAGAAAAACCACGAAAATCAAATTGACACACATCATCTCTTTGTCGATTTTAAAGCTGCGTTCGATAGCCCGAGAAGGGATTGCCTATACACAACAATGTCTGAGTTCGATATACCTGCAAAGTTGATTAGACTTTGCAGAATGACGTTGAGTAACACACGCAGCTCCGTCAAGGTAGGAAATAACCTCTCCGAAACCTTTAATACCGAAAAAGGTTTTAGACAAGGCGATGCACTGTCTTGCGATCTCTTCAACATCATCATGGAGGGGATCGTACGAAAGGCCGGTGTGCATCGTAATGACATTGTTGGTAGAACCAAGAGAGATGTTACCGCTGCTTTCACCGCTATCGAAAAAGAATCAGCCAAAGTGGGCTTGACGATAAATGAGGGTAAAACAAAGTATATGCTGTCTACAAACAAGGGAGCGCGGCGTTTAGACACCCACGTTTCATTTGGCAGCTATAACTTTGAAGTAGTCAAGGAGTTCGCATACCTTGGCACCGCCCTTAATTCCAACAACGAAATCAGCCTGGAGATAAAGCGAAGAACAATAATTGCTAATAGGTGCTACTACGGGCTCAGTAAGCAACTAAGTTCCAGAGCACTCTCTTGATCGACAAAACTAACACTCTACAAGACGCTCCTTCTACCTGTGCTGCTTTATAGCGCTGAGGCATGAGTAGTTTCGCAAACTGACGCAGCGTTCTGGGGGTGTTCGAGAGAAAAGTTCTTCGAAAAATCTTCGGTCCTGTTCGAGTCGGCGATTACTATCGCATCCGAATGAACCACGAGCTGTATAGCTCTAAGAAGACATTGACGTAGTTCGGCATATAACTGTGCAGCGACTACGCTGGCTGGGTCATGTTCATCGTATGGACGACGAAGCTCCAGCGAAAAAGGTGTTCGAGGCGAGGGTCGGTGGTCAATTACGACGAGGGAGACCATGCCTCCGATGTATGGACCAGGCCGAGAAAGCATTAACCGCACTTGGTGTATCCGATTGGAGAAGGCGCTCGCAAAGCAGTGGCGCCTGGCGAGAGCTGATGAGGTCGGCCGAAACCCGTACACGGGCTGTTATGGCCACCTAAGTAAGTAAATAAAACCATAGAAGAAAATTTCATATTAAAATTTATGAAAAAATAGAAGTCTTTTTTTACACAAATTCTAAAAAAAAATAATAATCGCTAAGCCGACGTATTAACAACAGAAAGATAATAAAGAATACTTTTTTTAAAAAAAAATTTCATATTAAAATATCGGCTTTGTTATGGTATACATTCGAAACGATTCGATCGAGTATACATCCGATCAAGTTTTTTATATGAAAAAGGCTTCCCGTAAAATTCTCGTTTCGAATTCGCGATGGCGAATCCGAGATTTCGCATTCGCGATGGCGAATCCCAGATTTCTAAGTAAGTTAATACTTGTTTATTTGTAAGTTTTATATGAACAAAAGTTGGTCAAAAAAGAATAAAAATAACATAAATTTCGAGTTTTAATAAAGTCAAACCTTAAAAAACCTAAATAACAAAATAAAAACAAAAAAAAATTAATTTTTTTGTGCCGAGTTCGAACCCCTAACCCACATCTCCGAATGCTTCCTTGATTTCATTACGACGCAAATTAAGCCACACGTGTTCAACAACTGGATTAGCCGAATGGGTATGGTGCTATACTGGCATTCAAATGACGTGGTTTCGATTCTTGGCATGGTAAGTTTATAATTTAACATTTAAAGTTTTTCCTCCAATATAATAATTAATAACTTCAATCTTTTGTTTCTTTTGTTTCAAAACCGATTTTTTTTTATTGAAAACCAAATGTTTTTGAATCAAAATCTATTGTTTTCAATTCCAAAAGAGGTGGTTTTTAATTCAAAAACAATTGTTTTTGAAAGAATGATTATATTCTTTAAAACATTTGCTTTTGATCTCAAAGCATTTTTTTCTGGTTTAAGGGCACTTGTTTTTGGCGCCGTTTCATGTCGAAAATTTTTTGATTCGAATGCATTTTTTTTTTTTTTAAAAACTAAAGCAACACTCAGGGGATGCCCCCTATAAATGAGAAAGTATTGGGTTGATTCAAAAGACGGGTGATAGTTAGTTGGTGGGTGGAAAGATGGAGTAGTGTCGGTGAAGATTTGATTTAAATTTACACAGATTGAAACTGCCGGGAAACACGCTCGCAGGGAGATTGTTCGACAATTTTACTGAGCGACTGAAGAACGAATTATCCCGGTAATGCGATGTTCTGTTGGGCAAAGAGGCAATGGCAAAAAGATGGGCTGCCCGAGTGGACCCAGGAAACACACGGGCTGGTAACCACAGGCCATGTATCTTCCTTGAACACTAGTGGACCCAGGAAACACACGGGCTGGTGGCCACAGGCCATGTTTCTCCCTTGAACACTTATTCGATCCAAAAGCTCCAAATATGATCTTGAAGCCCCTGCCCAAATGTGCGAATTGTACTCCATTTTCGGCCTTATATATGAGGTATAGATCACGCAAAGATCAAATGGAGTGAAGTATTTCTTGCACCGTTTTAAAAGACCTAGGCACTTGGCCGCTTCTTTCGACACATCGAAAATGTGATCATTCCAACAGAGATCTGATTGTATCGATATGCCCAGAACGTCAAGAACATCTGACTCCACAAGATCTACACCGTTCATATTTAGGGGTGCTAAGGGACAGTCCATTCGTTTGTGGGTTAACAGGCAACACTGGGTCTTGCTAGCATCAAACTCTACTCTATTAGCAAGACCCCACTCGGAGATTTTTCCTAAGCCATTGTTAAGTGTGTCATTCATATGTTGCCTCCTCCTCTCAATCTCCAAAGAGCTCGGACGTTTTTTAAATGAATATGAATGGCAAATGCCGCTCTCATCCGCAAACGAATGAATTGGGTTGTGAGTCAACGACAGAAGGTCGTGGATAAAAACCAGGAACAAAGTTGGCGATAGAACTGAGCCCTGCGGTGCACCTGCGTTGATGGCGTGCTCTCTGGACGATATGCCATCGACTACAACACGGATACTTCGTTCCTTAAGGAAACACGTGATCCACCGAGCAAAGTTATCACCGACACCAAATGCAATTAATTTTGACACAAGCGCTTTATGCCACACTCGGTCGAACGCCTCTGAAATATCCAGAGCAACAACCCTGCTCTCACCAAATAAGTGAACGCATTGGTTCCATTTTTCAGTGAGAAACGCCCTCAGGTCACCAGTAGAGCGGGCCCTACGAAAACCATAATGGCGATCACTAAGCAATTTGTTGTGCTCCAGATATTTCATTAGGTTGAAGTTAATTATGCTCTGCATAGCTTTGGCGAGCGTGGAGCATATCGCTATGGGTCGGTGGTTTGCAGGGTTCGTGGCAACGCCCTTTTTTGATACCGGCTGGACATTAGCGACCTTCCAACAAGACGGAAATACTCCTGTCCCGTAGAAGATGTTGAAAAGGTTGCGCAAAGGCCGAGCCAGTGTAGAAGCACACGCTTTAAGCACAATTGGTAATATGCCATCAGGACCAGAAGCTTTGTTTATGTTGAGATTTGTGTGGACTCTTTTTACTGCTCTCGTTCGAAAATATATTTCTTGCATTGAAAAAGAACCATTTTCGACATAGGGCAGTGGCTGATTGTTATCCGAGATTGTGGAATTATGTGCTAACAATCCTGCCAATAGGTTCGCTTTATCAACCGAGTCAGTGAAGATTTGGTCATCTTTCAAAAGAGTTGGAATCTACGAAGACGTTTGATTTTTTAACTCTTTTAACAAATGGCCAAATTTTTTGCTCCCTTTAGGGCAGAGAAGAAATCGGTGCATAGCCATTGGTGGCTGGATAGGTGGAAATTGAATTTTTGTAATTAGTTGACTTTCCTTGTTATTTCTGTAGTATAGGTTATTTCAAGTGTATTAGGGGTACATTTTGAACAAATCGTGCATAGCCATTGGTAGCTGGATAGGTGGAAATTGAATTTAATAATTAGTTGACTTTCCCTGTTATTTCTGTAGTATAGGTTATTTCAAGTGTATTAGGGGTACATTTTGAACAAATCTAATGCGAGTTTCGTGAAGAAACTTTTCGCGTTTTAAAATTGCGTTACAGCGATTCCTAGCCTCGATGCGAAGTCTATTAGTATCAGCATTCTTATCAGAACGCCAATTCTGATAGGGTTCCTCTTTGGACCTGACTGCAATCCTGCAAGTCTCATTAAACCATGTGCGGTCTTTTGGTTTAATGCTTTCCTTCTGATTGGCATTCACTCGGCATTCACATTTCTATCAGCGAAACATAATTTCCAATTGAAGTTGCGATAAAATTTATTTAACGCTGTCCAATTTGCTCTTTCATAAAACTATGCAGTCCTCTTCGGGGCTGTATGCGTAGAGGTGCAAAGGTTAGAATATGAAAAAGCAGCGGAGATGGTGCAATGGTCCGAATTATCAAGAGGTGCGTTGACACTCACATCATATTTTTCATGATGCGAAGTCAGAAAGAGGTCTAAGTTGTTATGGCTAGGCAGATCACTTCGTGGAAAAAAAGTTGCTTCCTTCACTAGTTGAATCAATTGGTTCGATTCAGCAAAAAGCTCAACATATTGACCCTCAGGTGTTGTATGGCTCGAGTGACATAACCAAGCCGAGTTGTGGACATTGAACAACCCCAAAATTTGCGTTAACGAATCAGAGAGAGAGAGAGTCCAGTTTGTTAAAAGTGGGCTCCATCCCTAAATTCGGGCTTCTATAAACGAAACAAAAGTGTAGCAGCAAATGCGAACGGACTCTGAACCTAACCCACATAGAGCTAAACTCTGGATCAGTCATATCCAGGCTTCGCAGACACTGATATGCTACAACCGAACGTACAAAAAGAGCGATGCCCCTATACGAAAAAAACAATGGCAGTAAGTGATACCCAGTAATATGAAAATCCAGTGGATCTGCATCCTCGCCTACCTGGGTGTCACTTAGTGCCATTATTTGAGGCCTATTAAGAGAACAATAAGCATAGACCGAAAAGAAATTCGCCCTCAGTCCACGTGCATTGCAAAAATCTATGCAAAAATTACCCGACATTCTCGCACCGTGCAAACATTAAACAAATAGGGTAAAAAGGTTATTATTTACAACTGATTATTGAGATTTGATTCCACAATATTTATACCCCAACGCGTACTGCGTAAGGGGTATATTAACTTTGTCACACCGTTTGTAACGCCAAGAAGGAGGCGTGGCAGGTATAGAAAAGTATATATATTTATATTTTTGATCAGCATCATCTCCTGAGTCGATTTCCGTGTGTCTGTCTGTCTGTCCGTCTGTCAACACGATTACAGCCGTAATTTTAAAGCTATCGCGATGAAATTTAAAATATATGTTTTAGTTTTAAAAAAGGAAGATCAAGTTCGAAAATAGGACAAATCGGATGAAAACCACGCCTACCTCCCATACAAAGTATTTTTATATTAAACGTAAAATGTCTTTAAAATCCACAAAAATTAAAGAAATGCCCTGAAATTTGGCAGGTGAGCTTTGCTCTTCAGTCTTAAGCCTGGCTATAATATTTGGAAAAATCGGATGAAAACCACGCCTACCTCCGATACAAATTGACTTTATTTTAAACGCAAAATCTCTAAAAAATTAACAAAAATTAATTAATGTTTTGAAATTTTGCACATTAGCTTTGATATATAATATGAACCATCTCTATGATATATGGCAAAATCGGATCAAAAACACGCCTACCTCCCATACAAAGTGACGTCATCAAAATAGGAAAACTTTTGTTAATATATAAAACTGAATGTCATCGTGTATGTCGTGGCTAAAGACTTCGAATATACTTCAATATGGCCGCGGAGGGGTAGTTTAGCTTCGGAACCCTGCTGAAGCTCCATCCATACTAGTTTCTTCTTTTTTTTTTTTTGGTATAGGTGCCTAGAATATAACATAACAAACCTTAAACTTCCGCAAAGCTCCGCAAACTATATTAGTATTTCTTTGTTTAAAATTCTCCGCCCTACATCAGTGTGCCAATATCTCTTTGTTCCTTGGTGCTTCAAAGAAGTTCTTTCTCTCCAAAATTGAAGATTTTTTTATCATGTTTTTTCGTAAATATTGTATTTTTTTCTAACACGAATTTTTCTAAAACATTTATACACATATCAACAAAACATACCATAAGCTTTAATCTCCAATTTTTAGTTTTTTCATACAGCTTCAAATAATACCACAATTTAGTAAAATTCTATTCGCACACAAATCTCCACTTCAAAAGCTAACAAAAGTAACGGCAAATCGTAAAAGGAAAGCAAATATCATTATTTTGCTTCGGTTGTAGTTTCTACTTTGCAAAAAAAAAGTGTTGTTAACCTTATTTTCGATACCTGAAAAATATTTTCCCCATTGTGGATGGTAGAAAATTAATTGAGTCTAAGATATCATTCAATATTGAAGGAATCTTTTCAGCTTAATTTGTAGTTTAATTTTAAGCTGATAGCGATTAATCAGATTCGTTGTAATGGTATTTTTTATTTTTTTTTTTTTATCTTGTGAATTCAAAATTTAATTAAGCACATAAACGGTTTCTCCAAGACCTCAATAGAGTTTATCAAAGATTTGCAAATCAATAACTAACAAGAGAACTCGTTGCAAATAAATTCACTAGAAAAACTCTGGCGCTGCTCAAGGTTCCAACAAAATGGCTTCTTGTTGTTTGGTCAACTTAATACTATTCTTCTATCACTATTTGTTGTTTTTTTTTTAACACCCACAAGTTATTAAGGTCAAGCCGACCACAGCAGCTAAAACAACAATATATGACTAAACAGCAACAATAGATGGATGCATCCATTAATTCGTACTATAGTGTAAAATGCAGCAACAATTTAGTTGGTGTTATTTATGTCAACGCGATCATTGAACTCCTGCGTAGAGCTTTCGTTTTCATTGGATGATTCTTTGGTTTGGTGTTTTTTTTTTTTTTTTTTGCCTGACATTTGCTAATTTTCGCTATTTTCCAATGGAATTTAGAAAACATCAACTAGGCCTGCTGCTAATGAGACCAGGCACCCTTAATTTAGTTTAATTGTAACAAGTGTCGCGTCCACAACGCCAAAACGGTGGCAACACACATCTAGTCTAGTTCAAAGTAGTATCCGGTGTATAGAAAAATAAAAAAATAAAAAAAAAATGAAACGTTTATCCTGTCTCAGCTTACGTTCTATTGGGCTGTTTATAGCCTCTACCGATGTGGTTTGTGCGCTGGCTATGCTGACTTTGTGCTCTGTCTATTTGTACGAGGATTTCGTGCAGGTGTCGCAGTTGCAGGAAGGCGTACAAGTGCAGAATCCTTTGGCCAACTATTTAGCTACTTTGGGTCGGTAGTGAAAGTTTTTTTTAAATATTTTTTCTCTTTTAAAAAAAACATATATTTTTTATTCAATTTAGTGGACTATGTTACGGTGCATAATTTTTCAAATGCTTTTTATATGGTTATGTGCATTACTCTATGGATCAAATCCTTGATAAATCTTGTGGTGGCTTCTATACTCATTGATGGCATTCGAAAGGTGTAAATTTTAACATTTGTCTATAGTTAAATACTTTATTTTTTTTGGTTTCTTTTTTTTTTTTTTGTCGCAACAGCAACGTTTTCTCTGCCTAGCTCCTTGGTTGATTAATACTATAATTTCCATGTTAATTGAAATAACGGTATTTATATTTATGGAAATCAAAATAGATGAGGTGGATATATCAATGGATCGACGAATTGCAAGATGTATAATTTTTGGAATTTTCCTAGGTGGGTTCTGTTTGTTTGGAAGTTTATTATGATATCTACTCATTAATTTTCGAATTAAATATTATTCTATTACTTGTTTTTATTTCGTTTTTTTTTCTTTTGCAGTTATAAATGCGCTCTTCACTTTTGGCATTTTTGCACACTACAATATGTTGAAGGTTATGTCGAATGAAAATCGCGCCTTGCAGGATAGCATCGTCGAAGCTGCTGGACTCTTTCAGCATGTCAAGGTTTAAGCAACTGTGCAGCATAAAATGCCGAACCGTACTTCACCCCTGTGTTCAGTGAAAACCACGAAATATTGCATTTAATTAATTTTATTAAATCTTTAAATAAATATCTAACCGAGTCAATAACATAAAAATATGTTATAAATTTTTCTGGTGTAAAAAAATTCAGCTAAGGTTCTGCAAATATTCGGAATATTTGCGAGGATATTTTGGTATAAAAAAAAATATATGTCAAAGCTGGGTACTAAACCGTCATACTCCTCGTTTTAAGATAACAAGTACCACGAATAGCACATAACAACCATTCCAAATTAAGGCCGGCAATACATTTAGAGGCATCCCAGAATCAACATTTTTTTTTCATTTTAAATGACTTAACAACATCTCAAAAATATTTTAAAAAAGATTTTATAAAGATATCTTGAATATTGAGAAAGCTATTAGCTTGAAAAGAGGCCCGTGCGTGAGTTCGCTATAATAGGGGTATTCACGATGTGATGTATTTGTGATAAATTTTTACAATATTTACAACCTATTGAGAGCGAACCTTCAATAAAGTCTTTTATTCTTAAAATCAGCTAATTTGTGTATATACTTCCGTTTAGAAATATGAATTGAAATGCGTACAAAATAATGAAAAAATTTACACACACAACGAAATTTACAAAGACTACCTACAATAGGGTTTCGTCGTTGTATTTTAGCTTCCGGGTTGTATTTTGAACACTGCGTATTTTGTTTTTGTAACTTTACAAAATTTACTACAAATATCAAATTTATCAAAAATACACAATACAAGTGCAAATACACCACATCGTGAATACCCCTAATATAAAAACCAAGTTACTATAGCTGCTACTTTATTATATCATTTACTAGCTGGATACCCGGCTTTACTCGGGATTTGATATAAATAATTTTTGTATTCATTGGTCGATTTGAAAAAACTTTTCGCAAACTATTGGAAAAATTTTGCGTGCATCTTTCAAACCGGTAACTTGGGCGGAATAAGCAAAATGTAGATTCAACACCTAAAAATTATGAGAAAAAGTTAGGAATCGTTATGTGTGTAGATAGATAGATTGGACATTTCTGAAAACATCAGAGCAAAAAGTAATTTTTGGCAATCATTTATGTAAATTTTTTCATACATAAATGCTCTCTTTTATTAATGTGTCAATGAAAATGAGTCAAAAATGCAATTTTAAATTTTAATTATTTTTGCAACATAAACTTTTGCGCCATTTTTTAAGAAAACATGACATATTATGGACCTTTCTTGAATAAAAATTTAAGAAATATAAATGCCTAACTAACTGCTATTATTATTTAAATAAAGTCCTTTTATTGCCGTTTCAGAAAAAAAGAAGAATTGAGTTAAATGTATTCAAAAACAGCACAACAACTTGCATCGAAAGTCAAAGCTTAAAATTTCTGATAATTTTTTCTTGCAGCAGGTCACTGATAAGTTCAAAAATTCATTTTACTAAGAATTTGTATTGTTTTGAAATTAATGCTATGAGTGATTAACGGTAAATTTTTTAAATTAATTATTCTTAAGAAATTTTGAAAACAAATATGTACTAAAGTAAATATGTATTAAATATATACATACATTAAATAGAAAAATGCAAGTTGTAGCCTGTTCGTTAGAGATTAGCTTAACCAATGTTAGCTTAGGTCATATTTGCAGATATTTTTATGGTCAAGAATTTTTTCATATGTTATTTTAATGTAACTTTCACGGATTTGACAATTTCTTTTCTTCATTTTTTGCGAATAAGCCATTATTTTGTAAGTCTTTTTTTACTGGATAACAATCAAATAAGCACTGAAAAAAGAAATTGAAATGTCAAAACAACGCCAACTTACGACGCAACTGGTTTGCGCGTGTGTTGATGCGAACTCAAATACAACAGAATTCGGCATCAGCTGTCCTGATTTGCGAAAAAAGAAAGTAGAATATAAATACACATAAAAAAGAAAAGAAGATATTTATCACCCTTCACGCTTTGCTACGCCTTACTGTATTTTGTAGTACAGCGCCCTTTGGGGTTCAAGATATAGCTAAATACATAGCGCCAAAAGACTCACCGCACCCGAAAACCACTTATAAAAATCATACTAATCGGATGAGTTGTTTTGTGGTATTTGTACAGCGCCCTCCGGTTTTCGAGATAGAATAAAAAAATAAAGCCAAGGCCCTTTCCATACTCGATAATCAAATCCTATATATCCGATATACAAATTTTTATCTAAATTCACATTTTTTATCTATCACATTTTTCTTAAATTCTCGTTTCTCTTTTACTTTCTCGCTTTTTTTTCTTTTCTACGTTTCACATTTTTTCTTTAATACTTCACTTCAGTATATGTACAGTGGTTCAAACGCTTAATCGTACATACTCAACGTTTAGCTTTAATATAATTTTTCGAAATGACAAATTTGTTTTATTTAGGAAAAAAGCATATTTTATTTTTATTCGAAGTCTCTTCGTTTTTATCATGTTAACAAATTATATTTATTCTCAGCATTTAAATAATAAGAAACAAAAACAAACAAAAGTACAAAATTCATGTCCAAACGAATAATCGTACAAAATTAATTATTCATAAAAAATTTACAAAACTAATTAGTCAGTATTTTGTGGCCAATCCTTTAGCCTTAATGACAGCATTTAAGCGTCTTGGCATTGACTCGACCAAGTTTTTGCATACGGCTGGTGAAATATTGTTCCACTCGGCCTGTAAACCTTCCTTTAATTCGTTTGTGTTCCGAAACACTTTATCTTTTAAATTTCTGGCCAATTCCTCCCAAACATGTTCAATTATATTTAGATCAGGTGATTGTGCGGGTGTTTTGAGCAATTTCGGACAGTTGTAGATGAGCCACATCTTCGCTATCATGGAGGTGTGCTTCGGATCATTGTCCTGATAAAAAGCAAAATTGTTTAATATGCCCAAACGCTCGGCACTTTGCTTGACATTAGCTTTAAGGATGTTAAGATATTGATATTTATCCATATTGCCTTCTACAAAATAAATATTTCCAACTCCTGCACTTGAAACACACCCCCACACCATCACAGACCCTCCGCCATGCTTCACCGTAGCCTTTGTATTTTTGTAATGAAACTCTGTGTTGGGTTTCCGCCAGACATAGCATTTTCCATCTGATCCTTTCAAATTGAATTTTCTCTCGTCAGTGTACAAAACCTTTAACCAATAGATTTACTACAAATTAATAGTATTATAACTTTGTTTTACCGTTTTCCAGAAGTCCATATCTTTGGTTATGTATTCAGTAGCAAATTGCATGCGAGCGATTTTGTTTTTTGGACTAATGTAAGGCTTCTTTCGAGCTATTCGCCCATTATAATCATTGGATTTCAACACATTGCGAATTGTTACATCACAAACCACCTTATTTGTCTTTTCTTTGAATATTTTATTTATTTCAACCGCTGTCACAAAAGGATTGGTTTTTACTTCTCTCAAAATCATGCGTTCTTCACGATCACTTATCTTTTTTCCTTGCCCTAGGCGGCTTTTATTTGCAATGGAATGGTCATCTTTGTATCTTTTAATAATATATTGCACTGTAGAATGAGTTCGGCTTACTAAATCTCCAATTTCTCTAAAAGTTTTTCCCTCCGAATGCAATTTAATAATGAGCTGACGTTCTTCTATTGTTGTTTGCTTTCCTGACGGTGCCATTGTGCATCAACTAACCTTACAACTTTAAAACTCCTTACAAACTAAAAACGGAAGCATTTATTGTTGAATTTGTTACGCAATTTGACCCCACGCTTTAAAAATAACGGGATCCTGTCGCCGCCTACTTATGTACGATTATTCGTTTGGACATGAATTTTGTACTTTTGTTTGTTTTTGTTTCTTATTATTTAAATGCTGAGAATAAATTTAATTTGTGTACATAATAAAAACAAGGAGATTCTAAATCAAAATAAAATAGACTTTTTTCCTAAATAAAATAACTTTATTATTTCGAAAAATTATATTAAAGCTAAACGTTGAGTATGTACGATTAAGCGTTTGAACCACTGTATATAAGTTCGTATTGATTTCATTATTTTAATTAATTTAAATTGATTTTAGAATTAAACTTAAGTAATTTTTAAATATAAATGTAATATCTTTGTTTCTTTCTCATTATGATTGTATGCTTGTTCGAGATATATAGTATACTATTTTATTGTACGCAAAAGAATAACTCTTTCTTATGTACTAATTATATAATAAATGCAAATTACAAATTACAAATTACAAATAAAAAAACCTAAATCGGATGAGCGGTTTTTGAGTGTTTCACGATTTCTTAAGTGATTTGTACTACAGCACCATCCGGTATTTAAGAAAGAGCAGAAAAAAAAGTCCAAGATACCGACCGTATCCGAAAACTCCTATGTACAAATTTTCACGCAAATCGGATGTACAGCTAGGAGTTTTTCGAGATTTTAAAAACATTTGTACTGCAGTGCCCTCTGGTTTTCAATATAAAAAAATAGATAAGTCATAAAAACTATCGTACCCAAAGACCCCTAAATACAAATTTTCATGTAAATCGGATGAATGGTTTCGGAGATAAACTATAGTAGCACAATTCGTGGAATCCGATCGCAGCGCCACCTACCGGGTCCATTTGCGAATCTGAACCATCCAGGGATCCACTCTAACACACACAAAAAATTTCATCAAAATCAGTGCAGCCGTTAAGGAACAGTTCAACAACATACACACGAACAAATTGGACAACAGTGCCCTCTAGTTTCGAAAAAGAGCAAAAAAGATAGCACCAGAACCCTTGCCGTTCTTTCAAATTTTCATTCAAATCGGATGAGCAGTTTTGGAGTTTTTCACGATTTCCTAAGATTTGTACTAAAGCGCCCTCTGGTTTTCAAGATAGCACACAAAAGATAAGTCTAATACACTCAGCAGAGGGTATCATAAAACCCCAATTTTCCAATTTTCGTGCAATTCGAATGCACGGCTTAGGAGTTTTTCGAGGTTTTTCAAAATATTTGTACTAAAATTCCCTCTGGTGTTCGAGAGAGAAAAGAGTAGATAAGTCAAAAAAACTCAGCGTGTCCTCTCTACATACAAAATTTCATGCAAATCGGATGAAGGGTTTTGAACTTATTTTTCATTTACAGATTTTTTTGTTTTTACAATTTTATATATATTGGGTTGGCAACTAAGTAATTGCGGATTTCACTCATAGATGGCTTTAGTTGAATTTTTAGGTTTGCTGACGTAATCGAAATGTCAAACACATTTTGTTATTTGATAGTTGGTACTTCAACTGTCAATCAGTAAAAAATTTTTTTTGATCGGTTGTGTAGTTTTTGTTTGGCGTCTGTTGAAAAATGGAAAATCAAAACGAACATTTTCGTCATATTTTGCTTTTTTATTTAAGAAAAGGAAAAAACGCATCGCAAGCTCACAAAAAGTTATGTGCAGTTTATGGTGACGAAGCTTTAAAAGAACGGCAGTGTCAAAATTGGTTTGCAAAATTTCGTTCTGGTAATTTTTCACTCAAAGATGAAAAATGCTCTGGTCGTCCAGTTGAAGTTGATGATAGAAAACTGTAAATGCTTTACCTGTTATTTTCGTAATCGTTCACAAAATTTGCTGATTTTGACAATTTGGGTACTGAGAATAGAGTACGATCAGCCCTGCGATAACCTTATAATTCAACCATGATTTTGTTCAATACTTGGTAATTTATTTCGAGATGACGCTGTGATAGAGAGCGCAGTTGACGCCATTCCTTCTATGCAGGCTATGGATTGGTGCGTTCAACAAAAAAAAAAAACAAAAGAAAAATTGGTTTTGGTATGGTCGAATTTCGGCCAAAGGCAATACTTGAATTATAAATTACATCAACAAATTTAATTTTTTAAGCACTTAATCGATAGCGTATGGTTCACAATGTAGTAAAACACGGTACAGAAAGTTTGCCATTTGATGCTGAGTCTATTGAAATTATTACAGCTTAACTGTTTTTTAATTTACACAATTGGAGTAGAAAATTTTAAGGATTTTTGCTTTGATGCTGAAGTCGAATACGAAAAACTTCTGAAACATTCTAGAACACGATGGCTACCTATAGTAACAGTAGTGGAATGAATTTTAAAACTGTATTCAGAAATAAAAGCGCATTTTTTATTATTACAAAATAGTCCTACTTTGCTGCAAAATTATTTTCAATCGAAATTAACCGAAGCTTATTTATTTGCGTTCACTATTAATTTTGATTTTTGTTTCATGACAAAATAACAATAATATAAGGGACCCTTTATATTCGAATTGGTAGATGCGATAATGGAAAGATGTAGAAAAAAAAGAAGTGTGCGTATCAGCTCCGACTCACGATTGGAGTTTACTCCTCTAGATCGATTACCTTGGAATTTGAGATGTATATTAAAGGTAAAGGTGGTGAATAAAGGCATCTTTTATATTAGTAAAAGGATTGTATACTTTTTAAATTTTAAAATATATTTATTACATAAATTCATTATGAGGTAAATGATGAATTCATTAATAGTAACGTCATTATTAAATACTGTAATATTAGGTTCGTGGTAATCGTGAAAACATAGCATCAATGGTTGTACCACATCTAGTCGTTCCCATTGTTCTTCCAGAAACTAAATCTAAATTAACTTCTTCTTTCAAAAATTGTATCAAGCGCAATCCTTCATCTCTATGATGAAAAATTTCCTTAAACTTGTCATATTTTTTCTATATAAGATCATCTTGTGGACATATTTTGTATTAAATGTCCCTTTATGTCATAGCAATAAAAAGCTAATTGTAAATCCAGCAAGTTTTATTTAATTGAAATCGGTTGAAAATTCGTCGACTTATTCAATTTGAAGTATTTCTACTTCACTACAAAATCACTAAAATAATGTTTTGCTTGATCTTATTTGCGAAAAACTTATTTTAGGCAAAGCAGCATGAAAAGCAACGATTTTGTGCGATTTTGTGAAAAAGATTAATGCATAAAATTTAAAATAATAACTCGACGAATTTTTAACTAATTTCAATGATAAAACTTGTTGAATTTATAATTAGCCAAGCTTTTATATTATTATCAATTATAATAAAAGCGCACATTAATATAAACTACTCGTATGAGCAACGGATACGTAGCAGAGAACTGCAAAACTTACTTTATGATTGATTAAATTATTCACTGGAATTCTTACTCAATTCAGTTCATTCAACAAAGTTCAGCTTTGAATAAAATCAGCACAGTACTGGCGAACGCGTCAGTTTGAGTTTGAGTTCGTCTGATCAAACTAACATGTTTGAGTGCACGAGTGTTGACGTTGAATAAAATAAAATTATGCTGCTGAAGGCGTCGTTTGTGTGAGCTGATTCATGGCAGAATTATAAGGTAGGCTCAAGTTGGAGTAAAATGGAAGCTGTATGTCAAAATCCGCTGGTCGAATTTTATTTTTCTTATTGTTGTTGTTGCTTTTATCATTTGACGTTTAGAGTTCTCACAGCTTTGTTGTTGCAAAACTTGTTGTTTGACCAGCCATTTAAATGTGAGCCTACCTTATAATTGTATCATGAGCTGATTGACGGATTAAACTCACATGTTTGAGTATTGGCGTTGAAGTGTATACGGATATGTATTTCGAAAATGAGAAATCAAAGAAATAGTTAAATTTAGTTCTTTGCAGTCAATCGTAATAAAAACTTCACCCTTCTTCTTCTTGTTCTTTCTTATTCTCACTCTCTGTCCCCACACGAAAAACTCATACGTGTTGATTTTTGCTTTTTGCGTTTTATTCTTGATGAAAATAATCGTTGTTGAGCCCAACGAACAAGCATGAAATATGTATCCGAAGACGAACGTTGATTAAAATCAAAGAGCCAACACGAAGCACACAGATTGATTGAATTCATGGTTGAATTATAAGGTTGTCGCAAGGCTGATCGTAATCTCTTCTCAGTACCCATAATTGTCAAAATGATCAAATTTTGCGAATGAGTGCGACAGAAAAACAGGTGGAAAAGAGAGCGTATGCAGATTTTCTATGAGCTGACAACTTCGATTTGACATCCCTTGCGACAACCTTATAATTCAACCATGATTGAATTTAACTCAACAGCGAGTGTGTGCATTCGAGCAAGTCTGATCGATTGAACGCAGAGGCATGATTTTTACAGTGTTGATTACGTATGAATATTTTTATGTGAGTTTTACAGTTCTCTGATGCACATTGCATGCTCGTACAGCTCGTACTGCAGAAAATATTGCTGGCGGCATCATCGGACCGTATTTTTTCCAAAATGAGGCCGGTCAGGCAGTTACTGTGAATGGTGTTCGCTATCGTGAGATGATAACGAACTTTTTATGGCCCGAATTGGAAGATATGAATGTGGACGATACGTGGTTTCAACAGGACGGTGCCACTTGCTACACAGCTAACGAAACAATGGCTCTTTTGCGCGACAAATTCAATGGCCGTGTTATCTCATGTGGTGGCGATGTCAATTGGCCGCCAAGATCATGTGATTTGACACCGTTGGACTTCTTTCTTTGGGGTTATTTGAAAGAAAAGGTGTACATCGATAAGCCAGCATCAATTCAAGAGCTAAAGGATGAGATAATTCGGCACATTAACGGCATAGAACCTCACTTATGCCTCAGCGTCATCGAAAATTTGGACCATCGAATGGAGGTGTGCCGCCGAGGTCGCGGCGGCCATTTGAAACATATTCTGTTCCATACATAATTGCACCATACCAATATTATCATAATAAAAAGAAATGACAATAATTTCCTAAATATTTTGTGTTTTATTCAAAATCAACATCGGCCCTTAAAATTTAACCACCCTTTATAAATTCACTACACATAAAAAAACTCACCTCAAAAACTACAACAAAGCCCAGACGAGACGCCAGAATTATATAATACATGCTGCTTAAGTTATATTTGTGCGGAGAGCTGGGAGGTTCTCGATAGTCTGTATACCTGTTGAAAAACAATTCAAAAAAATATTATAAACATTACATTAAAATGATCATAAAAAACTCGTATTTACATGCAGGCACTTAAAGTTGAATTGTCACCCGCTAGACTACGCAGTGTAGCCGAGTCACTTATATTAAATTCAGAAAGTGTAAAGTCAAGGTAACCATTAAGAGTGGCATCTTTTGAAACAATTGTGCGATAAACCAGGCGCGGTATCATGTCTGAAGTAAAGGCAATAATAAAACCCTGCAAAACAAAATTTTAAACAAAACACACAAAAACTATATATAAAAATTCAATAAGTATTTTTTAAAAGAACTTTCACGCACATTTGTGATGACGCTCAGCTTGCCAATGCAGTCCAGAATGCGATACCAGACGCCAATATCACGCACACGCTGTGATACTGGCCTTTTGTGATGGGTCAACAGCTTCTTGGCATCTAGACGCATTTCTAGTATATTATTTAGTAGTGCAAAAAATGGAGCCAATGGAAAAGCCGAAACAAAAATGGTTACAAAACCATACTGCAGCACTTTGATAAGTAACAGAAGTATTCTATTAGAAAAATTGGTATATCTCTAAAAATTTAATACCCATACCCATTTCCAAATACTCTGGAAACAGACTGCGTGGTCCCCAGTCTAGAAGTTTTAAGTCGCGTATCCAGCGTTCGCCGCGCTGCTTATGGCTGTCATGATGCTTTCTAGTGAATAAACGCGAGAGACCAACCTTGAAGGATAATACTCGGCGCCAAAACATGGGCATGATAACTTCGAGAATTGAGTTAAAGGCTTGCTTGCCAATCATTATGATGGCTAGTTGAATGCAGAGCTCAGTCAAACAACCACCAGAGGAACACTAGAAATGTAGACATAATTATTTATAACTTCTTTTAATCAAAACATTGATCGCACTTTGACTTACCTCTTCTTGCCTATAGTCAAACAATTTATTGTATTGTCCTGGATGACCCACAAATTTGCCCTTGAAGAAGGCTATATAAAAGATGGATGCATAATAATTAACAAATTGTAATAAATAAATTTTCAGTGTAAGTGAATCGTCAAATTGTGTTTGTGTGCGCCACAGTTCCAGTTCAGTAAGATACTCGGCCAGATTATTGTACATCTACAAGAAAAATTTCCACTTTATTTTCAAACTTATTCATAGCTAAATCAAACAAAATACATACATAGTTAAGTATATAGAGAAGGCACAGATTAACAAAGGCTGCCGAAGCGGTTGCAAGCATTATAGCGCTCGATGTTGTCATGGGATTGGTGCCCACTTTTAAGGCAGCCACCATGGACATGCGATAGACCACCACAGCTAGCAATGCTACAAATGCTAGAGCTATTAGTAGCAGCACTACGGAAAAACTGAATACAGTTGCTGGCAATTTCATACGCCAAAATGGCACAGTTGGCTCCTTAATATTAGTCACATAGTCAGTACGTGTTGGTGGTACATGTTCGAGACGTGCTAAATACTGTGGCCGTGGATGCTCTTCGTGCACATCGAATCCAGTTAAATCCCAACGATGCGTTATTTCGGCCGAATAACGTTTCCACAGCTCCAAAAAGAGTGTTGCCCAAAAGGACATGAAGACGGCAAAAAATACCGTGCTCGGATTATCTATAAGATAGGTGATTTTGGCATAAAAGCAAGTTTCTTTTAAGTCCCAAAAGTTGCACCAATCGCAAAGCGGACACATCGTCACAGAGTGATCTTCACTGAGGCAGATATCTTTACTAAAAATCACAATATAGGAGAATCATTTCACAGTTGCATGTTTTATCTATAGTAATATTTTCCCTTACTTACACTGGCACATAGTTTTTCAATGAAAACCAGGAGTAAAGAAAGCAAATGACACCAACTATGGAAGCCAACAGCAACATATAGGTGTAATAACCTAGCCAGGCAAAGTACAAGCCTGCAAAGAAGAATTTAGTATTTATTTATTATTGTGTTGAGGATATTATCTACCGATTTTGACACCAAAGTATTCTTTTATATAGTCTAGTGGTTGATAACGGTGCCATTTGCGTATGGAAGCCCAATGATTATACAGTGTCTCACGCATTGTGCCTTTCTCATTGATCTCTCCCTGAAATAAAAAAAAAAAATAGAATATTAATAAATATGTATTTAAAAACAAGAGGTTTGAGAGTAAAAAAAGAATTGAGAAAAGAAATGTCACAAAGAGAAAAATAGTAGAAAAAGTACGTGAACAGAAAATGATAACAATACCAGCAACAAGTGAGATCATGTATTTAGTAATTTCTCAGAACGACTTTTTATTGATTCGATTGAATGTGCGCTCTCAGATCATAATATGCTCTGTTGTAAGGTTGGAACATCAGCTTTTGTTCAAAAATATTTAGAAACGAAGAGAGTTTATTGTGACTACTTCAAAGCTAGGCAAATTTTAAGTGATATATGTAATTCCCGTTGACTGCTCTCTGTATACTGCTGCTGGTTTGACTGATGCGGTAAAAGCTTGCATTGCGAATGCTGCTAACCAATCTGCAATTGTAACTAGGGACAGAAATGAAATTCGTTTTGAAATGCAGCCATGGATTGGCAAGAATCTTCAGAGGATAATTTTAATAGAAGGATAGACTGCTAAAAAGAAGACGCATTATGAAGATAGATAGATTGCGGAAAGTAGGGCATGATTCAAAAAAATCGTGGAATTTTATTAATAAGACGCTAGGGAAAGTAAAGACTGACGTAGTCAAACTAAGAGATTCTAAGGGTGAAATATTAAATTCTGATCAGGCAAAGGCAAATACGTTTAACAATTACTTTATTTCTTCGATAGGAAACTTGAAACGTCACATGGGTGTTCAACTTTGTGAAACATTTATCTTTTTTCGCACACTTTCTCAGTCAAGGACAATCAATTTAAACTCCATAACATTGAGTTACAGGCAATCAAAGACATAGTAATGAATTTGAAAACTGATAAGAGTTCTGGCAGTGCCAACATTTCTACTAAGTTTGTCACAGAATGTGTTGATGAGATTGCACCTAGTCTGATGAAGATTTTTAATAAAATTGTAGATTTGTCTGTGTATCCTGAAGCTCTTAAGATTCATAAGGTAGTACCTATACCAAAGCAGGGCAACGTTTCGACTGTAGATAAGTATAGGCCAATTTCAATACTCTTTACGATTGACAAAATTTTTGAAAAGATAACATTTGATAAACTCTTACTGTTAGCGAGAGCGCACTGTATCTGCCCATAAGAGAGCGCCAGGTAACGGGCCTGGAATAATACCGAAGAAAAACATCGACTGCAAGCCTAGCAGCTGCAAAATATTAATATGAAACTTGAGTTGTTAATTGGCACCCGAACCCAGCAGACGCGAAATAAATACAATCGTGAAACATAAAACAATTCATCCATAAAACATAGCGCAAAAAACATTGAATCGTAACATACATGTAACAATTAAATTTATTAAACTTAAACATACAATTTTAAATTCATGTTTTCATTTGTGCAGTTTTTATTTGTTAAATTTGTGTCGTGACTTTTCCGCAATTGAAATTACACTTACTTTATCTTGAAAGAAACGACCTTTTGTATGATTTCCAATTTGGATTTAGGTACTAAGGATGCAGTGTTAAATGTTGTGCGATTTATATGTAAAGGCTTTGCTGAAGGATTCAGTGGGGTGGCAGGCTTATTTTTTGACTTTACTAAAGCATTTGATCTAGTTGATCATGAGATTTTGTTACGGAAATTGTCCTTTTATGGGGTTCAAGGGTCTGAATTGTTGCAATTTAGGAACTTTTTTACAAACAGGAGACAGTTTGTTCAGATTAACGACTCGAGAAGCTATACGGACTTTGTGAGATACGGTGTGCCACAGGGAAGTGGGCTTGGTCCACTTTTAATTTCAATATATTTAAATGATTTAGCGAATTTGGGCTTGACAGGCCAACTGTATATGTTTGCGGATGATATTTGTCTTTTTTATCCGTATAAGTATGAAGTAGTGTTGAAGACTCAGATCGAAAGAGATGTTACACTTTTGTTTGAATTTTCTAGACTAAATGGTTTAATGCTCAACCCTGATAAGACCAAAATCGTTCGATTTCGACCAAATTCAGTTAGTCTCAATCATAATTTTAGTGTTTTTATAAATGGACAGTTAGTAGAGGAGACTCACTCGGTTAAATATCTAGGAGTTATTCTGCAGAGTAACTTATCATGGGATTTGCACATGATAAGTTGAGTTAAAGAAGAAAATAGCTTCAGCTATTGGTATTTTATATAAACTTAAAGGGAAACTGGTCGACAAGGCTAAAGGTATGATATTTCAAGCTTTGATTCAGTCGCATATCAATATTGCATATGCTTATAAAAAGAATAACAACTCATTGAAATCACTTCAAAGATTTCAGAATAAAGCTTTGAAGATTGTTCATGATTTACCGATAATTTTTCCGACACATTTGTTATATACTAGTATAGCTCAGAATATACTACCAGTTTATGGAATCCATGAATATCAGGTGCTTATGTTTGTTTATAAATGTGTTCACAATATCGGACACCGCACTATTTCTTTTGCACAAAATCAAACGAATTTTAACACGAGAAAACAATCGAATCTTAGTGTCCCGAGATGTAGATTGAAGAAAACCAAACAACGCGTTGACTACTTGGTGTAGTTAAATATAACGAATTACCAACCCATTTGAAAGAGCTTGATTCAATTTCAAGATTTAAATATTACTGCAAAAATTGTGTATGTAATAAAGCTGTAACTTTTGTTGAATAGTAATGGATTATTTTTTCTTTTTATGTATAAATATAAATAAATTAATATTTTTAGTAACTGTATCGCTTCTTTAAGCTTTTTAAGCTGGGGCCTAACTTAATGAATGTAAATTATATGTATATGTACAAATAAATATACTAATAATAAAAAATAAAAAAAATAAAAAAAAAACTAGTAGAAACTTGCCATCTAACAGCTGATCGAACAACTTGACAGCTTATTTGAAAGACAAAAAATGTGTGCACATTAGAGTAATTTTAAAATATTTGAAACTATGAAAATTAATAAAATGGAGCCATATAAAATAAATTTGAATTGTTCGCCAAAGTTTTCTAAGCACAAATGTTTCTTTTTCCATCCATTTTAATAGAAAATTCACAAGAAATAACTTTTGACAGCATGTGTTTTTTTGACAAATGATTTTTTTCGGTAGCTGCAAGTTCTTGCAAGTAGAAATTTTGCTAGCAGAAACTTGTAGCTACTTTTTTCTCTCTCACTTTTTTACGCACTCATTGTCTTCTCTCGTTGCAAGCTTTTCGAGTACGTGAACGCTTTACTAGTAAAAACTTGTAACAATTTGTAAAAATTTGTAACAATTTTTTGTTAGTGAACAAACCTAAGGTCTTTCTTTACTGCAGCCAGATGGACGTGATATCTTGTACTGACATTTTGTTCTTAAACAATGGTGGGTTTATTTTTGGAGCATGGCCACAATTTAATTCCTGTTGCATGTGTGCTATAACCAAGCCCAGAATATAAATTTATCAAAAAATTTAAATGAAGCTCTTATTGGAAGAACATGTTAAGCCACATAATAAAAAAAAAATTAAATAATCTTACTGTCGATTATTTCCATTTTTATTTTTTTTATTTTTTTCGTTTTAAAAAAATGTATTCTTATATTGAATCTAGCTGAATACTCGGCATTACTCGGTAATTGCGAAACTCCTAATGCGCGAAATTGTAGCTTCAACATCTGAAGATTATGAAAAAAGTTACAAAAAAAACGACTACAAAATCACTACAAGGTAAAAAATAATTTTAACATAACTTTTCCTTTTAATTTCTTGGTCATACGAGTATTTGGTAATTTATTTAAACATATTATTACATCGGAAACTTATTATTTTAATTTTTTGACGTAGAATTACGTCTTACAGCGTGGTTTGTATGGGGGTATTTTCACAAATTTTTTCAAGGCCATGCAACGTTTTTTGGGGAACACTTTGGGGCCTTATACAGCCTTTAATATTCAAAGATAAGATGTATGCCAAAATATCAGTTATTTTGTGCATAAAAGGAATAGCTAACTTTGGATTTTGTCACTTCTTTAATAAAGCCACAAAAGATAGCAAAAGAAAAGACGAAAGAAGAAACAAAAAAGCTTGTTGCTTTAGTTCCTGCCGAAATCTCGAACGCAACATCGTGTTGTTTATTGAATAGATTCGTTTTATGAATTTCTCAGAGCTTTACAAGCAACGCATACGTACAGTCAGTCTGGTAAGAACGTGATCGGCATAACTTTTAAACCCTTAGCTCGATTCTTTTAAAATGAAAAACATTTTGTTGCATGTTTAATTGGCTAGTGCGCAATTTATTTAGTAAAATGTATAATCGCCCCCATTAACAATAATAGCTTCACATCTACGAGGCATACTTTGAACTAATTTTTGAGCAAACTCCCGTGGTAGCTCCCTCCAAATTTTTTTAATATTGCGGATAAGCTGTTTAGTAGTCCAGATACATTTTCTTTTGAGCTTTTCCTTCATAATTGACCAGACATTTTCGATTGGGTTTGCATCTGGAGACTGTGAAGGCCAATCCAACAATTCGACCCCATTTTGCTCTTTCCACGCTTTGCACAAACGACTTCGATGTTTGGGGTCGTTGTCTTCTTGCAATATCCAGGATACTCCTCTCCTTTTAAACATTGAATCAGCTGATGGTAACAGTGATTTCTTGTATATTTTCGTCATTAGTTCAGCGTTCAAATTGGCAGTGAATATGTTAAGGTGTCCAAAACCCCGTTCTGAAAAGCATCCCCAGACATGAACTTTAACTGGGTGTTTGACAATTCGCTGAACTAATCTATTCACTCCAGTACACCACGATCGACTAATGAAACCTCCGGCCCAAAAAGAAGATTCATCCGTTAATATTACATTGCTCCAATCACGATCCTTGTTTGCAGTCGCCCAAGTGAGTCTTTTTTGCATATGAACTGGTGTAAGTAAGGGCTTTTTTAAAGAACTGCGATATTTAAAGTCATTTGCTCGCAAACGTTCTCGGACAGCATCTTTGGACAAATTTACTTCCTTTTCTTGCAAAATTGCCGCACCTTTACGCAATGAGAGTCCAGGATTGTTCTCGAAGACGTGGAGGACTTTCTTATCATCATTATCTGAGGTCTTCTTTTTTGTTCCACGCCCAGGGTAGTCATCGACATTTTTTTCACACATATAGCGATTAACCCACTTTGTCACAAACGCTTTTGATTTTTTCATATATTTTGCTGCCGATAAACGGGACATTTTCGGTCCTTTTGAGTGCAAACACAGAAACACTGCTTCAAACCGCTTTTCAAATGCAGAACTCATAACAATATTTTACACTTCCTTGTGTACACTTGAAACCACAAATGTTGTATATAAATGCTTGCGTCGATAAGGAGCTGCCAGTCTGCTGGATATCGATTACGAAGGATAAGTTTGACGGACGTAACGATTACTTCATAAACGAAGGTTCGCTTATGTTTCGTTTTAATCGTTTACAATTCCAAAGCGTTTTATTTATTGAATCAACACAAATACGAAGATAATTATATTTTCTACTTTTTTACTGTAAGGTGGATACTTTCGGATAACTTTTTTTGGCACTTTCAGGCTTACATTTATTGTTACTGGTACTCTGGATAACACTAGTATGAAATAACTTTCGATTTTTGATCGCCAATTAGAAAAAATACGAAATTTTCTTTGATAATAGTTCATTACAAACGAACTTTCGCCAGGTGGGTTACATATGCATTGGCAAGTGTTAATTTTCGGCATAATATTTTAGTAACATATCCTTATGTTTTAGTTTCGACCGTAGGTTAATCTGACAGCTCAGTTGGTAATGGAAGAACTTGTAGCCAGTATTTTGTGTGTTAAAATAACGCAGTATGCGAATATTTTTTTAATTTCGATATAAATATGAGTTAAAAACTGCTATGGAATTATATGAAAGATATGATATTTATATGGAAAATCACAGATTTCAGAATAAAACAAATTTTAGATTCAAAGTTGCATACGCTTATATTGCAACATGTGCTGTTTCCAAATCAATCAATGCAATCAATCTGAATTTATCAGAACTCAATTTGAGAAATGCCTAAAAGTATGCTAATGTTCTGAAAAAAACCTACGTTCAGATTAAAATTTTTAGATCGTACTGTACTTTCAGAGTATTGAACGAAAGAAAAATTGTACACTTACATCATGCAAAGGATATGCGGCACAGTAGACATTTTCCGCCACTAGACGCTCGATACCAAAAGCCATTTCACCTTTGCTCTTAGCGGGAAAACGTTGACGATCCAAAATAAATTGAACTATACGTGAACGTACAGCGGTGGTGAAAAAGCATTCCTGCTGTATATCAAAGCTGGAAATAAATAATTAACATTTAGCTTAATAGAGAACAACAATTAAATTTATGCAACTTACAGATATTCCTTGTCACGACTGTAGATGGCCGTAAAGCGATGTGTGCGCTTTGGAAAGTAACGATCGTCGACATAGATTTTGCGAAAGAAAAATGAGAAAATTCCCTTGAGGTGTGAGAAAACACTACGCGTGGAGCGATTAACAACGGACATGCCAGGAATCTGTGAAGCAAGTGTAAGAATGCTAAATTGTTTGATTAATATCTACAAGGTGTGTAATTTGGAAAGCGCTAATAAAGGCGAGTCAAAGAAGTGCCAAAAACAATGCTGTTAAGAGGTCAAATCAAGAATTGTTAAAAAATTTTGTAGGCAAGTTATTAAAAATGCTAGATTAAGTTTAAGATTGTTTTTGGTTATAAAAAAAAAATTAGAATGAACAAAACTAACATAAGTTTAAGCTAAGTTAGGAAAAAAAAATGCTGTTTTATCTATAAAATGTTCTCAGCATTAATAAAACTCATACATTTTGAAGCAGACCTTTTGAGAAAGATATTTCGCTGCATTATGCAGGCGATTTGATTTTTCAAATATATTCAGATTGCAGAGTGACTAAACAAAATGGAAAAAAGGGAAATTTTAAATAAAAAAAAAATTAAAATTAAATCTCAACCGAGAGTGGAAATATAACAAAATATGTTAATCAAAAAACATAATTTTTTGTTAACAATGTGTGTTTGAAAAAGTGAGAGATCTGCATACTGCACAAAGGCAGCAGCGTTTTACCTCTTTCATCGGCATACGTAGCTTAAGAATTTCGGCATAACGGCGCAAAACTTCCAATGGTGCATGAATCTATGAAGAGAAAAATATTCTAGCTACATTGTAGAAACAGTAATTAAATGTAGCATTCACTCACCTTAACTATATAAATCTGTTCCTTCTCCTTCAGCGCATGTTCCACTTCCAACCCCTGATTTATTAGATTCTCCTCGAATACTCGTCGTTTTTCTGTATTCTCCTCCTCGGTTGGCAAGTGTGGATGCAGCTTGTAAGCCAACACAAAATCAATGGAACGCACTGCATCATTGAAAAATAAGGAAGCGTTTACTTCTGATCTTTGGTACAGTTCTCTGGGACAACCACAGTCATTGGCTTCAGTTTCATTGGTCATTGGTGAGAGTGGAGTTAAGTTGCTCTGATAGAATTCGTCTGGCAGCAGAAATCTTGACGTGTTGCCGTCGTTGAAGAGTCTGAAATGGTAATTAAATATTTTTAAAATATTGTTTTGAGTTATCAGCAAAGTGCGAAATAAGAAAATGTGTTTTTTCTGGAGATTAAAATGAAGCCCGACACCCAACAACCAACAACAAAAACAACAGAAGTCAGCATCACATATCAAACAAGTGTTAATAGCCAGCCTTTATATTGTGCTTAAACGGCTGATGCATTGCTTGGTATACATTACATATTTTTTTTTTTTTTTTTATTTGCACTCTATAGTTGGTCGTACAGGTTTTTTATTAAATTTATTAATACAAATTTTTCAAATAGATAATATTCTTAATTTTGAATTACTTCAAGTTATGAAATTTTTTCACTGAACCTGTATGAAATATGGAGGAATATAGAAATATAGAGTAGAGTTTAAATTAGATTTAAAATTCTAATTAATACTATTCAAACTTCAAAAAGTAATAAAAATCCAAGTAAAAACCAATGTTTGTTACTGAATTCTCGTAGAAAAATTATGGGACCAAAGTAATATTGGTTTTGAAATTTTTTCTTTTTATTAACTTTGAAACTTTATTCAGAGAAATTGGGAAAAGTTATTTATTTATTGTATTTTATGTATTTTATTGTATTTTATTTAAATTATCTTAAATCATTAGCAACGATTTTTGTTCTCCCTTATCCAATCGGTCGATCCAAGAATCGACCCAATTATTGGTTTCTTCGTAAGAAGTGAAGTACTGCTCGGCCAGGGCATGAGTCAACGACCGGAATAAGTGGTAGTCGGTAGGAACAATGTCTGGCAAATACTGTGGGTGAAATAGGACATCCCATTGAAGCGCCTTCAAAGTTTCCTTGATGAATTTTTCCATATGTGGCCGAGCATTGTGGTGTATGTTGGATGCGTTTGAGCTTCAATGCTCAGCTCAATTGCATCGATTGTCGTTGATAACATCCCAAAGTGATGGTTTCGTTGGTCTGGAGTAGCTCGTATCAGATCACTCCGTGCTGATCCTATGAGATGCACAGAATTAACTTCTTGCCATGAATATTCTGTTTAGCCTTTGAAGTTGGTGCATGACCGTAGCCGCCCGATTTTCTGCGTAACCCTTCACGATTTGATGCATAAAACCCTCTGATTTTGCATTTGTAGCAGTAGTTCGGGCGTGAAAAACGGCGTTCGACGCCTCTTGGCGCTGAGTTCATACGGAATCCAATTTTCTTGTTTTGCGGTTTTGAGACAGTTTGAAATAGCTAGTTGAGTCACTTTCAAGGGTTCAACAAGCTCCTCTTGAGTTTGGCAAAAATCTTGGTTCAATAACGCCTGCAACTCAGAATCAGGAGGCATCCCTTCGCGTTCTTTGTCACTAGTGTCAAAATCGCCACTTTTATTAAGGGGAGAGTAAAGGTTTCAGCTTAAAACAAAACGCTTTTTTTGAGAAATTTTCATAGAAATATGGATAGAGCAAATTAATTGCTCAATCAAATTAGCAAACCTTTTTGAACATTATAGAGAACCAGTTTAATAACATTCTGTAATTATCTTATGCAAAAATATCGACAAACAAACCGGTGAAAAAGCTTTTCCCAGAACGTCTTTGAAAAAAGATGATTTGCCATGTTCACTGTATCTCAGTTGGAAATTATCTGAAATCAAAGAACATTCATATTTAGTCGAAGTGTCATCAAATCCTCTCCCCCCTCAACGTTCTCTGATTATTATTTCTTTGATTTTGAAATTTTTTTGTGGTTATTTGAAGTGAAAATTGCAATTTATCACGAAACAATCCACCATTTTGTAAGTGGATAGCTCACTTAATTTTTAAAAAAATTCTAAGACTTACTCTTGTTAGGAGTTATTTTATATGTAGAAAGTGTGTACCAAGTTTGAAATAAATAAATTATGTAGTTTTTAAATGGCAGTGAGCCCGGACTTTTAAAAAGTGGTTTCGAGAAAAACACGTTTAAAATTTCGCTGTCGGAGCTACAGTGTTAGAGAAGAGGGGACTACTAATTAGTCAATAACTTCGAGAGTTTTGCTCTGATTGTCTTTAAATTTTGGAACAATATTCCTCAGATGTTTAACTATAAGAATATACAAAAAAAATATCGATTTTCAAAAATGCAAACTCTTACTCACCCCTTAATGGAGCATGTTCCCCTAATGCATCACACACTGCACTTTTCTTCAAATTAAACCAAAAAAGCAACGCTTCTCGCTAATTGTGTTTTGTTGAAACAAAAGTTGACATGGTTATGCCCGTATGATACTTAATTTTTTTTGTCCAATTTTAAAATCTGAAAACAAGTGGCGCGTGGGCAGGACAGACATATTTTGTAAGAAAAGGATAAACGTTTTTACTTTTTTATATCTGGTGTTTTTAAGAGCAGCTGCATTAAATAAATTAAAATAAGCTACACACATCACTTCCAATTCAGCATATATTTATATTAAATAGTTTATATAATATAATAATAATATAATTTTGTAATTAAAAACAAATTTAATATATATTCTGCCTATCCTTGCATCAACCATTTTTCATTCTTTTCAGCCAATGTTTTCCATTTTTACTAAAACAAAAACGTTTATGAAGCATTTACTAAACATTTACTAAAAAGAAAATCACATTTTTGAAACAGTGCAGACGATTTAATCATCAAAGCAATTTTCGTGTCACGGTGGTATTTTTTCTGGAAATCCCCATATGCAGTGCAAGGAGAAGTTAAAATTTTTAGGTGAAATAAATGCCAATTTTTAATAATTTTTTCTCCATTTATTTTTTAAAATGGAAATCTAATTTTTTTTACAATAGACAACTCTTGGAGGGTATTAAAAAACATGACTATTTTTAGCAATATTTTCTCACTTATTCTATTATATGGAAATCTAATTTTTTTTTTTTTTGCATTAGGCTACTCTTGAAGTTTATAATAAAGTCACTTTTAGAAGTTGCCAAAGAATAAGTGTGAGTTTTTTTCAGAATTTTTTGAGCTTTTTTTTTCATTTTTAAAAATTGCAGTAAAAAAAAGGTAAAAGTTAACTTTATAGAAAAAGGGAATTAGAATTAAGTTTAAAAAAAAAAATGCAAACAAAACAACATTTTTCACTTTTTCCATGGAACAAGATGTCGTCAAGAATATTGAAAATAAAAAAACCAAACCCGACTTTTATTAAAAATTTAAGAAATTTATTCAATTTTATATTAGTGATATTATATAGTAATCTAAGATGACATTTTTGTAGGGGTTCAATGCTTCCACTTGACCTACTTATTATATTTATTTTGACGCTGGTTAATGCTGACTAATGGTTAATTTGAATAAACACCACAAAAAGCAAAGCAAGTAGAGTAAAATTTGCATGCTTAGAATTCATAAAATAAACCATCATATTAAACAGCGCCGAAAATAGCAACAAATTTATTATGATTAAAAATTATCAAAAACGGACAAAGTTATGAAGAAATCAAAGAAAAGTTTAAACAGATCTTAGATTTAAATTAAACGGGTATATTTAACACATGAATAAGAATTAAAAAAAAATCCTCATTGTTTTCTAAAATAGGAATATTTGCATGTTTTTATTATACAATGGAAGTGCAATGAAAATCTACCAGCACATATGGAAAATTTAAATGATTTGCTATTTTGTAATATTTCGCCTTTAACATTTCATTGCAAATTTTTTAAATTAACTGGCCGTTACCCTCGGATGTGTCGGATCGAGAGCAAATTCTCTATAATAAGGCTTGAAGAAATAAATACTTATTCATATTTATATTTATTTGTACATGCGTAGAAAAATATCAAATTTTAAGACCTATGTATAGACCATGAAAATAAGAATATTTTTGCATTTTCGAAATTCTTATCGTAATCATTGGTAATTTGATTATTTTTTTGTGATGAATGAAAAATAATTTTGGTGAAATAATTGATTGAGGGAGTATTCCTGGTTGGAAGGCTGCTTTTGGACCCTTTTTGAAAAACTTTTCATTTGAAAACGCAAAGAGTTATTTAAATTCTGTTTTTTTTTTGGTATGCTGCTTGCGGCCCGGATAACTCGACTTCGGATCATCTGAAAGTAAACGGCGTTAGATTCAGTACAGATGCAATTCTGGTCCCTACCTCAATCCTAATTTTTCGATTATTTTTTACAAATTGGCGGTCATTGAAAAACGAAAAACCGATTTTGGGTCGTTTTTTTAGTTTAGTGTAAAAAAAATAGTAAAAAATTGTTTAAAATTGTGATTGTGGTAGGGATCAGAATGGTGACAATTCTGCGTCGATTGCACTTTGTTTCATCAAAATCGGTTCAAAACTACGGGCGCAATCTGGGCAACAAGCTCGAAAAACGTGGTTTCGAGATAAACGCGTTTAAGGGGGGACATGACATTCGCGGCAGAGAAAACAGACCTTTTTTTTAAAATTCATAACTCAGTCAAAAACAAACATTTTTCCAAATTTTTTTTTTTATTATTGTAGAGAATTGAACAAATTACAAGAAAAAAAAATTCAAACAAATATATTTTTCACTCCAACATGGTTTTATAGAGCTCCAAACTGGCGGCAGAGAAAAAAACGGGGCCTCGTGGTTGCAGCGCTGGGAGAATCGAAAAATTGTCCGATCTGGAAAAAAATGACTTTTTTAAATCTTAACAAAATTGGTTATCGTATGACACGAGCTTTTTTTTTAAATTTTTTTTTTAATTTTTGGTGATGTTCCAAATTTGAAAGTGTGTTTTTTCGAAAAAAATATTGACTTTAAAAATTCATAAGAAATCGAAAAAAAAATTTAAAAAAAAAAGCTCGTGTCATACGATAGCGAATCAAGTTTAAAAAAAATACAAAAAAAAAAATTTCGTCAAAAAATGAACCCGCTAGTGCCGCAACCAGTACGAAAAACATGGTTTCGAGATAAACGCGTTCAAAGTTTGTGAACAAAGAAGAAAAAAGGTTACCTTCAATCTGACATGCCTGCTTCGTACTGTATGCCTTCGTTATCTTGTGTTGTGCTGTTTCTTATAGTTTTTTGCAATCGTTTAGCAATTCGAGCTTCTTTTGATATGCCTTCACTCTGGCGCATTTCAAACGATATGCATCATTTCCTTTGGACAAAACAGTCCATAAGTCCACAAAACAGTTGCGTGGCCGACAGTCCTTTCCCAAGAACGCGCATTGTGGCAGCAAGTCTTCTATTGATTTCCTACGCTCTACCGTTTATCAATGGTGATGAGTTTATGGTTTTGATATCGTCATTGCACTTTGTACAAAATATAACCAGTTTGAATCCAAATTTTACATTTCCACCACATTTTCGACAAACAAGGCAAACAGCAATGCCCAAAAATATTTCAGCATATTGTAATATGCAGTAGGAAAATGTTTCATCACAACCAACATCCACTGATGCTCCATGAAGTTTTTTAGCAGATGTACTAGTGAACTCCACCTCAGATTCCATTTCTTCTGTTGAAATAGGTTTCTTGGTGTAATGATTTTGTGTAAAAAACCTCTTTTGCCTTTTCGATCTAAAGAACGACACTTCATTTTTCAATTTTTCAACATTTTTCACAAAAACACCACGACTTCACGCTGCAAAAGATGCCAAATAACTGAGCATATAAAATAAAAATTCCACTATATGAGTTATAAATATAAAGAAATATAAAGAAATTCAAAAACACAAAAAAAACCCACCCTTCAAATAGGTACGAAATAACAACCACCAAAAGTCAGGTAGCAAGTAAAACAAGTATATACCAGCTGCCGTACGTAGGTAGCGCAAAAATTAAAAATGCGCTCTCACTAATCCGGCTGTAACTTTTGAGCCCGTAGGAATTTTTCCATGAAATTTTTTTTCTTAGAATCTTATAAGAAATATTTACTAGAATACAAAATTATTAAAAAAAACTCGATTTCAAAAACTGCCAATGTCATGTCCCCCCTTAAGTAGTTTGAATTTATTTTTTTGCATCAACAAAAATTTGCATGCAGTTTTAGAAATTTGGCAATTTTGCGTCGATTGCACTTGGCTTCATCAAAATCGGTTTAGTAGAACCGGAGAAAAGTGACTTCGAATTTCAAAAACGTAATTTTAAAAAAAACTCAAAGAAAATGTGAGGCAATAAAACATTTTTTATTGTGAAATACTTACAAATATCAATCTGCAATGCCAGCCCCATGAAGAACTCCTTCCTCTTTTTCAAAAAATTAGGACTCAGCGGCTCTTTATGCTCTTCGGGCAGTTCTACCTTCTTTTGATGTGGCCAGAGCTCTGGCTTCGGACCTTTTCAAACGTTCTTCGTTCCGAGACATGGCGAAATCATATGCGACGCTGCCAATCGGGATGCTCATTAGATTCATTATTTGAAGTATTGGCAAAAAACCTTCGTTAAATATGACAGTTGCAATATAATTGGCAATCTCAATAGTGCGTGCGCCGGTGTGCATATGCTTCGGTGCGAATGACCACAGCACTGCGTTGAAAGATTCGTTGCTGTTTTGAGTTTCGGAGCCAAGACATCTGTTCAACAAATCATCGGCTGACAGTGCTTCGTAAATAGATTTGATGCTTCCTGGGCTCTCTGATTTAGTGGTGCATACGTATGCTTGAAGCGCTCAAAGTGAACTAAACGCTGCCAAACATTTTTAAAATGCGTATACAAACAAGTTATTACCTACTAAAGAACGCGTTGAACGAAATTCGGTGGTTGCTTCAAACCGTTGCATTCAAAACGTAGCCAAATGAAGCAAATCGCATTTTAGCGAAAACATTGCTAGACAAAAAAGCCCATATCTCCTAAAGTATTTCGAATTTCAAAAAACCAAAATCAAACAAAACAAAAGATATTTTCTAAAATATCCAAGCTATAAAAATATAATATATTATATAAAATATAAAATATCCTAACGATATTTTCAAATATCCAAGCTATAAAAATATAAAAAAAAAATCAAAAAAAAATGTTTGCCAACCAGGAATACTCCTTTAACGCAAACTTGTTGTTTCCCTGCCTTAACTTGCAGGGAGTTGAAAAATTAAAGGAACTTGAAACAGCTAATGAATCCCATCATGCAGATCTCTGGTATACATAAAAGAAAGATGAGCCTAAACTTTCTTCCTAAAAAATTTTCTTCAAATAGGCGCATTAGGTAAAAAATTAAAAAAAAACATGAAATAACTTCTTCCTAAAATCATGAATTCTTTCAAGAACGGCTCCGACAATATTTGAAATCAAGGGTGCCAAATACGCCAGAAAATGTTATCAAATCACTTAGAGCAAAATTTTTATTTACATTGTAGAGCAGTGTGGGCCAGGGCCTATGCACGCGTGCCTCGTGAAGTTTGTCTGTCTCTGTCGCTCTCACATGTGCGCACACTAGACACAACTAGCACAAAAGAACAGTGCAAGTGTTTTTTGGCCGATACTGTGGTAGAGTATTGTTATTTATAAAATATAAATTTTTTCCCTTTAAGGGGTGAGTAAGGTTTGACAACTTTTTTTTCCATAATTTTTTTATTTTTATTTCTGAAAGTACAACATGTGAAGAATATTGTATTACATTTTTAGGTCATTCGGAGCAAAACTAACGAAGTTACAGTACGTTGAATAGCCGTACCTCTAACTTAGTTTTTCGCGCCTTTTAGCTACTTGCGCTGAGCGGCGATTACTTTTATCCCCTCTTTTCGTCTTAATATCTTCATGTAAATAAAATGTGTACCGTACATTGTATCCTTCGATGTAGAATATATATTTCAGTCCAAGGTTGATTTATAAGGTTGTCGCAAGGGAGAGAGCGAGTACCCATAATTGTCAAATCGAAGTTGACAGCTCATAGAAAATCTGCAAGTGCTTCCTTTTATCATCCGTTTTTCTTTCGTAGTAATTCGCAAAATTGGCTGGTTTTGACAATTATGGGTACTGAGAAGAGAGTGCGATCAGCCCTGCGACAACCTTATAAATCAACCTTGTTTCAGTCTAAAATTGAACGCTTAGGAGAGCAGATATGTGCGTCATTTCAGTTTTGCTCCGATTTCGTTAACTCGTGCTCAGTTTTGTTTTTGCTTAGTTTTCTTAGTGATTTTGTATTCCAGCTGATGTTTTAGACGCAATTAAGACAATATATGAAGATTAAAGCAAAGACACGCAGTTGGAACGTTGTCTGGGTTAATAATTTAATTCTCGCGAGACCAAAGAAGGCAGAGTTTTACGTAGACAGGAGCAAAAAGATGCCTTAGGTAACGTGGATGATAGTGATGTACTGTATGGACCCGGCATCGATGATGACATGTACGCATTTTATAAGAAAATCCAGTTTTTTCAAGAAATTTTTTTATTTTTTCAATCTACAAAACTTTAAATCGATTTTCCCAAACATGTAATTTTTAAAGTCGGTGACCAGCCTACAGAAAAAACTATTGAACCGAGTGTTTTGAAGTTTTGTACACATATTCTATATGTAAATAGCTCTCTAGTTACGTCGAGTTTTATTCAAATTTTTTAATTACTAACAATTTTACAATAACAAATAGGTCGATTTTCTTCGTCAAAAATCGTCATTTTGGTTTCAAAATGGTGCCAAAAATTTAAAAATTAAAAAAAAACTCAACGAGACTGGAGAGATAAAGTAAGAAACTAAAGAAAGCATATTGATTTTTTGGTTTCAGATGATCCAGTGATGCTGTAGGCTGGTCACCGCACAAAAACATTTTTTCGAGGCACCTGCGGAGATCTACAACAAATCTGTTATTTCTTTCTATTTTTGAACAAAAATTTTTTTAAATATTCTTCAAATTTTGTACTTTTATATAATAACATGTAAAATAAACCTACAGTAAAAATTTTTCCCAAAAACAAAATTCATAAAAAAAGGTCTTTTTTAGACGAAACAAACCTTACCCTCCCCTTAAATTAAATTAAAGTCCCTTTTAAATTTGTTAATACGGTTTATTAAACTCTGCTTATAAATTTAAAAAAAACTTTGGATTTTAATTTTTGTCAGTGCAGTTTTATCAAGTAAGAATTTTAAGCTCAATGAATATTTTATTGTAACGCATTGTTTTTGACATAAATTCTTTATGTTAGCAGCGCACCGATGAGTCAATTTCACTTAAACCCACTTTAAATAATGTTATCGCAGCAGGTTGGCTGCAAATTACTTAATACAAAGACGGAAGCTAAGCATCTACATTATGTTTTGCTATTTAATAGACTTAACACTTTCTCGCCTGAAGTTATATTACCGCTGCTGTTAGTTAAATGGTAAAAAAATAAAACAACAAAAGCTACTCCAATTTTACAGCGCCGTCATTTACAGTTTTTCTATGACGAAGGAGGTTTGTCTATTTTGAGATTTTATTAATGCCCTTCATTTAAATTCAAGCGTAGTTGACCTATTTATAAAAGCATAAAATGGTTGCCTGGAGAGCTGGCTAAAACAACGCTGCACAGTGGATATGATTATATTAAGAAAAGAATAGAAAAGCCCCTGTTGTTGATATATTGCGGGTTAATGACTTAAACAAATAAAGTAGATAGATGCTACTCAAAATGTGTCATACGACTTTTTTTATTTCTACTAAATTAAATACTGAAAATTCTGATGATTAATGAATATCAACGCTCGGGAAATTTTTCATAAAACGTAAACTGATAAAAAAAAACTCGTAATTATATTAAGCATGTTGTCCAAGTTCTATTTTAATTTAATAACTACATTTAAATGTATCGATCAAATACTTGAATAAATAGGAAAACAGTTGTAATAAGAAAATATACAATGAATAAGTTACTGGGAAAAAATTGTAGTACATTAAGGTATTCACGATCTTATTGCAATTTGTTTTTGGGTTGATTATTATCGTGAGCACACCTTTTATATGATGCAGTTGAAAACTCTTTACAACTGTTTTGACGTAGAATAACGTCTTACAGCGCGGTTTGTATGGGGGTATTTTCACAAATTTTTTCAAGGTAATGCTAACGATTTTTGGGTGACACTTTAGGTAATACAGGTCATTCAATAAGTCCGTAGGATAAGTAAGAAAAAAACAAAACTTTGATAAAACTCGATTATATTATTCAACATAGTTACCTTCGAGAGCGATACAGCGAGTATAGCGATTTTCAAACTTTTCGATACCACTTTTATAGTACGATTTCTCTTTCTCGTCAAAATAGGCCTCAGTTTCAGCGATTACTTTATCATTGGACTAGAATTTTTTTCCAGCAAGCATTCTCTTGAGATCTGAAAACAGGAAAAAGTCGCTGGGGGCTAAATCTGGAGAATACGGCGGGTGGGTAAGCAATTCCAAGCCTAATTCATTAAATTTTTCCATCGTTTTCATCGATTTGTGGCACGGTGCATTGTCTTGGTGAAAGAACACATTTTTCTTTAGCAAATGTGGCCGTTTCTTGGCGATTTCAGCCTTTAATCGATCAAAAAGTGCACAGTAATAGTCGCTGCTGATGGCGGTTCCTTTTTGGGGATAGTAGATAAACATTATTCTTTCCGCATCCCAAAATACAGACGCCATCTCCTTACAAGCCGACTGTTTGGTCTTTGCTCGCTTTAGATTCGGTTCGTCGACTGCTGTCCACTCAGCTGGCTATCTTTTGTATTTTGCTGTGTAATAGTGAAGCCATGTTTCATCCATTGTCACATATCGACGATTGAATTCGATTTAATTGCGGTTTAAGAGCGCCAAACACTCTGAAGCATCAATTCGTTGTTGTTTTTGATCGACTGAGAGCTCACGCGGCACACACTTTGCACAGAGCTTCGCATACCCAAATGTTCGTGTAAAATGGTAAAAACACTACCATATGATATCTTAACAGTGTCAGCTAGCTTGCGCACCTTCAATTTGCTATCGTTCATAGCCAATTTTTGGATTTTTTTGATGTTTTCCACTGCGCTCTGCATCATTTGTGCTGGTACGACCACGATTAAATTCAGCAATCGACTTTTCTAACATTTGTCTCAATGGAGCAGAGTCCGGATAATATTTATCAAGACAGTGTTTGGTTTCCACTGTATATTTTTTCATTAAAATCAATGCTTTATCAAAACTCGAAATTCACTTTTTTCTATTTTTTTTTTTTTAATAACAATAGTTGCATACAAAATGCTATAACTCACAAATCAATTGTCAGATTGTTGTCAAATTTTTATACGTATCGTTTGAAGGTTGATACTAAATAAAAATTATATGGGAAAAAAATCTAGTAACGCCATCTATGTGTCATCCTATGGACTTTTTGAACGTACTGTTACATACAGCCTTTTATATTCATCGCACAAAGATAAAATGTATGCCAAAATGTCAGCTATTTTGTTCATAAAACGAATATCTACTTTGGATTTTGTCACTTCTTTAATAAAGCCACTGATACAGAAAGTTTTTTCAATTGAATTAATTTTTCTGTTCGTCCGTCACCTCTTTGCAGACAATGGCAAACCTCAAAGAGTAAAAAGTGCCATGAAAAGCTTCTTGAGAACATAAGCCGTTCGGAGTTGGCATAAAGCTAGTAGATCCAGTTATTGATCATTTGTGTTCAAACATTTCCAAACACACACAACACAATTGATCATAAGAAGCTCGGTCAAAGTCCTTTCAAGGGCTGAAATGGCCAATTCTTTTTTCTTTTTTATCGTTTGAAGGTTTGTACTAAATAAAAATCCTATGGAAAAAATCTAGTAACGCCATCTATGTGTCATTCTATGGACTTTTTGAACGTACTGTTATTCTTAGAAATGTGTATTATCATTTGTAAAAAGAATCGGTTTGATTACTGCTATAGGTTTCCTTTAAAAAGTTCCAGAAAAATGGCTTCTTTCGCACTTCTCAGTGCGTTGTCCCCCTTAAAACGTCGGATGCCGAGAAAGGGAAAAATAATTAAAGAAGAAAATCAAAAAAACTTAAATTAAGTTAAAACAAACCAGTAACAAAGTTTTTAAAAGATAATTTTGAAATTGAAAATCAAAAAAGTGCTTAGATGCATAGTTATAGGCTCATTTAGAGCATAATTCGTTCGATGGAATTTAATGAAAAATAGCTTAAGAGAGTATTCCTGGTTGGCAAAAATTGTTTTTCAATTTTTTTGCTTGCATATTTGAGAATATCGTCCTAAAAGGGTTTTTTTAAATTCGAAATACTTTAGGAGATATGGCCTTTTTTGTCCAGCAATGTTTTCGCCAAAATGCGATTTGCTTAATTTGGCTACTTTTTGAATGCAACGGTTTGAAGCAAACACCGAATTTTGTTCAACGCGTTCTTTAGTAGGTAATAACTTGTTTGTATACGCATTTTAAAAATAAATAAATACACATTTTAGAGCTTAGGTATTCGAATGTTGGCAGCGTTTAGTTCACTTTGAATTGAGTTATAAACCGGACGCGCGCGCTTCAAGCATACGTATGCACCACAAAATCAGAGAGTCCAGGAAGCAATCAAACCTATTTACGAAGCACTGTCAGCCTATGATTTGTTGAACAGATGTCTTGGCTCCGAAACTGAAAACAGTAACGACGCAGTGCTGTGGTCATTCGCACCGAAGCATATGCACACCGGCGCACGCACTATTGAGATTGCCAATTATATTGCAACTGTCATATTTAACGCAGGTTTTTTGGCAATACTTCAAATAATGAACCTAATGGGCATCCCGATTGGCAACGTCACATATGATTTCGCCATGTCTCGGAACGAAGAACGTTTGAAAAGGTCCGAAGCCAGACCTTTGGCCGCATCAAAAGAAGGTAGAACTGCCCGAAGAGCACAAAGAGCCGCTGAGTACTCATTTTTTTAAGAAGAGGAAGGAGTTCTTTATGGGGCTGGCATTGCAGATTGATATATGTAAGTATTTCACAAAAAAAAAAATAAAACGTTTTATTATCTAAAATTTTCTTCGAGTTTTTTAAAAATCACGTTTTTGAATTTCGAAGTCACTTTTCTCCGGTGATACTGAACCGATTTTGATGAAACCAAGTGCAATCGACGCAGAATTGTTGAATTTCTAAAACTGCATGCCCAAATTTTTCATTTCAATTTTTTTTTTTTGATGGAAAAAAATAACTTCAAACTTAAACGCGTTTATCTCGAAACCACGTTTTTCGAGCTTGCGGCCCAGATTGAGCCCGTAGTTCTGAACCGATTTTGATGAAACAAAATGCAATCGACGCAGAATTGTCACCATTCTGATCCCTAGATCAATCAAAATTTTAAACAATTTTTTACTATTTTTTTTTACACTAAACTACAAAAAAAGACCCAAAATCGGTTTTTCATTTTTCAATGACAGCCATTTTGTAAAAAATAATCGCAAAATTATTATTGAGGTAGGGACCAGAATTATATGTGTACTCAATCTAACGCCGTTTACTTTTTCCATTTCAGACTATCCGAAGTCGAGTTATCCGGGCCTACCTTTTTTTTCGACGCCCAACTTTGAAGGCCGACAACTTTTTGAACAGCCCTCGTACAAAGGGAAAAAAAAAATTTTTATTTAATTTAATATGTTCTTAATACAATAAAAAAAAACAGAATAACTCTTTGCGTTTTCAAATGAGAAGTTTTTAAGAAATGGTCCAAAAATAGCCTTCCAACCAGGAATACTCCCTTAAAACAACGCAACTGCCTTGGTGGTATATTGAATTGAATCAAACTTAAAAGCATAGAATCATCAATATTACTAAAAATAATATCATAGATGAATATTAATGAGTTAATTTTTCTCCTGATTTCGAGCGACTTCAAACCCATTAATAAGCATCGCGCATTATAAGGGGGTAAGTCAGATTTAAATTAGTGCAATAAAGCATGTACTTTGTAGCAGTTTTTTGAACCTTTTCAAGCCTTGACGAATGAATCGCAGCTGAAGGGATCTGTAAATCCTGACTTTTCCTACGAATAAAAGCAAGCATTGAGAAAACTTTAGGTAGCAAAAAGTTTAAGTGCTCAACAAAGGTAAATTTTGAATCAAAGATGATCCCGGATCCAGATCCCGGATTGTATTTACTTTTTGAAGAGGGGTATCGGAAATTGAATATGAAGTAATGACTTGACTACTACATTTACTGAAAGATACATACATGATAACGCTTACTAATGTTCAGCGGTAAACCATAACAGATGCTCCAACAAAGATATTGTCAAGGTCTGCTTGCAATAATGCCGCATCAGCGATGCAGTTCAGCTTTGCGAACATTTTGATGTCATCAGCATAAAGAAGATACTTAGCAAAATGGAAACATTGGGTAATATCATTATTAAACAGCACAAAAAAAAAAGGACCTAATATACTGTCCTGCGGAACACCAAAGGCCGCCGGATAGCAATATGAATGTGTGTTATCAACCGAGACAAAACAAAGTCTACCACTAGATAGAATTTTATCCATTCCAGAAAAATCGAGTGCCAGCCTATTTTCCTAAGCTTGGCCACAAGCAGCTTATGGGAGACTTTATCGAAAGCTTTCGAAAAATCTGTGTAAAGGGCATCAATTTGATAACCTGATTCCAAAAAAGAAATGCAAAAATTTGAAAAAAGGGTGAGGTTTGTAAGGGTGCACTTTCCAGCTACAAGCCCATGCTGCTCAGGACAGATACAACGCTTTGAAAGAAAATAAAGTTTCTGCTTGATAATTGACTCAAACAGTTTTGATATGTTCGTTAATTTGGAGAGCGGGTGGTAATTGCAAACATCATTCTTTCGCCCACTTTTGAAGGTTGGAGTTATGGCTGCAATCTTCCAAGACTCTATGAAAGACTCTATGAAAGACGCAGATGAAAGTGACTTGTTAAAAATTTTACAAAGCGGTTCAGCAAATGCAGGAGCACAGTGTTTTAGTAAAGTAGCACACAAACCGTCATTATCAGACTTTGTTGAGGTTTTGAGGAGGGACAATGCACTGCGAACATCTTCAACTGATACAGACATGGAGCCAATATCGAGTCTAGACTCAATGCAATCCAAAATTGAACTATCAACCCAAGAGTCATCATCATCAAAGTTAGACTTAAAACAGTCAGCAAAAAGATTAAATGTATCAACAGTAGAAGAAGAATGCCTGTCCTCAAAAACCATTGAAACTGGAATCTAAGATCCATTATTTTTTGTTTGAATGTAATTCCAAAAACTTTTTGGATTAGAAGTTATATTAGATTCAAGTCTAAGAATATACTGCTTATATAAAAATTTATTTAGGAAATTGATATTTTTGGGGTCTTTTAGGGATTTTTTGAGACCTTTTTGATTAGCCCGTAATCCCCGAAGCTCTTTCGATTCATCTTAGGCCCTTTTGAAAAACTTTCTAAATAGTATGCAGTCAATATACAATTTTTTTAATTTTTAATAAAGTTATTTTTATTAGATCTCAGTAAAATAAGTCCTGTTGAGTTTTTTAGTATAACTTAAACAATTATACTTCAACTTTTACTCAACTATACTCAACTTAAGCTATACAGGCCTTTTAGGACGCTGGTACCTTTTTGATTGGCTACACTAACAATCTATTGAAACTGAAGGAAATTTTTCAAAATCTGGCTTTCATATATTTCGAATAAAGCCAAAATGTTATTGTTATGTAGCATTACCATAATTTTTTATTATTGCTTGATACTTACAGGGTAAATTCTAACAAACATTTAGTATCTACTATAATGAAAGAAGTATGAACGTGTAGGTTATGCCTAGAGGAGCCGGAAACGGCAGCACAAATTCTGTGCCAGTGCCCAGCGCTGGCAAGCATAACATTGACTATTCTGGGACGTCCATTTATTGGTGAAGCCGAGATTGGTCAATTGACCTACAAGGATATGCTTGAGGTGACAAAGGATGCTTATGTTAGGATCCTGCTCACGTATGAGGGCTCAGAGCGGTAGCATCCTTGTCCTATGGGGACGAAAAGAGACTCACTGAAGTTCGCTTCGGTCAATCCCCGATTTATTATTATTATTATTAGACTACTAGCTTATACCCGGCGCGCTTCGCTGCGCTCAGCGCTTATTCCCTAAGAGAGGGCGTAGCTTCAGTGAAGCCATGCTTTTATAGTAACTTCGTACCGAGTTTCATTGATGTGTGACTTATTTCGAAAGCTATACCGAAAATTCAGGGTGCGGAATAAGACCGCGCCCCTCGCCCCTTGCCCCTCGCCCAACACCCATAATATGTTACCTGTGGAACGGCATGTGTAAATTGAGGTCGAATACTAAATTCCTAGGCTGTGCGACCTATAATTCCAAAACTGTTTGATATCAGCATGTAACATGGCAAAACAAAAAAATAAAATTAATTTGAATTTTAGTGAAAGTAATTAAAAAAAAAGTTAAAAAAGTAATGAAAATCTGCATTATCTCTCGTCCGACTGTAAAAATTTAAAATTTATTGGTGCAGATTGGAAGAACTTTTTCATAACTATTATTTCTGACCGTTTGTTATTTTTAACTAACACACCATTAAATATTTTTATAAAAAACTCGATTTTTAGAGCATATTTCAAACCATTGCGTGGCATACTGGTTGAGGTGCGTGGCTTGAATGCCATAGAACCCAGGTTCGAATACCACCTGACATAGGAAGTTTTTTCAATTAAATTAATTTTTCTGTTCGGCCCTCATCTCTATGCAGACAATGGCAAACCTCAGAGAGTAAAAACTGGCATGAAAAGCTTCTTGAGAACATAAGCCGTTCGGAGTCGGCATAAAACTTGTAGATTCAGTTCTCGATCATTTGTGTTCAAACGGTCGAAGTATTTTCAAGGGCTGAAATGGCCATTTCGTTTTTGTTTTTTTTTTTCTTTTTTATTTCAAACTATTCCAGCTCACGGATGGCTATTCCTACAGTCGAAATATTTGGGGAATCATCATAACATTAAGCATTATTTTGAGGAACCGACTTGTTCACCTTTTTTTTGTGAGGAGCCTTATTATACATACATACATTTTTTACAGATAGATAGATGAGCAGAAAAAGTAGTCATGGCAACATTTATATATATAGTGACCGCCACTTGGTCCCATTGCACCTACGTACCAAGTTTCACTATCAAAACACGTACAGCTCAGAAATTAGAATGATTTTTGAAAAGTCGTCGTAGATAACGTGCGAAACGCCCATTTTTTAAGGGTTCTGGCAGTAACCATATGAACTAATCTACCAAATTTTAGTCTTTTACTCTAAAAAAAGTCTGATATACATCCTTTTTATAGATTTGTGGGCGTTTAAAGTAGGCGTGTCAACATTTATATATAAAGTGAACGCCAATTTGACCCATAGCACCTACATACCAAGTTTGTCTATCAAAACGTTCACATCTCAGGAATTAAAATTATTTCTAACCGATAGACCTGGCAGCTAGTGCTGACTTAGTTATAATTTTTAAATTGTAATTAACTATAGTACAATTAAAAAATAAGTAAATAAATAAATTAAATAAAATTATTTCTGAAGAGTGGGCACAGATATAGTGCTACCATGCACATTTTTTGCAAAGCTGTCGAGAGTAAGCGTGTGAACTTAATTACCAAATTTTAGTATTTAACGATGATAATCGTCTGATTTAAAGAAGTTCTATTAATTTGTGGATCAAAAAAAAAATCAAGTGGCGGCCGTGGCGTAGTGGGTAGAGTGTGTGGCCCATACGCGAGAACACCTTGGTGCGAATCCCACCTGACACGGAAAGTTTTTCAATTGAATTAATTTTTCTGTTCGGCCGTCACCTCTCTGCAGACAATGACAAACCTCAGAGAATAAAAACTGCCATGAAAAGCTTCTTGAGAACATAAGCCGTTCGGAGTCGACATAAAACATGTAGGTCCAATTCTCGATCATTTGTGTTCAAACATTCCACAACACTCACAACACAATTGATCATAAGAAGCTCGGTCAAAGTGCTTTCAAGGGCTGAAATTGGCCATTTCGTTTTGTTTTTTTTTGTGGGTGGTACAATTGGGCGTGGAAAATTTTATATATATATATTGACTGCCACTTAGAGCACCTGCATATCAAGTGTTACTATCAAACTTGTGCAACTCAGGAATAAGCATGATTTCGAAAAAGTGGGCGTAGATATGGTGCGACCACGGCCCTTTTTTAGCAGTTGCCGACAGTGACCATATGAACTAAATTACCAAATCTTAGTCTTCTACGGCAAAATCCGTCTGATATAAAGCATTTTTACTGATTTGTGGGCGGTAAAAGTGGGCGTGACAACATTTATATTTACATAGTGACTGCCACTTGGACCTATAGAACCGGCATACCAAGATTCACTATCAAAACGTGTACAACTCAGGAATAAGCATGATTTCGATAAAGTGTGCGTAGATATAGTGCGGCCATGCCCATTTTTTGTACATTGGCCGACAGTAACCATACGAACTAAATTATTAAATCTTAGTCTTCTACGGCGAAAACCGTCTGATATAAAGCATTTTTACTAATTTGGGGGCTGTAAAAGTGGGCGTGAAAACATTTCTATTTACATAGTGCCTGCCACTTGGACCTTTAGAACTTGCATACCAAGATTCACTATCAAAACGTGTACAACTCAGTAATAAGCATGATTCCGATGAAGTGGGCGTAGATATAGTGCGGGCACGCCCATTTTTTGTATATTGGCCGAGAGTAACCACACGAACTTAATTACCAAATCTTAGTCTTCTACGGCAAAAGCCGTCTGATATAAAGCATTTTTACTTATTTGTGGGAGGTAGAAGTGGGCGTGAAAACATTTCTATTTACATAGTGCCTGCCACTTGGACCTTTAGAACCTGCATACCAAGATTCACTATCAAAACGTGTACAACTCAGGAATAAGCATGATTCCGATAAAGTGGGCGTATATATAGTGCGTGCACGCCCATTTTTTGAATATTGGCCGACAGTAACCATACGAACTAAATTACCAAATCTTAGTCTTTTACGGCAAAAGCCGTCTGATATAAAGCATTTTTACTTATTTGTGGGCGGTATAAGTGGGCGTGACAACGTTTATATTTACATAGTGACTGCCACGTGTATGCATAGCACCTGCATATCAAGATTCACTGTCAAAACTTGAAAATATCATGAATTAAAATTAGTGCTGAAAAGTGGGCGTATATATAGTGTGACCATGCCCATTTATTGTACAGTCACCGAAATTAACCATCTGAACAAAATTACCAAATTTAAGTTTTATATGATTAAAACCGTCTGATATATAGCAATTTTTTTGGTTTGTGGGCGATAGAGCCAATTTGGGTTGTATGGGAGGTACCACGCCCCCTTGCCCAATCAACACCAAACTTCACAGGAACACTTCCCGAATGTTGCTTTAGTATCCCTAAAAATTTCATTAAGTTTGGTTCGGTGGTTTTGGAGTCTATACGTGATATACACACATATCCACATACCCACATACCCACATACCCACATACCCACATACATACATTCATTTTTATATATATAATAATAGATGGCGTCAGAATTAATCTTAACTGTTTGCAAAAAAATGCGATTTCTTCCACTTAAAAAAATGTTGAGATCTTAACCTTTCGCGTGAAACATGTTTTTTTAGTTACTCGGCGTAACACATGGGGTCTTTCGGGTCCAACCCCGTTTTTAACCCTCCGATGAGTGAGAAGGTCCCTAGGGACCTTATTGCCTTTTCAAACTGAATTTACTCCTACTTCGGCCACTACAATTTTGTTGCGCATCTTTTGGAAAAAAAATCAAGCCGATCGGATCATTACTTTAGGAGTTATTGAGGTTTTAGTGAGAATAGTACGCGGACGTGTGAATAGGTCCGTATGGACCTTGTACTGAATTTCACTAATAAATGCATGTTTTTGGGCATCATTATAATTTTTTTATTGTTTCAACACATAATTTACTTGTTCTGAACACAAAGACCTAAGCTCAAAGACATTAGGGATGATGGTAAAAACAAAAAATTCTAAGAAAAATTCGAAGACATGAACTTTATTGCTTTCAAGGAAAGGCACAATATTCTAATTTTATACTACTAGCAATAAACCAGTTCTTAGAATTTTTTGTTCTAAGTATTTTGTTCTTAGTATTTTTTGTTCTTAGTATTTTTGTTCTTAGAATTTTTTCTTAGAATTTTTTGTTTTTATCATCATCCCTAATGTCTTTGAGTTTAGGTAGACGTACGAAAGAGTATAAAAGAAGTTGTAGTTTCGTAAACCAAATCAGTCAAAGTTTAGACAGCGAAGAGTAAAATCGTGTGTGATAGAAACAAAAATATAAATATGGCAGATGCAAGTAATTTGGACGTTGCTGAAATTGTTGTACGACGTAGTACACGTTACCAGCAAATGACTGCGGATGAAAGGCGTGCAGCTGATAGTAGATTTGCTGATTTTATGGACGAAGACATGGATGAAGAAATTGATATTGCTGCAATTGATAATTATGAAGTTGAGGATGATGAAGATCGCACATACCAACCTGCTGAAGAGTCAGATGCCGAAACTGAAGGCTAAACGTCGAGCTAAATGAAGATACTGATGACGACGATGATGAAGAGGAAGAAAATGATGGACAGGAAACGAATGAAAGTTACTATATTGGTAAAGATGGCACCCAATGGAGTAAAAAAGCACCACCAACATCACGCACTCGTAATCATAACGTGGTCGACTTCAAAAGAAAGAAACCAGGACCAGCAGGAAATATACACGACCCCTATACAATAATGCGTTCAATCATGACACTGAGGAAATAATACACTTAGTGCTACGTGAAACAAATCGTAAAGGCAGGGAGGTTACAGCTGCATGGAATTTGGCGAATCCCACGAAGAAAAAGTAGTGGAAGCCAGTGGCAGTGAAAGAGTTTGACGCCTTTGTAGCTATTCTTTTGTATGATGGACTCACAAGATCAAACCATGAACCAGCTATGGAATTATGGGGTACGACGCGTTGCCCAATATACAAAGCTGCGTTGTCGTACGATCGCTTCATGTGTATAAAGCAATTTATTCGATTCGACAATGGAAATACTCGACAACAGCGTCTCATCAACAGCAAAACTGCGGCTATTGACGATATTTGGCAAATGTTGCAACATAACTTGGCAGCAGCTTACACTCCTCATGAAGCACTAACAGTTGATGAGCAGTTGTTCCCTTACAGAGGCCGCACCCGCTTCACACAATATATTCCGTCAAAGCCAGCTAAGTATGGTTTGAAAGTATGGTGGTTATGCGACTCACAGAGTTATTATCCTGTGAAGGGAATGGTATATTCTGGAAAACTGCCAAACCAACAACGGAAGATAAACCAAGGGCAAAACGTAGTGCTGGATCTTGTGGAAAAATATTTAGATGCTGGCCGTACTATATACGCGGATAATTTCTTTACCACTCTTGACTTGGCGCGTATTTTGTTGAGGAGGAAGACCGCATATGTTGGTACAGTGCGCTACAACAAAACATTCATTCCACAGGAGTTCAAGAAGAACCCGAAGCGCACCATCAATAGTACATTATTTGGGTTCAACGAAGGGGATATAGCGTTATGCTCATACGTGCCGAAAAAAAATAAAGTGGTGAACGTGCTCTCCACAATGCACTACACCTGCCTCGTTGACGAGCAAACCGAGAAGCGGAATATGCCATATTAGATTACAACGCCAACAAATACGGCGTTGATACCATGGATCAAATGCTAGGCACTTACAGCTGCAAAAGAGCAACACAACGATGGCCGTTGGCCATGTTTTATAATATGCTGGACGTCGCTGCATTTGCTGCTTTTACGATTTACAACGAAATGAAGCCTATAAAAAGGAGTGACAGACGGCGGTCGTTCTTGTTACTGCTAACGAAACAATTGGCCACACCAAATATCGAAGAACGTGCCCTGAACAACCATATAACCTCATATCCAAGGATACGCAATGCGATGGAAGCATTCGATGTCAGGGTAAGAAAAACATCTTTAAATTCAAGAATAGAATATATATTTATTTGTTTTTTATTTTTCTTTTCATTTCAGGTATTACCAAGACCGATGGAAGGCAATGCACCGTCGTTTGCGGCTAGGTCAAGTAGACCGTCATGTTGCCTTTGCCGTTCTGAGTACGGGCGGCAGCGGAAAACGCGGGCACACTGCTTCGGCTGCGGCAACGCTGTTTGCGGAGAACATAGCACACTTTTACATCGCTGCAACACTTGCGCACAGGGCGGGGGACAAGAAGTACACGCTCAACAACAATAATTTTTAAACTTTTTTATAAGAGTCTTAAGAAAATTCAAGCAAAAAAAAAAAAAAAACAAATTAAAAAAATTGAAAAAATTATTTTTGTGTGTAGAATTTAGTTATAAACAATAAAAACAAAAAAAATTAAAAAAAAAAAATTTTTTTTTATGAAAAAAACATGATTTACAAAAAAGGTCCGTAGGGACCTTTTCACACGGCCGTGAAGTTCAGAACTGTCACTCATCGGAGGGTTAAATATGAAAATGTGGTCAAAAAAATTTGTAAAAACTTTGAGCATTGCTCTTGATGTTCAAAGAGTTATATGTTAAAAGAAATTTATTATAAAAAATATAAAAATTATTAAATGTTGTTGTACCGTTTCTTTTACAAGTCTGGCTTAAGAATTCATAACTTTCGATATAAAAAAGATAACTCAAAAAATTCCACGGCATATTAAAATCAAATCTTCAAACTATAAGAAAAAAATGTGATAAAAAAATTTATTTTAATTGTTTAATTTTATATATAGTAACATACATATAGGCTTTTTTAAGGTACGAAAAGTTTTTTTAGAAATAAAAATGCAGTAAATATGCTACAAATTTTTTTATAAAACTATTTTGTTGACAAAATAATAAATACACATGAAATCTTTCGTGTCCAGAAAAAATTTCAATAGCTCCTAATTACAACACAGTTAAAAGCATACTTTTCAACTCTTGTCAGCAGATCCCAAACTTTTTTTCTGCGTGACTCCCAACCTCATCTTACTTTACTTACTTAGTTGGTCGTAACAACCCGTGTCCGGGTTTCAACCGACCTCATCAGCTCTCGTCAGGCGCCTATGCTTTGCGCGCGCCTTCTCCAATCGGATACACCAAGTGCGGTTAGGGCTTCCTCAGCCTGGTCCATTCATCGGAGGCATGGTCTCCCTCGTCGACGTTGACCAGCGACTCTCGCCTCGAGCACCTTTTTCGCTGGAGCTTCGTCGTTCATACGATGGACATGACCCAGCCAGCGTAGTCGCTGCACAGTTATACGCCGAACTACGTCAATGTCATCGTAGAGCTCATACAGCTCGTGGTTCATTCGGATGCGATAGCCATCGCCGACTCGAACAGGACCGAAGATTTTGCGAAGAACTTTTCTCTCGAACACCCCCAGAGCGGCTGCGTCAGTTTGCGAAACTACCCATGCCTCAGCGCCATAAAGCAGCACAGATAGAACGAGCGTCTTGTACAGTGTAAGTTTTGTCGATCGAGAGAGGGCTCTGGAACTTAGTTGCTTACTGAGCCCGTAGTAGCACCTATTAGCAATTATTGTTCTTCGCTTTATCTCCAGGCTGATTTCGTTTTTGGTATTAATGGCGGTGCCAAGGTAAACGAACTCCTTGACTACTTCAAAGTTATAGCTGCCGGATGAAACGTGGGAGTCTAAACGCCGAGCTCCCTTGTTTGTAGACAGCATATATTTTGTTTTGCCCTCATTTATCGTCAAACCCACTTTGGCTGATTCCTTTTCGATAGCGGCGAAAGCAGCTTTAACATCTCTCTTGGTTCTGCCGACAATATCAATATCATCAGCGTACGCAAGGAGCTGGACGCCTTTGTAGAAAATGGTGCCATTGCGATGCACACCGGCCTTTCGTACGATCCCCTCCATGATGATGTTGAAGAGATCGCAAGACAGTGGATCGCCTTGCCTGAAACCTCTTTCGGTATTGAAGGTTTCGAAGAGGTCATTTCCTACCTTGACGGAGCTGCGTGTGTTGCTCAACGTCATTCTGCAAAGTCTAATCAACTTTGCAGGTATACCGAACTCAGACATTGTTGCGTATAAGCAATCCCTTCTCGAGCTATCGAACGCAGCTTTAAAATCGACAAGGAGATGGTGTGTGTCAATTTGATTTTCGTGGGTTTTCTCCAGGATTTGTCGTAGCGTGAAAATCTGGTCTATGGTGGACTTACCAGGTCGAAAGCCACACTGATAAGGTTCAATCAGTGTTTTTGTAATCGGCTTTAATCTTTCACACAGTACGCTTGAGAGAACCTTATATGCAATGGAAATAAGACTGATACCTCTATAACTAGCGCAGATTGTAGGGTCTCCTTTCTTAACTATAGGGCACAGTACACTGAGGTTCCAATCGTCGGGCATGCTTTCTGCTAGCCATATTTTGCCTTATCAATTCATCGCCACCGGTTTTAAACAATTCAGCTGACAGGCCGTCAGCACCCGCTGCTTTGTTGTTTTTGAGTCGTTGGATAGCAACTCGAACCTCTTCATGGCTAGGTGGTGGTACTTCCACTCCGTCATTGTTGATTGGTAGCTCTGAACTGCGCTCTCCATGGGCGGCATTGGTGGAATCGTCGCCAGTAAGTAAATTGGAGAAGTGACGTCTCCACAATCTCAGCACACACTGCGTATCCGTATTCAGATCTCCATTTTCGTCTCTACAAGTGGATGCTCCGGGCTTGAAACCTTGGGTTAGACGCTTAACCTGTTGATAGAATTTTCGTGCATCCTTCTTGCCCTGGTATACCTCTAGTTCTTCACGCTCACGCTTTTCCTGCTCTCCTTCTTTGAGTCTGAAAAGGCGCCTCTCTTCCTTCCTCTTTTCGCGGTAGTTTTCTCGCACGGCTCGCGTTGCAGCTGACTGCAGCGTTTTTCTATATGCAGCGTTTTTTACTGCAGTCGCAATGCGACACTCCTGATCATACCATTGGTTCCGAGGTTGCGGGCGCCGGAAACCAATGACTTCTTCAGCGGCAGCGCGCATGGAGTGGGATATATGCGCCCAAAGTCCGCCGGCGTCGTCGGGTCCAGAGGTTGGTTGGTTGAGCTTAACCGAGAGTTGAGCGGAGTAGGCTTCGGCAGTCCGTTGTAATTGCAGCTTAGCGACATCTAGCTTTCGTTGCATTCCTGTGCGTATGTTCTTCGCATTGCATAATCGCATGCGGATCTTGGCTGCAACAAGATAATGGTCGGAGTCAATGTTGACCCCCCGAAATGTACGCATCGGAGTCAATGTTGACCCCCCGAAATCTACGCACATCTAGAACACTAGAGGCATGCCTTCCGTCGATTACAACATGATCAATTTGGTTTCGCGTTTTTTGATCCGGGGACAGCCAGGTGGCCTTGTGGACGTCGAGGTGATTAAATCTGGTGCTACTAACTACCATGTTTCGCGCCACGGCGAAGTCAATCAGTCTTAGACCGTTGTTCGTGGAGGTCTCATGAAGACTGAACTGACCGACAGTGGGGCCAAAGATGCCTTCCCTTTCGACTTTCGCATTAAAATCGCCGAGGACTATTTTCACGTCATGGACCGGAAGGTGGTCGTATACGTCCTCAAGACTTGCGTAGAAAGCGTCTTTGACGGCTTCGTCCTTTTCCTCCGTCGGGGCGTGTGCGCAAATAAGGCTGATGGAGAAAAATTTTGCCTTGATGCGGATCGTGGCCAATCTTTCGTTGACAGGTGTGAACCGGGAAACAAGGTGGCGTAGTTTCCGGCTAAAAACGAATCCACATCCAAATTCGCGCCTCTCCGCATGTAGTAGAGTAGCAGCTGTAGTAGATATCACAGTGTGCTTGTTTAGAGCAGCCTTGCCCTTTCCATCGCATTTCCTGGATGGCGGTGATGTCAGCCTTTATCGTTTTGAGGGTTTCCGCCAGTTGGATAATGGCAGATTCCCTATAAAGGGTTCGGACATTCCAGGTGCATATCCGTAAATCATTGTCCGTTTTTCGTTTGCGGTGGTCCTCATCTAACCATTCGTAAAAATAAACTAGTCAAAATAAAAAACGTTTGGACACGAAAGACCCCATGTGTCACGCAAATTTTTAATATGGGGGTTTGTATGGAGGGATTTCACAAATTTTTTCAGGGCCATGCAACGTTTTTTGGGGGACACTTTAGGGACTTATACAGCCTTTAATATTCATCGTACAAAGATAAGATGTATGCCAAAATATCAATTATTTTGTGCATAAAAGGAATAGCTAACTTTGGATTTTGTCACTTCTTTACTAAAGCCACAAAAGATAGCAAAAGAAAAGAAGAAAAATTCACATTTTTGTATGAGTAAAAATGCATTGTAATTCAGATGTTGCTGACGTTCCTATGCTTGTTGCTTTAGTTCCTAGATGCCCAAGGTAGTAGTATTGGTGAGAGTGACGAAATAACACTGGAAGAAAACAATTTGCTATTTGTTTCTCTCCCACTTAACATGCTGATTCCCTATTGGTTGATTGACGATCAAACAAAAGAGCGTAAGTATACGTGTGATTTTAATTTGCTGATATCAGCCACTACTGGGCATCTTTGCTTTAGTTCGTGCCGAAATCTCGAACGCAACATCGTGTTGTTTGTTGAAAAGAATCGTTTTATCAACTTCTCAGAGCTTTACAAGCAATGCATACGTATATAAATGCTTGCGCCGATAAGAAGCTTTCAGTCTGCTGGCAGACTCCAATCAGTTAGGGTGGCGCGGCTTTGTCTGCCTGATACCTGAGAAAAAAAGGGGTTTCAATATGAAGAAGAGATGCGTAATTCATTATATAAGTTTATATTTGGTATTTAAAAAACGCAGCGCTACTGCATATAAACCATTATATAAATCAAGAATCGTAACTGTTGATGTTATTAATACATATGTATGAAATATTTGCTTACATATATTTCTTTCGTTTTTGTAGTTTGTTATTGGTTTTGTTAATCTTCAGCAAGATGAATACAATAAATAATACATAAATAATACAAAAAATTATATTACTACTATGCTGATTTACATATATGGAGACTGGAAGCTGGCATGGTAGTAATGCTATTAAAAACTACATTTATTTTTAAAATATAATATATTCGAATTATATATTGAACTAATTTTATATAAAATATAAATTTTCAACTAAATTTAAAATATATATAAGTTTTTTACTGCAGGAAAAATAATAAGCTCATATTATTCCGATATATTTATTTAAATTTTTTAAACAAAAGATTGCATTATATTTATTTTTAACCAACTTAAAAATGAAAAAGAACAACAAATTCATTAACAAATATATCAAACAAAAATTCTACGTCTACACTTACGAAAATATCGAAACTTTTTTTTTTTTGGATCAGTTTATTTGGACTGACTCTGTATGAAAAAAATGTTTGATTCGGAGTTGTTGAGTTCTAAGGGAAGCGCATTTGAGGCGCACAAATAAAGGGGTCTAATATCCCCAATTTGCCACATTTTTAGGGGTGAACGTCAAAAGACGTGTTTAACTGTCCACTGTAAGTCAAATTGTAAGTCGCAATTACGTGTTTCGGCCCCTCCCTAAAAATATGGCGAATGGGGGGACAAATAGACCCCCTATATAAAATGCCTTCTCCCTTAGCAAACCCCAAAAAATGGTTAATTCTTACCTATTTTGCTACCCTTTCGAGATATAGAACAACATAAAATTGAAATATATCGAAAAATCCTCGAAAAATTTCGAAAAAGTAGAAAAAGTGCCATATCTCCAAGGGGAAGCAAGATAGGTAACAATTAACCATTTTTTTGGGAGAAATTAGGGGTAGCATTTCTGAAACGCACAAATAGAGGGGTCTATCATCCCCCCATTTGCTACATTTTTAGGGGGAACACGTCGAAGCACGTGCTTAACTGTAAGTCAAACTGTAAGTCAAACACGTGTTTTGGGCCCCCCTTGAAAATATGGCAAATAGGGGACACATAGACCCTATCTATTTGTATTCGGATTCAGCTACCCATTTTTTCCTAGTGTTCGCTCCAGCACCGAATTCGTAAAATTAAAAAATTTTAGGTGGCAATACTATTAACCATCTTGAATTTCAAAATTTTGACGTCAGTTTCGAAATCAGCGACCGCTAAACATTGTTAAATGATGTTTAAAACTCTTAAAAATACGTTTTAGTAGGTGGCAATACTCTTATCAAAAAATTACACAATTTTGAAATTCTGGCAAATCGGATTCAGCGACTCATTTTTACCTAGTATTCGCCCCAGCACTGAATTGGTAAAACTAAAAAAAAAAGCTAGGTGGCAATACTAGTAACCATCTTGAAATTCAAAATTATGACGTCAGCTTCAAAGTCAGCGACTTCCCAATACTGTTAAATGATATTTCAAACTCTTAAAAATACATCTTACTAGGTGGCAATACTGTGGTGAAAATTTCGGTGGCAGTTCTATCCTCCATCTAAAATTTTAAAACTGACATTAGATTCGAAATCAAATCCGTTGTCAGAATTTCAAAATTACAAGAATTCGCGAAAATACAAAAAATCTAGATGGCAACTCTACCTGCCATCTTGAATTTTAAATTTTGATATCAATTACGAAATCAGCTACCCTAAAATTACCAACCACGGAGTCCACAGAACCCTAAAAAGTCCAAATACACTTACGCTTTTCCTACACAAGCTCATTTCATTTTTTTGGATACTTGCTTTAAATTCCATTAATTGGATACTTGCGAGATTACAAGCTTTTGCCGATCGTTTCAAGCTTTTCAACTTTCTTACCCGACATAGTAAGCCTCAACAAGTCAAGCCAATGAGAAAGCAGGGATATGACTTGTAATTGTTTGGTATTTTTGTAAGCAGGCTAAAGCTTGTCTTTTCAAGTTTGGATACATACTTAAATTCAAGTACTTGAAAAAGCTTGAATTTCAAGTATGCTTGTGCAGCTCCGTGGTGCCCATCACTGTTTTAGAATAAAATTGTTACAAGTTATTTTGAAAATTTAACACTTGTTCCACATTTTATAGTTTTTATTACAAAGTTTTTATAATATTTTCACTCAAGTTATCACAAATTTAACACACGCGTCTGCACTATTTACGACTTGAAAACGTATTGAGGGTATTCATAAGGTGTCCTTAAGTTGTATGTTGTAAGCAGCAATGCCAACTCGAGGGGATTTTACAACTTGTCGGGGAATCGGGAAATGAGCTCCAACACGCGGGGAATTATAATACTTTTTTAATTTTTTTAATATAAAATTTAATAATACTAATGTAAATTTTTTCAAAATAAATTTGTGTTTTCATTCCCGAAAAATAATAAAAAATTTCATTTTTAACTATAAAAAATTAGAACACTGCTTAGAAATTGGCACCAGTCATTTACTGAGTTTTCATGGCGAGTTAACTCGGTGTTAGGATTTTCGTCGAGTTGACAAAATGGCATTGCTAACTCGAAAGTGTTTCCATGCACAACATCGAGTCGAGTAGAACTCGTCAATGGCCGCATTCAGCGAGTTAACTGTTGTGAACAATTATGATAGCGATACCTTAGTGAGCGATGTTTTTCTCTGAATGTGTTGTTACTCTAAGCGTCAGAAAAGTTGTTTAGAGCATGGGTGCGCGAAATAATACGTTCACATTTTTGTGATTGTATTGCAAAGCTTTTGTTTTAAGAGTTTGCACAGAACGAAAAGCACTAGTTTATTTATTTGTACGGTCACAGCATCATGCTAGAATGATAGCGTGTTCTATAAGATTGCGACCATAGTGAAAACTTATTGCTGAGCCGATAAACACATTGGAGCAAAAGAGATGTATGATTTAGTTTCTTTATTGCTCCAATATGTTTTTTGGCTCGGCTCAGCAATAAGCGTTTACTTCGTTCGCAACCTTAGGCAACGCAGAATAGAGCGGCCGCAACTTGACAGCATGAAGTTCGTAAAATGACTGAAGCGCGCTAATGATATGTTGTCGTGTTCAATAAGGCAACGCAGAAGCGAATGGCCGAAACCACACAGCATGAAGCACATCGCACATCGACTGATCGTACAATTTTATTTTAATCAGTGTAGTAAGTTCTCACCTTGACTAAAAAGCTTTTTTAATTAAAAGCTGTCGTATGCATGTGAGAGCTATCCGCCCATGGGCGGCCTTTTGCGCACTCCTGGTTTAGAGTCAAAGTTGAACCCTTAACTGGTACTGTGGCTGTGGGACCATGCTTTAAAAAGAAAAGAATATATTTCTCTCATTATGTCACCATTCATTCTTTAACGATCTGTACATTTCAAGCCTTCAGGTGTGTGCATGCTTTCGCATTGATCAGTCGTGTTGTTATTTAAGGTGTCCTCTGGAAAAAAGATATAAACTTGTAACTACATTCTTTGAGGTGTAGCAGTTAAGGATTAAATCACTCAACAGTTGTGTTCATGTAGCATAGAATTTTTTGCTCGATTAAATGCCGTCCGCTACCTAATCAGTTCAAGTGAGCGCTTGCATAATTTTACCATTTAGCGAATTTTTAGGCAACTGTTGCCTAAATTTGTTAACTTCGCTGAATGCGGCCAATTTCTTTTTGACATTTGTGCCTTCCACTTGCCTTTTTTTCTTATTATAAATAAATGCAATTCACTTTGACAGATAGAACCCAGTTAAATCCTACAAGTTTCGAGGAGTTTATGTGGATTGACCGAAACTAAACTCAACTCGCGTTTCCGTGGCGAGTTTACCCCGCGTAAACTCGTCATAGAAGCTCAGTAATTATTATGTTAAAGCTTTGTAAACATTTAAACATTTAACGCTTGTAAGCCATTTTTAAGTCTTTAAGCCATGTAAACATTTTAAAATGTGAAATTATTTATGTTAAGAACTTGCCGCCCCAAAAGTCAGTAGTTCCTCTGGCATGTCAGATCTTTTATTTCTGGTATAGAAAAATGGTTGTTAACTAAGTCTAACCAGCAAATGAAAAAAAAACGAAATGGCCATTGTGCGTGTTGTGAAATATTTGAAAATAAATGATCGAGAACTAAACCTACAAGTTTTATGCCGACTCCGAACGGCTTATGTTCTCAAGAAGCTTTTCATGGCAGTTTTTACTCTCTGAGGTTTGCTATTGTCTGCAGAGAGGTGACGGCCGAACAGAAAAATTAATTCAATTGAAAAAACTTTCTGTAAGGTGGGATTTGAACCAGGGTTCTCTGGCGTATGGGCGACACACTCTACCCACTGCGCTACGCACCGGCCACATCCAGCAAATGTATGAACATAAAAATTAAAAAAAAATCCATTTTAGGATGCTATATACTGCACATATATATATATTTTATATATAAAACAAAGCGTTAAACTTTTAACTTCTTAAAAAAATGTTTTTTTTTTATCCATAAAATGGTTTTTATATTAATTTAAAAACAATATACAATGCAATTAAAAGTATAACATCATTAAGGGCCTTCGGGAGTTTTTCGAAGAAAATAAGACAAAATCTAAAAATGTTTTTTTAAGCTTTTATTTTTATTTTATTTATTTTACACCGAAATTTTTTTTACATTATTAAAGTATAACTATTCAAGACTTATCACTGAAATTTTGGTCTAAAAATATTCGTCGTTAAGGTAGAAAATAGCAATGCCGCGAAAGACCTTAAATTTTGCGGTGAGCAAGATATCTGGTTCCGAAAAAAAAATTGTTTGGTATAGCAAAGAGTTTTTGGGCGTTTAATCGTTGGTTTTTTTTTTTTTATACATACTTTTTTATTTATAACCTAAAACGACCACAATTTCGTGCACAAAAAATTAAAATTTTCTTTCTACGCCCGCCATTAAAATAACAATTAAACACCCAAGAACTCTTTACTAAACCGAAAAAAAAAAATTTTCTTAGGTTCAACCAGTCTCCAGATATCTTGCTCACCGCAAATTTAATGTCTTTCGCGGCGTTGCCCTTTTCTACCTTATCGACAAACATTTTTGGACCAAAATGTCAGGGATAAATCTTGAATAGTTATACTTTAATAATGAAAAAAAAATGTTGGTCTAAAATAAAATACAGCCTCAAAAAAAAAAATTTCAAAGAGATGTCTTTTTCTGTTTAAAAGACTCCCAGAGGCCCTTAAACGAAAAAGTTAACAGCCGGACTCAACTTAAAAAAATTATTTTTAAGAATTGGAAATCCATGCACCGATTTTGACAAAAATTATCAAAGACGTATTTCTAGACTTCGAAAACTATAGCAATTCCAAGTTTAAGCAATTACATAACTTAAGATAAGCGTAACATTAACTTGGTATAAATGTAAATATAGCTTTAAATTTATGCTTGTTCCGCGAACAGCATATTAAGACACTTGAGGCATATTTAACATCTCTTTAAATTGTGTTGCATTTTTCTTATTCTCATTAGAATTCTTAACTCATTAAAATTTAATTATTTTTGATAAATTATGACAAAAATAACATTTTCAGCTATTAAACTTTTAAAAATGTGCCACTGTACAACTTAATAATAATATTTAGTTGTTTACATTTATCCAAGACATGCGAGAAAGTCTCAAACAGATATTTTATTTAGATGTTGGTGTTGTTTTTGCTGTTGTTGCTTTGGGGTTTATTATTAGTTTCAAAAAAAAAATATTGTTTTTAAAAAAGCAAACTACAGATAAATGTGATGATGTGTATTTTTTCTGCTTATCAAATGATTAAACAAGACAGTGTACTATAATGAATACTCATTATCATTTCCAAATGAGAGCAAATCAGAAGATAATATTATTTAATTTGAGAAATATTATAATTAAATTATGAAATAGTTCTTCGTTTACAAAACATTAAGTTCACTTAATGAAAATGTATTCTTTGGATAGCTTATTTGACTGACGGTTGATTAATCACAGCGAATGGAAATGAAGGCATAACAATAGAGCAAAATATTATAAAGAAACAATTCAATTTTGAATAATAAACTAAGTGCCCACAAAGTAAGGTAAAAAGTGTACCGAACGAACAACTGACCGAACGCCCGAAGAAGCTAGACGTCTGATGACGAGCGTTAAACAACAAGGTAGACAACCGAATGGTGGGTAAAACACAACTGCCGGCCTTCCGGCTGCGCTGGCTGTATGAGAGTGAACAATTTTTGAAAATAATTCTTTTTTTCTTTGTAGTAAAAATTCGCAGAAATCAAGGTAGAAGTAGCAACGCGCTGGCGCCGCTGCTGTTGTGCTCTCTGAGACACAAATTTTGCAAAATGTATATCGACTAGCGGCAATAAAATAATAATGGTGTTTATATATTTAATTAGCTCTAGAAATGCACAGCATCTTCTTACCTTTCATCGGCATATAGTGTGCGGTTTCCATTTAGCTTTAATGAATCACCTGCCTTGTTGGAGTCACCAGCCGCACCTTCCTCGCCGCGCTCTAGCTGCATAAATTTGCTCATATTATTATTCGAAGTATTTTTATGCGATTTTCCCCGTTTTGAGCCGTGTTTTGAGTGATGCTTATTATTTAAGTCTCTCAGTTCCAGGTCGATGAGTGGTGCTAGCTGTGCGCTGTATGGTGGCTCAAACGAGGGCGGCGCTAACTGCTCATCCTCTTGGCTGTCAACTAAGGTAGATTCTTGATCGGTTGGATTCTGCGGTGTTACAGGCGGCTGCAATAATGTGTCTTCTACGAGCGTCTCCTCTTCCTCCTCTTCATCAGTTTGTTCATCATCAACGTTGCCGTTGATTTTTGCCATTGGCGCTCTTTGCTTTTGCAATATTTTTGGCACTGCTGCCGTCTTCGTAAGCGCTTCATCTTCTGCGGAGGCGTCTAAAATTAGATCTTTTTAATATACTTGCACTCTTTTACACATTTGTTTTTTTTCATTTTTAGGTTATGCACTTAATTAATTCCAATATAAAGAAAACGACACACGCACCCATCATTTAATGTTGTACACTTAACTGCGCTCCAATTGGCCATGCACAACTTTTTTTCTATCTTTTTTATATTATTTTCAGCATTATTGCGTTTTTCATTATTTAAAAAACATATTTACACATTTTCCGGCGATTCTCAATGATAACAAAAGCAGAAAATAATTTTTGCGTTGCTGGCAACCTAAGAAATATTTTGTTGTATCTCTTTCACAAGTCTCCCGAGTGTGGTGCACTGGCCAAGAGCACAATTCTTCCAAAGCGCCTACAAATCTTCTGGCAGCAAGCAGCCCCAACTTTTCACAAAGACTGCAAACATTTTCCTACAACTGTCAGTGGACAGCTGATAAGCAATTTTCCTTGCTATTGAATCAGCTGTTCAAAGTGTAATTATTTGTTTAGCTCTGTTTGTTTTATTGGGAGCCTATATTATAAATGTTTTACACCAGGGATTGGATTCTAAAAATCCCTAAAGATACGTTTTTAGCGCTATAGCTAAATTTCTCATATAAAATAAATTTTAGCCAAAGTTGCTATTCTGATAAACTCCATCGCGTATTTTCAGTCAAAAAATTAGCGACTTAACGAAATTAAACGAAGAATATAATTGAAGTTTTGACGATTATTGCAATTCTGATTTTTTTTTTTTAAAATGGCATTTTTGCAACACCAATTTCATTTAAAGCGATAATTTCGGAAGTGAATATATTGTTGCCGCTAAATTTAAAATTAAGATAAATTCAATTGAAAAAACATAGTGTCAGGTAGGACTTGAGGCACGATTACGATTTCCTGGGCGCCGCGATTTGAAAGTGTTTTCTTATTCAAAACAACAAAAAAATAGGTTTGCTTGTACAAAAAATCGATACGTTATTTAACCCTCCATTACTGTCGCTATTCGGAGTAACGTCATTACTAACCTGGGTGTAATCCACCCATAAATTTTAATTCACGATTCTGTAAAAGAGAACATTAAAACAGTAATTAAACAACATGTATTTTCTTTATCTTACTTACTTACTTAGGTGGTCGTAACAACCCGTGTCCGGATTTCGACTGACCTCATCAGCTCTCGCCAGGAGCCTCTGCTTTGAGCGCGTCTTCTCCAATCGGATACACCAAGTGCGGTTAGGGCTTCCCCAGCCTTGTCCATCCATCGGAGGCATGGTCTCCCTCGTCGTCGTTGACCAGCGACCCTCACCTCGAGCACCTTTTTCGCTGGAGCTTCGTCATTCATACGATGGACATGACCCAGCCAGCGTAGTCGCTGCACAGTTATACGCCGAACTATGTCAATGTCTTCGTAGAGCTCATACAGCTCGTGGTTCATTCGGATGCGATAGTCATCGCCGACTCGAACAGGACCGAAGCTTTTGCGAAGAACTTTTCTCTCCAACACCCCCAGAGCGGCTGTGTCAGTTTGCGAAACTACCCATGCCTCAGCGCCATAAAGCAGCACAGGTAGAACGAGCGTCTTGTAGAGTGTTAGTTTTGTCGATCGAGAGAGGGCTCTGGAACTTAGTTGCTTACTGAGCCCGTAGTAGCACCTATTAGCAATTATTGTTCTTCGCTTTATCTCCAGGCTGATTTCGTTTTTGGTTTTCTATTTAACGTAAAATTCGTTCGATTTAATCAATATATAATTTTAATAAAAATGTATAAAAAATTAGGTATATTAATTTTTTTCTATGTTTAAAAACTTATGGGTGTAATCCACACCCTGCGTTAGTAATGAAGGGTTGAAAAATAATTACAAATCCAACATATTTTTCTAATATGTTTAATTTCATAAGCGATTTTCATATTATTTTTACTTTTTATTACTGCTAAGACCGTTATTTCTCAAAGATTTGCATCATTAAGGTGTTTTAAATCTATTTTCATTTTAAAGCCTGAAACTTTACCTTTCATTTGATATGCAAAAGCTTACACTTTTTTAAAACCAACACTACATTTGATATATTTGTTACATATACTTAATAAATACAAAACTATTTCTTAAATAATAACACTTTAGGTGGTAAGCCCCAATGTGCTTTGTACATTTTTATTGTATGTACTTGAACCTCTTAAGCCCAAAAATATATAAATAAAAAAGTCCAATCGAAATTGATTTATAATAAAATTCTTGAAAGTTTGAAAAATTACCATTTCAAGCTTGTTTTTAACATTTCGTGCAAAGGAATATCGCATTTATTAAATTTCTGAAGAATTTGGATATTATAAAAAAAAGATCTAATGAATACCTTTAATAGAAATCTTCACCGAGCTCTTCTACTTCATATTCTTCTGCCAAGGCTTCTTTCTCTTCCTGGATAGTTAAAACTCGCTAAACCGTAGCTACTTTAAGATCTTTAAGCTGCAATCTAACTCTGCGCGTACCGTCAACCAGGTTAGACTGACTTCACATTATCCAAAAACTGCATAATTTCCGATCCTATGCAACCTTTATATGCATTTTCTAAACAGTTTTCACTATAAAAAAATAGGCTTAAGTCTTCTTTAATGAACCTGCAGAACTTCAAGGGATTGCTTGGGTCACAGGGGGACTTGTGGCATTTTTTTCAATACCATTACAATAATCTAAAAAATGCTACCTTGCACGAATTAAACAATTATAACTCTGACATGACTTGTACTCAGCATTTTTTGAAATTTTTGAAAATTTTTGAAATTGACCGGATTGATTAAACTGGACTTGTCCCAAACAATAAAGCCATGTATTGGTGAAGCAATTAAGCAGATCTGCTGTAATTGTTTATAGTATTTTTACTAATTTCTCTTTCAACAAATTCGCCTTTGCTGTGGTTTGTTTGCAGATGAACCGTGCTCCAAGGTTGATTTATAAGGTTGTTGCAAGGGAGAGAGCGAGTACCCATAGTTGTCAAATCGAAGTTGACAGCTCATAGAAATTCTGCAACAAGGTTTATTAATACAGGTTAAGTCACTTGAGAGAAGCTCGGTCGAACTGTCAGAATGGATAAAAGGAAATCAAGAATAAAAAACCTGAATCCGTACAATTTTTAGCTAACAGCTACTTTGACAGTTCGAGCAAAGGCGGAAAAAGAGTGCTTTTCTCTCAATTGACTTAACCTATATTAATGAACATTGATCTGCAAGTGCTTTCTATTATCATCCGTTTTTCTTTCGTAGTCATTCGCAAAATGAGCTGGTTTTGACAATTATGGGTACTGAGAACAGAGTGCGATCAGCCCTGCGACAGCCTTATAAATCAACTTTGTTCATGGACCCCTTTCACATTGGTCAAGAATTGAATTCAATTTTCAGAGTTTGTTGGCAATTCGCCGCAAATCGGAAGCGACGAAGGGGAGAAAAAGTTGACGGTCTCGATGTCTCTGTACCGTAAATTTTTTCGTGTTCCCTTTTGTTCTTTTCGCATTTTTCTCAGATTACTTCATTTTATTTTTTGTTTATCGTCGTGCATCTCTCTCTTTCTTATTAATTTGTTGGCTTCGGTCGCTTAGACCCCTTTCACATTGGTCAAGAATTGAATTCAATTTCCAGAGTTTGTAGGCAATTCGCCGCAAATCGGAAGCGACGAAGGGGAGAAAAAGTTGACGGTCTCGATGTCTCTGTACCGTCAATTTTTTCGTGTTCTGTTTTGTTCTTTTCGCATTTTTCTCAGATTACTTCATATTATTTCTTTTATATCGTCGTGCATCTCTCTCTCTCTTATTAAATTGTTGACTTCAGTCGCTTACGTTTGCTTGCTTTAAATTTTGAGAAAACAAGCAAAAAAAGATATGAAATTGAATTCAATTCTTGACCAAAGTAGAAGCTTTCGTCAAGTCCAAATGAGAACGTCAAAAAAATTGCTTTCAATTCTTGACCAATGTGAAAGGGGACTTACGTTTGCTTGCTTTAAATTATAAGAAAACAAGCAAAAAAGATATGAAATTGAATTCAATTCTTGACCAATGTAGAAGCTTTCTTCAAGTCCAAAAGAGAACGTCAAAAAAAATGCTTTCAATTCTTGACCAATGTGAAAGGGGACATGCCGAAATATTGTTTTGCAGTGTCAGTGTATACCGCGCTCCTTGCCAGATCTACATATTTTTTAGGTAATGCCAAATATCCGCCATACTCTTAGAATTTACATTAAAAAGCCTGGTACAATCCTCCTTGCAATACATCCCAAGAACTACTATTGCCATTTGTTCTGTTATGCATCCACGACTGTACTTCTTATTTTTTAAAATAGTTTCATCGAACTGCACCTTCTTACCTTCACCACCAAGACGAAAATCAGCATGGGAAGCAACAACTTCTGCCACTTCCCTAAAGTAGCTGTAATAATCTACCACAGTAGAGACGCTCAGTTCCCATTCGTCATTCTGGCGCCGCATATTTATTAAATGTTTATTTATTTTTGCATATTTATTAAATGACCGCGACTACATTTGTGTTTGTTAATGGCATAAGCGAATACCAACTATTTCATTTAATAAAATGGAAGCCATTTACCAAAACTAATCAATTCAAAATTGGAAACTTTTCCACTGGCTGGAAAACCCTATTTATGCACATAAATATTACAGCTACAATGTTGCGTTAGCACTGTTGTATATTGTAAAGGGGATATAAGAAAATATGGAGTATGGAAAGCAAAACAACTAAAGTAAATATGCTTAAAATAACAACATTCCGTACAAGGACAAATCATTTCATTTGAAAGAAAACATCATAAAAAAACAATGAAGTCATATATATTATATATCAAATAAAAGATAAATTTTTAGACTATAATATTTTTTTTCACAATTCATGACGGTACTTTTTGAAAAAATGATGGTGGATGGATGAAGTAAGCAAATATTTTACTTTGAAGTACAAGCAGCTATACAACTTACTTAGCAGTGTAAGTTCATACAACTTACCACACATACGCAGTTTACATCACAAATACGTCGTTCATTGAATACCACTATTATCTTTAAAATTGTATTTTAACCATCAATATCAGTTGTATACTAAGAAAAGTATTGGTACTTTTCTAAGAAGATCTTATTAAAAGAAAATTATTTTAAAAAATTGATAACTCGATAATTAATCGATTAATCGATTTTTCCTTCGGGCATTCGTATTTATATTCAAAATACTTCAATAATACATTGTCAAATCGAGGCGTCCAGGAAATCGTAATGTCCCCGGAGTTGAACCTGGTTTCTATCGTATACAAGACACGCACCTCAAACAGTATGCCATGGCCAACACACCGCCAATTTTAAATTCTAGTTATTCTAGTTAGCGATATTCAGGGTAACAATAAGCAAAATTTTGTAAAACTTAAAAAAAGATATAAAACTTAAAGAAATAAGTGTTACTTCTGAGCTAAAAAAAAACTCAATAATAAGTTTTATTTGTGAGTTAAAGATAACGGACAGGTTATGCTTCAGGTTATACTTCTGAGTGAAAGTGAAATCAAATCACTATGAATTTTAAAACTTTTTATGTTTTAATATATTTTTTTTTTTATTTATATATCTGATTTGAGTTCGAGAATAAATTAAATTAAAACGAAAAAAGTGATACCAAATATTGAATTCATAATGATTTCATTTCACTTTCACTCGGAATTGAAATGCAGAACCAGCACGTAAAAGTTATAGAATAACTTTTCTTCTGAGCGAAAAAATATTAAGGGTATTCATGCAATGTCGAAAACGCGCCGAATATGCCGAAAATCGAAAAAAACCGATTTTAACTTTGAAAAATAATGCCAAGTAACATATATCCAATGAATACATTTTTCCCATCACCTTGGTTTTAGATATTCTGAACTAACGAATGAAAACCGAAAGAACAGTGTTAGCTATAGCGAATCGAATTTTCAACTCGATTCGACTCAGTTGGCGAACTTTCAATTCTGCCGTATCATGGTTTGCGACTCTACTTGTTCGCCGCAGATTCAATGCTGCCAAAGCATAAAAACATAAAAGTAAACCAAGTTACGTCAAAAAATTAAATTTTGAAGAAAACAAATTCAATTCGTTCGGGTTTTTCTTAAGTAAATAGTAAAACAAAAATTGTAACCACCTTCTAGTAATTTTTGAATTAATTGTGTAGACGCCAACAGTTTAATCAAGTGAACTTGAATTTTTAAAATATTTTTGATGGAGCATTTATTACCTGCTCCAATAGCAGCTGCACTATTTCATGTAGCTGCTGAGTGTTAGTGTTTTTTATATCGTGTATATTAGTGTAAAATTATAGAGATTAGGTTAGAAATAAATGCATTTAATGTGAAAATGATAATAAAAAAAGATAAAAAGAATTTTCATTGGAATAAAAGAAATAAATTGCAAGCAAATCCCGCATTCGCCGGCTACTCACAAAGATTTTTCATTCGCCAGCTTTTGACGTTTTGGTCGAATGATATCTGGAAAGTTCGCACACTGTGATACTGCGCTCGCGAATTCGACTAGTTTTTTAATCGACTCGCTGACGGTGATAGGGGCATAAGCCTACGGTCAGAATTCAAGAACACCTTGATATGAAAATCTCTTAACGAAACATCGAAACATTCCTAATGAATTTCATCTTAAATCTCTTAACGAGTAAGCAACCTTGCATATATTGCTGCCCACTTACGGCACGGAAAGACAAGCCGGTCAGAATTCTTTGGTTTTATATCCACCGGCTTTTTCATCGGTCGTTGCTGTTTCGTCGTCGGTTAGTGTGCATGAATACATAAGAACAGAGTGTAGTTATTTATAGTTATCGTTACGCGCCGTAAGTGGGCAGCAACCTTTAAAAAAAAGGTTTATGTACTACAACTTACAGTAATTTTTCCAAGTGTACATGAAGCGCCATCTTCAGCGTAGTAGTTTTTCGCAAACGAAAATTGACAGATTCTTCTCGCCTTTCACTGACGGCTGGCGAAAATTTGTGTGTTCTTCGTCGACGGAATAGAAACATCCAAAACCGATTTAGTTAAAAAGGAATATATTTTAATAATTTAAAAATATAAATTAGTAATTTAAGGAAAAAGTTGAAATGGCCATCCGTATTACACAACGCTTGTTGAAAACACAAACTCCGTTTCTGACCAGAGTGAGTTGCATTTGCGGTAGGCCGCATCTTTTATGATATCCTAAGAAAAATTGAGACGAAGAAATTACATAATGGATTCACTTGAGACTACCGATTTGAAAACAGTTCTACTTAATGCTTATTTTTGCTTTCCAGGGTTATCCCATGCTGGTGACCAAGGAAAAGGGCGAGGAAGTGGCGCATACAAAAACAGCGCTTCAAAAGAAGCAAACGGTTAGTATGAACAGCTTTGCTGAATTTGTTTGAGGTTATGCGCTGTTGACCATTTTTTTTTCTTCGTCACGCAGGGCACTGATATTCCTTCTGCTCAATATGGTGGTCGTCATGCCGTCACAATGTTACCTGGTGGTGGCATTGGACCTGAGCTAATGTCTTACGTGCGGGATATATTTAGCTTCTGCGGCGCACCCATCGACTTTGAGGTAATCAACATTGATCCTTCCACTGAGGGCAACGAAGATCTTGAGTATGCTATTACCTCGATCAAGCGTAATGGTGTAGCCTTGAAGGGTAACATTGAGACGAAATCACAAAGTCTAAATGAGATGTCGCGCAACGTAACCATTCGTAACGAGCTTGATTTATACGTCAATGTTGTGCACTGCAAGTCGTATCCAGGTATTCCAGCACGTCATCATGGCATCGACGTTGTGCTCATTCGCCAGAACACAGACGGTGAGTATGCTATGTTGGAGCATGAGTCTGTGCCCGGCATTGTCGAAAGCATGAAAGTGGTTACCGTGGACAATGCAGAACGTGTTGCTCGCTATGCCTTTGAGTATGCACGTACACACAACCGTAAGAAGGTCACCACCATTCACAAGGCCAACATCATGAAATTGTCCGATGGTCTTTTCCTGGAAGTGGCCAAACGTGTGCACAAGGATTATCCAGAACTGGAACACGATAACATGATTATCGACAACACTTGCATGCAGGCTGTATCCCATCCACAACAGGTAATTTATCTGGCTGTAAATATTCCTGTTAGTTTTTTAAAATAAATCTTTTTGCTTACATTACAAGTTCGATGTTATGAACATGACCAACTTGTACGGCACCATTGTGTCCAACGTTATCTGTGGTCTGATCGGCGGTGCTGGCCTGTTGTCTGGCAGAAATTATGGTGATCATGTGAGTTGAAAAAAAAAATGCTTGATAAATATCTGCTTCCAAAGTAGGCAACAGACTTAATACTTTTTCGAAAATTTTTATCTTATATATGTGGAGATACTAGTTCCAATTTTAGGACTGAATAACTCTGAGATTGTAGCGAATTCAAAAAATCACAATACGCCACTGTTTTAATCTGATATTAAGCTATAAGAATATAAAATCGAATTAACACGATTCACTATAGTTCACTTTGGATGAATCATCCGGTTTGAAAAGTGTAAATTGAGTTTCATCTTTAAAATGAAGATGATTGTCATCCACATTGAACAGTGAAAGAAGTAGAAGTATTTCCTACTTTTGATGAAAGTGAAAGCAAGTCGTAATTATGTTTTTTCCCCCCATTTATTTTTGTAGTTCTTGCAACAATCCTTGAACTATTATTTTAATTCCGTTTTTTATTATTTTAGACGGCATTGCTACTATTTTTTTAAACCTCAATAAAATAAACTCCAATGAATAAATTTTGGGATTCAACATCGAATCTTCCATCAAATTTTAAATATACACTTTGAGTAATGTAAATTAAAATTTGATTCACTGTCATCATTCAACGTTTACTATCATCGTTTTGAGTAAAATGTGTAAATCCGCCTTAATAAAATTAAAATCTTACAAATTTTATTCAAATTACATATAGCAAAATTATCAAAAAACTAAGAACACACAGCAAAAAATATCAAATATCGTTTCAACATTGTTAAACTTTTTAAAACGTCGTATTTGACTACGTTTGCGGTTACGCCGTTCGAGTTCATCCCCCAGATTTTCATGGGACTAGCATGGGCGTGTACAGGAGGCGAAAAAGGGCGTATACAGGAGGGCTGCCCCACTCTAGAAGTTAAGTCGTTTTTTTCAATAACGTCATAGTCCAAAAAACGTTAAAATTGAGTTTACCATGCAGAAAACTTTATCAAGCCAAGATCTACATTATATGTCGTAAATAAATCATAACCGACGAAAGGGTTGGAGAACACTGGCGCTGTACCGTCAATTTTTCTGTGTTTTTCGTATGTTTGCATTAAATAATGTTTCAGAAATACGCAACTGTGTTGGCACAGTAAAAGATTTAAAAAACACTTTCAGAGAATATACCTTTATTGTGTGAATCTAGATGGTTACAAAAATACAAGATCATAGCTCTGTTTCAGAGACATTTTATAGACATAATGGCCGGTCTTGAAAAACTCTCCCACGAAGAAAATGCTGACACAAGAAAAGCTGCTTTCCAATTGTTTTCTGCTGCTGGACAGACTATATTTATTCTGGCTACTAGAATACTACCATATTCAACTAGAGTCAGATTCTTGAGCCGGTGGCCAACATACTGCTGTCAAAACTCTGGGATGTAGTTAATCAAAAGAATTTCAACAACTGTTAAAGAAAAACTGTTTAGCGATGAAAATAGCTGAAGCTTTGAATGTTGATTTACGCCTTCCGTGTATAGTTGGTCGTCAACAACATAGAGCGAATCATCCAGCTGCGTCGTTTAGGGAATACTTCAGGCGTTCTTTGTATGTGACGTATCTAGATTCATTAATATCATCATTAGAATCAATATTCAGTGAAAATAACTCACCTGCTTTTTATTTAGCGTTGTTGCATCCCTCAAAGCTACTCAACACTGATCCAGTGGTTTTGAATATGCATTTGGCAAAATTTTCTGATTTTTACGCATTAGATGGATTGCCAACTGAAATACAGCTGTGGCGTTTATTGTGGTCAAACAGACCAATCATGGATGTTGATTTGATAGATTAATATAAAGAATCTACTATGTTTTATCCACAAGTAAAAAAAAGGCATTCAAAGATGAAGCATATAAAGATGACTTTTAGTACATTCAGGCGTGTCAAAACTTGTTTGCGATCAACAATGATAGAAGGCCGCTTGAAGGCCTTTGTATGCTCAGCGTGCATCCCAAACTGGTGGAGACAATGTTTATAGACAATGTTGTGCAGAGATTTTCTGAAGTTCCCAGAAAGACTTTATTTGTTTAAAACTAAATTATAAGTAATTTAAATTTAAGTGGACGTTTTCATTTTGATAACCTTTGGCTCCCTCTCCCCCTAGGTCAAAGGCTGGCTACGCCCTTGATGACTAGAATTGTTTCCAGAAATTCTCGGCGGTTATATGTTTAGTGCCCACGACTCATTGTCTTGGTAAAGCTAAATGTTCTGTGCCAAGTTTCAAGTTTTTTGAGCTTTGGTTACTCGCGATAAAGTGAACTAATTAAAACCAATAGCTTTCACGTTTACGAAATGTTCCCGTTTACGAACGTCATTATTTCGGCCTGCATATGCAATATGACTTGATTAAAACTTACGTTTCTGAAGAAACCAAAGAAAAATTCAATTCAAGCAAATACAAACTCCTTAAAAAAAAATTTAATTGAATTTGACAATCGAAATATGTACATATCGTCATATGAAAAAGCTTCTTGATTGATTATGATGCACCGTATCAAAACATATGCTCCTTAAAAATTTTGAACTTCCTTCAACTGGAAACGACGCTTTTATAAACAAAATTCTAAGGCCCTAAAAGCAAGTTTCTTAGTTTTTTGCTTCAACTGTAAAATTTTTTAAATGTAACTTACGGATTTTTTGACTTCATATGACGATTTGAGCATCAGAACATAATTATATAAAAAAAAAAATCTTTTTCTGCTGCTCTTTCTTTTTCAATAACTCAAATACTGCTTGTTCCATTAAGCGTCAAAGCACATTCATGTCGCTTTGATCGACATTTTCATTTCCAGCCCATTCCAATGCCTTATTAAAACTGTCAAGTACTTCACTTGAAATTTAAAATTTTCAAATTTTTCCTAAAATTGTTGGTCAGACACATTAGAACAACGTTATTTCCATAATCATAAAACTTATGATAAATATAACGTGTTCTATGTTTTGTTTTTATAACAAACTGCTAAATTATAAAAAAAAAATCAAAAACTTTAAAAAATTAAATGAGTGACGTGACATATTAAAACTTTGTGATGAAGTGTGACACACGGGGGAGGGGGAAGGTGAAAAACTGGCCAAAAACATGAAAAGTAATTTATGAACAGCCCCTAAGCAACTTGTACGCTTCATAGGGGATTCCCAAAACTGAGAAAAATTTAAACCAATGTACATGCATATTTAAGTATGCTCAACACATACTTATATTGAAAAACTGACTGTTCATGTTGTAGGGCTTTCTAACCTTGTTCACGTTTTAGAGAGTCAAAAAAAAAAAAAACGATATGGCCATTTCAGCCCTTGAAAAGACTTTGACCGAGCTTCTTATGATCAATTGTGTTGTGTTTGTTGCGAAATGTTTGAACACAAATGATCGAGAACTGGACCTACCAGCTTTATGCCGACTCCGAACGGCTTGTGTTCTCAAGAAGCTTTTCATGGCAGTGAGTTTAACAATTTGTAAATTTATTTTTTATCGCACACCATAAGCAAACAACGAACGGCAAATTGACATTTGCTTGTTCTTCTTGGTGCTTATTCTTCTTGATGCTTGTTCTTATGTAGCTGGAATAAATTTTTTCTAGCACACTTAGAGCAACTTTCGAGCTCGAGAGAGCGATTTTATGCTTGTCTTCTAGCTAGAAAAAGTACAGAAACACGTTCTAGCACATTGCAAGTTACTACCAAGGTATATTTAACAAGGTAGTGTAGTCTCGGAGCGGTGGGTACCGCAGCTGTCAAACACATAGATTATTATAATTTACATATTTTGTTATTTTTTTTGCTTTATTCGTAAGAACCTGGTTTTGACTGGTGCAGTACCCAGCACAAGAGAGAATTTTAACTACTAACACTACCTTGTCTTATTCTACCATGGTTACTACAATCGAGGACGGAAACAGACCTTATGCCTACATGTTTTGGATTGAGCAGAGACCGTTTCATCTCTTTCTGTGGCTCTCATTATACTGTTTTTCTCTTTATCGGCTCCACTAAGCAGAGTAACTGTTTTAACTCTTTTTTTTTTAAATGTATATATCTATTCGAAATGGATATTCCAGATAGTTCTCTTTGTGTTAATATCGTGCTTTTACTTTTTCTGTGCTACTAAAAAAAGGTAATGGTGTAATGAATATGGATTTTGTGAGTCGATAGCTTTATAAAGGGTGGTTAAATTTTAAGGGCCGATGTTGATTTTGAATAAAACACAATTTATTTAGGAAATTATTGTCATTTCTTTTTATTATGATAATATTGGTATGGTTCAATTATGTATGGAACAAAATATCGGCCAAATGGCCGCCGCGACCTCAGCGGCACACCTCCATCCGATGGTCCAAATTTTCGATGACGCTGAGGCATAAGTGAGGTTCTATGCCGTTAATGTGCCGAATTATCTCATGCTTTAGCTTTTGAATTGTTGCTGGCTTATCGACGTATACCTTTTCTTTCAAATAACCCCAAAGAAAGAAGTCCAACGGTGTCAAATAACATGATCTTAGCGGCCAATTGACATCGCCCCCACGTGAGATAACACGGCCATTGAATTTGTCGCGCAAAAGAGCCATTGTTTCGTTAGCTGTGTGGCAAGTGGCACCGTCCTGTTGAAACCACATATCGTCCACATTCATATCTTCCAATTCGGGCCATAAAAAGTTCGTAATCATCTCACGATAGCGAACACCATTCACAGTAACTGCCTGACCGGCCTCATTTTGGAAAAAATACGGCCCGATGATGCCGCCAGCCCATAAACCGCACCAAACAGTCACTCTTTGTGGGTGCATTAGTTTTTCAACGATCACTCTTGGATTATCATTCGCCCAAATGCGGCAATTCTGCTTATTGACGAATCCACTGAGGTGAAAATGTGCCTTATCACTGAAGATGATTTTCTTCGAAAATTGATCATCCACTGTTGCCATTTCTTGCCACCATTCTGACCATTGACGACGGTTGAAATTGTTAAGAGGCTTTAGTTCTTGAGTCAATTGCACCTTGTAAGCTGTGTGCAAGTTTTTATGCATAATGTTCATCAACGACGAGCGTGAGAGGTGCAATTGTTAGTCACGACGACGAGTTGAGGTGAACGGCTCTTCAGCCACAATATCGCCAACAGCAGCAATATTTTCTGCAGTACGAGCTGTACGAGCATGCAGAGTCGCCAGGTGAATTTACCACCAAAATTCTCTTTTTCTCACTAGAATAGTATTTCTCTAGAATAGTATCAATTCATTCCACATTAGCTGAAGAATGAGGAAGGCAAGATATTTGAGGTGATATGAGGTATTTTGTGGTATTTTGGGGTATTTTTCCTACGCGTGGTAAATATCGCACATGTGGTATTTTATTTCCCACGCCAGAGAATTTTACCACAATATATCATGGCAATTACCAGATCCCACAATCGTTGAAAAATAACATAAGTACTATTATAGTGCTTTTCTGGCAACTTTGCGAGCATGCACTGGTGTTTTCACATCTCCTGCAGACCCGGTTTGCTCAAATTTTTGCACGATTTTTCCGATTGTACGCACATTTGGACGATTAAATTGACCAAAAAATCACGAAGTGCACGATATGTATTTTGATTTGAACGCCCATTTTCATAATAAGCCTGAATAACTTTAACGCGTTGCTCGATTGTGTATCTTTCCATGGATCAAATTGAGTTAGTCTGAAATTGAGAAATGTCAAATGAAATGCAGAAAAAAACTTGACGTTTAGGTGTGGTTCACATTCAACATCGGCCCCTAAAATTTAATCACACTTTATAAGGTACTTGTGGGACATTTAATTTTTAATTAATTCATTTTTAGTTTCATTAAGTTGTCGACAAAAATGCATTTGTCATGTTTATTATACCCCAACGCGTACTGCATAAGGTGTATATTAACTTTGTCATTCCGTTTATAAAGCCCATAAGGAGGCGTGGCAGGTATAGAAAAGTATATATATTTTTGATCAGCAACACCTCCTGAGTCGATTTTCGTGTCTCTGTCTGTCTGTCCGTCTGTGGACACGATTACAGCCGTATAAAATATAAGCTTCTTTTTAAAAAATGAAGATCAAGTTCGGGAATGAGCCAAATCGGATGAAAACCACGCCTACCTCCCATACAAAGTGACTTTATTTTAACCGTAAAATCTCTTCAAAACCCACAAACATTAATGAAATGCCTTGAAATTTCACACGTATGCTTTGATATTCAATATAAATCCTCACTATGAAATTTGGAAAAATCGGATGAAAACCACGCCTACCTCCCATACAAAGTGACTTTATTTTTTTATTTTAGATTTATATCAGATTTATGTTGACATATAAGATTATATCTTTTGCATGCAGCATTAACAATATAACAACTTAAGAAAAATAAAAACAATAACTTAATTAATTACATTAAATTAAATTATATTTAATTAAATTTAAGCTAAAATTATTACAAAATATTAAAATATAAAAATTAAGAAACGAGCAAGTAAAAAAAAAGCAGAACAAAGAAAATAGGTAGATTATAAGTTTAAGGAATTAAGAGAAGTATTCTAAAATTATATGCTTAAATTTATTTTTGTTATACACGCTTTTAATATGGTTGGGTAGAGAATTCTAAGATTTGGCTAACGAAAAATAATCTACTGGAATTGATGAAATTGTATCTAGGGATCAAGAGGTTTATGTTCCTACTAGATCGACAAAAACTAATTTTTTCATACAGGTATTGTGGATTTTGTGTATAGACTATCTTGTGGAGGAAAATGCAATGTCTTGCTTCGAGGTAACTGAGTAAGTCACATCCAAGTAACCGTTTTCTATAGAAAGAGATATTATCGAACCTCCTTAGGCCATATACGTAACGGGCTGCATTGTTAAAAGCGACCAGGAGCTTGTGCGAGGACCTTGAGTCAAGCTTACAAAATACAACTTCTGAATAAGTTATAATAGGCAGTAGTAATTGCAAAACTAATTTTCTCCTCGTTTCGACTGGCACAAAGCTGGAAGTCATTCGAAGATTGCGCAGGACATAGTAAATTTTGCTGATACAAGAATTAATATGATCCTCACAGGATAGAGAGGAGTTAATTTGAAAACCGAGATTAGTAACTTTTTTTACAATATTTAGCTTTACTTTATTAAGCAGAATAGGAGGCAAGTCATCAATTAAAAAATGTATTTTCGAAATCGATAGGACAAATGACTTAACAGGGTTCAAAACAAGCAAGTTTAGTTTTGCCCATTCAACTACCAAAGCCAAGTCCTCATTTACTCTCACACATAGATCTTAATAGCAACGGGCTAAGAATGGAGCCTTGAGGTACTCCGCTTGAGGTTCCTTTGAAAGAAGAGACATTATTTCTTCCCACCCTAACCCTTTGAGACCTGCCTACTAAATAGCTTCTTAATAAACTAACCGCAGATTTCGAGAAACCAAAGTATTGTGCAAGTTTTCTACATAAGATTAAGTAATTGACTGAATCGAATGCTTTGGAAAAATCTAACAAGCAGAGCAATGTCAGTTCACCCCTGTCAAATGGTACTCTTATGTCATCAAGTATTTTGACTACAGCAGTAGATCAACTACGTCCAGGCCGAAAACCAGACTGAATACATGATAAAAGGCCAGACGTGTTTAAATAGTTGGATATCTGCTCAGCCATTAGTGACTCACAAGCCTTAGACATAGAAGGCAACAGTACACAGTAACAGTTAACAGTAAAATCTCTTCAAAATCCAAAAAAATTAATGAAATACCTTGAAAAAGGTTTGATTTTCAATACAAATCATAGCCATGAAATTTAGAAAAATCGGATGAAAACCACGCCTACCTCCCATACAAAGTGACTTTATTTTAACCGTAACATCTCTTCAAAATCCACAAACATTAATGAAATGCCTTGAAATTTTGCATATAATCTTCGGTCTTAAATATAAATCCTAACAATGAAATTTGGAAAAATCTGTTCAAATTGCAGAAATGTCTTGGAATTTTGCACATAGACTTTTATATAAATTATAGACTATCACTATGATATTTGACAAAATCGGATGAAAACCACGCCTATCTCCCATACAAAGTCGCTTTATTTAAAACGTTACATTGCTTAAAAATCTGCAAAAATTACAGAAATGTCTTGAAATTTTGCATACAAACTTTGATATTTAACATAAGCCACTCTTTGATACTTGGCAAAATCGTATGAAAACCACGCCTACCTTCAATACAAAATGGCATCATCAAAATTGAAAAACTTTCGTAAATATATAGGGTGTCCCGCAATTGAGTGCAACTATTCACGGAGGTGAAAGGTTATGTCAAGCTGAGCAAAAAATTGTATGAGAGAAGGGGGTCTATTTTCACATTATTAGGAGCTACAGGGTTAATTAATATTTCACGACTTTGGTTTACGTAATTGTTTCTAGCAGAAAAACTAACTTATATAAAATATACTAACTTTTATATTATTTTAAAAGCTCATTATAAAGGCAATAAAATCACCTTTCTAACGGCATATCAACAAACCCCACCAACTTAACGGTTACCGAGCTGTGCTCGTGTGAAGATGAAATCAATCGATTGAAAATTTCTCAGAATTTCGCGTAATAAATGAAATTTTTTTTTAGGATCAATTTTGTAATTTATTCTATTTTCTTTTCAATGACACCAGAGTAGTTTTTGAGTAGCCTGATCAATCTCCAGACCTGAACCCCATTGGAAATCTATGTGGTGAAGTGTAGAATGCAGTTTTCAACAAAAAGCCATCAAATTTACCGGGTCTATATGGGCTGCAGTAAAGACAGAAAGATATTACTATTTTTTTGCACAGTAAATTTTTGGGAAACTGAAGTTTTTGAAATTTAAACTTTGTTTCTTAAATTATTTGAATAAAAAAAATTTTATGTTTATATCACTGGTATTTGCCAAAATTAATCTGCAAATAAAAAAATTACAATAACTAACAGAAACAATTTGTATTGATATTTCAAACATCTGGTCTGTATCATTACTATTATTTTGCACACAGCTGTATTACATACATTCCAGTTGAACCATGTGTTTTGAAAAATTCTTAAACGATTAAGGCAAACTACATCGTTCAACTGAAATGTCTGTATTACGTTATACGAAAAAAAAAGTATTTAAATCTAGTCAACGTAGTTGAGTTGTAATTTATAATAGGGGCCTTGAGCTGCTTGAAAACAGGAACTGTTAGATGTTCGTATTCGGCATAAAATTTGTCCTTTCAATGGCTGAAATGGCCAAACGTTTTTTTTTTCATTTCTGGTAGTGGTCTGTCAAAAACTCGATAAAAAAGCATTGTATTTATACTTAAAATAATTAATATTTTACATTTTCTATTTTATAGTACGCCATCTTTGAGCCTGGTACACGTAATACCGGCACTGCTATTGCTGGTAAAAACATTGCCAATCCCGTGGCCATGATCAATGCCAGCGTTGATATGTTAAATCATTTGGGGCATAAGGAACATGCCAGGGTTATACATGAAGCCACATACCAAACAATAGTCGATGATTGCATTCGTACACCAGGTTTGTGCATTTTTTTTTTTATGAATAATTTAATCGTTTTTATTTTGCTTTTGTCGTTTACAGATGTTGGTGGCACCCATAGCAGCACCGATGTCGTCAATAATATCTTGAAGATTCTCTCAACCAAACGTGTCAATTGGTAAAACTTTTTTACAGCATTTTCTAAACATTAGAAGTTGTTTTCCGTTCTTTATTTTTTCTACACACACACACACCCCCACCACCACCACCCTCACTTGTCACAAACACAATCTATATAAACATTAATTTACGATTTCTCAGGCATGTTACTTCTTTCACTGTTACTGTTACTTTTAGTTTTAATTTTATTTTTATCACTTAAAAACCATTGTTTAAATTCCCAAAAATTATGTTCTTAAGTTTTTTTGTCCATTTTGTAAAAAAAGTAGTCAAAGTGTACTGTTTATAAATTTATACTTTATTGTGTTGGCAGTTTTTTCTATATGATACTGTAAGTGAATATTTTTTCTTATATTTTCTACCAAATTCTATTGTTACAATTTATATAGGTATATTTTTCCTGCTGTAATAATTATGTGTAATATTTTAAGTTTTATTATTTCGATACTAACAAAAAACTTTAATGTTTTAATTTTTATCATAATGCACTTACGCTCAAACATATATTGTTATATTCACACACACACACACACACTTACGCACTTAACACTTTTCACTTCAACTTGAGAATTGAAACTTGTGTTTTGGTTTCAATTCTTACAGTGCCGTACATAATTATTGGCACAGAAGGGATTTTTAACTTTTGGGGCTATTTTAAAGCCATATCAAACAGTCTATTGGCCAAACGGGTTTACCTCTTTATAATTCCTTGAATTAATCAACTAACGCAGACATTTTTGTTGAAATATACATTTTTGATAGTTTATTAAAATTCATTAAGTAAAAAAAGACAATTTCAACGCACAAAATTATTGGCACACCTTAGTTAAAATCTTAAAAAACTGGAAACTGCAGTGTTTGATAGTGTTTGCTCTCCTATTTTTTGCCATTCTTCCATCAACGCCTGCTTTAGCTTGGATTTGTTTGAAATTGGCCGCTTTTGACACGTCTATCCAATTCCTCCCACAAATGCTCAATCGGGTTGTGGTCAGGAGATTGTGGCGGGTGTGGTAGAACATGTCATGAGCTGAATGCTTTGGGTAGTTATCTTGTTGAAATGTAAATGAGCTTGGTAGATTTAACTTATCGCAGCTTTTTTTATATAACGCCTTGCCCATGATGCCATCTATGAAAACTAGCTCACCCACACCTGCGGCCGACAAGCAGCCCCACACCATTACTCCTCCTCCACTGTGTTTCACTGTTGGCGCAAGGTTTTTTTTTTGTATGCCGTATTGGGCCTTCTCCATACAGTCGTGCGACCATCGAAGCGGAAAATATTAAACTTACTTTCATCCGAGAACAGTACTTGGTCCCAGAAACTGTTAGGTTTGCTCCTGAACTCTTTTGCGTAGGCTAGGCGCTTCTTTTGGTTGATTGAAGTTATAAGTGGATTACGTCTAGCAACTCGGGCATTAAAATTGGCCTCGTGCAGCACTCTTCTGACCATCATGGGTTGAATACCCTTTCCAAAATCTTCCCTTCAGCGGCAATCTGCGTCGACGTTTTTTTTTTTTTTGGATCTAGTTTTATTTTTCAGACAATCACGTTGCATTCACGATCATTCAAAATTCGGGGACGGCCAGTATGTTTTGCGCTTTCGAAGTTTGATTCTCTTTTAAACCGATTTATGATACTTCGATTTGTGAAACGATTTCTGTCCATTATTTCACCTATCTCGGCATACGATTTGCCTTGTTTGTGCAAGTGCATTATTTTTTTGCGCTGAGATTTATTAGTTTCTTTTTGTTTCGGACTCATTTTAAGCATTTTTATGAATTTATTTTGAAGTTATTGAAATCAAACACTGACAACTGAACACTATTGGCAATTGCGGTAAATAGCAACAAGTGGATTTATACAGAGCTCTACCAGTTAGGCGAAAATTAAAAAATAAATCAAATGACTGTCTGAGTGTGACAATAGTTTTGTGCGACACTTCGTAGCCGAAAAATTTTAATTCGAAAAAAATCTTAAACTTTGGAATTTTCTTAATTAGATCAGTAATAACAAAATCTGAAAATTTCATTACGAAATTCCAACGCGTTCTGGTAGCGGAACAAAATGCGTAAAAAAAAGAAACCATCAAATATATATTTTAAAACGAAAATGTCTGCATTAATTAAATAATTAGAGGAGTTATGTCGGAGCAAACATTTGTTTTGCCAATAGACTGTTTAAAAAATGGCTCTAAATATGTTCCAAAGTTAAAAATGCTTACTGTGCCAATAATTATGTGCGGCACTGTATATAACATAAATGCCCATGTTTCGTTGAAAGCAAAACTTATTATTAACAGTAACTGCATAAAAATTCGCGCTGATTTTGCTATCAACAAATATTCTATTTTCTATTTTATTTTTGTATCGCTTATACTGTTTTTCTTTGTAGCGGCACAGGCACAAATTTTAGCTTTCTACTTTCGATTTTTCTTCTTGACCTATTATTATTTGCACTTCACAGCCGTTCGTAGTTGTTGGTTTGTAGGCGCAGACATTATCTCAAAATGTCTCGCACATTCGCTCTTTCCTTTTAAATTATACTTTAACTTTTTGTTTGCATTGAATAAAATTGAATTAGTTATTTTCAAAACATGCTTTGCTGTGTGGTATGGAAGCATTTATATAAATGTTATACTTTTGTTCGTTGTTATTTTTAGGTCTTTAGCTAAATGATAAAAGCTGGAAAAAATTTAAATCTCAAAAAGAAGGATTAATCATGTTTTGAAAATATATATGTATAAATAAATTAGATCAATTGCAAATGCATCAAATGCATAAACTTTATCAACAGATTTCTACTTTTCTTTTGAATGCTCGCTTAGGTGTTGCATTAATTTTGAAATTATTTTTGATGTTTTTCAATGTCAAAATTAAAATTTTCTCCTTATTTTAAATTTTGGTATATTATTATACGTTAAAAAATTATTATACGATGTACAAAATGTAGGCATTTAAAAAACTACCTTTTTTTTCTATGAAATAATTTTGTTAATATTCTTGCAGGTTTTAGATAAATTGAGGCAAAGGACTTCTTCAGCAATGTTGGGCTGGCTCACATATGTCTGGATGGTCCTCAATCAATTTATACGAATATTCTATTCAATATTAAAATATATTTTAATTCGTATAATAATCATAAAATAAGTCAACTTTTTTGGCTTTATAAATATATTTATTAGCATCTAAGCAATGAACTGGTCAGATTATGAACTTTGAACTGCTACATTTATGCTGTTGTCGTACCGTCGGCATTTATATCTTTTATTTTCCAAAAACAACGAACAATTTTCTTAAAAAGCTTCCCCATGACGACATGTTTTGAATATGATTAATTGAATTGCTCTTTCATTTGGTATTAAACTCAAAACAAAACAATTTATTAACACAACAAAATTTTATTTCTTCAAAATTTCTTACCAACCCCCCTACACAACATTTAACACAAACGGGAATCTATAACAGGCCACATGGAAATTTCTATAGCGACTAAGCATCCTCAACAGAGCGTTTTCATAGAACAAATAAATCAACATAAAACCCCGTCAAAATTTTTGCATAACACTTTGAATTGATAATCGAAAAAAACAGCTTAATACAATAAACTTAAAAAAATATATTATAAAAGACAAATCCTATAAAAGAAATGAACCTCTGATACTAAGTGTTATGAAAAAATGTGATGTTGCTGTTTTTAAATCCCGCCTGGTTCCCCCCTATCATCTATGTATGTGTGTGCGTTTGCTCCCCCAATCATCCCAGCCGTTGCTGTTGGACTTAAAACCGCTGCGTTTGCTTAACAATTTTTTTGTCACACTAACTACTATCGTAGGCATTAATGCGAGCTGCGCTGTCATCGTTTGCCAGGTAATTTTTCATACTGTTATTTGTTTAATAACTAATTTTAAAACTTTAACTAATTATTTCTTTTCCGCCCTCTTTTATTTACAGATTCTTTGCTGCAGCTTCTCAATGCGTTTTCTTTTATTTTTTATATCTAATCATTGTTGATTTTATGTTAAGTTCTAAAGTTGTCTCTAACCTTTACGCATCTAATACCCAAATGTTGATCCACTTTGACTCAACAATTTCAGTAAAAATTTGTTTATATTTCATAGTTTGTTTTATCTAAGCTTAGAATTTATTGCAAGTTCAACAACATTTTTAAAAATACCTAAATACTTATTTATTTATGACAGCAACAAAATTATTTAGGTTAGCTACTTATTGTAATGTATTATTTTAAAATTGTTTTTATTTTTTAAATTATACTCATGTAATTTATTGCCAGAATTCTGTTAAGATATTTAATCATATTTTATCGAATATATAAGACCGACATTGAATCGAATTATATGAAATGAAAAATTTGTCGTTTAATTATAAAAGCAGTAAAGAACGAAGAACAAATTTTGTTCAGATGTAAGTTATAAGAATCCGAAATAATATAGAAATAATTACGAACTTTCTGGTTGCATTTTCGCAACAATAGACTCCAACAATAGACTCAACTCCAACACAGTGAACAGATTTTTAAAAATTTTGAAGTAGCTACTGAACACACAACTGCAAGACAACTGGAATCTGTGTTGGACACAGGATGGTTTGTGGATTGGTTCACACAATCACAATGAATCTAAAAACCACCGCAGAAACATCTTATCCAATGACCCTTCCAACCCAACCTCAGACCAAAGAAGAAATTAAGAGATTTAATAATCATGTAAATATTTTTTTTTTATTTAATCTTGGTATGAACGCATAAAACTAAAATCAAGTAGCATAGATTTGGCAGAACATTTATGTAGATGAGCTAAAATTGTGTATAGTTTTATTCAAGATTGTTTCAAACGTATTACAGTGGTCGTCCGTTATTTGCGTCAGCTAAAACGCTTAATTTTGAACGCATTTAGCTAGGGAACGAGAATATATAGAATATACTAGTTGAATACCTGGCGAAACTCTGGAGTTACTATAAATAATTTTTTAACTCAATTGTCGATTCCACTACCAAAAAATAAAAAAAAAACAGTCCTCCGATCATTCAAAAATTTCTTTATTTTGCAAATTGACTGGAGGGAAAAATGAAAAAGTTACTAATCATAAAAATTACTTTTTTATGTTTTATTAGCTTCTAAATACATATTTACGTACAGAAAAGTAGAAGAAAAAAATTATTTTAATGATATTTTAACAAAAGAAAAAAAATTATTCTGAATCCTATTTTATTGACCAGCACACGTCATGCACAAAGGGAACCGATGTTCCTCGCAAGCCAGTCTTATACAGGCCGAACATCCAATACGTCTTTTTTCGTCGCACAGTACGCGCCTCTGCGCATATTGTCATAAAAATCTATATTAAAGCCTGTATGATACTTAATTAAATGGATCATTGAAAATTATAACTAGAGCAGTTTAAATAGCACGAATGCATGGATTCGATTGGTGTGAGTGAGTACGCATATGGTACGAATTGGAGTAAAATTTGTAGGACGGACTGTATTTTCTTTCCTTTTTTTTGCCGTTTCTCTTAATTCGTTCTTCGTTAAGTTTCGATGTGTAGCTAATATTAAATTATTTAATGCAGCTGCTCTTAAAAACACCAGATATAAAAAAGTAACAACGTTTAACCTCTTCTTACAAAATATGTCTATCCTGCCCACACGCCACTTGTTTTCAGATTTTAAAATTGGACACAAAAAATTAAGTATCATACGGGCATTAATAAAAAAAAATAATTTTCTGTTTGTTTGTTTGTTTGACTTTTATAGAAATTTAAATAGCTGAACGGAGAAATTAATTTTAGCTAAATAGTTTTGTTTACTCTAAAATTGTCCAATTAAAGCCTGTATGATACTTAATTAAATTGATCATTGAAAATTATAACTAAAGCAGTTATAATCGAGTACTAGAGCTCGAATGCATGTATTCAATTAGTGTGAGTGAGTACGCATATGGTACGAATTGGAGAAAAATTTGTAGGACGGACCATGGCAGAATTATAAGGTAGGGTCGACTCGGAGAGGAATGGAGTAGAAAGCAAAATAAAGCGAGATTGGTGTCAAAATCAGCTGTTCATCGCGAATTTCTTTATGCTCACGTTTCGCAGTTGTTTTTAGGTTAAAACTGTTACAGGTTTTTTTTTGCAATTTTAAGACTTCTTTCACATTTCATAGTTTTTATTACACTTTTTTTATAATATTTTCACTCATATTAGCACAAATTTAACACCCGCGACCGCACTGCTAGCTACTTGGACACATAAAATATTTTCTTCATTTGCGACTTCTACGAAATTCGTCGTTTTGACATATATGTATGTTCCTTCTCATTATCCACTCTTCGTTGACGCGTGAGAGCACTCAGCAAAGCGGCCCTACCTTATCATTGTATCATGGGACGGACTGTATCAAGGTATATTTAACAAGGTAGTGTCGTCTCGGAGCGGTGGGTACCGCAGCTGTCAAGCACATAGAATACCAGAATCTGCAAATTTTGTTATTTGTTTTGCTTTTATTCGTAAAACCCTGGTTTTGACAGGTGCGGTACCCAGCACAAGAGAGAATTTTAACTACTAACACTACCTTGTCTTATTCTACCATGGACTGTATTTTCCTTGCATTTTTTTTTTTTTGCAGTTTCTTTCAATTCATTCTTCGTTAAGTTTCGATCAAATATTTACTGTGCTCTTAATAATCAATTTGACATTTTTAGAGTAAACAAAGCAATTTAATATAAATGTATGCTGAATTGGAAGTAATGTGTGTAGCTAATATTAATTTATTAAATACAGCTGCTCTTCAAAACACCAGAAATAAAAAAGTCACAACGTTTATCCTTTTCTTACAAAATATGTCTGTCCTGCCTACGCGCCACTTGCTTTCAGATATTAAAATTGGACAAAAAAAATTAAGTATCATACGGGTTTAACCAGAATCATATCGTTTTCAATGCATTGTTTTTGTAGTTTCTTTCAATTCGTTCGTCGTTAAGTTTCGATCAAATTTATACTGTGAAATATTTTGCTGTTAATAATTAATTTGACATTTTAAGAGTTAGCAAAACTATTTAAAAAAATTGGATGTTGAATTCGAAGTGATCTGTGTAGCTAAAATTAATTTATTAAATGCAGCTGCTCTTTAAAACACCAGAAATGAAAAAGTTACTACCGGAAAAACCGAAAACGCCGAATATGAACTGTCAAAATTTGTATGGAATCTGATATTCGGCATAGTTTCCAGTTTTCCGCACGATTTTGATGCGTAAATAGCGCCGAATATTTTCGGCAACCAGTTGCTGCCACCTTTCAAATATTTTACATATATTTAATACAAATATTAAATCAATGTTGCCACTTTTTCAATGCAATTTAAAGAACAGCTAATTGATATACGGCATTCGCCGATAACTAAAAAAAGGTACCTCATGCAAAAACAGCGAATATTTTCCGATATTCGGCATCGTAAAATGTTCGGCATTGCATGAATACCATTAATGTAATAAAAACTATAAAAGGTGGAAGAAATCTTGAAAATGCAATAAAACTTGTAGCAATTCTAACCCAAAATCAACTGCGAAACGTAAACACAAAGAAACTCGAGATCATGGTAGAATTATAAGGTAGGGCTGATTCAGAGAAGAATGAAGTAGACAGCAGAGAAAATGCCGGCTTGTTGTCAAAATCAGCTGTTTATCTAGAGTTTCTTTGTGTTCACGTTTCACGGTTGATTTTAGCATGATACAATCAAGGACATGATACAATGATAAGGTAGGGCCGCTTCGCTGAGTGCTCTCATGCGTCAACGAAGAGTGGATAATGAGAAGGAAGATATATGTCAAAACGAGGAATTTCGTAGAAATTGCAAATGAAGAATATATTTTATGTTTCCAAGTTGCAAACAGTGCAGTCACGGGTGTTAAATTTGTGCTAATTTGAGTGAAAATATTATAAAAAAAGTGTAATAAAAACTATAAAATGTGAAAGAAGTCTTAAAATTGCAAAACCTGCCTATCCTACCTACCCTACCTTATCATTGTATTAGGCAGAAATCATGGGCGGAAGCAGACCTAATAATAAGGTAGGGTAAGGAGATTCACCACATCAACGACGAATGCCCAAATGTATTTTAGCATTGCGACTTTTCTTTATTATTATAGGATAAATTAGGGCAAATGTTTTTATAATGAAGTAAATCGCTGTTTTGTGTTTTTAAAGCTTTGTTTTCAGTAAATTATATATTATTTTTTAACTTTTTGTCTTCTTAATTTTTTATATAACATTTTTATTCTCTTGTCTGTTGGACATAAATCAAAACTTTCTTTTTAAAAATTGGCACATTGCTTTTATTTCATCATTTTCGTCTTTTTATTGATCTGTTGGAACTTTGAAAAACTTAAGTTTTCTTCGTTTCACGTCATATGACAGAACTTCTTTTTGACATTATTAAAAATTTTGAAGTTTACTATAAATATATTTTTATTTAATATATTCACAAATCACAGAAACTTAAGTGCATTACTGTATGAAAGAACGAATTTATATAGCGAATGGCCTAATGGCGAATGGAAAAGCCCGAAAAAAAACTTCAAATCTTTTCTAATAGTAAAATAATGTACTTCCCCGTTTTTCAGTGGCTACATGTAATAACTTCACTTTCGAAGCGATTGTCGATGCGGCATATCAATATTATAGTAAGTAGTACGTTCAAAAAAATTAATAGAATTGTCTGAAAAAAGGAAACAATGCGATATTTTATCATAATTATCGTCTGTGGAATGTGTTACAACTTACCAATTTTTAACAAATTGTCGAACATCGAAGTTTACGAAGTTAAAACATGTCGCCACAGCTAAGTAATTCATCAAAAACACTAAGAACAAACATGGATTATTTATGGATGTTTTTTTAAGATACGGCAGTACCGTATTTTATAATTTTGACATTCCAGGTCGGTGTGGTGCATCTCCTTACCCTACCTTATTATTGTATCATGCTCAGCATAAAAAAATTTTGTTGTTTTTGTGTGTTTTTGAATATGTGCTCTGGCTGTGTGCTATTCGGAAACTTTTCACTCGGATGATGAAATTTTGACAGTCTAAATGAGAATATTTGGCACTTGCAAGGTGAATATGATTGTCAGAAATTCATGTAGCCTCAGGGGCAAGTATAAATTTTGACAATCGGCTAGAGAATTTTTGACACAAGCATAATTAGAAAAAAAAAACCACTTGTAAGTTCGCGCTTAAAATAACTAAAGTGAAATTAATCAAAGCTAATCTTTTTAGTTTATTATAAATAAAAAATCACAAAGAATTAAAAAATAATGGAAATCCCAACAAAACAAAAAAAAAGAGTTCTACTTAATATGTTGAACTATATGGCATACTGTCCGCAATCTCATAAAACCACTTGCTACTAGATAGCAAACCACTTCATACTCTATTGACCATCCATGATGCTTCGCTGGAATAAACTCCACAGTTTTGCCAAAAGAGCTAGCAGACACTCTTAAATGCATTTAAGTTTGTGCATTGTCGCCATTCAAAATGCCATTTAATGTTTCGGAATAACCTCTTGACCGAATATAGGTAATATCCTTAAAGGAATAATGTTTTAGGTAATTGCCCGGAGCAGAAAAGCAAAAGCAGTACTTAAAAAAAGTCATAAAGAAGTTCAAAACTTTTTGCTTCCGACAGCAAAGCAACCAGAAGTGGAAAATATTTGCGTAAAATTCTGTTCATTTTCAGTTATATCAACAATTTTGCAAAATAAATTTAATTCTCGCGCTAATACACTAACGAAATCTAAAACGCCAGAATTTCTAGTTGTCAAAATTTCATCGTTCTTTTGGCACAGCAAAAATGACAATTTTATTTCAACATACAGAAATTGTATTCAACTCAGTAACTTCTTTCCTACCACGAGTGAGAAGTTTCCGAATAGCACACAGCCTCTGGTGATTTTGTAGTGAAATAAAAAATACTTCAAATTGAATAACTCGGCGAATTTTCAACCGATTTCAATTAAATAAAACTTGCTGGATAAGGAATTAGATGAGTGTTTTTATATTGCTACGACAAAACGGGACAATTAATTCAAAATATGTCCACATATTGATCTCAAAGTGAAAAATATGAGGAAATTTTTAATTGTTTCATCATACAGATAAAGGATTTTGCTTAAAACAATTTTTGAAAGAAGATAATTTAGATCAAAGATAACAAGATAGGAAACTTCTGTGGGGAATCCTTGTTCACCTAAAGTAAAACACACGTACACGAAAAATTCGTTCACCACGAATTTCTTAACACTCATCTGACTTTATTTTTGCTCAACTGTCAATTTGCAAAAATATTGAGGTGATTATGTCAGTTGCTAATTATGCTACTTAAGAGTTGTAGCTGTAAAGTGCATTAATTATTATCAAATAGGCTAAACATATTTATTGTTGTGCTGTAGCTTCATGTTAAATTAACTTTTATACATAAAAAACACATTATTTTTTTCCGAAAAGTAAACAATTTTTGCATGGAAGATTTGGGTTAAAAATATCAGCTGTTCAAATTTATGAATGAAATAAATTTTTTTCCATTTCATTGTCAGTAGTAGAGTTGCCAATTTCACTTTTTTTCAGGCTAGCTTTTAATATGAAAAAAAACAACTTAAGATATCGATAAGGTGTTATAGCGGTCTGTGTAGCCACTAAATTATAAGGATTGTATATCTTTTATTAATCCTCAACGATGATCATAGAAGATCAATTGGGTCTACGGGACGTCCAAAAACATGCTGAAAATTATAAAATCACGTAGAAAAAAATATTTTGTTATTACTTGGCCAAGTATATATTCATCATATGTTCTTATTCCCTATGAGACAAAATAGTGTTCGAAATATATTTATATATGTAACAGTAATGTTGGAAATTGCAGTTAAAAGGTTTGCTGACTATGCCGTATTATATTTCATCTGAAAATTATACAATAAAATACTTAGGGCCAGTTTTTAGTTTAAAGTTCTAGTTTAAACTTTAGTCAAATTAAACAGAGCTTATCTCGCCAAAATTGGACGTTTAAGCTCGGTTTGACTAGATATTTTAGCATTCGTATAAGTTAAGTTGACTTAAACTATCATGCATGCGCTTCTTTTTTGCCTAAATTGAGCTTAAACTATGTCGCTAATATTTCCATTTTTATTTTGAATAGTTTTTTAACATTTTTTCAGACATAGTAATTTAAAAAATTTAAATTTTTCAGATGAGCTTTACTATTTTTTATTTTGAAGCAGTTTTTATGAAACATTATGTAAAAAAAATGAATTTAAAATTCTTATGTTGTTTTTCAAGTGGTACCTTGACACCACATACATCGCATACACAAAACCACTACACAATAAAGCATATTTAACTAATCATATAAAAACTAAACTTTTTAGGAAATTTAAAAGTCTTCTTGATTTTGTACTTCTAAAAACCAAGCAGAAATGTAAAATCTATATAAAAGAATTTAAATAATAATGATAAAACTGTATTTTTTACGAAAAGTATACCCTTTTCCTACAGCACATTCCTAAACTAAAAATAGATAGATAATAAAGATTTGAAGTGGCTTAATTTTTGCACTGCATAAAAATAGACTTCAAATATCCAAAAAGGGATAAGTTGCAACCACTGTATATACTAAACGGAAAATCTGATCCATTTAGTAATATCCTCTTTATTACAAATGCACCAACAATTTTTTTAAATATCCTATTTTTTTAAAAATCAATTTGACGAAGCCTCCCATACAAGCGGCCCCTATGTGCGATGTGCTGGATTTGTTATCGCTCGTGAATTTTTAAATCACTTGTTTTTATTTGATGCAAAATTTAAGTTGATCTATAAGCACATAATGGGTGTGGGTGTGCTCAGAAGAAATGTTTAGGGGCAAAAAATAATAGGACCAGCTCATACATTTCACTACTCTAGGGGTCAATTCGGGAGAGATATGAATACTAATCGACACTTTTTGTGTTTTTCGCATTGAGACCCAGAGAAGGGCGGCAGATAGGGGGTAGGTATGTTCGAAAGAAATACTGTGGACCAAAAAATAATAGGACCAGCTAATACATTTGACCAGTCTAGGGGTCCAGTTACGGACGATATAAACCATTTTCGACATTTATCTCTTTTGTGTTTTTGCAGGAGGACCCCCAAAAAGGTGACAGAGAAAGGTGGGGACGTTGAGAAGAAATATTGGTGGTGAAAAAATAATAAGACCTGGTCATACATTTTATCCCTCTATACTGCACCCCGGAGAGCTATGAATGTTTTTCGTTAATTTTTTTCCTATTTAGGACTGCAAAAATTGAATTTGGATTTGCCAAAAATTGCGAACGACAAACATTAAATGAATAAAATGCAGAGAGCGCTCTTCAAGTCAGTTTTTTTGAGGAGCGCAATTTATGAACGAAAACTGTTAAAGAGAAATGAATCAACATATAATGAAAGAGCATTCATGTTTTTTTTCTTCACGAATGAAGAAAGCAAAGTGAGCCGTTCGTGAATTGAATAATATTGATGAGGAGGAGTGTAATCATGCTCTTCACTTGAGAGTTTTTCCTAACCCTCACTTCAAGGCATCTAAATGTCTTAAATTTTTTGTATGTGTGTGCAGCGTGGCAATAAAAATACAATACCAAAGCATTCTGTGATTATGCGATTACTTCTACTGTTCATGAACAAAAGAATGTAGTCAGCTCTTCACGAAAATGAATATGAGCAGGTTTTTTTAAACTAAAAATTGCCTCATATTCATGAAACTTAATGAGAGCAAATACGAACCCTGCTTCTACTTCCTCTAAATATGCATTTAAAGTAGAAATGTTATTTACAGGTTTAAGTAGTTCCATTAAATCCAACTTAATATTTTACGCAAATACATGATCAATGCAATTTTATAAAGCTTAGAGATAAACATATGTCATTTCGTACCAGCGCAATATTTATGCCATCCAAGAGAATTCTTAAGAAAACAATCTGAGTTGGCCACTCTGATGGCATGAAACTTTCACAAATCGGTAGTGGTGAAAATAAAAATCAATTTATTATGTGAAAATATGCAAACTTTGTTTGGCGATAAAAAGTTAAATAAGAGCATGAATGTAATTATTTGGGTGTTCCTGTAACACAACTTAAAAATTAAAACATTAATGTACTCAATCCATGCACTATTTTTCTTGTTTGAAAACGAAGTTTCAGCAGAAAAATGCAGAAAAAGAAGAGCGTTCTTTTTCCTTATCTCACCTCGAATAGCGGGGGCTTGTGTAAACTAACGGGGGTTTGTGAAAAATTAAATTTTTCAAAAATATTGACAAATACAACAATTGAAGAAATTGGCAAGCTTTGAAAGCATTATTAACCAAAATAAGGGGATGCAATAATCAGTTTAGGTTGCAAACTGGTAGTTGCAACCCAACTTAAATATTTATGCAATAAAAAATAGATGATATGCATCAAGGTTGATTTATAAGGTTGTCGCAAGGGAGAGAGCGAGTGCCCATAATTGTCAATTCGAAGTTGACATCTCATAGAAAATCTGCAAGTGCTCTCTATTATCATCCGTTTTTCTTTCGTAATCATTCGCAAAATTGGCTGGTTTTGACAATTATGGGTACTGAGAAGAGAGTGCGATTAGCCCTGGACAAGGTTGATTTATAAGGTTGTCGCAAGGGAGAGAGCGAGTACCATAATTGTCAAATCGAAGTTGACAGCTCATAGAAAATCTACAAGTGCTCTCTATTATCATCCGTTCTTCTTTCGTAGTCATTCGCAAAATTGGCTGGTTTTGACAATTATGGGTACTGAGAAGAGAGTGCGATCAGCCCTGCGACAACCTTATAAATCAACCTTGGCCCTGGACAACCTTATAAATCAACCTTGATATGCATTATTTTAAGGGGTTGCAAAGTGATTTCTTTTAGAGCTTGCGGCCGATGAAGAACAAGAGTGGAGTTCAGGGTTGCATTTTTCGGTTCACACATACATGCAAACCTTCTTTGAGGTTATGTTTTTTAAGTTTCCTATCTTGTTATCTTTGATTTAGATTAACAGCTCTATTCTGCTTGTCAACTTAACAAGGAATTGTTAAGGAGCTCTTGTTTATATTATTGTTGTGTAATGTAAATGTTCATATTCTGAGAAATCATTTACAATTTGAAAGCTTTAAAAAGTTTACCACGCATGGTGAGAATGTGAAACTCAGCATTCAAGCGCCAGCTGTTTTTTCGATGAAATTTCATTGTTTATTATATCAGCAAGCAAAATGGAAAATGGGAAAAAGTAATCTTAAGATTGTTTTTATTTAAAACACTAATTTATATTTTTTATAGCCAAATAAAGTTCGAGTGAACCACGCAGGAGCAGCTGCTATTTTATATACAATTTTTGCCGGCAGCATCCCGAACTTTTGGCTGGAATATGTATATTATTATGTTTGGATATTTCATTTGGTTATTTAACTGTATTTAGAGTTGGATAGATAAATAAAAAAAAAATTGATAAAGAGATAGAAAGAATGAATAAATCATTTTAATTTTGAAGTTATTTTATATAGCGTCGTCGTTTAATTTTTTCTTTCTTTGATCTTCATTATCAACACTTAAAATAAGTAAAAATCCTTCATTTTTCACTGTTTTATTTAATTTAATTCAATATTTTATGATTATTTTTATTATTTGCACAACAATTCTCTAGCAGAACACATAAATGTTAAGGTTGTGTTGTCGTTGTTAATATACTTTTTGTAATTAACAAAAGTGTAAATAAAAGAGCTTCAACAGAGTTTATTATTTATTTTAAACAGTATTTTACCCGTTGTAAATATGATCATGGCAAAATTTTGTGCAATTAGCTTGCACGCACATAAAAATTTGCACTGATTTTTCAAACTTAAACGATTTTTATCTGCTAAACTATTCGAGACTGACATTTTATTGCACCAATAGGTATAAGAGGCCGATATACATATCAAAATAAGAAAAAAATTAACCTTAAAGTAAAGTTATGCCCAGTATTATTCTTCTAATTTGTTAAAAATTCGAAAAAGGCATGGTAACCTTTTCGAAAACACATTTTTTAATGTTTTCCCTTGCACTGAATGGAGCAACATTTAATTGATTATTTCGTTCTGCATTTGAAGAATTTGTTTTCGGGGATTCTGTGTTTAGGGATTTTGTGTTTGCGGATAATGTTTTTGTGGCTTTATTAAGAAAATGTGAGGCAAATAATGTTTGGGGATATCGCACTTATAACCATTTTCTTACATTTTAAAAAACTTGCTAAGTAGATTTTCAAGATTGTTTTTCAAACATCCATATTAAATTTTTTTTTTTAAAGAATTACAAAACATTCTTCTTTCCAGACTTTTTGAAGAAATCAGTATTTTTACATGTTTTATACCCCCATTTTATAATGCGAAACGATTGGCAAACGAATGCTTCGTTTGTATCAGATATCTAATAAAATTAACTTTCTGTAAATCACTCGTTCATGTTCGTGTAATAGTCGAAAAAGCAAAGTGTTACACAAACTGTCAATTTTCTGTCAAATACGTTCGTATTTTGTTTGTTCATATTTTATTCATATACATTCTCCAATCAATAAATTTTATATGACTAACAATAAGTAGCTCAGAGGCAACGCTCCCGGTCTTTTCAACCAAAGGTGTGTGGATCAAATCCAACTGCGATTTTTTTTTTTTTGTTAAAATAATTTTAAATTATCTATTGCAGAAATATCTTTAGTAAATGATTCATCCACTTACAAACACTGCCTTCTTAAAAAAGTGTTTGCTTTGGAGATTTTTGTATACATTTTTTTTTACTCGACTTCATTTATAAGAATATTAATAAATTAGGAGGCAGAACTTTTCCGAAAACTATTAAAATTAGATTTGAAATACTCATTCGGTTGCATAACCCGCTATATTGTATGGTGAGCTCTGTTGCAAAAGCTGAAAAATTTCAAATCTCACACCATGAGTTCAGATGCAGTTCATTCGACAATATCTAGTTCATTCGATTTCTCTTGTTTCTTTGGTGTTAAGTTTATTTAAATTTTTTGTTTGATGAAGTAGGGAGTCATGACAAAATATTTTGAATTTTCCAAGGTTCTTCCTACTGTTGTACTGAAGATTAATTCATGCAAGGATCCACAGCTTTTTACCACAAAATACAGAAATCGTTGGTATATAAAGTGCGATTGTTGTGGCATGTTCGTGGAGGACAAAACTGTAATAACAAGACAGTAATAATAATGCTTTGCGACTGTTTTGTTCAAACGATGACCAAATTGAGGTATGGCTTCCTTGTTTGGGGATTGGATAGGCGTTCAATAAGAAAAGTGTAGTTGAAAAACCTGATGTATAATTATATATGAATATAATGAAGGCATTTTTTACATAAGTGTTCATTAGAAGGTGCATGCAGGTGTATGCAGGAGAAATTTTACAAAAACCCTGCGCATTGGACTTCTTATTTCAAAAGAGCAAAACAAATTTTCAACGTTATTAAACACAACCATCAATTCTAGATAGAAATTCTCATAAACTACATTTTAAAGATGTTTTGAAAGGTCAGTCACTACAAGAAATATTTAAATGATTTGTACTTAAAAAAAAAGTAAAATTTAACTTTTGTTTTTCTTTCTAGGCTAGCAATCTAGTCTATTAAACGATGAACAATTTTTATTCGTTTAGTTTTCATGTTTCGAAACATACGTTTATATAAAAGAAAGCAAAATTTTTCCATCAGTCGAACTGTTATATTCTCATTTTCAGTCAAGTTCGTATGAAAACTTTTAATGATTATTTTATAAAAAAGAAAAAAACTAGATTCTTTCGTGTGTTTGACAAAATATTCGTGTAAACTCAGTTTGTTTCGCGCTTGAGAAAGTAGCGGTTAGTTGCTGAATAGTAGAGCTGTTAAATCGGAATTCATATTCAGAATTTTAGGCCCCTATTATGAATTACAGCCCAACTAAGTTGACTAGATTTAACCAAATTTTTTTTTTTCGTGTAACGAATTACAAACATTTCAGTTGAACCATGTAGTTAAAAAATTCTTAAGGGATTAAGGCAAACTACATGGTTCAACTGAAATGTTTATAATACGTTATACGAAAAACATTGGGTTGAATCTAGTCAACTAAGTTGAGTTGTAATTCATAATAGGGTACTTAAGTACAACTGAATAACGACATAAGAATATCATTCAACCAATGCAGATTTGACTCATAAATAAGATGATTTTTAATTCACATTCAATTTTCAAAAATATTCTTATTTCGTTATTCACTGATTCAAATTTTTGTAAATAAAATCAAATTGAATGCATTCTTTTACAGCTCTGCTAAATAGTGTTTTACAAAATCACCTTATCTTAATTAAGCACAACTAAGAAATTTGTATATACAGTGGGAAAACAGCTTGTTCTTGTGATGGTTAAAACATTTCAGCCACTTTAATTGCAATGGAACATTTAGTTTTTAGTACATTATATAAACCGCTTTTTTCTTAACACGACCGCAGTTTGCAAACAGTCACATATCACATTTTATTCTTCTCGCTAATTCATGTTTATAAAAACAAACCAATTCTCAACTAGCGCAAAATTCGTTTGCATGCTTTCAAATGACGACACTTTTATACCATTTTTGAATTTTAAGTTTTATCATTTTTTATTACTAATTGTAACTTTTGAAACTGTCTCCTCGCTTCCACACAATAAACATACAAAAATTATGTTTAGCTCAAGTTAAAAGTAAAAAAAAATGCACTCGCGCGCGCACACATTTTCTCCGCCAACTCCTTAGAAGCGCAACTTTTGGAAGAACCACTTGTTTTTGCCCTCCTTGTATGTGGATTCGAATTTGACGCGTGTCTGGAAACGATGTGTTTTCCTCTTGGCGGGATCTTTTAAATCCTTAGCAGAGATTTTGTCCAAACTGATGTCATGAGCGGTGTAGCGAGTAGGCATCAGATGATTGTAGTTGACAACTTTGAGGAAAGGCTTTATCTTTGACTTCTTCTTCAGCTTGTTCTTGCCCATCTGCTTGGTAACCTTACGTGGGTATCTGTCAATACCAGCGACCACGGCATGTCCGAATGGCTTCTCAGGAGTGCCATCGTCCGAGGTCTTGACGATGATGGCTTTGCGACCAGCGTAACGTCCACTTAGGACAATTACAATTTTACCCTGTTTCATAATCTTCCTCATCTTGACGGCTGCAGCAGAAACAAAGGCGCAAGCAGGAAAGAGGAAAAAAATAAACAAAACATTTGAGAACGACGACATAACCATAAACAATTAATCACAATCAAGCAATATATTAGAAAACGCACAAATTTTATGACACACTTAAAGGCATTTAATAATGACAGCAAATATAACAGTTAACTTCATGCTTTAAAGACTTTTTCATACATTATTTAGAATAGCTTTCAATACTGTTTTAATTAGAGAGACAGACATATTTTGCTGTCTTTAAGACATTTGCAAAGCATTTAGCACAAAAATAGTTTCACATTTCCTTTACGAATGAAACGCGAGATTTATTTTTCTATGTTATATTTGGACATTTTCTAATATTTTACTTGATTAAATCGATTAAAAATTGAAAATATTTGCGCACCACTCACAGGTATTACGGCTGACCGGATATAGAGAAAAAGAAACGGGTTGACATTTCGCACGTTGGTTTGACGTTTAGCTCACATTCGTGTGCGTCAAGTTGGTACTTTGAACAATTGCATATGGCGTATGAGCTGTGTTCAAGGTCTGTTGCGTTACGCAGATGTGTTTAGTTTAATGTGTAGTGTTTGTGATTGAAAACTGCTGAAGCAGTGATTAGCGCTTGATTTATTTGTTAATAAAAATTTAAATTAGTTTAGTTTAATAAGTAAATAAAGTGCCTTAATTCTAAAAACCCCGAAAAAGCATTAAAAAAAATGTAGTTATAAGTAGGGCATGGAAATAACTCTTAAGAGCCTCCGGGAGTTCCGGGAAGAAAAAAAGAACACCGTTTTAACAATTTTTTTTGAAGCTGTATTTCATATTAGACCAAAATGTTTTTAACATTATTACAGCCCAATTCATAATCTCATTTTAAAGGCTGCGTAGCTTTAAACCAGCTTTAAATAACACATCGTTATTCATTAAGGTTTTTCCAGTTTGTTTAAGGTCTGCGTAACTTAAACGCCGAAATTTGCGTTTAAATGCTACATAAAAACATACCTACAATTTTTAGTCATATTTTTGATTAAGGTTGATGTTTATGATAATTAATCATAGACATGCTCCAAACCATGCTCCAAGAAACAAACGCGTAGAGGATGCGTAAAGCCTTAAACAGTATAACTATTGAAGATTAATCCCTGAAATTTTGTTCTAAAAATATTCGTCGATAAGAAAAGAGCAATGCCTTAAAAGACCTTACAAATTTGCGGTGAGCAAGAAATCTGCAGACTGGTTCATCTGAAATTTTTTTTTCAGCTTAGTAAAGATCTCTTGGGCGTTTAATTGTTAGATTTTTTTTTTGGATACATTTATAGAATTTATAACCTAAAACGACCTCAATTTTGTGCACAAGAAATTAAAATTTTCGTTTAACGCCCGCCATTTTGTCAAAAATTAATATTTTTCAAAAATCAACGATTAAACGCCCCAGAACTCTTTAACACACCGAACATTTTTTTTTTTTTTTGGTCAATCAGTGTCCAGATTCAAAATGTCAGGGATAAATCCTCAATAGTTATACTTTAATAAAGTTAAAAATAATTTTGGTCTAAAATAAAACATAGGTTCAAAAATCATATTTAAAATGATGCCTATTTTTCTTCGAAACACTCCCGGAGCCCAATAAGGAATAATTTTTTTGGGTTAAGCTGACTGTTAAATTAAAAAAAAAAAAAAACGAAATGGCCATCTCAGCCCTTGAAAGGACTTTGACCGAGCTTCTTATGATCAATTGTGTTGTGTGTGATGAAATGTTTGCACACAAATGATCGAGAACTGGACCTACATGTTTTACGCTGACTCCGAACGGCCTATGTTCTCAAGAAGCTTTTCATGGCAGTTTTTACTCTCTGAGGTTTGCCATTGTCTGCAGAGAGGTGACGGCCGAACAGAAAAATTAATTCAATTGAAAAAACTTTCTATGTCGGATGCAGGATTCGAACCTGGGTTCTCTGGCGTAAGAGTCACACATTCTAAGAAGCTCGGTCAAAGTCCTTTCAAGGGCTGAATGGCCACTTCGTTTTTTTTTTTTTAATTAAAAAACCCATAAATAAAAAAGTGCATAAATTTAATTTAAAAAAAAAAGTGGAAAGCAACACTGCAATGACGCCACCCATTGAATTACCAACTACGGTGAAAGGGCGTTTAGTTCCCTATATAGAGCTGTGGTTGAAGTACTAATACTTTATTATTAAATTACCACACATTCAATTTGCTACTTTACAATACAAAATTGTATAGAATTTATTTATTATACTCTAAGCATAAAGCCAATAAAATAAAAATTGATTTGACATTAATGTCAAAATTTTTTGACAAGCGTTTGATTTATCTCAAACCTAAGATTTAGATTTTAAGAACATCTATTTCCACAAAATATACGATACAAAACCGCTGGATATGGCGCCCCTTAGAAGTTTTTGAAAAACTGATTGGATTTTATCAAGATGATTTGGAAGAAGATTTTGATGATCTAAAAATGGAACTGAATGTTTGGTATAAAGCTAGTAATAAAAATAGCGATGTAAAAAATACAGTGTTTGAAGCCATAGAACTGTGCAAAAAAAAAAAATATTTGTACCCCAACGCGTACTGCGTAAGGTATATATATTTTTGATCAGCATCACCTCCTGAGTCGATTTCCGTGTGTCCGTCTGTCTGTCCGTCTGTCCGTCTGTGGATACGATTACAGCCGTAATTTTAAAGCAATCGCAATGAAATTCAAAATATAAGCTTATTTTTAAAAAACGAAGTTCAAATGAATGAAGTTCGAGAATGAGCCAAATCGGTTGAAAACCACGCCTACCTCCCATACAAAGTGACTTTATTTTAACCGTAAAATCTCTTCAAAATTCACAAATATTAATGAATTGCTTGAAATTTTGCATGTAAGGTTTGGTCTGTAATATAAATCCTGACAGTGAAATTTGGAAAAATCGGATAAAAACCAAGCCTACCTTCCATACCAAGAAGCTATACATTCACCGTAAAATCTCTTAAAAAATGCTCAAATTGCAGAAATGTCTTGCAATGTCATGCACATAGGCTTTAATATATAATATAGATTATCACTATGGTATTTGGCAAAATCGGATGAAAATCACACCTACCTCCTATACAATGTGGCTTTATTGAAAACGTTAAATCGCTTAAAAATCTGCAAAAATTACACAAATGTCTTGAAATTTTGCATACAAACTTTGATATTTAACATAAGCCACTCTTTGATATTTGGCAAAATCGTATGAAAACCACGCCTACCTTCAATACAAAGTGACGTCATCAAAATTGAAAAACTTTCGTAAATATATAAAACTGAATGACATTGCGTCATTATGTACCCAAGTTCCGCCCACGTCGTTTATCCAACCCATACATATATTCTTCGGTAAAATGTGGAGACTTTATACTAGAAAAGTGGGTGTGGCATTTTACTTTGTATACGAATTACTCTATGTGGCAGCTAAGGGTAAAATTAAATTAAGCGTATGACACAAATATTTTTGCAGATTATACATAAAAATTTTATAGACGTCGGAAGACTTCGGATATACTTCAGTACGGCCGCGGGGGGGTATTTTAGCTTCGGTACTCTGCCGAAGCTCCATTCCTTACTTGTTTCTAATATATTTAATTTACCAGTGCTTATTTAAGAAGCACGATGTTGCAAGATAGATTAAACGGTTTCACATTGCTAAATCTGTACAGAGATATGACGACAAATGGCATTTTACCAGCCTAAAATGGGTAAAAAAAGTGGGAATAAAATATAGATAGGTTAAGTTAGGTTAGGTTAGCATGGTTAAGACGGCTGCCCGTCTCGTGAACTTAGGCCAATATAGGCCCCTTGTGATACCATATAATCTCCTTTAACTTGGTGTTATAAGAGTCCTGTCTCCGTTGAAGAATCCCGTGGACTTAATGAATCTGTCGATTTTCTTTAGATCTATCTTTGAGATTGAAGCAAGAGAGTGAAAGAATGGTCGACTGAGGGTATTTAGTCTCCTTCTACTTAGAGCGGGGCAGTGGCAGAGAAAGTGTTGTACGGTTTCCTCCTCCTCATCTTCTCTGCAGCTTCTGCAGAAGTTGTTGGCTTCATAGCCTAGACGAAGAGCGTGAGCTCCTATCAAGCAGTGTCCGGTGACTACCCCTACCAGCACAGAGAGATTCGGTCTTCCGAGTGCCAGTAGGGAGGAGGTGCAATTGCTGTCGTAGGAAGGCCAGGTAAGTGTGGCCGTGGCACAGGTGACAAGGTTATACCACCGCTCATTGGACTGACGCAGCCTGCACTGGAGTTTAAAGATGGCCAAGGGTATACCTACTCCATCCTTTTCAGGAAGGATCTTTATCTATGTCTCGGTGCCCAGGCACCCATACAAGGTGGATCCTGAATTGTTCAGCCATCTCGTTGAGAGATTTGCGGCATGCAGCAAGAGATTTAGAGTTTTGGGTATAGGAGCATAATGCTTTTAGCGTCGCTTGACTGTCCGAGAAGATATAAAGGGTGATTTTTTAAGAGCTTGATAACTTTTTTTTTAAAAAAAACGCATAAAATTTGCAAAATCTCATCGGTTCTTTATTTGAAACGTTAGATTGGTCCATGACATTTACTTTTTGAAGATAATTTCATTTAAATGTTGACCGCGGCTGCGTCTTAGGTGGTCCATTCGGAAAGTCCAATTTTGGGCAACTTTTTCGAGCATTTCGGCCGGAATAGCCCGAATTTCTTCGGAAATGTTGTCTTCCAAAGCTGGAATAGTTGCTGGCTTATTTCTGTAGACTTTAGACTTGACGTAGCCCCACAAAAAATAGTCTAAAGGCGTCAAATCGCATGATCTTGGTGGCCAACTTACCGGTCCATTTCTTGAGATTAATTGTTCTCCGAAGTTTTCCCTCAAAATGGCCATAGAATCGCGAGCTGTGTGGCATGTAGCGCCATCTTGTTGAAACCACATGTCAACCAAGTTCAGTTCTTCCATTTTTGGCAACAAAAAGTTTGTTAGCATCGAACGATAGCGATCGCCATTCACCGTAACGTTGCGTCCAACAGCATCTTTGAAAAAATACGGTCCAATGACCGTATGTACGCACGTAATGAATGTACGCACTGTACGCATTCGTGTGGTTGGTTTAATGTCCAATAAAGTAAACTGAGTGCGAAACTTGGTCACAATCGCATTAATTGTTTGCTCACTTGGTCGATTATGTAGACCATAAATCGGACGTAAAGCGCGAAACACATTTCGAACCGAACACTGATTTTGGTAATAAAATTCAATGATTTGCAAGCGTTGCTCGTTAGTAAGTCTATTCATGATGAAATGTCAAAGCATACTGAGCATCTTTCTCTTTGACACCATGTCTGAAATCCCACGTGATCTGTCAAATACTAATGCATGAAAATCATAACCTCAAAAAAATCACCCTTTATATAGCCTTCCCTGAGGTGCTCAGCTGGTTGAGATGCTGTGCTGCTTCCTTGATGGCTAAGGCCTCCGCTTGGTAGACGCTGCAGTGATCGGGTAGCCGTAAGAAGGTCTCAATCCCCAGGCCTAGGGAAAAGACTCCCCCACCCACTCGCCCTTCGAGCTTAGAGCAGTCAGTAAATATGTTTATGGCTCCCTCCATATAGTGGGGCCTGCTTTCCCATTCCTGTCGTGTAGGAATGCGGACATTATATTTTTTATCAAAGATTACCTACGGTGTGCGGTAGTTTGTGTTGGAAGGAATAGTGGCCGAGGCCAATATCTCCATGTATCCGTTACCATCTCCGAACCAGGATTCAGACTCCATTAGCCTCAGAGCTGTGATAGTAGCACCTTCGATGGAAATTAGGTCTAAGGGAGGTAAGTGTAGGATGACATATAACGCATCCGTGGGAGTAGAACGCAAGGCTCCTGTTATACATAGTTCTGCACTTCTCTGTACTTCGAGACACTGTTGCCAACTTGGTGCTTTTTCCACCAGATTTGGTGCATTTTGAATATTTAGACGCAAGAAAAATGGGGTTTGGTGCCTGGTGTATTTTTATGGTGCTTTTTTTTTTTTTTAATTTCGGTGGCACCAAATATGCCTTATTCTTGGTTTTCACTATGTCATTTTCAATAGTCAATTGTTGTCATTCAAATAAAAAATGATAACACGTTGGTAAAAATATAATGATAAAATGATAAAAATTAAAAATAACTGAATTATCGAATTTTGCTATACAGAAAATATAGAATAATTTTATTTAGGTGATATTTTAATTGATTAACTTATATGTCGTCATAAAACTAACATAGTAGACAGGCAGGCAGATCAGATCAGAAAACACATTAGAGTAAAAGAGATGTATGACTTGGTTTCTTTATTGCTCTAATAAGAAATCTGCCTGCCTTTCTCAACCGGCGTTCATTATGTGCGCAACCTTATGCTTGGTTTTCACTATGTCATTTTCTGTGGTCAGTTGTTGCCAAAATAATTAAAAATGAAAACACATTGACATTTTTTCTACCCCTGACAATGTTGAAAAATAAAAAAATAAAAATGAACTGAATAATGGAATTGTGCTGTACAGAAAGTGTAGAATAGTTTTATTTAGATGATATTTCAGGTGATTAAGTTTTATATCGTAATAAAAATGACGTAGTGAAAACCAAGAATTGGCTTAAAACATACACTTATATACTAATTTTTGTTTTTGAAAAGCATACATTTTTCGGCATAAATCGACATTAGTATTTTGATATCTATTTAAATATTTTCGGCCGCTATGATTGCATTATATTTAGAAATGGTAAAATAATTCATTTTATAATTGAAAACTTATAAAAACTTTGTTTTTTTTCAAGGTTTAAAGTTTGCACAAACCTGTGAAAGAACAATTTTTTCAAAAATTTTAACAATAACCAATTCAGGGGGTCAATTCCTGTTCTGCGTTATCGTCATGTGAAATATGTTTTCACCTTTACACGGAAAATGCGATTCCCGTTGTGTGCTAAAAGGGCAACAGCTGTTCATTTTTCGCTGAAATGGAAAGAAAGTTAACGCCGGTAGCAAACGCACGTTATGGACAGATAATGACATTAAATTAAAAATAAATAATGTAAAAAGAAAAGCAGCTTAGGGAAAAAGGACAAGCGGTACGCAGAAACAATATCTTATCAACTATTTAGAGGAAAATGTTGATATTGCCAATAACAAGAAAATACTATTTGCTTTACTACTTTTGGCTGTTTTATGCTGTCGCAAAACTTATCTTGTTTATATTTATTTATTTCCAATATCTTCTGCGCAAGTGAAATGAAATTAATGATGAAGTCATTTTTGTAAAAGTTTCCTTCTTTCTTATACATTGTTTACATTTTTTCATAAAAGCTTTGTTTAATAGGCATTTAGCAACTACTTTCCATTAGACGAACAAGAATCGCGTTTTTGTGCGTAGTGAAGTGAAAAAGTGAAGTCGTCAAATGAAAACGATTGTGAAAAGTTTTTTTTCACTTCACTTTAACGCAAAACGGGAATTGACCCCCAGTATTTAATTTCCAAATATACGAAAGCATAAGTCATTTTAGACTTAAGAATTCAAAAGTTGGCAAGTTGAAGCTTATTTAGTACGGAAGGCTTACGAGTGGCCTGCCACCAGACAATCACTCCGTGTATAATTGGTCGGACGATAGCAGTGTAAATCCAGCGGACTATGATGGGAGAAAATTCCCATTTCTTGCCTATTGATTTCTTGCAAGCGAAGAGCGCTATGTTTGCCTTCTTGATGCGTTCCTCAGTATTCTCACTCCATAGAAGTTTCCTGTCTAGGATCACTCCCAGAAACTTTGCGCTGTTGCTGAAGTTAAGCCTGACTTTGTTCAGATAACATATTGTAGATAACATGGCTTTAAAAATATATAAATTAAGGTTGCTCTTCCTTTATAATTTGTTAATAGCTTACTTGGCTATCGACTTTTTAATATATTCTTTGAGACAAACATCATACTTACTTATTAAACGAACCAATTCTAAAAAATGTGCATGATCAATGAACTCATCTTGTAACGTATAAGCTGCCTCCTGTTCATTTTCTCTGAAGCTAATTCATATTTTGCATATTATTTATAATTCTTTTAAAAATATCATGCCTATTTGTATTGACTTGAGTCAAAGACTTCACTTTAGATATTTAGTTGAAGCAACTTAAGTTTTCAATGTTTGCGTCTCTTAACCCTCCGATGAGTGACAGTTCTGAACTTCACGGCCGTGTGAAAAGGTCCCTACGGACCTTTTTTGTAAATCATGTTTTTTTCATATAAAAATTTTTTTTTTTTTAATTTTTTTTTGTTTTTATTGTTTATAACTAAATTCTACATACAAAAATAATTTTTTCAATTTTTTTAATTTTTTTTTTTTTTTTTTTTTTGCTTGAATTTTCTTAAGACTATTATAAAAAAGTTTAAAAATTATTGTTGTTGAGCGTGTACTTCTTGTCCCCCGCCCTGTGCGCAAGTGTTGCAGCGATGTAAAAGTGTGCTATGTTCTCCGCAAACAGCGTTGCCGCAGCCGAAGCAGTGTGCTCGCGTTTTCCGCTGCCGCCCGTACTCAGAACGGCAAAGGCGACATGATGGTCTACTTGACCTAGCCGCAAACGACGGTGCATTGCCTTCCATCGGTCTTGGTAATACCTGAAATGAAAAGAAAAATAAAAAACAAATAAATATATATTCTATTCTTGAATTTGAAGATGTTTTTCTTACCCTGACATCGAATGCTTCCATCGCATTGCGTATCCTTGGATATGAGGTTATATGGTTGTTCAGGGCACGTTCTTCGATATTTGGTGTGGCCAATTGTTTCGTTAGCAGTAACAAGAACGACCGCCGTCTGTCACTCCTTTTTATAGGCTTCATTTCGTTGTAAATCGTAAAAGCAGCAAATGCAGCGACGTCCAGCATATTATAAAACATGGCCAACGGCCATCGTTGTGTTGCTCTTTTGCAGCTGTAAGTGCCTAGCATTTGATCCATGGTATCAACGCCGCATTTGTTGGCGTTGTAATCTAATATGGCATAGGGCTTCCGCTTCTCGGTTTGCTCGTCAACGAGGCAGGTGTAGTGCATTGTGGAGAGCACGTTCACCACTTTATTTTTTTTCGGCACGTATGAGCATAACGCTATATCCCCTTCGTTGAACCCAAATAATGTACTATTGATGGTGCGCTTCGGGTTCTTCTTGAACTCCTGTGGAATGAATGTTTTGTTGTAGCGCACTGTACCAACATATGCGGTCTTCCTCCTCAACAAAATACGCGCCAAGTCAAGAGTGGTAAAGAAATTATCCGCGTATATAGTACGGCCAGCATCTAAATATTTTTCCACAAGATCCAGCACTACGTTCTGCCCTTGGTTTATCTCCCGTTGTTGGTTTGGCAGTTTTCCAGAATATACCATTCCCTTCACAGGATAATAACTCTGTGAGTCGCATAACCACCATACTTTCAAACCATACTTAGCTGGCTTTGACGGAATATATTGTGTGAAGCGGGTGCGGCCTCTGTAAGGGAACAACTGCTCATCAACTGTTAGTGCTTCATGAGGAGTGTAAGCTGCTGCCAAGTTTTGTTGCAACATTTGCCAAATATCGTCAATAGCCGCAGTTTTGCTGTTGATGAGTCGATGTTGTCGAGTATTTCCATTGTCGAATCGAATAAATTGCTTTATACACATGAAGCGATCGTACGACAACGCAGCTTTGTATATTGGGCAACGCGTCACGCCCCATAATTCCACAGCTGGTTCATGGTTTGATCTTGTGAGTCCAGCATACAAAAGAATAGCTACAAAGGCGTCAAACTCTTTCACTGCCACTGGCTTCCACTCCTTTTTCTTCGTGGGATTCGCCAAATTCCATGCAGCTGTAACCTCCCTGCCTTTATGATATGTTTCACGTAGCACTAAGTGTATTATTTCCTCTGTCATGATTGAACGCATTATTGTATAGGGGTCGTGTATATTTCCTGTTGGTCCTGGTTTCTTTCTTGTGAAGTCGACCACGTTATGATTACGAGTGCGTGATGTTGGTGGTGCTTTTTTACTCCATTGGGTGCCATCTTTACCAATATAGTAACTTTCATTCGTTTCCTGTCCATCATTTTCTTCCTCTTCATCATCGTCGTCATCAGTATGTTCATTTAGCTCGACGTATCCTTCAGTTTCGGCATCTGACTCTTCAGCAGGTTGGTATGTGCGATCTTCATCATTCTCAACTTCATAATTATCAATTGCAGCAATATCAATCAGCTGCACGCCTTTCATCCGCAGTCATTTGCTGGTAACGTGTACTACGGCGTACAACAATTTCAGCAACGTCCAAATTACTTGCATCTGCCATATTTATATTTTTGTTTCTATCACACACGATTTTACTCTTCGCTGTCTAAACTTTGACTGATTTGGTTTACGAAACTACAACTTCTTTTATACTCTTTCGTACGTCTACCTAAACTCAAAGACATTAGGGATGATGATAAAAACAAAAAATTCTAAGAACAAAAATACTAAGAACAAAAAAATACTAAGAACAAAATACTAAGAACAAAAAATTCTAAGAACTGGTTTATTGCTAGTAGTATAAAATTAGAATATTGTGCCTTTCCTTGAAAGCAATAAAGTTCATGTCTTCGAATTTATCTTAGAATTTTTTGTTTTTACCATCATCCCTAATGTCTTTGAGTTTAGGTCTTTGTGTTCAGAACAAGAAAATTATGTGTTGAAACAATAAAAAAATTATAATGATGCCCAAAAACATGCATTTATTAGTGAAATTCAGTACAAGGTCCATACGGACCTATTCACACGTCCGCGTACTATTCTCACTAAAACCTCAATAACTCCAAAAGTAATGATCCGATCGGCTTGATTTTTTTTTCCAAAAGATGCGCAACAAAATACTCTTACTTTGGGGGGGTTGTAGTGGCCGAAGTAGGAGTAATTTCAGTTTGAAAAGGCAAAAAGGTCCCTAGGGGCCTTCTCACTCATCGGAGGGTTAAAAGATATAAATAAGCTTCAGAAGAGTTTAAATGTCAAGAAGTTTTTGCATGCCCTTCCACAGATTGGTGCATATACCTTCTACTATTTTTTCTTTGGATTATAAAATTAATGCAGTAGCAGTTTTATCGTTGTCATCTTCTTTCGATGCTTTTTGGCTATTTTTTAACGTTTTTGTTGCATTTTAATCCGTGTTTTCTCAGAACCTCCTTTAATTTTTTCTTTATCGATCAATCAATTTATTGGTAACTAGCTTAAACCCGCCGCTTCGCCGGGTTTTCAAAAAGTTTTCATTCAAAAATTGATAGTGGGTAGGCTTGATTTTTCGCTACCAAAACAATTTTTTATTGTTTAAGTAATACTACAAATTATTAACCTTAAGATTGTTATATCATCTGATAGGAAATCGAAAACCTAAATTTTGGATTTAATTTTTTTTACAACAAAAACAACTTTTCTCCAATTTTTTGGCTTAAACTAAAAATTTTTGAACATTTTTTAAAAAAATTTTTAAAAATATTAATACTTTGGTTTAGTAAAAATTTCAACTTATGTTTGAAGGAAATTTTAACAAACAACATTTTTCAAAAAAAATTATTGAAATCCATTGCAAACTGACTGAAATATTTGCCTTCAAAGCTAAAAGTGTGAATTTCAAGTCGTTTTTCTCTCATTCTCAGCTTATAATTAATACTAAAAAGATCTGGTACTAAAATTTTTCACAGTTTTCAAACTACATACATGATTTTGGTATCAAATTGAAGGAAATTTGAAAGCGTTTATTGATTTTGTTCTCGTTTAACCGAAGTGCAATTTAATCCATTAGGACCGAAAGAAAACCATAAAAAACAGACATTTTTAGACTTGAAGCAACATTTTGGTGAAAACTATGTATGCCATTGAGCAGAAATAAGTTATTATTGCATGCTAATTTTACTTTTTTTAAAAAACTGGCACTAAAACTTTTGAAATATTATGCAGTATTTAATGAAAATTCGAGACGCATATGTTTCCATATAGTAACATTGGTTGTTAATGGGTTAAAATAAAGTATCCTATTGCACTCTCTGCTGACCTATAAATATGTGTACAAAATTTTATAAAAATCTGAGTTGTCGTTTAAACGTGATGAGTGAACATAAAAAGTGGCTACAGATTTATTAATAGTATAGATAGTACAATAGACATCTCCACTTAAAACTCGTTAAAATAAAATTTCAAAGCCAATTTTAGTAGGAACTATGAATTTGTTAATTTGAGAGAGAGTAAAAAGTCTTGATAATACTTGGATATAAATCAAATTTTATATTAATAAACTTTGTAGCTTGCTAAGACTCGGAAGAAAAAACGAGAATGGATAATGATTGACCAAAATTTATTTATGTTACAAGATATAATGAGTTTGTTAATAGAAGCCAAACCAATAATAGACATACAATAAAATCTATACTGCCAGATTCTGGTCAAAATCATTATTTTCTAAATAAATTCTTTAAATTATCGTTCTCCAGTTTCGTCACTCCAGATGATACAAATTATTTACTCTCACTTTCCATCTTTTTGAAAACACTATGATCTATTATATATTGTAGAGCCATCGCGTATATGAATAGTGTATTCTTAAAGTCAGTTACATCCCTAATAGCTTTATGAACATCTTCAATATGAGCTTTAGCTTCATTAATTAAAACAGCTTTGCTAGATGCTGCATTAGTAGCAAATGAAGCTATAGTAAGAATATCCTTTGCTGAAGAAGCTGCGTTAAAAGCACTAACAATACGGTCAATATCCTCGTTACTCACAGAGACCAGGTAATCATCATGTGCAGCTACAGGAATAATAACGAAGGATTGTATTAGCAAAACTGCCAAAATGGCAAAAATACTGTAGATGTTGAATTTCATCTTTCTAATTGTTTTTAATTATTTAATGACTTCTCTACCAACTGACGATTGAGTTGTTATGATAATTTATCTTTTTGGCTTCACTCTTTATACTCGATTTTGTATTAGTTTTGACTTCCCTAAAATTTTGTCTTGTTTTCTCTTTCGAACTTTATTTGTTTGCGCTATTGTTATATTTCAAAAATTGTTTATCTCTTTTCGTTTAATGATCTACTATTTATTCTAAATTCCAGCTTATTCAATTTAAACAAGTGTTTTGAAAAACTATAGGTAGACGCAGTTTTAAGAAGACGTAATAACAAACAGGTTCTTTTTTAAAATTTTGATAGAGTTTTTAAAAAATCTTTTCGTGTCAGCATATCCGCACGATAGAAAATAGATAGGCAAATAAGGCGAATATTACGCAGTTTTATATCGTTCAAAAAACTTAATTCATGAATTTAAATGCCTTATGAATATTTTTCATATATGTCTAGTAGAGTGGCCCCCAAATATATGGCGGAGAAATAGTTTGAATTGTTTTAGTTTGTTCCCTTTTAGTTTGTTCCATTTCATTATTTTCATGTTATTTTTCGAAAAAATCACAAAAGTCCAAATATTCTTTCGTATTTGAATGGAATCTAAGGAATATTTGCCTAACACTATGCCGAATCTATAAAAATAAATTTGAACGATTATGTTGAGGAACCTACTAGCAGGTCAAAGCTGATATTGTTTTGAAAAAAGCCTGCGAGGGAATAGCATTTGTCCAATAAGAACGCTTTAGCACGGGGATAGTCATACCCGTCAAATGGGGATGACCTTATCTATCCACGGCAAAGCGACTTAATTAAGGCTGCATACATGAAGATTATATTTGATGTAATTGACAGGGATCAAATGGTGATTATATTAGGCACCTGTCGTTATGGTAAGTGGATTTCGACTTATGCCTTAACTTGAGGTAGCCGGTCAGGCACGATTTAGTGCTCAAACTGGGCACGGCTGGTTGTGCGTATGCTGCACAGGTTAAGATTGACTGGCGGAAGCCGCGCAATGGTACGGCCGGGCTGGCATATTCCCTCAATTATGCAAAAGATTGGATGGTTCTCGTCTTCACCGGTAGATGGCAATGAAGGTACGCCACTACTGGTAGTCAAACTGGTACTTCTATTAAGGGCAGTATGGCATAATGTTCTTTATAGGTAGGGCACTGGGTGATAATTTATGTTTATGGAACAGCTGCCCGTTCGTATTGCCCGTTAATTTCATTTATTACGCGAAATTCTGAGAAATTTGCACTCAAAGTTGAAATTTGGTAGTTTCAACCGATTGATTTCATTTTCACACGATCACAGCTCGGTAACGGTTACGTTGGTGGGGTTTGTTGACACGCCGTTAGAAAGGTGACTTTATTGCCTTTATAATGAGTTATTAAAATAAGTTCTACGTAAGTTAGTTTTTCTGCTAGAAACAATAACGTGAATCAAAGTCGTGAAATATTAATTAACCCTGTAGCTCCTAAGAATGTGAAAATAGACCCCCCCATCCCATACGATTTTTTGCTCAGCTCGACATAACCTTTTAGCTCCGTAAATAGTTGCACTCAATTGCGGGACACCCTGTATATAAAATTGTAAAAAGAAAATATCTGTACATGAAGTATTTTTTTGAAATTCTTTTTACGTTTGACATTTTGAATGACGCTGAGTCCAAAAATCGCATTTTTAAAATTTTTGTCTGTCTGTCTGTCTGTCTGTTAAAGCATCACGCGAAAACCACTTTATGGATTTTAATAAAACTTGACATGTAGGTTCCTTGTATCCCCGGTCATAATATAGGCTACTTTTTATTCAGTAAAAAAGGTTGTACCCGGTAGGGGGCGCTGCGATAGGGTTGCAGGCATTCAACAGCTGATGCCGAATTCTGTGGTATTTGAGTACGCATCAACACATTCGCACGTCAGTTGTGTCGTAAGGTGGCGTTGTTTTGACATTTCAATTTCTATTTTCAATGCTTATTTAAATTTTGTCCATTTTCCTCGCGAATTGCCAAAAATTCGTTTTTGCTGATTTTTTTCACAAATGTGCAATCTATCGAATACAATTTAAAACATGAAAATATATTTTTGCAAGTGATTGGCCACACGCACACACAAATCACGATTTCCCTAACTTTTTCTCATAATTTTCAGATGTTGAAGCTACATTTTGTTCATTTCGCCAAAGTTGCCGGATTGAAAGATGCACACAAAATTCCTTCTAAAGTTTGTGAAAAGTTTTTTCAAATCGACGAATGAAATCGAAAACTATTTATATCAACTCCCGAGTTAAGCCGGGTATTCAGCTAGTATATATATAAAATTGTGAAAAAAAAAAAATCTGTACATGAAATATTTTTTGAAATTGTTCTTGCGTTTAACATTTTGGATGACGCTGAGTCCAAAAATCGCATTTTTGTCTGTCTGCCTGTCTGTCTGTCTGTTAAAGCATCACGCGAAAACCACTTTATGGATTTTAATAAAACTTGACATGTAGGTTCCTTATATTCCCGGTCATAATATAGGCTAATTTTTATTCAGTAAAAAAGGTTGGACCCGGTAGGGGGCGCTGCGATAGGGTTGCAGGCATTCTTTTTTGTAGCTTATCTCCGAAACCGTTCATCCGATTTGCATGAAAATTTGTGTGTAGAGGTTCTCGGACACGCTGAGATTTTTTGACTTATCTACTCTTTTCTCGCTCGAACGCCAGGGGCGCTGTAGTACAAATTTTTTGAAAAACCTCGAAAAACTCCTACACCGTGCATCAGATTTGCATAAAAATTGGTATATAAGGGTTTTCTGATACGGTGAGTGTTTTGGACTTATCCTTTTTGTACTATCTTGAACACCAGAGGGCGCTGTAGTACAAATATTTTAAAAAACGTCAAAAAAGTCCAATACCGTTCATCTTATTTGCATAAAAATTTGTATGTAGATGTTTTCGGATACGGTAAGTTTTTATGACTTATCTACTCTGTTCTATCTTGAACACCAGAAGGCGCTGTAGTAGAAATATTTAAAAACACGTCGAAAAAGTCCAAGCCCGTTCATCCTATTTACATGAAAACTTGTATGTAGAGGTTTTCGGATACGGTGAGTTTTTTTTTAAATATATATTTTTCATTTATTAAACACAACATTCAAATTTATTTATTTTTAACAAACATTAAAATGAACAGGATCATAGAATTCATCACCAAATATATCAAACAAAAATTCTACGTCAACACTTACGATACTATCGATATTGTGTCTTTGTTTTATTATAAATTTATTTTATAATATTTTTTTCTTGCAATTTAAAAATTTTACTTTCTTTGCAGCATAATCGCGAAGTGCAACTAAATGCTGTTATAAGTATGTATACTTCCAATATAATATTAAGGTGTTATTTTTATTTCAAAATTGCGCATTTTTAAATCAAAAACGAGTTAATTTAAAAATGAGCAACTTTAAACCAAATATGATAGTTCATGATTTTAAAATGGGATTTTTCGCTTAGTGTATAATATAGATGGAATATTTTTGAAAGTAACTTTTTCTGATGGAAATACCACATTCATCTTGTGTTCATCAAACTCTAAAAATATTTGACGCCATGAATTTCCATCATTTATTCTGCTCCAATTATTTAAAAAACAACTCAAAGTTACGAAAATATATATGTAATAAAAAAAAAAAAACATAATTAAATTGCATCAATGTGAGTTACGGTCAGACAGCAACGACAAAAACAACAACAACAATAACAACAATGAGAAAAACAACAACCATAACAGAGTAGCGTTATTTTTGGCAATGAATGGAAAGCTTCCGTTTCCGTTTCCGTTTCCGTTTCATTTTCATTATATTCAGTTTCCTATTAAATTCCTCCATTCATGCCAGCGGCAAGCATTCATCAGTGCAGCCACAAGTTCCATACACTGAGCGCGAAGAAGCTAGGAAACAAAAAAAAAAAAAAAAACCAAAACAAAAAAACATCATAAAAAGACATCTCCACAAACAAAGGCCACATTAAGCTTGCACAAATATCGAAATGGATGAAGAGCGAAAAACAAAAAACAAAAAACAACCTGAATATAAATAAAAAAATATAGAGGATGCTGCTTGTTCTATCTTTTTCCCTTTCTTTTCATACATTTTGACCTTAATTTGCGGTGGGTGTGGGCAATGGTTAAGCTGTGGGCGCGTAAAATGCGTCTCAAAGCGACGACTAGCAACAGAAGAAAAGAAAAAACACATAAAAAGTGCAGGAAATAGATACCAAGACAGCACCGAAAACGGAAACGGAAGCAAAGCCATGCAACGCTTTTTAGGCGCGGCGCAAAGGAAATAGTTTGTTGAATTAAAAAAAAAAAAAAAAAACATTAAAAATATGAAATGATAACAGTAATAATTACATTTAAAAAAAATAAAAAACAAAAAAATAATCAGAAAAAAATGCGCTAATCCTATTCAAACAAAAATGTGCGTGTGGCTCATTTAACTATCTGTTTGCTTTAAGGGGACTTATATACATTTTTGTGAAAAATGTAGATGTGTTTTATGAGAGGATTACGTAATAACTGTTTAAGATATTGATTGAAAAATTTTTGTGTATTTTTAAAGAAGTATTTAATTAAAAAAAAACCATTTTTTTTGTGAGATTCTTCTTAATAATAAAATACTTGAGGTGCCTTGTAATGCACTGTTTCATAGCAAATGGTTTACGTTTTATGAAAATTACTACTTTAGAAATGTTATTTAAGGGACATGACACCTTCAAAAAGAATTTTTTTTTAACGTTTTAAAATGCGTATAAGTCCAATAAAAAAATAAGCTATCATTTTGAAAAATTACACATATATTTTGAGGTAAGAAAACTACACAAAAATATTTTCTGTATTTTTTTATAATTAAAAAAAAAACATCAAAAAACTCATTGCGGGCGTGATTGCGGCTCACTGGAACATCTGGAAAAAAAAAACAAAAAACGGGGTCTTAATCAACATCAAAATCGTCGTGGAATGAACTAGAAAAAAAAATTTGTGTCGAAAGTTAACGAAATGGCGGCGGTTTTTCGAAAATCGACAATTTTTTTGGGCCAAAATTGGCCAAAAACTCAAAACTATACTACACTGAGAAAAAAAGCTTATGTTATAATTATAATTTATAAGATGGCTTTGGCAGTTTTCAGCATCCCAAGTACTTCATCAAAACGCCTAAGTTTTAAATGGTAAAACATGTTTAACCAAGTATTTGGTAATTTTTTATACACTATTTAAAAAAAAAATTGAATTTCAAAAATATAATTTTTTTTTTCGGGCTTTGGTTTTTTTTATTTTCCTTTTTTTTGAAGCTGCCGTCCGCCGCCTCTCGTTCTGTGATTCCTCTCGGTTTTTGTCATAGAAGTTAATGACTTTCTTGCTGCTTGACGTCTATTGTAATAAGAACATTAAATTTAATTAAATATCAAATACAAAAATTATACCTTCGCATGTCGTTGAGATTCGAACCCACAACCAACCGATATCACTGAGTATGAAGTCACTACACTACGCGTTGAGCCAAACTCTTTCATTACTTGGAGTAATTTATTCAATATTAATTACAACTGAAGCTTTGCTGCAGCTATCAACAGAATACTGCGACATATTGCATCTGTTAATACAGCATCTGTTAATATAACTGCAGTTATGTCAGTAACTACTAGCAAGGCTGCTTGGATCGGTGGGTAGAGCGATGGACTGGCGCCAAAAGTTCCAGGTTCGACTCCGCACGGCGGGCAAAGACATTTTTTTTCTTTTCTTTTTGTTGATGAAATGTAATAAAATTTACTAGTGTGAATATTAACGTGTGTTTTTTTATTTACTTTATGTTATTTTTTAATTTAAAAGTGGTTTTATTAAAAAAAAAAACCATTAAATTATCAAATCTGTGTAATGACGCAGCTGTGTTTTCTTTTGCAGAAAATAGCTCATAGAAATTTCAATACGATCAGTCGAACATCTTTTATTTTATCACGCCCACAATGATTTTTTTAAAGTCTTTTTAAAAAAATTCCAGTAGCCACATATGGGCATATCCCAAAAATGGTAACAACTACAGGCGAAAAATTAAAAGTTATTAAAAACTTATAATTTTGAAATATTACCTTGAAAAAACATTTAAATTTAATTTTTTTAAGCAACTTACACATTAATTCATTTACTATGGTAATAAAATCCCCCGTAATGTTTCACAAATGTAGTTTTTCGTTTTAGTAAATGTTTAGTAAGTGTTTCGTAAATGTTTTTGTTTTACTAAAAATGGAAGGTATTCGCTAAAAATAATAATGAAATGATTGAAACAAGGAAAGAACAACATATCAAATTAGTTTCTTGATTACTTAATTACTTAGTTACTTAATTACCCAATACATCCAAATGGGAAAATTTGAAACGTTCGACACGAAACGTCCGAACAAATGAAATAATATACTATGCCTTTATGGCTTTTATGAAAGCTTCTTAAATTTATAATATATATTGTCTTTTGCATTTTTTTATACGGCTGATAAAACGTACTTTTTTTATACGTCTAGTATGAACCTAGTCTCAAAATGACTTCCGTTTCGAGAAACGTCCGAACGCATGTTTAAAAAAAATATAAGTGTGGCCGCCACGCACGGTAGAAGTGAAACTTTTACCCAAAAACGAAATTCCTGGGAAGATTGCTAATTAAATTTATTAACATTTCCTCCTTCAGCGCATCTAAATGGTTAAAAAGCAGTCCGCCTTCATACCAGTATTAGTTCAAGAACTGTATTTTTTTCATAAAGCCAACTAGTATTTTCAACATGGCGATCTCATGGGAAACATCAATTGTTCCTTTTGTTTATGGATAGTTACTGAAAAGTTCAATATTCACGTACAGAATTAGATCACAGTTTTTTTTTACTTTCGTGACATAGTTGGTTATCAAGAGAATTTTTTTATTTTAATTTGATGTCTCGATCTTCAAAGCACAGACGACAGATCTTGCTGTTTTATTTTTTTGTTAGTTATATTTTTATTTATAAATATTAAAAAGAAAAAATTTGCCGAAAAACCTGTGTCGGAAATAGTGCACTTTTCCCTTTCCGTACTCGCATCGAACCGCGTACACTTCGACTGCAAGCTGAAAGTGCTACCATCTCACCATTGCCTCTTTTGCATCAAAGCGAATGAAAAACGAGCATACCTGAAAGCACCGTTTCTACACGGTAAAATAAACCGTGCGTTACACGACTTGCTTCGTATTTTATGTTGCATTTGCGACGATATTTAATGCTAAATGACGCTGACAGGTATATATATATAAAGAAGAAACTCCAACATTATTACAAAAATTCTGCTATTTCCCACACGACACAAAATCTGACTTCGATATCGAAAATTTCAAAATTTACGACACGTTTCGAGGACGTAACGCTTACTTCGTAAACGAATGTTCGCTTATGTTTCGAAAAATTATTCATTCACAATTCCAAAGCGATAAATTCTTCAACACAAATGTGAAGAGAATTATATTTTCTACTTTTTTACTGTAAGGTGAATACTTTTGTATAACTTTTTTGGCACTTTCAGACTTACTATTATTATCACTGGTACACTGGATAGCACTGGTATGAAATAACTTTCGATTTTTGATCGCCAATTAGGGTAAAATACGAAATTGTTCTTGGATAAAAGTTTATTGCAAACGAACTTTCGCCGGGTGGGTTACATATGCATTGACAAGTGTTAATTTTCGGCACAATATTTTAGTAACATATCCTTCTTATGTTTTAACATTCGACCAACATATCGTAGGTATTCTGGCAGTTCAGTTGGTAATGGAAGAACTTGTAACCAGTATATTGTGTATACCAGTGTATACTATATATAATTGTGAGTTAAAAACTACATTTGAATTATATGAAAGATACGATATTTATATGGAAAGTCACAGATCTAAGAATAAAACAAATCTTATAGCCTCATTTTGCATTCCTAACGAAGTATTCAACGAACGATGGCTATGCGAACGATGTTGAACTCAAGCTCGACAAGCTTTTGTTTGATATGTACACTCAAACTGTTATACACAAGCAGTTGTCAAATGTGGCACTGCCATATCAAACACTAGGGAAGTTTTCTGTATTTTGTCTACTTACTGCAAAGATGTTGCTTCGTTTCCTATATGTTGGCAGTGCTTTTTGGTTTTGTCTGGTTTGTGTATTCAATAAATAAACTATGAGCAATTAAGTGGTTTGCGGACTTGCTTTTCATTATTATTATTTTCAGTGATTGAGTGATTGCTTTTGACATATCAAAATAAAATGTATGTAGCTATTGCAGCTTTTATTTTTATTTTATGTGTTTCAAGTGCTTCACAGCCTTCGTACACTGTATATATTAATATATTTCATAATTTATTTGCCTTTAGGTTCATAATTTTTAATTTTTTAACCATTCTTTTAACGACTGCAACCACAACAATAGCATAAAAGTGTTTGTTTGATTTTGACGTTCGGATTCATGGTTTCAGTGCTCGTTAGAAATACATATTGCGAATATGTATCTGTACTACGGCATCATTCGCTGGCTGATCAGCTGTTATCGTTATTTTATTCTGTTCGAATTACAAATTTCAAAACCACGAACGAACACTGTTCTGAACGAAACGATTGATCGGATTGGAATACAAAATGAAGTCATTAGATTCAAAGTTGCATTCGTTAATTTTGTAGCATGTGCTGTTTCCAAATCAATCAATGCAATCAATATGAATTCATCAAAACTCAATTTGAGAAATGCTTAAAAGTATGCTAATGTTCTGAGAAAAAAAGCTACGTTCGGAGTAAAATTTTTAGACCGTACTCTACTTTCAGAGTATTGAACGTAAGACTCTATTCAATCATAAAAAAAAGAGAGAAGTACTGATTGTTGATTTAACATAAGTATGAGCTACTGAAATAAAGATGTCTACGTGGCTCAGTGGTTAGAACAGACGGCTATGGATACAAACGTACTGTGTTCAATCCTCAGTGGTAGCAAAAACATAAAAAAATTTTAAATAGCAATTTTTTCGTTTCTATACAACTAGTGCGGCGACTTGCTGTATGGTTGTTTTCATAAGAACCATTTCGTTACATTGGTTTTGCCCCCCATCTAGCTCGCCGTTTTGTTGTATACGCGGCTATAAAAGTTTTACTTCAAAAAATTCGATGCTGTATGCAGACTTTTGTTTGCAAGTCATAGTTTTTTGCTATCAATTTCGTAAATAAACTTGGAAAAAAAAATTTTAAACTTAAAAGTATATGCATGTTTTTAATCTTTCAATTAATACTATATTTAATTTTATATCTCTAATGCTAAGAAGCTAACGCTTCCGTCGACAGTCTTGACTACTGTACCCCTTTTTTTTGACATTCAAACCTCTCAGTTGTGTGACTATCTGCACCGAAAAAAATAATCACGAATTTTTTAACAAACATTTTCTGTTAGCTATGACAGGTAAATTTTTCGTCACAATAACAAAAATTTCGTACATTTAACGAATGTTTTGTTGCTAGAACAAAAATATTTTTACAAAAAAATACAAAAATACAATAGATTTTGTTAAAATATTTTTAAAAATTTACAAAAAATTTTGAAGAGATAACAAAAGTTTTGTTAAAGCAACCCCAAGTTAGCACAAAGATTAACAAAAGGCTATGTTAAATAAATGTGACGCTTTTTAACACCACTGGATGTAAATTCAACAAAAATTTTTGTTTCGCTAACAAAGTGTACTTAGAGTTAATTTAACAAAAATTTTCGTTGATCTAACACAGAAAAGTGTTTACAACATTTGTTTCGAATCCTAACAAAAATGTTCGTTAATTTAACAAAAACAGTTTCTATCGTAACAAAATTAACACAAAAAGAATGTTATATAAAGGAACTTTATAGTTAGAGTCGTTGAAAAAATTCCGCTTGTTATATCGTTTCCATCATACGCGGGCAGAAAGTGTGTTTCTTCAAGTAATGGAAACATTTCTAGAAAATTGTTTAAGTTGTGAGGAGTTAAAAGGAGCTTTTAGTGAGATAAAGGAGCAAAATCAATTGTCCACTGTTTTGCATGGTAAGTTTATTTATTATAAAAACTTGCAAGACTTCTTGTGCGAGATGCTTAACTTTTTTCGCTAGCATGTGAAGTAGACGTGGAAACTCTTAAATAAATAAAGCTGATCCATTTAGAAGAAATCTTTCGAGCAATACCTAACATACCCGATGGTCAAAGAATTTTGTTTGAGAAGAAGTTGTTTAATTGGCAAAGAAATTTGGTAAGTTTTTTTTGATTCTTTTAGCATAACTTAACTATAATTTTTATTCATGGTTTGTTTGTTAATACAGGGTACTCTGGCCCACTGCGAACACTGCTCAGCTTTTCTATAAACACAATTACAACACACATACAATTTTGCTGACATTGCTGCAGGTATAAAATGCTTTAAGTGCTTCAAAATATTTGAGAATTTAGCTTTACTTGTTCTTCATTTTAAATCTATTCATATTTTAACTACTAACAGTCAATACAGCGTCTAACAGTGTCGCCGTGTGGCAATTTATACAAAATTCTTTTTATAAAATAAAAATAAAATATGATATCACTTTTCCAAAAATTGCTCAAATTGAAAATGAAATCTTGAAACTTTTCGATCTTGAAAAAAGACAATAATATTTTATATGTGATAAAAAAGCTTTAAATTCTTTTGATTAAATAGTTTAATGGTTATGTGTAGGTTCCTAGGTAAGTAATTAGGCATATTTAGAGTTGCCAGTATTTCGCCAGTGTTTTGCCAGTATTTTGCCAGATTTTTTGTTATATTGACAAAAAAAATTTCGAAATTTGAAGAAACGATTTCATAAAATCCAATTTTTGAGAATACGCGGCATATTGTGGGAAAAAAAGAATCGTTATTCCAGGAGAACGGAAAATCCGGAAAAGTCGAGACATTGCTCATTCGATCCGGCGAAAAATTGCACGGATCTGGCAACTGACTCGGTGGCTCTAGGATCGGTACTTTTCGAGTTATTTTCAACATACCTCGAAAAAGGGAAATCCACAAGCTTAATGTGGTAAAAATGCTGGAAACTATATGCCGCATTGTACATTTGACAAAAAGTTTTGTTAAATTGAAGAGAACAAAAATAAAAATTTTTCAAAAATGCTTCGTAAAATTTCTAAATATTTTTGTCAATATAACAAAAATGCTTTGTAAGGGTTACAAAATTTTTTTGATAAAATAACAAAAACACTTCGTTATGGTTACAACATTATTTTTTTAATATAACAAAAATGCTTTGTTAAGGTTACAAAACTTTTTTGTTAACGCAACAAAATTTTGCGTTTTAATTATAAAAGTCTTTCGTTGCCCTAACAAAATTATCGTTTACCTAACATAGCTTTTTTGTTAAAACCTATGTAATTAACATTCATAAATTAACAAAAAATTACGTTGAATTTAACTTTTTTTTGTAAAATTTTAACTTGTTAAGATTTTGTTAAAACAACAAAATATGTGGTTAGAATACATAATTTTTTGTTATCATTTCATGATGTTAAAATAACAAAATCAGCTTTGTTGTCATAACAAAAAACTAGGTTGGATCAAAAATAACGAAATTTTTTGTTATGCTAACCGACTTTTTTTGTTGATTTAACATACATTGTTTTTTCGGTGTAGTAACTCGTATTTTGCCATTTCACAATTATGTAAACTCACTTGCAAGAAAATTGTTCCATCACAATGCAAAGTTCACTGTTGTTCACAAGACGGTTTTTACTTACATCCATCGTTCTCATCATATCATTTATCATGTTCTGCATATTGATGATAGGTTTAACAAAAGCCAATAAAAAGTAAGGAATTTAGTGCTTTTTCTTAGAATATGAATAAAAAGATGTTATTATTGCTTTATTATGCGTGCCACCATTGTTGACAAGTCTCCTTTGATATTTATAACAACTCATATATTGACATACATATAGGTTCTTATATTGACAACATACTTATTGTTCACTTTTTTTTTTATTCGATTTTATAGGAAATATAGGAAGTAAAGGAAATAAATGCTACTTTTCGGTAGGAAATTACGTTTTTCTAATATTACGCACGCATGTAAGCGCAGAGCTTTAGTTAAGCTTTCATAAAGCTTCGTGCTTTGTTAATTTCATACATTTATCTCTTCTTCAAATTAAAACATAATCGAACGTTTGAATTTATAAACCAAAATTATAAATTATATAATTTCGTGCTTATATTTAATTAATTATTTCAAGATTTGATTGAAATATTTATTTATAAATATCATAAACTACACTCCAGATTTTATTCTCTTTCTTAAATTCATTTTCCTAAACTTTTTCTACACCACTTAGAAAGTTGTGTTAATAGTGCCGTGAAATAAATTTTTCAACTCCGACATAATTATGTTCAACGAAACTTTACTGCTTCCATTTCTGCACTTTCTCCTTACTTTTTCCACTCTTTTTTTCCCTCATCATGTCACATTTTCTTTGACATCACGTTTATTTTGTGTAAAATCTGACTTCTATAATGGACATTGTTGGCTTACTAACTACTACAGCTGTCCTAACTTTTAGCCCATGCCTTGCTGAACCGAATTTCATCTTCATAAAAAAAAGCTATCTGAGAAATAAATAAAAATAGTTAACCAGAGGACGAACTCTATTTCATACCCTCTGTACACTAGCCAGCTGTCTACATTTCGGATTTTTATTGGAGTTTTCTTAGACATTATTATTAGTTAGAGTCAGTGGGGAAACTTAAACCATTCAAGTTGTTCGGGATATTGCAAAAATAAGTCTTGCCCGCTTTAGAAATCTCATTCCGCCACTGTCCACACTTGTTTGTTTGTATTTACTTCTATTAGAAATGATATGTTGCAGTTTCGTTGGCTAGTTACACGATTGTGTGTTGTGTGTTTTGAGCTTAAAAATTCACTCTTTGCTGACTTCTAACTAAAGTTAACTCGCATGAGTGAAAAATGCAATTACATTATTATTACTTTGTGGTCTATAATGTACTGGTGGAAACTAGTTCGGTGTACGGTGGCTTATTGTGGTTCATTTGGTCAATGAGCAAATGCAACATTAAAATTAGTTTTGTGCCATTCTTCAGCTTCACTGAATTAACTTTTTTGGAAATTTTCATGTGTGTGATAAAATTTAGTTCTGCATTGCTGTTAGGAAATTTTTGAGTGTTTTAAATAGAAATGTTCCTAAAAATACAAACTTAAGTAAAACTGGAAAAAGAGAATGCTTTTGTGGAAATTTACTGACTTTCGTTTTAGAATTTGGTTTATAAGTTCAAATTGAAAAATAAATTTACCATCTATTTAATCTTAGCTTCTATTGAGTTTCCGACAACAAACGAATTTTTATTTGATCTCTATGACAAATTGCACAAATTGCAGAGTTGGCAGCCCTGGAACTCGAAAATTTTTTCGACTAAAAATTATAAATATTTTCTTAGAATTATTCAAGGTGCTCCAAGTGAGAAAATACCTTCCAGTCCATGACGTGAAAATAGTCCTCGGCGATTTTAATGCGAAAGTCGGAAGGGAAGGCATCTTTGGCCCCACTGTAGGTCAGTTCAGTCTTCATGACACCTTCACGAACAACGGTCTAATATTGATCGGCTTCGCCGCGGCGCGAAACATGGTAGTTAGTAGCACCAGATTTAAGCACCTCGACATCCACAAGGCCACCTGGCTGTCCCAGGATCAAAAAACGCCAAGTCAAATTGATCATGTTGTAATCGACGGAAGGCATGCCTCTAGTATTCTAGATGTGCGTACATTTCGGGGGGTCAACATTGACTCCGACCACTATCTTGTCGCAGCCAAGATCCGCATGTGATTATGGAATGCGAAGAACATACGCACAGGAATGCTACGAAAGCTAGATGTCGCTAAGCTGCAATTACAATGGACTGCCGAAGCCTACTTCGCTCAACTCTCCGTTAAGCTCAACCAACCAACCTCTGGACACGACGACGCCGGCGGACTGTGGGCGTATATATCCCCCAATGAGCGCTGCCGCTAAAGAGTCATTGTTTTCCGCTCGGAACCAATTGTACGATCAGGAGTGTCGCATCGCGACAGCAGGAAAAAACGCAGCATATAGAAAAATGCTGCAGTCAGCTGCAACGCGAGCCATGCGAGAAAACTACCGCGAAAAGAGGAAGGAAGAGAGGCGCCTTTTCAGACGCAAGAAAAGAGAGCAGGAAAAGCGTGAGCGTGAGGAACTAAAGGTATACCAGGGCAAGAAGAATGCATGAAAATTCAATCAACAGGTTAAGCATCTAACCCAAGGTTTTAAGCCCCGAGCATCCAATTGCAGAGACGAAAATGGAGATCTGGATACGGATACACAGTGTGTAGGAGACAGCACTTCTCCAATTTACTTACTGGCGACGATTCCACCAATGCCGCCTATGGAGAGCTCAGTTCAGAGCTACCAATCAACGATGACGGATTGGAAGTACCACCACCTAGCCATGAAGAGGTTCGAGTTGCTATCCAACGGCTTAAAAACAATAAAGCAGCGGGTGCTGACGCCCTTTCAGCTGAATTGTTTAAAACGTTTAAAAGGCGCATGCATCAGCTCATCAGCAAAATATGGCTGGTGGAAAGCATGCCCGACGATTGGAACCTCAGCGTATTGTGCCCTATACTTAAGAAAGGAGACCCAACAATCTGCGCCAGTTATAGAGGTATCGGTCTTATTTCCATCGCATATAAGGTTCTCTCAAGCGTACTGTGTGATAGATTAAAGCCGATTACAAAAACACTGATTGGACCTTATGAGTGTGACTTTCGACCTGGAAAATCCACCATAGATCAGATTTTCATGATACGACTTATCCTGGAGAAAACCCACCATATCTTTGTCGATTTTAAATCTGCGTTAGTTAGCCCGAGAAAAGATTGCCTATACGCAACAATGTCTGAGTTCGGTATACCTGCAAAGTCGATAAGACATTGAGGATGACGTTGAGCAACACATGCAGCTCCGTCAAGTTAGGAAACGACCTCTCCGAAATAACCTTCGATACCGAAAGAGGTTTGAGACAAGGCGATCCACTGTCTTGCGATCTCTTCAACATCATCATGGAGGGGATCGAACGAAAGGCCGGTGTGCATCGTAATGGCATCATTTTCTATAAAGGTATCCATCTCCTTGCGTACGCTGATGATATTGATATTATCGGCAGAACCAAGAGAGATGTTACCGGTGCTTTCGCCGCAATCAGCCAAATTTCCGAAGCCGAAGTTTTCTCGCACGACTCGCGTTACAGCTGACTGCAGCGTTTTTCTGTATGCGGCGTTTTTTACTGCTGTCGCGATGCGACACTCCTGATCGTACCATTGGTTCCGAGGTTGCGGGCGCCGGAAACCAATGACTTATTCAGCGGCAGTGCGCATGGAGTGGGATATATGCGCCCAAAGTCCGCCGGCATCGTCGAGTCCAGAGGTTGGTTGGTTGAGCTTAACCGAGAGTTGAGCGGAGTAGGCTTCGGCAGTCCGTTGTAATTGCAGCTTAGCGACATCTTGCTTTCGTAGCATTCCTGTTCTTCGCATTGCATAATCGCATGCGGATCTTGGCTGCATCAAGATAATCGTCGGAGTCAATGTTGACCTCCCGAAATCTACGCACATCTAGAACACTAGAGGCATGCCTTCCGTCGATTACAATATGATCAATTTGGTTTCGCGTTTTTTGATCCGGGGACAGCCAGGTGGCCTTGTGGATGTCGAGGTGCTTAAATCTGGTGCTACTATCTATGTTTCGTGCCGCGGCGAAGTCGATCAATCTTAGACCGTTGTTCGTGGAAGTCTCATGAAGACTGACCGAACCGACAGTGGAGCCAAAGATGCCTTCCCTTCCGACTTTCGCATTAAAATCGCCGAGGACTATTTTCACGTCATGGACCGGAAGGTGGTCATATACGTCCTCAAGACTAGCGTAGAAAGCGTCCTTGACGGCTTCGTCCTTTTCCTCCGTCGGGGCGTGCGGGCAAATAAGGCTGATGTAGAAAAATTTTGCCTTGATGCGGATCGTGGCCAATCTTTCGTTCACAGGTGTGAACCGGGAAACAAGGTGGCGTAGTTTCCGGCTAACTCCGCATGGCAGCTGTAGTAGATATCGCAGTGTGCTTGTTTAGAGCAGCCTTGCCCTTTCCATCGCATTTCCTGGATGGCGGTGATGTCAGATTTTATTGTTTTGAGGGCTTCCGCCAGTTGGATAACACCGGACATTCCAGGTGCATATTCGTAAATCATTGTCCGTTTTTCGTTTGCGGTGGTCGTCAACTTAATTGATGTTCTTATCCGAGGCTGGTTTAGTTTTCATTATGCAGTAGTAATGTGGCGGGACCCAAACCCTGCGCACATTCCATGTTTAAGGTCTCTGGAGTGACCCGCCGCTCAAATTAGCCGTCAAACTGACGGATGCCAGTTTGCCGTTGCCCAGGGAACACCACGTGGAGGTTTGAGTCGACTTGAGACAATTTCAACATGGATAATGCTGGCCTTGCCAGATTGAGGCGGTCAGACACGTTGCCATGTGAAGGTTCGCCCCCTGTTCCACTGTTTTCAGTCAACCACTTTTTTTATTATTCAATAAATCAATTAACGAAAGTTATTTTCCAATTTTTTGGAAAAAGTCATTTATAAGTCCTATTTATAAAAAATTTTGCAGAAATGATGTCAGTAACTATAGGCCTATCGCTAAGCTCTTATCGATTCCTAAACTTTTCGAGCGGAGCGTGTACGATCGGGTACGAATTCAGTGTGGTGAAGTCATAACAACTCGTCAGCATGGTTTTGTTAATGGCAGATCCACTGTGTCTAATCTTCTTGATTTTACAACATTCTGCTTAAATTCGATTGACTCTGGTAACCAGGTCGACTGCGTTTACACTGACTTTAGTAAAGCTTTTGATAAGTTACCACACAATCTTATTTTATTTAAGCTCAAGTTAATGGTATTTCCGCAATATTTTGTGAACTGGATTAAATCGTATTTGGTGGAGCGATCTTATCAAATAAGTTTCCGAGGCGTATTGTCTTCTGAATTTATTGCTGAATCAGGTGTTCCTCAGGGTAATCACCTTCAACCACTTCTGTTTATTTTAGCAATTAATGATGCCAGTCACATCATAGAACACTCTCATCTGCTTGTCTATGCGGATGATATGGAAATATACAGAACGGTTGATTCTAAAGACAATTCAGATCTACTCCAGTCTGATCTGAAATCCTTTTGAAGTTTGGTATTCTAAAAATAATATGTTCCTAAATACAGATAAATGCCAAACTATGACCTTTTCGCGAAAAAGGAATAATTTTATTTTTGATTACAAGATCAAAGATACTGTCTTAAGTCGTGTAGATAGCGTCAAAGACCTAGGTATATGCATGGATTCTAAGCTATCGTTTAACATTCACATTGATTATATTTGCTAGGATTTATAAAACGCTGGGCCAAAGAATTTTAAAGCATGATTACAACTACAACGTTGTATTATGCAATCGTGCGTCCTCACTTAGAGTATGCAAGTCAAGTTTGGTCCCCAAGTTACAATGTGCATGTTGATTGAATAGAAAGAATCCAAAAACCTTTTTTGTTCGGTTTGCTCTAAGGATCTTAAGTGGAACGGACATATTAGGCCTTTCTCCTTATGAGGATCGTTTGAAACTGTTAAAAATGCAGTCTTTAAGTGACCGAAGGAAATCTGCAGATATCGTCTGTTTACACCAACTCATAGTAGGTGTATTTGATTCTCCAGAGTAGAAGCAGTAGAAACGCTAACCATTTAATTTATTTACCTTTAAACTGCATGAGTACCTTTGTTAACAATTGTAGCGTTTTTGATGTTAACTTGTCAAAAGGTCAACTCAAAAGTAGATTAAAAAGAATTGTGTAATTTGATTTATATATGCATGGTTAGTTGTTAAGTATTGTGTTGTCCCTGAGCCCAACCCATTTATTGGTGGGTAAATTTTTCCCACATTAACTTGTTTGGGGGTCACTAGTATCCATAACATTGATATTTTTCAATGATTTCTGGGTCGTGGCTTTAAATGGGTTAATGCTGAGGAAGTGCGAAAAGCTGTAGTAGCTGAACTCTATTGTTATTGCATGATTAATACTCTAGTCAAGGAGTTTGTAGACCTTGGCACCGCCATTAATAACAACAACGAAGTCAGCCTGGAGATAAAGCGAAGAACAATAATTGCGATTAGGTGCTACTACGGGCTCAGTAAGCAACTAAGTTCCAGTGCACTCTCTCGATCGACAAAACTTACACTGTACAAGACGCTCGTTCTATCTGTGCTGCTTTATGGCGCTGAGGCGTGGGTAGTTTCGCAAACTGACGCAGCTGCTCTGGGGGTGTTCGAGAGAAAAGTTCTTCGCAAAATCTTCTGTCCTGTTCGAATGAACCACGAGTTGTATGAGCTCTATTGCTGTACAACGACTACGCTGGCTGGGTCATGTCCGTCGTATGGACGACGAAGCTCGCCTCGAGCAGCGAAAAAGGTTGGACCATCAAGGCGATGGACCAGGCCGAGGAAGCCCTAACCGCACTTGGAGTATCCGATTGGAGAAGGCGCGCGCAAAGCAGAGGCGCCTGGCGAGAGCTGATGAGGTCGGTTGAAACCCGAACACGGGTTGTTATGATCACCTAAGTAAGTAAGTAAGAGTTATATGTTTGAACAAATATATAGTTATAAGAAATGTTTGCCTTACAGGCTTAAGTACAATAATCCTTACACACTATGGGAATATTATAACTTCGACCTTTACCGAATATAGTTCTTTGTCTGTTTTAGCCTAGTTTAAACATAAGCAAAATTTCAGCGAGCTTAACTAAGCAAAATTTTCAGATTAATGCTTAAAACTAAGAAGATTAAGAAGAAGAAAATTTTTCTGAGTTAAACTCGGTTTTTGTGTTAACCGCCATTTATTATCTAATCTTTGAAAACAAAATGATGCACATTATATTTTATTGTTGCTAGAATTCTTAATGACATTTCATCTTCTTTTCCCATCCATGACATCCATTCGTTCGTTGCTTGTGCGAAAAAAGTAAGCTTAGCATAATTTCCTTAAAAGCTCAGATATTTGTGTGTGAATCCAAGAATTTAACTATTTTGAGCTAATAAAATTTTTGTTCACGCAATTTTCTGCTGCCATACATACCATGTTGACAAGCGTGCCAACAGACAATGAAACTATTTCTGAGTTCCACTTGGCAGACTATCAAAATGAATCCCCTTTTGCGCGCTATTTACAAAATGCAACACTGCTACTTCCGGTGCATGGCAGTGGGTTCAGTGGAAGAGAAGACAAAAAAAAAAATTCCCAGTAGAAAAAAAAGTGGCAAAAGAAAATATGCAGTAATGTTGAAATAAGTGGCTGGTATGTATGTTGAAAAGTCAAAGACAGTGACTGCTGCAGTTAGTGTAAGTGTGCTTGTCTTCATCCGTTGTACTTTATTAACACAACAAAAACAACAACAGCATTACAGAAATTTAAACAACGAACAGTTGAAGACGTAAATGCTGGAGGCCACTTTAAAAAAAGACTGGTTGAGGTTGAGGTTGAACTCCGAGCTCAACTCAAAAAAAGCTATTAAAATGTGTAACTACTGTCTGTCTGCTGCTCCGTCTGTCTGTCTGCCTCACTGATTCCAGAATTCGTGCGCTTACTTAATGGTTTTCACTTTTTAGTTGCATACTCTCAGGCGCTATACTCTTTGGCCTACTGCCCAGATTTTTATGCTTAAAACTCCCGTTTGGCGCATCTTCTTTCTCGGTAACATTTTCAGCTAACTTCATTTGCATTTATTTGGGAAGCATTAATATGTCAAACGGAAAGTCGGGTCTAGATAGTGCCAAGTTGTGAAGCGTTTTTAAGACAGTGCGACTGACTGAGATGGCGCGCTTGAGAGCATAAAGTAGTTAATTTATTTAGTATTCATTGTATGCATGTTAATGTTTTTGACATTTCCGCTATGTGGCATATACTTTAAATTTTCATTTTGAGACAGCAAAATTACAAATAATTTGCTTGCAAAATTATAAAACGCCAGTCTTCTCTAATTGTGAGTAAAATTATATTAATCTAAGTTTTCTTGGAACTCTTAAATTTATTCAACATTAAGCAATACTTTCCTTACCTTTGGTTATTTTTTGCCAGTTGCTGTCGTAGATTTTCTATTTATCTGCTTTAACGTTTGCTTCATACTCAGTGTCTGTCTCGGTGGTCCTATATTTTAGCTCTTTTTTTTACATTTTAACCCATCCACCTCAGCTATTCCGCTACTTATCCACCTTTCTCAAAAGTAAACTTTCTCCGTTATTTAAATATTTCATGATTTTGAACATGGAAAATTGTTTCAGTTGTATTTGTATAAGTGAACGGAAAATTTTGTTTGATGTCTTGTCGTGCTACTCCATCCTTTCTCTAGCATTTATTTTAAGTCGATTTTTGTAGTTTTCGCCATAGGCGTCCGCAGGATTTTTTTTAGTGACAGGAAGAGGTCTACTTGAAAAGTTTACGTATTTGAGAATGATTCTGGGAATGTGCTTAAAGGAAATGTGGCCTGTGGGAGAAATTTGGGGAAAATTTTGTTAACCTTTTGATACGTACATTTCACCATTAGATACATGCTTATCTAACACATAAGAAAATTTTATATAATTGGAAAGACGGACTAAAAATAAACAAAAAACCCATTGTTTTTAGTTTTCTTGTATTAGGTCAGAAATATTTTTAAATTTCATTTTAGTTTTTTTTTATTTGCTTTGTTATGCATTTCAATTATATTTTGCAAAAGCAAATATTGTTATTTTTTATTTTAAGTTAAGTGAATGTTAGGCCTCCTTCATACTAAAATTTTAGAATGAAATTACATTATTTACTATTACGAGTATATTGAGCTTCCAATTCCTTAAAGTTTAAATAAAAATACAAGAATTTCCGGATTTTACACAAAAAATTTGTTCATTCAGACATAATGTAAGCTAATTTTTTGCATCACCTGTATAAATTTACTCAGTTTCCGGTATTTTCCGATGCTTTCAAGTCATTGGAAAATTCTTGTATGTTCACCTGAGGCAAGAACTTAAAAATATGAGACGAAGAGACTGCACAGTCCCAAATAGTCAAATATTTATTACATCTACAAGAAATAATAAAAAATATATACTGTGAGGAGGGACGTGATAAAACTGCATAAGCGTCACTACCAGTCTCACTCGTGATGCTCATAGCTACGAGATTGATTTTTTGAAATTGAGTATTTTAATTTTAGTCTTCTCCTTTGAATCATTTATATTTATATTTTAAGAAGTATTTTTAAGTAAAGTAAAGTATTGCAATAAAATCACAAGAGTGAAAACATACTTACTTACTTAAGTGGCGTCTACCGACGTAAGTTTTGCGCTTGCTGGCGCCAGTTGGAAGTTTCGTCAGGTTGTCTTCTAACTGGTCCTTCCAACGGAGATGCGGTCGTCCTCATCTGCGTTGATCGCCGCACTGTGGCTCAAGAATTAAATCCATTGTCCAAAATAGCTATCCATTGTGGCGGCCATGGCGTAGTGGGTAGAGTGTGTGACTCTTACTCCAGAGAACCATGGTTCGAATCCTCCATCTGACATAGAACATTTTTTCAATTGAATTAATTTTTCTGTTCGGCCGTCACCTCTCTGCAGACAATGGCAAACTTCAGAGAGTTAAAACTGCCATGAAAAGCTTCTTGAAGGTCGTCCAGCTCTCCATCATTTGTGTGCAAACATTTCACATCACACACAACACAATTGATCATAAGAAGCTCGGTCAAAGTCCTTTCAAGGGCTGAGATGGCCATTTCGTTTTTTTTTTTTTTCGTCCAAAATACCCATTTTTACGGTAACCGATTTATAAAATTTTTGAGCCATCTTGTAGTAAATATATCCAAAGTTAGGTAGCCAAAAATTTAGGTCAAAATATCTTAAATTGTGGGCGTAGCATGCAGTTAAAGACAACTGTTTTTGCTAATTTCAGAAAAAGGTGAGTTTTTCATTCTTTCATCGAAAATGAATGGCCATTGCTGGCAAACTATAATCAATAGAGGCTTGAATTTTTTTTTTTTTTGGACTATTATCATTAGATTATTGTATGAGGTTGTAGCTGTACTATTTATATTTTGGGTGTTACGAAATGTTTCCAAAATTTTTGTATAAATTTTAAATTTAGTGGAATCGAACTTCTAAGTATCAAAATGGATCAAAAAAATTAATACATCCAGTTAAAGTTGAGAGTCTGCTCTTTCACCCCATATATACTTTTATATCCCCCACGATCCCCCCGTAGATACTGTTTTTGTTTTACTGAAACTACTCACACAAATATTCGAATAACGCTAATTTAAACGCATCCCTATAAGTATGCAATGATGTATTCTATTTAAACTTTAGGTATTTTATTGCATACAATTTAAACGATTTTTCAGTTTACGCTAATTTAAACGCATCCCTATAAGTATGCAATGATGTATTCTATTTAAACTTTAGGTATTTTATTGCATAAAATTTAAACGATTTTTCAGTTTTATTTACCCTTTTTATTCCAACTCTATAAGACAGGTGTATATAGAAAATATATATACAGGTTCTGGTAATTAAAATAGTGCCTAGAGTTTTTTTTTAATTAACCAATTTCATTGTACCTGTATGATACATGTGGAGTTTTGGAGTTTTAAATTTTACCTTTATAGAACTGGTGCAAAAATTTAAAAAAGCGCTACAGCCAGTATAACTGTAACGAAAAATGGCTACAATCCGAGATTACTGTGTAGAGAGCTTAAAATCTACCGACAAAGCGCAGGAAGACCAAAAAAAGAACTTGACAAATGCAGCGATAGATCTAAGAGGCGGAAGCTAAAGGATATCACTGATGAAATCGGAAGTGAAAATATTCAATAAACTTTCCTTCATCAATTGCGAGCAGATAAAAAATATGCAAAACTGGGAATCATTGAAAAAGTTATTTTCAATGATAAGTTAAAAGCTAGTCCAGTGAGACCAAAACGGATTCTTAAAAGTGTACCAACACCGAGAGAGGAAAAACTGTACACAAATAAGGAGGCATTAGCATTATTTTTGGATTTGAAATTAGCAAAGCACCAATATACTGAGCTCAGCATGACTGAGAGTCAGAAGTGCCAGAACTGTAAAAAAAACAAAAAAAAAGGCAAAACAACACGAAGCGGAGACTTGGGAATTATTTGCACTGGTTTTGACAGTTCTGACACTGTGAAAGAGAGCACGATCAGCCCAATGTATATTTAACAAGGTAGCGTCGTCTCGGAGTCGGTCCAGTTCCCGATCATCTGTGTTCAAATATTTCACAACACGCGCAACAATATTGATCATAAGAAGCTTGGTCAAAGTCCTTTCATGGGCTGAAATGGCCATTTCGTTTTGATTTTGGGCATGCCATTAAGCAAAATTGGCACATTTACCATACAATGAACAAAATCCGCGATAAATTATCAAGGCACCATTACATCCACAATAAAAATCACTGCTTGGTGCACTTAAGGGACCGGTGGAATCATTGGTCCATACTTATTTAAAATCGTGGCGAGCACTGTTAAGCCACTATTAACGATTTTTTCTGGTCCCAATTAAATGTGATGTTTATTAAAAACATGCTTTTCCTACAGGACGATGCCATACAGCGAGCCATACCTTGGACGAAATGAAAGATAACATTGTGTGAAGCATTGCTTGAAAAAGTGGTAAAAAATGGAACTTTCACAATGATCTTCAGATGAAGATCTCAGCGATCTTCCAAACCCGAAGAAATGGCTTGGTTGTATGAGTTTTGGGTCGAATGAAGAATTGACCTCGAATGAAGAGTTGACCACTGAAAGAAACGCCTGTTTTGAGGACCTTGATAAAACCTATTATTTGGAAGGATGAAACAGTTAAAAAAACATTGGACTAAATGTATCGATCTAAAAGGAGACTATGTTGAGAAATAAAACGCTATTTTCCCCAATAGAATATCTTGTATTCAAAAAGTCACTGACTTCTCAAACTGCGCTCGTACATATATATATGGTCAGAAATGTGAGAACTGATTTCCGACCGAACATTTTTTTCTTCTTTGAATTTCGCCAACCGAGCCCTTGCATCTTCAAAATTTACTTAATACTAACAAGGAAAGGTATCCAGGTGCCACTCGCCGACGTGATAGAGGACAAAAATCTAAGGTTGACATATTTTTTAATACGTTCTCAAACAATGGTTTTTGAAATCCGTCAAAATCAGCCGACATTTAATTTTTGTGCCACAACTTTATTATTTTCCATGGAAAAATTTACAAGTTTTGGTCACAAACGAAATGTATTAAAGAGACACACAGGCTGGCATCCAATTTGTGGAGATAATTCTTTATTGTAGTTTTGTTATGTTATGTTATGTTATGTTATGTTATGTTATGTTATGTTATGTTATGTTATGTTATGTTATGTTATGTTATGTTATGTTATGTTATGTTATGTTATGTTATGTTATGTTATGTTATGTTATGTTATGTTATGTTATGTTATGTTATGTTATGTTATGTTATGTTATGTTATGTTATGTTATGTAAAAAAAAATCATTTATACAAAACACAAAACTTTATTTAGTCCTTTCAGATCCCTTGCCCTTTTCGGTTTGCTCGGAATTTTGTTCTCTTTAGACAACCGAGTCGTAACAAACTTTTGCGTTAGCAACAAACTCTTGCGCCACCCTGTAGTGAATTTTCAATGGGTTTAGAACAGGCAGCTGCTCGGTGATACAAATTTTGGAATAAGAGTAGAATATTAATATTTTTAAATATGTTCAAAAATTAGCAAAGTGGTAGAGATAAAAAAAGTTAAACAATGGCATTTAGAAAATATGGGTGTTAAAGTTAATTTAACTTATAAAAATAGCTTAACTAATCAACTGATTTTACTCAAATTTTCTTATAATCTTTTGGTAGAGACTGAAGAGACTAAAGAGAAGATCTTCTTTGTAAGTGCTCCTATGGATGTCTCCTATGCAAGATTATAAATTTATTGGCTGAATTCTTGGGGATGGTGGAAGCCACCCCTACCTTCATCTCAGCGAACGCCCTTGGTATTCACAAATACAAAGTAAAAACTTATTTTTCTAGTCAAATGCAAGCGAAAAGAAAATGTTAAAATTTTATTAACCTGAAACTCGTTATGCCGTTGAAGAATATCACTTGAAAAATATTATCCACTTCGCGATTTTCGTTGCAAGATTTTTTAACATGACCTTGTTCAGGTAAATATAGCTTGAGGCTGTAAGGCAACAACAATTCCAAGATTGGAGATATTTGTAACAATCGAATTGTTTGGTATTTGTAGAAAGAAAATTTGCAAAGAGCTTCGGTAGAAAAGAACGTATCGTATGAAAATTTAAAGTTTTGAAGAAAGTTTTTTAATCCTTGAAAGCATATTAAATGCAGTTCTTGCTATTTTTTTGCTACAAATTCTTTTAGAATTAGACGTTTTAAGTATTTAGCATTAGGAATTAAATAATAAGTATTAAGTATTCAGTATTAAGTATTAAGTATTAAGTATTAAGTATTAAGTATTAAGTATTAAGTATTAAGTATTAAGTATTAAGTATTAAGTATTAAGTATTAAGTATTAAGTATTAAGTATTAAGTATTAAGTATTAAGTATTAAGTATTAAGTATTAAGTATTAAGTATTAAGTATTAAGTATTAAGTATTAAGTATTAAGTATTAAGTATTAAGTATTAAGTATTAAGTATTAAGTATTAAGTATTAAGCATTAAGTATTAAGTATTAAGTATTAAGTATTAAGTATTAAGTATTAAGTATTAAGTATTAAGTATTAAGTATTAAGTATTAAGTATTAAGTATTAAGTATTAAGTATTAAGTATTAAGTATTAAGTATTAAGTATTAAGTATTAAGTATTAAGTATTAAGTATTAAGTATTAAGTATTAAGTATTAAGTATTAAGTATTAAGTATTAAGTATTAAGTATTATGTATTAAGTATTAAGTATTAAGTATTAAGTATTAAGTATTAAGTATTAAGTATTAAGTATTAAGTATTAAGTATTAAGTATTAAGTATTAAGTATTAAGTATTAAGTATTAAGTATTAAGTATTAAGTATTAAGTATTAAGTATTAAGTATTAAGTATTAAGTATTAAGTATTAAGTATTAAGTATTAAGTATTAAGCATTCAGTATTAAATATAAAGTAATTCATGTTATATATCAAGCACGTGTGTAAAATTTCAAGAAATGTCTTTAATTTTTGTAGATTTTTAAGAGATTTTATGTTTGAAATAAAACCAATTTGTGGGGGAGTTAACTTATTTATTCCTTATAATTTATTGTAAGGTCATTATATAGTCTGTAAGATTGTAAAATTAGTAGAATTAATGAATGAAATAATAAATTAATAAATAATATTCTTACCATGCTTTCTGTCTTTATTTTTAAAAATATTCCTATTTTTAGCTACTTTTTATATATTGAACATGTTGAATACACTGTTAACTCAGGACTTATTTTCTAGTTAAATGGCTAATTTCAGTATTGAAAGCTAAATTCCACTCTGTGTAGACATTGGTTAAAATGAGCTATTAATTCAAAAGTATTTTTTCAATGCTCATAAATTAAAGTATTTGTTTGGGGAACGATTTATAACATTTTGTGAAGAATAAATTACGGCATTTTTTAATAAATATGTGTAATTTTGTGATACTTACAAAAAAATTGAGAGTTAAGAATTTTATTTTAGAATTACATTTTTGAGCTTAATGCCAAATATGTTCATGAAGCAACAGTTTGCGAACAACAACAAAGATCTTTACAGAACAAACCACCAGCAGACTAGACAGCTGTTTCGTTGGCTGTTACATGAACTCATAAATAATCTTCTGTGGTTTCTACAGTCTACTTACTTTAAAAAACTAATAGACACAACTTCTGTAAAACCAAAGCGGTTTTACAAATACGTGCTTTTCACTTTAAATCAGTGTTCTTTTACTATTTTGCCGAAAGCAAAATTTCGAAAATTAGACCACATTATTCTGTAAAGGTTTTGTTGTTTATTACTTACTTACTTCTTTGTTACAATTCTTTTTGACTTGCTGCTTGAATAAAAAAAAAAAATTCCTGTAGAATGTACAGGCATATGCATGTAAATTGATCTATAATTTTTGGAAATGGGCTTCCAATGATTTAAACGCTCTAATCTGTCCCAAAATGATGCAAGCAAAAACCAATTCAAATTGAAATCGTTTCAGTTCCTCGCTTTTACACACTTTGTCTATGCCTACAACACAATGAATCGATGCTCCACTCTGCTGTAACACTTCATTTTCCATTCACTCCATGCGTCAAATCCAAAAAAGCACACATACCCTACAAATACTCAACCCAGTTTGGGGAATATCTGTGCAGGTGTTAAACTCATGCATTGGCAACACTTTTCACAATTTGCTCCTAATGACAGCAATTTTTATCAGCAGTTGGACAGACACAGACTGTAGAGATTTCGGGACGGACTCACAAATATGCTACACCTAATGCTCGGATTATGAATTTGTTTTATACTTTTTCTCTTCTTTTTTTTTCTTAACTGTTTTGTTGCTGCTCTTGCTTTTGTTGCTACCATCAATTGCGACCATTTTCCTGAATGATCTGGTAAACGTTCAGAACGTTATTTTTTATTAGACGCATTTATTGTTGCTTTAAACGTTGCTATATAATATGAAAAATAATAAGTTATGCTTTATACTAGTCAGGAGTCTTTACAGAGCTTGACGCAAACTTTTTACGTTTCCATTACCATCACCTTTTACACAACAGCAAAGACAACAGCAACAGCAACAAAAACTCGAAACCTCGCCCTCCTCACCTAAGGCAATTAGCTTCAATTGAAAACAGTTTTTCGCTCGAAGAAACCACAATAGATGAGAAAAGACTGAAAAGTTTTGTTGGAACAATGGTGCTAGGATGAGAAGGATGCGGAGAGCTGTGAAGAAGGATGCGTTTATTTCCAGCTCAAGTCATGCTGGTGTGATTATTGTTCTTACTCGAGAGGCAGTTGGTTTTGGTTAAATGGGTTGGGTAGCAGCCCAGTAGGCATTGGCAGGCCTTCGAAGTGCTACTAGCAGGGCTTCTAATGGATTTCGTAGTCATTCCACGCTCATATCCAAGCCCATATACTTTTTTATATGAAATGGCTAAATTATCCAGGCCTTCCGCTCTCCTTGCTTTAAAGCGACCTGCTATAAGCACTCCTTTAGAATGGCTTAAAGAAGAGGTTAACCAAAGCAATTAAAAAAATATTTATTTTGTGATTTTATTTTATTTAACATATTTTTGTGAGATATGAATATTTCTAAGTCATGACGTTGATTATTTTTCAGTATTTTTGAAATAATATATATTTTAACTTTTAACGAAAAAGTAACCCTGAAATATAAGCAGAACCAGTTTTTGTAGGAAAATTATAATTGTTGTACTGCCCTGAGTAGCGAAAAATTAGGCCTCATAGAAGCGCTCGCAGAAGCAGCGAGAAAGTCATGTGTCTTACCGCCAAAAGTAGCAGTAAATGCACGTCTTCGTTAGAAGAGACCTAGCTGCATTGCCCTGTAGGAAAATCAACTAATTTAAAAGTAGTTGATAAAGTAGCTTTTTGTCAACCACAACAAGTTGAAATTCGGACTTTTTCCCATAGAACGAACTAACATATTTTGTATGGTGATGTCCGCTAAATAAGTCAATTGACTTTCGTCTGCATATATTTTTAACTACTTGTTAAATTAGTTAAATTTAAATTAGTTTTTAGCTACTTTAAAATAACCAATTGAAAACTATTACTGATGGCCTAAAGTTAATATTTGATGAAATAACATGGTTAAATATATATAAACTTGTAATCTAATAAAAATTTGCAATTAAAACATGCAATTAAAAACAAAGTAGTTTATCAATGACTTGTTTTTAAGTAGTATTCCAATTATTTCATATATAATGCAAATAAAACTATTTACAATTGAAGTGGATGCCGCCTTAATATAATTCAAAGTAGTTCATATACTGGTTTATTTTAAACTAGTTTTTTAATTAGTTGTTTTTAAAAACAAGTTAGTTTGTTCCTATAGGGGGCCTATTGGGAAGTGGATATGTGTGTGTGCGTGTCTGCCTGTGTAAATCTCTAATTGCAAAACTTTAATCTATGCGCACACAATCCGAATGCTTCATTCTACACTTAAGCATGCCTAAAAGTATGCTTTGCTTTTTAATTTGCACAATTTTCTTGCACATTTTCGCTTCTTCTTTGGTGTTTTTCCTTACAGTTCGTTATCTTTTAGTTGCATGCTCGTTTTCCATTTGCATATCGGTGCGTTTTTATGTGTGGTTGAATGGGTGTATGTGTGTGAAGGGTGTGAAGGGAAGAGGGTTAGCAATATGGCAAGCAATAAAAATGATTGCATGATTTTGCAAAAGTAAACGAATTTTCTTGCTGTTCTCTCTTTGACTTAAGTTGAAATAATTTGGAAATGCAATTTAAGCCAAAACCTAAGTAAAACTAAGCTGAATCATCTACGTTTTACACTGAGAGAAGAGATATGCACTTTGATTCATCACGTTAGAGCCGTTAGGCATATTTTAATATATATAGTATATCGCACACCCTCTTCAAAAGAGAGACAACTCAAAATTGTCCTGATTTAGAAAACGCAAGAAACTGTTTTTGAGCTTCCTAAATATATTATAAAAATAAAACGTTGTTAATTGAGGAGAAAAGGTCTACAAAGAATTATATGAGAAAATCTTATCAAGATAGTTTTTAAAATATCTTGGAAAAGTTTTTTGAGTTATGATTTTTGATAAAACTTTCACACATTTATTACTGATTTTTTTTTAAGCTTCTAATCAGCTTCTATTGCTGATTTCAAATCGTAAAATAAGTGAAAAGCAATTTGTAGAAAAAAAAAAGAAAAAAAAACAGATTTTATGTTATGCGCTCTTTTAACTCTAATAATTTTTCAATTATTAATTAAGAGTTATTTTTTTCGAGCTCAGATAAAAATAGACCTTGCTTTCTGAAGAAATCAATCAATAACAACAACAGAAATATCCTTGTATAGAGTAGCAGTGGCGTAGCAGGCTCCAGGGGCGGAAATAGATTCTGCACCCCCGAAGGGAGGTTAAAAAATATAAAAAAGTTATGTAGTGATATTCGGGGTTGTTCTAGAAACCAAGAGCTCTTGGAATTAGAATTGAAACGGACAAATTAAGCGTCAACGCGAATAACGTTGTAAGCGACAAATTAATCAAACATGTTTTTTTTTTTCATACTACCGTTAAAAATGCTCTGGCGTATATATACAGGCAAATTTCTTTAAGACTCTTACACCAAAAAATTGAAAATCGAAATCAAATGGCTTTCATTTCGGGCAAATGGTCACCCTTATTGCGTCTTTTGAAGACCATCTTGTCGGTCCAATTCGGTACAAGTCGGTGCGGCTTTTGACTAAAAATCAGAATGGCGCATACACTCTCACGACATAAGTGATAATAAGGTTTTGACAGTTCAAGCAAATGCAAAAAAGACTGTGGTAGAATAATCTAGGTATGAGCAATAAGGAGAGTCGCTGACCGCTAATGTCAAATGAAACGCCAGTACATGGCCGGCCCGTAGATAAGGGAAGACTTTTGGGTGTTCAAATCCCCCTTACGGTCCAGAAAGTATAAGAAATAAAATATAATCATTAATATGACATTTTTTATGTGCGCATACTTAATGCGCCTACGTCTGTCTTCAGTAACAGTATAAACAGCAACAGCAACACGTTTAAGATATCGAATAAAGCTACACAAGATACATACAATTGAGCCTTGTCCATCACCAGCAATTTAAGAATCTATTGCGTTTAATTCTTGCGTATTAAGTGGAAGTGAGTAAAAATCTACGTTTAATAATTTTTTTAATTGTGGTTTTCTAAAATTTAACCCATTTGTGTAAAGTGTTATTGATTATTTTATTGTGCCAAAATACTAAAACGTGCCACTAAATTAGCTGCAGAAACCGCCATTATAAAAGGCCAGAAAGGAAGAAGTTAAATCTTATATTAGGAAAGTGTGGTGATAGGTGAAGGAGTGCAATTGATATTTAAAATGTATTTCTAGAAGTTCTATGGGCGAGTACCGCTTAAATGATTGTGCATCCTTAAGAATACATAGGGATAGCAAAGTCACAGAGGACACTTAATACAAACATATAAAAATAAATAAAAGTAAGTTGTACACTAAATTCTTTTGATACATCGATATCAAAAAATATTGATACATTTTTTTATGAAGATCCCCCCTTGGGTAAATTCTGGCTATGGGCCTGGTACATGGTACACAAAATATGTATACAACAAAACTTATTTGTTTGCTTTGAACTTTGACAATCATGGTTAGAGCAAAGAGAGCACCATTTTTTTCTCAAGTTCTAAAACTCAAGTTTTCTTTCAACTCTCAAACTGAAGTAGCAATCGGATGGCAGTGTTTGCACACTGCGTAAAAGTTTGTTTTCTTGCTCTTTGTTCTCTTTGTTTGTTGTTTGAACTCTGCGTTGATGACCACTGTTGTAAACGCCCGCGACTGCCCAAATCAACATAAATTTGGGAAAATAAAAAATAGAAGGCATAATTTTTGAATAAAATCGATCAAATGCATGTTAAAAATCAATTGTATCGTTCATTTGTTGAGTTTTAATTTTTTTTAAAACCTAATTATATAGTAGGAACTTAGATAAAGTGGGTGATTAGTCGGGAAAAAAATAATATTAGCTTAAAAAAAAAATGAGAAGAAATTTGCAAAAAATAAACCAGCACGAATATATATAAATTTTTAAGGTTGGACAAGAAACACCGAAGATATAACAAAAACAAAAAAGCAGCACCAAATGGACCTATTTAAAAAAAAAATATCTAACGATTGAGCCAGTGTCAAAAATAGGTTTACTTTTCTTCCATACAAGGAGATACGGTCTAATGCACAGTTTAATTTTTTTATTATTTATGTATTTATGTACAATATGTATCCTATAGGAACAGACTAACTTGTTTTTAAAAACAACTAATTAAAAAACTAATTTAAAATAAACCAGTATATGAACTACTTTGAATTATATTAAGCCGTCATCCACTTCAATTCTAAATAGTTTTTATTGCATTATATATAAGTTATTGAAATACTACTTTAAAACAAGTGATTGATAAACTACTTTGCATTGTATTAAGGCGGCAACTACTCTGATTTTGACATCTTTTAATTGATAATTTTTATTGGATTACATGTTTATATATATTTAACCATGTTATTTCATCAAATATTATTAACTTTAGACCATCAGTAATAGTTTTCAATTGGTTATTTTAAAGTAATTAAAAAAATAATTTAAATATAACTAATTAAACAAGTAGTTGAAAATATATGCAGAAGAAAGTCAATTGATTTATTTAGCGGACATCACTATACAAAATATGTTAGTTCATTCTATGGAAAAAAGTCAGAATTTCAACTAGTTGTGGTTGACAAAAAACTACTTTATCAACTACTTTTTAATTAGTTGATTTTCCTACAGGGTACTTACTGGCGACGACCAATGCCGCCCATGGAGAGCGCGGTTCAGTTCCACCAATCAACGATGTAGGAGTGGAGTACCACCACCTAGCCATGAAGAGGTTCGAGTTGCTATCCAACGACTCAAAAACAATAAAGCAGCGGGTGCTGCCTGTTAGCTAAATTTGGCCTGTTTAAAACCGGCGGCGAGGAATTGATAAGGCGCATGCATAAGCTTATCAGCAAAATATGGCTAGCGGAAAGCATATTCGACAAGTCGAATCTCAGTGTACTTTGTCCTATACATAAGAAAGGAGACCCAACAATCTGCGCCACTTATAGTGGTATTAGTCTTATTTCCATCGCATATAAAGTTCTCTCAAGCGTACTGTGTGAAAGATTAAAGCCGATTGCAAAAACACTGATTGGACCTTATCAGTGTGGCTTTCGACCTGGAAAGTCCACCATAGACCAGATTTTCACGCTACGACAAATCCTGGAAAAAACCCACGGAAATCAAATTTAAACACATCATCTCTTTGTCGACTTTAAAGCTGCGTTCGATAGCCCTAGAAGGGATTGCCTATACGCAACAATGTCTGAGTTCGATATACCTGCAAAGTTGATTAGACTTTGCAGAATGACGTTGAGCAGCACACGCAGCTCAGTGAAGGTAGGAAATGACCTCTCCGAAACCTTCAATACCGAAAGAGGTTTCAGGCGAGACGATCCACTGTCTTGCGATCTTTTCAACATCATCATGGAGGGGATCGTACGAAAGGCCGGTGTTCATCGTAATGGCACCATTTTCAATAAAGGTGTCCAGCTCCTTGCGTACGCTGATGATATTGATATTGTCGGCAGAACCAAGAGAGATGTTACCGCTGCTTTTACCGCTATCGAAAAGGAATCAGCCAAAGTGGATTTGACGATAAATGAGGGTAAAACAAAATATATGCTGTCTACAAACAAGGGAGCGCGGCGCTTAGTCTCCCACGTTTCGTCCGGCAGCTATAACATTGAAGTAGTCAAGGAGTTCGTATACCTTGGCAACGCCATTAATAACAACAACGAAGTCAGCCTGGAGATAAAGCGAAGAACAATAATTGCTAATAAGTGCGTGCTACTACGGGCTCAGTAAGCAACTAAGTTCCAGAGCCCTCTCTCGATTGACAAAACTAGCACTCTACACGACGCTCGTTCTACCTATCCTGCTTTATGGCGCTGAGGCATGGGTAGTGTCGCAAACTGACGCAGCCGCTCTGGGTGTGTTCGAGAGAAAAGTTCTTCGCAAAATCTTCGGTCCTGTTCGAATCGGCGATGACTATCGCATCCGAATGAACCACGAGCTGTATGAGCTCTACGAAGGCATTGACGTAGTTCGGCGTATAGCTGTGTAGCGACTACGCTGGCTGGGTCATGTCCATCGTATGGACGACGAAGCTCCAGCGAAAACGGTGCTCGAGGCGATGGACCAGGCCGAGGAAGCCCTAACCGCACTTGGTGTATCCGATTGGAGAAGGCGCCGCAAAGCAGAGGCACCTGGCGAGAGCTGATGAGGTCGGCCGAAACCCGAACGCGGGTTGTTATGGCCACCTAAGTAAGAATTTGATTTGATTTTAGCTAAACTTAGCTAGGTAGTTAGTTAATTAAGTGAGGAGGGAGCAAGTCACCTAGTTACTGCGGCCTCAAAGGCCTATTGTAACAAACCTCTATAAGTTATAGTTCATCCTTAATCGTTAAGTGCGTTAGGAACCGAGCGATGTCCTTGGGTGGACTATCCGCTATAAGATGCGGTTCTAGGTACAATGCACCTAAGTAACGAAGACGGGTCCTGATTAGACCGTTACAGTGACACAAGATGTGCTCTGCTGTTTCTTCATCTTCATTACATATTCTACACAGATCTTTCTGGACTATACCCATGGTTGATAAGTGTTTATTTACCTTACAATGTCCAGTTAGGAAACCTGTGACAAGTCTGATAGATTTTCCACTTAGAGTCAGGAATTGTTTCGTTCTTTAGAGCGAAGTGGTTGGCATGAATGTTTTCACCTGTCTGTTATCTTCAGTTTGCCTCCAGTAATGAAGTGCCTCTCTATTTAGCCACATTTTAATGTTGTGGCGCATAGTGCTCCATGGTATCCCGCAGAATGGTTCTGGGCCTATGAAGGACCTTGCAGCCCCTTTCCTGGCTAGTTCGTCCGGGATGTCGTGACCTAAATAGCCGCTATGACCCAAATGAGATGGACTCTGTTATGGGTAGATACCTTGATAAGTAGCTGTAGGCAATCCCATACGAGTTTGGACGTGATTTTATATGCGCTAAGTGCAAGTACAGCTGCTTTACTATCAGAGTGAATGTAAATGTTTTGGTTCCTAGTGGGACTGTATACATACTCTCTTGGGCAGATCTCAATGGCGTGGACTTCAGCTTGGAAGACTGAATTACCTGTGACCATGCTGGCATATATAGATTTTCCCTGCCTTAAGCCAAAAACTCCAGCTCCCACCCATTCATCTGTCTTTGAGCCGTCAGTATACTAGGCTTGAAAGTCACCAGTGAACCGTGGCCTCTCTTTTCCCATGTGGTTCTTTTTGGGAAGGAGACTTGGAAGTTTTTGTAAAAGTTGTAGCTAATCTTGCTGCTATAGGTTATTAAAAACCAAATTTTTCAAAACAGTTTTGACATACTGCATGAGGTTACCTTGCCTTGTAAGCGAAGAAGCTCAGGTTCGAATCCGCCTCTGGCGCATTGTTTTTCGCTATTTTGCTTTGTTTTAAAAATTTGAAATATTTACGTATTTGTTTTATGCAAATGCGTTGATGGTTCACAAACAACCTTGTTTTCGGATAAATTAAAAACTTTTCGGATAAATTTTGTAGTTTTTTCCTTTAGTGTAGCACATAATAGGAGCTTTGTTCTGTGTCACAGGCGGTGTCACTAGCACGGAAAGATGGAAAGATTATAATTTGTTTTTATTAACCCACTGGAGATTTTGTAACCAACCAAGATGGATTGTTTTTGCCTTACAAAATATTATGGTGCAATAATATTTGGGTCAAAAGATATTATGTAGTATTTCGCAGTGTGCTCAAATGCAGAGTTAATACATTTTCGTTTAGAAGAAATTATTTTGCAGTTTCTTATAGCTGCTGCTATCAACAGATATATATATATATATATATATTTGTATACTTAAGAAAATACATAAAGTGAGAGTTATAGAAAATTCTCATTTTTCTTAATGACTTTTTTACGTAACGAACGCTGCATACTTGAGCGAAAAATGCGTAAATGTGTGTGTGTGTATTTTTTTTATAACAGCTCTGCGAGTTTGCACATTCCAATTTGCACATTCCAATTAGTGACAAGCACAAATGCACTATTCACACATGCTACAGGGATATATTTTTAAAAGAAAATGTCTTCTTCTAGCAAATCTTCAGGAAATTGGCTTGAAACACAATTTTACGATCTCTGACACAGTTGGGCAAAATGTGGTTTCTGCTCTACATGCAAGTTGTACTTGAAGCTAACGCATATTCTAGAACATCTAAATTTGAAATAATATAAATATTTACAGCAAATAAATGAAAAAATTTAATGAAATTTAAAGCAAATTTTGATGAGATTTTCTATTTTGTTCTACTTCGTTCGTATTATACGATGATTTTAATGTCTACCAAATGTTTCAACACCCCACACAATAGAAAAAAAAAAAAAATAGTGAAAAGCTGCAAACTCCCATTAAAATTTCTGATCAAAGAGCACAACTTAAAAAAGAAAACTTTTCGAAATTCTTACAAATACGCGAAAAAAAGAAGCCGCTCTTAGCAGTTTTGGGGTCAGGCGGTCATTTTTATGAAGTACATTTTATAACTTCTTTCATTAGCTTAATTTGTTGCTCAAAATGACTGCTTCCAAACTTCTGGATCATCTGAGTTGTTCTATGTACGTTGCACATTGGGAGAAACATAGCAAATACGCTCGCATTGCCTGTTTTTGACGCTAGAATCTATATTATTAATACTAGACACTTGAATTTTGGGTATTGTTTACAAAATTTTTCATGTCGGAGACTGACATAACCTTTGTTTTTCTTCACCAGTGCCTAATACCCTACAGCCGGAAGTTGTGACTTTTTAAAAACTGCGCTGTGTGAAGTCAAAGAAAAATATCAAAGTTCTAGTAATGAATTTGGAAAGCTGTTCAAAAATAAAAATACCCACGTTTCAGGGTTTTTCAAAGATTCAAGAGGCATAAAAACTGTTTTTATGAATTTTAAAGTCGGCATTTGCGGAAAATATTTTATGAAATTACAAGGAAATAATTGGTTTTTTTCATTGATAATAGATTAACTTTTATATTTGTTATTGTACGTAATTGTTATTAGAAGAATATATTTTGTGAAATAAGAGCGTTATTCATTATCAAACATTTTAAGTGGTGTTAAAAGTGATTTCTTGAAAGAATTACATATTTAAAGTAGAATAATAAAACTTGAATGTACTAGGCTTATGTAAAATATATGAGTAAATCGTGATACGTTTAGATGCATGCTTTATTGTCATGATTTGTTTATTACCATTACCTTATTTATTACCTTTATTATTACCATTACCCTAAGCTCTGAACTTAAGACTTTTAAAAAGATTCAAAACATTATAACAAAGAAGAAAAGTATTAAAATACTATCTATATTCGCTAAGGATATAAAATTAACATGTATCAGTATTCCATATCAGCACTGTGCAAAGTCCTACTTAAATATAACAAGGTATCTTATTTAAAATCTCAGAGCTGGAATTTTTTATGCAGTTTTATAAAATTCTCTACATCTGTTTAGACAAAACGTTATAAAAATGACCCATTTTTTGAGACATATTTTTTACTTCTACAGGTAATTCCTTAACATGATTTTGTTTTTTATTGGAAGCGCGTAACCAAGTTATTATTTGATCAGACATTACCATGAATTTGTGGAAAATGTCACTCAGATTTGCCATGCCTGAGTTTCTTCTTGCATATTGGCTTAGATAAGTTTTGAAATCTTTATTGCTGTGCTCTTGCGCTTATTCGGACAGCATACATATAAATGAATTAATATATTGTTAACATTGCCATTGTTAGTACCATATGAATACTTTAAAATAATTTTTTAATTTTACACACTTAATGATAGAATTGCATAAGATGCATCAAAACATCTAAAGAACAATAAAAAATAATAAATACTTACAGTGATTGAAAGAAGTATAGGCACAGAGCTATTTTCAAAGTTTATATCTAAAAAACTTTTTCCACCTAACGAAAAAAAAAATAAATATAAATATGGCATCATTTAAAAATTTAAAGTTTTTTTATTATTCAATGCAAAAATATTTATTTTTTAACTTTTATTTTATGTATTATGTTATTAAAAAACAAAAAAGTCACAATTTTACACAAAAAAAGTTTAGGCAAATGTGTAAAAAATTATAATTTTGTGACATGGTTTTCTCGAAGGCTGAAGTAAAACTCAGCCGCCCCAGGATCCTGTGAAAGATCCACTAACTTTCACAAATTATTTTGAAATAAAAACACGCAGGGTTTTAAATAATTCAAATACTCCTTTTATTGAACAATTTACCAACTAAGTATCTTAAATAAGCAGCCTCAGAAAGGAGTTCGCGTGGGTATTAGTGGGTTACGGTCTCTGTCTTTTGGTATTTGGTTGGTAATCGCTTCAATAGCCAGTAAGTGTCTCGGTAATGGGTTGGTAAGCACTTCGGTAATGAGTAGTTGCTTCGGTAATCGGTTGGTAGCACTGCGGTAGTCGGTAGTCGCTTTAGAAACTGATATTCACTTGGTAATCGCTTCGGTAGTGAGTAAGTGCCTCGGTAATCGGTTGGTAAGCACTTCGGTAATAAGTGATTTCCTCGGTCATCGGTTGGTAAGCACTTCGGTAATCAGTAGCTACCTCGGGATTCGGTTGGTGAACGCTCCGGTAATCGGTAAGAAGTTGCTAAGGCTAAAGAAAGGAACGCTCCTATAAAATCTAGTAACTAAATTAAATTAAATCAGCCACAGCAGAAAGCGTTGCAGCGTTTGTCGGCGTCACAGCCCCGAAGAGAACCTTATGGTCGGTCGAAGCAGTGACGCGGTCAGAAAATACAAAAAGAAGAAGAGAATAGTGACGCGGTAGCGAGTGCCTGAGTCGCTGCCCCGAGGAGGACTTAGCGGTTGGTCGAGGCAGTGACGTGGCATATAGGAAATACGCAAGTCAACGCAAGGGAACCACTAAATATAAATCAACAAAAATCCGTCTAACATTGCCCTGCGGAGGACCTCGCGGTCGATCAGGGCAGCGGCGCGGTAAACAGTTCACCGTTGCCTCGGAGAGGACTTTGCAGTCGGCCGAGGCAACGGCTACTACTCTGCTTCGGTCGATCGAAGCAGAGATTTTGAGCTTACCTAAATAAAGGAACGCTGCCTTCACCAATTTCGTGGTCTCTATTTACCTGACTCGTAAAAAAAACCCTTTGCGAACTATATTCTATTTCCCTATGTGTATGCAAATAGTGCTTGCTGGCTATGGGCACATTGATTTTGTTGTTGCCCTTATGCAGAGTCTATTTTGGTACTGTTGTTTGTTTGTCATTTATTTTATGTATGTCGTGTTGTTGGTAGCTTGGCTAGTTACAGTGTTTGTTGTTATTTTATGTATGTTATGTTGTGTGTAGCCTATCTGTGGCTGATTCTAAATATTCAATAAGTAATTAATATTATATATCTTTAATTATTAATATAATTCTATCATATACTTAGTAACATTCTATCTATTGTTCTCGCTGAAACAAGTAATCATAATTGGTTCCACATATTATATGATTAATTAATGCAATTTTTCTTTATATATATCTTTGCATCTTAACATTATTTAATTGTATCTTAGCACTTGTTATTTGAATTTCAAAACAATATAATTGTTTTAAGAAAAAATGTTTTCATATAAATATATTGTAATTATAAATGGACTGAGGACACTTTTAGTAATATGTTAACAAATAGTAATATGTTTGCTTGGAAATATAATTTAGTCAAGAATAACATTAAATATTCAGGGACAAATATTTATTAATTGGAGAAAACATAATTTAATTGCAGCCAAGCAATTATTTTCAAAACGATAATTAAGAATAACATAATATATTTTCCGATGATTACACTATATTTACTTGGAAACATATTTTAGCAAAAGAAATGCCAAAAATTTTTCACTATGATTCGAAAACATTTGCTTAGAAGTAATTATTGGTTTGAAGCAAACAAAATATGTTTTGAAAACAGTAAATAAGTTTTTCTCGTATTTAATTATGTTGAGAAGTAACCATATTATGTTTATCACACATTGCAATAATTTTTACAAGCACACATTTTCTAGTTGGAGAAAACATAATCAAATCTCAACTATTTTTACTGCTGAACCGCCTTATTTTTCTTTTATTTTGTTTTTTATTTTATAAATTTGAAAACACAAACAAGGTTTCCGCTATTTTTCGTGCAAGTGCAAAAGAAACAGATATATGTATGTCTAGGCGAAACACATAAAAGAAAGGAGTTCTGTTTGTTTTAAATTTGCAGAGTTATGTTCTTTTTGAGTTTAACAGTGATGCAAATATATTTTTATTGGGTAGAAACACACAATTCTATTTTGTCACAAGCATATTAATGTAGACGTTAGTTTTTTAGCTAAGGCAATTATATTATTGTTGGACACAACTAATATCTTCTTATATCGAAAAATAATGCTATTGAAGGAAAGTTCTTAATCATTAGGTGGTTCCCTCTGAATATTGTGTTTTTGAAACCAAGCATATATAAACATATTTTTTCTCTGCGTGTGCTTGTAAGCGGCTTAGCATACTCCCAACTAGGTTTGATGTCTGTTCGGGTGTTATATTTTCACATTCTTGGCGAAGGGCCTTCTATAGTGAATCTTTTGATGATATGCGATGGCTCCGAATTTTTTTTTCTCCAATAATTGCCAAATATGCTCAATAGCATTCATATCTGGCGACTGTGGAGGTGGTTTTGAGCTGTTGGCAATGGTAAATAAGTCATTCCTGCACAAGATACGATGCATGTTTCGGGTCGTTATCTTGCTGGAATAAAAATGGCATCCCATTCATGCCCAACTTTTCAACCCTAGGAAACAAATTGTCTTTCAAAATATTCAAATAAGAGCACACTTATTTAGTTTTTTATCTATAAAGACAAGATTTCCCACACCAGAAGCCGCCATACTCCCCTACACCATGATTTTACCATCGCCGTCTTTGACTGTTTTAATTACGTTTTTTTCTTGGAGCTCATTGTTTCGTTTCCGCCAAACTTTTTGTGCACCATCTGACCCAAAAAGATTGTACTTCGATTCATCACTAAATATTACATTGTTCTAGAATGATTCCGATTGATGTACATAAAGTTTTGCAAACTCCAGCCTCCTTTTCTTATTAATAGCCGAAATAAATGGTTTGCGCCGAGGAACTGTTTCATGAAAACCAGCTCTATGTAGAGTATTGCGTATTGTTTAGGGAGGATCGAAGTTTTTATTGAAACTTTGCTACATTTCATTGCATAATTTTACAGCCGAAATCTTAGGATTTTGGGCTACTGCTGCTACTACAGTGCGCTCCTGGCGTGGTGTTAATATTTTTGGACGTCCAGATCTGCTTTCACGCTCTAATTCTCCCGCATTTATGTAATGTTTTATAATGTTTCGCACACTTGTATAGGACCTCTGCACTATATCACCTATTTCGCGATAAGATTTTTGCTGCACATGAAGGTTTATAATAACTTTTCGTACATCTACCGAATTTCTGACCGACTCAACACTAACTTAAATCAATTGACAATTAGATGGCTGTGCAATAATTATTAGAGCCCTGCATGAATATATTCATCAAGCGAATATACCCTGATTCTCTGCTGTAGCAGTCACTGCAAGCAAAGCTGCAAGCGAATAAATGTTAAATAACAGGTCGCGTAGCAACATGTCGTGTAGCGCAGGAGAATAACTTTTTATTTGTTCTCTGTTCTCTTTTCATACACTCTTGCACTGAGGTGAGCTTGCGATCTACGCGTTGTTTCAGTTTTTTCTCTGAGCACTTAATAAACTACACGAATACTCAGGTATCTGCTGCAGTGACCTGAATAAGAGTTAATATGTTGGGTCTTCCCCGTAATAAGCTTTTTGTTATTCTTAATGCATATTTGTGTTATTTTTTGTTGCTTCATTCGCTACTTTCCATACATAAAACACAAACACTGTCGAAAGTAACTTATATCGGCCGTAGCTGAACCCCTAGAGGGGTCAAATATATGTGTTGGTCCTATTATTTTTTGACCTCAAGATTTCTTCCCAAAACGCGTATCCCCTATCTGCCATCCTTCTTTGGGTCCCCACACAAAAAATATAAAAGCTGTCGAAAATAGTTTATATCGGCCGTAGCTGAACTCCTAATTTCATTAGGAGGGTCATTTATATAAGTTGGTCCTATTATTTTTTGCCTCTCAACATTTCTTCCGAACGCCCCTTCCCCCTATCTGCCACCCTTCTTTGGGTCCCAATACAAAAAACATATATTTTCTACGAACGAACGAATAAAAAAATATTCCCTAAATATTCAGGGTATGAACACTGATATTTTTGTTATTTTTTGTTGCTTTATTTGCTACCTGCTGGTGTTGGTAAAGCATCGTGCCGTGCTCTTATTCCCTTCGTTATATCTGAATAAAACAGAGAGAGTGTATGAGCAGGCATGAGCAAAGCAGAAAAGGTATAGAGGAAATTTTGTATTCTATAACAAGAGAATATATTCAGGGAGCCGAAAAATCATACTCATGCGGGGCTCTAATAATTATGTGCAGAAATCGGAATAGATCAAAGAGAACCGTTATATTTGCAAAAACAAGGTTCACATACAGCCTGTGCCTAAACTTTTCTCATATGCATTTTTCTTCTTTCGCTTATATTTCGAGTAGTGTATAAAGTAAAGGAATTTTTTTGTGTATTTCAATTAAAATTCATCTAATATTAACTTTTAATATTAAAGCAAAGTTCTTCTCAGAAAATTTGACTGTGCCTAAACTTTTTTGATTCACTGTACTAATGTGCCTTTATATTAAGTTACTTACAACCTTCAGCCATTTTCGAACCAAGGAAATTTATCTTTTCAACAGGTTTCTTTATTTATTGTTATGTATTCACTTTAAATACAACATGATATCAAGTATTTATGAACTTTGTATTATTTTTAAATTGGAGTATACTAAACCAGTTGTGCCATGAAAAAATTTTTCATATCGCAGCTTTTTATCGAACACTCAGCTCGTCGGATTCTCGTCCATACTGTCCAAATAACGGATCAGCGGTTTCAATACTGATAATTGTAACAAATTCGATACATCGGACCTTATGGCAACACTGTACTCTACCAGTAAATTTCCCGATCGCAAAAGTTAGCATTTTACCTTTATATCACGAATTATTAATCTGCTAAAACTAATAAATAACTGACTTCTTCACTTCTTTAGTACAAAATATAAACAGTGTTTTCTACATTTCATTGCTTCAATAAACATTCTTTTTTAATTTATTAAACTGAGTGTACAGCTTTGCATTAAAAATTCTCTAACTCCCACAGCTACCCGCAAATAAATTTGTTCGTATCTTCAAGGCGAAAGTTTGAAGTTATCAGATCCGAAGTATAAAAAAATATTACAATAAACTTGAAAAAAGACGGAACATAAGGAACAAAATTAAATTGGGGAAAAAATGTATATTTTAAAAGCACGCCTAAGGTGCCTTCTTTTAAAAAATAAAGTGTGAGCTAATTTCAGTCCAAAATAAAGATTCTACAATCATTCGTACACAGTAGAGTAAACAACATAGTAGAAAAAAAGAAAAAACGTTGTTAGAAGCTCAACTTCGGATGACCATAGAGACCAATCCTTTGGATCATATTACATGCATGGTTAAATTTTAAGGGCCGATGTTGATTTTGAATAAAACACAAATTATTTAGGAAATTATTGCCATTTCTTTTTATTATGATAATATTGGTATGATTAATTATGTATGGAACAAAATATCGGCCAAATGGCCGCCGCGACCTCGGCGGCACACCTCCATCCGATGGTCCAAATTTTCGATGACGCTGAGGCATAAGTGAGGTTCTATGCCGTTAATGTGCCGAATTATCTCATCCTTTAGATTTTGAATTGTTGCTGGCTTATCGACGTACACCTTTTCTTTCAAATAATCCCAAAGAAAGAAGTCCAACGCTGTCAAATGATCTTGGCGGCCAATTGGCAATGCCACCACGTGAGATAACACGGCCATTGAATTTGTCGCGCAAAAGAGCCATTGTTTCGTTAGCTGTGTGGCAAATGGCACCGTCCTGTTGAAACCACAGATCGTCCACATTCATATCTTCCAATTCGGGCCATAAAAAGCTCGTTAACATCTCACGATAGCGAACACCATTCACAGTAACTGCCTGACCGGCCTCATTTTGGAAAAAATACTGCCCGATGATGCCGCCAGCCCATAAACTGCACCAAATAGTCACTCTTTGTGGATGCATTGGTTTTTTGACAATCACTCTTGGATTTTCATTCGCCCAAATGCGGCAATTCTGCTTATTGACGAATCCACTGAGGTGAAAATGTGCCTCATCACGAAAATTTATCATCCACTGTTGTCATTTATTGCCACCGTTCTGACCATTGACGACGCTTGAAATGGTCAAGAGGCTTTAGTTCTTGAGTCAATTGCATCTTGTAAGCGTGTAAATGCAAGTCTTTATGCATAATGTTCATCAACGACGAGCGTGAGAGGTGCAATTGTTAGTCACGACGACGAGTTGAGGTGGACGGCTCTTCAGCCACACTATCGCGAACAGCGGCAATATTTTCTGCAGTACGAGCTGTACGAGCATGCACTGGCGTTTTCACATCTCCTACAGACCCGGTTTGCTCAAATTTTTGCACCATCTTTCCGATTGTACGCACATTTGGACGATTAAATTGACCGAAAAAATCACGAACTCCACGATATGCATTTTGATTTGAACGCCCATTTTCATAATAAGCCTGAATAACTTTAACGCGTTGCTCGATTGTGTATCTTTCCATGGTTCAAACTGAGTAAGTCTGAAATTGAGAAATGTCAAATGAAATGCAGAAAAAAACTTGACGTTTAGGTGTGGTTCACATTCAACATCGGCCCTTAAAATTTAACCACTGTTTATAAGTAAGCCCCGTAACTTTGGAATAACCCTGAATGCGAGGGTTTTGTCTATATTTCTCCCAATGTGCATTGTGGGCAATAAGTTCTTCGTTCCCATGGCAGAATATTTGCTGTTTTGGGAATCACTTTTAATCAATTTGGTAGTTAAGCAATTTTTTCCCACCCTCTATTTCTCTCTCTCTGTCTCTCTCTCTTTCTCTATCTTATGCTTCAACCTACTTTTTGGCTGTTTGATTTCTTCTCTAACCAACTTTTTTAATCATCTCCCACTCAAATAAATGTCGATAAAAACCCTCACTCAACATGTGGTTTATTTCTCATTTAATTGAACTCATCTCCAGGGTTGGGGTCAAATTAATCCACTTGCGGTTCTTCTTCAGCTCAGCACGCCACACTATTTGACGTTACCAGAAGCGTGCAGCTGCTGTTTGTTTCCACGATTCAAGTTTTGTGCTTTATTTTTGTTGGCGAAATAAAAATCTGTAGATATATTGTTGGCGCTAACTGTAAGAATTATTAGAGCAGTGCCTGAAAGTATGCAACTTAATTATAATTTTAAGTACTTCGTCATATTGTCGGAGGGTGTTTAATTGAGGGGCGTTGATAAAATAAAACACTCTTGTAGGGTCAATAATAAAACTTTTTTTATTATTATTGTAATGAATGGAGTGTTTTTTGGTCTGTGCACAGTACGTTGAGATCATATTAACAATAGAAGGAGTTGTCTTATCCTTATACTTATATTATACTATATTTTTATCTTAATAAATTTGTGGTCGCTGATTTCAAAACGTTAACCTTATACTTATTTCAAAAATCGATTTTTCGATATTTTTTATCGACTTTTTTTGCAAACAAGCTCGCGACATAATATTTCAGCATAATTCAAGGGCGCTGAACTTAATGGCGTTTACCGTTTTTTAGTCCTACCGCCCATTTTCGAGAAATTCGAGTTTCAAGGTCGAGTACATGCTAGTGCAGTTTTTGTTAGAAAATCTTTGTTTTTGTTAGGTAAGGCTAAGGCTTCATGTCTTCAGGTGAAACATTACCAATCACCTGAGAAATAATTTCGTAGAACAGTTTAACCCTTAAAATCAGTCCAAATTGACACAATAATATAATAAAAAGATGTGTGTGACCGCCATGTGGCGGCTGTGGCGTAGTGGGTAGAGTGTGTGACTCTTACGCCAGAGAACCCAGGTTCGAATCCTCCATCCGACACAGAAAGTTTTTTCAATTAAATTAATTTTTCTGTTCGGCCGTCACCTCTCTGCAGACAATGGCAAACCTCAGAGAGTAAAAACTGCCATGAAAAGCTTCTTGAGAACATAAGCCGTTCGGAGTCGGCGTAAAACATGTAGTTCCCGTTCTTGATCATTTGTGTGCAAACATTTCACATCACACACAACACAATTGATCATAAGAAGCTCGGTCAAGGGCTGAAATGGCCATCACGTTTATTTTGTTCGTGTGACCGCCACTCACGGTAGAAGTGAAACTTTTACCCAAAAAATGGAATTTCTGGGAAGATTGATAGTTTATTTTATTAAGATTCTCTCCTTCAGTGCAACCCAATGGTTAAAAAGCAGTCTGCCTTCATACCACTAGTAGTTCAAGAACTGTCTTTTTTCATAAAGCCGCCTACTATATTTAACATAGTGATATCATGGGAAATATCAATTGTCCCTTTTGTTTATATACAGTTACTGAAAAGTTCAATATTCACGTACAGAATTAGATCACAGTTTTTTTTTACTTTCGTGACACAGTTAGTTATCAAGTGGAATTTTTTATTTTAATTTTATGACTTAAGTAGTACCCGGGGTTGAACCTCATAGCCAGACGACAGATCTTGCTGTTTATGTTTTGTTAATTATATTTTTAATTTATATATATTTAAAAGAAAAAATCTGTCGAAAAACCTGTGTCGGGAAGAATTCATTTTTCCCTTTCCGTACTCACATAGAACCGCGTACAATTCGGCTGCATGTTGAACGTGCTACCATCGCACCATTGCCTCCCTTGTATCAAAGAGAACAAAATACGAACAAACCCGAAAGCACGCATAGCATACATCTTCCAATTTATTTCATAGGATTGATGACAGGAAAAGAATTACTGTTTAACCAAAATAATCATTAATCGATTATATCTCGGGCTTTATTTATATAATTTATTTTCAATTTTTCTTAAAAAAAAAAATAAACAAAAACTGCCAGTATAATTGTAAATATTTTCAATTAAAATAAAGCACAAAATTTCAACTGCAGAAGGGACCACTAAACTAAACCTTTGCTTCGTGGTCAGAAGCACTTCCCTTATGCTACCGCGCATACTTGTTTAGATTTATTTTACCGTGTCTACACAGTTAAAAATGTTGATGCGTTTTTCGGTACAAGACCTGCATCGTATTTTATGTTGCATTTGCGACGATATTTCCCATTAGTCCAAGTCTTAAAGAATTGATAAACGAATCATGAACGATTTTTCTTCATCTTTGACAAAACATGCTGATTCGGCCATACATTTCATTTCACGAAAATCTTATATAAAATTCCCAAATTCGTGCACGAAAGCAATACAGAAATGTTAAGATTTTTCATGCATGAATATATATGTGAATCATTGCGGAAGTTTCGTCAACAAACAGGATAGAAATATGAAACACATTGTTTAACATTTTTATATATTCTTTGAATTTATTTTACACTAGCTGTATACCCGGCTTAACTCGGGAGTTGATTTAAATAATTTACGATTTCATTCGTCAATTTGAAAAAACTTTTCATAAACATTTGAATGAATTTTGTGTGCATCTTTCAAACCGGTAACTTCGGCGAAATGAACAAAATGTAGCTTCAACATCTGAAAATTATGAGGAAAAGTTGGGGAAATCGTGATTTGTGTGTGCGTGCCGCCGATCGCTTGCAAAAATTTATTTTCAAGTTTTATATTGAATTCGATAGATTGCACATTTTTGAAAAAAATCAGAGCAAAAACGAATCCTTGGCAATTCGTGAGGAAACTGAACAAAAATTAAATAAGCATTGAAAATAGAATTTGAAATGTCAAAACAACGCCAACTTACGACGCAACTGACTCGCGCATGTGTTGATGCGTACTCAAATACCACAGAATTCAGCATCAGTTGTCCTGATTTGCGAAAAAAGAAAGTGGAATATAAACACACATAAAGAAGAAAAGAAGATATTTATCACCCTTCGCGCTTTGCTACGCCTTACTGTATTTTGTAGTACAGCGCCGTCTGGGGTTTAAGTTATAACAAAATACATAGCGCCAAAAGACTCACAGCACCCGAAAACCACTTATAAAAATCGTACTTATCGGATGAGTTGTTTTGAGTTTTTTGCGGTATTTGTACAACAGCGCCCTCTGGTTTTCGAGATAGAATAAAAAAATAACACCAAAGCCTTTTTCATACTCGATAATCAAATCCTATATATCAGGTATACAAATATTTATCTAAATCGGATGAGCGGTTTTTGAGTGTTTCACGATTTCTCTGTTTTCGAAATCTGTTTTCGATTTCTTAATGAATTAAAGCACTATCTGGTGTCCAAAAAAAAGTCCAAGTGTACAAATTTTCACGCAAATCGGATGTACAGCTAGGAGTTTTTCGATTTTTTTAAAACATTTGTACTGCAGTGCCTTCTGATGTTCAATATAGAACAAAATAGATAAGTCATAAAAACTGCCGTACCTGAAATCTCCTAAATACAAATTTTCATGTAAGTATCGCTGAATGGTTTCGAAGATAAACTGCAATAACAAAATTCGTGGAACCCGACAGCAGCGCCACCGGGTCCAATTGCGAATCTGAACCATCCAGGGATCCACTTAAACACACACAAAAATTTCATCAAAATCGGTGCAGCCGTGTAGAAACAGTTTAATAACATGCAACCGTACAAATTGTACAACAGCGCCCTCTAGTTTTCGAAACAGAGCAAAAGAGATAACGCCAAAACAGTTGCCCTACACGAAAATCCTTTAATAAAATTTTTCATCCAAATCGGATGAGCGGCTTTCTACTTTTCCCGATTTCTTAAGAGATTTGTACTACAGCACCCTCTGGTGTTCAAGATAGAACCGACTAGATAAGTCATAAAAACTCACCGTATCCGAAAACCTCTATATACACACTTTCACGTAAATCGGATAAACGGTTTCGGAGATAAGCTATAAAAACTAAATGCAGCGCCATCTACCGGGTCCAATTGTAAATCTGAACCATCAAGGGCTCCACTCACACACAAACAATTTCATTTAAATCAGTGCAGACGTTAAGGAACAGTTTAATAACATACACACGTACAAATTGTATAACAGCGCCCTGTAGTTTCGAGAAAGAGCAAAAACGATAGCACCAGAACTCTTGCCGTACTCGAAAATCACTATTTAGGAAATTTCATCCAAATCGGATGAGCAGTTTTGGAGTTTTTCACGATTTCCTAAAATTTGTACTAAAGCGACCTCTGGTTTTCCAGATAGCACAAAAAAGATAAGTCCAAAGCACTCATCGCATCAGAAAACCCCTATCTTCCAATTTTCATGCAATTCGGATGCACGGCTTATGAGTTTTTCGAAGTTTTTTAAAATATTTGTAGTACAGCGCCCTCTGGTGTTCAAGATAGAACGAAGTAGATAAATCATAAAAACTCACCGTATCCGAAAACCTTTATATACAAATGTTCATACAAATCGGATGAACGGTTATAGAGATAAGCTAAAAAGGAATGCCTGGAACCCGATCGCAGCGCCCTCTACCGGGTCCAACCTTTTTTACTGAATTAAAAGTAGTCTATATATTGACCGGGGGTATAAGGAACCTATATGTCAAGTTTCATTTAAATCCATCCAGTGGTTTTCGCGTGATGCTCTAACAGACAGACAGACAGACAGACAGACAAAAATTTTAAAAATGCGATTTTCGGACTCAGCGTCATTCAAAACGTCCATCGCAAAAAGAATTTCAAAAAAATATTTAATGTACAGATTTTTTTTTACAATTTTATATATATATAGAAGATGTTTGTTCGGATCAGATTATTTCTGATTTGCAATATTTGATATAACAGTGATGCAGTCTATTATCACGCTACTTTTTAAAATTTTTAACTTTTAACGAAAAAATTACCCCGAACTATAAACCTTTGTAGGGAAAACGAACGCAAAGCATTAAAGAATTTTCGACAGGAAATACAAGTTTGAAGAGTTATCGGTCATCGTGTGTTCTACTGTCTTCGTTGTTTTTTGTTCTGTTTGTTTTTTCAATGTTGACGAAACTAATGCAGATGAGTTAAAAATTATTCTGCAAGTCTCTTATTGACGAATGCAAGCCAGACGCGTTAAAGAATATTCTGCAAGTCTGACTTATGCAGCAAATTTCTTTAATTTCTTTAAAAGCAGAGTTGGTAGTCCGGTAGCTCAATACCGCAACATGCGATTTCTTTTAAGGCGATACCCTCGATCATTTAGAGGATACTTTTAGAGGAGAGTAAAAATAGAGTTATATTGAGGTGATGGTTTTTATTAGAAGAAATTCGTTTAGAGTTTTAAAATTTTCAAATATAGTAAAATATGCATTTGTTTAAAAAAAAAAATATTTTGTTTCAAAAACGAAGATGGCGCTGGCTACGGCGATTGCTGTAAAAGACTTCTTTTCACACTGCAGGCTCCTAGGCTCCTAGGTTTACCCGAAAAAAATTTTAAATTTTAAAACTTAATGAAAATCTTCTTTCTGAATGAAACTGATTTTTAAAATAGCCTTTTTAAGTTGTTTTATTCAAAATTCCAAACATAAAATAAGTAAAAAATAATTTTTTTTCCCAGTATGTAAACATTTTTAACCCTCATCGGTCCCTGAGGAAATGCATCGAATCGGTCCCATTGTATCAATTTGATACACATTCAAAAAAAAAAAGTTAAGAAAATCGTTTTAAAACTTAAAAAACTGATTGTTTTATATTTTTGTAGTTCTATTTTATTGTTGTCATAAAATTAAATTTAGAAAATAGTAAATAGAAAAAAGTAATGAAAATTTGAAAGAGAAAAATGTCAAAAATGCTTATTTTTGTGGCTATGTGCCTTTATTAGCGCATTTTTTGCAAATATCATAATGATGATCATTACAAACATAATTCGTACAATTATCACAACGATTTGAATACAAATTTTTATTGTTTTTATATGTACATACATATGTAGCAACGGCCACGTTTTGTAGTTTTTGGCAAATGGGTAATCGCCGGTAGTGCTTCAATATTGAGCCTTCGAGGCTGAGATTTCCGCTTTTCAATGTGTTTTTTCACAAGAGCCATTTCAAGCTCCTCAATAAATATTCAACGACGTATATTTTTATTGGTTTTGTTGTTTTTACAAGCCGAAAATAGCGAAATATACGTTATATATGCATTCAATGCACTCACGTCCAACATGTTGCAAAATACTGCCATTGGCCACCGATTTATCTTCCTTTTGCAGGTGTAGGTAGCCACCATCTGGTCCATAGTGTCCACGCCACTCTTGGTTTTGTTATAATCCTGAATTAGATTCGGTTTTTTCTCAGCATTTTTACTTATAACGACGGCATTGTGCCATGTACTGAGCAGTGTAACATATCTATAACGCCGAGGCACATACGACAGTAAAATGGCTTGTAATTTGTGGTCATATCCAAAAACGATTGAATACACAGGTTTTTTCCTCATATCCAACAATACTGGAGGAATTTCGGTCCTATTTTTCCGTATAGTGCCCAGAATAGTCATTCGGCGTTTATGTAACTCTTCAGCCAGTTCATAAGATGTGAAGAAGTTGTCGCATGTGATATTTCTCTCCGACAGACCATTTACCAAATCCAAAACAACACGGCGTCCAATATTGCGCGCTGGAGTGGCGTTGCGATTGCGACCAACATTAATTTGCGTGTTGAAAACATACCAGATAGCTGATTCGGCCAAAATCCAAATCTTTATGCCGTATTTAGCCGGTTTCGAAATTATGTATTGTCGAAACGGACAGCGTCCACGAAATGGAACTAGCTGTTCATCTACTGTAACAGTTTTGCCTGGAATGTATACAACTTGCAAATTATGGTTCCATTTTTCATATATGGTGCGTATCGGTGCCAATTTATTACGGACAGAAGCAGTATTGGCATTACGTTCTTCTTTATCGTCAAATCTGATACATCCATGAATTTTTTTGAACATTTTCAGTGACACTGTGTCTCGAAATATTGGTCGACCGGTTTTCTCATTCCAGAGTTGTGTAACACATTCACCATACGAACGATACACACCAGCAAGTAGCAGCAACAGTAGCAATTCGAAGTACGCATTTAGAGTATCCATATCTATTTGTTCCCATTCTTCTTTGTATTTCCGCAAACCATATAAATTCGTCATATTCAAAATAGTATTTTCTATCGGTCGCAGAAACAAATCAAATGCAGACAAAACATCTACAACATGAGCAGCTGGAACTAGTTTTGGTCCTACAACAACAACAACAAAAAGAAACAAACACTGAATAAGAAGCACAAAACAAGAAGGGTAGGTTTTTTACCTGAAACAATATTATCAGCGCGCCTATATGAATTTCTTTGGTTATTTTCAAATGGCTCCGATGAATATTGATTTTTTTATTTTTTGACAAATATTTTGCTGTTGCATTTCTGGCAATTTCTTCTGCCACATTTTGTTCCAGTGGCTCAACATCGTACTCATCAGAATGCTCATCAGAATGCTCACAGATTCGGAATCCATATCATATTCGTCTCTTTGACGGTATTCACGTAGGTTTTTTTCCATTTTTTTTAAATCAATTGAATGTATGTATAACGCAATGAAAGTATGCGGCAGATAAAAATCTCTTCAAAATTCACTAAAATCACCTATCACTTCAAACAAATTCAATTCAATCTTCACTCGTGTGTGTTCAAGAAAGTAGATAGGATATGTTGGTTCTGGCGCGAAGCAGGAGCCGATGACGTCACGCCCCGCACCCCAGCGCCATCTAGTGGGGGCTTTTTTGCTAAAATGTGCAAAGGTGTATGTCTTTGCTAAAAGCTAGTTGGGGTATGTCTTTGCTTTAAGCAAAGCTTTAAGCCGGTAGCTGTTGAATAGTACAGATCAGTTTTAGCAGTTATCTGCTAAACTGGTCTGTACTGATCAACAGCAACTGCTAAAACTGGTCTGTACTGTTCTACAGCTACCGGCTAAAACTGATCTGTACTGTTCTACATCTACCAGCTAAAACTGGTCGGTACTGTTCAACAGCTACCGGCTTAAACTGATCGATAATCAATCAATCAATCACAATATCGATAATCAATCAAACAATAATTCAATATGAATGAAATATTCAATAAGGCCTTTCAAATCATCTGAAAGTCATCGATCATAGTTATAAGTGGTGCTGCACATTTTCCGAATCGTTCATCATATGGATTGGTACAACGTGGGTTCTTGCCTTGATATATGTCAAAATTTAATATGTAACCGTTTGGCCGATTGGTTTACCTTTAAAAAACTGCTTGCAACCGTGTCGTCCATTGTCATCGTAAGATAAATGTTGTGTTGGGTGATAGTTCTTCAACATATTTGACTTGAGATGGTCCGTAATTGGACGTAGCTTCCATAGCTTATCTTGGTTATCAACAGATGTGACCAAATTGGGCTCAAAATGTAGTGTAATTAATATAAATAATATTTTAATAAAGAAGTTTAGCTATTTATTTAGTAACTTTAGATTGCCTATTTTTATTAGTAAAACAGCCTCATCAACAACAACAACCACAACAACAACAAGAGTAAGAACAACAACAACAACAACAACAACAACAACAACAACAACAGTAAGAACAACAACAGTAAGAACAACAACAACAACAAGAACAAGAACAACAACAACAACAACAACAACAACAACAACAACAACAACAACAACAACAACAACAACAACAACAACAACAACAACAACAACAACAACAACAACAACAACAACAACATCAGTAAGAACAACAATAGCAATAGTAAGAACAACAACAACAAGAACCATTATAAAAAGCAGCCGATTATGGGCGTTCACTATGAACGCAGCCTTAGCTTATATTAGCTTAGGTTAGCTTAGCTTAGTTTTTGACATATCAACTTTAAATTCTTATCTTCTTTTTTTGCCCTTGCACTTGACCGCAAAAATTGTTTATTTATTTTAGAAGTAACACAAAAAACATGTTTGAACTTGTACATTGCTGCCTTATCTTGAACTTGCGGGTTATGAGTGCGCTTACTATGAAGCTTGGCTCTTATCACTTTAACCTAGAAATTATTATTGAAATTGAAATTAAATAAAATTAAAATCCGTACCAGGATGGGTATGGGTGACGTCATCAGCATACAATAACATAAGTCGACTTCTAAAATGTTCTCGACGTTTCTGCATCTCGAAGCTTCTAGAAACTTCTTGACTCTTCTTGGTTGCGGTGTATTTCGTTTACTTAAAATAAAATACAGCGGCGGAGAAGTTGCTGGGTGTAAGTGACTTGGACGGTGATAATCGTTATTACGCGGGGGCTTGTTACCCCGATGTCCCCCAACTGACGAATTGATATTTATATACGCCTATGTTTTTTTAATGGTTGTCATCTAATATACAAACTACTTACACAAATCTAATACACGCACCTAATACTTACCGACTTTATTAAATTTATAAACATTTCTTTAACCTCTTCAACCTTCGCCGTACCTAAATTGCTTCACTCCAAATAAATATATATATTTTCACAAAGCAAGTTGACCAGCAAAATTTGAGTCTTGCTGTAACTAATGCGAGGGTTAAGAAAAACAAAACATGCAAACACTGATAAGAACTCGCTTGACTACCACTACCGATAATGTAGTGTATAAAATTATGATCAACGCTTAAAAAAGCAAAGACTTGCCCCAAACTTGCCAATTTTTAAAAGATAAAAGCAAAGACATACACCAAACTTGCCAAAGATAAAAAGCTTAAAGCAAAGACATACCCCAACTAGCTTTTAGCAAAGACATACACCTCTGCACATTTTACCAAAAAAGCCCCCACTAGATGGCGCTGGGGTGCGGGGCGTGACGTCATCGGCTCCTGATCCTGCGCCAGAACCAACATATCCTATCTACTCAAGAACATACTGAAAACAAAAAATGAAATGAAACGAGCCTAACCCAAAAAACAACTGCAATAACCATCGGCAGATGTATTGTATTAAGTTGATATGAGGGACCGATTCGTAACTATTTCGTCTCAGGTAAAACCAGAAATGCCCGAACATTAAAAACTCATTAGCCCGATTCTACAGGCAAAATCATGATATTTTCCCAAAAACCGGTTCTTTCCATCGGGCAGTTTTTTTTTATTCAACTTGAAAGACAAAAATTGTATCAAATTGATACGAGAGACCGATGAGGGTTAAAAAAGACTCTTTTTAAAATTCTGTCTCATCCAGATAGAAGATATTTTTAATACGTTTTTAAATTTAAAATTTTTTTATTCGGGTCAACCTAAGAACCAGCAGAATGTCCGCAGTGCGAAAAGAGGTGTTTTAAAGAAATAATATACATTTCAATTTTAAAAGCTTAAGGCACTGCTATTGTGCAGTAAGCCTGTATAATGGATCGCGGTTTATATACAGATAAGCCTACTAAAAGATTCAATTCCACTGATATTTGGCTTCATTCTGTATGCCTATCCGATCAATCGTTTCGTGCAAAACAGTGGTCGTTCGTGTTTTTGAAATTTGTAATTCGAACATAATCAAACAACGATAACAGCTGATCAGCTGGCGAACGATGCCGTAACACAGTAACTTTTTGCAATCTGTATCCCTAACGATGAATAAAACAACGAAGCGAGACGTCAAAATCAAACGAACACTTTTAAGTTATCGTTGTTTTATTTGTCGAAGAAAATTTTTTTGAAAATGGATAATTCTATTAGAAAAGGTAATTATTTACTCAAATATATATATATTAAGAAAAAAGTGCAATGTTTTATGTATAAATAAATTCATAACTTACTCAGTTTCTGGTAACTCCAAAACATTCGTGCAATCTCGCAACCTTCTTCTGTGCACCCTCAAATCGTTCCTATCGCTTTCTTCGAAATCAAACACGGCAATAGCTGCATACATTTTAGTCAAATCACTATTTTGATGAAAAACACTAAACACCATAAATCAACAATCGTAAAAAACAATGAACATTTAAGAAATTGACCGATTTGCTCAAAATATTTTTCTTCGAGGTAAACAAAAACAGCTGATTCATATTAACAGATTGAAAATAGGCATTGCCAACAACCAAAAAACGAAGCTAAAAGTTTATGAAATCTTTGCAGGAAAATGCCGAAATTCTGTGATTTGCTAGAATTTTTTATCTGGCAATTTTTAATTTGACAACTGCTTGTGTATAACAGTTTTAATGACGTAGCAAACGTAAGCTTAACGTAAGGGTTGCCGATCAGACTCGTTCGAGATACAGATTTCGATTAGTTTACAACTTCGTTCGAATATTCATCGTTCGTTAAATGGTTCGTTAGGGATACTAAATGAGGCTAATTGTGTAGTAAACTTGTTTGTGAAACATTTTAAAAATTTCTAAATATATATACGTCCCTAGAACTTACCTATTTACGTACGCTTTTATTATGATGATGGGTAACCAAGAGAGAGGTTCTTCTGAATCTAGAATATACCTACTATATGCATATATGACAAATGTCACTGAAATTTATTTTTTTCTTTTTAGTTCACGTTTTGGTTTTAAATAGAAGCTTATTTTTAAAAAAATTTTTTATATTTTTTTTTTTTTAAATATATTTGATTGATAAATTACACTTTGAAATATTTTAACAGTTAAAAAAATCAAATGTATTTTTTAACTCGTATTTTTTTAAACAAAACTTTTTTCCAAATGACTGTTAGCAAAGCACGTCTTGATGGAATTTAAAATTTTTAAAGTTTCTTTGTTGGCATTCGTGTCAGCACAACCAGCCGATTTTATTTTCTTAATTCATTCATTTCTTTTCATTATCGCAATCCGTAACATTTTCACGTACAACCGGACCAGTGACAATCGGAATAAAATTGTATGTTAGAGATCATATAAAACATTCGGATATCTCTCAGAATTGCTGCTTAATTTACCGCTGGGTGAGTTTAGAAGCTCAGTCAAAGCCCTTTCACGGGCTGTAAAAGCTAAATGGTTTTTTTCTATATAAAAGTTTATTCATCATCTAAAGGATTTTTCAAGGATTTTCTGTATACGAAATGTTTTAATCTATTTAATTTTTGAATTTCCAACTCATTTTTCAAGCTGTTCCAAGAATTGTTTTACCATTGCTACTTAAGGGGATCTGTTGCAACACACAAAAAAAAGAAGTTTGAAACTTCAAGCTTAACACCTTAAATCACTTCAGCCTAAAATTCATCAGCACTTGTCGCTTCACTCAAGTTCTTTCATTTTACACAACCAGCCACTCATGTTTTCTTCCTTTTTGTGATGGTTTTGTTTTTTACTTACAATCCCAGCGGCCAATCCAAGTATTTCTTAAACTCCGACCATAGCACCCGGTTTGGATGCAAATAATTTGCATACAATTTGAGCCCAACTGATGAGGAAATTTAATTTATGCATATATGCAACAGCAGCAGCAGTAGCACAACTCATGCAGAACAACCTACAAACTAACAAGGGGCTATCCAAAATTGCAATAATAACAACAATAACAACAACTAGCTATAACTGTGTAGCTGGCTTGAGATGCAATCAACTGCAACTCAAGGAATTTTCACATACACATTAACAATACAAAAAGGATTTGTTGCCGATGTTGTTTTTGCTGCTTGTATAGCGGGTGCGTGGCTCTGCAACAAACAGCCAAGAGCTACCACAAGCCATAAGTTGGTCGGGTTAACTGCTTGACCGAATCATAATTTGGTAATGTTGATTTGCATGCAAGGCCAACGTCGCTTTACTCCCTGAAAGGATGTTCTACGAACATGTTGCACGAATTCGGACTCTTAATTGAAAATTTCATTGCAGTGGCAAATACGTGTACATAGTGTGTGTGTATGTTTGAGTGTGAGTGTGTGTGTGAGTGTGTGTGTATGTGTGAAGGTTGTGTAGGTAAATGGACAAAAACTGTCATATTCTGAGCAAATATTTGGCAAGAAACGTCAGAGTGGGTTGACAGTGGGGAGACAGCAAATGTGGGTGTGCGAGTGTGTGTTTTTTTTTTTTTTTTGTTGTTCCTACTATGAACTGGGCAGTTGTTGTTGTTTTTGTTGTAGCACCCACTCCTTTCTCATAGCTGCTTAAGGCCATGATAGGTATTCCAAAACTTGCTATTAAGTCTGGAAATGTTGCAGATGTTTTTGTTTGACCCAATTTAGACAGATTATGCAGGGACATGATGTCCTTAAAGGCTATCAACACACGAGTGAGTAAAGTATATTTTACTTTATTTCTATTTTATTTATACAGGAAAATGTCATTATTAAAGGATTAGAAACAGTTTTTCATCATCAGAAAATATCACAAATATTTCAAGAAGAAGATGAATACAAGAAGATAAGAAGAAAAAAACTTGAAAGAAATTAGGCAAAAATTTAATGTCACAGAATGAGAAAAGTCGGAGGTTTTGTTAAATTTTACTTTGAAGAGCTTTTGCGCTGAATTAGTATCAACATTTTTATACCTTTAGCCAGTAAGCAAGAAATATTTAAGAAATTGTTATGAGTTAAGAAAATCTCTACACTTGTAGATTGAATCAAAAAATTTGATGAAAATGAAATCCTTAGTTAAAAATTCGAACACATAAATTCTGTCAAAAACGTACCGGGAAATTATCAGTTAAAAAGCCCGCTGGTAAAAATTCTTTTTGTAGCTAAGTTGGCACAACTGTTCTCCACAGTGATGTGAGCTTGAACGTGATCTGTTATTCAGTTCATCTCAAGTGTGTTTTGCTATTTTAATAATTAGCCTAATTTAAATAATTAATAATTATTTTAATCCCAAATATTCGCTAGGAAAAATTCGCAAGAGAATTTATTTTTCATGCGGAAAAAAAATCCTCTTATTCTAAACGACCGGTGAGAAGCAAAGAAGGGAGAAAGAATTCCAAAGTGAGAAATAATTTCGAAATCAGCTGTTTAGTTTGACATTTGATATTGTTGAGTGCAGCTTGTTTTTTTTAAAACATTTATAAAATACAACATCAAAACATTAAAATTTAGAAAGTTTTCGTTTTTTAAAAATTCAACATGAACAGTGTAGCCTTCCACAGTTTAGTTTTAGAAGCTGCAAATGTAGAGGAGCAGCAGACGCAGCAGACCCAGCACCAAAAGTTTATATAGGTTTGAAAAGTATTACAGGGTTAATAAGCCTGCTTTCAAATATTTGTTGCAAGTTCTGACAAGGTTCTTAAAACCAACTGAAAAGCAGTTTGCCCTTTCGCAAATAGCAAAACTCAGCGGATGCTTGCGCTTCTTTGCTGAAGGTGGATATCAGACTGGTGTTGGAAAAGACAGTGACGTGTCTTTGGGATGCATTGATGCATTGATAGAACATTTTTTAATTTCATTTGTTTTTTCTTTACTTCAACATTGAGATACTATAAAGCCTTCTCCCGTAAGTGAAAAGGCATGTTGCAGGTTTCATTGTTATACTATTACTGATTTTATTAATCTTAGTTCTTACGTGGTATAGGTTGACATTTAGAGTTAGGGTTGTAACAAAGAGTAGTAGCATGGATATTTAGTAATAATGATTCAGTGTTGTAGGTATTAGTAGTCTCAGCAGGGATGGCACTACAATACTATGCCATCTATTACAAAAATTATAAAAAAATATTCGTATTATGTTTATAATGTTAATGGGCCTGGACTTGCAAATCGCAATCTCTTAAGTTCTGGATCCAAATCGTCGTCCGAATCGTTCGAATCTGACTCTGATTCAGAACTTATGGTGTCCACAGGCACGTTACTTCCAGACTGCCCTCCATCATCAGCTTTTTCTTCTTCAGATACTTCATTAACATCATACAGGGTGATCTTGTGACTCCACCAACATATCTGAAATGAATTAGAAAAGAAATAAAAAAAGGAATGCAAAACATTGCATCAATAAAATTGATATTACCTCTGCAAGCAATGCGTCGATTTTTTTGCCTTTGTACCGTTTTTCCATGGGCATTGTGGTTTGGTGAAACCGTTCTCCTTGCTCATTGGATTCGGTAGGGAGTTGTTTGATAAAATCGTCAAAATGAAAATGAAGAAAATGCAGCTTTAATGTCATCGGTGTGCCGATTTTCTCAAAATAATACAGCATTTCTTTCACTCATTCTTTTGCTTCCGGTTCCACGTCTCGATCCCCTCCCAAGACTCTGGTGCATACACGCTGAAGGTAAATCCATGCCATTGAATGATTATAATCATGAAGCGATGATTCAAAGTTGCTCTTGAATAGCTTTCTAATGTCAGGGCCATTAAGTACGCCTGTTAAATGGAGACAAAAAATAAAGACAGAAAAGAAATCATTAACAAAGTGAAAATAGTACAATGAGGTGAACAAAAATTCGTTTTAAATTTACTACAATACCTTTTTAAATTTTGTCATCGCTACGCTTTGGGAAAACGCTTTTCAAATAGTCGAATGCGTTTGGACAATTTACAACGGCCACTTCGATGAATTTTTTAACAATTCCCAATTTTATGTGGAGCGGTGGCAGCAAGATGTCTTGAGTATTGTCTATTAAAGGTGCATTTCTCAGTTTATTTTGTTTCATTTGTTCCTCCACACTTCAGCTTGGTTTCCACGAATTACATTGGTATTGATTCAGAGGTGAGCGCGAATCCCAATTACAAAGAAAACAAAAGAATTTTGGAAAGCCCCCCCCCTTATCGATGATCCCTTGCAAAATGTTGATGACCTTCAAATCACAGCAAATCTTACATTTATGTTCGTAGTATTTGATTTTTTCCATTATATCTTTAAATGTTTCATTGCTTTCTTTCATGTTAATACCCATTGCTAGCGGAATGGAAGGTTTTCGGTTCGACACATGCAACAACACTGCTTTCAAGGTTGAAACAGAACCATCAATAAATAATCTCCACTCACTAGCGATGTAGTTCATTCCCATTTTTACCACCAAAGCTTTTACGTCGTTGCAGTAAGCGAACAAATTGTAATCATTTAGAGTGTAGAGGCTCTGAAATTCAGCTTGCCGTTTGCGGTACGTCGTAGAGTTCACACTACCATGTGTGAGTTTTCTTTGCTTTAAAAACGCTGTCAAAAATATGGCAAGTCGCTGCGATAGTCCCAATATGGCCACAATGTTATTAGTTGTGGTCCATCTCTTCCCTGTTGGGGCTTATAATCGGTATCAATTGGATCTTCATAAGTAACACCACTTGCTCTAGTCATTCCTGTACATTCTGTACTACGATCTGGAGTTGGCGGCCTTGGTGATACAAAATTTTCAGGTGCAAGCACTGGTAGTGTGGCTGTTACAGTTGCTTTATAAGTTTTGCTCCTCTCAGCATATCGATTTAGTCCACATGTGAAATTTACGCATGCATAGCAACTAGTTTCATCATGATCACCTGGGACATTAATCCAGTTTACCGGCTTACAATACTTCATACTATGTTTGCCTTCACTCAACCATGCCATTAGATAGTTATAACATTGGCGACACACTGTATTAGGTGTGTAATTTTCACCGGTCAAGTCTTCTTCGTCGAAAAACGACGTATATGCTCTCTTGAATTCACTAGTTAAAAGACTCTTTTCCTTTTGAAATTTTGTAGAACTTTTTTTTCTGATTTGATGACCGCAAACGTAGCAAAATAAATCAATATTTTCACACTGCATATAGAAATTGTCAGTTGCCAATGTTGTGTGCGAATTATGCTGTAGCACTTTCACTTTTTTTACTTTCACTTTTTCACTTTCACCGCTGAGTTCTCGTTGACGTCGCGCTGTGTAATGGCTCGATGTGAGCGTCGTGTCGCTTTTATATTGTGTGCTGCATCCCTTGATGCGTGTGCTGAGCTTACTGCATTGCCTGTGCTGCTGCGGTCGGTGCGTGATCGCGTGATACCTAAGCGCTACCTAAACGGTGTAAATCCTTGGACAAACACATGGTTGTGGCCAGGCATATTTCATTTTTGAGCGTTAATTAAATATACAAGACGTTAAACATGACATGTGCTACAATGTGAATTCAATGCAGATGTTTGCTTCCAGGTAGTTTTTTGATACAAGTTTTTTTGATTTTATATGTTCACAATTTCATCTTTATGACAAGAGCTACAATGCGTTTCCAGGTATTTTTTTTATATTTTGGGTTGTTTTTATGTAAATTCAATGCAGATGTTTGCTTCCAGGTAGTTGTTTGATAGTTTGGGCCCGAGAACTCACCCACCAGCTTGAGAATTTTTATTAGAATGCACTTACTATCAGTGAAGGTACAGTGCACTCACACACTCGGCCTCCTGACTGACAATTATTTACGTTCAAAGTTTTGAAATCAACATTTTTTTTAAGAAATCGCTTATTTTCTTACACTTCAATTGTTTTTAAGCGAAATTTTGGCTCCCAGAAAGTACTTTGTTAGAAAAACCTCACTATCTCCGGTCTTAGAAGGGTTAATGCGGAGTATTATACCTTAAAAAAAAGCTTGAAGTGTTGTATTTTACTGAGTCTAGGAAGAAATAAGTTTACTAGGGCTGTTTTTTGAGAAAACCAGATTTTTATTAAAAAAGTGAGGTTTTTTTTTTCAATTTGCCCCAATGAGTTAATAAAAATTAACATATTTATATACAGATTTATAGCGTTTTCAAAGGTCTTCTCAATGATACCCATCTCAACCAGATCGGATAAGAAATGGGTGAGATACAAGCGATTATATACTCAAGCTATAAAGGCCTTTATCTGAAGAAGTTGGATCGGCCTCCTTAAAAAAACTTTGGGGTTTTAATCAGCGCTGTAAGCCCTACCAGGCCAAAGAAAATAGACGCATTTTTCATAAAGTAAATTTGTTCGTAAAAGCGGAAAATAAAAAGAACGCTTTTTAGGCCATTTTTCGCTCATTTTTTAAAGTTTTTTGACCTTGAAGATGAAATCAAAATTCCGAACGGCTTGCAAGATATGAGCTTGAGAAAATGATCACTTTTTTCCAAAAATGACACCGAGGCCCCACTTCTTGGGGGGCCCATAAAAAAAACCTGGAGGACTTTGGGCAAAACTGGGAGACAGGGGTCTTTTTTTTTTTTGGTCTTTTGTCACGTAGTGGTGTCCGTATATGGATATTTTTTTCGTGTTGCACTGTGTTATTCTATAACAGAAAAGGAAAGTTCAGCTTAAATGTTATGTTGGTAAGTTATTTAAAATATGATGTTATTTTCTAAAAGAAATATTTTTATATTTTCAGCTTTGTGATTACGAACTAAAGATTCGCTATGTTGATGCATCCCATCCCGGTGCTCTTGCCACGATTCACTCATATGGAACACTAGCGATCTGCGAGTCCATTTTGAGCAGGAGTATTTTAGAGGTGAACAAAATTTTTGGATATTAGGTAAAATTTGATATTTTGTAAAAAATGGCAATAATTTCATTAATTTATCTAAAGGCGACGCAGACTACCCATTGAAGCCATGACTTTTGACACCTCATCGAGTACCAGAGGATGATTCTACGGAAATGAGGTTTAATGAAGTGCATCCCAAATGCAAAAACATTATAGAAAGAACCAATGGAGTTTTAATGTCCTTGCAGTATTTAACTGTAGCACAAGGAATTCGGGCTAACATTGCAAATAATCTGTAAATTATCTGTGATTTAATGTAATTATCTGTAATAATAAAAGAGGAAGTTGTGTAAAAATCGCTGTTTAATTTTTAAATAAAAAATAACAAAAATAAAAAGAATTCATTTATTTTAAAACAAATATATGTAAATAAATTGATATTCTTGAAAATAAGCAAGTAAATTCATTTATCTTAAAGTTAACTTCATAAAAATATCACTTTGCTTTAAAAAAAAAATATTCGGTAATGCTAAGTGTACTTTTGAAAATATCACATTTCTCTTTTTACATATCAATTTTGTATTTAATTCGAGATTAATTTTTTGTAATTTAAACTTTACTTCTTGGAGTCTTAATTTTTCCATAAATGCATTGTGACGCCGCCTTTCTTCAATGTCCTCCGGCTTTAAAATTTCCATTGCAGTGAAATGTTTTTTCTGGAGATCATGCATTCTGTCAAGAGACCTATCAACTTTTTTGAGCTTTGATGTTGCTCCTGCATCTCCACCACTGTCATCTTTATGCTGTCTTTATGTTTATGCTGTTATGCCGCTCGGCAACAAGAATACCAGCAGCTTTGGCCGCCTATTCTTTACTTGCAGCTGTTTTGGGTGACTGTTTTGGAAGCTGCTTGTTGGTAACTGCTATGCTGGAAGTTGTTAGAGGTGATCTACTTCGTGGTGGCTCAGTCGTGACCTCTTCTTCATTCTCCAACAATTCCAACAAAAGTTCTTCTGCCGGTTCCAAACTTTGATCTTTTGTTTGCTCAGAAGAATCCAGCCCAAATGTTTTCACCTGAATACCTTCTATACTATCCTTCATGGCAATGAGATCGTAGATCGCCTCTTCAACAGGAAAAAATTTGTGATCCACCGCTGCCTTTTTTGCATTTTTAAATTTTGTGCTGCTTTTTGACGCACGGTATGTGATTTTTGATCGCTCCACAACTTAAGTATAAACAAATTTAAATAAGAAATTATTTTTTTTTAAAAAATGCCAACATGCCTCTTTCTAGTCAGATATATTTTTTATTGGTGGTCCTAATGAGTTCAGCTCAGCTTCAGCATTTTCCGCCGCGCGCAATAGGAGGATTACCTTCCATCAAGTTGCTGCTTATTTGTTATTTTTTACCTTTAATTACAATTTATTATTTAATAACATTTTTATACCTTAATATATGCCAAATACTTACATTTTTTTCAAGCTCACTAAAAAATTGTTGGCGGAAAAACTCACATATAGAGCCCTATTCTGAATGAAATATCCCCGGAAATTGAAAAAGGGAGTTTTTATTTCATAGACAGGGGTTAATGCTTTAAAAAATTTTTTCTCGTAATCTTAAAAATTGACTATAAATGCAAATATTTGCATTTAAATTTTTCAAAAATTCTGTGAACATTGTTAAAAATACAAAAGCTTCCTTTTTCAATTCCCGGGGAGATTTCATTCAGAATTGGGCTGATAATGTCAACTCATTTCCCCCTTTTAATGCTAACTTTTTCTCTGTGAAATTTCTCCCGTTTCGAATATGATTCGGAATAGGAGGAATTGTGAAAAGAGAAAAAGTTCCGTACCGAGGCTCTTTTCAGAATAGGAGGAAAGTGAAAAGTGAGAAAACTCACTAGGGAGTTTCTGTTCAGAATTGGGCTGAATGAGTAAAAATATGAAAAAAAGAATCACTGAAATTGTTACAGAAGGCTTACAGTGAAACGACTTTATCATAAACACGTGCGTTTGTTTGGTACAGTGCATACAAAAGCGGTCGAGATGCGATAGAAGATGCAACGTCTTCAACTGAAGTTAACATCAATAAAGTGAAGGAAATGGCGACGGTAAATCGTCATTTAGGTTTGAGAGAGATAGCCACTACACTTTATTGTTCACAATTAATTTGACATGAAACGCGTTACCGCTCGCCTAGTTCCAAAAGACCTGGATTTTGTGCAAAAACTCAATCGCTAAGGACATGGTAGAACCTGCCAAATTCCACCCCAGAAAGTCGAGATAATGTTGACGCTTTCTTTGATTATCGCGGTGCTGTGCGCTTGGAATTTTTGCCTTAAGGTCAGACGGTAAATAAAAACTTGTAAGGAATGGATCTTCGGCAGGGTACCGAAGCTCAAATCCTTCCCACACGACCGTATTAAAGTATATTCGAAGTCTTTGGCCGTCTATAAAATGTTTATGTTTAATCTGCAAAAATATTTGTCTCATACGCTTAATTTTATTTTACCCATAGCTGCCACATAGAGTAATTTGTATAGTGCTTATTATACTTAAGAATATATGTTATGTGCAAAATTTGATTGGTATGTGCAAATTCATGTCAACGATGTAAAATAATTTCGTTTAAAATTAAAGTGCCACGCCCCCGTTCAGTTCCGCCCAATGTTCTAGATTACTGACTGCTCATTATTCAAAAAAATATGGAAAATTTGAAAGAAGTCGGACAAACGTATAAAAAGAGTTCGATTTAAATTAAAATGGCACGCCCCTGTCTAATTTTGCCCAATTTTTAGACTAATCACTGCTCATTATTCCAATGAATATATTTGCAAAATTTGGTTAAAGTCGGGAAAACGATGTAGAAGCACTTCGATAAGAATAAGAATTAACACGCCCCTTGTCCTATGCCACCCACTTTTATAGGCTTAAATCTACTCATTATACCAAAGAATATATGTGCGAAATTTGGTTGAAATCGCATAAATGGTGTAGATGGAAATAGTTTAAAAATAAAGTGCCACGCCCCCCGTCTAGTACCGTCTACTTTTATAAACAAACGACTGATCCTCATGCCAAATAATATGTGTGCAAAATTTGGTTTAAGTCGGACAAACGGTGTAGAGGGAATTCGTTTTGAATTAAATGGACACGCCCCTTGTCCAATCCTACCTACTTTTTTATGCTTTACACTTCTCATTATACTAAAGGAAATATGTACGACATTAGGTTGAAATCGAACAAACGGTGTAGATGGAGCTAGATTAAAAATAAAGTGCCACGCCCCTGTCTAGTACCGCCCAATTTTATAAACTAAAGACTGCTCAAATTACCAAGAATTATATGTGCAAAATTTGGTTGAAGTCAGACACACGGTGTACCAGAAGTTCGATTAAAAGTAAAATGCCACACCCACTTTTCTAGTCTAGAGACTCTAACACTTTACCAAAGAACATATGTATGGGATGGATAAGCGATGTGGGCGGAATTTTGGTACATACCGACATGATGTCATTCAGTTTTATATATTTTAGAAAGTTTTTCTATGTTGATGACTTCATTTTGTATGTGAGGTAGGCTTGGTTTTTTAATCCGATTTTGCCAAATATCAAAGAGATTGTTTATGTTGAATATCAAAGCTTATATGCAAAATTTCAAGACATTTCTGTAATTTTTGCAGATTTTTAAGCGATTCTACGTTTTAAATAAAGCCAATTTGTATGGGAGGTAGGCGTGGTTTTCATCCAATTTGGCTCATTCTCGAACTGGATCTCCATTTTTTAGAGAGAAGCTTATATTTTGAATTTTATCGCGATAGCTTTAAAATGACGGCTGTAATCGTGATCACAGACGGATAGACAGACAGACGGACACACGGAAATCGAATCAGGTGGGGATGCTGATCAAAAATATATATATATTTTTCTATACCTGACACGCCTTCTTATTGGCGTTACAAATGGAATGACAAAGCTAATATACCCCTTACGCAGTACGCGTTAGGGTATAAAAATTATCTGGACTCTATGGACTCTATGTATCCATAGACATACTGGGACTCTATCTAAAGGAGCAAATAAGTCGAAAAAGGCCAGACTTGTGCAAATAAAATCCATGGTTTTTGCACTACGACAATGAATCATCTCACCAGGCTATCATTGTGAATGAAGTATTGACCAAAAACTCAACAAATATAATCGAACAAACATCGCATTTATTTGATATTGCTTCGGCATCCACTTCAATGCATTCGTTTTCAGTCGATAAAAGAGAATTCACGGCTAGAAGTCAATTCCGGAAAATGTGACTGATAAATATTTTGTTACTATCGCATTTACAATATATATTACCAAATAATGAACATTTTGCATTTTGTTGAACAATTCCCTGTACTTTTTTGACAGAATATATATTATTGTTATGTGCTTATTGAAACACAATTTAAAATATACCATATATTTTAAACAACCGGGACATTTTTGATTAGTTTGAATTGCTTTTTTGATGTTTCTCTACAAAAAGTTTAATATCACTGTGCGTTACTTTAAAAGTTGCAAAGAAACTGTTTGTCATTGCATTTAAAATTCTTTGCAACTTATAAAATACTAGCAGGTCACAGTGGTCTGCGGCTTTCCAACGGAATTTTTTTTTATTATAACGCAACTTCATATAAAGAAATCCTAAACACGCTAAACGTGATCAGTCAATCGTCTAGCTTTCAAAAATAACGAAATTTGATCGCTCTACAATGTCTTGCTTCACTGTTTTTTGACACTTTCCATCGAAATCATCAACAAACGTTGTTTTCATTAAACGCCGTTCAAACGATCACCGTGTGACCTCAGCCGTTAAGGCAATGCATGTCAAATGATATAAAAAAAATTTTTTATTTTGTTTCGGTTTGTTTTGCAGCTGCATTTATATGTATCTCATTTTTTGCCTAGCGCGATGCTCATCTGTTTTTTATGCTGTACTGTGCCAGCTGAGCAGAAAAAAAGAAGAGTAGAGAGCAACATGGGAGTTTATTAAAACTCTCGCAACAAAAACGCATGAAGGAAAACGATCAAGCAATTCGTGGCACCGGGGATGATTTCTTAAAAAACTTAACACGTTAATTAAATATACTTATTATAGAAATTTCGAAATAAACAGTATAAGCCTTATACTGTGCTGTGACAAAACTGTGACATTTTAAAAGTTGTTTCATAAAAATCGATCCAGTACTTTTGGAGTTTATCTGGAAACAAAAATTTGCACTTCAATTTTATATAATAGTATAAAAGGTCATTCAATAAGTCCGTAGGATAAGAAGAAAAAACAAAATTTTGATAAAACTCGATTATATTATTCAACACAGTCCCAATTAAGACATGCCGATATGACGACGATTTCTCTCACCGATTTTCAGTTTGTGGACGCAGTAGCCGAAGAGAAGGCGAAACTAAAATCGTCCAAAAAATCGTTCGTACCAGCGACTTTGCGACGATTTAGCGTTCTTACTCTTTCACTCACATGAAAAAAAAGTGAAACAGCAAGCAAACATCGATCGGCAAAATCGTCGTGTCTAAAAGCAATGAACGACGAAACAGCGAAACAATAGAAAAAATATGAAAATCGGTGAGAGAAATCGTCGTCATATCGGCATGTCTAACTTGGGACATAGTTGCCTTCGAGAGCGATACAACGCGTATAGCTATTTTCCAACTTTTCGATACTACTTTTATAGTACGATTTCTCTTTCTCTTCAAAATAGGCCTCAATTTCAGTGATTGCTTAATCATTGGACTTGAATTTCTTTCCAGCAAGCATTCTCTTGAGATCTGAAAACAGGAAAAAGTCGCTGGGGGCTACATCTGGAGAAAACGGTGGGTGGGTAAGCAATTCGAAGCCCAATTCATTCAATTTTGCCATCCTTTTCATCAATTTGTGACACGGTGCATTGTCTTGGTGAAACAACACTTTTTCTTTTGCAAATGTGGCCGTTTCTTGGCGATTTCAGCCTTCAATCGATCCAAACGTGCACAGTTATAGTCGCAGTTGATGGTGGTTCCTTTTTGGAGATAGTCGATGAATATTATTCCTGTCGCATCCCAAAATACAGACGCCATCACCTTACAAGCCAACTGTTGGGTCTTTGCTCGATTTGGATTCGGTTCGTCGACTGCTGTCCACTCAGCTGGCTGTCTTTTGGATTCTGGTGTGTAATAGTGAAGCCATGTTTCATTCATTGTCACATGTCAACGATAGAATTCGATTTTATTGGGATTTAACAGCGCCAAACACTCCTCTGAAGCATCAATTCGTTGTTGTTTTTGGTCGACTGTGAGCTCACGCGGCACCCACTTTGCACAGAGCTTTCGCATACCCAAATGTTCGTGTAAAATGGTAAAAACACTACCATCTCATATCTTTACAATGTCAGCTAGCTCGTGCACCTTCAATTTCTGATCGTTCATAACCAATTTGAGGATTTTTTTGATGTTCGTGGAATAAATGGCGTCCACTGCTTTCTGCATCATTTGTGCTGGTACGACCACGTTTAAATTCAGCATTCCACTTTTCTACCATTTGTCTCGATGGAGCAGAGTCCATGTTTATCAAGACAGTGTTTGGTTTCCACTGTATTTTTTTCATTAAAAAGCAATGCTTTATCAAAACTCGAAATTCACTCTTTCCATTTTGTTTTTTTCAATAGCAATAGTTGCACACAAAATGCTATAACTCACGAATCAGTTGTCAGATTGTTGTCAAATTTTTATACGTATCGTTTGAAGGTTGCTACTAAATAAAAATCATATGGGAAAAATATCTATTAACGCCATCTATGTGTCATCCTATGGACTTTTTCAACGGACTGTTAGATATAGATTTCAAAATAAATTAATATTTTAAGGATTTCAAATTGTATTCGATTTCTCTTGTTGTTTTAAAAATTGCACACGTTTTTAACACTAGAGATATTTTTTTCATCCATATCCTTGCAGTTATAATTTCTTTATATCTTACTATACATTTTTTGAAAAAAATTCTAAATAAATGCTTTTCATGCCTTATGATCATGCAGAGGTGGCATACATTGCACATTGGCTTACTAGCTAAGGTATAAAGTACCTTATAATATTTACATTATGTTCCAAGTTAAGTTCATTTTCTATTTAATTACTTACATAGTATTGATTGACTAAAACCAAATTATAAATTTCTTGGAAACTTGGAATCAATTATTCTGCAATGCCTTTAAGCTGTATAAAATATACCTTGACATGCTTGCTTTATTTTATTTCCATATTTATAATGAATATTTCTACACTCTGAATAATAAATGCAAATTTTCATTAAGCTTGAATCATGTTATTCCTACATTTATCTGGCATTGCTTTAATATTGGCACTTTATAGCTAAAGTGGTTAATTAAATTAGAATGCAGAATTAGAATTTACTGTTCTAATTTGTATAAGTTAATATCTGGTATGAAAATGTGCTTATGTTGAAAAAAAGGTAAGCTTTTAAATTATTAAATTGAAAACTGTTACAATGCATATTTACTACCTATATGAAAATTACTGTTACATTTAACAGTTGTTACAATGTATATCAAAAATTTTATCCTAAGAACAAGCTTATTGTAAATTTTATTAAAAATATTGAGAAGTTTTTTTGGAAATCCACGAAGCTTTGCTTTCATCACAACTTCACAGTCAGAGATAAATATTCGCAATAAAATTTATATTATTATTAAACTGAGATACATAGATTTTTAGATTTTTTTAAACCAAATGCTTATACCTAATTGGTGTTAAATTTACTGGATTTTGGATCAATTGAGATCAAAATTAAGCAATTTTCGGATAAAAAAGTTGGTGAACTTAACCAAAATAACAAAAAAAAAAAAAACCATAGGTGTGTCGTTGGACACACGAGAGAAGAGAAGTTTTTTCGCAGTTTCATAGATTTGATAATTTAATTAATTTTTTGTTTAATGTAATAAAACAACTTTTAAAATTCAAAAATGGAAAATAACAAAAAGTAAATTAAAAAACCTACGTTAATATCTACATCAGGAAATTTTTTTACATTTCATTGTTATTTTATTACATGATATATTCACTTTTATTTCAACGCCATTGTGCGTTATTTCAACAATGTTGATGACATCTTGAAGCCAGTAGAAACAACATTTTTGTTAGTTTTTGTTGTTTGGCTAGCTTCTGAATATGCTGGATATGTAAGAGTGCCAATACACTGTCCTCTAACTATTAATAGAACATTGTGATCTGCTACAACAAAGCTTCAGTTATATTTAGAACTAGCTGGATACCAGGCTTAACTCGCGAGTTGATATAAATAATTTTTTAATTCATTCGTCGATTTGAAAAAACTTTTCACAAACTTTAGAAGGAATTTTGTGTGCATCTTTGAAACCGGTAACTTCGGCGAAATGAACAAAATGTAGCTTCAACATCTGAAAATTATGAGAAAAAGTTGGGGGAATCTTGATTTGTGTGTGCGTGCCGTCGATCGCTTGCAAAAATATATTTTCAAGTTCTATATGGTATTCGATAGATTGAACATTTTTTTTTTTATAATCAGAGCAAAAACAAATTTTTGGCAATTCGCGAGGAAGCTGGACAAAAATGAAATAAACATTGAAAATAGAAATTCAAATGTCAAAGCAACGCCAACTTACGACGCAACTGACTTGCGCATGTGTTGATGCGTACTCAAATACCACAGAATTCGGCATCAGCTGTCCTGATTTGCGAAAAAAGAAAGTGGAATATAAATACACATAAAGAAGAAAAGAAAATATTTATCACCCTTCGCGGTTTGTTACGACTTACTGTATTTTGTTGTACAGCGCCCTCTGGTGTTCAAGATATAACAAAATACAAAGCGCCAAAAGACTCACCGCACCCGAAAACCACTTATAAAAATCATACTTATTGGATGATTTGTTTTGAGTTTTTTTCGGTATTTGTACAACAGCTCCCTCTGGTTTTCGAGATAGAATAAAAAAATAACGCCAAAGCCCTTTCCATACTCGTTGGCCATAGAATGTCTTACCAAGCTCAATAGGTGCGCTCAGACAAATGAGCTCACACTTATGTGGGTGCGAGGACATTCTGGCATAGAACAGAATGAAAAGGCTGATTCTTTAGCAAGAGAAGGATCAGCAGAAGAATTCTGTGGACTAGAACCACGTATCGCCATAGGCGACAACATGGTGGCAGGCCTTATTAAGCAATGGACGGACTCGGAACACCGTACAAGGTGGGAAGAAGCTGGTAATTGCAGGCAATCAAAGGCGGCCGTGAAATGGTCAAGTAGTGAGGCAGCAAAAGTCACCCGATACAATCGGAAGACTTTAAGCTGGCTTACTGCACTGGTCACAGGACACGGTCCCTACATGTACCATCTCAGGAAGATGACTCTGACCGAGGACGATACGTGTAGGTTATGCCTAGAAGAGCCGGAAACAGCAGCACACATTTTGTGCCAGTGTCCGGCGTTGGCAAGCATAAGATTGACCATTCTGGGACGTCCATTTATTGACGAAGCCGAGATTGGTCAACTGACCTACAAGGACATGCTTGAGGTGACAAAGGGTGCTTATATAAGGAGCATGCTCACTTATGAGTGCTCCGAGCGGTAGCATCCTTCGTCAAATAGGGGACGAAAAGGGATCCACTGTGGTCTGATTCCGCCAATCCCCAACTTATTATATATATATATTCCATACTCGATAATCAAATCCTATATATCCGATACACAAATTTTCATCTAAATCGGATGAGCAGTTTTTGGGTGTTTCACGATTTCATAAGTGATTTGTACTACAGCACCATCTGGTGTTGGAGATAGCACAGAAAAAAAAGTCCAAGATTCCACCGTATCCGAAAACTCCTATGCACAAATGTTCACGCAAATCGGATGCACAGCTAGGAGTTTTTCGAGATTTTTAAAACATTTGTATTGCAGTGCCCTCTGGTGTTCAATATAGAACAAAATAGATAAGTCATAAAAACTACAGTACCCGAAAACCCCTTAATACAAATTTTCATGTAAATCGGATGAATGGTTTCGTAGACAAACTATAATAACAAAATTCGTGGAACCCGATCACAGCGCCACCTGCCGGATCCAATTGCGAATCTGAACCATCCAGGGATCCATTTAACACACAAAAAATTTCATCAAAATCGGTGCAGCCGTTTAGGAACAGTTTAATATCACACACACGTACAAATTGTACAATAGCGCCCACTACTTTTCGAGACAGAGCAAAAGAGATAACGCCAAAACAGTTGCCGTACACGAAAATCTTTTAATAAAGTTTTTCATCCAAATTGGATGAGCGGCTGTCTGCTTTTTCACGATTTCTTAAAAGATTTGTACTACAGCGCCCTCTGATGTTCGATACAGTACAAAAAAGACAAGTCCAAGACAGTCACCATATTAGAACACCCCTATATACCAATTTTCATGAAAATCAGGATAAACAGCTTAGAAGTTTTTTAAAATATTTGTACACAGCGCCCTCTGGTGTTCAAGATAGAACAGAGTAGATAAGTCATAAAAATTCACCATATCCGAAAACCTCTATATACAAATGTTCATGCAAATCGGATGAACGGTTTCGGAGATAAGCTATAAAAAAAAATTGCAGCGCCACCTAAAGGGTCCAACCTTTTTTACTGGATAAAAAGGTTTGAAAGATGCACACAAAATTTCATCTAAAGTTTGTGAAAAGTTTTTTCAAAACGACGAATGAAATTGAAAATTATTTATATCAACTCCCGAGTGAAGCCGGGTATTCAGCTAGTAAATAAATAAATAAATATTTTAATAAAACACGATAAAACTAAAACAAAAAATTTAAAATTTACAGGCTGATAGAGTGGGGAGTGCTAAAAAAAGGCTGCCTCCATCTTGACACGATCTCAAACCTACAAGCCATCTGGAAAAAATAAAAGATCCTTTATTGTAAGAATGAGTTAATATCACGGACTAGGGAATTTTTTTGCGAAATGGCGACTGTTTGAAAAAAGTAAGCTTTTTAGCTCTTTTTTTTCAAAAATTTAGATTTTTTTTTAAAATATTAAAATACTTAATATTTTCATAATTCCAGTCCGGGCCATAGAGGGATATATAAAATGGCCCACACCAAATGTTAAGTTAATCGGTCCATTAGAACTTTAGATATTATGTCAAACGTGTTGGAAAAGTAGTTTCGAGAAAAACGCGTTTTAAGATTTAAGTTTCGGTCGTATTTACTATGCTTAATGCTGCACCAGTAAAAGGGCTATAATTCGCTTAATAATCGGAATTTCCAAAAGTTCTAAACTTCAAAAATATGAAAAAAATGACAATTTCTTTAAAATTCTACACTTTAATACTGCCTTAAAAAAATACTGCAAAATATTGTGTTTTTTCTGTAACCAAGCAGAGCGACTCCGCTTTTTCAGTAAAAGTCTTAAAATTATTGGAGCTCAGAGACATTTCTAAAGTTTTTTATTCACACAAAGCCATCCTGGCATAGGTTGTTTTTTTTATACCGGCTTCTTTTATTTGAAAATATTTTGCAGTGTAATGCTTGAGTTTGCAAAGAGAATTCTTGTAAATGTTAACTTCGTGTTTTTATTCTCGTGCTCTTTTTTTATAAGTTACGAATTCTACTGCTATTTTTCTAACCGCTATTTTGTCTATGCTGTCTGTTGGAAAAGTTAAATGGAACTATTTTATGCTGCGGTAAAGAAGGAAATGTGTATGTAAGTATGTGTGTGTGTGTGTGTGTCTGTGTTGGGGGAGGGGGAGGGGGATTGTAAGTTATAACGTGGCTTGGAAAGTTACGCTGTTGTCAGACGTTGGCAGAAAAGTTAACTCTTTCAAATCCGAATAAACACTGCAATTTTTTCTCTTGCAACATGTAGCACACAATCCAGATGTCTAAGTCATGCCCGGTGCTTGTAAGCTATAAAAGTTGGCATTGGGTTAAGGTTGCAGCAAATTATAATTCAATAGCATACAAAAGTTGAATACAAAAGCTGTGAAAGAACTGAAAGCAAGAATGCGGTTTTCTTTTCACGCTTTCATTTTAGTCTTAAAATGGTTTTTTTCATGCACTAAAATATAACGGTACGGCATTCAACATATTTTCGTAAAAGGTTTTTTCGGCCATAACGACATCGACCCTTTTTTACCCCATCTACTGCTCACATTAAAACCCGCTGTTATAACCCGCTGTTATAATAATAAAATTTATAATTTACAGCAACAGCAACAATAACTGTTACTTGTGTACAGCTATTTTACTCCATTTTTAATGGTTTTCACGAAACGACGGAAGTGCTATTTATAAAATATATAAATATTACTTTTTTTCTTTTGGTTTCTTTTGAAAAATTTAATGCAGTAATGTTTCCATTTGCCGAATAAATTATACTGTTTTGCAATTAAGCCCAAAAATACTTTTATAATTACAAAAGTTTACAAAAGAAAAACCAACAAAAATAAAAACTGACAAGATATGAATGAAATAAACCGTTGATTTTAAGAGGCTACAAAAAATATTTGAAGATTAATTGATAAACAATTTGAGCATGGTTTCATGGTTTTTGAGCTTTTAAAGTACGCAGTTTTCACTGAAATACTTATCTTTTCAAACTTTTTACATACCCCTTTTATATTAATTTTGTTTTTAAGACTTTAACAAAAAGGAAAAAAAAAAAATAAAAATAATTTTCTGAAATTTTCTCTGATTATATAGCGCCTTAAATATTTTTGAAGTCTCTCCCCATATTATTTGAATTTTCATTTAAACTCACCTAAAAAAAATTGGCCCCCCCTGAACATTTCTTAAACAATTTAATTTAAATTTTTCAATTAATTTCTCTGTCATTGCTTACAATATTCTGTTGATCGAAGTCTACAAAAATTCTCTTTCATTTCATATGTGCTTATTTCACAATAGTTTTTGATAAACCAACAATTTCACACTTATTGTAAATGAATGTGAAAAAATTGAATTTCGCACTTGTATCTTTATTATTATTTATTGCCATATTTTAAAATGCATAACGCACACGAATATGGCAAACACACACACAACCCGATTGTCATGAATAAAATATTATCTACAGCAAGAATTCATTTTTTTCACTTTCATATTAACAAGCACGAATTCACTTACACGTTACTGTTACTTAAGTTGAAATTTAAAGCTTTCATGTATTTATTTGCGTGTATTTTATTTTATTAGCATTTTTTTTGTAATAAGTTCATACTACACATACTATAAGGAGTGGTCAAGAAGCAGGTTTGGCTGAGTTAATGTTAAATAATAATTACAGACTTCGACCAACGGATCTCGCTAGAGGGGAGAGAAAAAAAAAATTACACTTGTGTCGGTGTTTTCATATTCATATTCATATTCATATTTATATTCATATTCATATTCATATTCATATTCATATTCATATTCATATTCATATTCATATTCATATTCATATTCATATTCATATTCATATTCATATTCATATTCATATTCATATTCATATTCATATTCATATTCATATTCATATTCATATTCATATTCATATTCATATTCATATTCATATTCATATTCATATTCATATTCATATTCATATTCATATTCATATTCATATTCATATTCATATTCATATTCATATTCATATTCATATTCATATTCATATTCATATTCATATTCATATTCATATTCATATTCATATTCATATTCATATTCATATTCATATTCATATTCATATTCATATTCATATTCATATTCATATTCATATTCATATTCATATTCATATTCATATTCATATTCATATTCATATTCATATTCATATTCATATTCATATTCATATTCATATTCATATTCATATTCATATTCATATTCATATTCATATTCATATTCATATTCATATTCATATTCATATTCATATTCATATTCATATTCATATTCATATTCATATTCATATTCATATTCATATTCATATTCATATTCATATTCATATTCATATTCATATTCATATTCATATTCATATTCATATTCATATTCATATTCATATTCATATTCATATTCATATTCATATTCATATTCATATTCATATTCATATATTCATATTCATATTCATATTCATATTCATATTCATCATATTCATATTCATATTCATATTCATATTCATATTCATATTCATATTCATATTCATATTCATATTCATATTCATATTCATATTCATATTCATATTCATATTCATATTCATATTCATATTCATATTCATATTCATATTCATATTCATATTCATATTCATATTCATATTCATATTCATATTCATATTCATATTCATATTCATATTCATATTCATATTCATATTCATATTCATATTCATATTCATATTCATATTCATATTCATATTCATATTCATATTCATATTCATATTCATATTCATATTCATATTCATATTCATATTCATATTCATATTCATATTCATATTCATATTCATATTCATATTCATATTCATATTCATATTCATATTCATATTCATATTCATATTCATATTCATATTCATATTCATATTCATATTCATATTCATATTCATATTCATATTCATATTCATATTCATATTCATATTCATATTCATATTCATATTCATATTCATATTCATATTCATATTCATATTCATATTCATATTCATATTCATATTCATATTCATATTCATATTCATATTCATATTCATATTCATATTCATATTCATATTCATATTCATATTCATATTCATATTCATATTCATATTCATATTCATATTCATATTCATATTCATATTCATATTCATATTCATATTCATATTCATATTCATATTCATATTCATATTCATATTCATATTCATATTCATATTCATATTCATATTCATATTCATATTCATATTCATATTCATATTCATATTCATATTCATATTCATATTCATATTCATATTCATATTCATATTCATATTCATATTCATATTCATATTCATATTCATATTCATATTCATATTCATATTCATATTCATATTCATATTCATATTCATATTCATATTCATATTCATATTCATATTCATATTCATATTCATATTCATATTCATATTCATATTCATATTCATATTCATATTCATATTCATATTCATATTCATATTCATATTCATATTCATATTCATATTCATATTCATATTCATATTCATATTCATATTCATATTCATATTCATATTCATATTCATATTCATATTCATATTCATATTCATATTCATATTCATATTCATATTCATATTCATATTCATATTCATATTCATATTCATATTCATATTCATATTCATATTCATATTCATATTCATATTCATATTCATATTCATATTCATATTCATATTCATATTCATATTCATATTCATATTCATATTCATATTCATATTCATATTCATATTCATATTCATATTCATATTCATATTCATATTCATATTCATATTCATATTCATATTCATATTCATATTCATATTCATATTCATATTCATATTCATATTCATATTCATATTCATATTCATATTCATATTCATATTCATATTCATATTCATATTCATATTCATATTCATATTCATATTCATATTCATATTCATATTCATATTCATATTCATATTCATATTCATATTCATATTCATATTCATATTCATATTCATATTCATATTCATATTCATATTCATATTCATATTCATATTCATATTCATATTCATATTCATATTCATATTCATATTCATATTCATATTCATATTCATATTCATATTCATATTCATATTCATATTCATATTCATATTCATATTCATATTCATATTCATATTCATATTCATATTCATATTCATATTCATATTCATATTCATATTCATATTCATATTCATATTCATATTCATATTCATATTCATATTCATATTCATATTCATATTCATATTCATATTCATATTCATATTCATATTCATATTCATATTCATATTCATATTCATATTCATATTCATATTCATATTCATATTCATATTCATATTCATATTCATATTCATATTCATATTCATATTCATATTCATATTCATATTCATATTCATATTCATATTCATATTCATATTCATATTCATATTCATATTCATATTCATATTCATATTCATATTCATATTCATATTCATATTCATATTCATATTCATATTCATATTCATATTCATATTCATATTCATATTCATATTCATATTCATATTCATATTCATATTCATATTCATATTCATATTCATATTCATATTCATATTCATATTCATATTCATATTCATATTCATATTCATATTCATATTCATATTCATATTCATATTCATATTCATATTCATATTCATATTCATATTCATATTCATATTCATATTCATATTCATATTCATATTCATATTCATATTCATATTCATATTCATATTCATATTCATATTCATATTCATATTCATATTCATATTCATATTCATATTCATATTCATATTCATATTCATATTCATATTCATATTCATATTCATATTCATATTCATATTCATATTCATATTCATATTCATATTCATATTCATATTCATATTCATATTCATATTCATATTCATATTCATATTCATATTCATATTCATATTCATATTCATATTCATATTCATATTCATATTCATATTCATATTCATATTCATATTCATATTCATATTCATATTCATATTCATATTCATATTCATATTCATATTCATATTCATATTCATATTCATATTCATATTCATATTCATATTCATATTCATATTCATATTCATATTCATATTCATATTCATATTCATATTCATATTCATATTCATATTCATATTCATATTCATATTCATATTCATATTCATATTCATATTCATATTCATATTCATATTCATATTCATATTCATATTCATATTCATATTCATATTCATATTCATATTCATATTCATATTCATATTCATATTCATATTCATATTCATATTCATATTCATATTCATATTCATATTCATATTCATATTCATATTCATATTCATATTTCCATTCGTGATCACATTTATATCAATACTTATATATACATTTTTATGCATATTCATATTCATATTCATATTCATATTCATATTCATATTCATATTCATATTCATATTCATATTCATATTCATATTCATATTCATATTCATATTCATATTCATATTCATATTCATATTCATATTCATATTCATATTCATATTCATATTCATATTCATATTCATATTCATATTCATATTCATATTCATATTCATATTCATATTCATATTCATATTCATATTCATATTCATATTCATATTCATATTCATATTCATATTCATATTCATATTCATATTCATATTCATATTCATATTCATATTCATATTCATATTCATATTCATATTCATATTCATATTCATATTCATATTCATATTCATTCGCTTCGCATATTTGCATATTCATTCACCTTCGCTTGTATACTTTTCTTCCGTTAACAAGAAGTACATTTAGTAGGTAATGTTTAAATTGTTGCAAAAGAATTAGCAACAGCACCAAAAACTGAGCGTGACTACGTAGTAATAGTACTTTCATACTTTCATACTTTTTTTCACAGTGTCAGAATTATCAAAACCAATGCAATGATTTTCCGTCACTTGGCGTCTGACAGTCGACTCTAATGTTGCGAACATAGTGAACGCCGGTTCAGGCAGGCAGGCAGATCAGATCAGAAAGCAAACTAGAGCAACTTGGTTTTTTTATTGATTTAATGTGAAAATCTTATCTTGATCTGATCTACCCGCCTGTCTGAACCGGCGTTCACAATGCTCGCAACCTAAGTCATGCATGTACCTTCTTTTATTGTGCCATGAGTCGAAGCGAGTTTGACAAAGAGCTTGCAATACTTTTTGTGCATTCTATTAATAGCAATACCTGCTAAGACTCAATTCAATCATAAAAGAAAGAAATGAAGAACTGATTGTTCATTTAAGATTAGTATGAGCTACTCAACTAAATATTTTTTCGTGGACTAGCTGGACGCAGATATATGGAAACTTTTTAAATAGCAATTTTTTCGTTTTTATGCAACCAGTGCACTGCAGTGCGGCAAATTGCTGTGTTGTTGTTTTCATAAGAACCATTTCTTTACATTATCGCCTCCCCTCCATATAGCTCACCGTATTTTTGCATACGCGGCTATAAAAGTTTCACTTCAAAAATTAAAACATTTTTAATAATTTTAATAATATAAATATAGAACCATTTCTAATTGAACATGTGTGCAATTTTATTTGGTATACAATTTTTTTGCCCATTCGAATAAGTAAAAATTGTGAAAAACATAAATTGGAATGTTAAAACTTACACCGTTCGGTGTTAAAAAATTACCTCTCGGATATAAAATGCTAGCACTTTGTCACGGTGTTTTTTTAATCGATGTAAAAATTTTATACAAATTTTTTAGTCTGTAACAAAGCTTAACACAAAATATCATAAATAATTTGATATAAAAGGCATATTTGGAAAAAAATTTATACCTTTTTTTTCAAATTAAACCAATCGTTTCTATAGTTGAGGCATTTTAAAAAATTTTGAAAATCCGTTCAATGGGTTCCCTGGCTATTAAGTGAATCCTTGTAATTGATGGGTATTCATTTAGTATTCAGTTTATATTCGTTACAAAAGCAAATAATTTAGCAACCGCAACAAAAACGACGGTAATTAAGATAATTAAACTTCGTTAGTGGCGAAGCATTTGTTTTGTCATCTATAATATTGTTGATGTTGATTTTTTATTGTTGTAGTTTATCTGATGCTCTGCTGCAACTGAAAGCTAAAACCATCTAATTACCAATTATTTATACATATATCTAGCTTATTATAGTATTTTGCGGTTTTATGGCTGTTTGTGTTTAGATGTGACTCTAAAATGCAGACCACCGGTGAATGTGTGTGTGTGTTTGTTTATATTTGCTTATGCAATTGCCTGTTGTTGTGTTTTGTCACGTGCAGCAGTAAAAAACCACAAAAAAAAAAATTTAATTCAAATAAAATCAAGATATGGGCTTTTGTTGTAAAATTTTCAAAATAATTCTAGAAATAGATAACGTTTTAGAAATTGTAGTGTTATGCAGCAAAAAGCTGTAATTTCTTAAAATCATCTGTAAATTACACCTTCTCTTGTTCTCCCCGAAATAGTTTTTTTATCAGTTTCGCTATGAGTTAATTTAATTTTCTATCGGACTAATCGTAACATGTTTTTCTCCTTAATCCATTAATGCCAAATGTTATATGTAGAGTATAAGTATGGAATGTGACTTTTTCTGATTTTTTTCACTCCCCGTCTATTTTTCGTTAGATTGATATATCGTAGAACGAGCGTCTTGTAGAGTGTTAGTTTTGTCGATCGGGAGAGGGCTCTGGAACTTAGTTGCTTACTGAGCCCGTAGTAGCACCTATTAGCAATTATTGTTCTTCACTTTATCTCCAGGCTGACTTCGTTGTTGTTATTAACGGCGGAGCCGTAAGTAAACAAGGAATACTCCTTGATTACTTCAAAGTTAAAGCTGCCGGATGAAACGTGTGAGTCTAAACGCCGCGCTCCCTTGTTCGTAGACAGCCCTCACTTACCCTCATATATCGTCAAACCCACTTTGGCTGATTCCTTTTCGATAGCGGCGAAAGCAGCGCTAACATTTCTCTTAGTTCTGCCGACAATATCAATATCATTAGCGTACGCAAGGAGCTGGACACCTTTGTAGAAAATGGTGCCATTACGATGCACACTGGCCTTTCGTACGATCCCCTCCATGATGATGTTGAAGAGATCGCAAGACAGTGGATCGCCTTGTCTGAAACCTTGTCTGAAACCTAATCAACTTTGCAGGTACACCGAACTCAGACATTGTTGCGTATAGGCAATCCCTTCTCGGGGTATCGAGCGCAGCTTTAAAATAGACAAAGAGATGGTGTGTGCCAATTCGTGGGTTTTCTCCAGGATTTGTCGTAGCGTGAAAGTCTGGTATATGGTGGACTGTCCAGGTCGAAAGCGACACTGATAAGGTCCAATATCAGTGCTTTTGTAATCGGCTTTAATCTTTCACACAGTATGCTTGAGAGAACCTTATATGCGATGGAAATACGTATAACACTGATACATATATAACTTGCACAGATTGTTGGGTCTCCTTTCTTAAGTATAGGGCAAAGTACGCTGAGGTTCCTATCGTCGGGCATGCTTTCCGATAGCTGTATTTTGCTGATGAGCTGATGCATGCGCTTTATCAACTCATCGCCGCCAGTTTCAAATAATTCAACTGATAGGCCGTCAGCACCCGCTGCTTTATTGTTTTTGAGTCGTTGGATAGCAACTCGAACATCTTCATGGCTAGGTGGTGGTACTTCCAATCCGTCATCGTTGATGGGTGGCACTGAACTGCGCTCTCCATGGGCGGCTTTGGTGGAATCGTCGCCAGTTAGTAAATTGAAGAAGTGCTGTCTCCACAATCTCAGCACACACTGTGTATCCGTATTCAGATCTCCATTTTCGTCTCTACAATTGGATGCTCCGGGCTTGAAACCTTGGGTTAGACGCTTAACCTGTTGATTGAATTTTCGTGCATCCTTCTTGCCCTGGTATACCTCTAGTTCCTCACGCACACGCTTTACCTGCTCTCTTTACTTGTGTCTGAAAAGGCGTCTCTCTCCCTTTCTCTTTTCGCGGTAGTTTTCTCGCACGCCTTTTTAACTGGCGGCGTTTTTTACTGCTGTCTCGATGCGACACACCTGATCGTACCATTGGTTCGGAGGTTGCGGACGTCGGCAACCAATGACTTCTTCAGCGGCAGCGCGCATGGAGTGGGATATATGCGCCCAAAGTCCGCCGGCGTCGTCGGGTCCAGAGTTTGGTTGGTTGAGCTTAACCGAGAGTTGAGCGGAGTAGGCCTCGGCAGTCCGTTGTACTTGCAGCTTAGCGACATCTAGCTTTCTCTGCATTTCTCTGCGTATGTTCTTCACATTGCATAATCGCATGCGGATCTTGATTGCAACAAGATAGTGGTCGGAGTCAATGTTGACCACCCGAAATGTACGCACATCTAGAACACTAGAGGCATGCCTTCCGTCGATTACAACATGATCAATTTGGTATGAAAATATATTTTAAGTAATAACTTAATTTTAAGTAATAATTTTTTAAGCTAGACTATTTAAAGAAAAAAAATAAATATAAAAGGAATATTTTTAAAAGAATAAATTTCATCAAAAAAAATCAAAGGGGGTACCCTTGTTTTTTAATGACAGAAACAGCTAATTAATTTTTGTGTGAAACTGAAACAATTTTTGCTAATAAATTTTATGCCATATAAAAGGGAATTTAAAATTCAATTTTGGGTTTAAGTATCTTTTACAACAAAAACAACTTTTATTTAACTTTTTGAGAAACATTCATTAATTTGGATCATTTTTGAAAAAAAATATTAAAAATATAAATGCACAGCAAATGGCGTTCTTGTGATAGTTTTTATAAAGTAATTTTATTAAAATTTTTGACAAAAAAGAGTTCAGTGAAATATATTTAAAACCAGCGGAGATATTTGCATCGAAACTCATATCTTTAAATTTCGGAAGGTTTTTTCTCATTCTTCAAGCAAACAAGTAATAACCACACAGTTTGTATGGAAGTACTATGAAATATCAACATTTCGGATCAAATTTTTGATACCCATCATGTTGTCGTTATCTATAACAAAATATTTTATATTTAAGAAAATTAGTACATTTTCTTATAAAGAAAATTTTAATATAAACAAGTAAAAGTTAAAAAAAAAAAACAAAAAAAGATAACTTTTAAAATTGGCTGAAATTAAATCTTTTCAAGATATCGACTAATTACTAATTACTAAAAATGTCAACAATAAAATAACAATACAACTTCTATCTAAAAATTAGATGTCATCATGTGCGCCTTTTTAATACCTTTCGTTTGATACCAAATATAAAAATACACATTTTTCTATGGAAAATAGTTAAATTATGGCGAAAAAACGAAATTTAAGCTGACGCCATTTTGAAACCCTAAACTATCGATTGAGTCCGTATAAAAAAATATGTCAACCTTAGATTTTTGTCCTCTATCACATATCCGAAAATCATTCAAATCGGCGAGTGACACCTGGGGACCTTTCCTTGTAAGCTTAATAAACCTAGTAAATATTAAGCATCTCGTTCTAAAAATAAATGAGCAATTCCAAATACAGTTTGAGAATCACTGCTTGAGAATCATAGTTTGAGAATCACTGCTTCAGAGTCAAAATGAGAAAGTAGAACAACAACAACATCACTTAAGTTATAGCTACTACACTGATTAAGGGTCAAAAATGCTTAAAAATATTAACGTTAACAACATTTAAAAATCAAAATATCCTCTCATAAAAAAACCTCTAATTAGTTTGGAGAACTTTTTTCGGCGGAACCCTCATTAATTTGGCCTCAATTTTCTTCTTCTTCCTATCCCTTTAACTTTGTTACTTTTTAGTTACAGTTTTGCAACTTTTTAAATTCTTTTCACGCGGTTCATTTCATTGTATACACCCAGCCTGGACTGGAATGAATTTAATAAAAAGTTAGTTAAAATAATAACAACTCTGAAAACAGCTTGTTTATAATGTATAACAGTACGAATGGAAGTTTGCAGCACTTGCTACCATTTTACCCAAATACATTTACTCCATTATAAATGAATTATGTAATGAGAAAAATTTCTAATATTTGCAAGTTGTTGTGTGTGAGGCGTGGCAACGTATTGTTGGTGGGGCGGATTTGTGTGAAATGCAATTAAATGGGCAGTATTTAAAAATATGTTTGAGTAGAGTGCTTTGTGTAGAGTGTTGAAAATTATGCTTTATGGCAACTGTATCCTTTTTACTCAGCTGAAGCTAGAAGTGCACAGTGGGTGCTTTTGAAAAATGGCAATATTTATCTCAATCGCACGATAACAGTAAAATATTTTAGACGAAAATACAAAATGGGGACAAAAACTCAATATAAAAAAAAAAGTTCATAATTTCAAAATATTTTCATATAATAAGTATAAGTTTAATGTATAAGTTTTCCAATGTAATAATATGTTTAAATAAATTATCAAATATGACCAAGAAATTAAAAGAAAAAGTTATTTTTAAATTATTTTTTACTTTATAGTGATTTTGTAGTCGGTTTTTTTTTAAAAGTTTTTCATTCATTTTTCAGAATAATTTTTAGAGAATAAGATAAATATTCAAAGGAAGTGTATAAACTACATAAATACAATTGTTCTTAGAAAATTTGTTATATTAAATTCTGAAAGTTTGTTGGTTATTTCAAATGTCTGTCTCTTAAATTTAAATTAGATGTCACGTGTTTTTAAATAATTATTCTTGCAATTAGTTTTATTACCCTAGTGTCAATATAATGTGAGATTTAGTGTTTTTCTAATATTGCCACGCCCCTTTGTTAAATAAGCGCTCACTTTCTTGAGCGTTATTTGTAATAATTGTGCCTACCCCTGTACTTCATTTCAGTACCCCAGCGTCAATATTAACTGAGATAGTGTTTATTTAGTATTGTCACGCCCATTTGTCGAATTACGCCTACTTTATTGACCGTAATTTTTAATAATTTTGCCTACCCCTGTGCTACAATAAATTGCAGTGCCCTCTTGTCAATATTATCCGAGATTCACTGTTTTTCTAATACCGCCCACTTTCTTGACCGTAATTTGTACTAATAATGCCTACCCCTATACCAAATCGCAGTATCATAGTATCAATATTATTCGATATATCAATATTATTCCTTCTTTTTCTAATATTGCCACGCCCATTTGTTAAATAACGCCCATTTTCTTGACCGTAATTTGTATTAACTGATTCTACCCCTACACTAAATTGCAGTACACTAGTGTCAATATTATTCGAGATACAGTGTTTTTCTAATATTACCACTCCCATTTATCGAATAACGACCACTTTCTTGACCATAATTTGCAATAATAATCGCTTCCCCATATCCTAATTGCAGTACTCTAGTCACAAAATAATTCAAGATACACGGTTTTTCTATTATTGCCACGCCCATTTGTCAAATAAGTACCACTTTTTTACGGGCATCTCCGTGTTTGTGATATCTACCTGTTCACCAAAAAGTATGGCAATCAGGCATATGCTTTAGGAGTTATCGATGTACATGCATTTAATATAAAAAAAATAAAAAAAAAAAAAAAATGGAGAACCTACGAACTTGAGAACCTCCTCCTTTTTGAAGTCGGTTAAGAATAAACATGGGGATACAGGGGGCGAGCCTTCACATGGCAACGTGTCTGACTGCCTCAACCTGGCGAGGCCAGCATTATCCATGTCGAAATCGTCCCAAGTCGACTCAAACTTCCACGTGGTGTTCCCTGGGCAACGGCAAACTGGCATCCGTCAGTTTGACGGCTAATTTTGAGCGGCGGGTCTCCTAGCCTTAAATAGGTTGTTCGTCGGGCTTGAAGCCCACCATGTAAAAAAACCATTTCAATGAAAAGTTATAAAAGAAATATGAGAAAAATGATCCCCAAATCTGATGACGACCACCGCAAACGAAAAACTGATAATGATTTACGGATATGCACCTGGAATGTCCGAACTCTTCATTGGGAAGGTGCCTCTATCCAACTGATTGATATCTTGGAAAGATACAAAGCTGATATAATTGCAATCCAAGAAATGCGATGGAAGGGACAGGGTTGCTCTCGGCAAGCATCCTGTGATATCTACTACAGCGGCCATGCGGAGAAGCACGAGTTTGGGTGCGGATTTGTAGTTGGCAAGAGATTACGGAATCACGTCCTGCGATTCACTCCTGTGAACGAACGATTTGCTATAATCCGCATCAATGCTAAATTCTTTCATATAAGCCTAATATGTGCGCACGCTCCGACAGAGGACAAGGACGATGAGATCAAAGATACTTTCTACGAGCGCCTTGAAGACGCTTACGAGCGTCAAAACGGACAGCCGAAGCCTTTGCCACTCGACTCTCACTCCTGCTTCAAGAAAGCACTCCTCCGATCGACGATATATGCGCGCAGTGGGCACACATCTCCCACTCTCTGCGTACGGCTGTCGAAGAGGTTATTGGCAACCACCGTCCCCGCCGAAATCAGTGGAACGACCAAGAGTGTCGCGACGCCACTGCAGAGAAAAACTCCGCCTACAAAGCCACCCTGTCGGTTGTAACGCGTGCTGCTAAGGAGCGATACAAAGAGAAGAGGAGGGACGAGAAACGTCTTTTCAGGCGGAAAAAACGAGAAGCAGAAAAGCGTGAGTGTGAGAAGATTGAGATGTATGGTGACAGGAACGAGGCCCGAAAGTTTTTCGAAAAGATAAGACGCCTGGCCGATGGCTCTAAAACCAAGGCCTCTTTCTGCAAGGATGAAAACGGGATTCTAAACTCAAGAGTTTATTTTGAGTTCAACGGCAAAACTCAACTTTGTACTGAAAACTCAAATTAAACTCTCTGTGTAGAGATAGCATAGCATTCTTGAGAATATATTTTGTTAGGTGGCAGCCCTTTTCTAAAAAAATTACATTATTTTAAAATTCAAACAACGGATTTGGATTCAGCGAATCATTTTTAGCTGAGTTAAAAGTATAAAAAATATAGGTGGCAGCCCTATCCGCCATCCTGAATTGTGCAATTCTGACATTATATTCGAAATCAGAGTTCGAAACAGTTAGAAAATGTTGAAATTTCTTTTAAGCATAATATAAGGTGGCAGCGCTGTGTTAAAAATCAAGGTGGCAATCCTATCCGCCATCTTGAATTTTAAAATTCTGATATCAGATTTGAAATCAGTGACCTAGGTGTTCACTCAAACTCTTAGAAAATGTTAAAAACTCCTAAAAAACATATTACTAGGTGGCAGCCCTCTGGTCAAATTTTGTTGGCAACCTATCCGTCATCTTTAATTTTAAAACTGTGACATTCGATTCGAAATCAAATCCGTTATCAGAATTTCAAAATTACAAGACAAATAAAAATCAAATCGGGGTGGCAACCTGTGCGCCATCTTGAATTTTAAAAACCTTTTTTCGAATCAGGTTCGAACCCATGATCCCTTATAACTGCCAACCACAGAGTCCCTCTTAGGAAGCGCTTAAATACAATGTACGTGTTTATATACAATGTTTACAGAAACCTTTTTACAATACTTTTTGTTAGGCATTGCTTACATGCCATTCAAATTGAAGGATCATTCAAAATTTGTTGTTGTTTTCTCTGCGAAAAAAAAGATGAACTCTCTGCGAGAGCGGAAATTAACTTTTAACACTTCATCGCATCAATCAAAACTTTGATTGAGCTCCAGACCTGCATCAATCAATTACAGGGTTGCATAATCAACTTTTGTAGTACTTACAACAACACTTTTACTCATCATTGGCCATTCAATTAAAAAACCACGTGTGAGCAGCTATTCAATCAAATATCTCGAAGAGAGTAAAAGAGAACAAAAAACGCGATATTCTTCATTCAATTTGAATGACGTGCAAGCTCAGCCTTACCTATTTGTATACAAAGACGTTTCACTTTTTGGTTACATACCACATTGCCGCCTAAGAAGCTTCACTTCAATAATTATAAAAGTTCTTTAATATATAAGCTACTACATGGGTACAAATGCCCCGGGGATTTTCACCACTAGAAAATAAACATGACTCATTTTGAGTGGCTCATCAAAAAATTAAAGTTTCATAGTATTTTGTTCATTCATTTACAAGTTACAGTCGTTTGAGTGAGGCTACTTTCGCCTTGGTAAAAAAAAAGAATGAAAAAACTGGTACATCGATCCTACCATGATCATATATTGTTTTTTGAAGGGAAGAGCTTATCGAGGTACTACAAGAAAAACAGTTTATCGGTGTTTTGGTGATTTTAAAATGGGTCGTGTAAGCACAGAAGACGCACCTCGATCTGGAAGGCCCAAAGCGGCTACGAATGCGGGAACTAAGTTAAAGCAAGTGCATGGAATCTATTTGAATCATCGTAAAGTGACGTGGCGAGTGTTAGCTGAGGTATAAACAAGGAGTATCAAAAAAATTTCTATAATTTATAGGCTACTACATGGACTGAAAAGTCGTGGGATATTTCAATAGGTGGCACTACTAGAAAATTAACGTGATTCATCTCGTGAGACTCATCTGCCACTAGTTGACAGTTAAAGTATCAAAAGAACGGGTTGAATACATTTTGCACAATCTTTTTGAAATGAAAAAGCTATCGGCGCGATGGATGTTGCGTTTGCTGAGTTTAGTTAAGTTAAATTAAGTTAAGTTAAGTTAAATTAATTTAGTTTTTAGTAATTCTTAAAAATATAAATTTTTAAGAATAACATATGAGAGCTTTATGCCAAGTAATTCATGAAGCAACAGGTCGCCACAACAGGTGTGCTTATAAGATTTTCAAAGTTAATGGACTGCATAACACACAGAAGATTACTGATGAGTTGGTGTAGCGACCAACGAAACAGCTGTCTAGTCTGCTGGTGGTTGTTCTGTAAAGAACATTGTTGTTGTGGCGACTTGATGCTTCATGAATTACTTGGCATAAAACTCTCATATGCACACTGCTCCTAAAGGATCGATAGGTTTCATGAAAATGACAACAAAAACTAAAAATGAGGCTTGATTTGTAATTTTCTTACGATCAATAATATGTTGAAATTTAAGTTGGCGCTGCTCCTTTTTGGGAGCTAAGGGGTTAATAAGTATTTCACGATGTTGATTCATGCTATTGTTTCTAGCAGATAAACAAACACACATAATACGTATTTAAAGAACTCATTGGAAAGGTAATAAAATCACCTTTTTAACAATATATCAACCAACATTATAGGCTTACTCGTTCCCGAGCTGTGCTCGTGTGAAGATGAAATCAATCAGTTGAAAGTACTAAGTACTAAGAAATTCGCTCTCAAAGTCAAAACTTAGTACTTTCAACTGATTGATTTCATCTTCACACGAGCACAGCTCGGGAACGAGTAAGCCTATAATGTTGGTTGATATATTGTTAAAAAGGTGATTTTATTACCTTTCCAATGAGTTCTTTAAATACGTATTATGTGTGTTTGTTTTTCTGCTAGAAACAATAGCATGAATCAACATCGTGAAATACTTATTAACCCCTTAGCTCCCAAAAAGGAGCAGCGCCAACTTAAATTTCAACATATTATTGATCTTAAGAAAATTACAAATCAAGCCTCATTTTTAGTTTTTGTTGTCATTTTCATGAAACCTATCGATCCTTTAGGAGCAGTGTGTATGGTATTCTATTAAAAATTTATATTTTTAAGAATTACTAAAAACTAAATAGCAAATAAAAAATGCCATATTTTAATTTTCATGTAAGTTAAGTTAAGTTAAGTTAAGTTAAGTTAAGTTAAGTTAAGTTAAGTTAAGTTAAGTTAAGTTAAGTTAAGTTAAGTTAAGTTAAGTTAAGTTAAGTTAAGTTAAGTTAAATTAAATTAAGTTAAGTTAAGTTAAGTTAAGTTAAGTTAAGTTAAGTTAAGTTAAGTTAAGTTAAGTTAAGTTAAGTTAAGTTAAGTTAAGTTAAGTTAAGTTAAGTTAAGTTAAGTTAAGTTAAATTAAATTAAGTTAAGTTAAGTTAAGTAAAGTTTAGTTAAGTTAAGTTAAGTTAAGTTAAGTTAAGTTAAGTTAAGTTAAGTTAAGTTAAGTTAAATTAAGTTAAGTTAAGTTAAGTTAAGTTAAGTTAAGTTAAGTTAAGTTAAGTTAAGTTAAGTTAAGTTAAGTTAAGTTAAGTTAAGTTAAGTTAAGTTAAGTTAAGTTAAGTTAAGTTAAGTTAAGTTAAGTTAAGTTAAGTTAAGTTAAGTTAAGTTAAGTTAAGTTAAGTTAAGTTAAGTTAAGTTAAGTTAAGTTAAGTTAAGTTAAGTTAAGTTAAGTTAAGTTAAGTTAAGTTAAGTTAAGTTAAGTTAAGTTAAGTTAAGTTAAGTTAAGTTAAGTTAAGTTAAGTTAAGTTAAGTTAAGTTAAGTTAAGTTAAGTTAAGTTAAGTTAAGTTAAGTTAAGTTGAGTTGAGTTAAGTTAAGTTAAGTTAAGTTAAGTTAAGTTAAGTTAAGTTAAGTTAATTTAAGTTAAGTTAAGTTAAGTTAAGTTAAATTAAGTTAAGTTAAGTTAAGTTAAGTTAAATTAAGTTAAGTTAAATTAAGTGATGAGATCATTGGTGGAAGTAGGGTGTTATTCTCTTTTGAAATTTTTTTGTATTATAATGATAGAGTTCAAGAAAATTTGTTTTCGGGAAGTTTTCCATTTAGAAATCCATCGAACAAAAAATTAGTTCAATCCAACATTTATATTGGCATAAACATTTTGTTTTCATTGCCAGATTTATTAAATGTTCTTATTTTAATTATTGATTATGTCTTTTATTATTTTAATTATTAATTATATTAATGTCGATGAAAAACCATAGAAATAAACATGTTATGAAAATAACAAACAAACAACAATCAGAAGCAAGATGAAGAGTCATAGGCAGACATTTTTACGCTATAGACCAAGCACTGATGCGCTAAAGTGAACAAAAAAAAAAAAAAAAACCAGTATCTATGCAAACTGAACAGCCAGCAATATTTTAATTAATCAAAAATTACGTTTTCTATAATATTGAGATGCTTCCGCAAAACATATAACATGCAACCGCGTGAACATGATATCCTCGCAAACCTCAACAAGTTCGATTTTAAGCCGAAATGCATTCATTAGTGAATGGAAATGAATGATTTAGCAATATGGATTTTTGATGGTGAGTGGGGAGGGGGGGGGGGGGGTATAGAGGGGTGTGTTTGTATCAGCTTGCATGCACTCGAGAACGCAGTGGAGCGTTGCCACATTTGCGTTTTGTAGAAATCAAACAGAAGGCTTAAAATTCCAGTCAGTGGCTTATACGTGTGCGGTTATAATTTATTATATTAGCAGCTAAATATTTTTATATTCTTTCACATACACACATGCATACTTAACAATTCGATGCACTTCAAGTACGCGCTCTACACCACTAAATGAGGTTGGCAGCTCAAAACCACGATATGCTTGCGAACTTTTGTTCAATTATCAGTTAATGAAACTGGCAAGTAATGAAAATATTTTATGACAAAGTACAACAGGCAACCCGGCAATTACGCCATTTTAATGCAGCATATTTTTAGGAGCAACCATTTTAGTGTAATGGTGCTCATGTACTACCCTGTAGGAAAATCAACTAATTTAAAAGTAGTTGATAAAGTAGTTTTTTATCAACCACAACTAGTTGAAATTCTGACTTTTTTCCATACAAAGAACTAACATATTTTGTATGGTGATGTCCGGTAAATAAGTCAATTGACTTTCGTCTGCATATATTTTCAACTACATGTTTAATTAGTTATATTTAAATTATTTTTGTAATTACTTTCAAATAACCAATTGAAAAATATACTGATGGCCTAAAGTTAATAATATTTGATGAAATAACATGGTTAAATATATATAAACTTGTAATCTAATAATTATTTGCAATTAAAACATGTCAAAATTAGAGTAGTTGCCGCCTTAATATAATTCAAAGTAATTCATATACTGGTTTATTTTAAACTAGTTTTTTAATTAGTTGTTTTTAAAAACAAGTTAGTTTGTTCCTATAGGGTATATAAGTTGCTTAATGTTTTAAATAAATGTTGGAATGTTGACATTTATATGTTTGGTTGTATGTGTTTGTGTAGCGGCTTATTATAATATCCCTATAGGAACAAACTAACTTGTTTTTAAAAACAACTAATTAAAAAACTAGTTTCAAATAAACAAGTATATGAACTACTTTGAATTATATTAAGGCGGCAACTACTCTGATTTTGACATCTTTTAAGTGCAAATTTTTATTAGATTACAAGTTTATATATATTTAACCATATTATTTCATCAAATATTATTGACTTTAGACCATCAGTAATAGTTTTCAATTGGTTATATTAAAGTAATTCAAAAAATAATTTAAATATAACTAATTTAACAAGTAGTTGAAAATATATGCAGACGAAAGTCAATTGACTTATTTAGCGGACATCACCATACAAAATATGTTAGTTCGTTCTATGGAAAAAAGTCAGAATTTCAACTAGTTGTGGTTGACAAAAAACTACTTTATCAACTACTTTTTAATTAGTTGATTTTCCCACAGGGACATAACTACCGATTTCGCTAGCCCTTAGTTAACCAGTACTTGTTCCACTTTAGTTTTACGAATTTTACGTGAACATGTCATAGGCAGGGGTCAATTGCTACATGTTGCATTACCATTCCCTAGCCAATTCACTAGTGCTATAGGGCCAACTTATTCGCTAGTCGGAAAGATACAGAAACGAAAAAAGTAGACATTGTGAAATGTCTTTATTATTTCTATTAATTTAATTTTTATAGAAATTAATTCTCCAGTTAATTAATTTGTACTTTCTTCATCAGGATTGATTTATTCATGTTGTTCAACAAAATGAAAACGCACTATTTTTTCCAAAATGTTGCTTCGAACTATATAGTCATTCTTACAAAAAAATCAACAAGCTTGAAGTTGATTGAACTGACTCTTTTATGCATTACATTGGGTCAAAAAAGGAGCTAGTTCGTATAGAACTAGTAAAGCAGCTAATGAGAATGGAACAATTGGTTACTTCCGATACTGACGGGAGCAGATTTGCACCAAGTTGTTTTGACGTTATTGTTTTTGTTGTTGTTGTTCTAGTTGTTTTTGCAGCTTGCGTTGTCGGTTTCATTGTTTATTACGCGTTGTCGTTGGTGCGTTCGCACGTTGGCTCATTCGGCGGGTTTCATAAATCAACAGGGATTAATTTGTTGCAGATTTGTTATATAGACAGAAATACACGCACACATAAACGTGCTAGCACATGTAAACATATTAAAATATATGTCATTACATATTTCTCTGAATGTTTCTGCTGCTCCTGTATTTCTTCTATGCTATTTCTATTGTTTTTACGATAACAACAACAGCAACTACAACAACAACAATACAAACATTCCAAAATTACATTTGGGCTTCATTTTGGGATTTAAACATTTAATTTGTATTCACAGCGTATGTTCGCTGTGGGATTTTGACGTTTTTTTCTCCTTTATTTTTCTGGCATTTATTGTGCCACGGATTTGTGTGAACGATTTTTGGAATATTTTCTAATGCATATGTTTAAACGTTAAGCTATGTTATTGTTTTCAATGTGCTTTGTATGCTGCCTTATATATGTTAAAAAAATCTCTAAAATGTTCATCACATGGAAATAGCGGGCATACTTTATTTCCCTAAAAAATGTTTAATAATTAATTTAAGATATACAAAATAGATTTAAATGCTCTGATAAAATAGTAAGAAGCAGTATGTCGTGAATAATTGATTCAGTGGTTTATTTGAATTTTCCGTTCTCTCATCCATATTTTACTGTATTTTCGGAATCCGTTAAGTGGTAGCAAAAACTGAAATTACCAAAATTATTCAGTTGTGTTATCTATTCTAAAAGATGAAGCTAAATGTTATCTTGTTCCAACGCACATATAGCACACTAAATACAAAACAGTCACAATTAAAAATTTTTAAATTTCTAGGAGAAGCAAAAAACAATTTTATTTTTGAAGGACCCCATACGAAGCAATGAGACAAAATTTTTTTTAAACTATAGAGAAAGAAGATGTATACAGAATGTATTTGATGTGTTACATAGTATAAGATCACTACGAATAGTTTTACGAAAAATTTTGTGTTTTGACTATTTTGTATTTAGTGTGCGATACATTCTTTGGTAGATGGTATAATAAGCAGTCCATGTCTATGAAAGTGAGCGAGATTAGACAAGGAGGCGTTCACTTTAGTGTTAATCGTACCTCTACTACACCGTATATCTGAACGAAAAATTTTAAACTTATTTTTGGTATTCATCTTAATTTTCCTTAACACTGTTTTGACGACAAAACCCATGTAGTAGTTTTTAATTTATATTATTCATAAATAAAAGTAGATCTTTCAAGCAACCGGTGATCAGTCAAAGGTAAACAATCTTTGAGCTACTCTTTGATCTAAATGAAAATTGCAAAAACGGTAATTTGACATTGACCTTCTAGAATAAGCGTAAGCTTATACTTATATGAAGTATTAGCCATACAAGGTGCGCTCCAAGGGAGTGTTTTAAACGGCTGCAGTGAAGTACCGCTTATGCGGGAGTGTAAGATGAAGACAACTTTGTGGTCCTGTACTTTATTGCATGAGAGGTTGCACTGCAACCCCTAATTGCAACTACGTTCATAACACTGTACAACACGAAAAAAGCCCGTGGGGTGACTTTTTTTATGTTTTTGAGGTCACTGAAACCGAATATGAATTCAGTTGTTTCGGTTTACGTAAGGTTTTCCCTGGAGGCGGGTCCAGAGTAAACTCTAAGCCCCTTCAAATAATGAAATCAATATTTCTCCTTTTGGGGAGGGCTGGCGAGGGTTAAAATGTATTACCGACCTCCATTATTTTTCCAAGAGAAACATTTTTTCCTTAGGATCTATTCTCTTTGACCCTTCCTGAGGGAGGTTCCGATACAATGCATCCTAACCTCCTACTGTTAATGAAATCGATATTTACCTCTTTGGGGAGGGCAAGAGAAGGTTAACGTGTATTACTGACATCAATTCTTTTTCAAAGAGGAACCCTTTTCTTTTGGAACTAAACCGCCTTCAAACCCTTCTTAGGGGGCTCCCATACAATGTACCCTAACTCCCAGCAGTGAATTAAATCGATATTTGCCCTTTTCGGAAGGGTAGGAGAGGGTTAATATGTTGGACCGACTTTTCAAAATGGAACATTTCTCCCCTTGGGGCTTTTTCCCTCCGACTCCTCCTTATCGGGGCTCCCATGCAATGCACTCTACTATTAATGAAATCAATATTTTCCCTCTTGGGAAGGGGAGGAGAGGATTAATATGTACTCCAGTTTTTTTTCTAGAGTAACATTTTTCCGATTGGAACCTATCCCCTCCGACTCCTTCTCAGGAGGGATTCCATACAATGGTTTTTTCCCATACGAAAAAAGCGGGCCTCCATTTATTTTAGGGTTTGCCATAACATTGTATGGGAGCCCCACCCCTAAGGAGGGGACAGAAGCGATAGGTCCCAAGGAAAAACTGTTGCGCTTGAAAAAGTAATGGAGGCCAGTCGTACATATTTACCCTCTCCTACCTATCCCAAAAGGGAAAACATTGATATCATTTGCATTGTATGGGAGCTCCCCTAAGGAGGATTCGGAGGAAATAAGCCTCTAGGAGAATAATGTTACTCTCTAATAAGTAATTGGGGGTCCTACATATTAACCATCTCCTCCCCTTCTGAAAAGGGTAAATATTGATTTAATTAACTGCAGGGTGTTAGGGTGCATTGTATGGGGGCCTTCCTCGGGTGGGGTTAAAGGGGATAGATCCTAAGGAAAAAATGTTCCTCTTGGAAAAAAATGGAGGTCGGTCATACATTTTAACCCTCTCCTACCCTCTCCAAAAGGAGAAATATTAGAAATATTGATTTCATCAATAGTAGGGGCTTAGGGTTTACCCTGGGCCCGCCTCCAGGGAGAACCTTACGTGACCCGAGAAAACTGAATTCATATTCGGTTTGCATATTTTTTTGCAAAATGTTTGCATATTCTTGAGACACATATAAAGTGATTTATCAAAAAAATTTAAAAAAAAAAATACAACCGACTACAAAATCACTACAAAGTAAAAAATAATTTTTTAAAATACTTTTCCTTTTAATTTCTTGGTCATATTTGATAATTTATTTAAACATATTATTATATATGAAATCATATTATCTTAATTTTTTTCTTATTTGTTTTATTATCATAAATATATTCATTTCTTGATGAATTCAAAAGCTTTAAGGGTCGGCGCTAATATAATTAGACTTTTAATCAGAAGCGCCAACTTCAAAGCATTTGTATTCATCAAGAAATTAATATATATATATATATAATAAGACAAATAAGTAAAAAATTAAGATAATAAGATTTCATATATAATAATATGTTTAAATAAATTATCAAATATGACCAAGAAATTAAAAGGAAAAGTATTTTTTTTTTAATTTATTTTTTACTTTGTAGTGATTTTGTAGTCGGTTGTTTTTTTTTTTTTTTTAAGTTTTATTTCTTCCTTTTTAGAGAATATGATAAATTTTCGAAAAAAGAGTACAGGGTTGCCCATATTCGACGGACCCATGTTTTTGTTAAAAAAATCAAAGAAAAAAATAAAAATTTGGCGGTTGGCAATCTTAATCATTTAATTTGTTCCAAGTAGATTTGTTTACATCAATTTTTGAATATGATATCTCTCAAATGGCCGCCTCTGGCGTTGATGGCGTATTGTGCCCTTTTTGCAGCATTTTCCATCGTTTTCGCCAACATTTCGGCCGGAATAGCGGCTATTCCTTCACGAATGTTGTCCTTGAGCTCTTCTACGGTCCTTGGCTTGTTAACGTAAACCTTTGACTTCAAATATCCCCACAAGAAGAAGTCAGGCGGCGTCAAATCGGGCGAACGCGGTGGCCAGTCCAAATCACCACTTTTCGACATCAAACGGCCCGGAAACAAATTCTTCAGAAAATCGATTGTTATGCGACTTGTGTGCGGTGGAGCGCCGTCTTGTTGAAACCAGAACTCCCTCATACGCTTTCGACGAATAATTGGCATCACAAAATTGGTCATCATGTCGCGATAACGCTCCTGGTTGATGGTAACAGCATGGCCATTTTCATTTTGGAAGAAAAACGGGCCAATGACCGTTTTCGCACTAACGCCGCACCAAACTGTGACTTTTTCGTCATGAAGAGGCACTTCTTGAATCTCCTGAGGATTTTCAGTGGCGTAAATACGGCAATAAACGCTTAATGGTGTTCTTAGAAGGCGCACTTCTCACATTTTTTAATATTTTAAAAGCACGTTGAGTTTTCACAATTGACTTCTTCTGTTGAATGTAAATTTCAACTATTTCAGAGCGCTCGCGTGGCATGTATTGTTCCATGGTAAAAATCTGCTTGGACTGACGCTTCAAACGCGGTATGTCATTAAGCGATCTGACATCTCTGTCAAAAGTTATGGCGTTGCCAGATGGGTCCGTCGAATATGGGCAACCCTGTATAAACAACATTAGTACAATTGTTCCGAAAAAATTTGTTCTATTAAATTCTGAAAGTTTGTTGGTTATTTCAAATATCTGCCTCTTAAATTTAAATTAGATGTCACATGTTTTGAAATTATTATACCCATTCTTGTAACGAGTTTTATTACCCTAGTGTCAATATTATTCGAGATATAGTGTTTTTATAATATTGCCACGCCAATTTGTTAAATAAGCGCCCACTTTCTTGAGCGTTATTTCCAATAATTGTGCCTACCTTATTTTTTTTTTCACTACCCCAGAGTAAATATTAACTGCGATAGTGTTTATCTAGTATTGCCACGCCCATTTATCGAATAACGCATACTTTATTGACCATAATTTTTAATAATTCTGCCTACCCCTGTACTACAATAAATTTCAGTGCCCTAGTAACAATGTTATTCAAGATACACTGTTTTTCTAATATTGCCACGCCCATTTGTCGAATTACGCCCATTTTCTTGCCCGTTGTTTGTAATAATTGTGCCTATCCCTATACTAAATTGCAGTACCCTAGTGTCAATATTATTCGAGATACAGTAGTATTTAGTATTGCGAGATCTATTATTGCCACGCCCAGTTATCGAATACCGCCCACTTTTTTACGGGCACCTGCATGCTTATGATATCTGCTTATCATGCTTATGGCTTAGGAGTTATCGATGTACATACATTTAAAAAAAAAAAAAAAAATAAAAAAAAACAGAGAAACCGACGAACTTGATAACCTCCTCCTTTTTGAAGTCGGTTAAAAACTATTAAGGAATGGAGCTTCGGCAGGGTAACGAAGCTAAAATACCCCTTCGCGGCCGTATTGAAGTATATTCGAAGCCCTTATGCCGTGGTTATGCTAGCCAAACAAGATTGCCGAACATTTTTTGTTGTTATTGTTTCTCGTGTAAAGTGAGAAATGAACTTTTCTCAAATTCATTCTCTCGCTCTCAGACCGAACAATTTTGATTGCTGATTGAAACAGCAAACATGCCGAACTTTCCGGTGTTGCCTGCAGTCATTTTCTATAGAAGCATCAAAAAAGTACCAAAAAGTAGTAAACATTTAAATAAGTTATAAAACAACTTATTTTAAATAACAAGCAACCTTAAAAACAAAGAACAGACATTGAGAAAAAGTCGAACAACATGTGTTGAGCAAAAATTTTCAATATTTATTGTCGCTCCAAATAAACACTAACAATTTTGTGCCTTCACAAGTTTACTACAAAAAATAGTCTTAAATCAAATTGCAGATTAATTTTCATCAATTCTTATTGTTGTGTTGTATTTAATATCATATATTTTATGTAGGAATGGTATTTACTTGGAGTCGCAGTTTGACCGAAGTGTAAAAAAGTGTATTAAAAAGTGTATACATAAAAATTAGGGTTGTTGTTTAATTTGTGTTTTGGAATATTATAACATTGATGCAACTGTGCAGCAAACAGAAGCATAACCACCAAACAAACATTTCAGCGAAGAGAATAAATAAACGAAAATGAACACCAAATGTTCGGCAATCATGTTTGGCTAGCATAACCACGGCATTAGCCGTTTATAAAATGTTTATGTAGTATAATCTACAAAAATATATGTGCAAAATTTTGTTGGTATATTCAAATTCATACCAACGGTGTAAAATAATTTCGTTGAAATTATAGTGCCACGTCCCGTTCATTTCGAGCCAATTTTCTAGACTGCTGACAACTCATTATTCCAAAAAATATTTAAAATTGGGAAGAAGTCGGACAAAGGTTATAGAAGGAGTTTGATTTGAATTTAAATGGCATACCCCAGTCTAATTCCGCCCAATTTTTTAGACTACTCATTGCTCATTATTTCAAAGAATATATTTGCAAAATTCACACTCCCCTTGTCCAATCCCACCCATTTTTGTAAGCTTATAACTTCTCATTATACTAAAGAATATATGTGCGAAATTTAGTTGAAGTCAGAGAAACGGTGTCGATGGAAATATTTAAAAAATAAAGTGCCACGCCCCCGTCTAGTACCGCCCGCTTTTATAAACAAGCGACTGGTCCTTATGCCAAATAATATGTGTGCAAAATTTGGTTTAAGTCGAACAAACAGTTCGATTAGAGTTAAATTGACACGCCCCTTGTCCAATTCCACCCACTTTTGTAGGCTTAAAACTTCTGATTATGCTCAAGAAAATGTGTAAAAAATTTGGATGAAATGGGACAAACGGAGTAGATAGAGCTAGTTTAAAGATAAAGTGCCTAGTACCGCCCAATTTTATAAACTTACTCGTAAGATTGCTAAAATGTCCAAGGATAATATGTACAAAATTTTGTTGATGTCTGACACACGGTGTTGAAGAAGTTCGATTAAAAGAAAATAAAGCCAATTTGTATGGGGGTAGGCGTGGTTTTCATTCGATTTTGTCAAATATCATAGTTAATGGTCTGGATTTAATATCAAAGCCTATGTGGAAAATTTCAAGAGCTTTCCTTAATTTGAGCAGCTTTTGAAGAGATTTTACGGTTACTATAAAGCCACTTTGTACGGGAGGTAGGCGTGTTTTTCATCTGACTTTTTAAAATTTCATAGTCAGTATTTATATTGAAGATCCAAGCTTACGTGCAAAATTTGAAGACATTTCTTTAATTTTTGTGGATTTTTAAGAGATTTTATTGTACAAATGAAGTCACTCTGTATGGGAGGTAGGCGTGGTTTTCATGCGGTTTGGCTCATTTTCGAACTTGATCTTCATTTTGTAAAAAGAAGCTTATATTTTTAATTTCATCGCGATAGCTTTGAAATTACGGCTGTAAGCGTGTCGACAGACAGACAGACAGATAGACGGACAGACGGACACACAGAAACCGACTCAGGAGGTAATGCTGATGAAAAATATATATACTTTTCTATACCTGCCACCCCTCCTTATTGGCGTTACAAACGGAATGACAAAGTTAATATATCCCAACGCTTACTGCGTAAGGGGTATAATAGGTAGAGGTATAATAAGGTAAGGGGTAAAATAATTAACAAAAAAATTAAACAGCAACATCTGTCTTCTGTGCTATGAGGATCGAGCCTGGATACTAGTCATCAAATTAAAATAAAAAGAATCCTCTTGGTAACCAACTGTGTCACGAAAGTAAAAAAAAATTGCGATCTAATTCTGTAAGTGAATATTGAACTTTTCAGTAACTGTCCACAAACAAAAGAGACAATTGATATTTCCCATGATATCGCCATGTTGAAAATACTAATTGGCTATATGAAAAAGAGACATTTCGTGAACTACTACTGGTACACGCAGAGAAAAAAATATGTCTATGTCCAAAATATGTTTGGTTTCAAAAACAAAATATTCAGAGGGAACCAACTAATGATTAAGAACTTTCCTTCAATAGCATTCTTTTTCGATAAGAGGCAGATATTAGTTGTGCCCAACATTAATATAATTGCCTTAGCTAAAAAACTAACGTCTACATTAATATGCTTGTGACAAAATAGAATTGTGTGTTTCTACCCAATAAAAATATATTTGCATCACTGTTAAACTCAAAAAGAACAGAAGTCTGCAAATTTAAATCAAACAGAACTCGTTTTTTTATGTGTTTCGCCTAGACACACATATATCTGTTTCTTTTGCACTTGCACGAAAAATAGCAGAAACCTTGTTGCTTTATGCTCTTGCTTTTAACAGTTGCCAAGTCTTGGCGTCATTTTAAGTTTCAAGCAGCCGCGCCAAACGTGTTGAAAAGTTTAGCTCTTGTGAAAAGTGTTTCTGAAAATGTTTGTTTAAATTAAAAGAGTTTGTTTTTTCAAATTAATAAAAAAAAAAAAAATAAAATCAAAGAAAAATAAGGCGGTTCAGCAGTTAAAATAGGTGAGTTTCCAAGTTAATATAGTATATGCGAATCCAACCATATTATGTTTTCTTCTACTAGAAAATGTGTGCTTATAAAAATTATTGTAATGCCGGATAAACATAATATGGTTACTTCTCAACATAATTAAATCCGAGAAAAACTTATTTACTGTTTTCTAAACATATTTGGTTTGCTTCAAACCAACAAATACTTCTAAGCAAATATTTTGTAATCACAGTGAAAAACTTTTGGCAAGTCTTTTGCTAAAATATGTTTCCAAGTAAATATAGTGTAATCATCGGTAAATATAATATGTTGTTCTTATTTATTGTTTTGAAAATAATTGCTTGACTACATATTTTAATGTATTCTCCAATTAATATATATTTGTCCGGGAATATTAAATGTTATTCTTAACTAAATTATATGTCCAAGCAAACAAATAGTAATAGACTAAAAGTGTTCTCAGTCCATTTATAATTACAATATATTTATATGAAAACATATTTTCTTTAAAACAAATTATATTGTTTTTAAATTTAAACAACATGCGCTAAGGTACAATTAAATAATGTTAAAATGCAAATATATATATAAAGAAAAATTGCATTAATTAATCATATTATCTGTAGAACTAATTATGATTATGATTCCAAAAAAACATGCAAAAACATATTATACTTACTGCAAATAATGTTTGGGAAGGCAAACTGCTTTTTTAACCATTTGGTTGCACTGAAGATGGAAATGTTAAAAATTGTTAAAAAAAAAAAAAAACAACCGACTACAAAATCACTACAAAGTAAAAAATAATTTTAAAAATACTTTTCCTTTTAATTTCTTGGTCATATTTGATAATTTATTTAAACATATTATTATATATGAAATCTTATTATCTTAATTTTTTTTCTTATTTGTTTTATTATCATAAATATATTAATTTCTTGATGAATACAAATGCTTTTAAGGTCGGCGCTAATATAATCAGACTGTTAATCAGAAGCGCCAACTTCAAAGCATTTGTATTCATCAAGAGATTAATATATTTATGATAATGAAACAAATAAGAAAAAAAATTAAGATAATAAGATTTCATATATAATAATATGTTTAAATAAATTATCAAATATGACCAAGAAATTAAAAAGAAAAGTTTTTTTAAAATTATTTTTTACTTTGTAGTGATTTTGTAGTCGGTTGTTTTTTCTTAAAAAAAATTTTTATTTCTTCCTTTTCAGAGAATATGATAAATTTTCGAAAAAAAGAGTGTAAACAACATGGGTACAATTGTTCCGAAAAAATTTGTTCTATTAAATTCTGAAAGTTTGTTGGTTATTTCAAATATCTGCCTCTTAAATTAAAATAATATATCACATGTTTTGAAATTATTATACCCATTCTTGTAACGAGTTTTATAACCCTAGTGTCAATATTATTCGAGATATAGTGTTTTTATAATATTTTCACGCCCCTTTGTTATATAAGCGCCCACTTTCTTGAGCATTATTTCCAATAATTGTGCCTACCCCTGTACTTTATTTCAGTACCCCAGCTTCAATATTAACTGCGATAGTGTTTATCTAGTATTGCCACGCCCATTTATCGAATAACGCATACTTTATTGACCATAATTTTTAATAATTTTGCCCACCCCTGTACTACAATAAACTTCAGTGCCCTAGTGTCAATATTATTCAAGATACACTGTTTTTCTAATATTGCCACGCCCAGTAGTCGAAAGCCGCCCACTTTCTTCACCGTAAGTTTTACTAATAATGCCTACCCCTATACCAAATTGCAGTAACATAGTATTAATATTATTCGAGATATACTCTTTTTCTAATATTGCCACGTCCATTTCTCAAATAACGCCCATTTTCTTGACGGAAATTTGTAATAATTGTACATACCACTACACTAAATTTCAGTACCCTAGTGTCCATATTATTCGAGATACAGTGTTTTTCTAATATTGCCACGCCCATTTGTCGAATAACGCCCACTTTATTGGCCATAATTTGTAATAGTAATGCCTATCCTTATACTAAATTGCAGTACTATAGTATCAATATTATTCGATATATACTCTTTTTCTAATATTGCCACGCCCATTTGTCAAATAACGCCCATTTTATTGCTCGTAATTTGTATTAACTGTGTCTACCCCTACACTAAATTTCAGTACCCTAGTGTCCATATTATTCGAGATACAGTGTTTTTATAATATTGACACGCCCATTTGTCGAATAACGCCCACTTTATTGACCATAATTTGTAATTATAATGCCTACCCCTATACTAAATTGCAGTACTCTAGTCTCACAATTATTCAAGATACACTGTTTTTCTAATATTGCCACGCCCATTTGTCGAATTACGCCCATTTTATTGCCCGTTATTTGTAATAATTGTGCCTACCCCTACACTAAATTGCAGTACCCTAGTGTCAATATTATTCGAGATACACTAGTATTTATTACTGCGAGATCTATTATTACCACGCCCAGTTATCGAATACCGCCCACTTTTTTACGGGCACCTCCATGCTTATCATATCTATCTGTTCCCCAAAAATTATGGCAATCAGGCATCTGGTTTAGGAGTTATCGATGTACATACATTTAAAAAAAAAAAAAAAAAAAAACAGAAAAACCGACGAACTTGAGAACATCCTCCTTTTTGAAGTCGGCTAATAAAATATTAGCAATCTTCGCAGAAATTACATTTTTGGGTAAAAGTTTTACTTCTACCGTGCGTGGCAGCCACACATATATATTTTTTTTTTTTTTTGACAATCACTGGCTCTTTTATTATATTTCGTGAGCTCTACTGCTTTATACTGGCAAAAAAATTTATTAACTCAACCTAGGAATTCATCAATACGATCAAGGAGTAAAAAGCTTGCATTTGTTGACATAAAGCACATATGAAAACAATGATACTAATGCGAATATTTGAGAAAATATTTTCTCATGCAATTCTCTCTCTCAAACGATTACGCAAAATTTCCTCTAACTATTCCTTATCCGAAATATCAGGCAACACACTTGCCTGTTCCTTGTGATAAAATTTGTTATCGCCTTACATTCAATCTGCTATTGTTTATATATTTATTCTCCCCCCCCCCCATTGTTACCTTCAGCAAATCAACAAACAAAAACATCAATAGCATTATTTTAAGGTATCATTTTTCATTTTTATGGTTTCTAACAATAATTTACACCAAACAATTTAATATTCAATTGACTTCAATCATTACCATGACGACATCTGCACGCTGTGCACACAATGACACTGTCTGTCACAAAGTCACAATAACAGCAATAAACATATGATGCTCAGGGCTTCTCATAAAAAAACAGCAAGGAAAGAAAAAAGCTATTCAAAAAGAAATAAAAAAAAAAAAAAAATAAATAAAAGGAAAACAAAAGCCTTTTTAACAAAGCCAATTTTGAGCTAAGCAAATAAATAAAATATACAAACTTAAAGGCAATAAAAAAGTTAAAATAAGTAAAAAGAAAAAAAAATAAAGAAAAACATTTATCATTGTTTGTTGTGAGACGATGTAATGATATAAACAGCATTATAAAAATTGAAATAAAAAATAAACGACAGGAAGAAAAGAAATAGACAGATAAAGGCAGAATCAGGTGGACGGCTAAAAGAAAATAGAGGTATTTTTTTTTTTCAAAGCACTCCACATATTAAAAGAAAAATGAAAAAGAACCAAACGTCAAGCCTTAAGTGAAAAATCGATTTTCATTTTAACACTGAATGAATTTGCTTCCGTTTAATACTAATAGCGAACATTTAGCAGCTATTTCGTGGAAGACATGAAGTGGCTTAGCATAGGAAAGAACTTGCAACATCCGTTTCCTTTTCGTTAAAAATGGCGCGTGAGTTGTTGACAAACGTTTTAAGCGGAACAGCAGTGGCAGTCGGATAAAAAACGGCAACAGCAATCTCATAGAACGTCAATAATAAATGTGGCAAAATATGCCATTTTGTATACTTTAGAAAAAAACGTAGCGATGGCCACGTTTTTACCTCTTGCTATAAATGAAGGTGTAGTTATGTGAGTGGGTGGACACAATATTGGCGTTTTTTTTTTTTCAATCTCATTGCCATAAGCGGTGGTAAAAAAACACTTTAAGTGGCTCAAATGGGCAGTTTAAAAAAGCCAAACAGATTTAAGCAATAAAAAAAGAAAGAAAATACAAAGGATATTATTGCCAACAACTTTGTTATTGCCGCAAAATGTAGAAAGTTGTATTGTACAAATTTCATAAAGAATTTAAGATTCCCCAAATCGGTTTTACATGCAAAGATTTTTTATTAGCTCTCCACAAGGGATGGCAATATCTGGGTTTTTACAATCCCGGTATTTACTGAACTTAAAAATGCTATCCCGGAATTTCGGGTTTTTTTTTATAAGTAGTGAGATAATGTAAAAATTTGGCATTATACACACTCAGTAAATAAAAATTCAATGGTTAACATTTATTGAAAAGTACATGAAAAGATAGAATTTTTTTATTGATTTAATTATTTTTATATGCTTTCCTTATTTTAACAATCAGATGCACTATTAACATTATTCCAATGTCAACATTACTTAAAAAGTATTAAAATATTATTTTAGATAGAAAATACTATTCATCTAATCTTTATATATATAAAATTGTAAAAAAAAAAATCTGTACATGAAATTTTTTTTTAAATTCTTTTTGCGATGGACATTTTGAACGACGCTGAGTTCAAAAATTGCTTTTTTAAAATTTTTGTGTGTCTGCCTGTCTGTCTGTTAGAGCATCTCGCGAAAACCACTGGATGGATTTAAATGAAACTTGACATCTAGGTTCCTTATAACCCCGGTCAATATATAGGCTACCTTTTATTCAGTAAAAAAGGTTGGACTCGGTTGGGGGCGCTGCGATCTGGTTCTAGGCATTATTTTTTATACTTACCCTGTAGGAAAATCAACTAATTTAAAAGTAGTTGAAAAAGTAGTTTTTTGTCAACCACAACTAGTTGAAATTCTGACTTTTTTCCATAGAACGAACTAACATATTTTGTATGGTGATGTCCGCTAAATAAGTCAATTGACTTTCGTCTGCATATATTTTCAACTACTTGTTAAATTAGTTATATATAAACTATTTTTTTAGTTTCTTTAAAATAACCAATTGGAAAGTATTTAATATTCCACTTACTGAAGATGAATTTAAAAGCATAAAAATTTGAAATTTTTATACATCAAAGAGATTATTAATTTGACTGTTTTGAAAAATACATAAATCATGAAGTAATGAATGGTTAAGCAATGCATCAATTTCCGTACAGAGTCCAAATTGTGCAATGTTTGCTAAACACTACCTATTTGTAATTTGAATATCTTAAATATTAAAGAATTTTTAATCGTTTCACAGGGTTCTGAGGCTTTTCACAGGCGTTTCACAGGGTTTTGATCAGTTTTAAAGTGTGTTTACCACGTCTGTCTTGCAGTTCAATGTCGTAAATAAAAAAAGATGTCTTTTTGAAACAAAATGTTAGTGAAGCCTAAAGTTTGATGAAAATAATATTTGATGAAAAAACATGGTCAAATATACATACATAAACTTGTAATCTAATAATTACAATTTAAATTATTTAATTTGCAAATAAAACATGTCAAAATCAGAGTAGTTGCCGCCTTAATATAATTCAAAGTATTTTATCAACCACTTGTTTTTAAGTAGTATTTCAATTACTTCATATATAACGAAATAAAAACTATTTATAATTGAAGTGGATGCCGCCTTAATATAATTCAAAGTAGTTCATATGCTAGTTTATTTTAAACTAGTTTTTTAATTAGTTGTTCTTAAAAACAAGTTAGTTTGTTCCTATAGGGTATTTACGAAATTTTTTTTAGCTTATCTCCGAAACTGTTTATCCGATTTGCATGAAAATTTGTATTTAGAGGTTTTCAGATACGGTGAGTTCTTATGACTTATCTACTCTGTTCCATCTTGAACACCAGAGGGCACTGTAGTACAAATATTTTTTAAAACGTCGAAAAACTCCTAAGCCGTTTATTCGAATAGATGTTTATATTATATATATATAAACATACATGCATATACATGGGCGTAGCGAGGGTAGGGAAGAGGAGGGCAGTTTCCCCCCTGATATGTATATGTATATACATGTATATATTATACATATATAAACATATACATGGGCGTAGCGAGGGTAGAGCATTTGGCCCCCTGATATGTTTGTGCATATATTATACATATATAAACATATATACATATACATATACATGGGCGTAGAAACGGTAGGACAGAGGAGGACAGTTGCCCCACTGATATGTATATGTGTATACATGTATACATTATACACTTATATATAAAGGGTGGTTAAATTTGAAGAGCCGATGTTGAATGTGAACCACACCGAAACTTCAAGTTTTTTTCTGCAATTCATTTAACATTTCTCAATTTCAGACTAACTCAATTTGAACCATGGAAAGATACACAATCGACCAACGCGTTAAAGTTATTCAGGCTTATTATGAAAATGGGCGTTCAAATCAAAATGCATATCTTGCACTTCGTGATTTTTTTTCGTGATTTAATCGTCCAAATGTGCGTACAGTCGGTAAAATCGTGCAAAAATTTGAGCAAACCAGGTCTGTAGGAAATGTGAAAACACCAGTGCATGCTCGTACAGCTCATACTGCTGCTGTTCGCGATAGTGTGGCTGAAGAGCCGTCCACCTCAATTCGTCGTTGTGCCCAACAATTGAACTCAAGAACTAAAGCACAACATGAACTCAAGACTCAAGAACTAAAGCCTCTTGACCATTTCAAGCGTCGTCAATGGTCAGAATGGTGGCAAGAAATGGCAACAGTGGATGATCAATTTTCGAAGCTAACGCCACACAGCTAACGAAACAATGGCTCTTTTGCGCGACAAATTCAATTGCCGGGGAATCTCACGTGGTGGCGATGTCAATTGGCCGTCAAGATCATGTGATTTGACACCGTTGGTCTTCTTTTTTGGGTTATTTGAAAGAAAAGGTGTACGTCGATAAGCCAGCAACAAATCAAGAGCTAAAGGATGAGATAATTCGGCACATTAACGGCATAGAACCTCACTTATGTCTCAGCGTCATCGAAAATTTGAACCATCGGATGGTGGTGTGCCGCCGAGGTAGCGGCGGCCATTTGGCCGTTATTTTGTTCCATACATAATTGAACCATACCAATATTATCATAAAAAAAAGAAATGACTATAATTTCCTAAATAATTTGTGTTTTATTCACAATCAACATCGGCCCTTAAAATTTAACCACCCTTTACATACATATAGATGGAGCTAAAGATGTTTTACTCCAGTCGTGTGGCACACTCTTATTTTATTTTTGCTTTCTTGAGCACCAGAGGGCGCTGTACTACAAAATACAGTAAGGCTTATATATATATAGCAAGTGCATATAGCAAATTATGCAGTAAGGCAATAATATATAGCAAAGCGCGAACGGTGAAAAATATCTTCTTTTCTTCTTTATGTGTATTTATATTCAACATACTTATTTTCCCATATCAGGACAGCTGATGCCGAATTCTGTTGTATTTGAGTTTGCATCAACATATGCGCAAGTCAGTTGCGTCGTTCATTGGCGTTGTTTTGACATTTCAATTTCTATTTTTAGTGCTTATTTAATTGTTATCCAGTAAAAAAAGACTTACAAAAAATCGCTTATTCGCAAAAAATTTAAAGAAAAAAAAATTCTTAAGAAACACAGAATGTTTGGTTTACTTTTATATATATATATTCATTTCTTTAAGATAGTATCTGTGAATTATAAATATTGTAAAGCCTTAAAAACAACACACAAAGGTTACGTCAACAATAATAGCACATGAACTGTCCACAAGTTTAGTAGCTTGAACACATCACGACACAAGGTCAAAGGAGAGCATTTGTGTATGAGAAAATTTACAGAAATGATTGCTAAAAATCCGTTTTTGCTCTGATTTTTTCAAAAATATCCATTCTATCGAATACAATATAAAATATGAAAATATACTTTTGCAAGCGATCGGCACGCATACACAAATCGCGATTTCCCTAACTTTTTCTCAAAATTTTCAGATGTTCGAGCAACATTTTGCTCATTGCGCCGAAGTTACCGGTTTGAAAGATGCACATAAAATTCCTTCTAAAGTTTGTAAAAATTTGTTTCAAACCGACGAATGAGTTCAAAAATATATTATATCAACTCCCGAGTTAAGCTGGGTATTCAGCTAGTATATAAATAAAAGAAGAAAACCGAATCCTCATGTTAAAACAGAATTACCATTTATTTATAAACTCTCAACAGTAATGTTTAACAGTCTTTTGATTACCTAAAAATTTGCACATAAACAGAAAAATAAATTAAAATAGTATTATTAATGAAATAAAAACTTATGAAGACTTACACAATACTCAATACAGTTTGCTTAAATGCATCTCTATTTTGAGTGAAATCTATAAGAGCAATTACACTATTAAAAATAGCGCACATATTAAAAATCGAATCGCTCCGGCCATAGTTCGTTCTATGGTGCGGCAAGTAAAACAAAACCTCTCTGCCTAAAGTGTCTTTCCGGTGCATAAATATTAAGAAGTGCGAGGATTGGCACACAGCTAATACTATTCATTAAAAGGTCGCGAGCAAAGGCTGTCGAAAAATATTTCCTTCTCGAACACAATGATTTAAGACCAATGAGTGCACATCGGGCACTATATCCTGGCATAAAATTCCAATTCAGTTTTATAAACACAAAACGAGTAAAACGTTTTCGAACTTTTTCTAGTCTAGCACTATGCAAGTCATAAAATGGGTCCCATAGTACACACCCATACTCAAGATTGATCTTGATAAGGAAATAAAAAGAGTCTTTAAGGTATACGGGTCAGAGAAATCTCTAGTGCTTCGTCTAATGAATCCTATCATAGCGTTAGCCCTACTGATTATGTTATCATAATGTACTGAAAATGACATCTTTCTATCACAGAATACACCCAGATCAGATATAGATTCTACTCGAATCAGAGAGTTGCTTAATATTGAATAATCAAAAAATGTTGGTGATTTCATCCTATAAAATGACATTATATTGTATTTAGACAGATTAAAATTCAGTTTATTTAGTGTACATCATGAGTGCAAATTATTTATGTCCCTTTGCAAACCCACTTGGTCACTATGAGAGCTTACAGATTTAAAAATCTTAACATCGTCAGCATACATAAAGCATTCTGAGTTCTGTATAAGTTTGGGAAGATCATTGATGAAAAGAATAAATAACAGCGGCCCAAGGTGGCTCCCCTGTGGGACACCTGAATGCTTTATTATAGCTTTTGAGATCTTATTTCCGATGCATACATTTTGGCTGCGACCTAAGAGGTAATCTTTAAGCCAAGACAATAGTGAGGAATGAAAACAAGTTAGGCTGAGCTTTTTGATTAGGAAAGAGTGCTGAACTCTATCAAATGCCTAAGCGAAGTCTGTGAAAATAACGTCTATCTGTTTACCACACTCTAATTCATTTTATATAACGTGAGTAAATAGAAGCAGGCTTGTGAGGTTGATCTTCCAGAGACAAAACCATGCCTACTTTTAGATATCGAATTTTGAATGCATAGATGGATCTGGGAATTGATGATAACTAAAAAATTGGTCTATAGTATCCTATATCTTGTCTTGACCCAGATTAATGAATAGGGGCTATAGTCGAAGGGGCTTCCATGTATCTAAAAATTGACCTTTCTCAAGGGCCAAATTAAATATTAGTGCCAGTGGCTGAACAAGAGCAGCAGCATATTTTTTAAGGAAGATCGGCGGGATCGATCGATATTGATGTAAAGGAACATCCTCAAATACAAAATTTGATTGGAAGTAATCTGCAAACAAATTACATGCATCTTCAATTGTGTTCGATGTTTTCTCTTTAAAATACATATTTTTAGGGAGACACTTCTTAGTATTTCTCTTTTTATTAAAAAATTTCCAGAAAGCTCTAGGATTGCGTTTAATACCCAATTCGAGTTCACGAACACTACTTCTATTAAGGGACTTCTTTAAAGTTTCATACTGCTCACAAGCCATAAGACAACCTTCACGAAAGGACAAGTTAAATTTACTCTTTTTGTATAATTTGTTCATTCGATTTTTCAATTTTAAGAGATGTCTACTAAATCATTCCGGATTAGTGTTCTTCTGATTTTTTCTTATGAGAACAAAAGTCACAAATGCTTATTTAATAGTATTAATGAAAAATTCATAATTAAGTAAAAGATTTTCCCCAAAAACTATACCCCAATCGACACTCGATATGTAGTTAGACATTGCAACAAAGTTTGCCTTATTAAAATCAAATACAAAAGTATCCTCTTCTAGAGCAGGTTGCCGTATCCAACTGAATTGACAGCGCCTTGTGATGGAAAAAGTTATTTGACAAGAGGATATCAGCTTCATTACAATTAGCATTAAGATCACGATCAGAAAAAATTAAGTCTAAAACTTTATTTAAACTATTTTAACCGAGTTTATTTGAATCAGTCCCAGCGATAGGACGGAGTCTAAGAATTCAGTTTGAACAAAATTACACATAGAGCATGGAATCATGCTCAACATAGTACTAGAGTAAGATCAAAGAGTATTGTTGTGTTAAGTTGAAAATTAAACAAAGTTCTGAAAAAAGATTTTTAATATCCTCTTATGTTATGTGTGTATATAACTCTTATAATTTTCCAATTCTTAAATAAGAGTTAAATTTCTCGAGCACAAGGTCTATGTTGCTTTCTGAAGAAAACAACCAACAATAACAACAATACCCTTGTATAGAGTTGTAATCACACAGCAGACTAGACAGACTGTTTCGTTGGCCGCTACAATAACTCATCAGTAGCCTTGCATGATCGCTGTGATCCACTAAGCGTTTATATTCTATTTGTTTCGTCAATGTTACGAGTAAATTGATTTACTTTGATCTATCTTCGAAACCTATCTTCTATATTCGAAAAAAAGAGCTTACTTTTCTCCAAATAAGTATGTATCAAAAATTCAAAGAACTTTAAGCTGCTTCCTATCGTTTGAACTATGTGAATGTATTTCGAAGTAATTTACTCTATAAATAGGGATTGAACTATCAAAAGAGATTATATTATGATTATCTTTTGACTTAAGAACTTTTAATGAGATTCACCTCAGCAAATCCCGGCATATTCGGGAATTAAAAAAGTCTGGGTGCCCGGGGCTCTCATCCCTACTCTCCACATATTTGAATATTTTAACTTTGCCCGTTCTACTTGTCTCTCCTTTTTCTAACGACATAATGTTGATATGCTTATGCTTTACGTTTTTCTGCCAATTTGTTGCGGATTGGTTTCCATATCCTTAAGAAAATAAATGTTTTCATTTATTGTTTGCTTTTGTTTAAACAGCTTAATATCATGCTTTTATGTTGCTTTTGTGTGTATTGAGAAAAATACATTCAGAGTTTTAAGATTCTGTAAGTATGTCACCCTATAGAGTTATTTCCTTTTATATAGATCAAAAGTTATAGAGTCCCTTTGGCGGGATAATTGTGTGTTTATATTATAAATTGACGTTTATTCAAGATAATTTTAGCTAAATTAAAATTTTAGTTTGATTTGGTGAAATAAGGTACATTTTTTAAAAATTTCGCCAAATACTTTAATGTTTTTTTCCGACTTGGGCACTTTTTATTTTATATTTAACGCTTATTTCTCAAATTGATCTAGTCGTACGTACACAATTAAAGCCACTAAACAACAGCAGAGTGCTGCAAAAAAATCAATTTGTAGTTTCTACATTTGAGTTTTTTGGCTTAGAGAAATTTTGTTAAGGTTTTAAAATTGGTATCAGATAGGATACTGGTTGAGGGCTTATATGCGTAGATACCAGGTTCGAATCCCATCTGACACAAAATGTTTTTTCAATTGAATTAATTTTTCTGTTCGGCCGCCATCTCTCTGCAGACAATGGCAAACCTCAGAGAGTATAAGCTGCCATGAAAAGCTTTTTGAGAACATAAGCCGTTCGGAGTCGGCATAAAACTTGTAGGTCCAATTCTCGATCATTTGTGTGCAAACATTTCACAACACGCACAACACAATTGATCATAAGAAGCTCGGTCAAAGTCCTTTCAAGGGCAGAAATGGCAATTTCTTTTTTTTTTTTATCAGATTGAATGAACTACAGTGGCGGACAAAAGTGGATACATAATTGAACATTTTTGGTAAATTAGTTATAACTTTTTATGTATTGGAGATAATCAAGTAATTAGTTTTACATTGTATACTTTAGATTCTTTTCTCAAATTTATATTTAAAAACCAGTGCTAATTCAAATAAAAATAAATTAAAAATTCAAATCTCTTCGTAAACCGCATTTATCCAGTTTTGTCCATTCTTAGTTTCGTTGTTTACAATGGGATTTACCGTTGCAGTTGTTTTTGTATTGCCTTTCTTTTTATTTTTTATTTACTTATATGCTATTCTTTTTTGAGCAATTGGAAAAGAAACAAGTGTTAAAGATCAGCTTAATATTAACCAAAATCAAAATGAAAAAAATTTCACTTCAAGTTGAGAATGAAATATTAAGATTAAGTGAAAAAGGATATTCCTCTCGAAATATAGCAGTTAAATTAAAGATATATCACCGGACAGTAAATTTAGTAAGAAAACGTCGAAATTTTACCGAACCTATTAGTCGTGGTGGTCGGCCAAGATTGTTGTCTGATGTTGATGCTCGTTTGGTGGAACGATTAATGATGACTAGGAATGCGAGAACACCTAAAATTGCTGCAGAGGCATTGAACAAAGATGTAAGTGAACGCACAGTAAGGAGAGCTTTGCGTAGGATTGGATTGGTGTCTGCAGTTAAAAAAAAAAACCAGCCCTATCTGACAAGAATGTAAAAGCATGGCTTAAATTTTGCAAAGATCACAAAAGCTGGTCTATTGAAGACTGGAAAAGAGTAATTTGGCCAGATGAGACCAAAATTGATCGATTTCAGTCGAATGGTAAGGAGTATTATTGGCACCGATCCGATGAGAGGGTTCAAAGGCACCAAGTTAAGCAAACTGTGAAGCACGGCGGTGGGCATTTAATGGTGTGGGGCTGCTTCACATGGTGGAACCTTGGCCCATTGATAAAGATTGATGGAATTATGAAAAAGGAAGATTACCTTAGCATTTTGCGTGACAATTTACCCGACGTTGTCGATGAATGCGCTTATGCAGAAGATGAGATTGTGTTTCAAAATGATGGAGACCCTAAGCACACAGCGATTATTGTCAAAAAATGGTTGGCTGACCAAAAATTTCTAACAATGCAGTGGCCTGCACAAAGCCCGGATTTAAATCTAATAGCAAATTTGTGGGCTATTGTAAAAAGAATGCTTTCTCACTACGAACGTGCTCCAACTAATATTGCCGAACTCTGGGAAAGAGTTAATATTGAATGGGCGAAAATTCCGCACCATACAATACAAAATTTAGTGGAAAGTATGCCAAAAAGAATTGAAAGTGTTTTAGCAAACAAAGGACTATGGACGAAGTACTAATTTGTCAAACAACTGAAATGTACAAAACTGGAAGAATTTTGATTTTTTTTTAGTTTCTTATATAAATATACATTCTTAATTCCGTTTCTTTATTAAATAAGAGAGTTTAAGGTATACAATGTAAAAATAATTTCTTGATTATCTTCAATAAAAAAAAAGTTATAACAAATTAACCGAAAATTTTCAATTATGTATCCACTTTTGTCCGCCACTGTATGTCTTATAGTTCCTTTCTTTTCTCTAAAAAAAAAAAAAACACAAAAATTCACTGGAAAATTCTGTTGTAAGATAAAAACAATATAAGAGAAATAATGCCATTGGATTCAAGGGAAATTTCATCGTTTAACAACTCAAGCGATTATTTTCTTCACTCTCTTACCTGTTTCATAGAAAAGCATAGAAAAAGAAAACGAAACGAAATTGATTTGCAATACCAGTATAAATTCTTATAAGGTTTTGATGTTTTGAATTTTTAAAGCTTACATAACTGTTATTTTTTTTTTGCCGAATTTGTGTTGTCGCCGCTTGGTGTCAGGAGTGTTATGTTTTACTTTATTTGGTTTTATCTTTATTTTAGTTACTGATGTGTCGTCAAATGCATTTTTACAAGAAATCGTAAGAAATGTTTATTAAATTTTAATAATCAGATTATTGTAAGTAGAGATTAATATGTCCTGTGTGTTGTCTATGATTCTTCGGTTCTAAGTATTTAAAATAAAAAAAGTGTTTATGCTTGATTCCTTAACTTTTGTTTCTTATAATTATCTGTTTCTTATCTTTTGAGTTTTTAGTGCAGAATTTTTTTCAACAAAACTATTAAAAAATCGTTAAAAGTCCTGAGTGTTACGTCTATGCTGCTGAATTACTAAACTTTTTTCTTATTTCTTTTTAAACTTTCAGCTAAAGACATATAAACTATTGAATGTTAAAATTTGGAAATTTTTTATAGACTTAAACACTTTTTAGAGGCATAACACTCAAGACAAAAATATTATGCACATCTGCAAAACCTTCAAAAAATAAATTTAACATATTATTTTAAAGAGCGTAATAGTGATTTTGGATTGAAGTTGAAAAAATTTAAAAATTTCTCTGTCATATCCATATTTTTTAAAAATCACCTATATAGGAGGTTTTGGGTATGGTGAGTCTTTTGGCGCTGTACACCGAGAAAAAAAGCAATAGTCAAATCACCTAAGCCGGCTTGGAGAGAGATAATTGTAGGGGAATTATAAACTTATAATTAAGCCAACAATAGCATGGTTGGCTTAATTAGCCATGATGGCTTAATGATAGTTTTGAGGTATTTTCTGCAAAAAAAAAAAAAAACAAAAAAACACAGGCGCGTCATTGGACACACGAGAAAAGCGATGCTTTTACGCAGTTTCATAGATTTGATAACTTAATAGTTTTGTAATAAAATAACTTCTAAATTCAAAAATTTTAAATAACAAAGTAAATTAAAAAACATACATTAATATTTCATTATTATATTATTTATTTTATTACTTCTTTTGCGATGTATTTCTTCTTTTGCGAAAAAAATACTATTCACAAAAATTTGCTATGTTCGAATTAGTGCCCTTATTCCCTAGTACCGTACAAATTTGTTATTTCGATGAGAGGGATGTCTGCAATAGACATAGGGTAAATATCAACCCTTGGATCTAATATTAAAAAAAATTTCAGGAACCATTGCAAAGCTTAAGCTAAGCCATTGTGGCGACCTCATATGTTTTTATGTGATGTTTTTATGTGTACCTTTTAATGAATCTAGAAAAATATTCTTGTTAAAGCTCTATAACTTTTGCGTTTTATAAAAAAAAATTCGCTCCGATATCTGAAGTAGATCACCCTATGTATTATAATCCCAATTAAATCATATTATCGGTATTTTCATCTATAGAGTGATCTACTTCAGATATCTATTAGTGATTTTTTTCATATAAAACTCAAAAGTTAGAGAGCTTTTATAAAAATCGTTTTGTATATTAACATTATTTCTAGTAAGCTTAGATATATGGATGCATATTCAATATACGTTGTGCCAAATGTTGTGTTAATTGATGCACAAGTTCGTGCGTCCTAGGCCCACCTTTAAATGCTTCTTTTTTGGAAATTTCCTAAAAAGCAAAAATATTTTTTATATCTGATTTTAGTATTTTTGATTTGAATTGAACGCTTAATTGGTTTAACTGAAATACGCACACAATTAATCCGTATCAGAAGAAACCGAGTTTTGGAAAAAAGGAAATTTCCAGTTTCGTCATCAGAATTTCGTATTTAGTGAAACCTTGGCACATCTGAGTGCAGCATCCCAGCAAACCATAGTTGACGGCTTTGTCGAAGTTCCGACTTATTCGTAACTATTTCGAGTTGTCTTGAAGAAATCGTTGCAATTTCGTTACGCAAATATCGGAGCAGTTTCACTTTTTATACAGATTTTATATAGAATTGTGTTATGCGACTGTTTGTACGATATATTGAAAAGCGAACAGAGTGAAATTTCCTATCTTTCGAACTGTCTGAACGAAATCGTAGCTTTTTCGTTAAGACTCGTTACGACATTTCGTTACGAAGTCGTGCCAACCCCTTCATACGATATTCTTTACGATTTCGTACCGAATTCAGAAAGATTGCGAAATGTTTGTTACGATATCGTTGAGAATATCAGAAAGAGTTGACACGGCTTCGTAACGAAATGTCGTAACGTTTTCGTAACGAGTCTTAACGAATATGTTACGAAAATGTTACGATTTCGTTCAGACAGTTCGAAAGAAAGGAAATTTCACTCTTCGCATTTCAATATGTCATACAAACAGTCGTATAAAAAAATTCTGTATAAAAATTCGTATAAAAAGTGAAACTGTTCCGTTATTTGAGTAACGAAATTGTAACGATTTCCTTAAGACAGTTCGAAATATTTGCGAATTAGTCGAAATTTTGACAAAGTCGTCAACTATGGTTTGCTGGGATCATATCTTTGAAAAATTAGGAATTTAGTATTCTTTGATAGAAATTTTTTTAATTTGAATAATTTTTATTTTAAATGTTCACATTAGTGGCTCAATTTAACAATACACACAGTTAACCTTAATCAGTTAAAGATGAGCAGTGACAAAGTCATTTTCAGATTTTTTTTCTGATTCATATGATATCTCATAATTTTACAATTCCATGTCTATTTAAGTTTCCATTTTTAAGCTTAAGTAATTTATAAATGCGGGACGTCTAAAGTATGATCTTACAATATCCACAGTTCTGATCGAAAACAAATTTTTATTAGTATCTAAATATTTGTGAATAAAATTGTAAATTTTTAAAAATATAGAAAATTTGCAGCTTAAAAATGCAAGATAATTGATAAGCTGCTAAGTAATATTATAAAATCCAGCTCATACTTTATTTAGTGGCATGTTTTTAGCTCGGTACTGTACAGAAGGCAGAAATCGATTAAGTTTAGAGCACAATGCAGTTTGCTTAACCGCACACAATAGGTGCACGTGGAGCAGAAAGCGTTTAGCACACACCTTTCATATACTAATGTTCAGTCGGCTATATACACAAACACCCGTTTTGTTCAGCATGAACGAAAGGTGGATGGGATGTGTTACACTCATCCGCCAACTAAGCGCAAAAAAAACACTACAGCTACTCAATATAAATTAAGGAAAAAATAAATTGAATGGATTGCATCGTTGACATAGACGATAAACTTGTACTTGTACTGGCAATGCGCTTGACAGTTGATGGAGCACTGGAGGTGTTGGGTAGAGCATTAAGAGTTACCCAGTAAGAAATGAATGAATGAATGTAGCAGGGTGCGGAACAATACGTTCGCAAACGTTTTAAATACAATACTTCTCATTTTTACAAATATTTCGATTGAATTTTATTTTAAAAATACTTCTCATGAGAAAATGAAAGCAACGATTTTTCAAAAACAGCAACAATGACAACAAACGTTCGGCAGTAAAAAAGTCAATTTGAACAATTGTTGGCTATCTTTAAACATACTGAGCAAACGACTATTTCACCGAATGATTCATGAAAACAATTGCATTTTAATCGATCCCAAAAGTTCGCTCAAAATTTTTTTGCACCGTAGGAGGTCAATAGAAATGTTGTTTTTTGCCTTAGACATATGCTGGCATGGGGCCGCTATTTTAAGATCGAATGTCAGAGTTAAAAAAAAAAAAATTTTGTGTGTCTCAAGGCTGGATCAAAAATGTTTTTTTTACCACTTTGTTTTTATTTAATTCTTGGCTGGACTTTTAAATTTATTTTTTAAAAATAGGGGTGCACCATAATGATAAGCAATGTTCTAAGTTCTGATATCAGATTATAATCACAAACCACTAATACACCCATTACATGTCTAAATTTAAGAAAACATTGTTATAGATGCCCACCGCAGTGTCAAACAAATTTTTTTTAAGCTGCCATCAGATTTAAACTCAGTGACCTCCACACAAAAAATTTGGTGCTGATCAAATCCTTCTGGAAGCCTTGGATCAAACTTATCGTCATTTGTGCACTAGAAACCAGCACAACTTATAAAAAACTTCATAAGCTATGATCCATAACGTACTCAGAAAATAAGTACAAAATACATTGCAATCGATTAAAATATAATTTTCGTATTGTTTTTTATGCAGATTAATATTTGTGCTGCTGCTGCGCAATATTTCTCACTCGTGAACAACTCACTTTTTACGATTGTTTGCTAGTGAACGATTGAGCTCTGCTGGCTTCGCTTTATCTATCGTTCGTGAGCAGTATTGACAATAAGTTTTTTGTAGGGAACGATTAATGAAAAGTATTTTATTTTAATCGCTCTCCGCACTATGGAATGTAGCTATTAAAACAATGAGAAACACATAGTTTGTGGACTCAAATTAATGGTTAATGGGCTCAAGTTACTGATACAAACTTTTTCATTCTAATAGTTGAAAAACTAGATATGAATTATATGGATTAAAAGAAATATCTTAAAGAAAAAAACCGACTGCAAAATCACTACAAAGTACAAAATAATTTTAAAATAACTTTTCCTTTTAATTTCTTGGTCATATTTGATAATTTATTTTATTATCATAAATATATGAAGTTCTTTATGAATATAAAAAATGAATATAAAGTCGGCGCTAACACAATCAGACTGTTAAACAGAAGTGCCAACTTCAAGGCTTTTGTATTCATACAGAAATTAATATATTTATGATAATAAAACAAATTAAAAAAATTAAAATAATGAGATTTCCAATGTAATAAAATGTTGAAATAAATTATTAAATATGACCAAGAAATTAAAAGTAAAAGTTATTTTAAAATTATTTTTTACTTTGTAGTGATTTTGCAGTCGGTTAATTTCTTAAAAGTTTTTATTTCTTCCTTTTAAGAGAATATGATAAATTTTCGAAAAAGTGTATAAGCTACATAAATACAATTTTTTTTAAAAAATTTGTTCTATTAAATTCTGAAAGTTTGTTACTTACTTACTTACTTAAGTGGCCGTAACAATCCGTGTTCGAGTTTCGACCGACCTCATCAGCTCTCGCCAGGTGCCTCTGCCTTGCGCGCGCCTTCTCCAATCGGATACACCAAGTGCGGTTAGGGATTCCTCAGCCTGGTCCATCCATCGGAGGCATGGTCTCCCTCGTCGTCGTTGACCAGCGACCCTCGCCTCGAGCACGTTTTACGCTGGAACTTCGTCGTCCATAAGGTGGACATGACCCAGCCAGCGTATTCACTGCACAGTTATACGCCGAACTACGTCAATGTCTTCGTAGAGCTCATACAGCTCGTGGTTCATTTGGATGCGATAGTCATCGCCGACTCGAACAGGACCGAAGATTTTGCGAAGAGCTTTTCTCTCGAACACCCCCAGAGCAGCTGCGTCAGTTTGCGAAACTACCCATGCCTCAGCGCCATAAAGCAGCACAGGTAGAACGAGCGTCTTGTAGAGTGTTAGTTTCGTCGATCGTGAGAGGCCTCTGGAACTTAGTTGCTTACTGAGCCCATAGTAGCACCTATTAGCAATTATTGTTTAATTCGCTTTATCTCCTGGCTGACTTCGTTATTGTTATTATGGCGGTGCCAAGGTATACAAACTCCTTGACTACTTCAAAGTTATAGCTGCCGTATGAAACGTGGGAGTCTAGACTTTGTTTTACCCTCATTTATAGTCAAACCCACTTTGGCTGATTCCTTTTCGATAGCGGCGAAAGCAGCGGTAACATCTCTCTTGGTTCTACCGACAATATCAATATCATTAGCGTGCGCAAGGAGCTGGACACCTTTGTAGAAAATGGTGCCATTGAGATGCATACCGGCCTTTCGTACGATCCCCTCCATGATGATGTTAAAGAGATCGCAACACAGTGGATCGCCTTGCCTGAAACCTCTTTCGGTATTGAAGGTTTCGGAAAGGTCACTTCCTACCTTAACGGAGCTGCGTGTGTTGCTCAACGTCATCCTGCAAAGTGGGATTTGTCGTAGCGTGAAAATCTGGTCTATGGTGAACTTTCCAGGTCGAAAGCCACACAAATAAGGTCCAATCAGTGTTTTTGTAATCGGCTTTAATCTTTCACACAGTACGCATGAGAGAACTTTATATGCGAAAGTTTGTTGGTTATTTCAAATATCTGTCTCTTAAATTTAAATTAGATGCCACGTGTTTTGTAATTATTATACCCATTCTTGTATCGAATTTTATTACACACAGAGAATTATATCCACTGTCGCAACCGAATTGGTGCCCTACCGACTTAGTCGAGTGTTGATGACTTTTAAAAAGTAATCACCACAACTACGTAGATTCCCATAGCCTTGACTGTGGCATTCCGTTGTAAGCACTGCGCTCACGGTTTTCTGAACGAACCCTTTTATCCATTCAACTTCCATTCAGTTAAATGAACGATCTTGTAAATTGCTTTGACCTAAGCTCAATGTGAAGTCATTTCGGTGTGCACAATGTTTTCAATACTGAAATCTTTATAGTTTTTTATTTTCAGGACTCCATGTATTCTCTGATGAATAATTAAAATAATGCTCTGACCATGTATTATCTTTTAATGGATTGAAATTATTTTGAGCTTTGTCTAAAGCACCGAATAGAGAAATCAGTTATATTTCAAACTATTTATTTTTACGTTAAAGTTTATATTTAGTCTTTCAGCTTGTGTTAAGATCTGTAGGTATTTTTGATATTTGAGACTATTAACCATTTTATCTTAGTTTGTTTCGGTATAAATGTAAATACTGCTTAGTTTTAATAGTTTCAATTTTGAGCATGTTCTGCTTGTCAAAAATTAATTGATTTTAAGAGCATGAAAGGTCCTTCATTAAAGGTATTTACTCCTTATTACAAGTGTTACTTGAAAATTTACTATTAATGCGTTTTATGTTTAAGAGTTGTCAAAGTGTTGACACACTTAAAACACTTAAATTAAAAAAAAATTTTGAAGAGATCACTTAAAAGGATGCTCTCGAACGACCATTATCGAACACTCTACACTTCATCACTTTTGAGCATCCGAATACAACATCAAATGGAAGTGACAGCAACATTTGTAAAAAGTTTAGTGTGGGACATGCTTGTGTTTGAGTGGCAGTGTGAGTGAGTGTGTGTAAGGGCATGTAACGTGTGTTTGTGCTTGATTCACTCAAGTGTTTATTGATATTGTGTTTGTATTATTATGAATATCAGAAAAATATACAAAATACACACACACTCATGAGCAGAAAACTCATAATATGTTGGCAGTACAGTGACACAAAAATAAAAAAAAAAGCCAAAACAGGATATAAAACATACAGCAAATAACGAAAAAAAAAAAATGAAATCAATCAAGAACAAAGCGACCGATTCTCAACATTTGCTGTTTATTTTGTTCTTTCAGCTTTTTGCCCTACCAAAATTGTTATAGTTTCTATTTTGGTGTTTCCTTCATTAAAGAAGGAAAAAAATGGCAAAAAAAAAAGGAAAAAATTCATACAAGTGGGCACCATGGCAAACATGCCAAAGGATACTCTGGGAGTCCTAGCGCGCACTGTCGCCAGCAATTCAACTGAAAACCCAAATAAAATGGAATACGTGGACAGGAAGCACAAACATTGACTGATGTATTGAATACAAGCACATTTCTTTTACATATAGACTACACTGTGTGACATCAGTTAAGCAGTCGATGACATGCATTGGCATTTGTTGTTAAAGACGAAAACAAAATTATTTAACATGTTTGTGAATTCTAGCGAAAAATTTAATTTCGAAAGTAGTCAGTAACTTTTGAGAGCATAAAAAGGTATGAGCATTCGTAAGAACACATTTTTTGTTGTATAGTGTTATTTATAGCTAGGCTCAAACGAGCAGCATTTGTGATGGAAATAATTAAATCAGAAACAATATTTTTTTTTTCCTTCGAAAAAGAAAATGTCAAAAGTAGTAAAGAATAATATTTATTGAAGCCAATCAGGTCGAGTTTCTTTGATGTGATTAAAATCATTTCATTTGAGTTACTTTTAACGTTTTTTACATGAAAAAGATTTTTATAACCAGATATCGCAGAGTTGGTTAGGCAAGCTTTTTAATAGAATTTTTATTTTTTCAAGCATTTTGTTATTTAATTAAAAATAAAACGTATATATTGGATTTATAGAAAAACTATTTCTAGCCTTTATATTAAGACATATTTTTCAACAGATATATTGTCCTAAGAAACTCAAGAAACACTGAAAAAATTAGTGTGTGTGTGACTACCATGACGAGAGACCAGACGATATAGAGTCTAAAGACAAGAAACTCATCTTTCATATATGTAGTGGAGCAAATAATATCTGTTTTTATAAATTTTTAAAAAATTGTACTTGATTTTACTTAAGAAAAGCTTCAGAGTTAAGATACACATAAGGAACAACAAAAAAAAAAATGATTTATTGTAGAAGAAAGAGCAAGAAATTAAAGCAGTTTACATAATTATCAAGAAGTTATAATAGTAACCATACCGAAGCTGGTAACACTCAATAAAACCATATCCATCAAACGATATTCGACATACCAATACCATCATATCACATCAGTGATGTGATTTGGAGGGATTTCGCCCACTTTTCGGGATTTTGAAGCGAAGCTTTTTACTCCTCGTTCTGTGATTTGCGTGGAGTGAAATCTGAAAAATTTTCGACAGATTTTTTCTTGGAAATTTTATGGTTTCTTTGTTGCTTATTACAACAAGAAAATTTAATACTTTAATATTAAATACTAAAAATATTTGTTGGTCCGCCTGTGGGGATCGAACCCGAGACCTCTTGAATGAGAGTCCAATACACTATCCATCAGGCCACAAAGACTTGTAAGGAACAGCTGTTAATTCAATCCTAATTATAACAGAAGCTATGTTGCATTAAATCGTCACCATTTATCAATAGATATAGGATTGTGTATTTGCTATGCTACAACAAAAATTTGCTTTTATTTACCACAAGGTGTCTCCAGCAACGGTGTGTTTGCATTGTGAATGCGTTTGTGGTGTTGTTGGTACGAGGAAAATTAGCAATGTCCACAACTGCGTTTTTAAGCATAGAGTGTAAATTATTATCTAGAGCATAGAGTATAAATTATTATCTAGAGATTGCATCAACTCTGCTAAATCTCTGGCATGTGTTAACAGAGTTATTTCACTTAAAAACATGAAGAAAAAAAACTCTGTTAACCTCTGTTAACAGAAATTTAGCAGAGTTGATGCAATCTCTAGATAATAATTTATACTCTATGTTTTAAGTATCAAAAAAGTAGATGATATCAATAAATATGGATTCAACCCACGCATGCATGACATCGGTAAGGTATCTAAAATGTTTGTTAAATTTTGTTTCGTGTGCGTTCTTTAAAGTATATTTTTGAAGCGAAGCTTTTTACTCCTCGTTCTGTGATCTGTGAAATCTGAAAAATTTTCGAGAGATTTTTTCGCTAGGTAGTACGCTGTTGAAGGAAAAAATTTGTTCAGTGCAGCCAAGTTCACAACCATCTGTGGAGAGTTAAAATGGAGAGTGGCTGGCATTATATGCCCGTATATGTAATTGGCGTGGAAATTTGACATTCAACAATAAAAAAATAAGCAGTAAATATGTTTTCTGTATATATGTAATTTATTTTAGGTTATTTTAATTTTTTGATTTAATTTATTAAAAAGAAAAAATTATTAAGCTATCAAATCTATGTAAATGCGAAAAGCTTCGCTTCTCTCGTGTGTCCAACGACGCACCTGTGTTTTTTTGATCCTTTGGAGGGCGGGCGGTATTTCATGCTTCAAAGTGAGATTTTCATACCTGTCAAAATAAAAAAAAATCTTATGTGGTAGTGCCCCAAAATTGGACCCGAACATTGCTTTGGATATTGATAAAAGAGTTAATTCTAAGGATTTTCGTTCAATCACAGATATCGTGGTAGTAAAAAAATTTTCACTAGAAGATTAATGGAATGATTTGCCATTTTTATACCCCAACGCGTAAGGGGTATATTAACGTAAGGGGTATTAATATGGATGCGTGGCAGGCATTGAAATGTATATATATTTTAATTTATTTCTTTATTGGCCAAACAAGGCAATTTACTTATTCTAACTTAATTTAAATTTAGTTTATTTTTATTTTATTTCTTCTCCCCTTTCCTTGTTTTGGTGTTCGAAGGTGTACGAATTGAAGTGGGCGTAATCCGCCCACCTAAATGACATGATTTGACGAACACGTCAAAAAGGAGGGGCAGAAAGAAAATTGAAAGTAAGAGTAAAAGGTACTTACATACTAGAAAGAGGAGAAGAAAAGAGAGAAGATTAAAGGCTGGGTTAACTGGAAAGAGAGAGAGAGACTTGCATAGTACTTATATCCAAAAAATTTTGAGAGGGCACGCTTAAATGTGGTATACATATGAGTAACTATATACAGGTAATTTAACTTAAGCCTGAGTTAATTTTGGTTAAGGAGGATCTTAGACAGGGTTTGCTTGAAAGAGGATGAGGACATGGAAGGTGAGAAGTATACGGAAACGTTATTGAATTCTCTACAGCATCGTGTGATGGGTTTATTGTTTGCGTATGTCGAGTACAACATCGAATGTGAAACATGAGCCCAATAATGATCTTCTTGATGATAATGGCATCAAGTTTAAAAGGCTGAGTCTGTATTCATATAAAGGAAGGCTATTATAATCACGGGGGTTGTACATTAGGGCGGGTCGACCCCTATGGAAGAAAAAAAAATTTGATTTGTTACCGACTTTTTTGAAAGATCCTATTGAGAGGATTTCAGACCAGAAAAAATTTTTTTTTTAAGTGGTCTACATTAACAACCAAAATGGTATTTTTGTTATAACTCGGTTATTTGATGTCCGATTTTGAAAAAAAGTATATTTTATCTTATATATATATCTTAAAAATGCTAACAATTCGTAGTCAAAAGTTATTGACCTTTGAGGTCATCTTCAATAAAAGAATTCAGTTTTTAACTTTTTTTGCACTACGACCCCCAAAACTTTTCCCATTTTATATTTTGTAATTAAAGTTCATAAAAAATCAATAGGTTCGTGTGAAGAAATTTTTTAATTCCACTCATAGGGAAAAAAGTTACACGCGCTTAAAATTTAATTTTTGACAAAATATAAAATGGGCAAAGTTTTGGGGGTCGTAGTGCAAAAAAATTTAAAAACTGAATTATTTTATTGAAGATGACCTCAAGGGTCAAAGACCTCTGACTACGGATTGTTAGCATTTTTAAGATCTCTCTAAAAATATACTTTTTTTTAAAATCGGACATCAAATAACCGAGTTATAACAAAAAGACCATTTTGGTTGTTAATGTAGACCACTTAAAAAAAAATTTTTTCTGGTCTGAAATCCTCTCAAGAGGATCTTTCAAAAAAGTCGGTAACAAACCAAACTTTTTTTGGTGACCCACCTTATTGTACATGCCTCTCAACGTGTATAGTAAGAATTGCTTTTGAATAGACTCGATGCTTTCGCTATGGGAATCGAAAGACGGACTCCAAATTATGCAGGCATATTCAAGTATTGGCCGCACTAACGCACAGTATAAGGATGTAGTGACCCAAATATTCTTGAATTCTGGCTCTGGACAAAATTTTGTCACAGTGCAAATTAAAGCGCATCTTGCAATCCAAGACTACTCCAAGATCCACAACATGATTGACTCTTTTAAGCTCGGTACTGAGGTGGTATTGAGGTGGTAGGTGTGTAGTGCAATGTTGTTCTTACGGGAAAAACTTATAACATTGCATTTATTGACATTAAGATGCATTTTATTTTGGATACACCATTGCTCCAGAGACAACAGTTTTGACTGTAAAAAAATTTACATCTATCTCTGATTTAATTGCATAGTACATTTTTAAATCATCTGCATACATAAGGTGTTGGATATCGTTCATTACTTCTGACAAGTCTGATATAAATATGTTAAAAAGAAGAGGACCAAGGTGGCTGCCTTGTGGAACTCCTGAGGAGACTGCAATTTTTTTTGACAAAATTCCTTGGAATTTAACATACTGGGATCTGCCGTCGACGTATGATTTTAGCCAACTTAGTATGGGTCCCGTATGGGTCCGAATTTTTCTAATTTACATGTCAGCATGCTGTAATCAACTCTATCGAAGGCTTTACTGAAATCTGTATAAACAGCATCTATTTGGTGCCTTTTTCCATATTTATTAAAACATCCGATACCATGATCATGAGATTGGATGTTGTAGATCGTCCCTTACGGAAGACGTGTTACTGCTCATTAAGACGTGGGTTGATTATACTTGCTAGCTTATCACAAATAACTTTTTCAAAAAGTTTTGGAATGGCTGATAAAATTGCTATGCCTCTATAATTTTCAACAGACCTTCTATCACCACTATTGTAAATTGGTGTTAGGTGGGATGATTTCCAATATGATGGAAATGTCCCACAAGACAGTGATTCATTAAAAATTATGTATAACGGCAGAATTAGTTGGTCTAAACATCGCACCAGAAAGCTTGTAGGAAAAAGGTCTAGTCCAGGTCCCTTAAATAAATCAAGTTCTTTTATGGCACAAGAAATCTCTTCCTGCGTCAAATTTATACTATCCACCACAATATCTGAGCTGGTAAAAGAGGCTTCAAATTGGGTGGAAGATTGACAAATGACCTCCTTAAAATGATCCGCATATAAGTTGCTGATTTCATGAGGGTTGGACGAATTGACAACACCTTTAAACATAGACGATGGATAGCCGCTAGATTTACGCTTCAAGTTAACAAAGTCAAAGAATTTTTTCGGTTCTTGGATGATTTTCTCATCGATAAGGTTAGTGTTTCTTTCTTTTAGTGTGTTAGTCTTCTGACTTGATAGAGAACTCTTTTGATAGCTCGTCATACCTTAGCTTGAGTTCATCGCTTACATTATCAGTGTTTTTGAGAAGTTTAATTTACTTACTGGCGACGATTCCACCAATGCCGCCCATGGAGATCGCAGTTCAGTGCCACTAATCGACGATGACGGAGTGGAAGTACCACCACCTAGCCATGAAGAGGTTCGAGTTGCTATCCAACGGCTCAAAAACAATAAAGCAGCGGGTGCTGACGGCCTGTCAGCTGAATTGTTTAAAACCGCCGGCGATGAATTGATAAGGCGCATGCATCAGCTCATCAGCAAAATATGGCTAGCAGAAAGCATGCCCGACGCCAGGATAAAGGAGGAGGGTTGGTTATGGGATACGTCCCATACCGTAAAAGGTTAGAGCCAACCAAGAGCTCGGGGTGGCGCCCATCTTGGTAGCAGGTCACTATGTATATCATTGTGAAAAAAGCCTGCGATGGAATAGCAATGGTCCATATAACTTGTTAGCACGGGGATAGTCAAACCCGTCGAATGAGGTGATCTTATCTATCCACGGCATTGAGACATGGTCTATATGGCTAACAAAAGGCTAAAATGGGTGTCTTAGGGCACAAGGAAAGATGGTGACCACGTGAGGTTTTGGGCACGGGTCAAAAATCGTAGGCACTTCGTTCAGGGTATGGTAATCTTACCATGCCTTGGATTGAGGTGCCAGTCAAATACGAAACAGTGCTATGTGCACAGTCGAAAACAAAAATTCATATATATAAATATATGAATTTTTTGTCTCTTTGATGTGATGTTGTAGACCCCCATTTCGACGGGACCGAGTTGCCCAGGTGACTTTCATGGGTTGGCCCTTAGGGGAGACTCGTGCTGGCTGTGGCTTGTGCACATCGCTTGCACAGGTCTAGATTGACCGGCGGGGTCGCGCAGTAGTACGACCGGGCTAGCATACCTGCATAGTATGCAAGAGATTGGATAGGTCTCGTCTTGACCAGTAGATGGTAATGAAGGTACGCCATCTACCGGTAGCCAAACTGGTACTATTAAGGGCAGTATGGAATTCTTATTGCATACTGCTTTTACAGAATAGGGCACAGGGTAATGCATTTGTGTTTATGAATGTGATATCTAGTACGTGGTTGCTTTTCTAGTCTCACTTGTATAATACAGGTCTGTGAAGAGTATTTCAGGTGCACATCCTTTTTGGATGTGCATTTTTTAATACTATATGTTCATTCATAAACTATAGCTCCAATGTCTGTGGACCCAGAGGAATTAAGCCTTAAAGGCAGGGGTCCTCTATAAACACATAGCGGATTTCTGTGCCCTATACTTTAGAAAGGAGACCCAACAATCTGCGCCAGTTATAGAGGTATCAGTCTTATTTCCATCGCATATAAGGTTTTCTCAAGCGTACTGTGTGAAAGATTAAAGCCGATTACAAACACACTGATCGGACCTTATCAGTGTGGCTTTCGACCTGGAAAGTCCACCATAGACCAGCTTTTCACGCTACGACAAATCCTGGAAAAAACCCACGAAAATCAAATTGACACACACCATCCCTTTGTCGATTTTAAAGCTGCGTTCGATAGCCCGAGAAGGGATTGCCTCTATACGCAACAATGTCTGAGTTCGGTATACCTGCAAAGTTGATTAGACTTTGCAGAATGACGTTGAGCAACACACGTAGCTCCGTCAAGGTAGGAAATGACCTCTCCGAAACCTTCAATACCGAAAGAGGTTTCAGGCAAGGCGATTCACTGTCTTGCGATCTCTTCAACATCATCGTGGAGGGGATCGTACGAAAGGCCGCTATCGAAAAGGAATCAGCCAAAGTGGGTTTGACGATAAAAGAGGGTAAAACAAAGTATATGCTGTCTACAAACAAGGGAGTGCGGCGTCTAGACTCCCACGTTTCATCCAGCAGCTATAACTTTGAAGTAGTCAAGGAGTTTGTATTCCTTGGAACCGCCATTAATTACAACAACGAAATCAGCCTGGAGATAAAGCGAAGAACAATAATTGCTAATAGGTGCTACTACGGGCTCAGTAAGCAACTAAGTTCCAGAGCCCTCTCTCGATCGACAAAACTAGCACTCTACAAGACGCTCGTTCTACCTACTTTATGGCTACTTTATGGAGCTGAGGCATGGGTAGTTTCGCAAACTGACGCAGCCGCTCTGGGGGTGCTCGAGAGAAAAGTTATTCGCAAAATCTTCGGTCCTGTTCGAGTCGGCGATGACTATCGCATCCGAATGAACCACGAGGTGTATGACCTCTACGAAGACATTGACGTAGTTCGGCATATAACTGTGCAGCAACTACGCTGGCTGCGTCATATCCATCGTATGGACGACGAAGTTCCAGCGAAAAAGGTGCTCGAGGCGAGGGTCGCTAGTCAACGAAGGCGAGGAGTACCATGCCTCCGATGGATGGACCAGGCTGAGGAAGCCCTAACCGCACTTGGTGTATCCGGTTGGAGAAGGCGCGCACAAAGCCGAGGCGCCTGGCGAGAGCTGATGAGGTCGGTCGAAACCCGGACACGGGTTGTTACGGCCACCTAAGTAAAGTAAGTAAGTTTTTGAGAGTTTATGGATTTTATTTCTTTGAGTCCTCAAAAATCTGAGATTTCTATCTAACCATTGCTCTGAAAGCTTATTATTTTTCTTTATTTTTGGCACATAACTTTCGATAGCTGTAAAAATGTGCTGATAAAATCTAGAGATAGCGCTATCTACGTCTTAGTTGGAAAGAATATAATTCCAGTTTAGAGCATTAAGATATCATTTTGTGCTTTCGTAATCAGCGTTGAGGTAATCGCACGCAATGGAGTTATTATGAGCTTGGGTAAATGTAACTTCATTAGAAGAGAAAGCAACCGTTAAGTCCGGCAACCGTATGGTGAACAGAGTTAGCTAAAAAATTTTCTGCATCATTGCATGGGCTAACCTTCATTTCCTCATATGCGTTAGTAAAGACTAGGTCCAACCATCTTCCATTTTGAGTTTGTATAGAAGAAACTTGCTGCAGGTCACTGCCATAAAAGGTACTTAGCAATGTGAAATCTATCTATCTATGAAAGGTTAACAGGTAGAAGATAGTTGTCATTTTCATCGGTGACAAACGATATATTTGGACGGTTAAAGTCACCAAGAATAACAACCTTATATTCCTCTTTAGAGTAGAGATAAAGGCGGACAGTGTTTCACATAGCTCGTTGTATGTTGTTTTACTTGAGCAGGGAGGAATGTAAACGACACCAATGTATTTTAGCAATAAGTTTGCGCGTGAGAGTGGACACAGTGTGCGATATTATTACGGCATGCTGTATTCTACTTAACATTACAATCGGTCATGGCGATATTTGTCCACCTGTGTTCATTGAAAGATTTGCCGACATGCTGATGAAAACGCAAATTTCAACTGAGGGAACCGCAGCTAGCCGTCGTGGTTGCGCAGATGCCAACACAGTGTAAGCATATTTGACAACCAAATATTCTCAAACAAAATGCGCAGAAAATATCTAATTTAATTGAACACCAATTTTAATTTTATTTCACGCAATAAAATAATATAAAAAAACATCGAAGTGTATTGAGGAAAAAAAAAATACTTTTAATTTTTCCTTGTCTTGCTGATTGCTGGATATGGCGGTGATAAACTTATTTTCATAGCAAGGCTTCGGACATGCTTCGTCAGTTGACCAGTTCTCCTTGTCACATTGATCGTTGCAATGGTGGCGTTGGAGAATACGGCAATGAAATTTGCCGTGTATTGGTCAACTGCAATTAAATATATAAGGATGAGTCAAGGATGTTAATGAAGCAAAAAATATAACACATACAAAAACACACACATTGTGATGAGCTGATATGTGATTCTACAGCATTACTACAGTTGCCGCTTTCCGATGTTGTTGTGCTGCGTTTCACCTTGGAAGCCAAAAACGAAAATCTCTAAATTTCAAAGCTCTGTGCGATTATTGTCAAAGAAGTAATTTCCCTGGGATATATTAAGATCGGCTCCAGAAGTTAGAGCGTAGATAGCCTCTAAATGACATCAATAACTTTAAAGCTTAGAACGCGTTCTAAAGTTCCAATTCTAAGCTGGTTTAGAGCCTCTCTAAGTAATTTTAGCACTTGCTGAATAAAACGGGCCTTATTTTGATATAACTCTAATTTTAGCATTTCTTTTTACTCCCTGTATATATTGGAGTACAACATTTTTGCTATAGTATACTGCTTTAAAGAAATTACGCCACGTCCACTTGTGTGACATATTATAATGTTTTATATATCTCACGCCCACTTCTGCTTGCTTAGGATTTCAAGCGCTTTCTAGCATCTTTTGTGATTCCAGTAAGTTGCCTACATTTTTTTATTACTAATGCGTATTGTACAATTATCGGGTTGTTGGGGGAAAAAAGATTAAAGAAATTTTATCACAAAAAAAAAAAACAATACTTAAAAATATAATAAAAACTCACAAAAAATGTCTCCTACTGTATGTTTTTTCGCACAATTTTTGTACTCAGCATGTTTCAAGTCATCTTATTGCTATTTTAAAAGAAGATACGAATTCATTGAATTTTGTTTATTATTCGACCCAACTGCTGGCAACAACATGTTAAACTTTCTTTCAGTGTCTGGCCTTTGCTGTCTTAATGAGTTCTTGCAATTTATACACTCTTTTTATTAAAATTCTTAAACATTTTCTATTTTTACATTGAATTATTTACCGTTCACCTCTTTCATAGCTGACTTTCATAGCTGTTAATTTTTTCCTTCACTTGGTTATCATTAAATTTTTAATCCTACAATCGTTATTCTTGCCATTCAGTACTGCCTTTTGTTTCTATATTTTGCCTTTGCTAATAACTTCTTGTTTTTTCTTTAACAGTTTGTTACTCATTTTTAATCGCCTATTACTATTTTCTTGCATTTGTTTATTTTAAATTTTATTTGTTTTTCATATAGTTTTTTCTTTTTCCGTTTGCTACTACCATTTTCCCCCCTTTTCTACCCTCCTTAAGAATGGCCAGTTTATTTTTCTCCTCCATTATTACTACTTTTATCCAGAATTTTTACTGCATTTTTTTTGCTGTTCTCTTCAAACTCAACTCTTGTTCACTTCCATTTGTGTAAATGTTTTTTATCTGCATTTTTAACGACATCCATTTTTCTTTACAGCTTAAACTAGCCTCGACATTATGACCTGGAAGTCATTGATGTTGTATAGATCAAAAGTGGTTAACGAAGTTGTGTAGTAGTTAAGTGAAAAAAAATGTTCAATTTTTTTATCCCTTTAATGGATATGGAATGTACGAGTAGTGTTAATATTGAACATAGTTAATATTTAATATCTAGAAATATCTATTTCTATATATCTACTAGTATTAGCAGCATTTAGAAATATTAACAAATTTCTAGAAGTTACGCGTGTGACAATGAATCGTCCAATACATTTAAAACCTCTGAAATAAATCAGTTACGTGATGTTATCTTAATCGACAAATAATAGAATCATTTTGAAGCGAAGCTTTTTACTCCTCGTTTTGTGATTAGCTTAGAGTGAAATCAGAAAAATTTTCGACAGATTTTTTCTTGGAAATTTGATGGTTTCTTTGTTGCTAATGCTTATTACAACAACAATATTTAATCTTTAATATAAATACTAAAAATATTTCTTGGCCCGCCCGTGGGGATCGAACCCACGTCCTCTTAAATGAGAGTCAAATACACTATCCACCAGGCCACAAAGGCTTGTTGGAAGTGGTAGTTAATTCAATATTAATTATAACAGAAGCTATGCTGCAGTAGATCGGCACCGTCTATCAATAGATAGAGGATTGTGTATTTGCTATGCTACACAATTTGCTTTTATTTGCCACAAGGTGTCTCCAACATCGGTGTGTTTGTATTGTGAATGCGTTTGTGGTGTTGTTGGTACGAAGAAAATTATCATTGCCCACAGGTGCGTTTTTAAGTGTCAAAAAAATAGACGATATCAATAAATATGAAATTAACAAACGCACGCAAGACATCGGCAAGGTATCTAAAACGTTTGTTAAATTTTGTTTCGTGTGCGTTCTTTAATATATATTTTTGAAGCGAAGTTTTTTACTCCTCGTGCTGTGATTTGCTTGGAGTGAAATCTGAAAAGTTTTCGACAGATTTTTCGCTAAGCAGTATGCTGTTGAAGGAAAAAATTCGTTCAGTGCAGCCAAGTTCACAACCATGTGTGGAGAGTTAAAATGGAGAGTCGCTGGCATTATATGCCCGTATATGTAATTGGCGTGGAAATTTGACATTCAACAATAAAAAAATAAGCAGTAAATATGTTTTCTGTATATATGTTATTTATTTTATGTTATTTAAAACTTTTGAATTTAAAAGTTAATTTATTGAAAAGAAAAAATTATTAAGCTATCAAATCTATGTAACTGCGAAAAAGCTTCGCTTCTGTCGTGTGTCCAACGACGCACCTGTGTTTTTTTTTTAATTCGTTGTTTACAGTTAAGAAACGCTGTAAAAAATATTCATTATTTGGGATTGATTACACACTGCGACATAATATAAATTTTTTATTTCCATTAAAATTTCTAAATTAGGATTGAGGACCAAAAAATGATACACGTAGTTGACATGTGAGTACCTATTTTAGGACAATTCTAAATTCTATCAGGCTAAGATCATTAACTGGCTAAATCAATTTTTATTTTTTAACTTTTAGTATTAGACTTTCTTTATTCAGTATAAGAAACACTGAAAAAATGAGTGTGTGACCACCATGGCGAGAGACGAGAGACAAAACGATAAAAAGTCTAACGATTAGGAACTCATTTTTCATATTTTGAGTGGACCATATAATATCTGTTTTAATACATTTTCGAAAAATTTAATTTGATTTAATTTGAGAAAAATTTCAGAGTTGAGATACACATAACAGTATGTACAAAAAGTCCATAGGATGACACATAGATGGCGTTACTAGATTTTTTTTCATATGATTTGTATTTATTACCAACCTTCAAACGATACGTATAAATATTTGACAACAATTTGACAATTGATTTGTGAGTTATATCATTTTGTGTGCAACTATTGTTGTTGAAGAAAAAAAAAATGAAAAATATTTAATTTCGAGTTTTGATAAAGCATTGCTTTTTGATGAAAAAAAAATACAGTGGAAACCAAACAATGGCTTGATAAACATTATCCGGACTCTGCTCCATCGAGACAAATGGTAGAAAAGTGTATTGCTGAAAAGTGGATTGAATTTAAACGTGGTCGTACCAGCACAAATGATGCAGAGCGCAGTGGACGCCCAAATCAGACTGTTATTCCACAAAACATAAAAAAAAATCCACAAATTAATTACGAACGATCGTAAATTGAAGTTGCACGAGCTAGCTGACATTGTAAAGATATCAGATGGTAGTATTTTTACCATTTTACACGAACATTTGGGAATGCGAAAGCTCTGTGCAAAGTGGGTGCCGCGTGAGCTCACAGTCGACCAAAAACAACAACGAATTGATTCTTCAGAGAAGTGTTTGGCGCTGTAAAACCGCAATAAAATCGAATTCTATCGTCGATATGTGACAATGGATGAAACATGACTTCACTATTACACACCACAATCCAAAAGACAGTCAGCTGAGTAGATATCTCAAAAGAATGCTTTCTGGAATGAAATTCAAGTCCAATGATAAAGTAATCTATTACTATTCTATATCTATAATCTAGTACTATTAAAGTGGTATCGAAAAGTTGGAAAATTGCTATACTCGTTGTATCGTTTTCAAAGGCAACTATGTTGAATAATATAATCGCGTTTTATCAAAATTTTGTTTTTTTTCTTACTTATCCTATGGACTTATTGAATGACCTGTTAAGAGCAAACAAGAAAAAAAAAACAAACTCTTTTCTATTGTGATTCAATATCAAAAATAATATCTCCAATATTTTACATCTATTTAAATTATACAAAATCTCTATTTGTAGAAGAAAGAGCAAAAAATCAAAACTGTTTATATTACTATCATCGAAGAAATAATAATAACGGAAACTGGTACCTGGTACAGAATACCCATCGTACTATGTCCATCAAATAATATTTGTCATACCAATTCCCTCATACCACACATATCTTACCACACCCACCATATTATACCCATCATAAAATATAAATTGAAAAAAATCATTTGATGGCTTGGAATGCTTTTTATTATTCAGTATATTCTCCCAGAAGCTAAATACACTTGTTAAAATGGTCCTCTAATTTATGGATTCCATCGCTGTAGTGGCCTTTCGGATGGTTTCCAAAATACCCTTCTGTCTGCTGCAATAACCTCATTGTTTGATGAAAAACGTTTTCCACGCATGAATTTTTTGAGATGTAAGAACAGCCAGAAGTCAGAGGGAGCTAGATCTGGCGAATAGGGTGAATGTTTCCACAATTCGTATTTTAGTTCACTGATCTTAGCAATGGTTTTTGTACTTTTGTGAGCAGGTAACACACCTGATGTGTTGTGTTTTTCCTGATGAAAAATTAATTTTGAACTGAAACTTCTATAGCAGGGGGTAAGACCAATGCAACGAAATGATTATTATGAAAACAACAACCCAGCAACTCGCTGCACTGGTTGTATAAAAGCGAAAAACTGACTATTTAAAAATTTTTCATGTGTTTGCTGTTTCACCGAGTATTGAACACACGACGCTTGGATTTATAGTCGGATGTTCTAACCACTGGGCCACGGAGACATATTTATGTGAGTATACTTATGTTAAATCAACATGTTGTTCTTCTTTTCTATCTTTTATGATTGAATTGAGTCTTTCTTTCAATACTATAATCGTACAGTACGGTCTAAAAATTTGCATCTGAACGTAGCTTTTCCTCAGAAGATTAGCATACTTTTAGGCATTTCTCAAATTGAGTTTTGATAATTTGAGAAAGCAAACTGAGTTTAGTTGATTTTCATCAAGCAAAATTGTACTGGTTTACTCAATAGTTTATTTTGAGTTCAGCAGCAAAACTCAACTTTGTACTGGAAACTCAAATTAAACTCTCTGCAGATATGCTATTAGCATATATAGCTAATATTAGAATGCACAAAAAGTATTGCCAGCACTTCGCCAAGTCTCGCTTCGACGAATGGTACAATAAAAGAAGGTAGATGTTTGGCTTAGAGCCGAGTGTCATAACTGTCAAACAAAAACATGCAAACTCAGTTCAGTCTCAGTCTCAGTCTCAGTCTCAGTCTCAGTCTCAGTCTCAGTCTCAGTCTCAGTCTCAGTCTCAGTCTCAGTCTCAGTCTCAGTCTCAGTCTCAGTCTCAGTCTCAGTCTCAGTCTCAGTCTCAGTCTCAGTCTCAGTCTCAGTCTCAGTCTCAGTCTCAGTCTCAGTCTCAGTCTCAGTCTCAGTCTCAGTCTCAGTCTCAGTCTCAGTCTCAGTCTCAGTCTCAGTCTCAGTCTCAGTCTCAGTCTCAGTCTCAGTCTCAGTCTCAGTCTCAGTCTCAGTCTCAGTCTCAGTCTCAGTCTCAGTCTCAGTCTCAGTCTCAGTCTCAGTCTCAGTCTCAGTCTCAGTCTCAGTCTCAGTCTCAGTCTCAGTCTCAGTCTCAGTCTCAGTCTCAGTCTCAGTCTCAGTCTCAGTCTCAGTCTCAGTCTCAGTCTCAGTCTCAGTCTCAGTCTCAGTCTCAGTCTCAGTCTCAGTCTCAGTCTCAGTCTCAGTCTCAGTCTCAGTCTCAGTCTCAGTCTCAGTCTCAGTCTCAGTCTCAGTCTCAGTCTCAGTCTCAGTCTCAGTCTCAGTCTCAGTCTCAGTCTCAGTCTCAGTCTCAGTCTCAGTCTCAGTCTCAGTCTCAGTCTCAGTCTCAGTCTCAGTCTCAGTCTCAGTCTCAGTCTCAGTCTCAGTCTCAGTCTCAGTCTCAGTCTCAGTCTCAGTCTCAGTCTCAGTCTCAGTCTCAGTCTCAGTCTCAGTCTCAGTCTCAGTCTCAGTCTCAGTCTCAGTCTCAGTCTCAGTCTCAGTCTCAGTCTCAGTCTCAGTCTCAGTCTCAGTCTCAGTCTCAGTCTCAGTCTCAGTCTCAGTCTCAGTCTCAGTCTCAGTCTCAGTCTCAGTCTCAGTCTCAGTCTCAGTCTCAGTCTCAGTCTCAGTCTCAGTCTCAGTCTCAGTCTCAGTCTCAGTCTCAGTCTCAGTCTCAGTCTCAGTCTCAGTCTCAGTCTCAGTCTCAGTCTCAGTCTCAGTCTCAGTCTCAGTCTCAGTCTCAGTCTCAGTCTCAGTCTCAGTCTCAGTCTCAGTCTCAGTCTCAGTCTCAGTCTCAGTCTCAGTCTCAGTCTCAGTCTCAGTCTCAGTCTCAGTCTCAGTCTCAGTCTCAGTCTCAGTCTCAGTCTCAGTCTCAGTCTCAGTCTCAGTCTCAGTCTCAGTCTCAGTCTCAGTCTCAGTCTCAGTCTCAGTCTCAGTCTCAGTCTCAGTCTCAGTCTCAGTCTCAGTCTCAGTCTCAGTCTCAGTCTCAGTCTCAGTCTCAGTCTCAGTCTCAGTCTCAGTCTCAGTCTCAGTCTCAGTCTCAGTCTCAGTCTCAGTCTCAGTCTCAGTCTCAGTCCCAGTCTCAGTCTCAGTCTCAGTCTCAGTCTCAGTCTCAGTCTCAGTCTCAGTCTCAGTCTCAGTCTCAGTCTCAGTCTCAGTCTCAGTCTCAGTCTCAGTCTCAGTCTCAGTCTCAGTCTCAGTCTCAGTCTCAGTCTCAGTCTCAGCCTCAGTCTCAGTCTCAGTCTCAGTCTCCGTCTCCGTCTCAGTCTCAGTCTCAGTCTCAGACTCAGTTTGCCGAGTAACGAAAAATTATTGCATTGGTTTTGACAATTCTGATACTGTGAAAGAAAGCATGATCAGTACCATTACTGCGTACTCACGCTCAATTTTTGGTGCTGTTGCTAATTCCTTTGTAGCGATTTAAATTTTACTCACTAAAATTTACTTCTTGCTAACGGTAGAAAAGCATACAAGCGGATGGTTGTTTTAACATAAGTAAGACAAAAAATATTCCTTACAATTGGAAGACGAAATGATTATTCTTATGTTGATTAAATGGTTTTATTTGTTTGTTGTTTGTTTCAAAGCTAATAATATTTTAATTTAATATATGCATAGTTTTTTCAGGAAAATTTTTTGCATATTAGACTGGAACGAAAATAAAACAACAACAACACTGCAGAGTCAGCAGCGAAAACTAACTAGCTAGTATTTAAAAAAATTAAAATCTATAAGTTGAAGTATTGCCAGCATATCTACCACTAGATGGCTGAAATTTTCTAGAAAATATCTTTATATAATTATCTTCTTATTTGTGTTGAAGAATTAATCGCTTTGGAATTGTAAGCGAATAAGTTTTCGAAACATAAGCAAACCTTCATTTACGAAGTAACCGTTTCGCCCGCCAAACGTATCTTTTCCGAATCCTAATCGATATTAAACTTTAAACTTTTTGTAAATTTTTAAATTTTCGATATCGGATTTTGTGCCGTGTGGGAATAGCACAATTTTTGTGATAATGTTGAAGTTTCTTCTATATATAAACAAAATCTGTCGTCTGTGCAATGAGGATCGAGCCTGGGTGAAATCTTTAACACAAATGCGAAGAAAATTATATTTTCTACTTTTTTACTGTAAGGTGGATACTTTTGGATAACTTTTTTGGCACTTACAGACTTACTTTTATTATTACTGACGCGATAACACTGGTATGAAATAACTTTCGATTTTTGATCGCCAATTAGGGAAAAATACGAAATTTTTCTTCGATAAAATTTCACTGCAAATGAACTTTCGCCGGGTGGGTTACATATGCAATGACAAGTGTAAATTTTCGGCACAATATTTTAGTAACATATCCTTCTTATGTTTTAGTTTCAACCAACATATCGTAGGTAATCTGACAACTCAGTTGGTAATCGAAGAACTTGTCACCAGTATTTTGAGAGTTAAAATACCGCAGCATGCGAATAATTTTTTTATTTCGATTTAAATGTAAGTTAAAATCTACATTTGAATTATATAAAAAATACGATATTTATATGGAAATTCACAGATCTAAGAATTAAACAAATTTTTGATTCAAAGTTGTTAATATTGCAGAATGTGCTGTTTCCAACTCAATCAATACAAACAATCTGAATATATCAAAACTCAATTTGAAAAATGCCTAAAAATATGCTTATATTCTGGAAAAAAGCTACGTTCAGATATAAATTTTTAGACCGTACTCTGCTTTCAGAGTAGTGAATATATAAAAGAAAGAGAGAATTACTGTTTGTTGATTTAACATAAGTATGAGCTACTCAAATAAATATGTCTATGTGACCCAGTGCACAGTGTACGATTTAGACAATCCAGCGGGACAAAATTAAATTGAATAGAAAACTTTTGTAAACATTGGAAACAAGTTGTAATGCAGAAAAAATATAAAATTACATGTATATAACATAATATATTGATCGTCGCTATACTAATCACTTTATTCATCGGCAGAGCTATCAGAAAGTGAGTCATTATAAGTGGTTTCAAACTGGTCTTCGACAATTGCCGGAATATTTGGTGGCTGTAACATCTTCAAGACATCAGAGCTGATAATAGTATTTTTATAAGAATCTAGTGGTCTTAATGATGTTATGATTGTGTCTGAGCTTATCAAAAGACTGTGCAGCAGGTCTTCATTAGTTTTGCTTCTTGACATCTTTCTTGTGTGCTCCAATCGAAATTTTCGAAAGTCCTTGTGCATGGATTCTTGCGCCTCTTCTGACATTTGTCCAATTGGCAGCAAAAAACGTTTAATAACATCCGGACCATGGATAAGTACTTTGTGCAAAGTCACTGCCATTGGGTACCAGTTATACAGCGAAACGTATAAGTTCGCAGTTTCGTTGCAAAAGTCATTAAAAGCAGCCAGATTAACGTCGTAGCCACATGTCAGTGTCCGTAGTATTGTGTGGAATCGTTCAATCAATGTGAGATCGACACCAGTTATATCAACAGCGGCAGATGCATTTTTAAAAAATCTCCTTGCGCTATTGCCGTCATTTGTATTTCCTCCCCCTGGTTTTGAAGTGTCTAACAGCAATCCTGTTTCGGTTCGAAATCGTTCAACTATTACTTTTTTTCTGTGTGCGTAGTTTCTTTGTCTTCCGTGGCACGACATTGCCATTTTTTAAAATCCAAAGGGTAGCCTATATGTAAGATGCATCCCATCAAGCGAATTTGCGCGTGTAGCGTAGACAGCCCCCAGTTGAAAGTACCATCACATATTTCACGTCGGCGAATATTTTCCAAACCATTCATTTCGCTAGGTGTTGCATTGCAGATATAGCATTTTTGGCTTCCTTTATTCGAAGCCAGTACATTGCATATCTTGCCATCCACCATTGTTTCTTAAAATTTATGGTTCACTTTGAAGATTCCTTCATTTAACTCTAATGAAGTTGGTACCAAATTCTTTATTTGATTTCTGATATGCTGAAATTCCTATAAAATTTTCTCAGTTGTTTCCTTGATGAATCTAAATCTAATTGGGCGGCAGTATGAAGTAGATGACGGGCGCGGGTAAGGTACCATCAATGTTGCCAAAACATAAGCATCTTTGAACACATATTCATTTGACTTCTGTTTGCATCTACTTTGTCCACCACTGCCGTCTACTCCCCATTTGAAAATCATTGCAATATTTTCAATTCTCTTGCACTATCCAATATTTCGTTTTGAACAATCGTTGAGTCGTTTTACTGTTAAGTCTACTAAGGACTGTAGACTCACTTCTGCCAACGATTCCTTATATATGAAATTTTCCTTTGGCGGTTAACACATTTGTTTTGCTGCTTTAATTTTTTCGTAAGAGGGATACATGTGCAATCCTTTATCCAAAGCTGATTTTCTCATAATTTGGTATTTTCTAGAACTCAGCTTCATAGCAGTTATCAATGAAACTGCTTCTTCAGGATAATACTGGGGTATTGGGTGCAGACCATTGTTGATGGCTTTTTTAATTTTGGTTGCTCGTTGAGGACTCACAGTCAATTCGCTTAACACTTGTGCAGCATATCTTTCACCAGACTGAAGCAGTTTGAGACGTGTAGCATGTGTCAATTCACCTTTTGCCTTTTTGTTTTTGTTCCGCTTGCACTAAATTCCTTTTTTGGGCGGCTCCTCTTAGCACTAGCACTTGTGCTTGGTAAATCCAGGTTTGTTATATTGACTTAAGAATCCAACCACTGTTCGTTTTGTTTAAGGAACATATTTCTATTACGATAACTAACCTTCCATCTTACATTAAACCCTGTAACAAAAGAGTGCACTACCCGGTTAAGTTCTTCTAACATCAGTGGTGTACAATTATCAAGCTTGAATTTATCAATTATATATTTTAAAAGCTTCTGCTGTTCAGCGCCGTCTACTTGTAGTTGTTCGTACAACTCCCTTTTCGAAAATTCCATGATGGCACCTGCAAAGAAACGCACGTGTTAGCATACGAATTCAATTTTATTCGTCTTTGAACTATTAAGAGTTCAAAAGAAACAACATTTCATTAAATACAAAAGTATACGAAACTTTTGGCAGTCCAAAGAAACCGCTAATTACAATTCAATGTTCACCCAAAAATATGTTTTTTTACCTTGCGTTGGAAAAACTGGACAAAAATCAAATAATTATAAAAGAACGAAAAACACGAAGAAAAAACGACGATTTAAACAAAAAAAAAAACTATTTCATGAAAGTTTGTACACATAAAATGTTTCTTGGTGCATTGTTTAAGAACCTATCGTGTTGTCATGCGTGTGTTCTGATCCAAGTCTAGCGTAGAAGTGAATTGGCGAAAGCTTTTTAAACCGAAATGCTTTTTTTTGTTTTTGTGCTATGAGCTTTATGAGCTTTCATTTTAAAAGCTTTCCTTTGAATTTCTAGCATGTTGGTTTTTGGGTTTTTGTCCCGCTAGATTTGTGAATTCGTACACTGTGCAGTGATTAGAACAGCCGGCTATGGATTCAAACGTACTGTGTTTAATGCTCAGTGGAAGCAAAAATATAAAAAAAAACATTTTAATTAGCTATTTTTTTTATACAACTAGTGCGGCGAATTACTGAGTTGTTGTTTTCATAAGAACCATTTCGTTACATTGGTTTTACCCCCATCTAGCTCGCCTTATTGTTGTATACGCGGCTATAAAAGTTTCACTTCAAAAATTAAGTTTCAGCAGTTATAACTTTTTGGCTTTAATGCTTCGTTTTTTTTTTAATTTGTATTTTTGGATTTTTTTTTGGTAAAATACTCAAACTCCAGGTTATTAGACGGGGTTGTTCAACATAATTGCACAATTTCTTGCACCGTTTTTAAGTTTTTTTTATGTTAAATCAAAAAAATATACTCTCGATGTGTCTTGCTTAATTATTCATACAGAAATCTCATATTATAAATCATGAAGAATCTATATATAATAACGCAAATGGCTTCGATGATAAATTATTCCCATACTGTTATATACATGGCTTAGGTGAATCATACATTTTTTTTTGGCAGGGTATCGAAGTATGTGCTTTCAAAGCAGTGTATTAAACAATAAATTGCTTGGGTGAATCAGGCCCGTAGCCACGACTTACCTTAGGGGGGTTTTGAAAAAAAAAATTTGTAAGTAGATACCAGTAAAAAATTATAAGCAAGGAATGAAATTTTTCCAAGCAAAACCGTTTTTTTTTAAGACTATTCGTGAAAATGCCTGTTTTTAAAAGACCATAAAGAGATGGCAAGAGTTTATTGAATTTTTTTATCAAATTAATTTTGAGCACTGAGTTTTTGAATATTGCCTTTAATTTTTTAGAAATAGTTCAAATTAAGAATTTTTAATTGTCGTTTAAATAACTATCACAAAGTTTCACTAATACTTTTATCAACAGGAGAACCAAAAATTTATAGTCTTTAGATTTGGTTTCTTTTTGGCTACCTTATGCCTCTTTTGATCCCTTATTGATACTTATACACAAGGTATTTGGATATACCTTTCTTTAAATATTACCTTTCTCGAAAAAGATTTCGTCAATTTGACTTATATTCAAAAGAAAATATTTTAGAATCTTTAAAAATTGAACTGTTCCGATTTCTTTTTAAGTTATGTGTTTATATAACTTCAATAATTTTTCAATTATTAAAGGTTATATTTTATCGAGCTCAAGGTCAATGTTGCTTTCCGAAGAAAACAACTGAAGGAAAAACAACTAACAACAACAATACCCTATATAGAGTATCAATCACATTCGCAGACTATTCCGTTTTCTCATAAAAATTTTAAATCATGATTGAAAGAACCATCCAATTCCCAATAGCAATAACAATATATTTTTTATAAAAAATATTTTGAGCAGAGGAATTGACTGCAATAAAAGTCATATTTAAATTTCAGATTATTTTTCAAAACCCATAGTTCGAAAACTGGTCCTTGCATGGAACCAATATCTTATAGCCAATATATTTTTTGCATTATCACATACAAATTTTATAACAAATTTTAATAAACAGTAACTTTGTTTTTGAATATTAACGAATTTGTTCAGACGTGGATTTAAATTTAAATTACTTGCAAAATGGAAAATTATGAAAAATTAAAAAGAAAATTTTTTCAACTTCTAAATTGTTCTTAAAAATGCCGAAGTTTAAAAATATGTAATTTTTAGATTGTTTTATGAAAATTCGGTAACATGATTAAAAACATCATCAAATCCGCATAGAATTTGACTCCATAAAATGTTTTAAAATTATTTTTTATTGAGAATTTTTTTCGATAAAAGGCATATTTAGATTTTAGGTGATTTTCTGAAGCCTGTAATATGGAAAATACTTCGCACAGACCTAAATTGTTGTGACAAGTTGGAGATCTAAAATGTCTTATATACCAAGAAAGCAACAAAAGAGAATGGGAAAATTGTTTTTGTCATCCGCTTTGCGTGTTAAATTTCGTGGTTTGCTTTGTACATTTTTTGCTTTATACAGCTTTTCAAACTTTTAAAAAAACAAAAATCCATTCAATCGAACGCTTTCTAAAAGGTTTTGGGTCCAATAAGCTTAGATATTGCATAAAAAATGCCAACCTAATTTTCTACAATTTATAAAAATATATTCGTTCTAGGTATAATTTCAAATATATATTTTCTAGGGAATTTTTAAGCATCAAAATTCATAATTGAAAGTGGTTCTTTAGCAAGCAAAGTAAATGTTTCATTTGGCCAAAAAATTATTCATTGATTAAGTGAAGTTTTTTTAATTTGTGTTGAAAATGTTGAAACTTTTGCATCTTAAAGTAAATTTACAACATTATCTCAACTTAACTTAAGGAAAAGATCACATTATGAATTTAATCGATTCATATGTGTGGTTTTTTCATACTTTCTCGACCCAAAGGGGAAGAGGGGGGTTTGGAAACCCAAAATGGATAACCCCCTTGGCTACGGGCCTGGGGTGAATAAGCAAAAAAACATAAAAGGAAATTATCATTTCAGCCCTTAAAAGGACTTTGACCGAGCTTCTTATGATCAATTGTGTTGTGCGTGTTGTGAAATGTTTGAACACAAATGATCGAGAACTGGACCTACACGTTTTATGCCGACTCCGAACGGTTTATGTTCTCAAGAAGCTTATCATGGCAGTTTTTTTACTCTCTGAGGATTGCCATTGTCTGCAGAGAGGTGACGGCAGAACAGAAAAATTAATTCAATTGAAACTTTCTGTGTCAGGTGGGAATTGAACCAGAGTTCTTTGGCACGCACTCCACTCACTTATATTGGCGGCCGTGGCCTTATAAACTTGATAAATAAGTTTATAATTACCATACAATTCTCTCTATTGAAGCCGACTTGGGTGATTTAACTATTGCTTTTTTTCTCGGTGTAGAATTTCAGTGTTACCCATTCAGTTTGCTCTCGAGAGTCTTGATCAGGGCAGAACGAAAAATACCTAATTTCTTTAGTATTTCATGTCAGACATATTAGAATCATGTCAAAACTGCAAATTCGCTTTCAGATAACTTAAAATCGAATGCGAAAATTTTATATATAAATTATTTCGCCTAATTCTGCCATCTCACACAAATGTTAAAAAAGACAAATTGTTTTGATCATGTTTTGAAAGCAAACAAATTACAAAAGTTGAAATACAGAGAATTTATTGTTCCGCAAGTTGAGTCAATGTTGCCTACTTAAATGTATCAAATGCTAATTAAAAAGTTTCGTTATTCATCTCCGTAGCAGCAGCAGTACAGAAGCTGACGTAACCCAATTTAGGTAATTAATTTCGATTAGAAGAGCAATCTTTGGGAAAATTAATAAGTAGCCTTTAATGCGTTTATGAATGCAGACAGTTGGAAAGACAGACAGGCAGACGGACAGACAAATGAAGTGTGTTCGTTTGGAAAAGTTTTCATTATCGATACCAAGGTCGTCGTCGACAATTTGAATTCGGGGTTGATGTACGCTAAGTTTGTTTGGCATTAAGTTGGCAACCTTGCAATAAACTTTGTTATCAGGCGCTTGCTTATGACTAGGAGGACTTGAAGGGAAGTTGGGGTCTACCACATATTGCCATATCGCAAGTGACTCTGGCAACACGCAAGTCGTTAAACATTAGCAAAGAGCAAGACGACGCATGATTTTGCTTAATTCGTCGACTATTTAATGTAATGATGCAAGTTGTTGGCTGGAGGTGGTAGTTGCAGGTGATGGCAGCTGCAAAAAGGGTATAATCAGTGTTGCATATCGGAGCAGGATGTTGCTTTTGCATTAACTGCTTCCACTCATGATATCTTCATACGTTTAACTGCTGCGGTAAAGCTGGCATTAGATAACGTAAACTTAGCTGAGGGTTGCAAATAAGCTTATGTTGAGTGGGTTGGAGCCATTTAAAACTCCTGTTTGCTTCAAGTAAGTGAAATTAAATTTCAAGCTATAGTTAAATTGAATTTAGAACATGTCATAAAATTTACAATCGAGGTTAGCAGAGCTATAACAAAAGTTCCTCTTGTGCTCTTATTTTTTTTTTTTTTAAACTACATAGTTTCCAAGCGTGTGCAAAGAAGCCATTTTTATTGAAGTTACACAAAGCAGACATATCTAAAGCTTCCTTTTCTTCATCCACAATCACATCGACATCCACTTCCTTTTCACCAGAAAATAAAAATACAAAAAAAAAATTGTAACCAAGGCAAACTTACCGCTGACATTCATCTTAAAATAGAATAAGGAAAATACGATAATATTGAAAGCATGGGTATAACATAAAATGCTATGAAAGTGCCAAAGGAATCCGCAAAGTAATTATTGACAAACGAAATTAAATGGAAATGAAACTGAGTACAAAAGTTTTAGGAAAATACATGCAAATGTTAATAAGAAGAAAATAGCAACCACACGCACCCAAAGCCACACCAGAACCAGGCGAGAGTCGTGTGTATAGTGTAAGTGTGTATGTGTGTGTGTTTTAAGGCGTGTACAAGACAGATAAAAAGTAAAGTAAAGAAAATAAAACTATTTGAAATAAATAAAAAGATTAGCAAAAACATTGACAAACTTTGACACTTTTGCACCCACACGCACACACACAGACCATTGGGAGTTACAAGAAATATTCTCTGTTCTGTGGTCGGAGAGCTTAACTTCATTTAACAAGAGTTTCTGTCAGATGTGCTTAAATTATGCAAGTTCATTAATTGAACTGTAATGAATAATATTTTCACAATTTAAGAAAACAGAAATGTACTCGTACACTCAAAAAAAAAAAAAAACTGACAATTCAATCAATTAAAAATTCTATTGATTTTAAGGTTTTTGGAATAAGTTTTTGATTTGAACGAAATGTTAGAAATGCAAAAGAATTTTGTTTTTGGTTTAAGAGAAAGAGCTCTTGAATTTTTTTTGAATTGAGAATCAGAGATAGACGGACAGTCAGAACATGGTTAAATTGACTCAGGTGTTGATTATGATCAAAGATCAGGCCCGTAGCTCTTGCCTTAGGGAGGGGGTTTTGATAAAAAATCTATAAGTAGATACCAGTAATAACTGAAAGAAAGGATATTCAAATTTTTAAGCAAATCCATTTTCTTTTAAGACTATTTATGAATATGCCTGTTTTTAAATGACCATACGAGAGATGATTTTTTTTTTTTTTCAAATCAATTTTGAATACTAAGTTCTTTGATTTTTGCCTGTGGTTTGTTGAAAAATGGGCCAAATTGAGAATTTTTAATATTCTTTTAAAAGGTATTATTCCGAAAATTGGCACAAAAAGTAAAAATGTCTGTGACAAAATTCTACTAATTCAACAATATTAATGTGAACGGTAAAAATAGGTTAGATTTCTTGCAGTTTATTAAAACCAAAATTAAAATCAGCTACGAAAAATGCAAACATTTTTTAATAAGTTCAGCTGGTGAAGCTGTATTCACAACATTTTTAAACATTTCATATAAACGGGAAAAAAAAGAATTTTAGTCTTTAGATTTGGTCTTTTTTTTTGGCTATCTTACGCTTTTATTGATCCCCAGATTGTGTATAACTATTTGAACCTGTGTGCACCCTAGTTCGAGTTATCGTTAAGGGCTAAAATAAGTCTCGAAAACGATTTAGACAATTTAAATGATTTAAGATCTTTAAAAATTTACCAGTTCCATTTTCTCATGATTCAATTCCATTCTATATATATATATATATATATATATTTTTAATAAAATTTTTTTACAGAGGAGTCGACTCCAATAAAGTCATATTTAAATTTCAGACTATTTTTCAAAAACCGTAATTCGAAAACTGGTTTTTGCACAGCACCAGTATCTTATACCCAATTTATTATATAAGATATCACATAAAAATAAGTTCATGTTATTATTAAAATAATTACTAAGCTAGATACATTTTTATAAAAGAATAAGACAGTAACTTTTTTTTTTGGATATTCAAGAAACTAATCGGTCGTGGATTTATATTTAAATTATTTGCAAATATTGAAAACACTAAAAACAAAATTTTGTAAGCTTCCAAATTGTTTTTTAATGTTTTAATATAATAAAAATAATTTTAAATATGCTGAAGCTTAAAAATCTGTAAATGTTAAATTTTTTATTTTGAAAATTTTTTAACATGATTAAAAAATCATCAAATCACCATAGAATTGGACTGTGTGAAATGTGTACAAAAATTTTTTCTATTGAGAATTTTTTTTCGAAAAAAAAGCATATTTAGATTTAAGGTGATTTTCCGAAACCTGTTATTTGGAAAAGGAACTTTGTCGAATTTCGACGAATTCATAACTATTTCGAGCTGTCTTAAAGAAATCGTTACAATTTCGTTACACAAGTATGGGAACAGTTTTACTTTTTATACGAATTTATAAAGAGTTTCGTTATGCGGCTGTTTGTAAAACATATTGATATGCAAACAGAGTAAACTTTCCTTTCCTTCGAACTGTCTGAACGGAATCATAACTTTTTCGTAACGTTTTCGTTAAGACTCGTTACGAAATCGTTGCGACATTTCGTTACGAAGTCGTAACAACCGCTTCATACGATATTTTTTATGATTTCGTTACGAAATCGGATTCTGAAATCGGAAAGTTTGCGAAATATTTGTTACGATTTCGTTAAGAATATTTCGAAATCTTTCCGATTTCGAAATCTGATTTCATTGCGAAATCGTAACGAAAGTCGTATGAAGTGGTAGATACGACTTCGTAACGAAATATCGTAACGATTTCGTAACGAGTCCTAACAAAAATGTTACGAAAAAGTTACGATTTCGTTCAGACAGTTCGAAAAAAAGGAAATTTTACTCTTTTAGGATTTTAATATGTCGTACAAACAGTCGCATAACGTAATTTTATATAAATTCGTATAAAAAGTGAAACTGTTCCGATATTTGCGTAACGAAATTGTAAAGATTTCTTTATGACAGCTCGAAATAGTTACGAATTAGTCGGAATTTCAACATAGTCGTCAACTATGGTTTGTTGGGTCAAGCTAATTTTCTTCAATTTACAAAATTATATTCGTTCTAGGTATAATTTCATATATATATTTTACTGGATATCAGGGACTTTTTGAGCATTGAAACTGATTTTTAATATACAAACTCCTTGGAGATGAATTCCAATATAATGATTATGACTCTTATAAGCAAAATTAAGCTTTCACTTGGCAAGACAATTTTTCAATAATTAAGTGAAGTTTTTCAAGAAAATTAACATCATTATCACAGTTTATCTAAACAAAAAATCACATTTTGAATTTAATAGTCTCATTTGTGTTATTTCTTGATACTTTCTGGACCCTAATGGGAACCTAAAACTCCCCCTTGTCTACGGGCCTGTCAAAGATATATTCTTTTCTTTACCTTTGGCGTATCCTTATAAGCGTTAAAAAACGAGTGACGCGTGGGATAATGGGGATAAATTAATGGTTGGAAGACTTTTTTACTTAAAACTTGTATAAATAAAATGAACTACACTATCAAATATCTTGTACTATATTCTAGCAAATCCCGTTTTACATATACAGTAGGCGGGGTCAATTTGTTCGGAAGAAAAAAAAAGGAACAAAGAGTATAGGCAAAAATAAATCTATGGACAATTCTAAGAAACTTTGCACAAGAAACCGTTGGTTTGAAGTCAGTATCGAGCTGCCGAAAATTTCGTTTAAGTTCGCAAGTCGGAAAAAATATATTCTCATACAAAAGAGATTAAAACTTTTTTTAAATTTTTATAAAAACTACCCAGGGGAGTTTTTTGGAGGAGGAATCTATTTTATATATATCATTTTTCTCTAAGGCAACCGCCAGAGGGCACTACAATAGAACTTTTTGGTTTTTTTTTTCTTTTTGAAAGGAAAAATTCGCTTATAATTAATGAATACCTGTTAGCAAGACCCCACTTAAAGAAGGTCATTAAAAAGTTTGTTGTTTGATAAAAGAGTGGAAATTCGCCAAGCAGATGTAAAAAAAAAATATTTCATATTAGAGAGAATTTTTGGAATCCAAACGAAGTCAGACCGTATAAAAAACCAATTATCAATTTTAATTCCAAAGATTATTTTGAATGATGACAACATATTATTTGATCCTCCATTTATAGCAAATATTCAATACGAGCATTTGGTACAGTACATTGGCTTTTCAGATCTACCGTTTCTTGACCACGATATTGCTTGCCATATACAAGCACTAAAACGACGTGTACAGCTTTAAAGTAGCGTTTCACGACGTGTTACCTACAAAAATTGTGAAGGAATTATGGCATCGATATTATAAAGTTGATGTAAAGTACCCAAAATGGAGAGTATGAAAAATTTACAAAACATGAATTTCTTAAAAAAAATAAATTAAAAATCTAAGTTTTCAAAAGAAACAAATCTCCATGTCGTCATAGTTTAATATCAGCTAACTGCTGAAGCTAAGATCGACTGTGAAATAGAAGAGCAACAACAACTAGCACAACAAAATCTTTGAGTATTTAGAAAAGCTTTGATCTATCTTCGAATAATAGAACTTACTTTCCCTGAAAATATGCTTCACAAATTAGAAGAACTTTAAGTTGCTTTCATATCATTTGTATTCTCGTACCGCAATTCAGGGTAATTTACTAATTGCATTCGTGAAACAAGTAGAAAATTAAGAGCTTAGTGGATCACAGCAAGAATCACGAAAAAAGGCTACTGATGAGTTGGTGTAGCGGCCAACGAAACAGCTGTCTAGTCTGCTATGTGATTGTGATTGATACTCTATATAAACACATAACTTAAAACTTAAAAAAAATATTAAAAAAAAAAAAATCAAAATTAGTGTTATTTATGTTATGATAAACTCAAATTTCCTTTTTTATTGTATTTTAATTACATAAAAATAAATTTTTCAAAATGAAAAATAAACGATTTTTTCCTTAAAATAGAAAAAAAAAACAAAAATTTTATTGTAGCGCCATCTAGCGGTTTCATTAAAAAAAAAAAATAAATAAATAAAATTGATTCCTCATCTAAACAACTGTCATGGTTGTTTTTATAAAAAAATTAATAAAATTTAAAATTTATTTAAATCTAATTTGACTTAAAGGACTTCAGACCAATGGTTTCTTGGACAAAGTTTTATAGAATTGCCCGTAGATTTCTTTTTTGCTATACTCTTTGTTGCCAAAAAATTTGACCCATCCTAATATACAGCCACCACCTTCCCCACCTTAACCACTTACCATTTAATCGACGTCAAATTTTCAAAATAAGTTTTATTCCCCCTGGGAATTAAATTGAAATAAAAGCTTTTATTAGAATATTTTCAACAAAAATAAAAAATAATAAACCTGTGGGATTCGAACCCACTACGTTCAGGTTAGAAGTTTATTGCTCTAACAACTGACCTATTCGGTTACTAGTAAATAGAACCGTACGCTACGTTCTTAGAGTATTCAAGCATGTATTGAATCTTATTCCACATTTGTTTAAAAAATTTTTAGTCTTTTGAACAGTTTGAATTCTTTTAATAGAACTTTTAATGATTCCAATGATTGGATTAAAGATAAGTCCAAGATTTTTGACTGTGTAGTTGCAAGTGTCGTCGGCACAATCGTATATTTTTTTATGTTACAAAGTTTTCTTATCTCTGTCTTTTATCTTGTCATAGTCATTGTCCTAATTCTTGTTCCAATCCTTGTACAAATACTTGTCGAAATCCTTGTGCAACTCCGTTTTTATTTTCTTGATCAAATACTTGGTATTGGCACCCTTTATCCTAGTCCTTGTCCAAGTCCTCGTCTTATTTCTTTACCTAATCTTTGCCCTAATTTTTGTCTTTACCATTGTCCTTATATTCGTCCTTATTCTTGTCTGAAGTCTTGTCCCAATATTTGTCAATATCCTTGTTTAATCTTAACCCTTGTCTCTTTAATAATCCTTGTTCCACGCCTTGTTTAACCCTACAATACTAACCTTCCGTTCACTATACGTTATATTATTAGAGTGAGTAAGTTTTACGTAGGTTAGCACTCTAAGGCTAAATTCTTGTCTGAATGCTAGTCCTTTTCTTTTCCTTATTGTTGTTTGTGTCTACTACTATGTTTTTGCTTCAACTTTTGGTTTTGTTTTTGCTTTTGCTTCTACATTTTTGTTGCTTTTACTTTTGTTTTATATTTTTATTTTGCTGTTGCTATTGTTTTTGCTTCTGCTCTTGCTTGTGATAGTTCTTGTCCAATTCATTGTCTTATACCCTTATCTTATCCATGTCCAAATCCTTGTCTCCATGCTTGTCCTTAAAAACCTCTTTTTCCTTGTCCTAATCTTAACTTTAATACTTGTCAAACTCCTTGTCCAATTTTTGTCATGTTCCTACCCTAATTCCTATCCTAAGTTTCGTTTTAATCCTTATCCTTTAAAGTTTTCCTTATTGTTGTTTTTGCTTTTGATTTTACTTTTGTTTAAACTTTTACTTTGGCTATTGCTTTTGCTTTCGCTTTTGCTTTGTTTTTAATTTTGCTCTTATACCACCTTGTTCAAAAAGAAAGGTTCATTTATTGAAAAAAATTAAAGTACAAGTTTATTCATCCAAATCAGTATTGGTGCCTTCAAAGTAGTCCCCGTCGGCTGCAACGCATTTATGCCAGCGCTTGATCCAGTCACGGAAACCTTTCTGGAACACGGTTTTTGTTATGGCCTTCAAAGTGTTCATCGATTTCTCCATGACCTCTTCTTTGCTGGTGAAACGCGTTCCTCGAAGCGGTTTTTTGACTCGATCGAACAGTAAAAAATCACACGGAGCCAGGTCAGGTGAATTTGCCGGCTGTTGGATGGTTATCGTGTTGTTTTTGACAAAAAAGTCACGAATAAGATGAGCATTGTACGATTTGTTTTGCCACAACTGCGGTCTTTTTTGGCGAATTGCTTCACGTAAACGTCTCATAACGCCCAAATAATACTATTTATTGACCGTTTGACCATCTGGAAAAAATTCATGGTGAACTACACTATTGTAGTCCATGAAAACAGTGAGCATCGCCTTCTTTTTTGACTGAAAACGACGTGGTTTCTTCGGTCTCGGTTCGTCTGGCGACCGCCATTTACTCGCCTGATGCCTGGTTTGTGTGTCATACTTGTATACCCATGTCTCATCACCAGTAATGATGGATTCGATGGATGATTCGTCGTTTTCGACCATTTCCAGCATGTCTTTCGCAGTAGGTATAATGAGAGGGTTCTGGCTCAGGAGCCTCAGGAGCGGTGTGATTCATAGAAGAACGCGTCGCACATTTTCGTGCGACACCTAGTTTTTTGTAGTTTTGTCATCTGTCCGTCGCCCGCCCAGTGCCCCCCATCCACCGCCCCCATCCCCGTCCCCTTACCCACTCCATCCCCTGCCCCCTGTCCCCTGTCCCCCCGTCCAGAAGCGTGCACCAAAGTTGACGGCAGTTTTGTTTTGACTTATGTCCGTCCCCATCCCCCGTCCCCCCTTCTGTCCGTTTGCGGTTTTTTGATAAGCAGTTGCATAAAATATAAAAATTGATAAGCAGTTGCATAGACTATAAAAATGAAAGCAATTTCAAATACTTGTGCAGTCAGTGCTAGCTACATAATTCAATAAACAATCAAAAATGGACTCATTTAAATGTGAAAAGTGCCAGTTATCCTTTAAGAAAAAGTTTAATTTAAACCGACATGTGAGAGTAAAACATCAAAGTCAACAATCACAACATTTTAAATGTGATATTTGCATGAAGTTTTTTACTCGTAATGATAATTTAGTGAAACATATACGGCAAATGCATAATTCATCTCCTTCAACATCATCAAATAATGTTCCGAATCTTGAGACGATTGTAGCAAATACAATTCCAAATGTCTATTGCAGCGCATGTAAGAAAGACATAATTATAAAGAATTGGTCTTACCACATCAGGACAAACGCTCATAAAAACAATAGTGGAGAAATAGTAAACAAGCATTTAATTAGAATTTCATCTGCATTTAATGAACGTATAGAATCCTTTATGTACAAAAATATCAATGAGGATTTATTGAATCCCGAAGTATTTCTAGATAATGCCAAAAAGATTGTTTCACAAGCTCTTCAAGATATATTGCAGAAACACATCAACATTAAATTCAATTTAGAATTGTTTTGTGAATACGTGAAAATGTGTGATAATGAGATGACAATTGATATAAAATCTCATCAAACAAAAATGGTGATGATTCAACAATCAACAGACTTGAATAACATTTTTGATGAAAAACGAAACAGTTTAATAACAAAAATGTCAGAGTTTCAAGAACGTGACAGCGGTTGGACTCTCATCAGAATTTTACACTTGGAGATTAATATTAATCAATACAAACCAATAAAAGGTTCTCAATATATTCGATTGCCGAAAAATTTATTGGAGAAACATGCTTGTGTAAATATAGACAATTCTGATGAATATTGTTTTAAATGGGCAATGATATCAGCCTTGCATCCTGTCATCTCTAACACAAATAGATGTTCGAGTTATAATGTAGAGGATATTAAATCCTCTATAATACATTTAGAGAATGGTAAAAGTCTCAACTTTGAAGGGCTTATCTTTCCGTTGAAAGTCAAAGATGTTAAAATTTTTGAGGAAAATAATCCGGAAACAAGCATCAATGTCTTTGGATACGATGAAGAGCTTAAGAGTATAGTTGGACCGTACTATTTCACAAGGGAGGAGAAGAGTACTCATATAAATCTACTTTTACTCCAGCAAAGTGATAAATTTCACTATATTTGGATCAAGAACATTTCAAGGTAAATATTATATTCATATAATGTTGAAAGCATTTTTAATAATTTGTTTTTTTTTTTTTTGTATTTTCAGACTTTTGCGGAATCAAGTGACAAAGAAGAAAAATCAAATGTTTTTATGCAATACCTGCTTGCAGTTTTTTGATTTGGAGAACAAATTACAACGACACAAACAGGAATGTAGCAGAATCGTCACTAAAGTCCCAGATGTAGAAAATAGTAAGGTTTCATTTAAAAATTTTAAACACAAGTTAGATATTCCTTTTGTAGTATATGCGGATTTTGAATGTTTTCTAACACCAGAAAACACTCAAAATTCAGGCTCAATAAGAACAGTTCAGAGCCACATTCCATATGCATATAGCTATTATATTAAGTGTAGTTTTAATAATTCCTTAGATAAGTTTAGAATATATACAGGTGAAAATACACCTATTAATTTTATTACAGCTTTAGTTGACGATGCTAAGGAAATTTATAATAATTATTTAAGTAAAATTAAACCAATGAATTTCCTCACACCATTAGAGTTAGATATTCAAAATAAAAGCACTAACTGTCATATTTGTGAAAAACATTTTGAAGATGATAATTATAGAGTACCAGATCATTGCCATTTAACTGGAAAATATCGCGGACCGGCTCATAATGATTGTAATTTAAATTTTAAAATTGCTAAATTCATCCCAATCTTTTTCCACAATCTTTCTTTATATGATTGTCATCTATTCATTAAAGAACTTTCAACGATTCCTGGTAGAATAAATGTTATCCCAATAAATAAGGAAATATATGTTTCAGTTTCAAAACATATACATTTCGATGACGGTGATAGCGTTGAACTAAGGTTCTTAGATTCCTTTAGATTTATGGCTTCTAGTCTATCAAATTTAACCAACAATTTATCGAATAATGATTTTTATATCTTACGCTCTATGTTTACCGATGATGATGAATTCAATCTTTTAAAGCAAAAAGGTATATTTCCTTATGATTATTTTGATGCAATGGAACGTCTGCAAGAGGAATGTTTACCTCCAAGGGAAAAGTTCTTTAATAAATTGATCAATGAAGAATGTAGTGTTGCTGACTATGAACATGCTCAAAAAGTATGGACAACTTTTAATTGTACAACACTACAAGATTACTTAGAACTTTATCTTAAAACAGATGTTTTACTTCTGACTGATGTTTTTGAAAATTTTAGAAAAGTATGTAAGTCCATTTACAATCTTGATCCTTGTCAATATTATACAGCTCCCGGACTATCTTGGGGAGCAATGTTAAAGTACACTAAAATTGAATTAGACCTTCTAACAGACATTGATATGATTAAATTCATTCAAAAAGGAATAAGGGGAGGTATTGTACAATGTTCCAATAGACATGTTAAGGCAAATAATAAATATATGGATGATTTTGATGTTATAAAACCCTCAAATTATCTCATGTATTTAGATGCCAATAATTTGTATGGTTGGGCAATGTCTCAATATTTGCCTGAAGGAAAATTTGAATGGCTTGATGACGTATCAACATTTCAGTTATATGAGCATGCTAATGATTCTGATGAAGGATATATTTTAGAAGTTGATTTAGAGATTCCTTCTACAAAACATGATATATATAATGACTTACCGTTTTGTTCAGAAAATAAAAAAAGTCCGATCGGTAAACATGAAAAACTTATAATCGATTTAAATAGTAAATCAAATTATATCATTCATTATGTAAACTTACAACAATGTTTACAAAATGGAATAAAACTTAAAAAAATTCACAGAATTTTAAAATTTAAACAATCGCCATGGTTAAAGAAATATATTGATTTGAATACATTACATAGAACGCAAGCTAAAAATGATTTTGAAAAGAACTTTTTCAAGTTATTAAATAATGCTGTCTATGGTAAAACCATGGAGAATGTAGACAAGAGGAAAGATGTTAAAATTGTTTGTGCGTGGGAAAGTAGAGGAAAAAGATTGGGAGCTAGAAGCTTAATTGCTAAACCAAATTTTCATAGCTCCACAAGGTTTACCGAAAATATGACAGCAATACAACTTAATAGAATACATACATTATATGATAAACCAATTTATATAGGGTTTGTAGTTCTTGAACTATCTAAATGGAAAATGTATGATTTCCATTATGATTACATGCTTCCAAAATTTAGAGAGAACTTAAGTTTATGCTATATGGATACTGACTCTTTCATCTATTCAATTAAGACTGAAGACTTCTATAATGATATTAAACCAGACATTAATTTAAAATTTGACACATCCGACTACAAACCCAACAATCCTTTTGGGATAGAACGACAAAATAAAAAGGTATTAGGGTTCATGAAAGATGAAAATAATGGCAAAATAATGAGGGAATTCATTGGTTTAAGGTCAAAAATGTATTCTATTAGTGTTGAGGGCGATAATGATATCAAAAAAGCTAAAGGGGTAAAAAAATCAGCTTTGATGTCTCTCAGCATTGATGATTATAGAAAATGTTTATTTGATAAGAAAATTTATTATGATAAAATGTTAACTTTTAGATCTAAGATTCACAAGATTTATACACAAGAAATTGAAAAAATTGTATTAAGTTATTTAGATGATAAACGTTATATATTAGAAAATGGTGTTAATACCCTTGCATGGGGACACCATCGATTATTAAATAAAAATGTATTAAGAGGCTGAAAAAGAAATTCCAAAATCAAATAAAAAACAAAACAATTTTATGTTCTTTTTAAAATAATTTTTATTTATTAAATGTAACTAAAGGCTGAAAAAGAAACTGTTTATCGAAAAAATTGTATACATTGCATTATAGAACTACTTATCAAAAAACCTAAGGAAGCTGTTTTATTATTGTTTTGAATGCTCTCAAGCATTGATGCTCATTGTTTTCTCAAGCATTAATAAATAGAAAAACTTTTTATATTTTGTGCAACTGTTTATAAAAATGGAAGCTGTAAATTTCCAATTGGGGCCCCCTAATGATGATCCTAATTGTAAGTAATATTTTTTAATAATGTTTGTAATTTTTTATCACTAAAAATGTTCCTTTCTGTTTCAGTACCACCATTGTTTTACTTACGGCATTTATGGCGCCTAAGCCCAAAACTCTATTTTGAGTTTTGGCTTAAAGACCTTCACAGGTGTTGTTGGGAAGAGGCTATCACAGATCCTGTGACTGCAGCCATAAAAGACTTTAGAAGGGGCTACATTAATTTAGATTATTTATGTAGCTTTATAATAAGTAGGGACCTTGCGGGGTGGGAGATGTATATCCCCCTACTACCTGAAATATTTGATTTAGGGTTAAATTGTCCACCTATTGGTGGGTAAAAATTGTAATAAAAAAATTTTTATGTATAAAATTAAGATAAATCTTTTATTGTATTATAAAGTGAATATACTATATAATATTATGTTTTTGAAATAAAAATTTTAAACACAACTGACCACAAATAACTGTGTTGTATTTTTGTTTTTGTTCATAGTTGTAATATATTGGTGTCTTTAAGTAATTTATGAGTTCTAATGGGGGTTGCAAGTTTCCAAAACTATCAAAATATTCCTTATAGTTTTTATTTTTATAGTAAGCTACCCAATGAGTACCGGGACCGTTAACATCATCCAAGTTAAGTATACCACATTCTTGAGCATGGGGTTTTGTTGGTAAAGAATCTCTCATAAAAATTCCTCTAAAATATTTAAGACATTTACAATATTTTATTAAATCAACATCGGTTAATGGTCTTTTGGGTAGCTTTTTCAAAAATTTTTTGGATGAGGACGTAAAAACAAACCATAACCTTGTTTATATGGTTTGAGATATAGACCTTTACCCATAGCTATCGACTCCATATATCTATTGTGGCGATTAGCTTCAGATAATTGTTCCCTCCCATTTTTTATATCATTTAAGACTTTTACAACAGCTGATCCTCCAGAAGCTATACCACCAAGAGCACCCAGTGCTGTTAAAATTGGTATTAATGGTAAGACTCCACCAATTTTTGGAACTGGGATTACTCGTGGTATGTTTACTTGTGATTTTTTCTGTTTAAAACTTGATTGTACAGCTTTATGGGCTATTCTATATGCATCATTGAATGAATTTGGTTTCTTCTTTATTAACATTTTGACACCCTTTTTAACAGCTAACGAAAAGAGTTTCTTTCCATTCACTTTAGGTTTTTTATACTTTTTGCGCTTATTTTGCCTTCTTTTCGGTTTACGTTTTTCCTTGTTTCTCTTCATACCCATTCCAAATTTAATTTTTGCTTTCATTGCATTTGTTACGAACCAAGCGTTGGCACGTTCTTTCAAATCACTATCTTTGGATGTAACTCTTTGCCAAGCTTTTTCAGATAAAATTTTATCAGCCTGATGCCGTGTGTTTATATCTTTCGATTGTGAATATGCAATATCGTGCTCTCTACAAGCTGCATCCAATGGATTAATACCTTTATCACCTCTTTCTAAACGTTTTTGAAGTTTTGTTCCTGGTCCACAAAATTGATATCCTGGTAAATGAAGTTCAACTGGTAATGAATTTATTAAGTTGTTTATGAAGCCATATCCTCTTTTCAACTGTTTCTGATGTGCACTATCCTTATATATTATACCCATTTTCAAAATAAAATTAACATTTTGGTTGTGAGTTTAAAAGGAGAATGATGATTTTAATATATAAATGATTGATTTATATACCAATTAATATAGTATTCAAAATGAGATTAATTAAACAACGTATTCAGCTTAACGTTAAAAATGTTGACTTTTTAAGTAATGATAAAAAAAACAAAATTGTTCACAGTCCTCTTTTACCTAATTCAATACGTGCTTTATTGGTTGGACCATCAAATTGCTGTAAAACTAACGTTATGATTAGTCTAATTGTAAATCCGAATGGTTTAAAGTTTAAAAACATATACATATATTCAAAATCTTTATATCAACCAAAATATGAATATTTGAAGAAACTGATTGCGCCGATAAAAGGAATAAATCTCTACACTTTCTCAGAAAACGAAGATGTTATTAGTCCAGATAAAGCTAAATCAAATTCAATTTTCATTTTTGATGATGTTATTTGCGACAAACAAAGCACTATACGAGAGTATTTTTGTATGGGTCGGCATAAGCAAATTGATTGTTTTTATTTGTGTCAAACCTATACAAAAATTCCTAAGCATTTAATACGTGATAATACAAACATGATTATTATATTCAAGCAAGATGAAATGAATTTAAAGCATATTTTTAATGATCATGTTATTGGAGACATGGATTTCAAAATGTTTATAAGGATTTGTAATGAATGTTGGAAAGAAAAGTATGGTTTTGTTGTGATAAATAAAGATGATACTATAAACAAGGGTCGATATCGAAAAGGTTTTGACAATTTCATACATATATAAAAATCAGATCACCACCTGTTACACCTCAGATCAGTATCAGATATATACCAGATCGGTATCAGATATACACCAGATCTGATTTTAGATAGCAAACAGAAACAATAATCATGAAAAATACAAACCTCAATGTTTTAACAAACCTTGCCAACACTCGGAAAATCTTAAAGGAAAAACTAAAGGAAATAAAATTAGGTGAAAAAGATCGAGTTGAGTTGCTTGAAAATACATTTCAACCCATTTCAAAGCCATTGAATGAAATTATTGGAAAGCTTAACAAAGATGAACACAATGAATATAACAAAGACAAAAAACACACTAACGATCTTGCTAAAATCAAAAAAGAAAATAATGATGAAATGTTTTGGGATGCTATTGATGATGACCTATCACAAAAATCCACTCAAAATATACACTTAAATGTTGATCCACAATATCTATCAACACTTGACCCAGCAATGAATGATAAAACAATTTTAAAAAAGCGCAATTCATTGAACAAAAATAAACTAAAACATAACAAACCATATCAACATATAAAGAAGATAAAACCCAACATTGAAAATGAATTAACAAAGTCATTAAAATATTATCAACGTTTAAATACCAAACAGCCTGACATTCAAACAGTAGAATTTGATAAAGATTTAAACAATGAGAATTATGTTGATGAAGAAAACAAAGACGATGTTACTTATAATGTGAAGTCAGAATCTGACTTTGATAATGATGCTGAATACAAAAACACAATAAATTATAGTACAGAATCTGAATCTGACTTTGAAAATGAAGCAAAACAAAGAGTTAAAAAACAAATTATTATAAAACGCAAAAACAAAGGGTTGCAACAAAATTTTAAACAGCGATTAAGAGATCTCCGCAATAAGAATAAACGTTCGTTGCGGCAAGAGAAATATGCTAATGAAATCTCAAGTAATAAAGTCAAAATTCATAACATTGATAACGATTTAGTACCTGTTAGGTATGAAAAAGCAAAAAATATTGATAACACGAATAAAAAAGAAAAAACAGATAAGAAATTAAAAATAAGAAAAAAGTTAAAATTTAAAAAACAATTAAAAACTAACTTTAAAAAAATTTATCATCCTGTTATATCAAATGAAATTCTCAACTCAAAAAATAATAACACTAGTAATAATGAGGATATTAACAATTTGATAGAAAATGAAGTGCAAAAAGAAAACAGAGTAAAAGAAGACATTGAAAATGATCGAGAACTATGGACAAAATATAAACATTTTAAGCGTAAGGCTAAGGATCAATTAAACACAGATTACAAACACCTTAAACAATCACATAATACCCGAAAACAAAAAAATTCTCTACAACAAAACATACAAATACTTAAGGATAGTAAAAAATTGGATAAAGTATATGGATTCAATATAGATTCATTGGGAAGATGGAGATATGGAAAAGAACTTTTAAAAATCCCTAATGAAAATAAAATTTCTGTTGGAAAATATAAATGGCAGATGACACCTGGTCTATTTGAATTAGTTTTTCACACAAATCCCATTCATTTCACTAAACGGGATTTACAAAATTATAAAGATATTCTTTTATCTACAAATGCTCACAAGCGTAATTATAACTCAACTGATCAAATTAAAGGTACTAAATCTTATAAATATCAACGTATAATAAGAAAGATATTTAATTTACCAAACGCACTTATACGTGGACAAGGTCTTAAAGTCTTAAAATCTATTGACAAAAAATCGAATTATGTGTATTGGGATGATCCCAATGAATTAGTTGAAAGATTACGATTACTTATATCATCATCAACTGCTGGACATAATAACCATAACAACGAAATAATATCCATCATTGAAGAGTTGAAAGAAGCTAATATAATTATATAGCTAAAAAATGTATTCAAATATTGATAAATTTGGTCATTCTTCATCGAGAGATAACAATAGTAAAGCAAATATCAAAGCCAATATCAAAGCAATTTTACAAAATACAATCGGTTGGAGTTTAGATGGAAATAAAAACCTAAATTTACAGATGAAAAGAGTTATCAACTTAGGTTTACCAAATGATGATAATGATGCCATTTCACGTATATTTTTCTTTGAGAATCTAAATAAGATAACAAGCATCTATGAAAAGAAAATTATAGATATAAACACTACCATGGAGAATCTTAACAATATAACAAATAGATTAGAAAATAAAATAAGAGATTTAAACATTGCACTGAAGGATGACATAAGAAATGATGTAGATTTAATTGAGGCGGCAATTGATAATAGAATAAAATCTGTATATAAGGAAAACTTTGAAGAACTTAATGATTATTTAAAGACTATTGAAGACTTCTTATTTAAATATGTAGTCGGAAAAAATCAGCCTGATGCAGATGAGGTTAAAAAATTAAAAATAAAATATCCAAAAATAAAAGGTTTACAATAACGAGATACATAACATACTATATATGATAATGAATAATAAACGAGATATAGTTGAAGAACTGCATAAACAAGCACGGAAAAATTTTAAAAGAAGACATGTAATTATAAAAGGAATTGATGATTTATGGCAAGCAGATTTAGTGGAAATGATTCCATATAGTGATGTTAATAGGAATTATCGTTATCTTCTAACTGTTATTGACACATTTTCAAAGAAGGCATGGGCGGAGTCTATTAAAAATAAAACTGGAGAAAACGTTACAACCGCAATGAAAAATATTTTCAACAGAAGTAACCGTATACCAAAAAATCTCCAAACGGATGATGGAAAAGAATTTTACAATGCACATTTTAAGAGATTAATGGCATTGAAAGGTATCAATCATTATTCAACATTTTCAACTTTAAAAGCATCGATAGTGGAACGCTTCAATAGAACTTTAAAGGGAATGATGTGGAAGGAGTTTAGCTTTAATGGGACATACAAATGGATTGATAACTATAAAAATCTAGTTGACCAATATAATAATACATTTCATAGAACTATTAAGATGACGCCCAATGAAGTAAATTCTTCAAATGAAAAATTTATACTGAAAACTGTTTATAATAATCCTAAAATTTTTCATAAACCAAAATTTAAGTTAAATGATAATGTTAGAATAAGTAAATATAAACATACATTTGAAAAAGGTTATACACCAAATTGGACAACTGAAATATTTAAAATCAAAACTATTCAAAATACAAACCCTACTACATACATACTTGAAGATTATCAAGGAAATGAAATCAAAGGAGGTTTCTATGAATATGAATTAATAAAAACCAAATTTCCACAAACATATTTAGTTGAAAAAATTTTAAGAAAACGTAATAATAGAGCTTTTGTTAAATGGTTAGGTTTCTCTTCAGATCATAATTCTTGGATTGATGCAAATGATTTAATATAAATGTAATAATGTATAAGAAAAATATTTTAGTTAACTACTTAATGATTGTTCAACAACATGTCGTTTACTTTAACAATAAATGGAAATTCATCACAACTTGTTGCAAATTATTTTCCACCTATAGAACTTAAGCAAGATTATGTTTGTGGTTTGATTAGCTTCGACTCTTATCATTCTATTCCAAATGTGGATGAAGAAAACAATTTGTTTCATATTGGTGACAAGACTATTGTGATACCAATAGGAACGTATGAATTCACAGATTTATCTGAGAAAATTGTTGATGAATATGAATCATATAACTCTGGATTATTAGATATAAAAGCAAACTATAACACATTGCAAACAGAAATTTATAGTTCCAAGGATCCAATTTTCTTCAATAGAAGTTGTTCAATTGGATCATTACTAGGATTCAGTAACAGAATATTGAAACCTGATGTTAAAAATTATTCTGATAATCCGGTAGATATTTCTAAAATAAATACAATATCAATTGAGTGTAATATTATCAATGGATCATATATAAATGGAATAAATGTGCATACAATTCATCAGTTCTCCCTTCGAGTTAGTCCAGGATACAAAATTACAGAAATACCAGTTAATGTTATATATTTACCAGTTAACACAAAACAAATCAGCACTCTTGTTCTTAAAGTTGTAGATCAAGGTGGTAACCTAATTAATTTTCGCGGTGAAAAAATATCAATAAGATTACATTTAAAGCCTATATAAAGAATGATAGTTTTTAATAAAAAGCAATTACATAACAACCACTTCACTAGTCCACTAACAACAACAACAACAACAACAAAAACAACAAAAGAAGAATCAAATCTAAATAAAAAACCAATTATTAAAAGGTCAAGACATAGAATTTATTTAACTAAATCGAATAAAGAATTTTTAGAAAGCATTGGATTACAATTAAAAAACCAATATGAGTGACGTAATAAATGTTCTATACAAACCATTTTTCGACGAGAGTATAGTGAAAAAAGAATATCACAGCTATACATCATATTTACAATCATTTAAAAATGATGATGAAATACGTATACCAATACAAAACCAGGACTTGTATGTATTACCAAGTGAGAGTCTTTTGTATATTGAGGGATTTGTATCCAACAGCGATAATTCTATATCAAAAACTGTTAAACTCTTGAACAACTGTATAGCATATTTATTTGATGAAATTCGATATGAGATGAATGGGGTAGAAATTGATCGTACAAGACAATTGGGAATTGCATCAGATATGAAAAATTATGTATCACTTAATGCATTTGAAAGTATAAATCTTCAAAACGCTGGATGGTGTCCATTTGAAAAAGATAATATTCTACTTAAAACGGGACATTTTAATTTTTGTGTTCCGTTAAAGAATTTACTTGGATTTGCAGAAGATTTTGACAAATTAATTGTGAATTGTAAACATGAATTGATTTTGATACGATCTAAAGATGACAAGAACATTATGAGTTCAACTACTAAAACAGACAATCTTATATTAAAGCTCTTGAATATCACATGGAAAGTACCACACATTCATCTTTCAGATGATTACCGATTAAAAATGTTAAAAACAATAAATAGTAAACTACCACTTAATATATCGTTTAGAAGTTGGGATGTTTATTATAATCCTTCTCTTGTTGAAAGTACAAATATTTTATGGAATGTGAAACTGGCAGGTGAAAATGAAAGACCTCGATTTATACTTTTAGGATTTAAAAACAACAATAAGTTCATACATTGTAACTTATCAGATGTAAAAGTTCATCTTAACTCTGATGTATATCCCTATGACGACCTCAACATTAGATTTGATCATAATCGTTACGCTTTACTCTATGATATGTATCAAAAATTTCAACAAGGATACTATGGACGTTCTCCACAACCACTTTTATCACCAGAAAATTTTGCTAGCATTGCACCAATAATTGTTCTAGATGTCTCTCATCAAAATGAGAGTGTAAAAGGAGGACCAATAGATATTAGAATTGAATTAAAATTTCGAACAAATGTCCCTCCAAGTACATCAGCTTATTGTATGCTCATTCACGATAAAGTCTTTGAATATACACCACTCACAAATGTTATTAAAAAAATAATTTAATAAAAATACACACATGTATACAGACATTCTATATAAAAAGGGTTCTGACAACTACTGCTATTTATTTAACATAATGTTTGCAACTGTTGATGTTCAAGGTTTTAAAATCTACGATAATCGTTTTGTTTTTAAGGAGATAGCAGTTGTATTAAGTGAAGATGAATTCCACTGTTTCCACATAAAAGCTCCATTCGAATTCAAGGATTTAAGTGAAGATGATCAACGTCAATCCAATTGGTTAAAATTAAATCATCATAATCTGCTATGGGACTATGGAAGCGATTCATTTAAAAACATTCAGAGATATTTAAAACCTCTACTGAAGAATAAAAAAGTGTATGTAAAGGGGACGGAGAAACAAAAGTGGATTGAAGAATTTTTAAAACAGCGTGTTTTCAATATCGAAGATATTCCACAATGTGATGAAATAAACTTATCAATGTTGTATAATATGTATCCAAGAACATGTCAATGCCAATACCACTTCAACAACAACAACAACAACAACAACAACAACAACAACAACAACAACAACAACAACAACAACAACAACAACAAAACGAGGAAACAACGTCAAATACGATGTGCTTTGAAATCAGCATTACTTTTAAATGAATATATGTTATATAATAATCTATATGAAAAATAAATAATACATAATAAAAACTTATTATATAAAACCAACCAAATTAGATATTCTCATCATTTCATACTGAAATTTAACGGCGTATATATCTCTAAAAATAAAACATAAAATGAAATTTATTCTATTTTTAACATTATTGTTCTTTTTAAAAAATGTGTATAGTGTACCATTTTGGAAATTGGAAAATACTACTATACCTATTATTAATCAAAACTCTAAAAGTATTGAATTTAATTTAACTCTACCCGATAATAATGTTTTGAAAATTAATATATCATTTTTATTGTTGAAAGAAACTGAACCAATATATTTTAATGAACTATTAAGTACTGAGATAGAAAGAGAATTGTCTACAACAACAACAACAACAACAACAACAACAACAACAACAACAACAACAACAACTGTAGAATTTGAGAGTACAACTCAAGGAATACCTTCAAGACTTTTTACTGTGGATGAAGCCATAGAAGCCTTTCATAAGGATTTAATTACTAAAGAAAATGAAATTGGTGGAATTATTGATTCTAAGGAAGTATTTTATCGACATTTTAACCTTGAATATGAAAATGTAGATATTCCAATTCGTTGTACTTATGATAGTAGATTTGAAGAGAGAAGATTGAGCATTAAATGCCTTGAATATCGGGAAACAGAAACTGAAATGATTCTAAGCAATGGTGAAATTGAAAGAATTAGAATTCAAGATCCAAATTATGAACCATTGAAAGTGAGAATTATTGATGTAAAAGACTATATACAGACTTTACAAATGGTTATTACTTAAATAGTTGTGGTCAGGGAAAGATTCAACATAGAAACATGAGCTCAAGAAAATTGTTATTATTTATATTTATTGCATACGTAATATTACAAATACGTCATATTACATGCTATCAAACTAGAAATTATTTACATGAACGACGTGAAAATACTACTACTTTTTACAATATTGAATATGGAAAACAGGTTAGTTTTGTCATACAGATCCCGAATACTTCACTTCAAATAAAAGTTAACATAACCCTTCAATTGGAAAATGTTAAATATGATGATATTAATACAAGCACCTCAACACCGACCACAACATTGAGATATCCATACAGAGTACCTACTTATGATGATGATTCAGACTACCAAAAGAATGTAGATCGTTATCATAGAAATAGTCCAACTCCAGAAAGGAAATTTTCTGTTGAAGATGCAATTGAGGTTTTCAGGAGAAATCTAATAGAGAAAGAAATGCAAATTGGTGGAATTTATGAGAGTTCAGGAGTTTTTCATCGTCACTTTAATTTGAAATATGAAACATTTGAAATACGAATTAAATGTTCCTACTATAGCAATTATGAATTACGTACACTTAATATCTATTGCTTTGAATATAATGATGAAATAAATCAAAATGATAATGAAACTAGACAAGAATTATATCAACGTTCAAATTATGCTATAAAACCAGAAATCATTGATGTTAATGCTTATTATCAAACTCTACATATGACAATACAGTAGTTTTGAAATAAAAAATGACTATTATAAAGGATATCTATAGTTTTTTGAAAAAATTTTCACACATCATACCGGAGGATGAAAAGGATAGACTTATTAACATTCAAACGAAAATGGAATACAAAAACAATTTAAGAAAAATAAATTCCCGATTTGGTGAACATTTTGAAAACTGTCCGTGGTCAGATAATAATTGTACAGTAGGACCAGACACTTGTGGTTGCTCATCATTCAACCGTATGGAAGATGAGGCGAATAAAATTATTCAACTTTACACAAATATATATAATTTAAATCGTTGTAAAAATTGTAGTTTCAATAAAAATATTTAGATAATACTCTAGTTAATAAAATGAAAAACAAAAATTTTCAGTTTAAAACATTGTAACTTTATTAAATATCTATTAATAAAATATTTTTCATTACATAATTTTTGTACATTTTTACTTTCGCATTACACACTTCTAGATAATATACACATTTTGGAATAAATGAGACTTCTCTTCTTAATGCTAAGTTTTCAATTCCTATCAATTCTTGAGCTGGTACTTCACACTTAAATATATATAAATTATTCGCAGTCACCCGCTTCACTAGCACTAGTTTTATTGTTATCGAGTAGTTCTCATCAATTCTCAACTCTTCCTTGATGTAATACTCCATCATTTTTTTAAAGATTTTCATTATTGAGTGAATATCTCGGTCGTTCCTCCACACATCGCTCCAAAATTGATGATCACTCGTGTTAACAGTTTCAAAAGTCGACTGGGGTATTACTAAACAATCGTCAATTTGTGGTTCAGTCATCGAATCCACTAAATCGCGAACAGCACTACTAGCCATTGCTACTTCGTCGCGTATAAAAGACATTTTTAATTTTCCATAATGTTGACAGCTGTATTTATATTCGATTTCATCGTTGTAAAAAATTTTTTTCTTCTTCATAAACAAAGAAATATGTAGATAAATACAAAACCAAACGCAAATTGAAAGGTTATTTACTTATAAATAGTTTCAACACTTTGAAAAATTTATTAGTTTCAATTAAAAATTCAACTAACGTTAAACAAAAAAGTATGAATAAGGATGTATTTTGGGGTGCTGACAAGGACATCGATTTTTTGAGTGATCTTCAGACATATTATGAAAACTTGGATAAAGTGTTGGAGGAAACTCATAATGATGATGTTAATAAGAATGAAGAAGATCAACAACCACAACAAAACCATGACGAGAGTGAATTTTTGAAATGTCATGAAGACTTCAACGAAGTGTTTGAAAAAACTCATAATGAAAGCAAGGAACCAGCATTAAAAAAACGAAGAAAATCAGCAAATCCTAATAAAAACCTAAAAAAACAACAACACCAACATGCTAGTTGCAATAATTCTATTAAACATGAAGATATAAATGTTATGAATTTATTCAAAAGTACCAAATTTATGATAACTTCACAAAGTTATAAGGAAAAACCAACTTTTGAAATAAATTTTAAAAATAATGTAGAAGTATCAAAATTGAAAAACATAATTCAACAATGGTGTAATGATGAAGTGTTGAATGCTGAAACTGATGACTTGATGCATGGTGTTCCCTCTAAAATGGATATTGGAAGCGATATTGAATGGTTTTTTGAAGATAAATTCCTAAAGCAACTAATGGGAATTATCTATAAATATGAAAAAGTTAGCACAATAAGGAACATTAAGTGTAGCAACAAATCAATGTTTGGATTTGTTAGATTTATAAGTAATCAATTTCACATTTATAAATGTACAAATATTGTACAATTAAAATAAAAACAACTGTTTGCTTTATTTATGATTTTTTTATTTAAAGGGTAAAAGGCTGACACATAAATACTTTTTTAATTTTATTTATTCTTACAAGAAAATTTGAATTCAAAATACATTGGATTTTTCGAATTTATAAGCATTCTCTCAATAGAGAAATCTCCTGAGTTTAAGCTCTCCAGAGTTTCATCACTCATTTCATTGTAAAAAACAGGTAGAAACATAACATTTTTCTCCAATTCCAACATGATCTTCCATCCAAATTTAGTATTTGTCCTCTTCGCTTTCAATATAATTAATTTAGTGTTGAATGGAATATTACTCAACGGAATGATGCTCTTCCTTTTGCTTGTAAGCTCATTCAAAGCTTTCAATGTATTTTTCCTGTTCTCCATTTTGAAAGTTTAATTTATTATTATTATTAATTATTAGAACCAACGATCAACAACGACCAACAACTATGAAAGAAACTGTAAAACGCTTGAACTTTTATACAGAATTTTTATATTACGACTCTGAGAAAACATTTATATCTGGACCTTATCATAGGTTTGTTTTTTTTTTTTTTTTTTTTTTTTTTTTTAATAAAGAATAATTAAAAAACAAAACAGATTAGTTTATAGTATACCTCTCACTTGAAATAAACAACTATGGTTTCATCGTGCGAACTAGAAAAATTCTTAATTACATATGAAAAATTAATCGACCCCGATCATGTTAAATTTTTTCAGGATATGATAACTGAAACGAGATCATCTCTTCGTTTTTCATATTCAATACATGGTTTACATAGGGAAGACTGTTGTTTTGCTGAAAATTCAGATAAGGAAACGTATGATATTTGTAATTGTATAATTTTGTGGTCACGATATCAAAGTATAAGAAAACTCTACAATTTATATGCAGTTATGTTCAAAGAACCACGATGGACTTCCTATTAATGATGAGATATTAACATTTATATATATATATTCTAAATGTATAATAAAATTTATTTTAAAAAATATTTCACAACTGTTTCTTTCTGTGTAATAAAATGTATTTTAAAAAATATTGCACAACTGTGTTTTTCATTTTCTCAACCATTGATAAAAAAGAAACTTTTTATGCAGCTTCTTATCGAAATAGTTTTATACATTGTATTATGCAGCTGCTTATCAAAAAACCTAAGGAAGCAATTTTTTATTTTTTTTTCCGAAGCAAAAACTTTTTATATTTTATGCAACTGCTTATCGAAAAAGTCTTAAACATTGTATTGTGCAACTGTTTATCAAAAAACCTAAGGAAGCAATTTTTTATTTTCCAAAGCATTGAAAAAAATTTTTTAATGTATTTTAAAAATTATTGCACAACTGTGTTTTTCATTTTCTCAACCATTGATAAAAAAGAAACTTTTTATGCAACTTCTTATCGAAAAAGTTTTAAACATTGTATTATGCAACTGTTTATCAAAAAACCTAAGGAAGCAATTTTTTTATATTTTATCGAAAAAATTTTATACATTGTATTATGCAACTGCTTATCAAAAAACCAAAGCCAAAGCATTGAAAAACAAAACATTTTTATATTTTATGCAACTGCTTATCAAAAAACCGCAAACGGACAGACGGGGGGACGGGGGATGGGGACGGACATAAGTCAAAACAAAACTGCCGTCAACTTTGGTGCACGCTTCTGGACGGGGGGACAGGGGACAGGGGGCAGGGGATGGAGTGGGTAAGGGGACGGGGATGGGGGCGGTGGATGGGGGGCACTGGGCGGGCGACGGACAGATGACAAAACTACAAAAAACTAGGTGTCGCACGAAAATGTGCGACGCGTTCTTCTATGAATCACACCGCTCCTGAGGCTCCTGAGCCAGAACCCTCTCATTATACCTACTTTTCGCGATAGCAACTCGGTCTCTTTTTTGCATGAAATCGAGTTCTTTCGGTACCAACTCCGCAGCGACACATCTCAAGCCCAATTCATTCTTCAAAATGTTCTGAACGGATCCAATTGAAATGCTGACGTCCTCTGCTATCTCTCTAATTGTCAATTTGCAATTTTTGACAAACGTTTCTTTGATTTTTTCAACGTTTTCTTCGGTAGTCGAACACGATCGCCGCCCGGTACGAGTGTCGTCTTCCACTTCGTCTTGGCCACTCACAAATCGGTTAAACCACTTGCTTGCCTTCTGATACGATAGAGCAGAGTCACCGTAACATTTCACCAACATTTTACGCGTATCGGCGCAGTTGAAACCATTTTTTATACAAAATTTGATACAAGCTCGTTGCTCAATTTTTTCTTCTATCGTAAAAATCGAAGACACGAAAAAAATGTTGTAAACAAAACACTGTCACTTTACCAAATGCCAACGAGAGACGCTGATATTTGGCAACCTTGTCATAGACACATGTGGCAACCAGTTAAGTCCGGTTCACAGTGTGAATGAACTGTTCTTTTTGAACAAGGTGGTATTTGCTTTTGCTTTGTCTTTTGCTTTGCTTTTGTCTTCGTTTTTGTATCTGGGCAAATGCCAGCGTATCGGACATTTCATTCATACGCATCTTTTAAAAAATTTTCCTATTATCCAGAAATATATTTGGAATGAGTGTATATTATCGAAAAGCTATCAATTAGTATAGTTAAAAAAAAACTAAAACAATTTTTATTCAACTCAAATTTATACCAACATTTTTATTTTAAACAGGACGTTTCTCGAAACGGAAGTCATTTTGGGACTAAGTTCATACTATACCTTGATCTGCGAATTTATCAGCCGTATAAAAAAGTCTGGAGATTAAATTTTTTACAAATTTAACAAGCTTTCAGAAAAACCATACAGTAAATTAAGTTATTTGTTCGGATGTTTCGTGTCGGACGCTTCATATTTTTCCATTGTGATTATATTGGGAATTAAGTAACTAAGTAATTAAGTAAAAAAATAATTAAGAAACAAATTTAATATGTTGTTCTTTCCTTGGCTCAATCATTTCATTATTACCTTGAGCGAATACCTTCCATTTTTAATAATACAATAACATTTTCGAAACAGTTACTAAACATTTGCTAAAAGGAAAAACTACATATGTGAAACAGTGCGGACCATTTGATCATCATGGTAAGTGAATTTAAATGTTTCTCCAAGATAATATCCAAAAATGATAAGATTTTAATAACTTTTCATTTTTCATCTGTGGTTGACTATTTTTAGGATATGCCCATCTGTCTTTGGGCTATTTGTTTGTCTATTTTTACTTAAAGCTTAAGCATTAACCTTTACTGCGGGACACCAACACTTACCTTAGCACTATGCAACGCTCCAATGCAACGGTTGCGTATTTATGTTGCATCCATTCATCATCACCTATTTTAATTTATTTCTGTCATGAGGCCAAATAATACCCACCTTTACTATCGCACCATAAAATTACATCTGGCCACTAAAATATAATCCCATGCAACGTTTTTCATTTTTGTTGCATGAAGCTACTTTGGTTGTCTTATGACGAAATAACCTATTTCTCCTTTACGATCTGAGCTCAAATATCCAAACTTTACTGTAGTTAAATAAAATTTAAAACAGCTCCTATATCGCCCGGCTAATAATTCGATGTAACGATATTCAATGTTTGCTGCATAAACTGCTATCTACGTGACCGATGACTTTATATTTTTTTTTTTTCTTTTTGTGATGAAGCTATATACTGATTCCTTATTTACCTTTTATAACTGTATAACTGTAGCGCTTATGCTCAATGAGCATCAATTTCATGCAACGCTCTTGCATATTTTTTGCTTTTTTATCTTTATGCGACTCTCTTCACAACACAATGAGGTCAAAAATTATTTGTCTATTTTTGTCAGCAGGGCATAGAAGCAACTTTATTATTTTCACCGTAGCAACTGTACTTAGCGTATTATGTATAATTTAATGCAACAATTTTGCAGTTTCGTTGCTTAAACGAATCTCTATGTTAATTTATTAAATTAAAAAGATATTTCGTCAAATTTCTTTTACATTATGAAATTTGTTGTTACAATATTTTTTCATATATTTCCAACGATTTATATATAATTCCATGGAACGATTTTGCAGTTTCGTTACATTAGCGAGTCTCTTCGTTTATTTATTAATTTAAAGAGATATTTCGTCAAATTTCTTTTATATTATGACATTTTTTTGCTATATTTTTCCATAATCAATGAATAAATGGTTGGAAATGTACAAATGAGTGAAAACAAATTGCTTTTTATGACCTCCCCTTTCGAACTGGAGCTCTGTTAACTTTGAAGTCTTGTAACGTAGTCGTGTAGCGACAACATCGATAATAAAAGAGCCAAGTCCTACATTGTAATCAAAAAGCATTTCATGAACTTCATAAATAATTTATTACCGAAGTTCGCACATTTTTGGCAGGTATTTGAAATGTCAATTAGTTTTACTGTCTGTTCCATTAAGAAAAACAAGCTCTAGCTTATGGTGTACAAACCACAACAGTTTTGGGGTTGCTTGTTCGTTGGCTTAAGTTGACTGTTGTTCGGTGTGTCTCTATTTAAAAGATACAAGTATTTCGATAAAATACTAGCTTAATAGTTTGCGGCCTAGATATATTGATGATTGGCCAGTGAAATGGTACAAAAAGTAGCAACTAAGAACTTGTGTCTAAGGCACACACAAGATATGTATATAAGCAATTTTTTCTGGCGTTTTTAGAGTGTAGAGTCTTAACTTTGGATATTGACTTTTTACCATAAATTTTTGTTTTTATGCAGAATTATTTATGAAGCTTGTATAAAATGTTATTCAAATCAAATAGTTGTTGGCAAAACTGCCCCATTTTGGATGATCATCAATCATTGAATTGGTGCTGCGACAAAAAAGTAGCCTCAATAACTATATCCTCGAAAAAGCACACCCAGACACAATCGAACGTACATTGATTGCAACGGTGAATCCTCTTCAAATCTACGTGTAATCAGGATATTCAATAAGGACGAAAATAAAAGGTTATCCTAAGCAACTTAAGCACTACTGTCAGTATGCATTCAAAAAGAAAAAGGATCAAATCCGTCGAACAATGCTAAGGCAAGCTCTATATTGGTGTTGAACTTTGTAGGCTGGCTTATTTTTTTTTTATCATATTCCGGAAAATCTAATAAAAATGTCAACAATGGAAACATCCGATTATTCCAAACGAGTGGTTTTCATTACTGTTTTTTTTTCCATTTGCCTCCATTTTTTTCTGCTGATTTAATCATGAAGGGTTTCATTCATTCGTTGGATGGAATAAAAACTTGGCTGTTTGGGATACATAGAAAGACATAGAAATGATCAGAGCTTGTAATCCTTTTATTTCTGCATTGAGATACGGTTGAAGTTGATTAATATCTTGTGGTTTGCTGTAAATGTTTCATATTTTAGAATTTGTCATGGTACAATGTCATGATGTATTTAAATATGCTGGCACTCTTTTGCAAACTAGCTGCGCGTTTTTTTTCCTTAATTCGGCTTAGTAGCTTTTTAGCTTAATGCGAGTTTTTTTTTTCCTCGAATTTGCTTTTGTATAACCAACATAGCATAAAAAGTCTGGATTAAGAAAATTTATTTTTATTCCGCTGTTCATAGAGATAATTTTAAAAATTTAAAATTTTATGTATTTCTATGGCATACTTTAGGGTAGTTAATTATTTTAGGACTGAGATAAGCACTTTTATTGGTTCTATTAAGTGAGTCATATAGCGGCGATTTTACACACAAAATTAGGCATTTTAATGTACCATTTTTCTCTGAGGCCATTCATACGAATGACTTGATTTAATTAATTTGCAAATTACATTTTTTGTTTTTAATTTGTTTACCCTGATCCCTGAAATCTTCTGGTGATAAGCACATATTTCAAACTATAACCTAAATAAAAATTTGGCCTTTCAAGCACGTCAGGACATTCTCGATTTTTCAAACTGCTTTATAATCAGTTTAAATAAATTAATAACCAGCTTTTGAGGTTAGCTATCTGAAAAACCTTATAAGAATCAAAGAAAAAATGCCTAATTTTGTATGTAAAATGGCCACTGTACTGAACAAGAGTTTTTAGTAGCGTTAAAAAATTATGATGCTGTTTTATTATGCTTTCTTTTAATGACTGAATGACAATTTTTGTTTCCATTCTTCAGTGAGGGAGGAAGGACTTTTATATAAATGAAATTTATAGTATTAAAATTGTATATTTTATTAAGGAGTTCAAATTTCGTTTAAGTGATATGATTTTATGATTCAATGATTTAATTTCATACAATTTTAATGAAACAAAAAATGTCTGTTAAATTTTTAAAGATAAAATAACACCGTATGACAGTTTAAAATTTCAACAAAAATTATAGATTTTTATTAATGAATTCAAAGGGCTACCACATTCAAAATGGGGTTTGTTTGGGTTTAAGAAAAAAATATCAGGATTTTTCCGTTTTCATCTGGACATTTTTTTTTTTTATAATGTCACAATCCAAGAAAAGTAAAAATCTAGTTTTATTATTTCTGCTTTCATTATATACTAGCTGAATACCCGGCTTAATCCAGGAGTTGATATAAATAATATTCGATTTCATTTGTCGATTTGAAAAAACTTTTCACAAACGTTAAAAGATATTTTGAGTGCATCTTTCAAACCGGTAGCTTTGGCGAAATGAACAAAATGTGGCTTCAACATCTGAAAATTATGAGAAAAAGTTGGGGAAATCGTGATTTGTGTGTGCGTGCCGCCGATGGCTTGCAAAAATATATTTTCAAGTTTTATATTGTATTCGATAGATTGCACATTTTTGAAAAAAATCAGAACAACAACGAATTCTTGGCAATTCGCGAGGAAACTGGGCAAAAATTAAATTAGCATTGAAAATAGAAATTGAAATGTCAAAACAACGCCAACTTACGACACAACTGACTTGCGCATGTGTTAATGCGTACTCAAATACCACATAATTCGGCATCAGCTGTCCTTATGTGCCAAAAAAAAAATGGAATATAAATACCCACAAAGAAAAAAAAGAAGATATTTATCACCTTTCACGCTTTGCTCCACCTTACTGTATTTTGTAGTACAGCGCCCTCTGGGGGTTCAAGATATAGCAAAATACATAGCGCCAACAGGCACCCGAAAACCACATATAAAAGTCATTCTTATCCGATGAGTTGTTTTGAGTTTTTTGCGGTATTTGTGCAACAGCGCTCTTTAGTTTTCGAGATATAATAAAAAAATAACGCCAAAGCCCTTTCCATAATCGATAATCAAATCCTATATATTTCCGATACACAAATTCTCATCTAAATCGGATGAGCGGTTTTTGAGTGTTTCACGATTTCTTAAATGATTTGTACTACAGCACCATCTGGTGTTTAAGATAGCGTAAAAAAAGTCTAAGATACCCATTGTATCCGAATACTCCGATGTAAAAATGTTCACGCAAATTGGATGTAAAGCTAGGAGTTTTTCGACATTTTTAAAACATTTGCACTGCAGTACCCTGTGGTGTTCAATACAGAACAAAATAGATAAGTCATAAAATCTACCGTACCCGAAAACCCCTAAATACAAATTTCCATGTAAATCGGATGAATAGTTTCGAAGATGAACTATAATAACAAAATTCGTGGAACCAGATCACAGCGTTACCTACCGGGTCCAATTGCGAATCTGAACCATCCAGGGATCCACTTAAACACACACAAAAAATTTCATCAAAATCGGTGCAGCCGTTTAGGAAGAGTTTAATAACATACACACAAATTGTACAACAGCGCTCTCTAGTTTCGAGAAAGCGCGAAAAAGATAGCACCAGAACCCTTGCCGTACTCGCAAATCGCTATTTACAAATGTTCATCCAAATCGGATGAGCAGTTTGTGAGTTTTTCACAATATCCTAATATTTGTACTAAAGCGCCCCTGGTTTTCAAGATAGCACAAAAAAGATAAGGTCCAAAAAACTCACCGTATCAGAAAATCCCTATTTTCCAATTTTCATGCAATTCGGATGCACGGCTTAGGAGTTTTTTGACGTTTTTTAAATATTTGTACTACATTGCCCTCTGGTGTTCGAGATGGAACAGTGTAGATAAGTCAGAAAAACTCAGCGTGTCCGAGAACCTCTACATACAAATGTTCATGCAAATCGGCTGCAGACAGACAGACAGACAGACAGACAGACAGACAGACAGACAGACAGACAGACAGACAGACAGACAGACAGACAGACAGACAGACAGACAGACAGACAGACAGACAGACAGAAGGAATTCAAATTTATTTGTTATTATTCAAAAGCAAGCTTCCAACAGTAGTACCAGTTTAGACTTCCGTAGCGACGTACTTCCATCCATCCACTGGTGGAGACGAGACCTACCCAATCGCTTGCATACTAAGCAGGTATGCCAGCAAGGTCGTACCATTGCGCGACCCCGCCAGTCAATCTAGACCTGTGTAGCATATACACAACCACAGCCAGCACGAGTCTCCCCGAAGGGCCAACCCATGATAGTCACCTGGGCAACTCGGTCCCGTCAAAGAAGCTCCACAACATCCCAGCAAGGAGGCAAAAAACTGATTTGGGTTTTTATATTTGGCCGTGTCCAATTAGAGCACTAAATTTCTCATGACCGGCAACTTCAGTCCAAAAAAAAAAAAAAATAGACACATGTTTCTTGTGAAAATCAACTTGTTGGCTATCAACAACTTTTCAAACATAATCGGGTAAATATATTTTTTGTCTGCGTGTTTTGTGTTCATTCAAAATAAAATAAACAAAAATTTCATGTAAAAAAGAGAAACTCATTCGGAATGATGCAAATTTATTAAAAACGATATTTTCAATAGTATTTACAATAAAATACACATTTATTTGTACAAAATATTAAACAAGTGAGAATTGTATTGTGGTTAATTTGAGTCACATTTTATCTTTATTACTTTAAAAAATTGTGATTTCACTGAATAGGTGAATCAACATATAACGAGACAATTCTCAGACAAGCGAGCTGCATCTTAAAATTATGTATATAGTTTTGAGAACCTTCTCACAATGAGCTTTCGTTTTAAAAAGTTTCTCAGGCCTTGAGATCACGGTTGCCACTTTGGTACAATTGTACCAAAATTGGTACATTTAATTTCACTTGGTACATCGGTACATTATTTTCGGACTTGGCATATTTTGTAAAAAGTGTTAAAATAATTCACAACATTTTACAAAAATCAACACTTTTTATAATATTGTACTGATGTTGCTACATTTTGGAAAAAAGTAAGGTGTATGAAGAATGGATAAGGGGAAATTTGTTTTAAAAAATTGATCAAATTTGTTACGTATATTAGTCTGATGTGCCTTCCACATAGCTCTCAGGAGCTGCTGAGCGCAAATTTTTTGATTTAAGTCTGATTAAAACTAAGCTTAGAAATATATCACTCGTAGAATTTAAAACACTATCGACATAATGATCTCTAAAGAGTTGTGCGTCGTACGCAATGAATCTCATTACATCTGGTTAGCAAAAGAACTATTTAACCTTTTTTTATTTCGTTAATATGTTTTATAAATATAATAAGTTTTTAATGTCGATAGCGTTTTTCTAAGAAATTGATGTTTCTTTGTTCCTTGCGTCTATTATAAGAAGGAAATGTATTTTCAATATATTAAAAATAGTTCTTCGATCTGCCGCTGGGATTCGAACTCGCATCGTTGTGTTTAGGAGTTCAAAACACCTTGCACTGATCCAAAATCCTCTCTTAAGCACAGTGTTGATTCAATATCAAGTATGTATTACTAAAGCTATATTGCAGTAGATCACAATAATTTCTTAATAGGTAAAGGATTGTATATTGGCTTTTCTACGTTTAAATACATTGCACATAAAATGTTTCACTTGCTACTGCTTGCTACAAGATGTCACCAGCATCGGTGTTTTAATAACGTATAACTGAACTATCTTGCATCGGATTGAAAAATATAAATATTGAAAATGGAGTATTGGTTTTTCTGAATATCTAGCATATTTAGCAGCTGTCCAAATAAAACAAAAAAATGTTGCTTCTACTTGCTACATACATACAAGATGTTATCAGCATCAGTAAAAATTAACAATTGCCCACAAGTGTGTTGAAATAACAATGAATGTAGCACGGAATAAAATAAATAAAATATTAATGAAATATATTAAAATTGATTGGTGTGAATATTAATGTCTGTTTTTTAATTTACTTAATGTTATTTAAAATTTTTTTAATTTAAGAGCTATTTTATTAAAAAAAAACACTAAATTATTAAATCTATGAAAATGCAAAAACACAAACTTCGCTTCTCTCGTGTGTTCAACGATGCACATGTGTTTTTTTAATAACTCTCTTCCCTTTTTTTATTATATTGTTCGCTGCGGCAAGCCCTGACAGAGCGCGATGTAAGCCCAATGATAGTAAATTGGGTATACAATATGCTCAAGCACAGGGCGGTCAACATGCAGAATGGTAGAGTCAAGACTAGAGGTAGAGTAAGTAGAGGATGTCCCCAGGGCGGGGTGTTATCGCCAACCCTGTGGAACATAACTGTGGACTCACTACTGGTTAGACTGGATGAATCGGGCATACACACGATAGGGTAAGCAGATGACAATGCGTTGGTGGTCTATGGTAAGTTTATTGACACCATCTCAGACATCATGGAGGGAGCACTCCGAGTGGTTGAGGAGAGTCGTCGAGATCAAGGCCTTACCGTAAACTCAGAAAAATCAGACAATATTCACTTTACTAGAAAGAGGGCAGGTCTGAGGAGAGAACCACTCAGACTTTTTGGAGCTGAAATCAACATGTCCACGAAAGTTAAATATTTAGGGGTAACCCTTGATAGCAAACTGAACTGGAACGAGCATGTAGAAGATAGGATTCAAAGAGCCCAGAGGGTTCTGTTTCAGTGTAGACGCGCTTGTGGTCTCAAATGGAGGCTAAACCCAGAGTGTATGAAATGGGTTTAAACTATGATAGTTAGACCTGCCATCACGTATGCTTCGGTGAATTGATCGACAAAAGGCAGCCAGAAAACTATTAAAAAGAGACTGAACAGAGTCCAACGGCTGGCATGTGTTGAAATAACAGGTGCAAAACGCAGCACTCCAACAAGGTTCTGTTAGGTATGCTGCCTTTGGATTTAGAAATAAAGAAAACGGTGGCGCTAACAACCCTCAGGATGTTGCGAAATGCTACGTGGCATGGATCAATAGCCCTACATGGCCATATGCGCATCCTTGATATTGTGCATAGAGATGTCAGGGAGACGGGTATGCCTATGAACGGAGGGCAGAGAGTAAGGATAAGAGAAAAATGTTATAAAACTCTTATAACAGATGGAGTCGTCTGAGAAAAAATCGCTGGAAACGATATTAGTATACCGGATCCGTATATCAGAGCCTGGGCAGGCGTTTACTCAGAAGAGTTGAGCCTATCCTGTGTACAGAGGTTAGAGAGGTTTGTGTCTGATTACCAGGCGGAAATGTTTGGTGTCCACTGTGGATGTGCACTGGACCACCTGATCGATGACCGGGTCAGTGGCAAGGACATTGTCATTGCCCTTGACAATCAGTCGGTAATTAGGTGCATGCAGCGTACAGACATCGCTTTCAGGTTGGCCATAGAATGTCTTACCACTCTCAATAGGTGCGCTCAGACAAATGAGCTCACACTAATGTGGGTGAGAGGACATTCTGGCATAGAGCAGAATGAAAATGCTGATTCTTTAGCGAGAGAAGGATCAGCAGAAGAGTTCTGTGGACCAGAGCCACGTATCGCCATAGGCGACAACATGGTGGCAGGCCTTATTAAGCAATGGACGGACTCGGAACACCGTACAAGGTGGGAAGAAGCTGTTAATTGCAGGCAATCTAAGGCGGCCGTGAAGTGGTCTCGTAGTGAGGCAGCAGAAGTTATTCGTTACAATCAAAGGATTTTAAGCTGGCTTACTGCACTGGTCACAGGTCACAAGGTCCCTACATGTGCCATCACAGGAAGATGACTCTGGCCGATGACGATGCGTGCAGGTTATGCCTAGAGGAGCCGGCAGCACACATTCTGTGCCAGTGTCCGGCGTTGGCAAGCATAAGATTGACCATTCCGGGACGTCCATTTTTTGGCGAAGCCAAAATTGGTCAGCTGACCTACAAGGATATGCTTGGGGTGACAAAGGATGCTTATGTAAGGAGCATGCTCACATATGAGGGCTCCGAGCGGTAGCATCCTTTGTCCAATGGGGACGAAGAGGGACCGACTGTGGTCCGCTTCGGCTAATCCCCGAATTATTATTTATAAGCTTGCACAACACATATGGCTACTTAATGCAAAAAAACTGAAGATCAAAAAAAATTCAATTAGCGGAACTTAGAAGCCTATATGTGCAACATCGGGTATGAAAGTTTTAAAATGGTTGTTATGTTTTGTATGTATTCAAATATACATTATTTAAGTATTTTTATAAATAAATGTTAATAAAATTGTTATAGAAAACAAAGTTGGTAAATTTTTCTTCTATTTGGTACATTTTTTATAAAAATTTGGCGAGTGGCAACCGTTTTTGAGATTCATCTCAATGAACGAGATCTTACTAACGAGTAAAAGATTTTTTATTCTTATGATAACGAGTAATTACTCAAAAAAAATCGAGTAAAAAGTAGTTTCTCACTTTTATGCCTGAGACCCAATATCATAAAATAATAAGTTCTTAATAACTTTTAGTTTTTAACTTACGGTGGACGTTTCTGTGGAAATGCTCTTATTTAGTATTATTTTTTCTGTTTAGTATAATATTATTTAACGGTTTATGCTATTTGTATTATAAAAAACTTGTTTTGAAAAAGAAAAAAGTCACTATGGAACGTATTAACAGTTTCATAGCAGGGCTTCTAATGGATTTCATAGTTCTTCCACGCTCAAAACCAAGCAAATATACTTTTTTATATGAAATGGCCAAATTTTCTAGGCCTTTCGCTCTCCTTGCTTTAAAGAGGCCTTATAGCAGGCTCTCCATTAGAATGGCTTAAAGAAGAGATTAACCAAAACAATTTAAAAAAATGTTTGTTTTTACTTCTTTTTATGTATACCTACCTATTTATTCTGTGATTTTATTTTATTTTACATATTTTTGTCAGATAAGAATATTTCTAAGTCATGACGTTGATTATTTTTCAGTATTTTTGAAATAATATATATCTTAACTTTTAACGAAAAAGTAACCCTGAAATATAAGCAGAACAAGTTTTTGGAGGAAAAATATAATTATTGTATAGCCGTGGGTAGCGAAAAATTAGGCCTCATAGAAGCGCTCGCAGAAGCAGCGTGGAAGTCGTGTGTCTTACCGCCAAAAGAAACAGTAAATGCACGCCTTTGTTAGAAGAGGCATAGCTTCATTGCCTATTGGGTAACTAAAATGACAGTAACATAAATACTCTAAATGTTTTGAAATGCAGATATGCTCGTTTGCCCCGATATTCGAAATCTTCTGAAGAATAAATAATTTAGAAGTTCGTTATCTGCAGAACATTTGGTCGCTTAGAATTGGATGGAAGCAACATTCAAATGATTTTTGGGCAAAACGCGAGATGAAAATTTCCGTTTTATCATCACAAAATTAATGGAGCGTTTGACGTAATTCATGTTCATGTTGGTTTTTGACACAAAATTAACATGGTGAATTTGCACAAGCATGCACCTCACATTCATATAAAAATATTCATTTTAAATAAAAAAAAAAACTGTTATTCCGTTCCATAGCGACTTTTTTATTTTTCAAAGTTCGTTATTGTAGTATGTTGCTCATCATATTGTCTTTCAAACTAGCTGAAGATGACCAAAATCGGATGAGATGTGACGAAATGGGAACATTTTGTAAGGTATCAAACATATACATGGGAATAAGTTTTTGAAGAAGGAAAAAAAAAAACGCCTTGTCGCCAATTAGAGTATTCTTAACCGATTTCGATGTTCTTGAGTTTAATGGTAAAGTATTTTTACGTGCAATTAATTTTTAATTAATTAAAATATTAATTTTTTAGAAACGCCAATTTTTTATAAATTTCAGAAAACTACAAGAATTTGCTTCGTTACAAACTTAATTTTTTATTTTATCGGATTTCTTTTTACATCGCCTTATTCTACGTGAAATTTTACCACTAAAAAGTAGATTTTGTCTTTCATTTCCATAAAAAAAATGGAAAACTTCAACTTTAAAAATTAATAAAAAAAAAAAAATTGTGACGACATTGTGAAGTCAGACCAGGTGCGATGGACTCTCAACATATCTCTCTTTAAGGGGGTCTTCTCATTGAGCAACTTTTTTTTTCAACTTTTTTTTTTTGCATTTATTTATAGCTTGGGTAGTTGTGAATATGCCCCTAAAAGGATTTTTAGAAATTCGAAATACTTTAGAAGATACAGCCTTTTTTGTGAAGCAAGGTCTGATGGACAAGAAGGTGATGGAGGTAATAAAACCAGCTTACGAAGCGCTGTCGGCAGATAATTTGCTTGAAAGATGCCTTGGATCTGAAACTCAGAATTCCAATGAGTCCTACAATTCTGTTCTTTGGTCACTTTCGCCCAAACACATCAACTCAGGCGCACGCACCATCGAAGTGGCCAATTTCATTGCAACGTGCCTCTTCAACGACGGTTTTATACCCATACTTAAAATTATGGGTTTGATGGGTATTGCGATTGGCAAAAACGCATACGAATACGCACTATCTCGCAATGAAGACAGATTGAACCGATCAGAGACTCGAGCTGCGGCATCATCAAAAGCTGGCAGAACGGCTCGCAGAGCAGAGAGGGCAGCAGAAAGCAGTTTCTACGAAAAAGAGGAAGGTGGCCTGTATGGAGCTGGCATCGCCGACTAATATTTGTAAGTAAAAATTGTCAGCTCCTTAAAACTGCATTTAAACATTTTTGATTTTTTTTTTTTTTTTCCCAAAAAAATTACTTCAAACTTTAAACACGTTTATCTCGAACCCACGTTTTTCGAACTGGCGGCCATGATATCTCCAGTTCAACTGAACCGATTTTCATGAAACAAAATGGAATCGACGCAGAATTGTCACCATTCTCGGGTGAACCTCGACTATAATTTTAAAAAATTTTTTACTATTTTTTTTTTACACTAAACTACAAAAAAAAAACCCGAAATTGAAATTTTTTTTTTGAATGTCCGCCATTTTGTCAAAAAAAATCACAAAATTAAGCTTGAGGTTCACCCGAGAATTACATCTATACTGATTATAACCCCGTTTTTTTTTCATTTCAGACGCTCCGGAGACCCGGAATCGTGGCCGCCGTGACGACACCTTTTTTTTCACCACCAACTTTGAAGTCTCATAACTTTTTGAACAGCCCACGTATCGAGGCAAAAAAATTTTTTTATTTACTTTGAACCTTTTGTAATACAATAAATAAAAAAGTTTTCAATTATTCTTTGCGTTTTCAAATAAGAATTTTTTTAAAAAGGGTCCAAAAAACGGGTTTTGAATGAGAAGACCGCCTTAAGAATTTCCATAGATTTGGTCTGCTTTTTTTTTGGTCGATTTCGTCACACAGTGATATTATTCTAAATTTTTTTAAATGAGTGTTAAAGACAGCAATTAATTTATTTATTTAATTATAATATCAACTTATATAAATAAACTTAAAAAAAAATTGAATTATTTTCTATTAATATAAAAAGAGGAATTTTACGTCTTCACTTACGATACTTTCGAAACCGTTTTTTTTTAAGTTGTTACCCACTTGCCTTTTTCCAGTTCGATATGGTTATAAAGACAGAAGTTTGAACATTAGAAGTTTTTTATTTATCTACTTATTTATTTATTTATGTATTTATTTAATCTTTATTCCCTTACAAATACAAATTTCAAAATTGTAATTTTATTCATTTCAGCATTACAAGTAATAATGAGAATAGTTAGAGGCATTTTTATTTTTATAACAAAAATAGTGTTAAATGTCACATTAAGGGTTTTTCTTAAAAAATATACATAAACTAAGAAGGTGGGAAGAGATATTAATCAACTGTTAATGTATAAAAATAAAGCAAAAATATTGTATAAAAACAAAAATTAAAAGAGAATATAAAAAAAAAACGCTGAAAAGCAAACTATATATTTGGTATTGGGTAATAAAAGATAAAAAAATAAATTCTTTGTTGACTAAAATTAGGTTTGTTGTAGATGCTGTGAATATATTTATTTTTTCTTTATTATTCTCAAACAACGTATTGCATCAAATTTTCAACTTGGTTGGTACTGAAATCAAGAAGCCACAGCTTAGTTTTTTTTTTAAAAACACTGGTAATAATCTTTCAGGAGTACTTTCACGAATGCTATTGAAAAGCTTACATGAAAATATAGTGTAGGAAATCCTATACAAAGAAGTGTGAAAAAGAGGCACTAAAACGGCAGAGCTAACATTGCTTCATTTGGTTCGTTTGTTTTAAAAACTACCATATTGCTTTGTTTAAACCCTGCATCGGCTCCAATACTGCAGTAACTTTTAGCCTGAAAACAATTCTCCCTATTCTCTTCTTCACTTCTACACTGCTGTCTGATATGTTTTGCGTCTAAATGTCAAATGTCGAATTTTGCATTCTGTCAATCCATCTATTTGGGTTTTGCGGCTAAAAGCCATGCATTGGAAAATTGATGTTGCAAATAATTGATATTCAGTTTTAGCTGAAAATCATTGAATTGCCAGAATTTAGTGCACTGGACAAATGATAGTTTGTTGTAATGGTTGTTGTTGATGCTGCTGTAAGAAACCAATAACTAATCAATTGATATTGGTAGTCGTCTTAAGTGCATTTCTCAAACGAACGCCTGCTAGGATCACAGTTGTCTAATAGTTGATGAAATAGTTAAAAGTTTTAAATACTCATTGGGTTCAGCTGTGGTAAAATTCTCTCTTCAATTTTAAAAAATGTTTTCACTTTTAATATAGGTAGGTATGATTTAAATGGAGATGTGACAAGATGGATATGGATATGGATATGGATATGGATATGGATATGGATATGGATATGGATATGGATATGGATATGGATATAGATATGGATATTGATATTGATATGGATATGGATATGGATATGGATATGGATATGGATATGGATATGGATATGGATATGGATATGGATATGGATATGGATATGGATATGGATATGGATATGGATATGGATATGGATATGGATATGGATATGGATATGGATATGGATATGGATATGGATATGGATATGGATATGGATATGGATATGGATATGGATATGGATATGGATATGGATATGGATATGGATATGGATATGGATATGGATATGGATATGGATATGGATATGGATATGGATATGGATATGGATATGGATATGGATATGGATATGGATATGGATATGGATATGGATATGGATATGGATATGGATATGGATATGGATATGGATATGGATATGGATATGGATATGGATATGGATATGGATATGGATATGGATATGGATATGGATATGGATATGGATATGGATATGGATATGGATATGGATATGGATATGGATATGGATATGGATATGGATATGGATATGGATATGGATATGGATATGGATATGGATATGGATATGGATATGGATATGGATATGGATATGGATATGGATATGGATATGGATATGGATATGGATATGGATATGGATATGGATATGGATATGGATATGGATATGGATATGGATATGGATATGGATATGGATATGGATATGGATATGGATATGGATATGGATATGGATATGGATATGGATATGGATATGGATATGGATATGGATATGGATATGGATATGGATATGGATATGGATATGGATATGGATATGGATATGGATATGGATATGGATATGGATATGGATATGGATATGGATATGGATATGGATATGGATATGGATATGGATATGGATATGGATATGGATATGGATATGGATATGGATATGGATATGGATATGGATATGGATATAGATATAGATATAGATATGGATATGGATATGGATATGGATATGGATATGGATACGGATATGGATATGGATATGGATATGGATATGGATATGGATATGAATATGAATATGAATATGGATATGGATATGGATATGAATATGAATATGAATATGAATATGAATATGAATATGAATATGAATATGAATATGAATATGAATATGAATATGAATATGAATATGAATATGAATATGAATATGAATATGAATATGAATATGAATATGAATATGAATATGAATATGAATATGAATATGAATATGAATATGAATATGAATATGAATATGAATATGAATATGAATATGAATATGAATATGAATATGAATATGAATATGAATATGAATATGAATATGAATATGAATATGAATATGAATATGAATATGAATATGAATATGAATATGAATATGAATATGAATATGAATATGAATATGAATATGAATATGAATATGAATATGAATATGAATATGAATATGAATATGAATATGAATATGAATATGAATATGAATATGAATATGAATATGAATATGAATATGAATATGAATATGAATATGAATGTGGAGATGGATATTGAAATAGATATGTAGATTTAGATTTATTTAAAGATTGATTTGAAGATGGAAATGGTTTTGTATTTTGAGATAGAAGATAGACAGAAATGGAAGTTCATTTCAAGCTACCAGGAAATTATCATAAAAAACTTATATAAATTTTTTGTGTTTAAAAAATTCATTTGTTAGCCACTGTTCCTCTTTCCATCTGATGCCTTTGCAAATTAATCATTCGAAGCCTTTGCAAGGCATCAATGTCTGTGTGCGTGTGCTCATGTCAGTTTAGCAGTTGTTCGCAAATGTATGTGAGTATGTTTATGTGTGTCTTTGTGATTAGTTGCATGTCATACTTACATATATTTAATCCTTTCCCCCATTATGGCAATTAATGCTTCAAAACCTCAAACCGCAAGATTACTTACCAGAACATGCAGTATAACATTGACAGTTGTGAGCAATGAGAACTGGTTCACACCAATTTTTCCTAAAGTCCAAAAAAGTTGCATGCTTCCCAACTCTTGGAAAAAAATATGAGCAATAAAATGGAAGAAAGAAATGTTATTAGTTGTTCATATTTTCTCTTAAGAAGAAGATATAAATTTCTCATGCAAACTTTGAAAACACATCAGAAAGCAAAAAGTTTGTTTTGTCTTATACCAGCACCATCCAACAAAAATATGCTCGAAATATTCGGCAAAAATTCCAAAAATTATTCGTGTTGTCATAAATTTTAAATGCGAACATCCTGCGAACATCCTTTCAAACATCCTGTGAGCATACATCACTCACTCACTGCCTCTTGTTGCCTACGAACAGCCGAGTAAAAGTTCAAACGGAAGCATCAAGGAAACTGGGCGAATCCGTTGCTCGCATTACCCACAAACATTGCACACAAAGGCACAACGAACAACGTACAAAAGGATGCACGGGCGAATGGATAGAATATATCTACCGGTTGGGCGAATAGCCGGCAGGCGGACATTTACAACATGACCACAGCAAAAGTTCTGACAACAGAGCGCAGCACATGCAAAAATGGCACACCGGAAACGGCGCGCAATGCTGTTAGAAAAATGCTAAATTTTTTCAAGTTTTAACTAGAATTTCACATAAAAGGTGGCAATGCATGCATGCATGCAGTTTTTCTTATATTCTCCTCTGTATTTCACATTTTTTGCTTTAATCATTTTAAAAAGTTACAATAAAAGTAAAGCTAGAATAAAGGCGGAATCCCAACGCACCCAAAAGGCACCCATTTGCAAGCTCTTCGCTTTAAATTCAAGTTTTTTCTTTCTATCTATTCTTAATCCTTTGTGGGGGTTGGAGTGGGCGTTGATGCAGTAAAGGAAAAAATAGGAAAAGAAAAAAAATAAAAATTGAATTTTTAACTTTTGCTATTTGGACTAACTGTTTTGGCTTGTGTTGAAATTTTTTCAGTTTTATTCTTTTCAGCTTTACACGTTCACATTTTGGAAACATGTTGCCCACGTCGATGTGAGTGTCCAAATTTCCACATCTCTTCATGCATTTATCAGACAATTTGGCAACTTGGCTACTTTCTGATGCTACTATTGTTGTGAATTCCTGCCCACAAGCATGTATTGTATTGTGTGTTGCATGTTGAAGTTGTTGTTGTTGCACTTTTTGATCATAAAAAGGACATAACATACTGCTAACTAGTTTTTACATCATCAAAAGTTTTGCATATTGCTGAGTTGCTTAAAGAACAACTGAGGAATATAGAAAGCTAAATATATTTTGAAAAATTCCTTTGCTAGCCTAATAATGCTATGAATTGGTAAATACTGCTTTCAGAAAAACGTTTGCTTTAGTAATGTTCAGAGTTAGGTATACGTAATTTAAGCTATAAGCTTTAAAATAAAAGATAGAGGTAAATAGTATCTAAAAAAAATTTAAAGATAAAAGTTAAAGGTATATGATAATGAATATGAATATGAATATGAATATGAATATGAATATGAATATGAATATGAATATGAATATGAATATGAATATGAATATGAATATGAATATGAATATGAATATGAATATGAATATGAATATGAATATGAATATGAATATGAATATGAATATGAATATGAATATGAATATGAATATGAATATGAATATGAATATGAATATGAATATGAATATGAATATGAATATGAATATGAATATGAATATGAATATGAATATGAATATGAATATGAATATGAATATGAATATGAATATGAATATGAATATGAATATGAATATGAATATGAATATGAATATGAATATGAATATGAATATGAATATGAATATGAATATGAATATGAATATGAATATGAATATGAATATGAATATGAATATGAATATGGATATGGATATATGCATGAAAATAAACATTGATAAAAATATCTAGTTTGGGATTGCTGTTGGGTTTAATGCCGGTTTCTTATCTTGTTAAGGGATATGTGACTCTGCTCTGCCAATATACTTTTCCAATCCTTTTGACATCGTGTAGTGCAACATATTATGCAAGAAACTCAAGTATAACTTTGGATTTTGTGACTATTCAGTTCAACTTTTAAAAGTTATTTATGCGGTAGAAGACAGAGGGTGAAAGTGGGCACTAATTTTTCATCATATAGACATATTTCTTATGGAGTTCCTCAAGGCGCTGTTCATGGCCCACTTCTATTCTCTTCTATTATTAATGACATATTCAACAAGTTCAATAACTTCACAATGTATTCATATTCCACCCTGCAGTCGGTTGTAAGGCGTGCTGCTAAGAAGCGTTACAGAGGGAAGAGGAGGGACGAGAGACGTCTTTTCAGGCGGAAAAAAGAGAGGCAGAAAGCGCGAGTGTGAGAAGATTGAAATGTATAGTGACAGGAACGAGGCCCGAAAATTTTTCCAACAGATAAGACGCCTGTCCGATGGCTTTAAGATCAGGGCCTCTCCTGCAAGGATGAAGCGGGAATTTAGTGACAGATATCCAGAGTACACTGACATTATGGAGGGAACACTTCTCTAGTCTTCTGAATGGCGATGATGACAACAATCCCGCCAATAGAGATGATATCTCGGCGTTCAAGTTCCGCTGCCCGACTATAATGAAGTCTTGACAGCCATAACACGGCTTAAGAACAACAAAGCCGTGGGAGCCGATGGTTTACTCTCTGAGCTGCTTAAGAACGGAGGCGAAGCTCTATTTAAATGCATTCAAGAGCTTCTATGCAGAATATGGTTGGAAGAATGCATTCCAAACGATTGGAACCTCGATGTACTCTGTCCAATCCACAAAAAACGCGATCCCACTATATGTGCCAACTACCGTGGTAAAAGTCTTCTAAATATCGCATATAAGGTCCTGTCGAGCGCATTATGTAAAAGACTGAAGCCCATCGTAAACCAACTGATTGGTTTAGCGGATGCTGATGATATTGATATCAATGGCCATAACACACGCGAAGTCAGTGCAGCATTCTCCAAATTAGAAAAAGAGTCGAGTCACATGGGTCTTGCAGTAAACGCTGATAAGACGAAATATCTGGTGTCAACAAACAAACAATCCCATGCGTATTGGCACCCACGCCACTGTTGACAACACCTCATTCGAGGTTGTGAAGGACTTCGTCTACCTCGGATCCAGCACTCACTCTTCCAACGATATCAGTAGAGAGATAAAACGAAGAATAATTCTTGTCAACAGGTGTTACTTTGGGCTCAGTAGGCAATTGAGAAGCAGAGCCCTCTGTCGACGAACAAAAGTCACGCTCTATAAGTCACTAATCATGCCCGTCCTGTTATATGCAGCACAAGCCTGGACGTTGTGCAGCTCTGATGAAAAGACTTTGGACATGGTGGGTACCGAATACGATGGAACGATTCGCATACAAATTGAGCGGCTTCGCTGCCTAGGTCATGTTGAGCGGATGGAAGACGACGCTTCAGCAAAGAAAATATTCGATTCGGTACCCAGCAACGGTCAACGCAGAAGAGGACGACCGCGTCTCCGTTGGAGGGACCAAGTGGAGGACAACCTGATGAAACTTGGAGCTTCCAACTGGCACCAGCAAGCGCAAAACAGAAATGGCTGGCGCGCTTTCTTACACCAGGCGAAAACCGACTTGCGGTTGTAGGCGCCACCTAAGTAAGTAAGTAAGTAAACATGCATATGCAGACAACCGTCGGTTGTATTTGACCAGAACTCTCGGATTATTCGAAGATCTTTGTGTCAGAATGAACAAAGATTTGTTCACTGTAGCAGAATGGGTTAAAGCTAACCAACTTAAACTAAACCCACTAAAATCGTTCAGACTTTTTTTCATCAGTGCAATTAGACTGTGTAGTTCTTTACCGAATAAAATTAAGGGGTTACATGAATTGGCAGTTTTTTGAAATCGACTTTTTTTTTAATAATTTTGTATTTTAGTAAATTTTCTTAAAATTCTAAAAAAATTTCATGGAAAAATTCCTACGGGTTCAAAAGTTAATTTAATTTTTAATTTTTGCGCTACCTATGTACGGCAGCTGGTATATACTTGTTCACCTACTTGAAGGGTGAAGCCCGAATTGCTAAACGATTGCAAAAAACTATAAGAAACAGCACAACACAAGATAACGAAGGCATACAGTACGAAGCAGGCATGGCAGATTGATGGTAACCTTTTTTTTTCTTTGTTCACAAACATTGAACGCGTTTATCTCGAAACCATGTTTTTCGTACTGGTTGCGGCACTAGCGGGTTAATTTTTTGACGAAATTTTTTTTTTTTTGTATATTTTTAAACTTGATTCGCTATCGTATGACACGAGCTTTTTTTTTTAAATTTTTTTTCGATTTTTTATGAATTTTTAAAGTCAATATTTTTTTCGAAAAAACACACTTTCAAATTTGGAATATCACCAAAAATTGGAAAAAATTTTTTTAAAAAAAGCTCGTGTCATACGATAACCAATTTTGTTAAGATTGAAAAAAGTCATTTTTTTTCCAGATCGGACAATTTTTGCAACTCCCAGCGCTGCAACTACCAGGCCCCGTTTTTTTTTGCCGCCAGCTTGGAGCTCTATAAAACCATGATGGAGTGAAAAATATATTTTTTTGAATTTTTTTTCTTGTAATTTGTTCAATTCTCTACAATAATAAATTTTGGAAAAATGTTTGTTTTTGACTGAGTTATGCATTTTTAAAAAAAGGTCTGTTTTCTCTGCCGCGAATGTCTTGTCCCACCTTAAAGTTGTTTCCAATCACTCATATACTTCTCATAACTTTAATCTATCTTCTTGCTTACAATCTTCTTGTATACTCTCTTCTGTACTGCTTAAATAGATTTGTTAAAATTATTAAATATTACATATTTTATCAATAGCTTTTTTCTCAATAGACTTTTCCACATTATGTAATTATTTTGTTTGCATTTATAATATTGCTTGCATTTTTTTTTGTGTATTATCTGCTCAATTGTAACTAATGAATTTAATTTCTAGCTTATAATTTACTTTAGCATAAGTAAACCTAATTGTGATCTACCTTCTTTGTGGCATTCAAAAGATTTGTTCTTATAAGCCAACATATCTGCTCAATAAATGAAATGAAATATGAATAAAATGAAAAAGTTCCGCATTTTTTGAGACTTTTCTCAAAAAAATTCTGACCTCTAAAGTTGATCGTGTTCTTTTTGCTTTCTCATATTCGATTGGAAAATGTTGCCCTCAAATGCTGGTGGCAAAAAACGTGACATGTAAGGAAGATATTAAACATTATCTTTAGTTTTGATTAAAGTTTGAGCTCTTTAACTGAACATGTCAAGATTGACTTGAAATCTTTTGCAAAACACGTCATTAAATTTATGCAACGTTTCAAAAACTTTAAAATGCATTGGGTTTTCTTTTAAGAAATAAATGGTTACCTATATGTTTTAAAAAATCTAACTAAAATTTAAGCCGAATGATTTTGAAGTTTCTCAAAAATAAGCTACACAATAACATTGTAAAACAAAAATGTTGCATTTTTTTTGTTCCTTTCTTGTCAATAGTTTTTCAGTTCAGTTTGAAATGCAAAAAATTTTGAGGGCACTTTCATAGGGCCTTTTCATCAGAATTTAAAATGAACTTAACTATTCAAAATTGCGCCAGTAGCTATTTTTGCTGAACTCTTGCATCCATAATCCTTCCTATTTGGCTTGGCTTGTAAAAATAATTTCAATTTCAATTTCAATTTCAATTTATTCATCCAATAGTTCTATTTTTACAATGTTTATATACAAATATTATTAATGAGATTTATCAAAGATATTACATCAAATTTTACTTATATCTGGTAGAATAGCTTAAGGATTTACTCAACAGTAATAAATTTCTTAAAGGAAAAAATGGGATAAAAACCTTTATTTGAGTAGGAAAAAGGGAAAAAAAAGTCAAACATTTTCTGAAAAAAGTAATTGCATATAGTTAGATTATTTTACAAAATAGCCTGCCATACAACAATACTTTTTCGTTTTTGATAAGTTCCTTATATACATAGTTATGCTAATTCTAAGCAATCTCTTAATATAACATAAGAAGAGTTTCTAATTCTTGTAAAATAATTAAAATTTTGCCTTCGGATGAAATCTGTGAGTAATTCATATCCTGTTTCACGATGCAGCGCTCGTGTGGAATATCTCCAGTGCTTGTTATTTATCATTTTTAAACATTTGTTTTGTATGATTTGCATTTTTGTTAGGTGGGATTTTGCTGCTTTGTGCCATACAGGAGAAGCGTACGACAGAATTGGTCTTATGACACATTTGAATATTAGATTTTTATTTTTAAAATTGAGACTGGAGCGTCTGTTTAACATAGGCCATAATGATCTTATTGATTTTACTGCTTTATCGCAAGCTGCTTCTATATGTTTGCGAAAAGATAGCTTTTGGTCAAGTATGACACCGAGATACTTTACTTCGGTTTGCGTATTTATAAAATTATTATAAAAAGCTAGTTGGCGCATTGGTAATCTTTTTGGCGATTTATTAGCTTGTAAAAATAATTTTAAGTTTTGCTACCCAGAAATGATTGCTTGAACTTAATAAAAATTCATGGATCGAACAACTATTACAATTGATATCCTGTTCCGGTGAAAGGATGGAAACATATTTATATTTCAACATTCAGCTATTTGTGAGTATATTTTTGGTTTTGTGTAAATTTGCAAATGTGGTCAGGAGTTTTTGCTGCACTCTTCATGCAGTATTGTGTTGTATTATAAAAACTGAAACTTTACTTTTGCTACGTGCCTTGAAGCTGACCACTTGTGAACCAACATCAAGCACTTGTATAGTTTGAAGAGACGAAAAGTGTAGAGGACGAAATAAGTAGAGGGTTGACTAAAGTACTGTTGAATATTTTTGAATTATTGCAATTTCTTTCCTTTATTTCTCCAAGGTAGTTGGCATAATTTATTGCACTCAAAAAACAACCCAACAATATCCCGAATGTATTGAAAATTGTTATTGTGTGGATAACGATAAAATGAAAACAAATACTAAAGTTTAATGAATAACTGATGTGCAGCACAAGGAATCGTAAACGGAGCGTTTTATATTTCTATCGATGTTAGAAAATATAATAGTCCAGCAAAACATAGTTGAGGAGTTTGTCGAAATTCCGACTAATAAGTAACTATTTCGAGCTGTCTTAAGGAAATCGTAACAATTTCGTTACACAAATATCGGAACAGTTTCACTTTTTATACGAATTTATATAAAATTTCATTATGTGACCGTTTGTACGACATATTAAAATGCTAACAGAGTAAAATTTCCTTTCTGTCGAACTGTCTCAACAAAATCGTTACGATATTTTGTTACGAAGTCGTGTCAATCCCTTCGAAATCGGAAAGCTTTCGAAATATTCTTAACGAAATCGTAACAAACATTTCCCAATCTTTCCTATTTCGGAATCCGATTTCGTGACCAAATCGTAGAGAATATCGTATGAAGGGGTTGATACGACTTCGTAACGAAATGTCGTAACGATTTCGTAACGAGTCTTAACGAAAATGTTACAAAAAAGTTAAGATTTCTTTCAGACAGTTCGAAAGAAAGGAAATTTTACTCTGTTACCATTTTAATATGCCGTACAAACAGTCGCATAACGAAATTCTATATAAATTCGTATAAAGGGTCAAACTGCTCCGATATTTGCGTAACGAAATTGTAACGATTTCTATAAGACAGTTCGAAATAATTACGAATTAGTTGGAATTTCGACAAAGTCGTCAACAATGGCTTGCTGGGAGGCTAAAAATATAGAAAAATTATTATTCTATGTTTCAACTTAAGCTATTCCAACATATTGAATTTTTATTTGTATTTTGAAATATAACAATAAAAATAGATACATACAGTATATTGAATAAGTAAAGATTTAAAAAAAATCACAAAATCAAAAACACATTCAGAAGAGTTTTGGTTTTAAGGTGGCATTCCAGGATCTTTTATGTAGTTCTAATTTCTGCTACACCTATGTATGTAACTGACAGACATAGAGCTGCTCACACATAAACACACATTTTTATGCTTGTTTATATGTAGGTAGATTTTGACATGTATTCGCACTTAACTGCATGTCTATGGCATATATTTTGAACGCCCACGGCCTTAAAAATAGAACAACAACAACAACAAGAGAAATGTCACGCATCACACCATATTTTGTTTTACTTCCTCAAAAGAAATTTTTATGTATTACAAATAAATGTGTTGTACACATGTATGCTGATATGTGTATGATGGTTTTTATACGTGCAACACTCACGTCTGACATTGATTTTGATGTGTTTCGACTTGTTGTGACTTTGGCAGGCACACGTAGGTGCTTTAGGAGTAGTTAGATAGTCTTATTACAGAAACCTTCGCACCCCTTGCTAATATCCACCATCTCTCTCAGACAAATTGTGGCGAAAATTGAACTTTTGGTATTTTTTTTCAAATAAATTCCAGTATATCACCCACTACCCCTAACCCCCCTCCCTCTTTGATTTTGATCGATATCTAAATAAATTTACGAAATCAAATTTTATCTTCGCAGTCCATTTAAATGTGTTTTTGTTGAGTCGTGTCGGATTTCCGATGTGTTTCGCAGTGGTACCTTATTTACCATGATAAACTTTAGCAATCGGTTTGATATTTTTTTTTTTTGTTTTTGTTTGTTTGTTCTTTTGTTTGTTCTTTTGTTTTTGTTCATAACATATTATATTCACGTAGCTATCAATTGAGTTACGTGCGAGATATTTTTGGAATTTTATTATTTTAATACTCTGACACAGATTTTGTCAAAGGGGGCAAAATAAGACTTTGAAGTCTGCTCTTTTATAACTTCACAGAATACATATTAAGCTTATTTTTAACACTTATTCTGAAATGATATTTCTATGGGATCAATTTTCAAATAAAAAACATGTGATTTCAAATTAAAATAAAAATTCCTTTCTGATCACCAGTTTGTAACTCCAAGACTCGTCAGTTTATCCTCAACAAAATAATATGTAGCTAAGAGAAGCTAGGGATAATGGGATGACCACCTACATAGCAAAACGTTTGGACTTATTTTTAATCCAATCATTTCCAATCAATGTATTTTTATACCCCCTATATATCTTCTTATATATCTATCATATATATCTTTTGACGTGGCGTGGCGTAGTGGGTAAAGTGTGTGGCCCATACACCAGAGAACCCTGGTTCGAATCTCATCTGACACCGAAAGTTTTTTCAATTGAATTAATTGTTCTGTTCGGCCGTCACCTTACTGCAGACAATGGCAAACCTCAGAGAGTAAAAACTGCCATGAAAAACTTCTTGAGAACATAAGCCGTTCGGAGTCGGCATTGAACATATAGGTCCAGTTCTCGATCATTTGTGTTCAATCATTTCACAACACGCACAACACAATTGATCATAAGAAGCTCGGTCAAAGTCCTTTCAATGGCTGAATTGGCCATTTCGTTTTTTTTTTTTTTATATATATATATATATCTTCTTAAAAAATAAAGATCAAGTTCTGAAATGACTAAATTGGATGAAAACCACGCCTGTCTCCCATACAGAGTTACTTTGTTTTAACCGTAAAATCTCTACAAAATCCACAAAAATTAAAGAAATGTCTTGAAACCTTGCTCGTAAGCTTTGATCTTTAATATGATTTCTGGCTATGAAATTTTTATGAAAACCACGCCTACCACCCATACCAATTGGCTTTATTTCAAGCGTAAAATCTGTTAAAAATCTGCAAAATTTAAAAAATTTGTCTTGAAAATTTGCACAAAGGCTTTTATATTTAATATATACCATCACTATAATATTTGGCAAAATTGGATGAAAACCACGCCTACCTCCTATATAAATTCGGTTTATTTTAAACGTGAAGTCCCTATAAAATCCACAAAAATTAATGAAATGTCTTGAAATATGATCTCCAAAATAAATACTGGCTATGAAATTTTTAAAAATCGAATGAAAACCACGTCTACCTTCGATACAAATTGGCCTTATTTTAAGCGTAACATATGTTAAACATCTGCAAAAATTAAATAAAACTGTCTTGAAATTTCGCACATAAGCTCTGAAATATGAAATGAACCATCTCTATGATATTTGGTGAAATCGGATGAAAAGCACGCCTACCTCCCATACAAAGTGACGTCATCAAAATTGGAAAACTTTCGTAAACATATAAAACTGAATTTCATAAATACGCCATGTATGGGCGTCCACAGGGGAGAAAAAAGGGTGGGTCTGCTGCCCCAGTTTCTTCTCCCTAGAGCTCAGCCAAATAAATGTATATAGTATATTATATATGTTACATAAACATAAAAAAATGTTTAGAATTTAGATATTCAGGAAAAAATATAAAATTATTTTCTTTTATTTTACATATGGGTATTTCCAAACTGGCGTTATGTGCGTTTTGAACGAAAACATTAAAAAATAGAATGAAAAAGTAAAGTTTTTAAAAAAGTTTTTTATATTTGCATAACAATTAAGTAGCACTATATTAAGTAAAAGAATTACAATAATCGATCCTAAGGATTTCAAGATATGAGCAAAACTACCCTACGGAGAAAGCAGAGTCTATTGCCTTTGGGAGACTGGTCCCTTGACAGCTCAAATGTAACCTATCACAGGACAGGTCGGATATAGCTCTTTACGGAACAGTTCCTTTGTGCCTATTATCGGACAGATTTCATTTTACTCAGCACGGGACCAATTTAATATGACACACGTGGAGACAGATCGATTAAAACTCAAAGCTGTATATGTATTGTGTGGAAATCCAAAGTTGAAGACCGGTCTGTTTCATATGTTGGTGGCAGAATAGGGACAGGTTCCTTTCCCCTGGGGATATAACAAGTAATAGGTTCTGAATTGGTTCCTTTTTAGTCAAAACAGGTCACCAATCTAGTCTTCTAGGCCGGTCACTGGATAGGTCGAAGGTGATGCGGCAGGCGACAATTGACCCCTGTCAATGACAACGTCGTGTAAAAGTGACCGATCGGTTTCATATGTTGGTGGCAGAATTGGAACTGATCCCTCTCCCTTGAGGACCTATCACGTGATAGGTTCGAAACCGGTTAATTTGTCCGTAGGGTATGCTCTGGCGTGATGTTACAAAAGACAGAAGTAGTTTTCGACTTGGATTACAAAACTCTGCGAATTGCGCAAGACTTTTTGTATAAAACCACTTTTAGAAGGTTTTGCAATAATATAAGTTTATTTTCCAAGTAATCAAATTTAAAAATCTTTTCCCGTTGTTTTGTTATTAGGCTTAGTCATCTGATGTCACAATACTGACGTTACGTTACTTACATTTCCATTGTAATTCCATTGGGTAATTAAGTAATTAGGGAATTGAGAAATTATGTAATTTAGCTAAGAAACAAATTTAATATATTTTGCCTCTCCTTGCCTCAACCACTTTTCATTATTTTTAGCAAATACCTTCCATTTTTACTAAAACAAAAATGTTTACGAAACACTTACTAAATATTTACTTAAAAGAAAAATTACATTTGTGAAACAGTGTAGACGATTTGGTCATCAAAGTAAATGAGTTTATGTTCAAATTGCTTAAAATTTTAATGTTTCTTTAAGGGAATATCATTAAATAATAAGTTTTTAATAACTTTAAATTTTCGTGTACATTTTTCTAGATATGCCCATATAACATAATTGAAGACATGAATGAATGAAGGTTGTGTTCTATGCATAGATAATGAAGGCCTTATGTGCATAAAAACTATTTTAAAATTTGAAACAACCATGCTTGTGGCTATTTTAGAAAAAAACTGCTTGACAAAGTTGGATTAACTCTTGAATACTAACCTTCCGTTCACTTTACGTTATATTACTCGTAAGGAGTGAGCCAATTTTACGTAGTTTAGTACTCTAGGGTTAAATATTAATTTCAGTACAAATGTGAAACTTTGAACTCGATTTTCTCGAAACTAAATAATTATGGCATATCACCTTCATTCATTCATGTCTTCAATTATTAAAAAAGTATGAAGTCACTGACTTGGACTTTATTGGGATATATTAATGCATATTAGCTAAGGTTATGAACCGGTTTTTAAGATGGATGTATGAGCAAGAGTATACGTATGGTATTTTTTAAACTTTCAAATTAATTGTGGTATCAAATCATTCGTACTTCAATAATTTTTTAATAATTTAAAAAGTATTCAAAAAAGTATGCAGTAGGCATATGGTTACTTAGATTAGAAACAAAAATATTTGATTGGAATTTCTGTAAGTTTTGTGTATAAATAACCATCCCATCTATCCTCCTTTTGGGAGGATCATCCTCATTTTTAAGCCAAAGATTTCGAAAACCTCCGGATCTCCTTTTTCGCCTTGAATCCTCCTTTTATCCTCCAATTATCCTTCTTTTATATTCAAATTATAACACAAATTTTCTAACGATAACAGCCCGAACACAAACATTTTTGGAGAGTTGGAGCAATTTGAACGAACAAAAATTGTACGACGCAGCTGCCAACTCGGTGCAATTGCAAAAGGAGTTTGGCTTCGTCAAAAACTATTGTTCACAAAAAAAAAAAACTTCAACAATGAAAAACGATATTCACCCATTTGGGTACTGAAAATTGTGACTACAAGGAACTGGGTACAATAAATGAGTTCATTCTATGCCTGTTCAGTTCAACTGCTTCTGCTGAAAGAGTTTTTGCTGCGATGAATAAGATGTGAACGACAGAGCAAACGCAACTACAAGTCAGCACCTTAAATGCCATTCTGACCATTAAAGTGAATTTGAATATTAAGTGCCTACAACTCTATTCGTTCAAAAAATTGCAACCGGGTATTATTCGTCGAATTTAATTGAAATTGAAATATATATGGCCGACGACGAACAAACAATTGACGAAGATAAATTGGAGGAAATGCACTTGGAATAAGGTATTGACAATGTAGTTCGTAATCAGTTCTCTAACTAAAATAACATTTAAAAATGTTTTTCATTATTAATTATTTAAGCTTCTATTATCCTTCTTTTGAAATAAAAATTCTCCTTCTTGGCAAAATTTGGAAGGAAAATCCTTTTTTTTTTGACAAAATAAGATGGGATGGTTATGTATAAACTGCATCGTTCGTCGTTTTATATTTAGTTGGTCTGAGTTTTCAGAGCTAGATAGAGAAAAAAGCTTATGTTAAATTGAAAAAAAACCTAGTATAATTTATAAGATGGCCTTGGCAGTTTTCAGCCACCCCAGTACTTTATCAAAACGCCTAAGTATTACATGTTGACTTGCCAATTTTTATTGGATGATAAATTAACCAAGTATTTGGTAATTTTTTTAAACACTACTTTTAAAGAAAAAAAAAAAAATTGAATTTCAAAAATACAACTTTTTTCGGGTTTTGGTTTTATTATTTTCCTTTTTTTTTTGAAGCTGAAGCCTCTCGTTCTGTGATTTGATTGACTGACATCGGCAACAACACAAATTTTTCTTTTATCAACACCATTTTTTTTTCTTAGTAATTAATGACTTCTCGGCTTTTATTGCTGATTGACGTCTATTATAACAAGAACATTAAATTAAATTAAATATCAAATACAAAAATTTTACCTTCGCATGCCGTTGAGATTCGAACCCACAACCAACCGACACCACTGTGTATCAAGTCACTACACTAAGCACTGAGCCAAACTCCTTCGTTACACGGAGTGATTTATTCAATATTAATTACAACTGAAACTATGCTGCAGCTATCAATAGAATACTGCGACATACTGCATCTGTTAATACAGCATCTGTTAACATCTGTGAATCAAATATTTTTTTTTTGGCAGGGTATCGAAGTATGTGCTTTCAAAGCAATGTATTAAACAATAAATTGCTTAGGTGAATCAACGTAGCTGCAGTTATATCAGCAAAGAGCAGCGAGGCTGCTTGGATCAGTTGGTAGAGCAATGGACTGGCACCAAAAGTTCCAGGTTCGATTCCACACGGCGGGCAAAGACTTGTTTTTTTCTTATTTTCTTTTTGTTGATGAAATATAATAAAATTTACTGGTTTGAATATTAACGTTTGTTCTTTAATTTACTTTATGTTACTTTTGAATTTCTATTCTATCTAAAATCTATCCTTCTCTCGTGTGTCGAATGAAGTAGCTGTGATTTTTTTTTGCAGAAAATAGCTCAAAACTATGCTTAAGCCATCCATGCTAGTTGTTTTTTAATTTTGAATTATTGGATTTTGGGCTTAGGTGAATCCAATATTTTTTTTTCAAGGTATCGAAGTATGTGCTTTCAAAGCAATGTGTTAAACTATAAATTGCTTAGGTGAATAAGCACAAGTTTATAATTCCCATACAATTCTCTTCACCTAAGCCGACTTAGTTGGTTTTCCTATTGCTTTTTTTCTCGGTGTAGTGGTAGATTTTTATTATCTGCAGTGTTAATATTAAGGTCTTTATTTAGTATCATGGATACACCGTCAATTTTTTCGGTAAATCTTTCTTCGAGGATTTTAAAACCTTTTTTTTTAATAAATCATAAAATTGCCCATACAAAAAACTGTAGATTTTAGTTCACATCCGTCTCGAAAGAGCCCCTACAGGGGTCAAATATATGAATTGGTCCTTTTATTATTTTCTTTATCAAACCTTCTGAATATACCTTCCCCGTACCTGCCACTCTTTTGGGGGTTCCCATACAAGAAACACAAAAACTGTCTTTTATAGTTCATATTTCTGCCAAATTGACCACTAGAGTGATCAAGTATACAAGCAGGCCCTATTATTTTTATTCTCCAACATTCTTTCCGAACTCACCTTACTCTTACCTGCCACCCTTCTGGAGATCCCCATACAAAAACTGTTGATTATATCTAGTTCATATCTCTCCCCAATTGAACCCTAGAGTGACCAAATATATAAGCTGATCCTATTATTTTTTGCTCTTCAACATTCTTTCTGAACACACCTACCTCTTATATGCCACCCTTCTGGTGATCCCATCAAAAAAACACAACAACTGTCAATTATAGTTCATATCTCTCTCGAACTGCCACCAAGAGGGTCAATATATGAGCTGATCCTATTATTTTATGCACTTCTATGCCTCTCAACTGCATACAAAAACCACAAAAACGTTGCTTTGTGTCTTGCTTGCCTGGAAGCTGAAGAGAAATGCAGTCATTATCAGTGCAAGCCTTAACAGTGCTAATGTTAACAGTGATGACATTAACAGTGGTGGCGATGTAACATTGCTGACGTTAACAGTGCTGGCGCTAGTTCAAAACTTTTGCCTCGACAAAAAAGTGCTCAACGCGTCTAGAGAAGTGTTCGCTTCAAAAAGTGTCATAAAAGTGCACTGAGCGGCGGGTAAAAGCTGATAGTTTTATAAAATCTTAAATCAATAAAATCTCTTATTCAATTTTGATTTGACTTTTAAAAAAAAAAATTAAAGGTTTCACGTAAAACCTCTTATTGTCTAACATATATGAACTTAAAACTTCACTTTATCTAAACTTCATGTTAATTGCGAGCTTTTAAGTTCAACTTTAAATAAAAGATGTGAGTGTCGACTTTGTGGTTCCATGTCAAGGGATGTAACATTAGTACCATAATAGCTGAAATTTTGAGAACCAAAAATAGCAGCTGCTAAAAATTTTCATGTGTAACACAAACTTATTACTTATTAGAAGATATTCGTAAATAATATTCAAAATAATGCTTGTGAAATATTAACACCTTGTCGCATGAAACTCATATCAACATTATATTATTTTTCATTTTTGCTGTAGGTAAGCTTGCAAATCTTTGCTATTCACGCAAAATTTAAAGATCTTCTATAAAAAAAATATTAAAAACATTTGCATTTGTCGACAGTCAAAATGCACCTACTTCATATATGTATCACGAGTCGTTAGTAGGTTAATCATGCTTGTCGAATAATTGCTTGACAAATTACGCGCCATCAGTTGGAAAATGCATTTTCCAACGGTAAACCAATGAAGCAGCGGTAGTAGCAGCTGTGCAAAAACGCATGCGAACAAAATTATTTCATTTCAAGTCACAAGCGTGAAAAGTTCGCATATGCAACAGCAAAACAACAATAAACTTTGCAAAACTGTCTGGATGTGAGTGTGTGTGGTTGGTTGAGTGAGACTCTGTGCTCTTATGGTTGTGTAGATCTTGCATTTGCTTGCAAGATAAAACTTTTGCAATTAGTGCATCGCAGAACTAAGCGTTTTTTTTTTTGCTCTTTTCGAACTTAGCTCTACGAAGAAAACTCTAGGATTACAACTTCACGCAACCAACCCATCCGTAATCGGGCTTATCATCAGGCTCCACCTACGCGATATATGTCTAGTGGTAAGAACTGAGATGAAAGTTTTTAATACTTAAGTGCAGGAAAATTTTTGTTTTCCACCATGCTGTCGCATATGTGTCCTACCCCTGTAGGAAAATCAACTAATATAAAAGTAGTTGAAAAAGTAGTTTTTTGTCAACAACAACTAGTTGAAATTCTGACTTTTTTCCATAGAACGAACTAGCATATTTTGTATGGTGATGTCCGCTAAATAAGTCAATTGACTTTCGCCTGCATATATTTTCAACTACTTGTTAAACTAGTTATATTTAAATTATTTTTTTAATTACTTTAAAATAACAAATTGAAAACTATTTCATATTCCACTTACTAAAGATGAATTTAAAAGCATAAAAATTGTAAATTTCTATACATCAAAGAGATCATTTATTCGACTGTTTTGAAAAATACATAAATCATGCCCAAAAAATCATGCCTGGTCGACACAAATAAATTCTGAAACATAAAATCTGAAAGCAAAATCTAAACAAAGTTAAAAGTGATCAGAGTTTTTTAATAGAAAATTGTGAAATGTCGTTCTTTGTGGTGTTTTAATTGATTTTAAAATAATTAAAAAGTGATTCATGCCAAACTTCATTGCCAGTTAATTAAAAACACAGGTGCGTCGTTGGACACACGAGAGAAGCGAAGCTTTTTCGCAGTTACATAGAATTGATAGCTTAATAATTTTTTCTTTTTAATAAATTAACTTTTAAATTCAAAAATTTAAAATAACATAAAATTAATTACATATATATACAGAAAACATATTTACGGCTTATTTTTTATTGTTGAATGTCAAATTTCCACGCCAATTACATATACGGGCATATAATGCCAGCGACTCTCCATTTTAACTTGCTCCATACTGCTTTGCGAAAAATCTGTCGAAAACTTTTCAGATTTCACTCCAAGCAAATCACAGAATGAGGAGTAAAAAACTTCGCTTCAAAAATATATATTAAAGAACGCACACGAAACAAAATTTAACAAACGTTTTAGATACCTTGCCGATTTCATGCATGCGTTTGTTAATTCCATATTTATTGATATCATTTTTTTTTGACCCTTAAAACATAGAGTGTAAATTATTATCTAGAGATTGCATCAACTCTTCTAAATCTCTGGCATGTGTTAACAGAGTTATTTCACTTAAAAACATGAAGAAAAACAACTCTGTTAACCTCTGTTAACACATGTCAGAGATTAAGCAGAGTTGATGCAATCTCTAGATAATAATTTACACTCTATGTTTTAAGCAAATACACAATCCTCTATCTTTTGATAGATGGTGACGATCTACTGCAGCATAGCTTTTGTTAAAACTAATATTAAATTAACAACCGCTTCTCGCAAGACTTTGTGGCCTAGTGGGTAGTATGCTGGATTATCATTTAAGAGGACACGGGTTCGATCCCCACGTGAACCAAAATATATTTTTAGTATTTAATATTAAAGTATTAACTTTTCTTGTTGTAATAAGCGCTAGCAACAAAGAAACCATCAAAATTCCAAGAAAAAATCTGTCGAAAATTTTTCAGATTTCACTCTAAGCAAATCACAGAACGAGGAGTAAAAAGCTTCGCATCAAATAAAAAACTAGCAATTACATTCAACGAGCGCGACAGAAATACGTTGCGATGGTAGATATAATTTCATTATTCCTTTTTTCATTGGACTATTTCTGCTTCCAACAGATGATAGTTCCAGAAGCTGGAGGAACTCTGCGCTTATATGTGAGCATGTGTACCACGGAAGCAGTTTCCAAAAACGGGCACGCCACCGCCTGGATACATGAGCGAAGGTGCCGATCAAATTGTGTGGATACTGCGCCTGTTATTCAACACGAGCCAGCTTTTTGATGCTTCATTTCAAAATATGAGCTAAACAAGCGTGTCGGCGGAATTTTCCACGCTTTGCAACCATCAATCATGGTCGATGGACACACCGATATTTTGCTTAGTGCTTATTTTAAGTGTCAATCGCAATGAAGTGATGAAGCAGACTCGGCGCTACGTAGGGAAAAGCGTGCGTCTTTACTACAGAAGTGATGAGGTGTTTGCTGAATGGTTAAGCAATGCATCAATATCCGTACAGAGTCCAAATTGTGCAATGTTTGCTAAACACTACCAGTTTGTAATTTTAATATCTTAAATAATAAAGAATTTTTAATCGTTTCAGAGGTTTTTGAGGCGGTTTATCAGTTTAAAGTGTGTTTACCACGTCTGTCTTGCAGCTCAATGTCGTATTTTTTTGTATTTTGATTTATTGAGCAAATATGTAAGCATATAAGAATAGATTTCTTTGCATGCCGCAGATTCAAGTAAATAACATCTAATAAGCTTAAAACTTAATATTTAAAATTAAAATCAAAATGAAAATTAATAATAAAATGAAAATTAAAATGAAAATTCAAATTAAATTAGAAAAAACAAGTAATTGTAAAATTTAAAATTTAAAAATAAAAATGAATTCATAAATTTTATAAGTAAAAATCAACAATTTTGATAATTTAAACAAGAAATTGAAAAGGTCATAATTTAATGTATAATGGTAACATAATTTAATTGCAACTTCGAGAGATCTTAAAAGGGAGAACCAAGAAAAAGAAAACGAGGATAGATAAGAGTTAAGAAAAGTAGTTAAAAATTAAATGCTTGAAGGCTCTATAGTTGGAAACAATCTTAATGTGATTAGGCAAAGAATTCCACAATCTGATGTCGTAAATCAAAAAAAAATATGTCTTTTTAAAACAGAATGTTAGTGAAGCCTAAAGTTAATAATATTTGATGAAACAATATGGTTATAAACTTGTAATCTAATAAAAATTTGCAATTAAATCATGTCAGAGTATTAAATCATCAGAGTAGTTGCCGCCTTAATATAATTCAGAGTAGTTCATATACTAGTTTATTTAAAACTAGTTTTTTAATTAGTTGTTTTAAAAACAAGTTAGTTTGTTCCTATAGGGGCATGAGTGGAGGAGTGTGTGTATGTGTGTTAGTGTAAGTGCGGTAGTGTTTTCCTTGTTTCTGTTTGTAATGTATTTCGAAGTTACTGTTTCAGCACTTTTTGTATGATAAAAAAAAAATAGGCACTATAAGAATATCCGAAAATACTCAACTACTACTTGCGTAAACTAATCTCTTTAAATTTAAAAAAAAAAAAAAATAATTCAATTTTACAAATTCAATACTGAGACATAATTGAAACTTAAACTCATTTCAGAGCAAACTGTGAAATTTTTATAGATCCTTTGTTCTACTCCAAATTTTGCAGAGCTTAAAATAAATTTAATTTTTGTTCAAAAAATTTCATTAAAAATATTTAACCACACAGACACACTGAGCAATTTTTTTCAATAATGTTCAACCACAAAATATTACGACTAATAGAGCGATAAACTTTATGCCTCAACGCTGAGCGCCAAGCTTTAAAAGTATTCGAACTTTGTTTGAACTTGTTTGCTTAAATTATGCAAAAATAAAAAGCCAAAGAACTTGAGATAATAAGCAGGACGTAGGATAATAAAATAATAAAAAAAAAAAAAAAAATTGCCATAAACCAGTGAACCGATGCCATGCTTTAGTACACTTCCAAAGAGTTTTTTCTCTTTTTTTCTTCAATTTTATTTTTTCTAATCCTGCTAGGAAATTCAATTGAAATGCAAAAGTTTGGCTTTTGCAATTTGCAAAGAAGTGTTTTACTCTAAAACGATGCCACGAATCAGCGATGCGAAAAAATCATGTTGACCAAGTTAGAATGAGGTCAACAGTTTTGTACACAGACTGACAAACAGACAGGCTTGTTTTGGCAATTTGACACACAGTGGCGCAACATTTTCAACACTACATACATCAAACATATTTAAGGGCATCAGATAGATTTCCAGAAAAATATGGGGAAATAAATTTTATTATAGCATTCAAAACAATGGAATGGTTAAAATTAATGAAATGCAATAAATTCATTATCGTTATAAGCTTAAAAAATTCAAAGCCTTATATAAAAATTCTGGGTAGTTTTAGTTTGTAGAATCGACACTTTATCGAAGGGTTCTTTATCGAACGATTTTACTACAAATTAATGTAATATTGCTTTTGAAAAAACTTTTACTATTTTCGAATTAGGACTCTAATATCGTCCACCAACTATCACTGATCTGAATTTAGATCACTTAATCCCCTAATATCAACCAGTAAATTTTTTGTTAGAATTTTGTATAAGAACATGGAATGGTCAAAAAAAATAATTAATTAAATTTATTTATCAATTTATTTAGTACTAGCTAAATACCCGGCTTAACTCGGGAGTTGATATAAATAATTTTCGATTTCATTCGTCAATTTGAAAAAACTTTTCACAAGCTTTAGAAGGAATTTTGTGTGCATCTTTCAAACAGGTAACTTCGGCGAAATGAACAAAATGTAGCTTCAACATCTGAAAATTATGAGAAAAAGTTGGGGAAATCGTGATTTGTGTGTGCGTGCCGCCGATTGCTTGCAAGAATATATTTTCAAGTTTTATATTGTATTCGGTAGATTGCACATTTTAAAAAAAAATTTGAGCAAAAACGAATTCTTGACAACTCGCGAGGAAACTGGACAAAAATTAAATAAGCATTGAAAATAGAAATTGAAATGTCACAACAACGCCAACTTACGACGCAACTGACTTGCGCATGTGTTAATGCGTACTCAAATACCATAGAACTCGGCATCAACTGTCCTGATTTGCGAAAAAAGAGTGTAGAAAATAAATACACATAAAGAAGAAAAGAAGATATTTATCACCTTTCGCGCTTTGCTACGCCTTACTGTATTTTGTAGTACAGCGCCCTCTGGGGTTCAAGATGTAGCAAAATACATAGCGAAAAAAGACTCACCGCACCCGAAAACCACTTATAAAAATCGTACTTATCGGATGAGTTGTTTTGAGTTTTTTGCGGTATTTGTACAACAGCGCCCTCTGGTTTTCGAGATAGAATAAAAAAATAACACCAAAGCCTTTTTCATACTCGATAATCAAATCCTATATATCAGGTATACAAATTTTTATCTAAATCGGATGAGCGGTTTTTGAGTGTTTCACGATTTCTTAAGTGATTTGTACTACAGCACCATCTGGTGCTTAATATAGCGCAGAAAACAAAGTCCAAGATACCCCCCGTATAAACTCCAATGCACAAATTTTCACGCAAATCGGATGTACAGCTAGGAGTTTTTCGACATTTTTAAAATATTTGTACTGCAGTACCCTCTGGTGTTCAAGATAGAACAGACAGACGAAAGCCCCTAAATACAAATTTTCATGTTAATCGGATGAATGCTTTTGGAGATACACTATAATAACAAAATTCGTGGAACTCGTTCACAGCGACACCTACCGGGTCCAATTGCGAATTGGACCATCAACCATCAAGGGATCCACTCAAACACACACAAAAAATTTCATCAAAATCAGTGCAGCCGTTAAGGAACAGTTTAATAACATATACACGTATAAATTGTACAACAGCGCTCTCTAGTTTCGAGAAAGCGCGAAAAAGATAGCACCAGAACCCTTTACGTACTTGAAAATAGCTATTTACAAATTTTCATCCAAATAGGATGAGCAGTTTTGAAGTTTTTCACGATTTCCCAAGATTTGTACTAAAGCGCCCTCTGGTGTTCAAGATAGCACAAAAAATATAAGTCCAAAATACTCACCGCATCAGAAACTCCTATTTTCGAACTTTCATGCAATCCGGATGCACGGTTTTGGAGTTTTTCGAGGTTTTTCAAAATATTTGTACTACAGCGCCCCCTGGTGTTCGAGGTATAACAGAGAAGATAAGTCAAAAAAACTCAGCGTGTCCGAGAACATCTACATACAAATTTTCATGCAAATCGAATGAATGGTTTTGGACTTTTCCGACGTTTTTCAAGATAGAACCTAGTTTATAAGTCATAAAAACTCACCGTTTCCGAAAACTTCTATATACCAACTTTCATGCAAGTCGAATAAGCATCTTAGGAGTTTCTTTGACGTTTTTTAAAATATTTGTACTACAGCACCCTCTGGTGTTCAAGATAGAACAGAGTAGATAAGTCATGAAAATTCACCGTATCCAAAAACCTCTATATAACAATTTTCATGTAAATCGGATGCACGGCTTAGGAGTATTTCGAGGTTTTTCAAAATATTTGTACTACAGCGCCCTCTGGTGTCCAAGATAGAACAGTGTAGATAAGTCAAAAAATTCACCGTGTGTGAGAACCTCTATATACAAATTTTCATGCAAATCGGATGAACGGTTTCGGAGATAAGGTAAAAAAAAGAATGCCTGGAACACGATCGAAGCGCCCCCTACCGGGTCCAACCTTTTTTACTGGATAAAAAGTAGCCTATATGTTGACCGGGGATATTAGGAATTTAAAAATTTCAAAAATATTTTTCATGTACAGATTTTTTTTTTTTACAATTTTATATATACGAGTAGGTATAAAAATAGATAGATTATCAAGGAAGAACAATTTGCTATTACTTTAAAGTTTTTTCATATCAACCTGATAAGTCCAATATCAGAAAAACATATACAACACATCAATTCTACGTTTTTTCCTATCAATGTGATAATTACAATATCTAAGTGATATTGATATTTTTCAATTTTACGTTTTCTTATTACAATATGATGTGGGCAATATCAAAATAAATATAAATATGCCTCATATAAATATTACATTAATCTAATATCAATTCTAGGTTTTTTCATATTAATATGATATGAAAAATATCAGAAGAACACTCGTATCTCATCAATTTAAAGTTTTATCCCATCATTGTGATATGAAGCATTCCAAAATATTAAAAATTCCTTAAAAATTCAACATTTGTCACATCAATATGATGTGGACAATATCAAAATGATACAGAAAATTTAAAAATTTGATACGTGTCATATCAGAATTGATAAAATATTATACCAACTTAATATGCCTCATATCAATACAACATGATTCTCATATCTATTTCACATTTTTTCATTTGAATATGATATGAAAAATATCAGAATAACACTTATATCGTATCAATTTCAAGTTTTATCTAATCATTTTGATATGAATCACAACCAAACATTACAAATTCCTTAAAAATTCAACGGTTTTCATATCAATATGAAGCGGACAATATCAAAATGATATTTTAATCATGTACATTTCATATGCACCACATCGAAAATACATGAATATAATATCAATTCTACGTTTTTAACGTTAAAATTTGTGGTTAAATCAAAAATGATAGTGCCATAATATCAAAATTGATAATTTCCACTATTGGCCGAAAAATGTAAATGAAAAACTTTAATTTTACAGTGGTTTTTGGTAATTTTTTGGTTCAGTGTACCAATACATGTCGGCACGGGTTTCCGTGGTCCTTGGTGCACCAAATTTTATGAACGTTTATTTAAATATCATACAAAGAAATTAAGAGTGTAGACCATAAAAAAACAACTTAAATTTTTAAGGGACACTTTAGTATACACTAAGGAAAATAACACATATTTAAATTATCCGCGGCCGTGCATTAATTGTATTTATTTGTTTGCGTGGATAAAAAAAATATTTTCCCTACAACACATTTTTTTGCGTATTTAAATTTGCGTAAGCACGATGTTTTAGATTATTTCGCAAACAAAGTTAGCTAGTTTTTCTTTCCGATCAACTTTATTTTATATCTGATCATGATGTAATATTTTGCTCGTTAAATGTAAGCCTATCTTGTAATGCAACTACTAATAATTTTTCTATGTGTGTCTATGTTATCTTTCAATATGAATTTTGACTTCAGAATAATGTAATTGATAAACTTGCTTCTCTTTTAGCTCCGATTAAATATCTTTATAATAAACATGTACCGCTACGTAGTATAACCGTGCAAAGTGTGTCTTGTCGCTGGTTTACCCAGAACGTCTCCATTAGTATGAAAAAAAGAAGCAAACTTTGTAAAATATGGTAAAACAGACCATCAGCCGAAAACTGGGAGCCTTATAGATTGGCTAGAAATGAAGCTGTTTTGTAAACAAGACAGGCCAAAGCACACTATATCTCTGAAAAGGTTAATCCATCTCTTAATTCCAAAACTTCGTGGAATAATATAAAAAGACCTGGGATATGCAATAAAAATAGTACCGTGTGTAATGAAGATCCGGAACTACTTAATAGTTTTTTTTGTTGACACCTTTGCTGCCTCTAATGAAGCCTTGCATTCCTGTGATAGTATGACCATGCAACAGTCCTTTAAGTTTGATACGGTAAGTGAATTTGATGTTGGAAACTGTGTTATGAAGAAAAAGGCAAATGCAGTTGCTAAAGAAGGCATTCCCATAAAATTCTTTAATCTTTTACTTCCCCACATAATAAGCCCTCTTACGCACATCATAAATCACTGTTTTATAGCATCTTTGTTTCCCGATGTGTAGAAAATTGTCATCGTACAACCTATAGCGAAAAAACAAAATCCATCTGGTGCTTATGATTACAGGCCGATCAGTATACTGTCGCGCTTATCGAAAATATGTGAGAAACTTATGGCTCAACAGATCAGCAAATATTTGCTTGAAAAGCAAGTAAAGCAAACAAAAGCAAAAAAAAACTTTTATCGCTGTATCAGTCTGGTTTTAGAGCAGAGCATGGGTGTTCTTCAGCCGTAGTTAAGGTGCTTGATGATGTTCGATCTGAATATGATGCTGGCTCTATGACCTTACTCTGCTTGCTTGATTTTTTCAAGGCTATTGATAAAGTCGATCATCATTTTTTGTGTCAAAAGCTTAAGTTTCCTTTTGATTTCTGTGACAGTGCGGTTAATCTTATGTCTAGCTATTTGTGTAATACAAAGCAAAGAGTTAACGTTGGTCAAGTTCTTTCGTCTTATAAACCAGTCATAAGTGGTTTTTCACAAGGCTCAATACTGGGTACCCTATTATTTTCTATGTTTAATACCGACATCTTTAGTGTATGCAGGCATTCATATGTTCATGCTTATGCGGACGATGTTATCGTTTGAATGAAGAACTCAGAAACATAAACAAGTGGGTTAAATGTAATGGCCTTCAACTAAATTCTGCAAAATCTTGTGTCCTACCTATCTGTAAGATTAGAATTGGTGTTATTGATGTCCCTGATCTGTTTGTTGGAAGTAGCAAACTGACTTTTAGTGCGTAAAGTAGTAAATCTAGGTTACTATATTAATTCTTCTCTGTTCTGTGTAGACCATGTGAACAGTGTTGTACAAAATAACTTGAGAATGTCTGCTAGTGTTACTCCAGTTGAAATTAAACGTAGATTAGTTATACAACTGATCTTACCTATAATAACTTATTCAGAGATAGTGTATAGCAAACTTGACTCATCTTTCCAGCTAAAAATTATACAATACTTGAATGCGACATAGTAGCTTATCTCAATGCCAGAAATTGTATGTACCTGCATAAACTGATTCATGAGAAAACACCCTGATATCTGTATGAAAAACTTCTATCTAGAAGTATCTAGAAGAGGCCAAGTTCTGATAGTTCCGAGTTCCGATAATTCTTAACTTAACTTAAATTAAATTAATGTCAGGCTAAGTTAATTTTAAATTGTCCTATAAAAGAGCTTGCTTTTACTGTTCTTATGATTCCTTATATAAATTAAATAAAAAAACTAGTAAGGATGGAGCTTCGGCAGGTTACCGAAGCTAAAATAACCCCCCGCGACCATATTGAAGCATGTTCAAAGTCTTTATCCACGACATATACCATGACATTTTTAGAGTTTTATATACTAACGAAAATTTTCCTATTTTGATGACGTCACTTTGCATGGGAGGTAGGAGTGGTTTTCATCCGATCTTGCCACATATCATAGAGATGATTTTTTTTAAATATCCAAGTTTATGTGCAAAATTTTAAAATATTTCTTTAATATTTGCAGATTTTTAAGAGATTTTACGAATAATATAAGGCCAGTTTGTGTGGGAGGTAGGCGTGGTTTTCATCCAATTTTGCCAAATATTATAGTGACGGTTTATATCAAAGCCTATGTGCAAAATTTCAAGACATTCTTTTAATTTGATCAGATTTTTAAGAGATTTTAATTTTAAAATAAAGCCCTTTGTATGGGAGATAGGAGTGTTTTTCATCCGATTTTCTCAAATTTCATAGCCAGAATTTTAATTGAAGATCGTGCCAAATTTCAAGACATTTCTTTAGTTTTTATGGATTTTAAAGACATTTTACGGCTAAAATAAAGTCACTTTGTATGGGAGGTAGGCGTGGTTTTCATCCGATTTGGCTCATTTTCGAACTTGATCTTCCTTTTTTACAAATAAACGTAAATTAAGAATTTCATCGTGATTGCTTTAAAATTACGGCAGTAATCGTGTCGACAGGCGGACAGAAATCCGCTATGTGTTTAAAGAGGACCCCTGCCGTTAAGGCTTAATTCCTCTCGGTCCATAGACGTTGGAGTTATAGTTCGTGAATCCAACATATAGTATTAAAAAATGCACAACCAAAAAAAGATGTGCAAGTGAAATACTCTTCACAGGCCTGTATAATACAAGTGACACCTAGAAAAGCAACCACGTACTAGATGTCACATTCACAAACACAAAAGCATTACCCTGTGCCCTATTCTGTAAAAGCAATAAGAATTCCATAATGCCCTTAATAGTACCAGTTTGGCTACCGGTAGATGGCGTACCTTCATTGCCATCTACTGGTCAAGACGAGACCTATTCAATCTCTTGCATACTAAGCAGGTATGTCAGCCCGGTCGCACTACTGCGCGACCCCGCCGGTCAATCTAGACCTGTGCAAGCAATGTGCACAAACCACAGCCAGCACGAGTCTCCCCGAAGGGCCAACCCATGATAGTCACCTGGGCAACTCGGTCCCGCCGAATGGGGGTCTACAACATCCCGGCAAATGAGACAAGAAATTCACTTAGAATTTCTGTATTTGACTTTTCACAAAGCACTTTTTCGTATCTGACTGGCACTTCAATTCAAGGTATGGTAAATTACCATACCTTAAACGAAGTGCCTACGATTTTTGACCTCTGACACGCAATAAGGTCCCTTACTAGTCTTAAAAAAGACGCCGTGTCTTAAAGACACAAAATACCCAATCTTTGTTGGCCATATAGACCCTGTCTCCTTGCCATGGATAGATAAGGTCACCTCATTTGACGGGTTTGACTATCGCCGTGCTAACAAGTTCTCTGGACCATTGCTATTCCATCACAGGCTTTTTTCACAAGGATTTACCATAGTGACCTGCGTCCAGATTGGCCGCCACACCGAGCTCTGGTGAGCTCTTCTCTTTTACGACAGTAAACAAGACTTATCCATGTTACGCCTCCATGCAGCTACTGCCAACCATCCTCCTTTATCCTGGTTTTGGACAGGCAGGCGCAACTCAGTTGCTAACCTGGCGGAGTTCGACAGAAGGACAGAAAGACAGACAGACGGATACACGGAAATCGACTCAAGAGGTGATGCTGATCAAATATATATATAATATATATATATATTTCTATACCTGCCACGTCTCCTTCTTGGCGTTACAAATGTACGCGTTGGGGTATACAAATAAAAAAATAAAAAAAATGTATTGTACGAGTATTAGTGTACTCCGACATTCACTTATAGTTTCATATGCCCAAAGTTTTTAAAAGAGGTTTTAAGATTGAGTGAGTATAGAATAAATTTCCTTTTAAAACAAATACTTAATTTTAATTTATTGTCACCAACGGTAGCTATTAGCAGTTGAAGCTAGATGCAATGCTATTAAACTCTATCCAAAACTTATTCCAATCCATACTTATACTAACAATAAACTAAAATAAACCACACCGTAATCAGAAACACATTAGAAACAGTGTTGCCAACTTTTGTAGCAAGTTTGAACATCACCACAAGTGGCCGCAAGTTAAAAAAGTTTTGAAGTAACAAACTTGAATGATGGCTATAAGTTGTACAGTTCTTTTTTTTCCCTCCCCCTACTAATTTGCTTGGCTTGTTTCTGAGCCTTCAAAGTTTGACTTATTAAAAAGTGAGCCCGAACGTCAGCTTGGATGGATGACAAATGATAAAATAATTAAAAAGTTATGTTTGTGCTTTTGTTTTCATTAATATCTACCATTGGAGCAGATAGAGCAAAAAGTTATCGAAGAAGTTTTAAAACAAAAATTTTAATTAACATTTGCCAATGACAAAAAAAATATAAGGCAGAATATTCTTTAAAATTTTCAAAGTTAACAAAAAATACCACTCAAAAACATTAAAACCGCAACCATGACTATACAGACCAAGTTTATGATGCTTGCAGCTATGCAATTTTTTTATTTACAACCAACTCAAAGTCACTTAAAAATATGAAAAATCTTCTAACTAAGAGGTCCTTAGCCCAATTAAAAGCTTTAATTAAAGTGCATATCTTTTCGCTTCAACAAAGTGTCGTTGAACTTAATAAGCTGTAATGATAGTAGCCGTTAGTGGCTGGCGTTTTAAAGGTGATTACAGTGCATTTCTTTGCATTTTGAGGTAAGGAGTTTTTCAGCTTACTGACCTCGCCAAGAGCCCATTAAGAGTATACTCTGCTATTAAGAGTATAATGAGCTTACCATTATCTCATCCTTAATGTCATCATAGTTGTCCACGTCTACTTAGCTGACTCAATTTGAGCAGCTTTAATTTGAGCAAACATTAAAGACTGAACTATGAAAAATGATTACATTGATTAATGAAGTGAAGTGAGCCATAAGACTGCCAACATTGACCAAACGCTGATCATTAATATCCGCATGGTTGCGGTTGATTTTGTTTTTTTTTTATTTTCTGCCATTATTGTAAAAGCCACTTAGTGAAAAACGTTCTGAAGGCATAAAATTGGGACTTCAAGTTAACCACGCGCAGTTTCAGAACGGCAACGTGTGGCGATTTTTAATTGTGGTAATTTTGATGATTCTAGAAAAACAAAAACGTGCCAAAGAAACTTTCGACACTAACAAGGAAAGGTTCCCAGGTGTCACTCGCCGATTTGACTGATTTTCGAATATGTGACACAGGACAAAAATCTAAGGTTGACGTATTTGTTTATATGTGCTTAATCGATGGTTTAGGGTTTAAAAATGGCGTTTTAAAATCAGCACAAATTTCGTTTTTCGCCATAACTTAACTATTTTCCATAGAAACGTTCCCGTATTGAAAAGGCGCACATGATAGCATCTAATTTTTAGAAAGAAGTTTTATTGTTATTTTGATGTTGAAATTTTTAACAGTATTTAGACGATATCATGAAATGCGCGTACTCGAAATTGTTTTATTTTCACTTATGTTTAATTTCAGCTTATTCTTAAAGTTACCTTTTTTGTTTTTTTTTCCTTTTACCTTTTTATATTAAAATTTTCTTTGGAATAATTGTACTTTAGAGCCCAAGCTCAAATATTTCTTTCTTATTTTTATTAGATGTATATGGGCCTCCTAAACCTAACGGTGCAATAAAATTTGCCCGCTCTCGTATGGCTTACGAGATACGAAACGTGAAAATTTGAAAATTCAGTGCAAATTTTTTAGTGCGTGGATTGAAATTTCACAGTTTAGAGTATAATAAGTTATTATAAAATAATAAATAAATATAATAGGTCTGTTTCCGTACAAAATTCAAGCAACTTGACATTTTTCCAGCACGAGAGAGAAGAAGAACAAACAAAATGTCTCTATTACTTGAACTTTACTTGAAAAATTTCTTTGAGCACGAATCTCGACCTTCAAACAGCTGATCGTTAAAGTGACAAAATTTAATTGTTGTGCTTTGTTGTAAATAAATGTATGCAATTGGTTAGCAAATTAATAAAATAATGGTTAAAATATGCAAAATTAACGGAAATGGAAGTGTTAATTTTAAATATACAGGGTGTCCCGCAATTGAGTGCAACTATTTACGGAGCTGAAAGGTTATGTCAAGCTCAGCCAAAAATCGTATGGGAGGGGGGGGCGGGGGGGTCTTTTTTCACATTCTTAGGAGCTACAGGGTTGGGTTAATTAATATTTCACGACTTTGATTCACGTTATTGTTTCTAGCAGAAAAACTAACTAACATAAGACTTATTTTGATATCTCATTTTTAAGGGAATGAAATCACCTTTCCAACGGTATATCAACAAACCCCACCAACTTAACCGTTACCAAGCTGTGCTCGTGTGAAGATGAAATCAATCAAAATTTCAACTTTGAGTGCGAATTTCTCAGAATTTCGCGTAAAAAGTGAAATTTTATTTTAAAACTAATTTTGTAACTTATTTAAATTTCTTTTTAATGACACCAAAAACATAAACATATCTTTAAAAATAAAAAAGTTGGCTGTACTAAAAAAATTATACTTACAAGAAAACAATGATCAATAATGACATTACAATTAGTTATGCATTAGATGATAATATCATTGTTTTCTACTAAGTATAATTTTTTTAGTACAGCCAACTTTTTTATTTTTAAAGATATGTTTATGTTTTTGGTGTCATTAAAAAGAAATTTAAATAAGTTTCAAAATTAGTCTTAAAATCAAATTTCATTTATTACGCGAAATTCTGAGAAATTCGAACTCAAAGTTGAAATTTGGTAGTTTCAACCGATTGATCTCATCTTCACACGAGCAAAGCAACGGTTAAGTTGGTGGGGTTTGTTGATATACCGTTGGAAAGGTGATTTTATTGCCTTTAAAATGAGCTATCAAAATAAGTTTTATGTTAGTTAGTTTTTCTGCTAGACACAATAACGTGAATCAAAGCTGTGAAATATTAACTAACCCAACCCTGTAGCTCCTAAGAATCTGCAAATAGAACAACAAGTTTTTTTGCTCATCTCGACATAAATTTTCAGCTCCGTAAATAGTTGCACTCAATTGCGGGACACCCTGTATAATATATAATCTTAAATATACTCCTACCAGGTGCTTCAAGCTCATCGGAAACTTTATTTCATTTTAATTATCAAAAAACAGCTGTTGTACTTGAAGTCGTTTCCGTACTTTTTGACAAATTTTCTCATTTTGACACATAATCATATTACTCTCTATTACCCGAACTTTACTCGAACTTTACTTGAAGTGAGTACGGAAATAGACCTAATAAGTATAAACACAGTTTAGAATATAATAAGTACCATTTATGCGGTATATCGAACATGTCAAAATACCATAAGTAATACAGCATCATTTCATTTTATGAGAAAATTATTTATTTTTTCGACTTATTCGTCAGAACCAGTACTCGAATTTTGTGATGACATACTCTCTCCCTAACCGGGTTAAACAGCTCACCGGAAATTTTAAAAAATTCCGATAGTTTGTCGACATCCATGGCACGGCACTGCTTAATAAACATATATTTTACCAAGTATCTTTTAAAAATAATTTTTTTGAGCCCATATTACGCAAGATATGCTTTAGCGTGTCTCCACATTCCCTCAACTGTACAGGGTTGCCCATATTCAAAGCGCCCATTTTATTTTTAAATAAATCAAAGAAACCACAATTTTTTGTCTGTTCGTCATTAATATCATTTAATTGGGTTCAAGTAGATTTGCTTACATCATTTCTTGAATATGATATCTCGTAAATGGTCGCCATTGGCCTCTACGACATATTGTGCCCCTTTTGCAGCATTTTCCATGGTTTTCTTCAACATTTCGATGGGAATGGCGGTTATTTCTTGACGGATGTTGGTTTTCAGCTCTTCTAGGGTCTTTGGCTTGTTGACGTAAACCTTTGATTTCAAATAACCCCACAAAAAGAAGTCTTTCGGCCAATCGAAATCACCATTTTTTGACATCAAACGGCCAGGGAACAATTGCTTCAAAAAATCGATTGCAGTGCGGCTTGTGTGTGGTGGCGCGCCGTCTTGTTGAAACCAGTAGTGCCTGATACGCTTTCGACGAACGATTGGCATGAAAAAATTGTTTTTCATATCGCGATAACGCTCCTGATTGACAGTAACTCTGTGGCCATTATCATCTCCGAAAAAGAACGGCCCAATGAGCATTTTAGCACAAACGCCGCACCAAACAGTGACTTTTGCATCGTGAAGAGGTACCTCTTGAATCTCTTGTGGATTTTCAGTGGCATAAATACGGCAATTTTGTTTGTTTACCGTTCCGTTCAACTGAGAATGAGCTTCATCGCTCATGATTATTTTATGCCAAAATTGCTCGTCTTCTTCAGCCATTTCGATGACTCTTTGGGCCCATTCCAATCGACGGTAGGCAACAATTTGTTTACCAATTGAATTTTGTACGGAAACAAATTCAAATCAACACGTAAAATGCGTTGTAAAGTGGATCGGGGAATGCCGAGCTGCTGAGAACGGCGATTTTGGGATGTTGTTGGTGACTGCTCAATACTGGCTCGTACGGCTGCAATATTCTCATCCGATCGCCTTGGTCGCTTTTTATTTGGCCTCTTTGGGTTACCAAGAGTATTACCAGTTGTAAAACTTTCATACAAACGATAAATTGTTTTCTTGGAAGGCGCACTTTTCACTTTATTTATTTTTTTGAAAGCACGTTGAGTTTTCACTATTGACTTGTTTTGTTGAATGTAAATTTCAACAATTTTAGAGCGCTCGCGTGGCGTGTACTGTTCCATTGTAAACATTTGCTTGGAATGACGCTTCAAACGCGGTATGTCATTAGTCGATTTGGCATCACTGCGGAAAGTTACAGTGTTGCCAGATGGGCGCTTCGAATAAGGGCTACCCTGTATTTGTGTGCGCGACGTATTTTAAATTTGTATTTGTATTTTGTATTTATTGAGCAAACATGTAAGCATATAAGAATAGATTTCTTTTGCATGCCGCAGATGCAAGTAAATAACAACTAATAACCCTGTAGGAAAATCAACTAATTTAAAAGTAGTTGATAAAGTAGTTTTTTGTCAACCACAACTAGTTGAAATTCTGACTTTTTTCCATAGAACGAACTAACTTATTTTGTATGGTGATGTCCGCTAAATAAGTCAATTGACTGTCGTCTGCATATATTTTCAACTACTTGTTAAATTAGTTACATTTAAATTATTTTTTTAATTGCTTTAAAATAACCAATTGAAAACTATTGCTGATGGCCAAAAGTTAATAATATTTGATGAAATAACATGGTTAAATATATATAAGCTTGTAATCTAATAAAAATTTTCAATTAAAACATGCCAACATCAGAGTAGTTGCCGCCTTAATATAATTCAAAGTGGTTCATATACTGGTTTATTTTAAACTATTTTTTTAATTAGTTGTTTTTAAAAACAAGTTAGTTTGTTCCTAAAGGGAAGCTTAAAACTTAATATTTAAAATGAAAATCAAAATGAAAATTAATAATAAATGAAAATTAAGATTAAAATGAAAATTAAAATCAAATTAGAAAAAACAAGTAATTGTAAAATTTAAAATTTAGAAATAAAATGAATTCATAAATTTTATAAGTAAAAATCAACAATTTTGATAATTTTAACAAGAAATTGACAAGGTCATAATTTAAAGATAATGGCATATTAATTGCAACTTCGAAAGATCTTAAAAGAAAGAAGCAAGAAAAAGAAAACGAGGATAGATAAGAGTTAAGAAAAGTAGTTAAAAATTAAATGCTTGAAGGCCTTATAGTTGGAAACAATCTTAATGTGATTAGGCAAAGAATTCCACAATCTGATTGCACTCAAGAAAAACGGTCTGCTAGAGTTTTTGCAAAAGAAGCTCGGAATCAAGAAATTCATACCTCTGCTAGACCTACAGAACTTAAGTTTTTCAAAGAGGTAAAGTGGACAACGCTAGTATAAGCAACTTGTGAGATGACCGTGAATTCAGATTGCTATAGACGACTTCAGAGTACGTGATAATTGGCAATAGCAGTTGCACGACTAGTTTTCGTCTGGTTTCGACGGGAACAAATGCTGCAGTCATTCTCAGATTTCTCAATAAATAGTAGACTTTACTCACACAAGATTTATATGGTCCTCACTGGACAGGGAAGTATTTATATAAAAATCAAGATTGGAAGCCTTACTAACAGCTTTGAGTTCGACATCGTTGAGGAGAATAGAGGGAAAATCGAAATTAGAGAGGGGAGTTTTACAAATCGGCAGGACGTACGATTTTTGAGGGTTTAGCTTAAGCATGTTGTCTTTAGCCCATGCTGCTATCATATTCAAATCTTCCTTTTATTCTTACACATAAATCTTCGATTAGCCCTACAGGTCTGGACAAATACAGCTGTAGATCATCAGCATATGCATGCATTGTGAGATTATTGCACTTGTTGAAGATGCCATTAATGAACATTGTAAAAAGTAATGGGGCAAGTACTGAGCCTTGGGGAACTCCATTGGAAGTGTTTTTATACGTTGAGAAGTTGTTACCCACTTTACGCGCTGTGTTCTTCCACCTACATAACTTTTTATGAAACGAACTGATGTGTCAGAAAATCGAAAGTTTACCTTGAGTTTCTTGCACAGTATATCATGGTTCACGGTGTCAAACGCTTTAGAAAAGTCTAGTAAGCATAGTAAGGTCACGTGTCCTTTATCGAAAGGTATTCTAATATCATCCAAGATTTTGACAATAGCAGTGGGACAGCTATGCCCTGGACGAAAACCAGACTGAAGATTTGACATTAGGCTGAGTGTATTAATGTGATTAGAGATCTGCTGCGCCATTCAAGAGTCGCAAACTTTTGAAATTGAGGATAACAAACTTATAGGCCGAAAATCAGCGGGTTCGATGGGATTCGATTTTTTGGCAATTGGTATAATAGTTGCAGCCTTCCATTTTACAGGGTAACACGAGGTTGTGAGCTATGATTAATTATGTGCACAAGCGGACTGATAACATAAGGCAATATGATTTCAATGAACTTAATGGATATACCATCAACACCGGAAGCATTCGACCTAATTTTAGACACACAGCGTGCGACAACCAATTCACAAACAGCGTCAAAATTAAACTGAGTGGAAAAATTTGAAGCAGATATATTTGAATGAATTGATTCTGGAGATTTAGCAGAGCCCGAGCTCGAAACGAAGTAATCGTTGAGTACACTAGGATCAATTTGGCAAGGTTCATTCTTTTTATTAGAAATCCCAATGCGTTTTAAATTATTCCATAGCTGTTTAGATGATAAAGAGGGATCTAATTTAGACAAAAAGAATCTTTTTTTTGACGATCTAACGGCTGAGGTAGCTTCATTCCTAGCAAGTTTGTGTGCCTCCCAGTTCAGCATTGTTGGATTGCGCTTCCACCTGCTGTAGGTTTTGCTTCTCTTTTTTAGGGCAATTTTCACAGAAGACGTGTACCAGGGGCAAGATGCGTTGGTGATTCGGTGAGTACAAAGGGGAACATGATTATCAAAAAGTTCAGATATTTTGCTTACAAAGAAATTTAATTTTTCGTCAACCGAGGTAAAGAACCAACAATCCGTCCAGTTTATTAGAGACAAGTCAACAAACAGTGATGCATAATCAATAGATTTGAAGTTGCGAAAGGGAAAAGTGGTATCAGTGGCAACAGAAGATAGATCCATGTTCAATGTACAAAAAAATTAGATCGTGATCTGACACAAATGATAATTGGTCAAACAGTAAAACTGATGATAAATCGGAAACAATAAATAAATCTAGTAAGCTTGGACAGGCATTGTTGGCAAACCGAGTTGGAGAAATTAAATTAACTATATTGAGACCCACTTGCGCCAAATTGCTGATTAAGTTTATGCAAGATTTATCATTAACAAGAATATTCAGATTAAAGTCACCGCACAGAACATAATGCTGAAAATCTATGGCGTAATTTAAAACTTCTTGTAGTAGAGGTTCTAGGCTGCAGCTTCGATTGGGATTATAAACGCCTGAGAGAAAAACTTTAGTTCTGTTGTTAGAGATTTCTACATTCAAATATTCAACATCAAATCGCATAATAAAGCGCCGTGGCGGCCGTGACGCAGTGGGTAGAGTGTGTGGCCCATACGCCAGAGAACCCTGGTTCGAATCCTACCTGACACAGAAAATTTTTTTCAATTGAATTAATTTTTCTGTTCGGCTGTCAACTCTCTGCAGACAATGGCAAACCTCAGAGAATAAAAACTTCCATGAAAAGCTTCTTGAGAACATAAGCCGTTCGGAGTCGGCATAAAACATGTAGATCCAGTTCTCGATCATTTGTGTTCAAACATTTCACACACAACACAATCGCTCATAAGAAGCTCGGTCAAAGTCCCTTCAAGGGCTGAAATGGCCATTTCGTTTTTTTTTATTGAAGCGCCGCAGGTGAAAAATTTTTATTAAAAATTGAGGCATGAATTTTTAATTGCGTATTTAAGCGCCGCAGCCGAATACGTGCTCTTACGAATGTACCAATTTCTTAATAATTCAACTTGATCCTGTAAGGGTTAAAGCTGTTTTTCACGATAATTTCAAACAATGTTTTTCCTTGTAAATTTGATCATGTCGAAATTTTCAAGCTTGTTAGCAATTAGGAATTCTTTAGAAATTTGTTTTGAATTTTCAAACTTTCACGATTTTTATCTCGTAAGCTATACGAGAGTGGGCAAATTTTACTGCTTCGTTAGGGTTAGGAGGTCTATATACATCTAATTAAAATAAGAAAAAAAAAAATATTTGAGCTTGGGCTCTAAAGTACAATTATGCCTTTTCTTTATTAGAAAATGCACTATTTTTCTTAAAAATAAAATATTTTGTTATAGATAACGACCACATTATGGGTATCAAAAATTTTGTTTTTCTCGATTTTTCCATGTGTGTAGGTATTTGATCCGAAATGTTGATATTTTACAGTGCTGCTTCCATACAAACTTTGTGCTTCTTACTTGTTTGCCCGAAGAATGAGAAAAATCATTCGAAACTTAAAGATATGACTTTTGACGCAAACATCTCCGCTGGTTTTAAACATATTTTACTCAATTCTTTTTTGTCAAAAAGCTTAATAAAATTACTTTATAAACTTTACTTTACTTTACTTTATAAACTATTGGAAGAATACCATTTGCTGTGCATTTATATTTTTAATCTTTTTTTCAATAATGATCCAAAATAATGAATGTTCTCAAAAAGTCCCATAAAAGTTGTTTTTTTTTTTAAAGAAATTTAAATTAAAAATTGCATTTTAAATTCCCTTTTACATGGCATAGTACTTATTAGCAAAAAATTGTTTAGGTTTTACTCAAAAATTTATTAGCTGTTTCTGACGTTAAAAAGCCAGGGTACCTAACCTTCGATCATTTTTTTTTTGATTAAATTTATTTTTTTAAACATGATCCATTTTTTTTTATTTTTTTCAAATAGTCTAGCTTAGAAAATAATTTATTTACTTAGTAAGATACGAAATGCAATAAGTCTGCATTTCTCTTTCGCTCCAACTTGAATCTCAAATCAATTTTATTGCCTACTTCTATACCCCAATGCATACTGCGTAAGGGGTATATTAACTTTGTCATTCCGTTTCTATCAGCTGCCGCACTAGCAATATTAGTTGACCAGCGAAATATGCTGCGTGTACATAGATGATACCTAAGGGATTCAACCGACTCTTTTCTCTTCCCGGAAGCGCGATTTGAAGAGCTTTTTAGATTTAAATAAGATGCAGCATCAGCGTTGTTGCATAAAATACGCCCTTACATGAAAGACGGAGTAAGAATAGCTTTTATTCCAAAACTATTGACGATGGCAGCAGCATTGCATTATTATGCGACAGGATCCTACTTAAGAGATATTGGGCAGGATTTCGTTTGTTCGATGAGCAACACAATGGTGCATCGCTCCATCCATGAAGTTTCCTACATCATACAAAATAAGCTTATGTGCAAATATATGCTTTCCCAAAACGTTGGCAGAGTCGAATAGAATTAAACAGAGGTAATATATGATAATATAATTTCACTTTCTATATTGTATGCAAAATTGTAGATTTTTTTCTTGCACTGGGTTTCCCGGATCCATTGGGGGCATCGATTGTACGCACGTGAAAATAAAAACACCCTCAATGGATGTTGAGTGCTGTTACATTAATAGAAAAGGGTATTTTTCTAAAAATGTACAGTTGATAAGCGATTACGACCTTAATATAGTGTCTGCCAATGCACGGTTCGGTGGATGTACCCATGACGCCTACATATGGGAAAATTCCAAATGCAAGGAGTATTTGGAATCACAATATAATGCTAATGCAAACTCCAATTGGCTCATAGGAGACTCTGGTTATCCACTTCAGCCATGGCTTATGACACCATTTCGAAATCCGGAATCTGTTGGGCAAGAAAATTATAACAAGGTCCATATCCATGCTCGCAACTGCGTGGAAAGGCTTAATGGAGTTTTAAAAAAAGTCTTTACGTGCGTGTCGCATGAGCGCGGGATTTTAGTTTCCCCATTATATTCTGGCGTCATAATCAATGCCAGCTTGATGTTGTACAATTTCAGACTAATTCATAAGCAAACCATTCCAGACGTAAATGGGTCTGATATTTCAATCATGCATGAGGAAGCTATCGACGAAGATATTCCAAATGTCTTAAATCAAGGACGAAAAGTTCGCGAATCTATTGTAAGGAACTATTTCAATTAAACAAGAAAAATAAAACAACAACTTTATAGCAAAACAAAACAATTCATTAATTCATATAAAATAAAAATAGGTATAAAAAAAAACAAAAAAATTAAACACAATTCAACATATATACAAATAATTAAATGAAAATTATTAATTATTATAAATTATATGTACATATATACATATAAATAGAAGTTAAATTTGCTTCTTTTCAGCCAAAGTTTTAAGCGACGAATCAATTGATTGCAGAGAGGAACTCATTGTTTTGAGTACATTTATGAGCTCTGCCATTTCACTACACCTCTTCTCCTTCTGCTTATTCATCAGCTCCTTCACTTCCTCAAAAGCACTTGAGAAAGAGGAAGTGGCGGTCCGTGCTGCTTTTGTTGTGCTTGCCACTCCTGTCACTTCTTTACCAGGCGTCGCCAAAAGTTTTTCCAGTGTTTCCTGCACTTCCATATCATAATTATTCTCCTAAATTTCAAAAATTGTAATTAAAAATAACTTCACTTTTTAAATAAAAACATACTTACCTCCTGGAATCCCGACTCTATGGTTCCACCATCGCCACCAACAAGAGCAGCTGGAAAGAACTCCAGCACCTCCCCTTCCATCCCTTCTAGCGGCGGCGGACCTTCGGTGGCAGGACGATTCACAGTGGCTTGGTTGAATCTAATAACCGCGGCTTGCTGCTTCTTGACAGTAGATTTCCAGTCTGCCCAACACAGTAAAAATAAATATATAACGGTTATGATAAATTCAAACATATACAGTGTATATGTATATTTTACACACTATATATAACATATATAATATAAATATACTGTTTTTCATTTGCTGAATACAACTTCATATAAATAAATAAAAAAATGAACGAACCTTTTTCTACTGGTCACTCGTCTTACATGCTGGTCCGCATGCATTAAGCTCTGCCGCCACTGTTTCCCAAACAGCCTGTGCCGATTTGCCGCTATTTGGTCCACCAAACTGCCCCATAGCCACATTTCTGTGTCCACGTAAAATTTCCAAAAGCTTTTGCTTTTGGCCTTTGGTAATTTTACCAGTACGTACTTTCTTCTGTGTCTTTACTGGATGGTTGCTCCTCACAATTACTAATTTTTGAACCGAAGAAAATGAAGTCAGCTTTTGTGGGTGATTTTGCTAGTTCCGTTTTGGCAACATCGCCAAGCAAAGCAACTAAAAAACGTTTCAGAGTCAATGTTTCCAAACTCTTAATACGAATGATAGGCTTTGCAATTTGTATTTTTATACGAAAGCGTGGTTATTATGCGTATTTGAGGGCATAAGCCAGAACTAGTTAATGTCTTCACAGAATAGTTATTCTTCAAAAACTGTCTATTCGAAAGGCTGTTGTAGCGGTTAGAGTCTGTGACAATTTGATGTATAGTATATGGCATAAATTCGGAAGCTCTATGTTATTGTACAGTAGTATATGTAATGGAGCCTATATCAAGTGTATGAATCGTTAAGAAACATTTATGTAGATATCACTCCAGTTATGCAATGATACCTACTAAAACAATAAAGGTTCCTTAACTGCTAATAAATGAGTTTATCATACCTATTTTTGTTCAAAATTGTTTAGGTTAGCTTAGGACTCTCATGTTTTGTTATACTATTTTGAATCTATATTTTGTCGAATTTTATATTGTCTCTTCGCCATATTAAGCCTCTTCTGATGAGTTAATGATTAACTTCATAATCTTCACTTTCAGTGTACCAATGACCTTAATGAGTTTTGAAGGACAATCAGACTGAGTGCAAGCTTAACATTCATATCTTTCTTTATTCTCTCAAGCAACATCAATCTGTTCATCCGCTCTTATGCCAGAGAACTGCAAGGAAAAGATTCAAACTTGGGTTTATATGTGTGTGTTGAAATCCTTCGTTTGCTTGGATTTGTCTGCATTTTATTAGCAAAATGGTCCTGCTGAGTGAAAATTGAAAAAGTTTTTCACTGCATACTTTGCCCCGAAAGCGGATTGTCAAATGTCAAGCTTAACCTGGTATTTCGATGTTGTTGGCCCCTTTTCCGTTTCGTTTCCTTTCGCTTCCCCACCATCTTGTACATCATGCACTTTATTGTTTTAGTGTGTGACAACATTTTTCCTGCTCACTCTTTTCTCTTGTAAGTTTTTCCTTTTTTTCTTCATGCATCTGACATTTTAAGGAATTGAGAGCTCTATGAAGAGTTCTTGTAACAGTGGTTGTTAGATGTTAGTTGGCATTGCAGTGACGTTAGACTGCGGTACTACTAGGAATGGGAATAGTAGAAATTTTCAATCTATTTCGCCGGAACGGAAGCTCATGCATCATGGCTCATGTGTGCTTACATGGCGAAGGACATGCAAGTCGCTACTATCTGAGTATGTTTGGATGTTTGTTTTTGCTATTGCAAGGATATTGTTTGGAGAGGATATGCAGCTGGCAAATGCGATGGCAGCTTGTTCCGGCAATGGATTATGGTAATTTGCAGCTAATGTAAATTTACATTTATTTGTGAAGGGTATGAAAAAAGAGGTAAGCACGACTAAACCAAAACGAAATTTGAAATTGAATAGCGTGTGAAGGGAATTGAAAGAAGAAATAAATTTCTTCAGTTTGCATTGCATCAAGGTTTAGAATTTAACGTTACAAAAATTAAAGTCAATATTTTGAAATTCGTTAAGCCTGGTTTACACTATGTCAGTTGTGTGACGACATAAAACGTAATCAATTAAAATATCACCTAAATAAAATTATTCTATATTTTTTGTATAGCGCAATTCGATGATTCAGTTGTTTTTAATTTTTCTCCATTGTCAAACATGGAAAAAATGCCAACGTGTTGGCATTTTTCATTTGATTGACAGCAAATGACCATTGGAATTGAGCAGCGTACCCGACCTCGCTCGGTTAGAGTTAATTTGAGTTGAATTGAATTAATAACAAAGAAGAAAAAACAGGTTTGTTCGAATTTATTGTACGATTTTTTTTCAACGTTGAATGCATGTAATAAATATTATGGAAGTTTAGCACCTTTTAATTAATGTCTTTTTGTAATTATTGTAATGCTTCTGCATACAAAATTTTTAGATATTTTCTATATGATATCAAAACAAACAAACGGAGCGAGCAGCCGACACAGGCACTGCTTACACGTCATTCAAATTGAAGGATCATTCAAAATTTGTTGTTGTTTTCCCAGCGAAAAAAAAGATGAGCTCTCTGCGAGAGCGGAAATGAACTTTCAACACTTCATCGCATCAATCAAAATTTTGATGGAGCTCAAGATCTGCATCAATCAATCACAGGGTTGCATAATCAACTTTTCTGGTACTTACAACAACATTTTTAGTCGGCATCGGCCATTAAATAAAAAAATCACGTGTGAGCAAGTATTCAATCAAATATCTCGAAGAGAGTAAAAGAGAACCAAAAATGCGATATACTTCATTCAATTTGAATGACGTACGAGTATAAACTCTGTCATATACCATAATTGCCATGAGCGAAGCAGTCTTCGGTTAAATCAAGTCGTGCAACTTTCAGTGTATTGGAAATTTCAGACGGATTGGAAATTGCAGCCTCTTGAACTGAAATGGCATGCCAGTTGGTATAATGGGGATGTGAGGTAGAAAAACTTAATCTGCTTTGCCCCACCCAGTTAAAATAGTAGCCTCAATAACATTTAGCTTACTTTTTTAAACGGGAGCTTGGTGCCATTGCAAAATCGTGGTTAATCTACATTTCTCAATAGTATTACAGGTGTTCCAGCTTTTAGGCTGAGGCTATGAGGAGGTACTCCCGGTAGTTCTGATGTATTTAAAAAATTCGACAGATTAATTAACTGCTTGGTTCTGATCAGGAACGGTATCCACCGATTTATAAGTGCGAATATCTCCCTGCAGCTTTTGTAAAAGTTGATTCCATTGACTCCATTGGTGATATTATGTAATAAAGTCACTGATGTTTTGTTTTGATGTATTGCACATTAAAATTAATTAAAATTGCTAACATTAATCATGATAACTTCGCGAGTTCCATGTTACAGAAATTGATCCTTGTGTGAGTGGATTAGACCCAGCCCCGCCGACATTTTTCCCAATGGTTTGTTTTGACACATTGCACCTTCATACTAAATTTCTAGTTCGCGAGCAGTATAAAGTTTTGTATTGCAGGTATGGACGATCCGATCTGACCTTTCTACCTACTCACTTTTTGTTTGTCAATAATGTTGGTGGCACAGGAGCGGTATGCCCAATGAAAAGAAAATATTTTTAAACAGAATAATTTACTAGTTTATAACTAAAATGAATGCGTAAACACAGTTTATTAAAAAAATGTTTGAACTAAATAGCATAGCATTTAAGACCTATAAGTCTTTAAATTCACAAGAAATTAAAGAAATTCACAACGATATTTTTTATATTTTGTAAAATACTCCAAAAGTACTGGGTCGATTTTTATGAAATAAGTTTTAAAAAGTCATATTTGTGCTTTAACACAGAATAGGGGTACTTTTATTTCGAAATTTCAATAAAAAGTATGCTTAATTAAAGTGTTAAGCTTTAAAAGAAATTCTCCCCAATGCCGCGAATTGCTTGATCGTTTTCTTTTCACGTGTTTGTGTTGCGAGAATTTCAATAAACTCAAGAATGCCAGCTTAAATTCGAAACAATTCCCACGGAAATTTCCTTTTTCCCAAAGTACCATAAATTATATACCACCAAAATTAACATAGTAAAGGTAAACAAAAAAAAAAAAAATTCCCACCGTAATTGAAATATACGACAAAAAATCCCACGATTATTAAAAATTACCACAAAAATACCAAGCTTTTTAAAAATACCACCGAAAATCCCAAATGCATTTAAAAATCTCAAAAAAAAAAAAATCCCAAACGAATTAAAAATTACGACAAATGTAACAAAAATTTAAGGGATTTTACATACGTAACTTACGACATAAAATCGTTGTGAAAACATAGCGCTTAATGTGTATAATGGCAATGATTTCATATAAAGTTTTTGCTCAACAAATGTGGAAAAATCATTTGAAGAAACAATTTCAAAAATTCCTAAACGCTAATTAGAAAATAGCACGCTAGTTAAAAAATACCATGGGAATTCCAAAAAAAAAAAAAAATCCCAAGGGCAATTAAAAACTACCATGAATGGGGGTTTTCCCCACATATCTGGAAATCTTGAATAAACTCCATGTTGTTCTCTACTCTTCTCTTTTTCCGCTCAGCCAGCACAGCACAACATATAAACAGATGAGCCACTCGCAAGGCAAAAAAGAGATACAGAGAGAATTAGTGCCTGTCAAAAATAGTAATCAACGTGTGTTGGTGAGCAGACAAAATTGTGCACTAAAAAAAAAATCTATTCAAATTCCAAAATTCAACTAAAGGGTCCGCCAAATAACTTTTTTTTATATGAAAATGCAAAAAAAAAAAACTACTGAATATTTTCTCAAATTTCTTTTTTTTATTTGAATGTACAATCCTTCCGGTTAATAATGGAAAATAATTTCATTCAAATGGCTGCCTCGGCTGGCCATGCAGTAGCCTACACGATCGGTCCAATTTTTAAGCACATTATCGATTGTGTGCAGCTGTATTTCACCAATGGCTTCACGAATATTGTCCTTTAAAGCGTCAATTGTCTCTGGCTTGTCGGCGTAACACTTATCTTTGAGGGCACCCCACAAATAATAGTCCAACGGTGTCAAATCGCAGCTCCGAGGTGGCCAAACGACATCAGCTCTGCGGCTGATAATGCGATCTTCAAAAACAGGGCTCAAGACATCGAGTGTAGCTTCGGCTGTGTGGCACGTAGCGCCGTCCTGTTGAAACCAAATGTTGCCAATATCCTTCTCTTCAATTTTTGTGAACAAAAATTCGTTCAACATGGCCCGATAACGATGGCCATTGACTGTAACGGCGACTCCTTGCTCATTTTCGAAGAAAAATGGCCCAACTATGCCTCTGGACCAAAATCCGCACCAAACAGTGACTCGTTTTGGGTGCATCGGCTTTTTAATGAATGCGTGCAGGTTTTCTGTGCCCCAAATGCGACAATTTTGCTTATTTACATACCCGCCAAGATCAAAATGAGCTTCATCTGAAAAGATGATTTTTTTGGCAAAATCGGCATCTTCTGTAAGTCGATCACAGGCAATATTTGCCAGCGTTGTTCAAGCGTATACACAACCATATTCGTTCAGCGGAAGGATAAAACTAATTATCTGTCAAATCAGACATGTGCTAAGTGTTACCATTTACGAAATAAGCACTAGTTGAAAAAAAAAACGTTAGATGGCGGACCCTTTACATTCAAAAATAATAATTTTATGCAATGTTTTTTTTTTTTTTTGTGTAAATAAGTCGAAAGAGTTTTAAAAGTCATATTCACTTGTTCAATTGTTTAAGAAGTTACAGCTTGTAAAAATAAGAAAAATATGACGGGACTTAAGTTGTGGCCCTTATCAGTGTGGCTTTCGACCTGGTAAGTCCACCATAGAACAGATTTTCACGCTACGACAAATCCTGGAGAAAACCCACGAAAATCAAATTGACACACATCAATTCTTTGTCGATTTCAAAGCTGCGTTCGATAGCCCGAGAAGGGATTGCCTATACGCAACAATGTCTGAGTTCGGTATACCTGCAAAGTTGATTTGACTTTGCAGAATGACGTTGAGCAACACACGCAGCTCCGTCAAGGTAGGAAATGACCTCTCCGAAGCCTTAAATACCGAAAGAGGTTTCAGGCAAGGCGATCCACTGTCTTGCGATCTGTTCAAAATCATCATGGAGGGGATCGTACGGAAGGTCGGTGTGCATCGTAATGGCACAATTTTCTATAAAGGTGTCCAGCTCCTTGCGTACGCTGATGATATTAATATTGTCGGTAGAAGCAAGAGAGATGTCACCGCTGCTTTCGCCACTATCGAAAATGAATCAGTCAAAGTGGGTTTGACGATAAATAAGGGTAAAACAAAGTATATACTGTCTACAAACAAGGGAGCGCGGCATTTAGACTCCCACGTTTCATCCGGTACGGGCTCAGAAAGCAACTAAGTTCCAGAGCCCTCTCTCGATCGACAAAACTAACACTCTACAAGACGCTTGTTCTATCTGTGCGGCTTTATGGTGCTGAGGCATGCGTAGTTTCGTAGTTTCAAACTGACGCAGCTGCTCTGGGGGAGTTCGAGAGAAAAGTTCTTTGCAAAATCTTCGGTCCTGTTTGAGTCGGCGATGACTCATTCATTCATTCGCATCCGAATGAACCACGAGCTGACATTGACGTAGTTCGGCGTATAACTGTGCAGCGACTACGCTGGCTGGGTCATGTTCATCGTATGGACGACGAAGCTCCAGCGAAAAAGGTGCTCGAGGCAAGAGTCGCTGGTCAACGACGACGAGGGAGACCATGTCTCCGATGGATGGACCAGGTGGAGGAAGCCCTAACCGCACTTGGTGTATATGATTGGAAAAGGCACGCGCAAAGCAGAGGCGCCTGGCGAGAGCTGATGAGGTCGGCCGAAATCCGAACACGGGTTGTTACGACCAACTAAGTAAGTAAGTAAGACATAAAAATAAGATATTAGGAATATCTTTAGTAAAATACACTAAAGAATAAATGAATATACTGTTGTGAACAACAAAATTCCCTTTTTATGTGAATATATATCATAATCACATAATTCTTATCAAATTCTAGTCAAATTATTTCAGAATTGACCATAATTTATGTGACGCAGAAAAAGATTTGTAAGTTCTGTGAAGATTTAAGCTCATAATAAATTCTTTGCAATCAAATCTAAATTTATTTCACCGTCAGTTTTGCCTGACTCAGACTAAGCCCTTCAAAGCTATCGCTCAATAAAACATTTTTCTAGATATACTGCATCAAAAACATATAATTTCTCTTGAATTTTGTTTTATTGTGATCCAACTTGCATGACCATATGACCCATATAGTACACACAGCCTCCTTACAGCAACAGCCACAACAAAAACCGAACAATACAAATACTAAATCTCTTGACCTGTCTGACTGTCTACGGTGACTTATGATGTTTCATGTTGCAACAAATATTTTTTTTTTATACTTTTGAAATATCTATAAATATAACGTACGAGCTGTGTGCATGTTTGTGTGTGTATATTTTGGTAATAGTAAAGCACGGGACAGCACGGATAATACTGAATGGCATGCCTGGAAAGACTGGCCACCACTTTGGCTCTGTATATTATGGTAGCGTATTACAACAAATAAATGTTTGCACTTTGCTAAATAATGGACTGATGCACTAGCGTTCATTTGTTGTGGTCGATGTTGCAGTTGTAGCAGTCGATAACATAGCCCAAATATTGCACAAAAGCAACAGCAACAATATCATCGCTCACAGCTAAAATGTTGCTTATATTACAAATACTTTCTATTAAGTGTTTGAATGTTGGCATAAGTGTGTCTGTATGTGTGTGTGTGTGTGTGTGTTGGAGTGTATGCGCCCTTTTATACACAACTGTATTTCGATCAATTTTAAATGTTTTCATGTTAGTGGCTTGGCAGCTCTGCATGAATATTTGAGAATTTATCTGCTGTCAAAATATTCCGTATTTGTTAAGGATGGATTTTGATTAATGATTCCGAGATGCTTATAATAAATGGTGTACAAAAAGCTGGATGAGCTAAAAAGTGATACTCAAACTGTGTGAATTGTTGATAATCATGTAATACGTCATGGAGTTAAAATTGATGTATATATTTAGGGTGCTCTTGTTTTCATTTGGCAAGCTTATCTGGCTAGTGCAGCTGGAAATGTCAAATTTGTAAGCCCGCAAGTTAAAAGTTGACCAATATTCATGATGATAAGTAAAAATGCATAACAATGAACGGCCATGAATAACAATGAATAAAAATTATAACAATGAGTTACACTCAATGGCAATGAATGACAAAAACTCCGTAGAAATGACAATGCATGGCAATTAATAGTCAGAAATGACAATGAATGTTCTTGAATGAATATGAATGGTCATCAATGACAATGAACTACCATGACAATTAATAAAACTGAATGACAGTGAATGGCAATGAAGAACAATAAATGACAATGTATGATGACCAATAAGTGGCAATGAAAGTCAATGAATGAAATTAATTACAGTTAATAGAAATGAATGGCAATGACAATCAATGGCATTGAACGATAATAAATAGCTTTTAATGACAATGAATGAGAAGGAATGACAATAAATAGCGATAAATGACATTGAATGACAATCAAGAACAATGAGAGGTCTTGAATGACAATGAATAGCCATGAATGAAAATTAATGGTAAGTGCATTATTGACTATCAATGACAATTATTGACATTGAATGATTGGCAATAGGCGACCATGATAGACAATCAATGACAATAAATGGCCATGAATTATAATCATAGCAATGAAAATGAAAAGGATAAATGAAAAGGAACTACATTGCATGACAATGAATGACGATGAATACAAATGGATGACAACGAATCACAATTTATAACAATGAATGGTCATGAATGAAAATAAATGCCAAAAAATGGGCATAAATGACAATGAGTGGCCATGAATCACAATGTTTGACCGTGAATGACAGTGAATGGTAATGAAAAACAATGAATGATAATGAACAACGATGAATGAAAATAGCAGTTAATGGCAATGAATGAAAACTGATAACTTTGAAAAGCAATGCATGAGAATGAATTACAATGAATCACAATTAATGGCAATGAATGACAATCAATGAAAATGAATAACAATAAATGACCATGAACGATAATGAAAGCCCATGAATGACAATGAATGACATTCAATGACCATGAATGACAATCAGTGGCGATGATTGACAAACAATAGCCACTATGGACAGTCAATGACAGTAAATACTTGATGGATTGGCAGTAAATATTCATGATTTACAATCAATAGCAATGAATGGCAATGAATAACAATAAATAGACATGAATGACAATAAAAGAACATGAATGGCAATGAATAGAATGAATGGCCATTAATGACAATCAATGCCCATGAGTGACAATCAGTGACAATGAATGATTGACAATATCAGGAATGACAAAGGAGTAGAATGGACGCCAGTGTTAGGCAACTAATAATAGTTAATGAGAATGAGTGAATAAAATTAAACGACATGAAGTGACATTGAATAACAATAAATAACAATGAATGACATTGGTAGTCAATGATAATGCATAACTTTGAGTAACAATGAACAAGAATGAATGACAATGAATGGCTATGAATTAGAATCAATAGCAATGAATGACAAAGAATGACAATGAATGGATACAGATGACAATTAATAATAATAAATGGCCATGAATGACAAATAATGGCCATTAAAAACAATTAATGGTTATGAATGATAGTGAATAACAATGAATGACAATCAGTGACAATGAATGCCCAAACATGACAACGGTCATGGTTGCCAATGTATGATAATGAGTGGCTATGACTGACAATCAGTGGGCATGATTGATAAACATTCGCCATTACAGACAATAAATCAATATTCATTATCGATTATAAACAACAGCGAAAGACCATTAATGACAATGAATACCAATGAATGGGTATGAATGACAATGAAGGGCATGAATGATAATGGTTGGCCATGAATGACGATAAATAATAATGAATGTCAGTCATGGAATGTCATGGAATGTCATGGAATAACAATGAAGGTCAATGAATCAAAATGAATGATAATGAACGATATTGATTGACTGGGTATAATAATGAATGACAGTGAATATCAGTAAATAAAAATGGATGGCAATGAATAAAATTATAGAAGGTGATCATGCAATGTACAAAATGTTTCGAAATTAAAACCACATAAAATTAAAGAGCTAAAACTGGATATGACATAAAAATTGAATCATAACAAAAGTTACCTCACTTCCTGTAAGTTCCTTTAAATAATAGTGTTGGACGTTCTTGAATTATAAATCATTGACAATCATATTCGTAGCTTTTGTAAAAGTTCATAATTAATAGCGCTGCACAATAATAATTCATGAACTGACCGGAATAATGTGCCGGCATATTAAAAATGTAAAATTTTTAAAATGTGCCGCTCACTTTGGCTGCCATCCAAAGCGTGAACTTTTCCTTAAGTCACTGAAAGAAATGAATTATTAGTGGACACTAAATTTAATGCTGCTAATTATTTTAAGGATTTGCATGGATATAAGAAGCATTGCCAACTTTCAAATGCTATGGTGTGCAGCGAAGGATGTGACCTTGCTGAGTGACTAAAGGACTAACGGACTTAAGAACTAACTGATAAACAGAAAACTAAGAGAATGAGTGAAGCAAAGAGAATAGTGATATTCAAAAACTTTTGCTGAGTGTGCATAAAATACGGGCTCGACTACATTGCTCACTAAAACAAAAACTAGTTTAATTTTAATTAAATTGCAGCTTAAATTTTCATAAATTAGAGGCGTTTGGGCGTCCAACAGCTTCCAACTTAAATAATTAAATTTCTTTGCAAATTTATGCAAAAAACTGGGCTGTATCGCCCTTAAAAGTTGCTGCTTAAGCTATGCAAATTATTTTTTGTTTTCTTTTTCTGTTCTTGTTGTTTTTTTTTCTCGCCACCACTGTGCTGTTAAGGTGAAGCTTCAAGCTGCCGCCACACTTGTAGTCAGCAGCTTATAATTGCTGAATGGCAGTTAATGTTAATTATTTTACGGACATGCGATATGCTGCTCGAGGTATTTGGTGTAATTTTATTTTTATGCAGGATGTCGCGCAGTTGCTACAGTGAGCATCATTAAATTACGCACACTGCTGTTGGTACTGTAGCTGGCTCAAAGCTTTTAAGGACGACTGCTTTTTTTGTTCTTGTTGTTGCTATTGCTGTTGACAGAAGATGTTGTCAACATGTTCAGATGGGCTGAATAATTCAATGTAACTTAAGTGGAATAATTAAGCTTAATGGGCTTGTTTTTATTATAATGCTTTGACGGGGTAGCAAGAAACAACACACAAAAAAAAAAAAAAAAATTTTTAATGCATTCTGTATTAATAATAATAAAAATTAAACCATATCTGGAACGTTCCAGAAAATGCAATCTTATAGCATTATTCCGTGGCTGAGCTGGACAAGAGCTTTGGTGTTTTTTGTAATTTAAGCTTCACACCACAAATCTTATAAATAACCTGACAGCTGTATGAGATGCTTAATCTCACTTTTTTAAAAGACTAAATACCGTATTTATATGAGATTTTTCTTATCTGTCAAATGATATTAAATTTTGTAGAAAAATTGAGTATAGGGGGCAAAATGTTGTGTTTTGTGCACACTGGGGATAGCAATATCTTGGGCCTTTCCGATTTTATGATTTTCGGGATTTAATATATAAATTTCGGAGTTTTGCTTCTTCCCTAATAAGTATAAATACAATGTAACATTTTTACATTATGTGTTTAGTATTAGATGTCCCACGTCAACTCCAATTTTTGAATTCTAAGAGGTAAGCAAAATTCAAGATGTGATATAAGAATTTTAATATTGCGTTAGTTTAAACTGAAAAAAATTTTCTTTGAAAATAAACTTACAAATTCAGTTTAAGATGTGGTTTCTTACTTTTCAACAATAAATTTATTATCTAATGGTGTATTTTGTACAACAGGTATTTCTTTCATAAAAATAAAATTTGTCGGAAAAAACTAAGTTTTATTCAAAAATGTAACTTTTTTGTGTCACAAAAAATTTCATAAAGTAAAAGTTTTTGAAAATAGACTTAAAAATTCAATTTAAAGAACTAATGTTTTATTCTCATCACATTGTCACATCACATTGTCATCGCATTGTTTTTGCTCTTTAAATTTTATTTTGCACAGCTGCATTTTAAAAAATAAAATTAATTTGTTACAAATCACATAGTTTGGAAGAAAAATATTAAATAAACTGATTTTTTCAATTATTATAATTTTTTTATTGTTTCTATCGAAAAATCTAGTGCTCATTAAATCTATACTATTATATAAAAGGAGACTCACGTATGTTTGGTCGCGCAGAAGTGGACAACGGCAGGCGCTATTTGAATAATTTTTTTCTCTTGAATAGCCATGGTTCAAAGTTATGATATGGGCTATATAAATTTTCCAATTATTATTTAATTAATTAACCAGTCTTGCCACTTTGTGAGGAATTCCTCAAAACGTAAGGAATTTACAGCGGCTGTGAGTAATTTTTGAGGAATTTTATTTTGAGGAATTTGGCAATTGGCAAATCGTTTCTTTTATTTTACTCGTTAACGCCCAGAATGACACTTTTTGTTTAAAAATTTGAGCAGAAATATAACGATAAGCACGAAAATATTTTAAAAAAATACCTATTCCTACGATTTTTGAGGGTGCATTACACGACGCAATAGTTGAAAAAATCTCAAAAGTTGGATTTTCAATTTTTAATTGACAACTACAAAAAAAAAACTTCAGTTTTTCAGTGATTTTGAACATTTTTAAACATTGTTTTCTTAGTGTCGGAAGCCCAATTAAAGGTAGTGGTACGACTTTTTTCTCTCAGAATAGCGGCCCAAAAAGGAAGGGTTACAATTTCTAATTTTTTCCATCGGACCCTAAATCAAATATTAAACAATTAATTACCAGAAATTTATATTAATAGTTTTCTTACATAGTTTATTTTATCAAAAATTTTGTTATGCTTGTCCGACTCCATAATAAAATTTTTATCTTATGAGAAAAATTCCTCCTTTTATTAAATTTTTCTAGAGCCCCCATTCTGAGAGAAAAATCGAAGTAAAAAAATCAACCACTTTTGGAAAATTTAAACGCTTTCCATCTTTTATTATGTTTCAGACTGTAAAAAAATTTCTTTCCCACTGTAAAATTTGATTGAAAAATAAATAAAATAAGTCACTCAAAAAAGTATTTTTGTTTTTAATTGTCAATTAACAATTGGATATCAAATTTTCGAGATTATTTAATTATTGAATCGTATAGTGCTCATTCAAAAATAGTAAGAATAGGTATTTTATAAAATATTTTCGGTCTTTGTGCTCAAATTTATCTACTAAAGTATCAACCAAAAAGTGTCCTTCTGAGCGTTAACGTGTTAAATAAAAAAAATCATTGGAAGAAATATGCCATACTACAGCGTTTATGTCAAAAACTTAATTTAAAAAAACTAATACGTTTCTTAAATTTATATTTAATTAAAATATCGTTAAAAATTCTGTTTGAGGAATTTTATTTAAATTTGAGGAATTTTTGAAGAATTTGGGCTTTAAAAAGTGGCAACACTGTAATTAACTAAAATTCAAAGAGCATAACCATAGAATTTCTTTATTCTTATCCTCTCCAGAACAAGCATAAATCCATACCTCTCTCTTTGTAAGCTCCATTCAATGCCCAGTGGTAAATGGGCAATACACTTCATCGATGAAAGGCAATATACTCGTAGGCGGTAATGTAATGTTAGAAGCCAATGGCCGCTTTGTAGGCAGACCGGCTACATTTTCGATTACAAAATATGCTAACGAGTAGTCAAGCTTCCATCTCCCATATACAACTTCACGTACAAATTCATGTATGGATAATATAACACAAGTGTACTGCCTCTCATATATGAAATATTGGAGTGCTCAGTTAATTTGCCGTTGGGCATTTGCGCCTTTTCTTTTTGTTTGGCTTACTTATGTGCGGAAGCTTGCGAGCAACTTGACCATTCTTGGTGCTTTCGCCTAATCTATTACGTATTGTATACACTGAAGGGGCCTGTTTGCCCTCACTAAGGAGTTGCGCCCGAATTTTTTTGCGCTGATTTGAACGGATCAGCTTTAGAAATTGCCAAAATGCGTCTATTTACCTTTTCAGTGGTGATTTTGGGACGATCAGGGCGTGTATTTCTGCAGAATCGGTGTTTCTTTTCATATATTGAAATTACTTCTATATTGCGGCTTGACTTTTGTTAAATAATTCTGCCATATATCTCTGAGTATGACCGTTTTTATGTAAATTCCTCCACTCTTCCTCCTTCAACTGCTGAAATTCAGGCATTTCTTCTTTTATTTGTAAGAATCCTTAGAAAAATTAAGCAGTAATTATAAAAACCAAAAAAAAAAAACTATATACATAGTTTATGACCAAACTCACCAATTAAACTTCAAAATATATAATGTTGGTTAAGGTACACTTTTTCAAAAATACTATTTTATTTAATTTTAGTTTGAAATACATTAAATCAGAGAAACTCGTATCAGAAAACTTAGTTCAGCAACATCACAACCGCGACTACAAAGTGAACTGTCTATTACTCTTTACCGTTTCAAATCGGTTCGATCATGGCAAATTTTTTCGTTTTTTCATATTTCGTATTTTCAAAATATGCGAAAAGCAAACAAAGCAATGTTTATTTTGACCACTTAATTTTTCCACTTACTGTATTTTAAAAAAAAATGTTATTTTGTATTTAAAAAAAAAAAGTCTATCTTTAAAAATAACTTATTTGAAAAATAATATCATAATATCATAATTCCCAATTAAATGTTTTTAATAAAAAATCTGTTTTTATGCATGTAGATCCATGGGCGTAGGCAGGATTTTGTTAAGGGGTTTTGTTAAGTGGACTTATAAATAAATTAAAAATGTGTTAGCCGTAAGTTTGTAATAAGAAATAAATTAAGCTTTAAAAACATTAATAAAATTGATGCTTTATAATTATTAAAAAAAAATGTTCTGAATTTCTTAATTTAATACTAAATTTTTTATTTTTCTAATGTTCAGGGGGGCCTACCTTCGCTTTACTCCCTGGCCTACCTTCACTACGCCCATGTGTGAATCTCTATTAACAAAACTCATTTTCTATTTATTATTATATTTTTAAATACTTCCCTTGCACATCTTGCTATTCATGCAAGTCGTTGGCTATTCATATCTGGTTTTTTTATTTTATAAGATTTTATTTATGACTGGCTGAATACCCGGCTTAACTCGGGAGTTGATATAAATAATTATCGATTTCATTCGTTGATTTGAAAAACTTTTCACACACTTTAAAAGGAATTTTGTGTGCATCTTTCAAGCCGGTAACTTCGATGAAATAAGCAAAATGTAGCTTCAACATCTGATAATTATGAGAAAAAGTTGGAGAAATCGTGATTTGATTTGAAATCGTATATTGTATTCGATAGATTGCACATTTTTGAAAAAAATCAGAGCAGAAACGAATTTTTGGCAATTTGCAAGGAAACTGAACAAAAATTAAATAAGCATTGGAAATAGAAATTGAAATGTCAAAACAACGCCAACTTACGACGCAACTGACTTGCGCATGTGTTGATGCGTACTCAACTATTTGTGGAAAAAGAAAGTGGAATATAAATACAGTGGAATATATATATACGAATAAAAGAGGATATTTATCACCTTTCGCGCTTTGCTACGCCTTACAGTATTTTGTAGTACAGTGCCCTCTGGGGTTCAAGATATAGCAAAATACATAGCGCCAAAATACTCACCGCACCCGGAAACCACTTATAAAAATCATTCTTATCGGATGATTTGCTTTGAGTTTTTTGTATTTGTACAACCGCCCTCTGGTTTTCGAGATAGAATAAAAAAATAACACCAAAGCCCTTTCCAATCAAATCCAATCAAATTTCCAATCAAATCTTATATATCCGATACACAAATTTTTATCTAAATCGGATGAGCGGCTTAAATAAATATATAAATAATGAATATTTATAAATATTCAATAATATTATTGAATATATGTCCAAGATACCCACCGTATCCGAAAATTCCTATGTAAAAATGTTCACGAAAATCGGATTTACAGCTAGGAGTGGTTCGAGATTCTTAAAACATTTGTACTGCATTGCCCTCTGGTGCTCAATATAGAACAAAATAGATAAATCATAAAAACTACCGTACCAGAAAACCCCTAAATACAAATTTTCATGTAAATCGGATGAATGGTTTCGGAGATAAACTATAATAACAAAATTCGTGGAACCCGATCGAAGCGCCATCTACTGGGTCAAATTGCGAATCTGAACCATCCAGGAATCCACTTAAACACACACAAAAAATTTCATCAAAATCGGTGCAGCCGTTTAGGAACAGTTTAATAACATGCACACGTACAAATTGTACAACAGCGCCCTCTAGTTTTCGAAACAGAGCAAAAGTGATAACGCCAAAACAATTGCCTTACACGAAAATACTTTAATAAAATTTTTCATCCAAATCGGATGATCGGCTTTCTACTTTTTCACGATTTCTTAAGAGATCAAAAGATATGTACTACAGCACCCTCTGGTGTTCAAGATAGAACCTAGTTTATATTTCAAAAAAGCTCACCGTTTCCGAAAATCTCTATATACCAACTTTCAAGCAAATCGGATAAGCAACTTAGGAGTTTTTTGACGTTTTTTAAAATATTTGTACTGCAGCGCCCTCTGGTGTTCAAGATAGCTCAAAAAAGATAAGTCCAAAACATTCACCGTATTAGAAAATCACTACGTGCCAATGCAAGTCGGGTAACCGGCTTAGGAGTTTTCGAAGTTTTTTAAAATATTTGTACTACAGCGCCCTCTGGTGTTCAAAATAGAACAGAGTAGATAAATTATAAAAATTCAACGTATTCAAAAACCTCTACGTACAAAGCGGATGAACGGTTTCGGAGATTAGCTGAAAAAACGACCCCGAAACCCGATCGCAGCGCCCCCTACGGGTCCAACATTTTTTAGTGGATAAAAAGTAGCCTAGTATATGTTGACCGGGGATATAAGGAACCTAGATGTCAAGTTGCATTTAAATTCATCCAGTGGTTTTCGCGTGATGCTATAACAGACAGACAGACATACAGACAGAAATTTTAAAAATGCGATTTTTTAACTCAGCGTCATTCAAAACGTCCATCGCAAAAGGAATATCAAAAAAATATTTCATGTACAGATTTTTGTTTTACAATTTTATATAGATATATTTTATTTATTAATAGTTTATGAAATAATTTTATGGTAGCTAAACGTTATTTTTCTTAACTATGTCGCCTTGCCTTTCTTCTTCACCTTAATTTTTTTTTCTGTACTCCACTACTGGCAGGTTCAGCTCAGCCAGTTATTGTTTTTTTTATGTTTTATTTAGTTCTTTTTTAAAACTTGCTTGACTTATGGTCTAATCATCAAAAATATACATTGTTGTTTGTTTTATGAGTTTATTTTATCTTGTTTTTGACATTAATAGAAACAAATTGAGACAAACTGCTTAAGTTGACATTTAAAAAAAAAAAAAGCATACAAAGAAAAAACAAAAAGAAAACAAAATGGGTTTAAAATATCAACTCAGTGCGCTGTCAGATGGGATATGGTTCTACGCCTTTTTCAAAGTAACAAAAGTTAAGAATATTTAATATGTCGTTAATGTCAGTTACAGAGGGTCACCATGTCAAGCAGCATTTTCAACAAGAACAGCAAGAAATTTAAAGTGTCACTTAAAGAACGAATTGGAATGAAAAAAAGTGTAAACAAAACTTATCCACTGAGCAAAACAGGCTACACAAACGTTAAAATTGCTTCAAAAATATGACAGAAAATTGAAGTGACAATGAGTTGGGTTCAAAAACAGAGACCCTGAAAGAGGTTCAAAATAAATAAACAAAAACAATTAAAAAAGACATGGAAATTCTGATTAATGATAATAAGTAGCAAAGAATTTCAAAGAAGAGATCTTAAAAAAGCAGCAAATGTTCATAAGTCTTTTCTTTATTACAACTGCTCCATTTCTATAGAATCTTAAAAAAAATTCAACTTTAAGCTACATACACATGCGGCCAACCCTTCTTGTATTGTATAACCTTAAATTTTGCAAATTCCAAAAAGACAAATGGAATGGACAAATCGAGAAACATGCTAATATTTTAGGTTGTGGTTGCGTGATTGTCTTTGTAGGTGTTCATACATCAGTCAAATGATTGAAGTATATCGCGATTTTTTACTCTCTTTAACTCTCTCTGAAAATATTGATTGACGCTTGCTCACACACGATTTTTTGAGTGAAGCTCCGACGCAGGCATTTGTTACTTTTCTGCTACCTACTATTTTGTGAATTCATATCGTGCTGTGTGCATTACTTTATTTAGGTGTTTCTTTTATTAAGTTGTTTTGTGTGCATAATAATTTTACAAAATGGAAAACAATAGCGGAAATATAGTTGATCTTTTAGGATTAAAACTGATCACATTAGGAAATCAATACGCTGGAAATTATACCTATTTGAATGACCATCGCATGCAAGTCATAAAATAACAAAAGAATTAATGAAATTATGGCAGGAACTAAAGAAACTACACCGCTTTTTCACTTCAAAAAACTACCTTTGTTTTCAGTTAACTACTTTTCTTGATATAATTGCCTACTAAAAAGCAGACAAGTAAAATAATGCAACCCTTTGACTGATTGATGCAGATCTGGAGCTCAATCAAAATTTTGACTGACGAGAGAAGATTTTGGAGTTAATTTTCGCTCTGAGATAAAGTTCATTTTTTTTTACATAGGAAAGCAACAACAAATTTTGATTGATTCAATCATTTGACTGACGTATGAACACCTCCTTTGCAATTGCGACATCAACAACTTTGGTGACTCTATTTTAAGGCGCATATTGAACACATCTGTTAGCTGCTTTTCAAAATCAGCGCTCCATTATTTAATGTTGATTGTTGTTTTTCTTTTTCTACTTTAGCTGTTGGTACTCTGCTATGTTCTTGCTTTATTTTCGGGGTTTTTTTTTTTTTTGTGCTGTCAGTATTCTCAGCTTTAAGCCAATATAATTGGTCACGTAGTTTATTGCTAAATATTGTTGTTGTTGTTATTTTTGTTGACTATTTTTGCCATTATAAAAAACTGGCACAACTTTCATATAGATAACAAAAGCTACACAAAATCGGAAAAAAAAATGATTAATTCATAGCGAATTTAAAGGATTGCGGAGGTTCCATGTTGCAGAGCAGATATAACTCATTGTAAAGCTTTTAGAAAAATAAAAGGCACAGCTACTGGAGCAAAAACTATAGTTTTGTTTTCGGAAACTATTTGAAATTTATAAATTTAAAATGAAAATATAAAGCAGTAGCTAACTTTATTCTAGTCTAAAAGTTAGAGGTATCTGAAAAACGTTTTATGCATTTTCTATCAAATTGGAATACATTTATACAATATCTATATACCTCTATATGTTTGAATTTCGAAAAAAATATGAATTTTTTACATTTTTTCAACTTTATTATTGTTCAATTTTAAACATGGTCACTGCTATCACTAAAATCACTGTAAAGCTTTTTTAAAAAAAACCTCTAAAAATTGTTTAAGTCTACAAATTTCCGAATTTTATCATTTTATAGTTTATTTGCCTTAAACTGAAAATTAAAAATAAAAAAAAGGAAACAGTTTAGTAATTCGGCGTCATAGAGGTTGGTGTTGAAGGAACAATCAGTACTTGAAACGATTTTTTAATAGATTTATTGAAAAAAATTTTCCACTAATAACTCAAAATATTAGAAACAGCCCAGCAAAAAATTTCAATGCGCATTACTTGTATACATATAAATAGTGCTTCATTCTCCTTGCAAGTAGTGCTCTTTGTATAGCGCTTTATTTGTAGCACTTTCCGTAACGACAACGTTGCACTTGAAAAGAAAGTATTAGAAATTAATGTCAAAAAAACCCCAGCAAAAAATTTCAATGCGCATTACTTGTATGCACATAAATAGCGCTTCATTCCCCTTGCAAGTAGTGCTGTTTGTATAGCGCTATATTTGTAGCACTTTCCGTAACGATAACGTTGCACTTGAAAAGAAAGTATTAGAAATTAATGTGAAAAAAACCCCAGCAAAAAATTTCAATGCGCATTACTTGTATGCACATAAATAGCACTTCATTCTCCTTGCAAGTAGTGCTGTTTGTAAAGCGCTATATTTGTAGCACTTTCCATAACGATAACGTTGCACTTGAAAAGAAAGTATTAGAAATTAATGTCAAAAAAATATTAATTTTAAAAATTCATCAAATCGTTTCACGTGAATAAACAAAATTTGATTTGATTTTATCAAAATTGCTGTTATTTGTTATTAAAAAACCAATTTTTCAATTGAGATGTGGTAGACTGGTTGACGTGTTTGCCTTTTAATCGAAATGCCCGGGTTCAAACCTGGGTGGCGGCGATTGTTTTTCGTTTTTGTTTTGTTTTAAAAATTTGCTTATAAGTTACTCTGTTATTATAAACCAAATTTTACACCTAAATTGTGGCGGCAATGGCATACTGGTTAGGGTGCTTGCTTTGTAACCGAGATGCCCGCGCTCAAACCCGTGGCTGGATGATTGTTTTTTGATTTGTTTTAAATATGTTAAATATTTACGTATTTGATTTATGCTACAAAGAGAACAAAGCGCTCGGCTCTTTGCGGCTCGGCTACGATTTCATATTTTCTACAGCGGGTGCGGAGCGCATACATCTGATGACATGACTATGTTAAAAAATGCGCTATACACAAGGAGAATGAAGCGCTCTAATGTTTTTTTTGGAGCGCTTCAGATGCGCTAATGGAGAGCTTGCTTCCCTGCTGGGGAATAAAAAGTGAGCAATCAAATACAAACACATTTTTCTATATTTTAAATACTTAAAACCGCAAAATCATAGACAACACTCTTGATTTATTAATCTACATATACTACCATTGAAATCGATAAATCGTGTGTTTTCTTGCAGTTATGCACTTGACGGCGTATCAGTAACTAAAATAAAGATTAGAACAAACAAAGTAAAACATAACACTCCTGACACGAGGCGGTGACAACACAAATTCTGCAAAAAAAAAAAAATACTGTTATGTAAACTTTCAAAATCATAAAAACAACAAAAACTCCTTAGAATTTATACTGACATTGCAAATTAATGCATTTTCTTTTGGTTTTTCTTTCTTTTCTTTTTCTTTATTGAATTACTGCATGTAAGAGTGGGAACAAATGCTTTTTTATGAAACAATTAAGAGAGGGGTGAAGATAAGGGCTTGTGAATATTAAACTATGAAATTTGCCTTACCTCCAAATGCCTTATATCTTATACAGGGTGTAACGCAATTGAGTGCAACTATTCAGGGAACTGAAAGGTTATGTCGAGCTGAGCAAAAAACCGTATGGGAGGGAGGGGGAGGGGGGTTCTATTTTCACATTCTCAGGATGCACCAAATTTCAGTTGTGAATGCAAATTTCTCAGAACTTCGCGTAATAAATTAAATTTTTTTAAGGATCAATTTTGTAATTGATTCAATTTTCTTTTCAATGACATCAAAAACATAAACATATTTAATAAAATAGAAAAGTTGGCTGTACTAAAAGAATTATACTTATTAGAAAACAATAATATTATCTACTACATAACTAATTATAATGTCATTATTTATCATTACTTTCTAATAGTATACTTTTTTTAGTACAGCCAATTTTTTTATTTTTAAAAATATGTTTATGTGTTTGGTGTCAAAAAAATAATCATTTATTGCGCAAAATTCTGAGAAATTTTGCACTCAAAATTGAAATTTGGTAGTTTCGGCCGATTGATTTCATCTTCACACGATCACAGCTCGGTAATGGTTATGTTGGTGGGGTTTGTTGGTATACCGTTGGAAAGTTGATTTCAATTCCTTTGAAATGGGCTGTCAAAATAAGTTTTATATAAGTTAGTTTTTCTGCTAGAAACAATGTCTTGAATCAAAGTCGTGAAATATTAATTAACCCTGTATCTACTAAGAATGTGAAAATAGACCCCCCTCCCATACGATTTTTTGTCAGCTTGACATAACCTTTCAGCTCCGTCAATAGTTGCACTCGATTGCGGGACACCCTGTATATTGTTTTTATTTTACAACAGTTTTTTTATACCCCATCACGTACAGCGTAAGGGGTATATTAACTTTGTTATTCCATTTGTGAGGCCAACAAGGAGACGTGGCAGGTATAAGTATATATAGTTTTGATCAGCATCACTTCCTGAGTCGATGTCCATGTATCCGTCTGTCCATCTGTGATCATGATTACAGACGTAATTTTAAAGCTGTCGCGATGATATTCAATTTACAGTGAATCAAAAAAGTTTAGGCACAGTAAATTTTTCTGAGAAGGACATTGGTTTAATATTTAAAAGCAACTAATTTGACCAACTTTTTGATGCAATTAGTATCATTAGATGAATTTTAATTGAAATGTGTAAAAAATTCCTTTACTTTATACACTACTCGAAATATAAGCGGAAGACGAAAAAATGCTTATGAAAAAGTTTAGGCACAGGCTGTATGTGTACCATGTTTTTGCAAATATGACGGTAATCTATAAGTTTAGTGATGAATCGAAGTTCATCCTTTTTGGATCAGATGGTGCACAAAATGTTAGGCGGAAACCAAACAATGAGCTCCAAGTAAAAAACGTAATTAAAACAGTCAAACACGGCGGTGGTAATGTCATGGTGTGGGAGTGTATGGCGGCTTCTGGAGTGGGAATTCTTGTCTTTACTCTTATTTGAATATTTTGAAAGACAATTTGATTGCTAGTGTTGAAAAGTTGGGCATGAATGGGAAGCCAATTTTTTTCCAGCAAGATAACGACCCGAAACATACGTCGGATCTTATGCAGGAATGACTTATTTACCATTGCCAAGAGCTCAAAACACCTTCACAGTCGCCAGATATGAATACCATTGAACATATTTGGCAATTATTGGAGAAGAAATTTTGGAGCCATCGCATATCATCAAAAGATTCACTATAGGAGGCCCTTCGCCAAGAATGCGAAAATATAACACCCGAACATACATCAAACCAAGTTGGGAGTATGCAAAGGCGCTTACAGGCAGTTATTCAGTCAAAGGAGGCCTAACAAAATATTAAATGTATGAAAACCAAAAATAAATTAAAATTTTTTACACATGTGCCAAGAGTACCCCCATACAAATTGGCTTAATTTAAACCCAAAGTCTCCAAAAAATCTGCAAAAATTAAAGAAATGTCTTGAAATTTTGCACATTGGCTTTGAAATTAAAGAAATTAAAGAAATTTCACAAAAATTAAAGAAATGTCTTGAAATTTTGCACTTTAGCTTTGATATACATATAGTGTGAATCATCTATATGACCTCCCATTCAATGTGACGTCATCAAAATTCTCAAATTTATAAAACTGTTTGCCATAATGTCTGTCGTGGCTAAAGACTTTGAATATACTTCAAAACGGCCGCGAGGCTTAATTTTTTGAGAGAAATGCAAGGACAAAAAAGTTCGCCTATTTTATACCATATACATATATAAAACTGTGAAAAAAAATCTGTACATGATTTTTTGAAATTTGTTTAGCGAAGCTCATTTCAAAACAAACAAAAAACCATTTTTAAAATTTTTGTTATATTTGTCAGTTTGTCTGTTAAAGGGTTACGCGAAAACCATAAGATTGATTTAATGGCTTAATTCTACTTTAATGAACCTGTTGAATTTCAAGGGGCTGCTTGGGCCGCACGTGAGAAAGTGGTCCCTTTTTCCAATACCATTATATTCTATGAAAAATATGCTACCTTGTACTTACTTACTTAGCTGGCCGTAACATCCCGTGTCCGTGTTTCGGCCGACCTCATCAGCTCTCGCCAGGTGCCTCTGCTTTGCGCGCGCTTCTCCAATCGGATACACCAAGTGCGGTTAGGGCTTCCTCAGCCTGGTCCATCCATCGGAGGCATGGTCTCCCTCGTTGTCGTTGACCAGCGACCCTCGCCTCGAGCACCTTTTTCGCTGGAGCTTCGTCGTCCATACGATGGACATGACCCAGCCAGCGTATTCACTGCACAGTTATACGCCGAACTACGTCAATGTCTTCGTAGAGCTCATACAGCTCGTGGTTCATTTGGATGCGATAGTCATCGCCGACTCGAACAGGACCGAAGATTTTGCGAAGAGCTTTTCTCTCGAACACCCCCAGAGCAGCTGCGTCAGTTTGCGAAACTACCCATGCCTCAGCGCCATAAAGCAGCACAGGTAGAACGAACGTCTTGTAGAGTGCTAGTTTTGTCAATCGAGAGAGGGCTCTGGAACTTAGATGCTTACTGAGCCCGTAGAAGCACCTATTAGCAATTATTGTTCTTCGCTTTATCTCCAGGCTGATTTCGTTGTTAGTATTAATGGCGGTGCCAAGGTATACAAACTCCTTGACTACTTTAAAGTTATAGCTGCCGGATGAAACGTGGGAGTCTATACGCCGAGCTCCCTTGTTTGTAGACAGCATTTACTTTGTTTTGCCCTCATTTATCGTCAAACCCACTTTGGCTGATTCCTTTTCGATAGCGGCGAAAGCAGCGGTAACATCTCTCTTGGTTCTGCCGACAATATCAATATCATCAGCGTACGCAAGAAGCTGGAGGCCTTTGTAGAAAATGGTGCCATTACGATGCACACCGGCCTTTCGAACGATCCCCTCCATGATGATGTTAAAGAGATCGCAAGACAGTGGATCGCCTTGCCTGAAACCTCTTTCGGTATTGAAGGTTTCGGAGAGGTCATTTCCTACCTTGACGGAGCTGCGTGTGTTGCTCAACGTCATTCTGCAAAGTCTCATCAACTTTGCAGGTATACCGAACTCAGACATTGTTGCGTATAGGCAATCCCTTCTCGGGCTATCGAACGCAGCTTTAAAATCGACAAAGAGATGGTGTGTGTCAATTTGATTTTCGTGGGTTTTCTCCAGGATTTGTCGTAGCGTGGACTCGTGTCGTATAGTGGACTTACCAGGTCGAAAGCCACACTGATAAGGTCCAATCAGTGTTTTTGTAATCGGCTTTAATCTTTCACACAGTACGCTTGAGAGAACCTTATATGCGATGGAAATAATATGGAGTTAGGGACGGTAATATTGTTGTTGTTCTTTGCGTGATTTTTGAAGAAGAGAAGCATGTTTAGCTCTGACGTGAGCACCATAGGTGTCAATATCTGCTTTGATTTGATCAATCGTCAGACCGAGGTGCTCGTGAAAGCGAACAAATAAATTACTCAAGTTATCAACACCGGTAGGAAGACCTTCTTGTTGAATAAATACTCTTAGATTAGTTTTAATCTTGCCTTCGATGCTTGTTGCATCCGGGGCTTTATACAAATAAGTGAAATACAGACGAACGTTGTTGTAAGCGCTGTTCTGCCTAAGGCGAGAAAGGGCATACGAGTATCTGTTCTCAGTGTCTTCGCAAGAGTTTAATGCCAATTTCACTCTAGGAGGAAAAATTCTAGCATGCTTCAAAAATTTTAAAGATCATTTGTTAATCTTGTAAAATTTAAATCGCAGACAATTTGACCCTTCAAATTGATACCTTAGTAATAAAAAGAAGGTTTATGTGATCATATGAATCTGATTAAAATCCTCTTTTCTTAAAGACTGAAACTTTAGCTCAAAAATTAAAATTTTTATTACTGATAAAAATTTTTTTTAGTTGAGATTGCATCCATTGAATGCAGCACCCCCAGGCGGCGCCGCGTATTGCAGCTAGTAATACATAAAATTCAAGTGAACATGAACAGTATAGATGCTAGCGCTAAATACAGGTGATGCGAGCGTTTTTGCTGTTTTTCCATTATGTTGCGCCTTAAAGAGAAACTGAAAAAAAAATTTTAATTATAAATAAAAACCGTGTAAAGCCTGAACTCCCTCAACTTTTAAGATCTTCCACATTATCCGTCTGAATTTACAACTTACTTTAGTTTTGACTAACATGCAACTTGTTATACTTTCTTTATTCCATCGTAAAGGTATAGCTTATTTTAATGTTGAATTGCCAAGTCAAAAGTTGTTAAATTTTTTTATATCTCTTGTTTTATAGCACCTCTTAAAGGTGAGGGTTTTTTTTTTGTGTCTTGCCTTTAAATAATTTAGTTCATGTGTAGTAAAAAAGAATATATGTGGCGCTTTTTTTTTTTGTTTTGCCCCACCAATTACTGCCGTAACCTCATTCACTCGGTCAGAACTAGCGACCACTAAAAATACTCCCTTGACACTTGTGAGTTGTTTTTATCACACAATGTCGTATATGGTTTACTTATTGGCCCATCGGAATGTCTGTATTTATTTTTGTGGGTGGTTAGGTTGATATTGATGCTATTGCCCACTAGCCGCTGAATGTGATATTTATTCGTAGAATTCGCATTTTGGTGTTCTGTGAAGGCGTGTTATTTTTTTCTTTATCTTTTTTTTTTTGTCCACCAACTTCGTTTCGATGGCTTTCTTCACCCTCTTTATAAGCAAACAAATTGAGTCACGTTCGGTGAAAAACGTGAGTCTTTAGTTTTTCGGCCACATTTCATTTGTTTGCTGTTATTTTTGTTGTTGTTTTGGTTAGAGTGTGTGTTGTTGTGGCTATTTTGTCGTGTTTTGTTTATTAATATTGGATTTGGCAAATGATTTTGTTCTCTTTTCTCTTTGTTCATTTTCATTCTAATTTAGTGTTTAAGTCTTTGTTGTCGTTGTTGTTCATTTGTTCCGGTTTCTTGTCATCACTTTTATTTGCGATCCAATTTATGTTGGATCTCTTGCCTTTTTTTGGGTCGGTTTTTCTAGGCATTGACATTTCATATGCGCCCCGCCTTAACCTTCAAGCGAAGTAAGTGTCAATTTGAAATTATTTGTGAAATTAAACCTTTAAATCTGTTTTATTTATAGTAATGCTCAAATTCAATTAAATTTTTGACTAAATTAGATGTAAATTTTTTATAAGGCTGTAAGGCCGTGTAAAAAAAAAAATTACCTAAATTGTGAAATTGACTCAAGGCTAAAAATGGTTTTTATTGCTATAAAACCAAGTAGTTTTACTTAAATAAGCTGAAATACAACCGAAGTCGACTGTGTCTCATAAAACGCGTACCAATTTGCTCCCATTCGGGCTTTTTTGTTTGTCTGTAGTAGAACTCCCATCCAACAATTACTATCTTTATTTTATCCTAAAGACTTTTTGAAGATAAATTATTAAGAATGACACACTTACGATTAACTCTAAATGTTATCTGTAAGATACTTGTAAAACTTTTCTAAGCTCATTTTGGCACTATATACCACCTTGTTCAAAAAGAAAGGTTCATTCACACTGTGAACCAAACTTAACTGTCCGATTCGAAAATTTTTTTTTAGTAGGTTGCCACATGTGTCTATGACAAGGCTGCCAAATATAAGCGTCTCTCGTTGACATTTGGTAAAGTGACAGTGTTTTGTTTACAACAACTTTTTTCGTGTCTTCGATTTTTACGATGGAAGAAAAAATTGAGCAACGAGCTTGTCTGAAATTTTGTGTGAAAAATGGTAAAATGTTGGTGAAATGTTACGGTGACTCGGCTCTATGGTATCAGAAGGCAAACAAGTGGTTTAACCGATTTGTGAGTGGCCAAGACGAAGTAGAAGACGACTCTCGCACCGGGCGGCCATTGTGTTCGACTACCGAAGAAAACGTTGAAAAAACCAAAGAAATGTTGGTCAAAAATCGCAAATTGACGATTAGAGAGATAGGACGTCGGCATTTCAATTGGATCCGTTCAGAACATTTTGATGAGTGAATTTGGCATGAGACGTGTCGCTGCGAAAATGGTACCGAAAGAACTCAATTTCATGCAAAAAAGAGACCGAGCTGCTATCGCGAAAGACATGCTGGAAATGGGCGAAAAGGACGAATCATTCATCGAATCCATCATTACTGGTAATGAGACATGGGTATAAGAGTATGACACACAAACCAGGCATCAGGCGAGTGAATCAGGCTCAATTTTTTCTTCCATCGTAAAAATCGAAGACACGAAAAAAGTTGTTGTAAACAAAACACTGCCACTTTACCAAATGTAAACGAGAGGCGATGATATTTGGCAGCCTTGTCATAGACACATGTGGCAACCCACTAAAAAAAATTTTCGAATCGGTCAGTTAAGTCCGGTTCACAGTGTGAATGCACCTTTCTTTTTGAACAAGGTGGTAAGTGCGAGTTGTAATTTTCAGAATGCCCTTATATCGACCTCTTAGACCCCTGAAACAAGATTAACACTCTAAGAAATTTTGTCTTAGACAAAACTTACAGATCTCTTGCAGATATATACTCTTAAGAGAATTAAAATATTTACTCATAACAGAGTTTTATAAGAATTTATGTTTATATACAATACTACCAACACTATTTAATTATAACAAAATTGTTACTGTTATGTTCTCATATTGCATCTTGAGTAAAAGCTGTCCCCTTTCGCAAAAACCACGATTAAAAGTTTTATTTAATTAATATATTATACTATACTCTCAATAAATGCACTATAAGGCAGTTTTAAGAGTTGATGTCTCCATACAAGAGTACAGCACTTACTACAAAAGTAATATACTTAATATTATTTATAAGTAATGAATAAGTATAATTAATATAATAACTTACAAGTAATTATACATATAATAAGTAATATGGGCATTTCCAAAAAAATGTCAACCAAAAAAAAAACAATTTTGATGTGTTCTAATGAATGCAATGTTGACCCTGATATTTTAAATGATTTTTTTCTCTCCAGCACAGTGCCTACTCCTAACAACAACATTGTCTTCTCTGATTCTGCTGAACATGAAAATTTTCATTTCTCCACAGTAAGTGTAAATGCTGTGAGAAAGTCAATAGTAAAAATTAAGTCTAATGCAATTGGTGAGGACCATATTTCAATAAAATTCATAAAGCTTATTCTTCCGCACGTTCTTAGCCCTATTGCGCATATCATAAACCACTGTATCACTACGTCCATGTTTCCTTCTTCTTGGAAAGTTGCCCTTGTTATGCCGGTGGCAAAAAACCAACTGCAAATGAACCTAACGACTATAGGCCTATCAGCATCCTATCTTGCCTGGCCAAAGTGTGTGAGACTCTTATGGCAGATCAAATTGAAAACTATATGAATGAAAACAATCTTTTATCTCCAATGCAATCAGGTTTTAGGGCTCTTCATAGTTGTGCCACGGCCACAGTAAAAATATTTGATGATATTAGGTCTTTTTATGATGATGGGCATGTAACACTCCTCTGCTTGTTGGACTTTTCAAAAGCGTTTGATACAGTCAATCATACCTTGCTGTGTCGAAAATTAAAACATATGTATGGTTTTAGTGATAGTGCTTTATGGCTGTTAAATAGTTATTTGTCAAATCGGGTCCAACGAGTCAAAGTTGGTAATAATTATTCAGAATACAAAACTCTATCTAGTGGTGTACCCCAGGGTTCAGTGCTAGGTCCCATGCTATTTGTAATTTTTATCAATGACATATTTAGGGTCTGCAAACACTCAACAATGCACGCCTACGCAGATGATGTACAACTATATCTTTCCAATCGCGTTGGTCTTTTAGATGACTTAGCTTACAGACTTAACGAGGATCTTGACTCTATAAATAAATGGGCTATCTTGAATTGTCTCAAGCTTAATGCTCTAAAATCCGTTGTGTTACCTATAGCGGAAGATACAATTTTTCATGAGCATATTCCAGATTTATATATAGGCTCTGAGAAGTTGAAGCTAACAAGCCGTACAAAAAGCCTCGGCTTTTATATAAATTCTACGCTTACATGCACTGATCACATTAATGACGTAGTACAAAAAGTGCATTATACTTTACGCAATCTGAGAGTGACCGCTGAATTCACACCCTCCAGCACCAGAAGCAAACTTGTTGTTCAATTGATTATTCCCATAATAACTTATTCGGAGCTAGTCTACAGTAAGCTGGACTCCAGTTCTCAACTAAAGCTTCAGCTGGCGTTCAACCATGCCATACGATATGTATATGGCCTTCGCAAGTTTGACCATATATCTCAGTACAATAAAAGCATCCTTGGTTGTGATTTAATAAACTACCTAAGATTCAGAAACTGCATTTTCTTACACAAGCTGATCCATTTTAAAGCACCATCTTATCTATATGAGAAATTGCAATTTAGTCAACTACAAAGAAGTCGGATGATTACAATACCTAAATTTAACTTTCTGAATTCCTCGAGATTATTTTTCGTTAACGCAGTTAGATTGTGGAATAGTCTGCCAATTCATATTAAATCTATTGATGGAACCAGAATGTTTAGACAGGCAATTTTTTCCTACTTCTCAAATTAATATACACTGTAACCAATTTTTCCATCTATCTCAAATTTTCACTCTATATATTTTGTGCTACATTTGTATTCTATCCTATTTCTTATTGCTCATTAAAAGCATATTTGACTTTTACTACTTTTTATTCTTCCGCTGTTCTCTCCACTATTCTTCACTATAACTTAATATTAAGTCTCTTTAAGTTAACAGGAGTTTACCTTTTTGATTTGATTTATAATTGTCTTCATAGCTATTTAAGTTTTTAGATTAAGTAAATACTCTTATACATGTAACCTTGCCAACTTTGATGTAGTATAAAAGAACTTGTTTCTTATTATACAAATAATGTTTTAAATGAATAAAATGTGTTCCGAAATTCAATTTTTTTATCTAATAAAATACTTCGCATTCTGAAAATTTCAATGCCTTAACTAATACTAAAGTCTAGTAAGCTTCGAACATGGCCGAACTAAGATGTTAGTTACTCTTCTTAAGCTCTTTTTTCTCGTCATTGATTACACATTTTCTTAACGGGAATTTTGTCGCGTGGGTTATGTCGCGTGAGTTACGGCAAATATTTTTTGGAAACTCAATATATGAGCAAAGTTCATCGGTAAAGTGGGTTTATTATGAAACTTCACTGTTTTCCTATTATTTAAAAATAAAAAACAAAAACAGGTTATATGGTAAAATTCGCTGAATTTTTACAATCTAAACGTGCTTGTAAAACACAGTTCCTTTTTTTGTCGCATGAGTTACGCCCATATTTACCACTGTTATTCTTAATTAGTTACAGGAACGACAATTTTGGTATATCATACCATTACTATTTCTTCTAAGGCATATGTACATAAGATATTTTTATTCCATTAATAACATAAACTTCCGAGAAAACGAAGCTTCAAGTCGTACGCATGTCGTGTGCGTTACGATGGAAATGCCCATATACATATAAGAGTGGTTTCAGCGAAATTTTGTAGGTTCACAATTTTTAAAAAGCATTCATTTATGCCAAGCAGAATTAACCCTTTCATCACATTAGTGCAAGGTTTACTAAACTTATTTCATTAATTCGTATGGAGAACTATCAATAAATTTGCGCTATAAAGAATATGAAAAATCTTCCTCAAAAGGTTGATTTATGTGACAAGAAAATAGTTGTGTCTCTGTTCTGACTGCATGCCGAATCGAATCAGATTCCAGTTGGGCTAAGCTCGCCCTAGAATTCCGAGTAAAATTTATAAATTTCATATATCAATTTTTATTTTTATTTTATTCATAAAAATCGCCAATGACCTACTCTATATTCAAAAACAATACAAAATATATATGTAACCATCGAATTTATCAAGAACTATAGTATTTCCCAACTTCCCGCATTACATTCACAAACAAGAAATGAAACTCTTTGTATTGTAAATAAAATCTCTTCTACTCCCAGTTTGGGCTTATTTGATCTTAGTACATGAGTAAAAACAACAACAATTTTCAAAACGCACAATTCTGAAACCACAGAGCCACATAATTTGCACAACACGCTATCCTATTTGTATGAATTTCACATCACAGGCTGGGCTGACTTAAAATTAGTTCATGAGTGGAAGCAACAACAAATTCCATGACTTATTTCTTATTACACTATTCTTAATAGGTCACAGGGCACTGTGATGTGATAGCGATAGTGAAAAAAATATCAGTGATGTGGATGAACTAATTGTTGAACGTGTATTGTAAAACCATATTTTTAATGGGATTGATAATTTTTTACTATGAAATTAAAGCACATTTTCTTTCTGGAAATATAATTTCTTACGATTGGAAGTGAATACGTAAATTGCAGTTAGAAATTGTCCTGTTCTTTCGAAATATTTTTTTACGAATGAACCAAATTCATTGAACATAATTTGAACATTATACTGTTCATTTCTTATATACGTACCCTGAAATTTAGGCTAATTTAATAAGAACCCGTTTGTTTTAAAAAATGATACATTTACAAGAAAGGGTTGTGTGCACAGTTTAGTCTTTTGCTTAGAGAAATTGTCCGATTATAAGAATCAACATATTATTATCAGAGTGATACGTATACTCTTCTACTCAGACCGTTTCTCTTAAAATCAGAGTGATACTCTTCTAGTCAGACCGTTGCTCAGATCAGATCAGAACTCCTTAAATAAAAGACTTGTAGATATCTTAAGATTTAATCTATAAAGCTAAAACAAGAGTTTAACTCTGATAGCTGAAGCCTTGTAGAAGTCTGTAAGAAATTCATTCAATAAGTCCGTAGACTAAGTAAGAAAATAACAAAACCGTTATTATTCAACATAGTTGCCTTCGAGAGCGATACAACGAGTATAGCGATTTTCCAACTTTTCGATACCACTTTTATAGTACGATTTCTCTTTCTCGTCAAAATAGGCCTCAGTTTCAGCGATTACTTCATCATTGGACTTGAATTTCTTTCCAGCAAGCATTTTCTTGAGATCTGAATACTGGAAAAAGTAGCTGGGGGCTAAATCTGGAGAATATGGTGGGTGGGTAAGCACTTCGAAGCCCAATTCATTAAATTTTGCCATTGTTCTCATCGATTTGTGACACGGTGCATTGTCTTGGTGAAACAACACTTTTTTCTTTTGCAAATGTGGCTGTTTCTTGGCGATTTCAGCCTTAAATCGATCCAGAAGTCGCTGTTGATGGTGGTTCCTTTTTGGAGATAGCCGATGAATATTATTCCTTTCGCATCCTAAAATACAGACGCCATCACCTTACAAGCCGACTGTTGGGTCTTTGCTCGCTTTGGATTCGGTTCGTCGACTGCTGTCCACTCAGCTGACTGTCTTTGGGATTCTGGTGTGTAATAGTGAAGCCATGTTTTATCCATTGTCACATATCGAAGTTAGAATTCGATTTTATTGCGGTTTAACAGCGCCGAACACTCTTCTGAAGCATCAATTCGTTGTTGTTTTTGGTCGACTGTGAGCTCACGCGGCACCCACTATGCACAGAGCTTTCGCATACCCAAATGTTTGTGTAAAATGGTAAAAACCCTACCATCTGATATCTTTACAATGTCAGCTAGCTCGTGCACCTTCAATTTGCGATCGTTCATAACCAATTTGTGGATTTTTTTTTGATGTTTTGTGGAATAACAGTCTGATTTGGGCGTCCACTGCGCTCTGCATCATTTGTGCTGGTACGATCACATTTAAATTCAGCAATCCACTGTTCTACCATTTGTCTCGATGGAGTAGAGTCCGGATAATGTTTATCAAGTCATTGTTTGGTTTCCACTGTTTTTTTTTTTCATCAAAAACCAATGCAAGCTCGAAATTCACTTTTCAATTTTTGTTTTTTCAATAAAAATAGTTGCACACAAAATGCTTTAACTCACGAATCAATTGTCAGATTGTTGTCAAATTTTTATACGTATCGTTTGAAGGTTGGAACTAAATAAAAATCATATGAAAAAAAATCTAGTAACGCCATCTATGTGTCATCCTATGGACTTTTTAAGCGTACTGTTAAGATACATCGTCTTCGCAGTAATGCTCTTATAACACAACTCTCTTAAATTATTATGATATAATGTGAAAGAGAACAGAACACTTATAGACAACTAGTTTTGCTGTAAATAATCTGTAACCGTATTGCTCTTGCGAAAATAGTTATAGGACCTAATGAAAAAATAAAATTTTTCATCCAGTGCTCAACTCTTTAGATTTGTTCCATTGGATAGCACGCCCTATCACCCCTTTCACATTGGTCAAGAATTGAATTCAATTTTCAGAGTTTGTGGGCAATTCGCCGCAAATCGGAAGCGACGAAAGGGAGAAAAATTGACAGTACCAATGTCTCTGCACCGTCAATTTTTTCTTGTTCCCTTTTGTTCTCACTTTCATTGCTTTCAATTCTTGACCAATGTGAAAGGGGTCTATCCATCCATATGACTGGTATTGATAGTTTCTGACAGTGTTTTGCCCCTTATTTCTGTTAAAAAACAAGAGCTTACATAAAATTCAAGATTGTGTTGAAAGTATAAAAATTGCATTAAAATTGACAATTGACTTTTTTATTTGATTTTTAAATGTTTTAGCCATAGTTTAGATAATTTTACTTCTATTTCAAATTATTTAATAAAAGCAACCGTAAGCGAAAAAGTAGCAATGGCAGTCTGGAAGCTATAAAGGTGGTACCACGCCTCTTTTTTCACTTCCGTTCATATATTATTTTTTGTCATAAGTTCACATTACTACATTCGTATACATTAATATAATTCAAATATAAATAATTTAGTTTTAATCATTACCAGGATTTTTCATTCACCTTTTAGGTATTACTTGTGTTGTCCAGCCCATTTATTTTTGCATAGCTCTATCCATATTTTCCTATCTTTTAATTTACCTACCATATATATTTTGGATAAATAGGTGCAAACCTCTAAAAATGTCGTATATTGTAGGCAATATCATAATTGTTGAAGAGCAGCAGCTTTAGATACACGATACGTTTCCATTGACATATTTAATAATATTTATTTAATGTATATATTGTGCTTAAATCGAAATAATAGTTTTTTTAGGGACTTTTTAGAAAAATGTCTGGTTAAAAAATTAAAAACGTTTAAGGGTTAAGTTTTTATTATGTGATTTAAAGCATGTTTGGAATACTTTGAGTAATTTTAGCATTTGTCTTTCATTTTCTACATTTTGTCATCAATCTTTACTCTTTCTGTATTCACAGAAGATACTTTCGTTCAACATAAATTTGAATGAAAAACATAACTTTTTTTACGTTTACGTAGTTATTCTTTTTGCCATTTTTGCACGTTTTCATGACTACATCGAACACTGGTCTAAAATTAAAAAACCGGCAAAATTTAAAAAGTGCTCAAAAAAGGAAGAAATATTTTTAGATATGGGCATCTCCATGGTGGCGCACGTAACGCTCGTATGCCATTCATGATATTTGAATTTAAGAAAAGCAAAGAGAAATTTAAACTTTTTCTTGTGTTGTTTTGATTTTTGTATAACACTATTGTAGGCACTATTGTTAATGTAAAAGATGGAATCGATCAAAACATTGGTCCAAAGATATAAGCAAACAATAAAGGACGCGTTACGTAACAAAAAATAGAAGTGGTTTTTGACTTGGATTATAAAATTAGCAAAACTCTGTGAATTGGCAAGAAATTTTGTATATACATTTTTTTAGAAGGATTTGAAATAATATAAGTTTATTTTCCATTTAATCAAATTTGAAAATCCTTTCTCGTTTTTTTTTATTACATACATTTCCATTGTAATTCAGTTGAGTCTTTAAGTTATCAGGTAATTATATAATTATTTAGTAATTTAAAAAAATTAAAATATATTTTTGATCTCCTTGCCTCAACCATTTTTCATTATCTTTAGCCAATGCCTTCCATTTTTACTGAAACAAAAACGTTTATCAATCATTTTCTAAACATTTACATAAAAGAAAAACTACATTTGAAGCGTCGACGCGATTAACGTTGTAAGCGACCAGGCGCGGATTCAGGGGGAAGTTTTGGGGGTTCAATACCCCCTTTTCCCCGAAATTCTCGGAGAACCTGTATTGAAATGTGATGTACTAGTGTTTATTAGTGGTCTAACGGTACTAAAAAGGACAACATCGATTTTTTTTAATAATTTATTTCAAATATTCACACCTGAGTTCTGTTCCTGTTTTTTTATGTTCTTTTTGATATCGCGCCCTTAGGTGTACACATGCACATGGAATGCATAGGTTATTCCATGTCAAATCGGATGTTTTTGTCCAAAAAGGGATTTTGACGATACCGATCTTTTTAAAATTTTGCACGTCAATAGTATTTAAAAAATAGAATTATTATAATATTTATTTACCTTCTTTTTTTTTTTTTTTTGCATCTTTTACACAGTGGAAAATAAAAATTTGTCATTCGGACATGCAGGAAAACAACTAAACTTCAAAACTTTAAGTCCGACAAAAATTTAAGATTTTTAGATTTTTAGATTTCTCAAAAATCAAAGTTAATGGAGTTAATATACTGCATGAGCCACAGAAGATTACTGATAAGTTGGTGTAGCGACCAACGAAACAGCTGTCTAATCTGCTGGAGGTTGTTCTGTAAAGAACATTGTTGTTGTGGCAACCTGCTGCTTCATGGAATTACTTGGTATAAAGCTCATATATGTTATTCTTAAAACTTAATTTTTTTAAGAATTGCTAAAAACTAAATAAAAATAATTTTTTATTTTAAAAAAGTCTATGAAAAAAAGTTGTGTGAGAAACAAAACATTTTTTTGCTGCTTTTCGAGTTTATTATATTACACTGTAGGGAAATTCATCCAAAAAAGTTTTTAATTCATCTAAAATCAAAGTCGTTTTTAAGCACTGCACAAAACAAATATGTTAATAAATATTTAAAATTTTTAAAATTTGTTTTTTTAATTTCAATTATGGACGCGTATTGTTAATATTATTTTAAGCTAGCTGAATACCCGGCTTAACTCGGGAGTTGATATAAATATTTTTCGACTTCATTCGTCGATTTGAAAAAACTTTTCACAAACTTTTGAAGGAATTTTTTGTGCATCTTTCAAACCGGTAACTTCGGCGAAATGAACAAAATGTAGCTTCAACATCTGAAAATTATGAGAAAAAATTAGGGATATCGTGATTTGTGTGTGTGTGCCGCCGATTGCTTGCAAAAATATATTTTCAAGTTTTATGTTGTATTCGATAGATTGAATATTTTTGAAAAAAATCAGAGCAAAAACGAATTTTGAATAAAATTAAATAAGCATTGAAAATAGATATTGAAATTTTAAAACAACGCCAACTTACGACGCAACTGACTTGCGCATGTGTTGATGCGTACTCAAATAGCACAGAATTCGGCATCAGCTGTCCTGATTTGCGAAAAAAGAAAGTGGCATATGAATACACATAAAGAAGAAAAGAAGATATTTATCACCCTTCGCGCTTTGCTACGCCTTACTGTATTTTGTAGTACAGCGCCCTCTGGGGTTCAAGATATAGCAAAATAAATTGCGCCAAAAGACTCACCGCACCCGAAAACCACTTATAAAAATCATATTCATCGGATGAGTTGTTTTGAATTTTTTGCGGTATTTGTACAACAGCGCCCTCTGGTTTTCAAGATAGAATAAAAAAATAATGCCAAAGCCCTTTCCATACTCGATAATCAAATCCTATATATCCAATATACAAATTTTTATCTAAATCGAAAAAGCGGTTTTTGAGTGTTTTACGATTTCTTAAGTGATTTGTACTACAACACCATCTGGTGTTTAAGATAGCTCAGAAAAAAAGTCCAAGATACCCGCCGTATCCGAAAACTCCTATGTTAAAATTTTCACGCAAATCGGATGTACAGCTAGGAGTTTTTCGACATTTTTAAAACATTTGTACTGCAGTACCCTCTGGTGTTCAATATAGAACAAAATATATAAGTCATAAAAACTACCGTACCCGAAAACCCCTAAATACAAATTTTCATGTAAATCGGTTGAATAGTTTCGGAGATAAATTATAATAACAAAATTCGTGGAACCCGGTCACAGCTCCACCTACCGGGTCCAATTGCGAATCTGAACCATCCAGGGATCCACATAAGCACACAAAAAATTTCATCAAAATCGGTGCAGCCGAGAAAGAGATAACGCCAAAACAGTTGCCCTGCACGAAAATCCTTTAGTAAAATTTTTCATTCAAATCGGATGAGCGGCTTTCTACTTTTTCACAATTTCTTAAGCGATTTGTACTACAGCGCCCTCTGATGTTCATATAGTACAAAAAAGATAAGTCCAAAACAGTCACCATATTAGAAAACCCCTATTTACCAATTTTCATGAAAATCGGATAAACAGCTTAGAAGTTTTTTAAAATATTTTTACACAGCGCCCTCTGATGTTCAAGATAGAACAGAGTGGATAAGTCATAAAAACTCGCCATATCCGAAAATCTCTATATACCAATTTTCATCCAAATCGGATAAACGGCTTAGGAGTTTTTCGACTTTTTTAAAATATTTGTACTACAGCGCCCCCTGGTGTTCAAGATAGCACCAAAAAGATAAGTCCAAAACACTCACCGTATCAGAAAACGCCTATATTCCAATTTTCATGCGAATCGGATGCACGGCTTAGGAGTTTTTCGAGGTTTTTAAAATATTTTTACTACAGCGCCCTCTGGTGTTCAAGATAGCACCAAAAAGATAAGTCCAAAACACTCACCGTATCAGAAAACGCCTATATACCAATTTTCATGCGAATCGGATGCACGGCTTAGGAGTTTTTCGAGGTTTTTCAAAATATTTGTACTACAGCTCCCTCTGGTGTGCGACATGGAACAGAGAATATAAGTTATATAAACTCACCGTATCCGAAAAACTCCACTTACAGATTTTCATGCAAATCAGATGAACGGTTTCGGAAATAAGCTAAAAAAAAGAATGCCTGGAAACCGATCGCAGCGCCCCCTACCTTTTTTACTGGATAAAAAGTAACAGACAGACAGACAAAAATTTTAAAAATGCGATTTTCGGACTCCTCGTCACTCAAAATGTCCAACGCAAAAAGAATTTCGAAAAAATATTTCATGTACAGATTTTTGTTTTTTGCAATTTTATATTTATATTTTTATATTAATATAGAAGATGATTAATATTTAAATAAAATAATAACGTGATTTAAGCAGATCTAAAAAAAAATATATCCAAACTATGCACGATTCTTATTACAAAATTTTTTAAATAATTAATATTTGATTAAATGTGCTGCTGAACCTGGGCTGCTTCGTTTACAAGTCGAGCCCCTTAACCAGTACGCCACTGCCGCCACAAATTAATTAGAAAATTTGGTGTATAATAATTAATAGCAGAACATTTTTAAGACAAAACATAAAGCGAAAAACAATGCGCCTGCCGCGGATTTGAACCTGGGCTTCCGCGCTTAAAAGGCAATCACTTTAACCAGTATGTCACAACTCAATGGAAAAATGTGGTTTTTAGTTGGTAGTGGCAAGTTTAGCTAAAATCGAGTCAAGCTTATTAAATTTTATAAAAAAAATGTTTGCGTATTTTACACGAAAACGAATAAAAACTAGAAAAATTATTATGCATGTGATAAAATGTTTAAATTATTGCTTTTATTAATATGTGTGCTTTTAATTAGGTTTTTTTCAATTCATTCGATAAATAATTAAAGTTTATTGATTATAATTAAGTACAAAATTTCATTTTTATGGTACTTAACAAACTATAATCACAGTACATGCGACTTGGTATACATCGGAACTACAAAGAGAGCACTCGGAGTCAGACTAAAGGAGCACAAAGCGGACATTAAAAACAACAGATCAACGACAGCGTTAGCACAACATATATTAGAAGAAAATCACACAGCTGATTTTGACAAAGCGCGAATATTGGACAAGGAAAAGAAAGGAAACACAAGATACACACTGGAAAGCTTACGAATACAGCAGAAACTAACAAAGACAATGAACACAAAGGAGAACAAAGATAACATCAGCTGTGTTTATAAAATTGTAATTTAAATATTTAACCGCGTCTGTGATATTCTTTTTCTAAATTTAAGTTTGTCTTTCAATGTTTTTTAAAAATTTTTATTAATTATTACAATTAATGTTCGTGTCGTCAACGCAATTTATTTAAACCAATTATATTTTTAAATGTTTGTGAAGTCGGGCCGCAGACAAGACAAGTCAGACAAAATGGAAAAATATTTTGTAATTAATTGAATTTTTACATTTTTTAAAGATTCAATAAAACTCACCCCCCTGAAGAAGGTAGAAAGACACTACCGAAACGTCGGGAAAATAATGAAATAAATTTTCTTGTGTATTATCATTTATCACATTAAGACCAATAGAGCCGTAAAAACCAAATCAACTTTAATCACATTTGAAAAGTTTAAATTCAGAATTAATGTGAGAAATTTAAAAATAAAAAAAAGTAATACATTATGATTATAAGAAAATTAGAGGATCAGGGGGGCGAACCTTCACATGGCAACGTTTCTGACTGCTTCAACCTGGCGAGGCCAACATTATCCATGTCGAAATCGTCCCAAGTTGACTCAAACCTCCACGTGGTGTTACCTGGGCATCGGCAGACTGGCATCCGTTAGTTTGCCGTTAGTTAGATGGCTAATTTGAGCGGCGGGTCACTCCGTGGACCTTAAACATGGAATGTGCGTAGGGTTTGGGTCCCGCCACATTACTACTGCCCAATGAAAACTAAACTAGCCTCGGATAAGAACCCCAATTTCGTTGACGACCACCGCAAACGAAAAACGGACAATGATTTACGGATATGCACCTGGAATGTCCGAACCCTTTATATGGAAGGTGCCATTATCCAACTGGCGGAAGCCCTCAAAACAATAAAGGCTGACATCACCGCCATCCAGGAAATGCGATGGAAAGGGCAAGGCTGCTCTAAACAAGCACACTGCGATATCTACTACAGTTGCCATGCGAAGAAGCGCGAATTCGGATGTGGATTCGTCGGAAAGATTGGCCACTATCCGCAGCAAGACAACATTTTTTTTCATCAGCCTTATTTGCGCCCACGTTCCGACGCAGGAAAAGGACGAAGCCATCACAGACGCTTTCTACGCTAGTCTTGAGGACGTATATGATCACCTTCCGGTCCATGACGTGAAAATAGTCCTCGCAGAAGAGGACGACCGCATCTCCATTGGAAAGACCAAGTAGAGGACAACCTGACGAAACTTGGAGCTTCCAATTGGCGCCAGTAAGCGCAAAACAGAAATGGCTTGCGCAATTTCTTACACCTGACGAAAACCGACTTAGGGTTGTAGGCGTCACCTGAGTAAGTAGGTATGTGTAAAAATCATCAAAATGTGTAAATATACAGTTGGTCACAAAATTAAGCATGCACCATTAAAAGTGTTATGTATTCTTCTAACAATTTCTACAATTTTCCAATATGATTTTTCATCACAGCACAGTGTATAAGTATAAAACCAGTATAAGCTGCCCAATTATCTACATTACAAACTGTGTCTGCTATTGTAGCTTCAAAAATTTTTCTGAATAGCGATAACGATCAAAAAAGTAGATGCAAGTATATAGGATGCAAGTATAAGGATGCATGCTCAATTTTGTGTCATTGAAAAAGAGCTTTTTTTAGTTTTTCTTCAAAAAAGTTTGTATTATTAGTTAGTTAAATGAAAGCTTTTCATAACTTTTAATGTTGTATGCGTCATTGACACAATTTTGTGTCATTGATAAAGGGCTTTTTTTAGTTTTTCTTCTAAAAAATTTGTTTTATTAGTTAGTTAAATGAAAGCTTTTCATAACCAAAATATTTTCTGTGCAGGTGTTGCATCGATGCATGAGTGTAGAATGCTCTGCACAAACTGGATTGTTGCAGGAATTGCAATAGGACCTAGTTTTCCGCTGCCGTCCGTACTCAGAACGACATAGGCGACATCAAGGTCTGTTTCCTCTAGGCGCAAATGGCGGTGCAGCTGCTTCTGCTTCTGTAGGTCTTGATAATATCTATCATAAAAAGAACAAAAAGGAAAAAGAACAAAAATATGTAGTTATTCTGCTTTTGAACATAAGAATTGATTTTTCTCACCTTTACATCAAATGCTTCCATTGCGTTCCGTATCCTTGGATATGCGGCTGTTGAGCACTCGTTCCTCTATGTTTGGTACTAACAGTTGTTTTGTCAGCATCATCAGGAATGACCGTCGTCTGTCACTTCTTCGAATTGGTTGCATTTCATTATATAAAATAAATGCTGCTAATGCAGCAACGTCCACCGTATTATAAAACATGGCCAGTGGCCAGCGATTTGTTGAGCGCTTGCATGTATACGTGCCAAGCATCTTATTCTTTGTATCAACGCCTGATTTGTTGGCGTTGTAGTCCAAAATAGCAAACGGTTTTTGATTCTAAGATTGCATGTCCACATCGCAAGTATAATGTTATGTGGACAGCAAAATTACCGCTTTGTTCTTCTTGAGCACATATGAACACAGCGCTACATCGCCTTCGTTGAAGCCGAACAATGTGCTGTTGACAGAATGCAAACGATTTTTTTGGAATTCCTGTGGCACAAATGTCTTATTCTTCAGTTTTTTTCCTGATCAAAATACGCACCAATTCCAAAGTGGAGAAGAAATTGTCAGCATAAATTGTGCGGCCTGCATCCAAATAACTCTGCGCAAGTTGAAGTACAACAGTCTGCCCTTGATTGACCTCTCGTGTTTGGTCAGGTAATTTTCCAGAGTACATTATTCCTTTGACAGGATAAAATAATTTCGAGTCGCAAAACCACCATACCTTTATACCATACTTCGCAGGCTTCGACGGAATGTATTGTGTGAAGCGGTTGCGGCCACTGTATGGGAATAACTGGTAATCAACGGTCAGTGCATCATGCGGAGTGTAATCTGCTGCCAAGTTAGACTGTAACATTTGCCAAACATCATCAAAAGCCGCAGTTTTGCTTGTGGTTAGTCGCTGCTTTTGCGTATTTCCATTGTCGAATCTAAGACATTGTAGCATGCATCCGAAGCGATCATACGATAATGCAGCTTTGTATATTGAACTGCGCGTTGGGCCCTATAGCTCTGAAGCTGGTTCACTATTCGATTTGGTGAGTCCAGCATACAAAATAATAGCCAAAAGGCATCGAACTCCTTCAAAGTGTTTGTTTTCCATTCTGTTGTGTTCGTTGGATTTGCCAAATTCCATGCAGCTGCCACTTCACGGCCTTTTCGATTTGTTTCGCGTATTATGATGTACGCCATGTCTTCGGTGAATATCGAGTGGAAAATGGTAAAGGGATCATGTGTGGTTCATACTGGTCCCGGTTTCCTCCTGCGGGAAGTCGGTGGTGTATTTTTACTCGATTTGGTGCCATCTTTGGAAATGAAGTAATTGCCACTTGTTTGCGGAGCATCAGTTTCTTCCTCATCATCATCGTCGTCATCACTAATATCTTCATTGATCTCTACATCTGCTTCACTTTCGGCATCAGAATCATCAATATGAAAATTTGGTTGATATGTCATCTTCCGAACCTTCAATATCAAATACAGGAACATCAATTTCATCCTCCTCACTCATGAAGTCTGCAAATCTCCCATCCACTGCATTTCTTTCTTCCTCATTCATTTGCTGGTAGCGTGTACTACGACGTACCACCATTTCAGCAATATCTAAATTTCTATTTGCCATTTTTGCTCATCGTGTAAACTTTGAATGATTCGGTTTACGAAACTGAAGCCGCTTTTGTACTCTTTTTCTACGTTTACCTGTGTTCAACCATAAAGCAGGCAATAAAATTCAAAAGGGACGGACCGTTTGTTATATTTTCAAGCAAAGGCACAATAAAAATAGTCCAAAAGATACCTTAAATTCGAAGAATTCATTTGTGATGTGTTCAAACAATAAAATAATTCAAAATTCATAAAGGGTTGAATTTCCCCAGGCAGGTAATTATGTTTTCAATGAAAGGCCAAGAATAATCTACAAAGTATCTAAAATTCAAAGAACACGTTTGTGATATGTTCAAATAATAAAACAATTAAAAGCAAGCCAAAATAAATTGCATTTACTAACAATTCCTTGCAATGTCCCTAGGTCCCTAGGGACCTTGTCACCCTTTCCCGTACTAAACACCTTTAAACCCTTATAAATCCTAAGCTATTGGTCGGATCGCCTAGATTTTTTTTTTAACGATTCTGCATAAAATTCCCTTGGAATAGATATAGGGGTCGGGTATATCTCCCATGGACCATCAAGGAGTAATTTCAGTTGGAAAATGAAAAAGGTCCCCGGAGAACTTCTCACCCATCGGAGGATTAAGCTAGATTGTTTTTTTACTTTTGTGCACAACTTTGTTTTTGAGAAAAAAAAAAAATAATGGATGATAGAAAGTTTTGGTGAAAAAGGCAAATTGTGACGTATAAAAATGTATATTATACACATAACAACATAACTACGCCTCCCCTGTTCAATTTACTGGCTACGCTCATGCTTTTCTGCAACATTTAGCATTAAATGTCGTCACAAAAGCACCGTCGCTAAAGTACGAACAATGCAAGGATCTTTTAAAACTACTTCGAAAAGTGATTCGAAGCAAGGCTTTTATTTTATTACGGGAATTTTTTCATCGCATATGGCTCGAGATGTAGACTCGATATGAGCTCAGAAATTAATCGAAATTCTTAATAGGAAATATCTAATAACTGTAAGTAATTTACATCAATTTGAGTCACTAACATAAGTTGTCCCTGGTTCACAAATAATGTAAAATTAGCCCTAAAAAAGCGTAATACAATCGTTGGAAAAGGAACCCTACAACATCGAATTGGGAACAACACAAAAGAGTGAGAAACATAGCTAACTATACAGTCAGAACAGCAAAGCGCATATTTTTTATGTCCAAATTAAGTTCATCGCAACCATCTAAAAAGCTTTGGAGCAATCTAAAGCAAGCTGGTGTATGCATTAAAACCAAAAACGAAATCAGCCTGGAGATAAAGCGAAGAACAATAATTGCTAATAGGTGCTATACGTACTACGGGCTCAGTAAGCAACTAAGTTCCAGAGCCCTCTCTCGATCGACAAAATTAACACTCTACAAGACGCTCGTTCTACCTGTGCTGCTTTATGGAGCTGAGGCATGGGTAGTTTCGCAAACTGACGCAGCCGCTCTGGGGGTGTTCGAGAGAAAAGTTCTTCGCAAAATCTTCGGTCCTGTTCGAGTCGGCGATGACTATCGCATCCGAATGAACCACGAGCTGTATGAGCTCTACGATGACATTGACGTAGTTCGGCGTATAACTGTGCAGCGACTACGCTGGCTGGGTCATGTTCATCGTATGAACTACGAAGCTCCAGCGAAAAAGGTGCTCGAGGCGAGGGTCGCTGGTCAACGGCGACGAGGGAGACCATGCCTCCGATGGATGGACCAGGCTGAGGAAGCCTTAACCGCACTTGGTGTATCCGATTGGAGAAGGCGCGCGCAAAGCAGAGGCTTCCGGCGAGAGCTGATGAGGTCGGTTGAAACCCGGACACGGATTGTTACGATCACCTAAGTAAGTAAGTAAGTATGCATTGTGAAATCTGATGATTGTAGGGTTGATCCTAATACCCTAAATGATTACTTTATTGCCAGCTCCACATCGCCAGATAATGTGATTGCCTTTAATCCGAGGCCTTTAAGTTCTGAATCTCCGAGTAATTTTGAGTTTATTGCTATTACTGAGTGTGATGTAGGTCGGTGTGTTAGTAAAATAAAATCCAATGCAACGGGTGAAGATGGACTATCAATTAAATTTATAAAAATTATTTTGCCATACATCCTCAGTCCGCTAACCCATAAACTCAGTCACTGTCTTACTAGTTCGTGCTTCCCTGATGTATGGAAAGTAGCGACAATTATACCCATAGCGAAAATAGCGAATGCTTGCGATCCGTCTGATTATCGTCCTGTAAGTCTGTTGTCATCCTTGACAAAAGTTTTTGAGTCTCTCATGGCCATGCAAATCTCGGAACACATAAAAAGAATCGACCTTTTGTCCCCATATCAGTCTGATTTTCGACCAGGGCATAGTTGTTCTACAGCTGTAATAAAGATCTTAGATGACATCAGAGTGTCCTATATCAGAGGGCGCATAAACTTGCTTTGTCTTTTAGATTTTTCGAAGGCGTTTGATTCTGTTAATCACTCAAAACTGTGTCAAAAACTTGCCGTTAACTTTGGATTCTCTTGCATGGCGGTCTGCTTTCTGTTACTGTCTGCTTTCTGTTATTTATATTGTGGGGTGCACATAACTCCGCCAGGTTAGCAACTTAGTTGCTGCTGCCTGTCCACAGCCAGGAGAAAGGGGGATGGTTGTTTGTAGGATACGTCCTGCAAACGTAAAAACTCATAGGGCCAACCAAGAGCTCGGTGTGGCGCCCATCTTGGTAGCAGGTCATATTCGGTACACCGATATGAAACAAGGCTGCGAAGGTATAGCAATTGACCTTTAAACTTGTTAGTACGGAGACAGTCTTACCCGTCAAATGGGGTAGATCCTATCTATCAACCGCACTGAGACCTTAATTCGGCTGGAAAAATTTGATGTTGAGTGTTTTGGCATGCGTGCTATATATGTCGACGCTCTGGCTTCCCTAGAGGTTTGCTTGTCGACGTCTTGACTCGCACCCTCAAACTGGCACGGCAGTCACTGAGGGAAGTGTAGAAATGGGTTGTGAAACTTGGGTTCTCATACTGAGCACGGTAGTCCCTGATAACAGTGGCCTATACTCTGTCTGGGTGTTGAAATCTGAACGGCCAGAGTAAGAGTGGCAATTGCAAAGGTCCTCCAGAGTAGGTTGTAGTCATGAGCAATAGTTTCCAGCTGAGTCGGCAACTGCAAATTGTTAGCCTAGCCCTTAAGTGCTCATTGAGCACGGCCATGTGTAAGAATGCACTTTTCGTAATTGCATTTGTGTGTTCTTGGTCTTTTTGCGGGGATGTTGTGGATCCTCATTTGACTTGATCGAGTTGCCCAGATGACTGGCGTGGGCTGGCCCTTCAGGAGTCTCGTACTGGCTGTGGTTGTGTGAATGCTACACAGGTCTAGATTGACCGGCGGGGTCGCGCAATGGTACGACCGGGCTGGCATATCTGTCTTAATATGCAAGAGATTGGGTAGGACTCGTCTCCACCAGTAGATGGATGGTAGACGTCACTACTGAAGTCTAAACTGGTACTGCTATTACGGGCAGTATGTAATTTATTACATAATGATCCTAATCAGCAGGGCACTGGGTGATGCTTTGTGTTTGTGAAACAGCTTCCATGTTCGTGTTGTCACACCGGATGCCCCGTATGTTTTACATGTCTAAAACATAAACGGGTCAGTGTTGTGGTACAGCACAAAGTTCTGGTTGTCTGTTTCATAAACTATTACTCTAGGTTTTTGATGACCAAAGTTGATTAAGCCTTACGGCAGGAGCTACTTGTTAATCAAATACTTGTCTGTGGGGTGCACATCGCTTGCACAGGTCTAGATTGACCGGTGGGGTCGCGCAGTAGTACGACCGGGCTGGCATACCTGCTTAGTGTGCAAGATATTGGATAGGTCTCGTCTTGACCACTAGATGGCAATGAAGATACGCCAACTATCGGTAGCTAAACTGGTACTATTAAGGGCAGTATGGAATTCTTATTGCATACTGCTTTTACAAAATAGGGCACAGGGTAATGCTTTTGTGTTTATGAATGTGACATCTAGTAGGTGGTTGCTTTTCTGGGTGTCACTTGTATAATACAGGTCTGTGAAGATTATTTCACTTTGTGTCCTTTTTAATGTGCATTTTTTAATACTATATGTTCGATTCATGAACTATAACTCCAACGTCTATGGACCCAGAGGAATTAAGCTTTAACGGCAGAGGTCCTCTATAAACACATAGCGGATTTCTGTCGGGTGCCTCAAGACTAAGTACTTGTAAGCATGCATGCATATGCTGACGATCTGCAACTGTATTTAGACAGTCCCATAGGTCTTGTTGATAATTTATGTGTTAGGATGAAAGAGGATTTAAATGAAATAATGAAATGGGCTAACGAAAATAAGCTTAGGCTAAATCCAGTTAAATCATTAGTTCTGCATATTTGCAAAACTAGACATTCTGTTTCCAATATAGCAACTATTTATTTAAACGGTGTTGGGCTGGACATTGTTGGCAAAGTTAAAAATCTAGGTTACATTATTAACTCGTCACTTTCTTGTGAGGATCACATTAATTCTGTTGTTTGTAAGGTCTATTATGCTCTTAGGAATCTGAGGTGGACCGCGTCATTTGTACCTTTCGATACTAAAAAAAAGCTTGTGCTCCAGCTAATAGTGCCTCTCATTTCATACTCAGATATTGTCTATAGCATACTCGATTCCAGGTCCAAACTTAAGCTACAACAAGCTTTTAATAACGCCACAAGATATGTATTTGGCCTTCGAAAATTCGACTACATCAGCTACTTGAGCAGTAAAATACTCGGTTGCAATATTATCAACTATCTTGATGCTAGGAACTGCATATTTTTACATAAATTATTATACACAAAGACACCTAAATACCTTTTTGAGAAGCTACAATTTTGTAGATCAACCAGAAATATGAACCTGATAATACCATTATATAATTTTTAAAACTCCAACTGACTCTTTTTTGTTAACGCCGTCAGAATTTGGAACTCGCTGCCTTTAAGAATAAAATGCATTATAAATAACCGCAACCAGGGGCGTCCCGCGACATTTTGGTGGTACAGGCAAACTATTATTTTGGCGCCCCCAATGAATTTGCGTATTATGCATTGTATGTTTTTTATTTTAGCGAAGGATTTCTTTTTTAACAAACACAAAAATTATAAATATTTATTAAAAAAATAAATAAACTAATGTCTTTTAGGCACATATTTCAATTATTAAAAATATTAATAACACAAACAAAATAAAATTATTTAATATGAACATTCAAAGGTATATAAACATCAAATGAAATAATGATCAAAATTAATTATAATCAATAAAAACCATATAATAAATTAATGATAATACATATTTTTTCCGACAATATATATAAAATTTTTTTTTAAATAAAATGACGTTTTTGAACTCTAAAGGTTGATGCTCACTTACGGCACGACGCTAAAACAGACACGAAAAGGCAACGTGATGTTTAATGGTCACTAATCAGAACGGCAACGAATTAATGATCAACTAAAAATATTATTTCATGCCCGAACCGAAAATCACTCAGGCAACATCGGTTTTCAAATCGACCCAGCCTAATATACACTAACCTAAAATTTTCTTCTGGCTTTTGCACTAGCAAAATCCATAAATATATCATCTTTGTCTAAATTGGTACATATATCAGATTCAATTAATAAAAGGGCTAATGAAGATAAACGGTCTTGTGACATTTTCGATCTTAAATAATTTTTTATAAGCTTAAGCTTAGAAAAACTTCTTTCTCCACTCGCTACGCTAACAGGCAATGCTAATAGAATTTTAAGGGCTATATAAAGATTTGGGTAAATTTGTTGCAAAAAATTATCCACAATATACTTGAGAACATCATTAGGATCATCTGAGGGCGACAATGAGTTAGCTATGAAACAAAGCTCATCTGCCAGCTCTAAACTGTCAATATCCTTTCTATTGCTGTCCGTTAATGATAGTTCTAAATCCTTACAATATTTAAAAATCTCTTTTTTTTCCCATGATTTTAAATCATAAATACAATGCAAAAATCCGAATTGTTGATTATAATCTGAAAGTTGAATGAAACGTTCTTGAATAGAGTTAATGGCTATATCTAATATATTATTATATACATCAACTTTAAATTTAAGAAGAGGATCATCTATAATATCATCATTTGATTCATATTCAAAATGTTTTTTTCGTTTTCTTATTCTGACTTCTTCGAATTGTGCAACCAAATCAATGCTATCTGCTAGTTCACGCGCATTGTCAAAAAGGTTTTGAAATTCTTCATCCGTCCTTTGTTTTTTTAACTGAGCAAGAGCAGACTCAATTGTTTTGGTTGCTGAAGAAATTGAAAATTTCGGACTTTGTAATAAAAGACTAACCCGGTTTATTTCTGTAAGCAAATTATACCACAATACTGTGGTACAAATGAATTTAAAGTTTTTTTTATTTTTTGAATTATGGTTTTGCATCAATCTTGGTTTTATTGCCATGAGCACCAGTTAAAGAGCCGTCTTCTACGATAGCAATTAACGCATCATAAATTTCTCCAATATGGAAACGAAGGGGCTTTATAGCATTTATTCTGCTTTCCCATCGAGTAGTGCAAACAGACTTAAGTGTAAAGCGAGAGATGTGCTTAAGTAAAATCGACCATCTATATGGTGATGCGGAAAAGAAATTATATATTGATTGAACTGTGCCAAAAAAATTAACCATATCAATATTTGACTCTGCTGCGTCGCTCAAAATTAAATTTAATGAATGACAGCAGCAAGGAACAAAAAATGCCCTCGGGTTTGTATTCAAAATTTGCCTTTGTAGCCCATTTTGTTTGCCTTTCATATTAGCGCCATTATCGTAACCCTGCCCTCTACAATTCTGAATGTTTAGACCTAAGTTTGTTAATTCCTCAAAAAACGTTTTTGCAAGTCCTTTTCCGGAAGTATCGTCTACCTTAATGAATCCTACAAAATGTTCCTCTACCAAGTATTGATGTTTTGAACCAGTATTAACAAACCTAATTACTAATGTAAGCTGTTCTTGGTGACTGATATCAGGGGTGGTATCCATAATAACAGAAAAGAATTCTGCAGCTTTTGTCATTTCAATTATTTTTTTCTTCGTTGCTTCCGCAAGAATTTTAATTAATTCGTTTTGAATTCGAGGCCCAAGATAGTGAATATGTGTTTCTTCATTTGTAATTCTACGCAAATGTTCTTTTAAAACAGGATCGTATAATCCAACCAATTCAACAAATTTTAAAAAAACTCCATTGTTTTGATGGTAAAGCAAATCTGATCGTCCACGTAATGGTAAATTTAATTTTGCTAATGTTAGTATGATTTCAGTCAACCTTTTCAAAGCATCTCGCCAATGCAAACTTTCAATTTTTAAATGCCGTTCGTAATGTGCATCAAAAGTCTGATTAAGTTTCTTTCGTTTAAGAAGCTCTGTCCAAACACTAAACGCTTTAAGATGTTGCAAGTTCTTCTCATGATAACTGATGGCATAAGATACGTTTTTCCAGTCGTTATATCCGCTCATGAACTTTGTTTCTAAAACCGAAAATAATTTGCAACAGAAGCAAAATATTTTATCGTGAGAAGTGGAATACACAAGCCATGATCTCATGAAACTTTCCCCGTTTGATAAGGTCAGCTGAAAATGTTTATTGGAGAAATGCCTCCCGTTGTGGTCAACTGGATACAAATAATTATTTGAAGTGTAAATTGGCCCGTTTTCTGCAATCAGTTGCCGCTCAACATCGGAAATGTGAATTGGCCAGTTGGCAGGATCAAAGTCAATGCTATCAGCACCTTCTACCTCTCTGCTCACATTTTCCAAACCAATATTTTCCAAATTTATTTTTTCCGAATTTTCAGAACTGTTTCCTTGAATTGAAGACGGACTGTCAATATCAACAATGCTGTTGTCTTCACCGCTCATACGTATTTGTTCGTCGTTACCTAGTCATTCGTTAAAAATAATGCAAATATTCAGTTAAGCTACTAAATCAACTTACTCACCATCTTTTTCTTTTTGAAAACTTAAGAAATTTGTCATAGAATTCTGTAGAGACTCCGCCTCTTTGTCCCTCAGCGCTTTTTTTTTCTTATTCGCCGCACCAGACAATTTTTTTCTTTTTTGACTCATTTTAAAGATATTTCACTAATTGTTTTTGAAGTGGGCGCCTTTTGCATAAAATCTTAAATTATCTAATTAGAAATGTTTAAATCTAACTTTTTTTGCGAATATTTTAATTGCCACAAGCGAGCTGTCAAAGTCTTATTAGTTAGAGATGTAACTTTTATCGATTGCAGTTATCAATAGAAGTGGGTTATACTATGTTCACACTAAGGGCTAAATGCGCATTTAACGAAATGCGCATTAGCAATTTAGAATGCGTGGCCGTATGCTCCTTGTAAGAGTAAAAGAGACAAATATATACATTCAATTTCGTAAATGCGCATTTAGCTCTCAATGTGAACGTAGTATTACAGTGTCACAGTTTTTAGTAGTACAATACTACGAATTTTATTTAGTCGATAATAAATTATTTTAAATTATTTAATTATTTTATTATTAAGTTGATAACGAATAAAAAAATACATAAAAACGTTATTTTGGCGCTTTTGGCGCCCCCTTTAATATGGCGCTACAGGTGTGGGCCTGCTTCGCCTGTACCACGGGACGTCCCTGACCGCAACTTTAAGTATGAAATTTTACACTTTTCTTAATACTATCCTTTTCATCATCTTTTAGAAGAAGAATGATTTATAGCTAAACTTTTTTGATCTCTTATGATTTGAGGGTAGGTCACTTGTTGTTTATAATATTTTGTATTACTTTTTAATAAACTTTTTAATTTGTTAATTCTAAATTACTATTTGTTTTAAGCTATATTTATTTATCAGTTGTTTATAACTCGTTGTTATTATGTTGTTCTTACTACATTTAAAAGACTCTGTCTTACATGTGAACTTTATTAGTTAGTTAATAAATTGAAATTGATCCTGCCGTTAGGGCAAAAATGAAAACAAAAAAATCTGCAGGGGTCATACTTCAATGCGGGAATGACCCCCAACTCCAAAACTTGCAGCTGTTATTATTTCCATAGAATATTAGCGTTGACATTAATATTAATGAGCTACCTCTTTATAGTAGTTTAAGAACGGAATTATTGACGATTTAAATGAGTAAAATACAATAATTTAGAAGTTAGTCCTATTTAGGTAAATTTAAACCAACTAGTTAACAGTCAATACAAAATTATGACAAAAAGACTATAGATAAAAAATTTGTATGATAGCCTCTAAGCTCTCAAAGTAAGCTTTTAAATAGCGGGTGAATTGTTTGAACTTTGTTTTTTTTGTAAGGAGACCGGTCCACTCTAATATACAAAAATTTTATTGCCGTTAGTTAATTTTTTGCTTCAAATTATATTGTATTTTTCCTGGTTTTCTTAGTTGACAAAGACGTTAATTATACTGTCGAAATCTATTTCATCGCTTAATTGGTGCTCTCAGATAGGTTTTGAATTTTTAACTTAGAAAAGCTGCCTTCACAATTAGCGAAACACAGAATTGTTATTTAGAAATTTTGTAACATGCTTCTGAATAATTGTGCCCAGAAGCAACGGTAACAAAACTCTAAAGTTTAATTAATGATAATAAGGAATATCCAGCATTCTGTCGTTGTCGTGTCGGCAAGAGTTGACAAGAATTACGGCTGTGGCGTTGTCTTCAAATTGATTTGCTTTTGTGTTCTCGTCATATTCTGGTTGATGTATTTTATTCCTCTATGTAGTAAATATTCAACAAAATGTTCTAAATTTTAAACCAGAATCTACTGCTTTTAGAATTGAGAGGAAGGCAGTCAAAATTTTTCTGTAATAAAGCATAAAATTTGTTTTATTTTATTAATAATATGGCAACATTATTAGAGCAAAGTTAAAAAACAAAAAAAAAAAAAAAAAAATTAAAAGATTTCTATCTTGGCTTTGTGGTTGTTGTTTTTCTGTTACAATTAATATTGTCTTCATAAGGTTTTCATTGATTTAAATTGGCTCTGCTTGCCAACAAGACAACGATATTAGGCAGTTTGGTAAGGCAGTAACTATATCAAACAAATTATTTGATAATTATCCCTTTTTTGTTCTGCACTTGTGTAATTTCAGTGCCGCCATCAACACAGTGCCTCCTGGAGTGCACCTCCCCCTGCCCCTTGCTACGCGACTGTCTGAATGATGTGGGTTCAAATCTCGCAAATATTAGTATTTATTATTTTTGTTGAAAATATCCCTATACAAGTGTTTACTAAAATTTCGATGCGGGGAAAACTTACTTTTAAATTTGACGTCGATTACATTGCAACACAGTCAGGGCCGCCGAGAGGGGCAAAAGGGAGATGTTTTCCCCCGGGCCTAGAGTCTTGACGCTATTCACGTTAGGCTGTGCCTTTGGGTCACTATTAAATTTCAAACCAATATAAATGATTTAAAACTTGTTTTAAAGCAAAATAAGTTAAATGTATTTTATTGTTGGTCACTCTGTTTCTGTAATACGCAAATAATTTTTATACCCCAACGCGTACTGCTTAAGGCGTTTATTAACTTCATTGCGTCATTGCGTTTGTAACGCCAATAAGGAGGTGTGGCAGGTATAGAAAAGTATATACAGATATACAGATTATGAAATAAAAAAAAAAAACAGAATTTCAACCGCAGTTAGGACCACTGAACCTTTGTTTCGTGGTCAGAAGATGTGACCTTATGCTACCGCGCATATTTGTCTGGGTTCATTTTACCCTGCCTACACAGTTAAAAATGTTGATGCGTTTTTCACTAAACGACTTTCATCGTATTTTATGTTGCATTTGCGACGATATTTAATGCTAAATGATGCAGATCGAGTTCTGCAACGGATAGCTTTTTTGCGACTCTGAGTATATCCGGCAAAAAAATAAGTACAAAAACCGACTCAACCCTTAGCGCACGCAACTCGGCTCATACTCTCTTCTACGAAGCTACAATGCGGCGGCTGAAATAAATTTGAGTATTGTAAATCATGAGTCGGATCAGGAGAGATCGGGTTTTTTCGGTTCATAAATACTTATGGTTGTTGTCGTCTTGCTGATACTTATCAGGGATGATATTGGCTTATTTGTAAAAGGGCCAAAATTTATACAAAAAAGTGAATTATTGACAAGAATGGGGCCTTTAGTGGTATTTCAATACTAAAGACTTTATATTTGAATATTCAGCCATGACCACAAATGTCCCAAAAGATTTCGAATTAACTGTTTCGGAAAATCAAAACAATTTGAAGTTCGTGTTTTCGTGTGGTTTTTTTTTTTTGCTTTCACTTTAACTGTTTAATTTTCTAGATTTCTAGTTTTTTTATTTGTCACAAAAATAGCTCATTTTTGTTGTAACGATCAGCTCTCAAATTAAAAAATTGTGGGTCAAGTGTGGGTCAATATAGTTAAATTCTTTGCTTTAAATAGATTTTATTTCTTATATAGAGGTCCCATTGCACTTTAGAAAAAAGATTGGTGCATTGATTGCAAATGTCAAAAATATGCCAAAAAATAATCAATATAGATAATTCCTCCAAAAATTTTTTAACTAAGCCATTTATTTAATAAGTTAATAATACAAATAAAAATAGCAAAGCATTTCCACAGAAAACCGCTAATCAGATCGATATATTCATCGTCAAAGAGTCTTAGGTATTAGTATTCTTTCGAGTCCTTGGTTATATACATAAGAATGTGCGAAAGATATAAGAAAAAGATACGTGTTAAGAATTGTAAGAAGAGGAATCAATGATGCGGACGAAATGGAGTTCTACCAAAAATATATTGTACATTCAGGAATAGCTTAATTTTATAAAAAATAATTTCATAAATGTTAAACAATTTTGTAATATAGAGCCTTGAACAACAAAATATGTTAAATCACAACGAAAAAGGTGACAAAAAAAAATGTTCCATCGCAGTTTTCGCAGTCTTAATTTTTTTGAAAAAGCTTATAGTTGTCGAGTTAAAATATTCTAAAATTGCAAAATTTTCATTTGTGGTGCCATTTTAGGTATGCTGAATTTTTTTCCAAGGCGTATATTTCTTAAAATTTATGACTCGAAAACACTTTTCTATTCGCAAAAGAGTGTGTATAATACTGATTTCATTTTTAAATCTAAAATTTCTTTTTAGGTGGAAAAAATCGCATTTGTATGCAAATAATTGTTTATTGCTTATTAAGCACTTACTTAAAATAAATTCTAACGCCATAATCTGAAAGAGTGTGAAGCTTTATATAGGATATCATGGGTGAAGATAAATTCGTAAATCCGACGCTAACTTAGCACAGATACAAACCCATATTTCCAAAAAGTACGAATTTAACTTTGCGTACGAATTTAAATAGCAGAATTTATATAAAAAAAATACGAATTTAACTTCGTTTGATAAGAAATCTCTTTAGTATTCAAATAATACAAAATTCAAAATTAATTCAGAACTGAAAATTCGATTAAGAATTGATTAAACTTCCGATTCAGGTCATCAGAAACTTTTTAAAGTCATGAACCATACGTTAATGATACTAAATTTGAAATAAAATATCGTAATATCTACATTTAGGATTTCATTTTTAATATACCAATGGACAGGTAGTTCAAGCACCTTTTCGAGTGTATATGACTAATTGTGCCGCGCTGAGGATTTTGGTCAAAGGTAATTTTAAAAAAAGTAGTGATCGATCGATTCATAGTACTAACTTTGAATAAAAAAGATCTCAATACCTAAATGTATTTAATGTACGATTTTTAAATTTTGAATTTTAATAAATAGGTAATTAAATCACCTTTTTAAGGATATATGACTCATTGTGGAGCGCTAAGGATTTAAGACACAAGAAATTTTTAAAAAAGTACTGAAAAGTTCGAGTACTTTGACTTTGAATAAAAAAATTTCTGTTCCAAAATGTACGATTTTTAAATTTTATACTTTAATAGACAGATAATTAAAGCACCTTTCTGAAGATATATAACTCATTGTGGCGCTCTAGGTATTTTGGACACAGGACAATTTTTAAAAAGTATTGAAAAGTACTGAAAAGTACGATTCATATTACTTACTTTGAATAAAAAAATCTGTTGCAAAATGTACGGTTTTTAAATTTGAATAGATAGGTAATTAAAGCACCTTTCTTAGTATATATAAATCATTGTGGCGCGCTAAGGATTTTAGCCACAGGATGTTTTTTAAAAAGTAGTGAAAAGTTCGATTCATAGTACCTACTTTAAATAAAAAAATCTCAGTTCTAAAATGTACGATTTTTTTAATTTTATATTTTAATAGATAGGTAATTAAAGCACCTATTTAATGATATATGACTCATTGTGGCGCGCTAAGTATTTAAGGTAGAGGAAATTTTTTAAAAAGTAGTGAAAAGTACTGAAAAGTTCGATTCATTGCACTTTGAATAAAAAATCTCAGTCCCAAAATGTACGATTTTTAAATTCTATATTTTAATGGGCAGGTAACATATGATTCATGACTTCTTAAAAAATTTCTGATGACCTGAATCGGGCTTTTAATCAATTCTGTATCGAATTTTCAATTCTGAATTAATGTTTTATTTTTTTCCCCTGTAATTTTATTACATTTTATAAATGTTTTGAATTTTAAGTTACCGGGTTCATATTAAAAAATACAAAATATTCAATAATACAAAATAGTGGCTATTCAGCATAATACTAACATGGTGGCTTTATACAAAATATAAGAACGTCAGTTTTTTTTAAAATTTTTTTCAGGTTTAATAGATTTTTATAAGTGTACTATTTCTGTAGCCTACCAAAATCGTATCTGCGTTGGCTTATGTAGCTTAAATATAGCTTAAAAACAAAATAAAATTGTGGAAAATTGTTTAAGTTTTTTGTTTTTCTAAAGCTGTAATATCAAAAACTTCAACACAACTTGTTTTACTAAGATCGATTTAAAATCATTTTATCAAAAATTTAAAATTTGTGCATCGATGACATACTACTTAGATGATATTTTTTTTGTAGATTTTTTTAAGAGCGGCTAAAATGAATCGAAAGGGCTTCGGAATTGACGAAATCAAAAAGGGCTCAAAAAAGCTCTAAAAGCCGAAAGCCTACTTACCGAAATACTTATAATCGACACAAGCAGCCGAATCACTCGGCTCATCTACCACAGATATGAACCAGAGCACAGTAGAGCGCAGCAGTGAAAATTGAGCGAGATTTTTTTGTAATTGTTTTGTGCGTTTTTTTTTTGCTGAGCATTTAGATAGCAACAGAAAAACACGTGTTCATCTTGTGTTGCTTTTTGTTTTCATTACACTTACACTGTGAAAGCAGCGCATGAGGTAAAGTTGTTGAGGCTTAACCTTCATGTGCTCGGTAGTCTACATTTGTAGCATTTTTGCCAAAAAAGTTCAATAAAAAAAAAATGTCTACAACAAAAGCTTTTGAGGTTTTCAGTAGCTTCCTAAAAATGTATTCTAAGCAGTTTAAGCTACTAACGATACAAAAAAAATTATAAACGAGACCACTGGACCCCACTTTTCAAAATGATCTTCTCCTGGCCGGTTGTCTACAAATGTAGACACCATAGAATATGTATGGAAACGCACATCAATAGTTTACTCAATTCAAGATGTTTAGATTTTAACATGCTGAAAAACATGTCCTTTTGTCATTTTTGTTATTAGTTGATTTCTTACGCATGTTTGTGGGTGTGTGTGTGTGCTTTTATGTTACGTTTTGTTACATTTTATGCTCTTATAAGGAAAGCGCAGTGCAGAAACAGTTTCGACTGTAGTTCATTGTGCGGTGTTCAGTTCGGTTGTGAAATTTTATGAAAATAGTTTACTCTGTAATAGCGAGTTGGAAACTATTCTTTCTATTTGTGATTTTTTTTTTTTAAATACATCGCTAAGCATGTATGGGCGTGCTTCAAATCAGCCGCGCCGAATCGTTAAACGGTAAGTGCGAGTTTTATATTTTTGAAAGGATGTTATAAAAAAAAAAATTCAAATTAAGGCTTACGTACGAAGAGATGCAGCAACATATAGAAAATGAATTGAGAGAGCTTGATGAAGAAGAAGAGGAGGGGCTATGCTTTGACGAAGATTCAAATAACGACTATGTTCCACCTGATCATCACACAAGTTCAAGCAATGTTTCCGCTGTTGCAACAAACCTAATAATCAATCAATCCATCAATCCGGAAGAGTCTGATGCTGAAAACGAAATAAATCTTGAAGAAGACGATATTCGAGACGATGAGCAGAAAGAAGGTGAATTTTTCGAAGAAGATTTTGGCGACGATTTAGATGTTGAGGAAGAGGTAAATATTGAGCAGCGTCCTGGTATATTAGTGGCAAAAGATCATACTGCCTGGCTTACCAATCTGCCTAATCCTGCAGTTCGCATGAGTGCTCATAATTTGTTTCGAGACAAAGCTGTTGGCCCATCTCGAGCTACTAAAGGACTCATTGAGTCCGCCGTATTTGATCTTATATTCACACAATCGATGCTCGAACAAGTTCTGATGGATACAAACGATAAAGCGCAGAAAACATTTCGAAAATAGAATGAAGAAAATCCCACCGCAAAGGAGAGGGTGTGGATTAAGGTGACAAATATTGAACTTAGAGCGTTCGTTGGGCTTCTAATTTTAGCAGGCGTAAACAAATCAAACGATGAGGATATAGATGTATTATGGAGCAATGAAGCAGTTTGTTATTACAGTGCAACAATGCCAAAATCTCGCTTTAAGGAAATTTTACGGTTTATTCGGTTTGACAGTCAGCGTACTAGAGCTGCTCGACTGGTTAATGACAAGGCTGCTCCAATAACTGAATTATGGAGTCAAATGAACGTTAATCTTCGTAAGCACTATACTCCATCGGGAGAGATAACAGTGGACGAACAACTATTTGCATATCGCGGAAGAACTAGATTTACGCAGTATATCCCATCTAAGCCAGCAAAGTATGGAATTAAAGTGTGGTTCGCATGCGATGCAAAGTCCTTCTATCCTCTCAACAGCGAAATATATACAGGAAAAAGCTCAAATGCAAGTCGAGCAGTTAATGTAGGAGAGAGTGTCGTCCAGAAACTAGTCTACCATTGGGAGAACACCGGAAGAACCATTGTCTGTGACAATTTTTTTACATCATTAAATTTGGGAAGGAGTTTGATATCCAGGTCTTGCTCTTCTTGGTACTGTTCGTCAAAACAAGACATTTGTGCCAAAAGAGATGAAAGCAGACCGCAAGCGAGAAGAACAATCAACAGTCTTTTTTTTTCTTGAATCAAAAATTGCGTTAGTGTCCTATGTACCAAAGAAGGGAAGAGCAGTTACACTTCTATCTAGTACGCCGCTGACAAATGCTGTTTCTCCCAAAAATAAAAATAAACCACAATATATCCTGGACTACAACGCAACCAAAGGAGGCGTCGATGCGATGGATAAAATGCTTTCTGCTTACTCGACCAAACGCAAAACTTTGCGCTGGCCTTTGGCAATGTTCTATAACATGCTAGATATATGCGCTCTAGCCGCATTTATCATATATTCGCAAAACAATGCCCACATCCAGCAAACGGACAAACGGCGGAAGTTCCTGCGAAGCCTGGCAAAGCAGCTTTTCATGCCAGCAATTGAACAGCGCTCTAAAAATGCAAGAGTATTAGGCTGCGCTCAAACACGACTGGCTATTGAAACGGCACTCGGTGGGTGTAGTCCTTCTGCTTCTTTTTCGGCCACTATTTCCAATGGCTTACCTGATATTTCCAGCGACGAACAGCCCAAGCACCCAGTCCGTTGTCAATATTGTAAAATTGGAACACGTAAAACTACACGCAAGATATGCAGTTGGTGTAAGAAAGCAGTCTGCGATGCACATGCCGCCACATATACTTTAGGTGAATGCTGTTCTTCAATTAAAAATTAATTTTTTTCCCAGTGTTATACTTAAAAAAAAAATCTTTCTTCAATAAATATATTTAAATGTGTTAACAAGAATGTACAAGTGTTTTTTTCTCCACGTTGACATGGATTTCCATACAAATACATGGTTGCTACAAATGTAGACTTTCGACCGCGCACGTAAGTTTACTATCCCGAGCACATGAAGGTTAAAAAAATACACAGCTTCGATAGTTGGAAGCTTCAATTAGTAATTTTTTACATTTATTTCATGACATTTCATTTTCTGCAATCAGCAATTATTATTAAATTTATAAAGTATTTGTAAAGTTGCCAAATCACATGCGCATAGTTTAACTTCTACTTTGCTGCTTTCGAAAAAAAAATCGAAAAAAAATGTTTGCAAACCAGGAATATTCCCTTAAATTTCAAATGTTTTCCTAAAGAATCAGTCTTTTAAGATATGACAAGTTCTGACTATATTTTTTTTTTGAAAATATTTGCAATTAAATTTAACTAATTTTATTATTTGCCAAAACAGAAAATTTTCTTTGAAGATTTTCTACCATGTAGGATCCTTTGATGGATGATACAATTTAAATTTACTCTTGAGCTGCTGTTAATTTGTTGTAGCCAACGCAATTTGAGATTCATTATTGTTACCCAGTAGGAAAAGCGATCATCCCAAGATGGCTACTTGGCACATCTTTTAAGACTTGGCGATCATATCTTTTCACTTCCAAATGCCATATCTTTTTTGTATGGAGCTGCTACGAAAGGAGTATTGATCCCTTCGTCACATCTTCAAGCACGGAAGAAGTGACAAGTCAAGAATCCGAGTACCTTCTTTTGGCAATGAAGGAATGATACAGATACGTATATAAGGGGTATTCACAATGTGATGTATTTGTGATAAATTTTTAAAAAATTTACAATATTTACACCTTATTGTGAGCTAACCTTCAATAAAGTCTTGTATTTTTAAAATCAGCTCATTTGTGTATAAACTTTTGTTTGGAAATATGAATTGAAATGCCTACAAAATAATGAAAAAATTTGAACGAAACAATAATAATATTAAATTTTTTAAATAAATTCATTTCGCAGCCGGTAGCTTCCTCGATGTTGAGTTGAAATGCTTTTGCGATCAGCTGATCATATACACAATGCAATTTACAAAGAATACAATAGGGTTTCGTCGTTGTATTTTTGCGACAGGGTTGTATTGAACACTGTGTATTTTCTTTTTGTAAATTTACAAAATTTACTACAAATATCAAATTTATCAAAAATACACAATACAAGGGCAAATACAACACATCGTGAATACCCCTATAGATTTTTTCCAATTTTGTTTTGTTTTTGCTTTTGCATTTTTTGCATTTTCATTCCAACACATCGCCTTGAAGCTGTCGTGTTCATCTCCTTTCAATACTTGAGGCAATAAGAAAAGATAGATCGCTTTAGATAAGTGTTCGCCTACTTTCCGACTAGGTTTGAGTGAGTGAGTGAGAGTTGAAGATAATAAATATTACACTCTAAAAAATTGTTGATATTTTTTCAATTAAGAATAATAAGCATTTGCTTAACATTGCAAGGCAGCTCTTAAGTTCGACTTAAAATTCAATGTATTTGATAAAAACAACAGCATGCAAAGACAGCCCATTAATATTGATAAAATTTCTATGAAAATGTTTTTTCTACATTGTACCTATAAATATCAATGATGTAATTGTATATTTTAACAATATAAATTCAACGCTCGTTCCACAACTTGTGCGACAAAAAATGTCAAATATTTTTGCAGTCTATGGCATGGTTTTCGCGCTTATTATAGTCGTATTTAACTGTCATTGATATCGATATTTAAGTTTGAACGTTAAAATTTCGTTACGCTGACGCCTTATCGATTGTCGCTGCTGTTCTGTTGCTGGTATTGCTGCTGACTGGCGCCATGTCTTCACATTAAATTTAATAATAATAATACTAATAATATTTATTAGAATGCGTGGCAGCCATGTTTGTATTTATCGATGCGTAAAATTGAATGAGCTTTTATTTTCGCACTAGATGGGCGTTGAACTGAAATGTTATGCTTGGGTGTGTGTGTGTGTGTGTGTGGGTGAGAGTGGTGCTGGTAGGCTTAGCACGTTTTAATGGGAAATTTTAACATTGATTGTCTTGATTGCGTCGCTTTCATTGTTTTGTGTAGATTTCACTCTGCTAAAGTTATTGAATGTTCGGCAACATTTATACTGATAACGCTCCGTTAAGTATCCTTCAATAATTTGAAGAGCATCTAGAATTTTACCAAAATCAACATTAATATTCTGATAAGTAGATCATCAAATATAATTTATTGCTTTTTAGCTGTCGTATTTTTTTTTCTTTTTTTTTATTATTAAGATACTGAGTTGATTTGATTTTAAATTTAAAGATTTAATTTTAAATTCAAGATTGTTGAAAAATAATTCTTTACTCTTCGATGTAGAAAAATTTGTTGGTTCGTAAGCAGCCAATAAAACGATTGTGGGAAATTGAAATTATTGCATTATTTTTTATGGGTATTCGCATGCTTCTGATACATTTCATGTTGGTTTTAGATAACTGACAAGCTATCCTGACACTGACAAGTTATCTTCTTTAGCGGTAGCGAAAATTAGTGTTGTTTAGCTACGCCAACATAGACATAGTCAAGCGTAACAAAATTGAGAGGCTACGCTTCGCCTGTCTTTGACGTTAGAATTTATATTATTAATGCTAGATACTTGAATTTTAGATATTGCTTGCAAAAGTCTTCGTGGGAGAGATTAATATTACTTATGGTATGTTTGGTTTTTCTTCATTAGTGCCTTTCTGTTCTGATTTTCCACCAATTTTCTGATCTGAAATTTTTCTAAAATTTCAAAACGTTTCACTTATTTCTTACATGTTTATAAATACGTATAGTAGAGTGTCCCAAAAGAGTTGAAGTTATTTTTTTTCTTATGTTGTTAAGAAAATATTTTCATAAGATTTCTTTAAATATTTTCAAATTTGAATTTTTTTGATAGCTTATTTGAAAGAATTGTTAAATATAAAATGAGCTGTGAACCCTTTTTGTAAATTTTTACTTATACAAAATTTATTTGGGTTTTTTGAAAAAAGTCGCACTCTTTTGCCATATCACCAAGTACTGACATGTATCGATGCAAGTCGGCACGGCTGTCCGTGGTCCTAAGTACACCAAATTTTATTTACATTTATTTTAACATCATACGAAAAAAATTAAGAGGGTACCACATGAAAAAAAAACAATTTCAACTTTTTTGGGACACTCTACTATACAAGTGTTTTTTGAAATTTTTCGCTAAATAAAAATTACTTCCAAAAATAAAACGGTTTTAGAGGCTCAACTTTGAATTAGCATAGAGAACAATCACATGTTAGTTATATGCAGATTACAAAAAGTACCAAAAAATAAGTAAGCCCCCCTAACTTCGGAATAATCCCGAATGCGAGGGTTTTGTCTATATTTATACCAATGTGCAACCATGGGCGTAGCCAGGCTTTTCTATAGTGTGGGGATGGTTCCCAAAGTACTGAAATATACATATAAACAATGTGTAAATTAAAGCATCAATAGTCGGTTATGTATTGCCGCCGATTATCTTTGCAAAATTAAAAAAAAAACATGTGTAAATGGTGAACCCAAAAAGCTACATTTATTCACTTTTTCATTTATGTATACATTTCTGAAAATATAGCAAAAATATTGTTTTATATTTGGACTAAAAATAAAATCACACTAAGACAACCGATTTCTACAACTTCATCAAACAAACTGAAAATGGGAAAAATAAAAATTTAATAAGATATTCATAAATCAATAGCAAATGATTTAACCTGTAATCATGTCAAATGATTTAACATGTTATCCAACAAGTAATGGAACAGTTTTTTAACGTTCAAACAATCCAACATGTGCGACCATGATACAATTGTCAAGATAATAGTAATAGTCAGCGTTGCCGTTTTGGTAAAATATGACCAAATTTGGTAAAAACTTGGCTTGGTAGAATCGTAAATTTTTGATCGTTTTGGCAATTTTTTTAAGGTTAAAAAAACTGAATTAACTCAAAGTTTTAAAAAAAATATTTTTTTTTTAAAATTCAGCAGTCATGTTTTATTTGCAGCATCACAATTATCATTAAAAATACTCTTTTAAATAATAAGAAACGTTTTAAAAAGTTTATGCTAATGATTTTGCACTGACTGCGATAATAGAAAATTAATACCGATTGAAAGTAAGAATAATGATTAATTTCTCTTTTTAAGTTCCTACTAATCTTTAAGAAAAGAAAGAGACAAGTTTTTTAAACACATCAAAAAAAAAAAAAAAATGTAACTTTAATACAAATTTTATTATTATATGCTCTGTTTGAATAACAAAGTCATATTAACATAAAAAGTATGTATTAATTAAATGCGATTTTTAATATTTCGATGTCTTCTATAGTTTATACGAGTATAATTTTGCGATTTTTGTTTTGTTTTGTTTTTGTTTTTATGACATTAGAGTTAATTAATAATTAATAATTAATAAACATTTATTTATTATAACTTTACTTAAAAAAATTTCTGGTGTTTGGTAATTTTTTTCATTTTGGTAAATTTTTGAAGTTAATTGGCTTGGCGAATATAGCTTGTCGAAAATAGTAGAGAAATAGATCTAACATGTTATCCAACAAGTAACGGGATAGTTTTTTTGAGCTTTCAAAACAATCCAACATGTGCGACCATGATACAATTATCTAGGTAGCAGTGACAGTTCGCTTGACGAACAAAGCTTGTCCAAAATAATATAAAATATAGAACGGAAAAATTGAACAGAATAATAAAAAGGTAAAATATTTACTGTCACTACTACCTTGATAATTTTATAATGTGTGCGACGACATCATTCTTCACCGACTTCCCAACAAACAAAATGATTCACCAATGTTATCGTTTACGAATCGCATTCTCGTACATTTCATTTATTAGCAATTATTAGTAGCAATTCATTTATAATATCGCGAGCGAAAGAAATTTCTCCTTCGTTAATGAATCGTCAAAACCGAAAAAAGCCATTCGTTAAAGAGTCGCCAAAACTATGAAAAAGCAATTCGTTAACGAGTCGCCAAAACTAAAAAAAAAGCAATTCGTTAACGAGAACTTATTCATATGAAAATCTTGAACAAATTATAAGTGGAAATTATTTATATAAAGAATAAGCACGAAATAACATAACAGAAGAAAAAATATTTCACAAAATTTTTTTCATATAAAAATTTAATATTAAAATTTAATTTTAAGTCTTTTTTTCACTTAAAATTTAAAAAAAAAAACATAAAATTTAAAAAGCAAATTCTCTTAAATGACGTATTAACAATAGAAAGTTAGCAAAAAAAATTTGTATATTGAAAAGTCGGAAAAAATTGTTTTTTTTTTGTTTCAAAATATCTTAAATGGAGTTTAGGATAGTCATGATTTCAATCGGTGCTTTCTTTAAGCATCAAGCCAACCTCTGATGAAGTCGGTATGATATTGTTCGAAAACTTAAAAAAAACACAGGTGCGTCGTTGGACACACGAGAGAAGCGAATCTTTTTCGCAGTTACATTTGATAGCTCAATACTATTTTCTTTTTAATAAATTAACTTTTAAACACAAATATTTAAAATAACATAAAATAAATTACATATATACAGAAAACCTATTTACTGCTTATCTTTTTATTGTTGAATGTGAACTTTCCACGCCAATTATATATACGGGCATATAATGCCAGCGACTCTCCATTTGAACTCTCCACACATGGTTGTGAACTTGGCTGCACTGAACAAATTTTTTTCCTTCAACAGCGTACTACCTAGCGAAAAAATCTGTCGAAAATTTTTCAGATTTCACTCCAAGCAAATCACAGAACGAGGATAAAAATATATATTAAATATATATTAATATATTAATATATATTAAAGAACGCACACGAAACAAAATTTAACAAACATTTTAGATACCTTGCCGATGTCATGCATGTGTTTGTTAATTCCATATTTATTGATATCATCTCTTTTTTTGGCACTTAAAAACGCACTCGTGGGCATTGCTTATTTTCTTCGTGCCAACAACACCACAAATGCATTCACAATACAAACACACCAATGCTGGAGACACCTTGTGGCAAATAAAAGCAAATTTTTGCCAGCATAGCAAATACACAATCCTCTATCTATTGATAGATGTTGACGATTTACTGCAGCATAGCTTTTGTTATAAGTAATATTGAATTAAAAACTGTTCATTAAAAAGCCTTTGTGGCCTGGTGGATAGTGAATTAGACTATCGTTTAAGAGGACACGGGTTAGATCCCCACGGGAACCAAAACGTATTTTTAGTATATAATATTAAATTATTAAATTTTCTTGTTGTAATTAGGTAGCAACAAAGAAACCATAAAATTTCCAAGAAAAAATCTGTCGAAAATTTTTCAGATTTCACTCTAAGCAAATCAAAAAATGATTCACAAGCGATTCGTTAACGAATCACCCCTCGCCACAATGTTTATTGGGTTATATAAAGAATATTTATATCGACTTCAGCAGAACTGAAAAAAATTTTTAAATCCAAAGCATACTTAATTGTAGACGAGGATGACGTTAAATGATGTTGATTGAATAAAAATAAAAAAAAAAATTCAAAAGGCAAGTTTTATTTTTAAGAAAATTTATAAACATGATTATTTTTGAAGACGACAATACTAATGATAATGATGAGCTTTTTTTCACCCTTATAGGTATAGGTAGAGGCAAATTTGAACAATAAACACTTTAAACACATTGAAATGACCTTAATAAAATTAAGATGTTATGATACAAATTAGTTAAGGGTTCACTAAAAAGTAAATCACTTTAAAACATAACGGAGATACCACATTATTAAAAAATATTGGATCAACGATTTAGGGTGGGGACGGGGCTCCGCTGATCTTTTCCCTAGCTACGCGCATGTGTGCAACGCTCCAGCGAAGATGATATTTTAATCTCCCTATGGCCAGAACTATGAATGACTATACTAAGCGTGCGTTACAGTGAAAAAACATAAATTTCAAAATTTCGAGGTGTGCCATTTTCGAAATTCATGCTTCAATTTATTTTAATGGACGTTTAGGCTTTAAAACAAATTTTTTGATTTATGTCTATGGGACGAAGTACGGTGCGTCTAATGGATACAATCGTCCAGAAGCGCACCGCGTTTGCCGATAACAGAGGAACTGTGTTCCATCCGGACAGCGGATGTTTTGTTGGGAGGTTCTTATGAATCCACTTTATAGTTCGGGCCTGGCACCAAGTGATTACCAACTGTTTCTGTTTATGACGAACGATTTTCCCGATAAAACGTTTGCCTCAAGAGAAGCTTGTTAAAATCGACTGACTCAGTTTTTTGTCAATAGGGACGAAAGTTTTTATGCAAGAGGCATAATAAAATAACCTTCAAAATGGCAACAAGTTATCGAAGAAAACGAAGTGCATTTTTTAACTTAATTGAATCATTTCGAACTTGATCTCCATTTTTAAAATGAAGCTTATATTTTGAATTTCATTGCGATAACTCTAAAATTACGGCTGTAATCGTGTCGGCAGACACACAGACGGACAGACGGAAATCGACTCAGGAGCAAAAATATTTATACTTTTCTATACCTGCCACACCTCCTTATTGGCGTTACAAACGAAATGACAAAGTTAATATACCCCTTACGCAGTACGCGTTGGGGTATATAAAAATGAATTTCTTTTGACTAACCCGATATATTAAATTTAATTGAATAAAAAGATAACGAATAGTGTTAAATAAATACTATAAAAAAAGTTTCTTGCAATACGAGTATCATTACCTAATTGGCAGGTACCATATTAAATTTTTTTTTTTTTGTTATTTTTGTTTCAATAGTAAAACTATCTAAGAATACCTAAAAAAATTTTTGTAAAGATCCAAACATTCTTTGTACTATTTCATCCTATTTTCTAAAGCGCTCCGCCCTTCAATGTTTACGTGAAAAAATCTTTAAGCACTTTTTTCTCGAAACTACATTTTAATACCTGGTTACGATAGTTACTCAAAATTACCTTGTCCTATTATATCTAAATTTCAGCCGCATACTTTCCACATACGTAGTTTCCGTGTGAACTAAAATGTTGCACAAAATATTTTTCTCTTATATTTTTTGCACAAAATCCAGAAAAACATTTTCTGGATTAAAATGTTATGTAATTTATTATCAAAATTAAAACACTTTTGAAAAATAGTTTAAAACATTATGGAAAAGATGATCAAAGTTCAGAATTTATAACTAAAAACTTAAAATTTGCACTTTAGTTAATACAGTAATGGATAGCTTATTTAATTCTGTCAGATGACATACAAGTGATTGGTTTTATATGAAACAACTTAGTTTCTAGAATGGAAAAACTGGATCAAAATTTAAAAAATACAAATGACCCTGTATCTCAAAAATTTGGCATATTAGGGAAAAACTGAGTATAGACGTAGAATCAGCGTAAAAAGCTCTTCTAGAAAATGATTTCAGGCCTCTGGATAAAAAAATTTTCCTGAATTTGTAGACTAGTGTTCTTTTCAATTTTTTTTTCTAAGTCAAATCCTGGCTATGAAATTTAGAAAAACCAAATGAAAACCACGTCTACCTCCCATACAAAGTGACTTTATTTTAAACGTAAAATCTCTTAAAAATCCACAAAAATCAAGAAATGTCTTAAAATTTTGCACATTAATTTGATATATAATATGAACCATCTCTATGATATTTAGCAAAATCGGCCTACCTCCCATACAAAGTGACGTCATCAAAATAGGAAAACTTTCGTTAATATATAAAACTGAATGTCATCGTGTATATCTTGACTAAATACTTCAAATATACTTCAGTATGGCCGCGGGGGTGAATTTTAGCTTCGGTACCCTGCCGAAGCGCTCCATCCTTACTAGTTTTATTTTAATTTGATGACGTAAGTCATCCCAGGCTCAAACACACAGACGATCACACAGACGACAGATCTTGCTGTTTTATTTCTTTGTTAATTATATTTTTATTTATAAATATTAAAAGGAAAAAATTTTTCGAAAAACCTGTGTTTTGCATTGAGCCGCGTACAATTCGACTGCAAGTTGAGTGTGCTACCATCTCACCATGGCCTCCCTTGCATCAAATCGAACAAAATACGAACAAACCTGAAAGCAAGCATAGTATAGGAAGATGTATTCCAATTAATTCCATAGGATGATGCCAAAAAGTATTTCATTTCAATTTTCAACCGATTGTATAATTTGGGCTTTATTTATATAATTTGAAAAAAAAAACAAAAAAAAACTCATGAACTGCCTATGATTGTAAATATTTTTAATTTAAAAAAAGCACAAAATTTCAACCGTAGCTAGGACCACTAATCCTTCGCTTCGTGGTCAGAAGCTCTGACCTAATAATTCTGCTATTTCCCACACGGCACAAAATCCGACTTCGATATCTTCGATATTTACAAATAGTTCCCGATGATAACAATCGAATTCGATATCGATTACGATTCGAAAAAGATTCGTTTGGAGGACGTAACGGTTACTTCGTAAACGAAGGTTAGCTTATGTTTTGAAAAATTATTCGTTTACAGTTCCAAAGCGATTAATTCTTCAACACAAATGCGATGATAATTACATTTTGTACTTTTTTACTGTAAGGTGAATACTTTCGGATAACTTTTCTGGCACTATCAGAATCACTTTTATTATTACTGACGCGATAACAAAAAAAAAAACGAAATGGCCATTTTAGGCTTTGAAAGGACTCTAATCGATAACACTGGCAAGAAATAACTTTCGATTTTTTTTCGATTCGCCAATCAGGGAATTTATGAAATTTTTCTTCCATAAAAGTTCAATGCAAACGAATTTTAGCCGGATGGGTTACATATGCATTGACAAGTGTTAATTTTCGCACAATATTTTAGAAACATATCCTTCTTATGTTTTAGTTTCGACCAACATATCGTAGGTAATCTGACAGCTCTGTTGGTAATGGAAGAACTTGTAACCAGTATTTTGTGTGTTAAAATACCGCAGCATGCGAATATTTTTTTATTTCAAATTGTGAGTTAAAAACTACACCTGAATTATATGAAAGATACGATATTTATATAGAAATTCACAGATCTAAGAATAAAACCAAATTTTAGATTCAAAGTTCCATTCGTTAATATTGCAGCATGTGCTGTTGCCAAATGAATCAAAGCAATCAATCTTAATTTATCAAAATTCAATTTGAGAAATGCCTAAAAGTATGCTAATGTTCTGAAAAAAATCTACGTTCAGATTTAAAATTTTAGACCGTACTGTACTTTCAGAGTATTGAAGGAAATACTCAATTCAATCATAAAAGAAAGATAGAACTCCTGATTGTTGATTTAACATAAGTATGAGCTACTCAAATGAATATGTCCACGTGGCCGAGTGGTTAGAACAGCCAGCTATGGATACAAACTTACTGTGTTCAATCCTCAGTGGAAGCAAAAAAAAAATTTAAATAGAAATTTTTTCGTTTTTATACAACTAGTGCGGCGAATTGCTGTGTTGTTGTTTTCATAAGAACCATTTCGTTACATTGGTTTTACTCTCCATCTAGCTCGTCGCATTGTTGTATATGCGGATATTAAAGTTTCACTTAAAAAATTTATATTTTCACTCGAATACCGAGCGCAACAAGTAGCAACATGCTTTAACCCATTTTTGTCCAGCGTTGCGTATACGCAACGGTATACTTTTCTTAACCTGAAGATCATACAGTGATAGATTTTCATGATCTATATAAAGAATATAAAATTTTAAGAATTTATCTAATCGACCTGTTTTCGCTCAAGGCTAAACAATTACGTTTTTGGGAGGACGGGGATGATTGTGACATTTTAATTATAAAGCGTCATATATTTTTATTTCTTTGATTGTTTTACCTGAGTATAGATTTGTAGTAGCTATTCAGTATTTAAATTTAAAATATTTTTTATGTACTTAATGATAAGATTAGACATAAATGAATGAATTCTGAGAAAGGAGCTCAGCCTGTGACTTTTAACCCCGCACCAGGGGCTGGTTGTTATACTACTATGGGGCAAGATGTTACAAGCAAAAACAAACGTAATAAAAAAGTTTTTATTAGGAGCAACCATCGCAGACAGTTGCTTTTCTTTATTTAAGAACATATTATTATGTCAACAAAGCAATATTTTGCCTTATTAAAATAGCACTTAGAATGAAATAAATTTTGAACAAAGTTAATCTAATCATTTCATTTAAGCAAAGTTAATCTAAAATCTTTACCATTTAGTTTTATTGCTATGAAAACAAAATGTAGATTATTTCTCACCTATAAGAAGATAATAAAGTTCTTTATTGAACAAAAACCAGGAAGCAAGCAACAAAACTTACATTATATCTCAAAAAAAAAAAAAATATAAATAAAAATAATTTATTTCAGAATTTTAAAAAAATCAACAGATCCTACAAGTAACAACTTGCCTCGAGCAAATGTCACTTTTAGCCACAACGCTAAATTTGATCTTTTGAGATTATGTAGTAAAAACGCAAATGAATATAACTGAAGAAATGTAGATTCATCATAAAAAGGAAGCATCAGGGTGCAAAAATGACACAGGACACAACTCTCTGATTATTTGAAAAAAAATTGTAGACCAATATTATTAAAAATCAAAAATTTTACAAACCTGCGGTTTTATTGGCGACACGCAAATGCTTCTTTCACAAAAAAACTAGCGTCACTGGCTCTCGCGCCATGTGAGCCGTTGGTGACGGCGTTATTTATTCCTTTCCTCCGTCACTATAGCGTTCTCTGTTTTGCCACTGTTGTCACTGTAACTACTTACCCCTATCACAACCAGCTCTGGCACACCCCTACTAACATTGCCTAGCTTGGAAAATTTTGGGAATTTTCCATTTTTTTTATCTTTAATTTTAAACCTCTGAAAAATCTATAAAAAGGATAGTGTAAAATATTGTTCTTATACAATCGTCTTTCTTGGGATTTATATTTAACTTTTATGAATTTTTATGAAGTTTGACTGACATACGTGGCTCCAGTGGGTTGACACAACGCTGGTCTTTAACGAAATACGTTTTTGTGTATTTTTTGCTGTTTTGTGGAATTTCTTGTGATCAATATTGTCGCAAAATATTCGACTTTGCTTGTAGAATATCGTTAAATATCATTCAATTTGAAAATTAAGTATCTCGAGGTGGCAACTCAATTTTTTTTTTTTTTTTTTTAATTTTTTTAATTTTTTTTTTTCTAAGTTAGACCAAACTAAATATTTTTGGAAAGTTTCATCATTCTAGCTCAACGGTATCATGGAACATTCCATAATAGACATGGGTAACGCAGCAAAAATCGTTGCGTTGATACACCAACTCAAACGCAGTTTGCTGTATCAGCGGAATGCGTTAACGCAATTGCGCCATAGCGAAGTTTGAAATGCTATGATTCCTGTAACAACAAGAATTTTAAAATTAACTTTTTATTAATTAATTTAATGTATGCTGTAAGTATTTCGCGCAATAAATATGAAATATAACTAAAGGAAGAGCAGATTAAAGCATTCACCAAAATTGAAGATATATTAAACTTCAAGCATGCAGCCAAACTGTATTTCGTTTAAAATTTGATGCGAGCCATCAAACATATACATTCGCGTACCTGGTATGCAAAACAAGTTCAAATTTATATCCCTGTAGGAAAATCAACTAATTAAAAAGTAGTTGATAAAGTAGTTTTTTGTCAACCACAACTAGTTGAAATTCTGACTTTTTCCATAGAACGAACTAACATATTTTGTATGGTGATGTCCGCTAAATAAGTCAATTGACTTTCGTCCGCATATATTTTCAACTACTTGTTAAATTAGTTATATTTAAATTATTTTTTTAATTACTTTAAAATAACCAATTGAAAACTATTACTGATGGCCTAAAGTTGATAATATTTGATGAAATAATATTTAACCATGTTATAACCATGTATAAACTTGTAATCTAATAAAAATTTGCAATTAAAAGATGTCAAAATCAGAGTAGTTGCCGCCTTAATATAATTCAAAGAAGTTTATCAATCACTTGTTTTTAAGTAGTATTTCAATTACTTCATATATAATGCAGTTAAAACTATTTAGAATTGCAGTGGATGCCGCCTTAATATAATTCAAAGAAGTTCATATACGAGTTTATTTTAAATTAGTTTTTTCATTAGTTGTTTTTAAAAACAAGTTAGTTTGTTCCTATAGGGTTCTGCTTCGAACACAAACACATCCAACAGCCCAATAAACATTGTGGCGAGGGGTCATTCGATAACGAATCGCTTGTGAATCGTTTTTTTTTTAAGTTTTCGAATAGTTTCATACCGACTTCATCAGAGGTTGGCTTGATGATAAAAGAAAGAACCGATTAAAATCATGACTTTCCTAAACTCCATTTAAGATGTTTTGAAACAAAAAAAAAAACAATTTTTTCCGTCTTTTCAATATACAAATTTTTAAAAAAAAAAAAAGGAATTTTTTACTAACTTTCTATTCTTAATACGTCATTTAAGCGAATATTTTTGTTTTTTAAATTTTATGTTTTTTTTTTAATTTTAAGTGAAAGAAGACTTAAATATAAATTTTCTTAAGTTTTTATATGAAAAAATGTTGTGAAATATTTTTTCTTCTGTTATGTTATTTCGTGCTTATTCTTTATATAAATAAGTTCCACTTATAATTTGTTCAAGATTTTCATATGAATAAGTTCTCGTTAACAAATTGCTTTTTGTTGTTTTGGCGATTCGTTAACAAATTGCTTTTTATATATTTATATTTCGCTTTTTATAGTTTTTGGCGTCTCGTTAATGAATTGCTTTTTTTAGTTTTGGCGACTCCTTAACGAATTGCTTTTTCATATTTTTGGCGACTCGTTAACGAATTGCTTATAATAGTTTTGGCGACTCGTTAACGAATTGCTTATAATAGTTTTGGCGACTCGTTAACGAGTTGCTTTTTCGGTTTTGACGATTCATTAACGAAAGAGGAATTTCTCCCGCTCGCGATATTATAAATGAATCATTACTAATAATTGCTAATGAATGAAATGTACGAGAAAACGATTCGTAAACGATGACATTAGTGAATCATTTTGTTTATTGGGAGTTTATTAAATTGACAAAACCATGGCAAAACATTAATAACAGTCAAACGCACTCCAAGCATATTCCCTACAACCCCTTGCCCTTAATTATACAGAGTAAAAATGTTCGCTTTCAACTTTCTGTTTCTATTCTCGATGCGCCGTACAACATGTGCAATTTTTGCTCGCTGTATAAATCTTTTTTACTTTTGCTTTGAGCGCGTCATTTGCATTACTGCGCTATTGCGTTAGTTTTATTAAAAGAAGTGTATCAACGCAGAAACGCATCGAAGTGCTTCAACTCATTAACGCAACGCAGCGCTGCGTTATCCATGTCTAGTCCATAATGGACTAAAAAAAAGGCGCAATTTTTTGTATTTACGTAATTATTTTATTCCATTACTTAAATAGTTTTTTTATAATTTTTCTTTTATTACAATAGTATTTGTTTTCATTTAAGTTAATGCTTAGTTAAAAGTTCAAACATAACGCAAAAAATACAATATTTATATTAATTGAGTTCTTATACTACTAAATAATTTCTGTTTCGTTTAGTTCTTATTTACTTTACCTTTAAATTTACAATGACAATTTCCAAATGTTTACTTAATTTTTTTTTGTGGTATTTAATATTAATTATTTATATTTCACTTTGTTTTAATCAATTCATTTAATTATCATAAAACACATACCAAAGTGTACATGTGTGTGTGTGTGTTGGTGTGCAATAGCAATTAATTGAAATTATTAGTTATAGTTCAGTTTTAGTTTTTGTTTTTTAACTGCTTTTTATTTTTTTTTGTAAGCAGATCACAGCAAAAAACTTAACATGTATTTAATTATTTTTAATTAATTCAAAAATTCAACTAATACAAAAACGAAATGAAGCAGAAATAAAAAAGAGTTCAAATGAAAGCGCTTGCAAGGTATGAGTATTCATGAGTGGGAAAGGGTCAGCAAAAAAGAAAATGAAAATTTACAAAAAAATTTCCAATTAAATGTATAAATGTTTTTTTTGAAACAGCAGCTATTATTTTTCAAAAATTCAACATATATATTGAACATTACAAATTTTGAAATTTTTGGAATTTTGCATAATAACAAAAGTTTTATGTAGCGAGTTCTTTTTCTTTTACTTATTTTGTTTTGTTATGCTTTTTGTTTTTTAACTATTTACAATAATTTTTTTTTTAATTATGTCGAAACTGTTTGTCAGCTTAAAGATTAATTTTAATGTAAACAGCAATTTTATTAAATTTTACAATTTGAGTTAATTATTTTTTTTTTATTTTTTCTTAAATTTTACTAAACTTTTAGCTAATGAAAAATTCATTTTAAACAACAACAAAAAATTAAAAAAAAAAACCTAAAAAATTGCTTTTAACAAAACTTTTGAAAATTTCCACTTTTTCCGGTGTAAATAAATAAAACAACAACAATGTGTTGGCTTATGTGTTTGTGAGGTTTTGTATGCGTTTTTTGTGGTTTTGTGAGTTTTTGACATGATTTGTTGTTGTTGTTGTTGTTGTTTTTGTTGTGATGTTTAGGGCGTGCCTCAATTGATTTCAAAGTTGACAGCCTTGTGTGGTCAAAAAAGAAAGCAGAGCAGCGCCCACAAAATGGTGTGTCACAGTGAAAGACAGTAAAGGCGCCACAAAGATAGTGAAAAGGGAAACAGAAAGAGAGAGAGAGAGAGAAAAAGAAAGAATAACAAAGTTAGAGTCTATTACAATAACAGCGTACATGCTTAGGGATAGATAGTGTTAGAATGAAAAACAAACAAAAACAATGTGTAAACAGTTTAATTTTTGATCATGTTTTTAGTGTTAAAATAATAGTTTTGTTGTTATTGTTGTTGCTGTTGTTGTTATTGCTGTTTCTTATCAGTTGCTTGTGCTGTTGTTGTTGTTGTTTCTCAGGCTTATGTGTTTTTTTTTTTCTTAAATTTTCCTTCTGTTACGCTTTTCTATTTTTATGTTTTTCCTTTTTTTGTTTTTCTTTTGGCATTTGTCTTTTTTACATTTAATCATCATCATCATCAATTCATTTGTCTTATGTTTGTTTTTTTTCTTCTCTTCATCATCATCATTTGATTTTACTTTGTCAACCTCTTTAATATTAAACAGGAAGTGAGCACTGGGGTTGTTTTTTTTTAATATTTTTAAGTTTTAACTGTCTTCCGTCCACTAAACACACTCTGTACCCTGTTCTTTGAGTGGCTGCTTGCACTGTAAAGAGATGAAAGAGAACGAGAGAATAAGAGAGAGAAGAGAAGAGAGAAATCAGCATTAATTAATAGTTTTTTTATAAAAATAAACTTTATATAAAACATACAAAAATTGTTTAATTAAACTTAAATTATTCAATTCAGAACTAAAAAAAAAAAATATTAAATACAGTTCGAAACAAAAAAAAAAAAAAAAGTAAATTATTAATTATAATAAAATATAATATAAGTGTAAATTTTAAAAATATAAGATAAAATATTAATTATAAACCTCGTCTAAGCTTTATTTCAAAAAAACCTTTTTTCATACTTAAAAATGAAGAACTGTCGCTGATCAGGTATTGAAACTGAAATCAGCCGATTAAATTTAAACATTAAAAAAAAAGCATTACAAAATTTCAAGACTTTTGAAAGTCTTACAAAGACCTCCTACCCCATTAATTGAAGCTTAGCACAGTGATGAGATTAGTACCGGTTAGACAGAGAAAACTACTTTGTGGGCATGTAATATAAACCTTGTGGTGTGTGTTTTCCTATCAATAAAGCTAAGACACTATCCATGACATCATACCACTTTGTTCAAAAAGAAAGGTTCATGCACACTCTGAACCGGACTTAACTGTCCGATTCGAACATTTTTTTTTTAGTAGGTTGCCACATATTTCTATGATAAGGCTACCAAATATCAGCGTCTCTCGTTGACATTTGGTAAAGTGACAGTGTTTTGTTTACAACAATTTTTTTCGTGGCATCGATTTTTTGATCGATGGAAGAAAAAATTGAGCCTGATTCACTCGCCTGATGCCTGGTTTGTGTGTCATACTCGTATACCCAGGTCTCATCACCATTAATGATGGATTCGATGGATGATTCGTCGTTCCCGACCATTTCCAGCATGTCTTTCGCGATAGCAACTCGGTCTCTTTTTTGCATGAAATTGAGTTCTTTCGGTACCATTTTTGCAGCGACATGTCTCAAGCCCAATTCATTCTTCAAAATGTTCTGAACGGATCCAATTGAAATGCTGACGTCCTCTCCTATCTTTCTAATCGTCAATTTGAGATTTTTGACCAACATGTCTTTGATTTTTTTAACGTTTTCTTCGGTAGTCGAACACGATGGCCACCCGTTACGAGGGTCGTCTTCTACTTCGTCTTGGCCACTCACAAATAGGTCAAACCACTTGTTTGCCTTCTGATACGATAGAGCAGAGTCACCGTAACATTTCAAAAACACTTTACGCGTATCGGCGCAGTTGAAACCAATTTTCACACAAAATTTGATACAAACTCGTTACTCAATTTTTTCTTCCATCGTAACCAACTAAAAAAAATTTTCGAATCGGACCGTTAAGTCCGGTTCACAGTGTGAATGAACCTTTCTTTTTGAACCAGGTGGTATTTGAAAATTTTTTCACAGAAATTATTTTTTAAGCTGTAGAACTTTGTGAAAAAATAAGAATAGCATTTTGAAAAACTTAATTTTCATAAAAACTAGTAAGTATGGAGCTTCAGCAGGGTACCGAAGCTAAAATATCCCCCCGCGGCCATAATGAAGTATATTCGAAGTCTTTAGCCACGACATACACGATGACATTCAGTTTTATGTATTAACGAAAGTTTTCCTATTTTGATGACGTCAATTTGTATGGGAGGTAGACGTGGTTTTGATTCGATTTTGCCAAATATCATAGAGATGGGTCATATTATATATCAAAGCTAATGTGCAAAATTTCAAGACATTTCTCTAACTTTTCTAAAAGGAAGGATTTCTAAGAGATTTTAATTTAAAATAAAGCCACTTTGTATGAGAAGTAGGCGTGGTTTTCTTCAGATTTTGGCGAATATCATAGAGATGGTTTAGATTAATTATAAAAGCTCATGTGCTAAATTTCAAGACATTTCCTTAATTTTTGTGAATTTTTTAAGAGATTTAACGTTAATAAAAACGCCACTTTGTATGGGAGGTAGGCGTGGTTTTCATCCGATTTTTCATAGTCAGGATTGACATTAAATATTAAAGCTTATGTGCAAAATTTGAAGGCATTTCCTTAATTTTGGTGGGTTTGTAAAAATAAAGTAACTCTGTATGGGAGGTAGGCGTTGTTTTCATCCGATTTGGCTCATTATCGAACTTGATCTTCATATATTTAAAAAAAGCTTTTATTTTGAATTTCATCGCGATAGCTTTAAAATTACGGCTGTAATCGTGTCGACAGACAGACAGACAGACGGACAAACAGACAGACGGACACACGGAAATCGACTCAGGATGTGATGCTGATCAAAAATATATGTATTTTCTATACCTGGCACGCCTCCTTCTTGACGTTACAAACGGAATGACAAAGTTACGCAGTACCCGTTGGGGTATAAAAATCATAGGGGTGAGTTCATGATTTTCGATGATAGAAACACTTAATTGAATTATGTGTCAAAATCAAGCAATTTTGCAAGTAAATTATGTCATATGAAAGAATGTGGAAAAAGAAATTTTATTTTTTGAGCAAAAATTGAATATTTTAGAGGTTTTTTGAAAACAATATAAAATATTGAATTGTTGAGATAATGGTTAATCTTTTCTTGAATGGTTAATTGAACTTTCAGACACAGAAAATTTGATGAAAATCGGTTAAAAAATGGCTGAGATATTTGCTTGCAAAATAATAACTTGATTTTCTTGTGCATAATAAAAAATAATTTTAAAAATGCCGAAGTTTAAAAAACTGTAATTGTTAATTTTTCTTATGAGAGCTTTTAAATAAAAAATAATCAAATCCCCATTGAATTGGACGGTATAGCATGTTTTAAAAAAAATTACTATTAAGAATTTTTTTCGAAAAAAAGCATATTTAGATTTTAGGTGTTTTCCGAAACCTGTAATTTGGAATAAACTTCGCGCAGGGCTAAATTTTCATGCCAAGTTTGTGGTTTTAGATGTCTTATATACCAAGAAAGCAACATAATACAATGGGCGAACTTTTTAGTCATCCGCTTTACGTGGAATACGTATAGACCAATAAGCCTCACCTCCTTTCTCCTAAAATCTATGGAGAAAATTGTTGATCGGCATATCAGAGAGGGTTGTCATCGAGACCATCCGCTGCATTCGCAACAATATACATATCAACCAGGGAAATCAACGACTCATGCTCTTCAGATCCTTACAAACAAGATTGTAAAATCACTGGGGAACAAAGAATATGCAATCGGGTGCTTCCTAGATATTGAAGGTGCTTTTGACAACACCGAATACGCTCATATAAGCGAATGCATTCAGCGCAAAGGTGTTGATGGAACAACAAGTGCTTGGGTGCATAACGGGCAGAAAGTCAGGAATATGGAATCAACTTTGGGCTCGGTAGAACTTAGAGTACTCGCCGCAAAAGGTTGTCCACAAGGAAGAGTTCTCTCTCCAATACTGTCCATTACGGTCCATTGTGGTTGATGAACTCTTAGAGCTTCTTAGCTAAATGGCTTCGATGTGCAGGGTTACGCTGATGACGTGATCCTTATCAGATCCTTATCAGATCCTTATCAGAGGAAAATACGAGGATACCTTATCGTATCTCCTCCAGAGAGCACTCAACATAGTAGCTAAATGGTGCAGGGAAACAGGGCTCAACGTCAACCCTAAGAAAACCAACATCATCGTCTTCACCAAGAAAAGAGTCAGGGAAAATCTAACTGAACCCACTCTTCTCGGTGAAACTATAAACTTCTCAAACGAAGAAGTTCTCTCAAATACTTAGTTGTGACGCTTGATGATAAACTCACATGGAACCCACACCTAAGCAACACTGTAAACCAAGCAAGGGCCTCATTATGGGTCAGCAGAAGCTTTGTAGGTAAAAACTGGGGCCTAAGTCCTAAGCTAGCCATGTGGATGTATACTTCCATCACGAGACCTATCGTCTTATATGCCGCACCAGTATGGTGGAGTAGTACGATCCAAAAAACAGCTCAAGCCAAGCTCAGCAAATTGCAACGACTAGCTTGTGCATGTATCACACGAGCGATGCGTTCTGCTCCAACTGCTGCTTTGGAGATTTTGCTTGGTATACCACCATTACATCTTCTTGTTAAGAAAGAAGCTCTGCTCTCTACAGTCAGGCTCATCATTGACAACAATTTGATTCTACCAAGTAATACTCACTCAGCGCTGTTAGACGAAATAACCAAGGACGAGAATCTAAGGTTAACCTGCGATCTCTGCCTTCCAAAATTTAACTTCTGCAAAAACTTCCAAGTCTCCTTCCCAAACAGAACCACATGGGAAAAAGAGAGGCCACGGTTCACTGGTGACTTTCAAGCCTGATACGAGTATACTGATGGCTCAAAGACGGATGAAGGGGTGGGAGCTGGAGTTTTTGGCTTAAGGCAGGGAAAATCTATATGTGTCAGCATGGGCACAGGTAATTCAGTCTTCCAAGCTGAAGTCCACGCCATTGAGATCTGCCTAAGAGAGTATGTAAACAGGTCTACTAGGAACAAAAACATTTACATTCACTCTGATAGTAAAGCAGCTCTACTTGCACTTAGCGCATACAAAATCACGTCCAAACTCGTATGGGATTGCCTACAGCTACTTATCAAGGTATCTACCCATAACAGAGTCCATCTCATTTGGGTACCAGGTCATAGCGGCTATTTAGGTAACGAGATCGCGGACGGACTAGCCAGGAAAGGGGCTGCGAGGTCCTTCATAGGCCCAGAACCATTCTGCGGGATACCATGGGGCACTTTGCGCCATAACATTAAAATGTGGCTAAGCAGAGAGACACTTCATTACTGGAGGGAAACGGAAGGTAACAGACAGGCTAAAACATTCATGCCAACCACTTCGCTCCAAAGAACGAAACAATTCCTGACTCTAAGTGGAATATCTATCAGACTTGTCATAGGTTTCTTAACTGGACATTGTAAGATAAATAAACACTTATTAACCATGGGTATAGTCCAGGTAGATCTATGTAGATTATGTAATGAAGATGAAGAAACAGCAGAGCACATCTTGTGTCACTATAACGGTCTAATCAGGACCCGTCTTCGTTACTTAGGTGCATTGTACCTAGAACCGCATCTAATAGCGGATAGTTCACCCAAGGACATCGCTCTGTTCCTAACGCACTTAACGATTGAGGATGAACTATAACTTATAGAGGTTTGTTACAATAGTCCCTTGAGGCAGTAACTAGGTGACTTGCTCCCTACTCACATAACTAACTAACTAACTATGTGGAATACCCCATCATGTGTTAAATTTCGTGGTTCATATTTTTTGCATTATACAGCTTTTAAAAATTAAAAAAAAAACCATTAAAACAAGTACTTTCTTTACGGTTTTCGGTCCAATAAGCTTAGATATTGCATTAAAAGTATCAACCTTATTTTCTATTACTTATGAAATTATATTCGTTCTAGATTTAATTTCAAACATACATTTTTCCGGACATCAGGGTCGTTTTGAGCATCAAAATCCACAATTTAAAACGGTTCTTTAATATATAAGCTCCTTGCAGCTAAATTCATAATCATTATATATGATGCAGCATAATCATAAATATAATGATTATGACTTTTATAAGCAAAGTTAATCTTTCATTTGACTAAACAAATTTGCCATTAATTAAGTGAAGTTTTTTGAATTGGCTTTGAAAATGTTTAAACTTTTGCATCTTCAAGTAAATTAACAACCTTATCTCAGTTTATCTTAAAAAAAATGAAATTTTAAATTTAATAGTCTCATTTGTGTTATTTTTTCATACTTTCTGGACCCTTAGATGAGGAGGGGTTTGAACACCTAAGCTCCCCTTGGCTACGGGCCTGCTGTAGGGTAACCGAAAGAGATGGTGAAAAATGTCTCAAGTATTTTTTTGCACATCTTATCAAAGTGTAAAATTTTCTCTTACATTTAGCTTTTATTTTTACAGTGCAGCTTTTATTTAGTAAATGCTCTTTTTACGCTTCAGGTCGAAGGTCACTAATCTAAAATCAAATCATATTGTGCAGCCAGACCTTTCATCCGTTACCTCATTCACCATTCTACCTCTACCTAGTCCTGAGATCCCTTATAAACTTTCAACGTTAATATTTAGGGTCAGAGGGCATCAATTTTAAATCTAATATGATTCGGCACATCTATGGTGCAGTGCTTTTCGAATGATGTAAGTTTCATTGCTTTTATTCTAAAATAAATAATAAGAAAGTGGACGACATTTGATGTTTGCGTATTAATATCTATCTTCTTCTTCTATATTAATAAAAATCATTTTCTGTTTGTTTGTTTGTTTAAACGGCTGAACGGATTTCTCTCAAACTTAAAACGTGTATTACTTGCGTCCTAGATTAGGTTTTTGCATACTTAGTGTTAACCACACCCCCTTTTATCACCCACAAATCAACTAAAATCAAATAGTTCAGACTTGATTGTATCGATTGTTTGAGGCTAAAATCTGGTAATTTAGTTTGTATGGTTACTTTCGGCAATTGTACCAAAACTGGGTTTCCACGCCCTTTTTTACCGCCCACAAATGAATGAAAATGCTATATGTCAGACGGTTTTGGTCTTATACTGAGAAAACAAGCAATTGGTAAATCACCTAAGTCGACTTGGGTAAAGAGAATTGTGTAGGAATTATAAACTTATGCTTACTACCTAAGCAATTTATTGTTTAATACTTTGCTTTGAAAGCACATACTTCGATACCTTGCAAAAAAAAATATTTGATTCACCTAAGCCCAAAATCCAGAATTACAAAATTAAAAAACAATTACCATGGATGGCTTAAGTATAGTTTTGAGCTATTTTCTGCAAAAAAAAAAGAAAACACATAAAAACACAGAAAAAAAAAACACACGAGAGAAGGATAGATTTGATAATTTAACGGTTTTTTTTTGTAATAAAATCACTTTTAAATTCAAAAATAACATAAAGTAAATTCAAAAACACACGTTAATATTCACACCAGTGAATTTTATTACATTTCATCAACAAAAAGAAAAGAAAAAAAAAAAGAAAAAAAAATTTCTTTGCCCGCCGCGCGAAATCGAACCTGGAACTTTTGGTGCCAGTCCATCGCTCTACCCACTGATCCAAGCAGCCTTGCTACTACTTGCTGATATAACTGCAGCCATGTTAACAGATGCTATATTAACAGCTGCAGTATGCCACAGTATTCTGTTGATAGCCATACAGCAAAAATCTTTTAATAGATTATTGTGTAATGCTGCAGCATAGCTTCATTTGTAATTAATATTGAATAAATCACTCCACGTAACGAAGGAGTTTGGCTCAATGCGTAGTGTAGTGACTACATACACAGTGATATCGGGTTGGTGTGGGTTCGAATCTCAACGGCATGCGAAGGTAAAATTTTTATATATGATATTTAATTTAATTTAATGCAATGTTCTTGTTATAATAGACGTCAATCAGGAAGAAAAGCCGAGAAGTCATTGATTTCTAAGAAAAAAACGGTGTTGATAAAAGAAAAATTTGTGTTGCTGCCGATTTCAGTCAAGCAAATCACAGAACGAGAGGCATCTTCAAAATAAAAAAAAAAACCAAAACCCGAAAAAAGTTTTTTATATGAAATTCAATTTTTTTTTAAAGTAGTGTATAAAAAATTACCAAATACTGGGTTAATTTATCACCCAAATAAAAATTGGAAGGTCAACATGGAAAACTTAGGCTTTTTGATGAAGTACTTGGAATGCTGAAAACTGCCAAAGCTAACTTTTAAATTATACTAGGTTTTTTGTTAATTTAACATAAGTGGTGTATACGACTGTAATTTGGTAATTAAGTTTGAATGCTCACCGTCGGCAACTTCACTAAAAATAGGCGTGGTTGTACTATAATTACGCCCACTTTTAAGAAATCATAAAGACTCCAAAACTTCTGTGCCGATTGCGCTGAAATTTTAGCAGTAGATTGTTTTCGAGCACGAGATGGTTTACGGGGAAAAAATGTTTGCCACACCCCCTTTTACTGCCGACAAATAAAAAAGTATTGTTGTTAGAACGTCCGTGGCGAAGCCGCAGACCACTGGGTACTGCTTGTATAAGATAAAAGGGTGATGTTTTACCATATTGGTTTTTGAACTTAGTGTTTTTGACTGTTCACGCGGCATGTAAAAAAAAACGCATTGGCCATTTCAGCTCGACCCTAACTCCGAACGGGTGACGGCCTAATAGAAAAATTATTTTCTGTCTCAATGGGTACGTAAATAAGCAGAATTGACAACTTTGGTCAGAAGAACAGCCAGAAGTAGTTCAAGAGCTGCCAACGCACCCGGAAAATGGAATCAAATGAACTGTTTGGTGCGGTTTAAGGGCCGGCGGCATCATTGAACCATACTTCTTCAGTGGAGATGATGGCCGCAACGTTATGGTCAATGAAACAAGGCACCGTTCGGTGATTACGGATATTTTTTTTTTTGGCCCAAAATGGAAGAATTGGACTTGGTTGATATGTGGTGTCACATGCCACACTGCACGCGATACCACGAACCAATTGAGAGGAGAGCTTGGTGTGCAATCAATCTCTCGTTTTGGTGCGGTCCATTCGTTTGCGGTCTCGTTTTGGGGCGGTCAAGTCTATCGTCTACAGGAACAAGCCAACCACGCTTGCAGCCTTGGAAGGCAACATTAAATGTGTCGTTGGTGAAATACCGGTGCCAAAATTCAGGACTTTCAGAATGAACCACATGAATTGTAGTTGCGGGCAACATTTGCATGAAGTAATCTTTAAAAAGGCATTGATGTAGAACCTCAAATAAATATTTTATTCTCTATTGCAAATTGACTGTGTTTTCTTTATTTTTCTAAAACAAAACCAAATTTTTTATTGATTGATCATTGCCACATTAATACAGAAAGCTTTGTCCGATTATCATCTGTCAAAAACGTCACTTTCATTGACTACTCAGAATCAACTTTACGCCTAAATGAATACAAGCTCTCAGGGCGAAAAACTTCTCATGCTATTTTTTTTTCCCCTTTGTTTTCTTTAAGAACTATGTATTTAATTAAAAAAACGTGATAAGCACTAAACGGCAAAAACTTTTTTCTCCTTTTCCTATCTTAACCTAATTAATAGCATTGCAGGCCTTACCAAAATAATTAAGCTAACAGAGCAAACAGAATGTGACTATTAGCCACACAACACAGCTAATCATACTACTTATTAATATATTTGGCGAAAACTTTGGAACTCTTTTATTTTGTTTCATAAATTTGTTCTTTTCCATATTTTTACATATAAAAAAAAAAATATTTCTAACTGTGTATTAATTAAGTTGTTTAATTAAATTTCAGCTACTGCCAAGTAAGCTAAAAAGCTTTGGCAACATTTTGTTATTTAATAAATCACCTCATTAGGTGCAACCAACAGTTACAGATTTCAGGCTAATCCTTTGACTTGATTAACCTTCAAACTGACGTTAGCGACAATAACGAAATTAAAGTGCAAAAGCAAAGGCGTAAATTTATCTAATTATGCGCAAAATTAACATTTTATTAAAATAAACGCCATCTTTAATTAATATGCAGGCAAGTCTGGCAATACTAGGTAGGTTGACTTGTGAAACACAAAGGAATCGAGAGAAAAAAAAATATGATAATAATTTAAATATTTAATTAAACTGTAATATGATGGAACGAGATGCAATATTATTGCCCGCGGCTGTTCGTGGCAGGCGAGACTAGATAAATAAGTGACGATTATTAAAGAAATAAGCTGCCTGATTTTATGAAGTGAGAATGAAGCTGTTTGTAATTAAAGCCAATATTTTAGGAATTTAGAGCGATGCGAAAAATGTTATAAATTAATTTCAAAATTAGCGTTAATTTTTATTTAATGTTCGCTCTAAATGGAAAAGCAATCGACTGAAAAATTAACATTTTATACTCAACTAAATAATTTGATTATTTTGATAAAATATTGTTCAATATGCAATAACCATAGGCACATTCTTCTAAATTTTAATTTTATTACATTTAATCTATGCCAGCTTCTAATTATTTGTGCTTTCATTCGTGTTAGTGTTGGTTTTTGTAGTTGTATGCATGACTGCTTTTCTATATGGCAGTCATGCTTAAATATCGACTAATGTGTGTGTTTATGTTTTTAATTAATTTATTTGTAAAACAATTTGGTAAAAACTATAACAAAACAGAAACTATTCATTTTTAATTTAAACGCTCAAAAATATTGGGCAATAAATTAATTTATTTATATCCACACACACAAATTCACTTAATGGCCCAACAAGCAGCTTTAATTAATATATGCCTCACTTACATACAAACAAATAAGAGCAGCTTTTAAAGCTGTGCCAATTAAAATTATGCAAATTTTTTAATGCTCTATATATGGTTATTTTTTTGTTTTTAAAATTTTCATTATTTTCGCGTATTGGAGCTACGTTTAATTGAGATAAACAACCAGAAGCACTTAAATATGATTTAATCATATCTTTAAAAAAACATTTCCAGACTTGCAAAGCTAAAATCTATCTTTATCTTCTATATATATAAAAATGGATGTATGTATGTGGGTATGTGGGTGTGTGGGTCTATACGTGTATATCACGTATAGACTCCAAAATCGCCGAACTATTCTTTATGAATTTTTAGCGATACTGAAGCAACATTCTGAAAGTGTTCCTGTGAAGTTTGGTGTTGATTGGACAAGGGGGTGTGGTACTTCCCATACAACCCAAATTGGCTCTATCGCCCACAAACCAAAAAAAAAATGGGGGTGGTCACACTTTATATACGCCCACTTTCCATAACTCATTTTAATTCGTGAGATTTTCAAGTTTTGATAGTGAATCTTGGTATGATAGGTGATATGGATCCAAGTGGCAGTCACTTTGTAAACATAAATGCTGTCACGCCCACTTTTACCGCCCACAAATCAGTAAAAATGCTTTGTATCAGACGGCATTTGCCGTAGAAGACTAAGATTTGGTAATTTAGTTCATATGATTACTGTCGGCCAATGTACCAAAAATGGGCATGGCCGCACTATATCTACGCCCAATTTATCGAAATCATGCTTATTCCTGAATTGTACACGTTTTGATAGTGAATCTTTGTATGCAGCTGCTATGGATCCAAGTGGAAGTCACTATAAAAATATAAATGTTTTCACGCCCGCTTTTACCGTCCACAAATAAGTTAAAATGCTTTATATGCGACGCCTTTTACCGTAGAAGACTAAGATTTGGCAATTTAGTTCATATGGTTACATATGGTTATGGTGCTCAAAAATGGTCGCACCATATCTACGCCCACTTTTTCGAAATTATGCTTATTCCTAAGTTGTACACGTTTTAATAGTAACACTTGATATGCAGGTGCTCTAAGTGGCAGTCAATATATATATATAAAATTTGCCACGCCTACTTGTACCACCCACAAATAAAAAAAAAACAAAACGAAATTACAAATTTTAGCCCTTGAAAGGACTTTGAGCAAGCTTCTTATGATCAATTGCGTTGTGCGTGTTGTGGAATGTTTGAACACAAATGATCGAGAGCTGGACCTAAAAGTTTTATGTCGACTCCAAACGGCTCATGTTCTCAAGAAGCTTTTCATGGCAGTTTTTTCTCTGAGGTTTGCCATTGTCTGCAGAGATTTGATGGCCGAACAGAAAAGTGAATTCAATTGAAAAACTTTCTGTGTCAGGTGGGATTTGAACCAGGGTTCTCTTGCGTATGGGCCATACACTCCACCCACTACGCCACGGCCGCCACTTTTTTTTTACTCACGAATCAATAGAACTTCTATAAATCAGACGATTCTCATCGTTAAATACTAAAATTTGTTAATTAAGTACGCTTACTCTCGACAGCTTTGAAAAAAATGTGCATGGTGGCACTATATCTGTGCCCACTCTTCAGAAATAAATTTAATTCCTGAGATGTGAACGTTTTGATAGTCATACTTTGTGTGTAGGTGCTATGGGTCTAATTGGCTGTCACTTTATATATACATGATGCCACGCCCAATTTTAACGCCCACAAATCCATAAAAAGGATATATATCAAATTTTTTTTACAATAAAACACTAAATTTTGGTATATTAGTTCATACGGTTACTGCCAGAACCCTTAAAAAAATGGGCGCGTCGCACTTTACCTACGCCGACTTTTCAGAAATCATTGTAATTTCTAAGCTGTACATGTTTGGATAGTGAAATTTGGTATGTAGGTACAATGGGACCAAGTGGCGATCACTATATATATAAATGTTGCCATGCCTACTTTGTCACCTCATCTATCTATCTGTAAACAATGTATGTATGTAGACTAAGGCTCCTCACGAAAAAAAGTTGTTCGGGCGGTTCCTCAAAATAATGCTTTATGTTATGATGATTCCAAAAATATGTTGTGAAATGTTTGAATACAAATGGTCGAGAACTGGACCTACAAGTTTTATGCCGACTTCGAATGTCTTATGTTCTCAAGAAGCTTTTCATGCCAGTGTTTACTCTCTGAGCTTTGCCATTGTCTGCATTGAGATGACGGCCGAACAGAAAAATTAATTCAATTGAAAAACTTTCTTTGACAGATGGAATTCGATCCTGGGTTCTATGACATACAAGCCATGCACCTCAACCAGTATGCCACGGAATGGTTTCAAATATGCTCCAAAAATCGAGTTTTTTGTAAAAATATTTGCTGGTGTGGTAGTTAAAAATAACAAACGGTCTGAAATAATAGTAATGAAAAAGTTCTTCCAATCTGCACCAAAAATTTTTAAATTTTTGCAGTCGGAGCAGAGGTAATGTGGATTTTTATTTATTTTTTATTTTTTTTTTTTATATTATTTTCAATAAAATTCAAATTAAAATGTTTTTTTTTTTTGTTTTGCTATGTTACTTTTAGTTATTTTTATTATCTATTGATGATAAAATATAGTGTAAACTGAAGAATTAAATTCAATGAAATTACAAAAAAATTTACACCTTTTTTACATTTTACAATTTATTTGACTAAAAGTAGTATGGAAAAAAATTCATTTGAATTTTGGTGAAAATAATATGAAAAAAGTTAAAGCAATCCATAAAAATCCGCATTATCTTTGGTCCAAAGGAAAAAATTAAAGATTTTTTGATGCAAAAGAACTTTTTCATTACTCTTATTTTTGACCGTTTGTTTTTTTTTTTTTTTAACTACCATACCAGCCAATATTTTGAGTCGAAATATTTTGGGTATCATCATAACATAAGCTATGTATTATTTTGAAGAACCGGACTGAACAACTTTTTTTTCTATGGAGCGCGAGGCGCCTTCAAAATATACGTATGTGGGTATATGTGTATATCAACCGCTAAGCCAATTTTTATACCAAAGCCTTGAGAGTGTTCCTGTGAAGTCTGGTGCCGATCGTAAAAGGCACCTTAAATACACTTAAAATTTTCGATATCGAACAGTTTTGGAATTATATGTCGCACAGCCCCGAAATGCAGTATTTGACCTCAATTTACACATGCCGTTCGACTGGTAACTTTTTATGCGCGTTGGACGAGGAACGTGGTGCTTTTTCAGCACCCGAAATTTTTGATATAGCTTTCGAAGTAAGTCACACATCAATGAAACTCGGTACGAAGTTATTATAAAAGCATGGCTTCACTAAAGCTACGCCCTCTTTTAGGGGATAAGCGCTGAGCGCACCGAACCGCGCCGGGTATAAGCTAGTTTTAAATAAGAAAGGACCTGCAGTTAGAAGCAACTAAGAAATTTTAAATTCAAAATATCGAGGCTAGGAATAGCTATAATGCAATTTTAAAACGCGAAAAGTTTCTTCACGAAACTCGCATTAGAGAACAGGTTCTTCTCTGCCCTAAAGGGAGCAAAAACTTTTGGTCATTTGTTAAAAGAGTTAAAAATCAAACGTCCTCGTCGATTCCAACTCTTTTAAAAGATGACCAAATCTTCACTGACTCGGTTGATAAAGCGAACCTGTTGGCTGGATTGTTTGCACATAGTTCCACAATCTCGGATAGCAGTAGGCTACTGCCCTTTGTCGGGACTAGTTCTTCTTCAATGATGGAGATATATTTTCAAAAGAGTCCTTGCAAATCTTAACATAAACAAAGCCTCTGGTCCTGATGGCATATCACCAATTGTTCTTAAAACGTGTGCTTCTACACTGGCTCGGCCTTTGCGCAACCTTTTCAACATCTGATACAGGACAGGAGTATTTCCATCTTGTTGGAAGGTCGCAAATGTCCAGCCGATACCTAAAAAGGGCGATGCCACGAATCCTGCAAACTACCGACCCATTGCGGTATGCTCTACGCTTTTCAGAGTTATGGAGAGCGTAATAAACTTCTGGTAACCTTATGGCGTAACCTTATGGCCTTATGGCGGGTAACCTTATGGCGTTCCTTATAGAAAAATGGGACCAATGCGTTCACCTGTTCGGTGAGAGCAGGGTTGTTGCTCTGGATATTTCAAAGGCGTTTGACCGAGTGTGGCATAAAGCACTTGTCTCTAAACTAGTTGTATACGGTGTCGGTGGTAACTTTGCTCGGTGGATCACGTGCTTTCTTAAGGACAGAACTATCCGTGTCGTAATCGACGGCATTTCGTCCAGTGAGCACGCCATCAACGCATGAGTACCGCAGGGTTCAGTTCTATCGCCAACTTTGCTTTTGGTTTTTATCAACGACCTTCTGTCGTTGACTCATAACCCAATTCATTCGTTTGCGGACAACAGCAGCATTTGTCATTCATATTTTTTCAAAAAACGTCCGCGCTCTTTGTAGATTGAGAGTAAGAGGCAAAATATGAATGACACACTTCTTAATGACTTGAAAAAACTTTCCGTGTGGGGGCTTGCTAGTAAAGTAGTTTTTAATGCAAACAAGACCCAGTGTTGCCTTTTAACCCACAAGCGGATGAACTGTCCCTTAGCTTCCTTGAATATGAATGGTGTAGATCTTTTGGAGTCAGATGCTCTTGACGTTCTGGGCATATCGATACAATCAGACCTTCGTTGGAATGATCATATTTTCCATGTGTCGAAAGAAGTGGCCAAGTGCCTAGGTTTTTTAAAACGGTGCAAGCGATACTTCACCCCATCTGAACTTCGAGTGATCTATACCTCATATATTAAGCCTAAAATGGAGTACAATTCGCACATTTAGGCAGGAGCTTCGAGATCTTATTTGGAGCTTCTGGATAGAATTTAACGCCGTGCGCCATATATGATAGGATATGAAAACATTTTTTCTCCTCTCAGTTCTCTTGGGCATCGGCGCAATGTTGGTTGCCTAAGCCTTTTGTATAGGTTCTACCATTGGAAGTGTTCAAGAGAGGTACATGGCCTAGGTCTACTCGGGCAGCTTTCCAGTTTTCTGCTGTAATATATATTCAATGCCCGTTTTCCAAATGTACTGCCAAGTATATCAATGCAGGATAGAGTTCATGAAAAGTTATGGTAAAATTAATATGTTAAGCAGATTCTTTAAGACCTACACGGTCTTTAATAATTAATAGGCTTTAATAAATTATTTTTTCAAGCAAAAAGAACATAAATTAATGCTTCTTTGCTTTCAATTCAATTCAAGTCAAATTAGCTCTATACGAACAAAGTCGGGTACTCTGCTAGTGATTTATAATTATTTATGAATAGTTTACAACTATTTTATACGTTTACAACGTTTAATGATATTTACTGACAGTCAGCAAAATTACCAAATTTTAGTCGAATACAACCAAAACCATCTGGAAAAACCATCATTTGTATTTTTTTGTGGGCGGTAAAAGGAGGTGTGGCAAAATTTATGTACCCTATGTTCAGCACAGTAATTTAAGAAATCGTTTGATATAGGTTTTATAAAAATCCGTCGTGTAGTTTAGGAGTCTATTCGGAACATACATACATACATACATGAGGAAGCAGGCCTCAAAAACAGCGATATTTAAAAAAAAATCAGCAGAAGTAGGAAAGTTATTTATAATTTGCTTTCAAATCCGGAAGAATATGATGCTACAAGATGAGGCGACCCAAAAAAAAAAAAAAAACGTTCGAACCGTGAATCTCGAAGAATTATACAAAAAGCTAGCAATTCAGCTCTTAGTTGTAGCCAACTTGCTGCTACAATAACAACAAAAGTCTCTAAATCCACGGTTTGGAGAGTTCTTAATGATGCACCGGAAATCTGTCGGAAAAAAATTGAAAACAGCACCTAGATTACTTAAGCGTCATAAAGTTGCCCGGCTTAATTTCGCTAAGCGAAATATGCAAACTAATTGGTCTCAGGTATTGACTGACATAAATTGCTCTCTGTCATTTTCTGAATTAGTTTTGTTCTATAGATTATTTTTTCTGATGAGAAAAAATGGAATCTAGATGGCCCTGATGGTCACAGACAATATTGGCGAGATTTGCGAAAAGAACCTCAATATTTTTCTCAGAGAAATTTCGGTGGCGGTTCGTTGATGGTATGGGGTGCATTTTCAGCGGATGGTGTGTTGGGACTGCAGGTTGTTTCATCAAAAATGAAGAACGGCGATTACACCAAGCTGCTCCAATGTACTCTACTTTAATTTTTGAGGCAGAATGTTGAAAAAAGCACATGTTTCAACAAGATAATGCTTGTATAAACTCCAGCAGAGAAACAATGCAATGGCTTCAAGCCAATAATATCCCGATACTGGAATGGCTAGCCTGCTCACCTGATCTTAACCCGATTGAAAATATCTGGGGTATATTAACAAGAAAAGTTATTGCAGAATACCGCCAGTACAACTCAGTTCCAGAACTAAAAAATTAAATTTTTCATGCTTTTTGAAAATTGAAGAAAATGTAATAAGAAACCTAGCTGATTCTATGGAAAACCGAATATTTGAATGTATTCAGCATAACGGAGGTGTAACTCATTACTACACGTAGAGAAATTATCGTTTAGCGCAACTGAAATATTAGCCAATTGTACTTCGTTTGCGAGCTGTAGTAGCTGCAAACGAATATTCAGTTGTAACTAACAAAAAAAAAAGCGAAAAATATCGAACAAATTAAAAAAAAAAAAAAAATAGCAACGCAATTCGCTCTACTAAAAATATCAATTTTATTGAATTTTAATATAAAAATTTTTATTTTAGTATAAACATTTCTTCTAACACATAAATCCAATCTTTCCACTAGGTTTTTGTAGTTGACGTGGCATAGTGGTTAAGGTGCTTGATTTGTATGCGAAACAGGCTAGGTTCGAGTCCCCAGCTGACACAAATTTGTTTTTCGTTTTTTTGTTTGGTTTTATTAGAAATTGAATTGAATTGAAAAAGAAATACAACAAACCAATTCTTTATTTGCCGCAATTAAAAAATTGCACGCGCTTATAACAAACGGCATTCTTTTCCTGCAAATAAATAACCCATTTCTGCCACTTCTTCCGTTTCTCGTAACTGTTGAAACGTTTGCAAAAACCGTTTCCAAGCACGATAAACGATGTTCGTTTACTGCAAATTGGCGATAAAAGTTTTTTTTTCTCTGCGTGTAATTTTTTTTTTTTTTTTTAAATTAAACAATAAAAACATATTTTTGAGAGCGTTTACTAAAGTGTTCTAGAGTTAAAAAACGAAAAAAATGTACAAATAAACGAACACGTTACTATTTTTAACGGTTCCTCTCAGAGAGCAGGACTTAAGAAAAAAAAAAAATTTTGTGAAAAGAAGTAAAAGAGAGTAAGAACGTTTCCCATAAAATTTATTCTTATACAGGGGGTTTCATTAAATTTTTATGAGTAGTTAAAATAAATGTTAAAAAGTGTGCTTTAGTTATGAGACGGACTGTACAAATAAACAAAAATATTATATACAGGGTGGTAAAATTTGAAGGGCCGATGTTGAATGTGAACCACACCTAAACGTCAGATTTTTTTCTGCATTTTATTTGACATTTCTCAATTTCAGACTAACTCAATTTGAACCATGGAAAGATACACAATCGAGCATTGCGGTAAAGTTATTCAGGCTTATTAGGAAAATGGGCATTCAAATCAAAATGTATATCGTGCACTTCGTGATTTTTTCGCTCAATTTAATCGACCAAATGTGCGTACAATCGGAAAAATCGTGCAAAAATTTGAGCAAACCTGGTCTGTAGGAGATGTGAAAACACCAGTGCATGCTCATACAGCTCGTACTGCTGCTGTTCGCGATAGTGTGGCTGAAGAGCCGTCCACCTCAATTTGTCGTTGTGCCCAACAATTGAACTCAAGAACTAAAGCACAACAAGAACTCAAGACTCAAGAACTAAAGCCTCTTGACCATTTCAACCGTCGTCAATGGTCAGAATGGTGGCAAGAAATGGCAACAGTGGATGATCAATTTTCGAAGAAAACCATCTTCAGTAATGAGGCACATTTTCACCTCAGTGGATTCGTCAATAAGCAGAATTGCCGCATTTGGGCGAATGATAATCCAAGAGTGATTGTCGAAAAACCAATGCACCCACAAAGAGTGACTGTTTGGTGCGGTTTATGGGCTGGCGGCATCATCGGGCCGATTTTTTGCCAAAATGAGGACGGTCAGGCAGTTTCAGTGAATGGTGTTCGCTATCGTGAGATGATAAGTAACTTTTTATGGCCCGAATTGGAAGATATGAATGTGGACGATATGTGGTTTCAACAGGACAGTGCCACTTGCCATACAGCGAACGAAACAATGGCTCTTTTGCGCGACAAATTCAATGGCCGTGTTATCTCACGTGGTGGCGATGTCAATTGGCCGTCAAGATCATGTGATTTGACACCGTTAGACTTCTTTCTTTGGGGTTATTTGAAAGAAAAGGATGAGATAATTCGGCACATTAACGGCATAGAACCTCAGTTATGCCTCAGCGTCATCGAATGTTTGGACCATGGGATGAAGGTGCGTCGCCGAGGTCGCGGCGGCCATTTGGCCGATATTTTGTTCCATACATAATTGAACTATACCAATATTATCATATTAAAAAGAAATAACAATAATTTCCTCAATAATTTGTGTTTTATTCAAAATCAACATCGGCCCTTAAAATTCAACCACCCTTTAGATATTCCCTAATCTTTTTAGGTACTGTGATACAATGTACTAGAAATAATACAAAATACTCGTTTTTGATATTATGTGCGTTATCATATTTCTGCAATAAGCCCTTCAATTCAAAAAATAAGTCTTTTTACACGCATCCGTTGTTTCGTATATTGTATTTAAGTCCGTAAGAACTTTTTAATAAAAGTGGCCTGGATATCAGGCCACAGTTTTAATAAAGCACTTTTAAACTGAAATTTTTAAAAATTTCTTAACCATGAAATTCAATTAAGAAAATATTTCAATATATGCTGCACAATATCAATTTAAATTCACTTAATGAAAAATTCCGATATTTTCATTTTCAGAAGTCAGGTGTAACACCCAAAATAACACTCTTTGATGAGCTTTTAAAGCCACTTCTGTGCAGTGCTGGATTATTTTTAACAAATTGTAAAGCGTCGTTTTTTTATTTTTTTATTTTAGCAGCCAATTAGCCAGCATATTAATGAAAAAAAAAAGTTTTGTCTGGTTCATTACACTGAAAATAATGGAAATAAAGAAAAAAGAAAAAAAAAAATGGAAAAGCACTGAATAAATATTGACAAGTAGGCTACACGGCTCGACGGCGGCAACGTGAGCACGAGCACTACAGAGCACTACGAGCACTACACTTCATTAAAAATCAACAAGCAATATGGATGGAGTGTGTTGCACTCTTATAGGCGTTGCCACAAAATTATGTTCATTATTATTTGCCACATGAATGATTCTCATACGCAGGCATTCCGGTGGAAAAAATTCAAATTATGTGAAATTTTCAATGGAAATGAGAGACAAGGTGAAAATATATTAAAAAATCAAAAGAAAATTTATTGAAAAATCAAGAGGCAAAGTAATGAAAAGTTATTAAAAGAAAATATCATTGCAAAATACTTACCAGAACTGCCAACTGCTGTTTACACTCGCATGCATTAAAAATGTTGCTGCAGCAGCGTGTAAAAATGCATTTTCTCGCAGCGTGTAAATAAAGCACAAATGCATGAGACAAGACGCAGAAGAAAAAGGCAGAAATATAGTGCAGAACATTTGAAATTCAACAATGAGAGAAGAAACGAAAAAAAAAAAATGCCAAAAATATTTAACATAGTTTTAGGCGTTTTGGTTTTATAGGCGCTCTTGAGCTTAAAAATTTAAAGAATTTAAGAGCAATAAATACTAAATGATGTTATAAAAAATTTTGGAAGTAATCATTTAAAACTGAAAATAAGGATACGTTTTGGATGTAAACTGAAGTAGCCTTAAATTTTTGTTTTCAAAACTAAAAAAACCGATAAAAACGTAATGAAGCTATACTATTCATGTTATTACCATATATATTCTAATAATTCTTTAAATCTAAGAGTTGCCACTTAATTGAACTACTTGTATCTTAGTTTTATGTTTAAAAAACAAATATGTATTCATAATAAACTGCGTTAGAATTAAATATTTATGTTCTTACGTTTGAGTTTTTTCTTTAAATTAACTACATCTGATGACTTAATTCTTATATCTAAAAATAATTTATTTGAAATACTTACTTGAATACTTAAGTAAAGTTACCTAATAGCTTATAAATAATTAAGTTATTTTTGCTTTTTTTTTAATTTAATTATAATTTTTTATTCTTTTTGAAAATTTTACAAAATCAGAAAAGTTTTTTTTTTTTGAGAAATTAACACAGATAACTTATATGTTTTTCTTTTAGCTCTTCTCTTATTTTATCAGAAAAAATTTAATTTTTTTGTTGAATTTTTTTGTTTATTTCACAAAAAATAATATTGTTTCAATACTGCGCGAAAAGTCTTCTTTGCGAGCAATGCAGCTAGAAATAAACAACAACAACAACGAGGTCAAAAATATTTCACTTAACTTATGCTTAAAATTATTGTTTAATGGATACATTTAAGGAAAAAAAAAATAAAAAATTAAAATATTAAAAAAATATGCAGCACACATCTTTGTGAATTGAGCATACTTTACTGTGAAATTTGTTTAGTAAATAAAAAAAGGTGTTGTTTGTTCAGCAATTGTTTACTTATTTACAAAAAAAAAAGAAGAGAGTTTTTTCTATAAAACTATCTTAACTAATTGCTACTTATTATTAAATTCTACGAAAAATTACACTACTTATTGTTAAAAATGTAGTTTTTTTTGTTCAATTAATTCTTATAGTAAGCTTGAAATTTATTTTCTTGGTTCATACATTATTTTAATTCAAAATTTTACATAACTAAAATCATTGATTTTGTGCGCGCTTACCTCTTCATCTACCGTGCTTGGAAACATTCTCGCTGGCAGATTCTTTTCCAGACAAATGTGATCTTCGGTAGTTTTCCGGTAGACCGGATTTTCAAAATTAATAGAGTTGACAGTTCTTCTGCTGCAGTGGCGATAGCCAACATAGAGAATCTATTGAGATGATTGAAGAAAAAAGCAAAACATTAGTGAAAGATTTGAATTCGACAACGAATTTCACTAGTTCACTGAATATTTTATATTGTTGGAAATTCGAGTTACTGTAGTATTTATGCAAAAAAACAATGTGTATAGAATATTTATGCGATTAATATATTATGCGATCAAATCAAAAGCTATTGTCGCAGATGATAAATTATGATTTTGATATTTTGACTTAAACTTCACTCACAAAAACACTCCATACAAAGAATTGTAAAACAAACTTTTTCGAACAGACTAATCGGCTGGATATATTACACCGTCCAAAAATTTTAACTAATGAGTAATGAATGTGAAGGCCACTATTTAAGTTTATAAAGGAGTTAAGGGGGTATGGGACAGCACCAGATATGAAACAGGGGAGTTTTTCCCATAATGCATATCAATATGACCGATCTGACTACTGTTAAAAGTGCACAAGAGCTATGTCGTTACTGTTCGAACACTTAAGTGAATAGACGTCAAGCCTGTGTCCAGAGCCTTGCACGTACTATCGTAGAAAAACTAAAACTATTTTGTTCGTTCGTTCGTTCGTAAAGAAATAAAATAAATATTTTGTTCGTTCGTTCGGTAGAAAATAGATGTTAGTTTGTTCGTTCGTGAAAAAAGATGTTTGTTCGTTCGTTTGTAGAAAATAGATGTTCGTTCGTTCGTTCGTAGAAAATAGATGTTCGTTCGTAGAAAATGCATGTTCGTTCGTTCGTTCGTAAAAAATAAATGTTTTTTGTATGGGGACCCAAAGAAGGGTGTGGGTATGTTCGGGAGAAATGCTGAGGAGCAAAAAATAATAAGACTAGCTCGTATATTTGACCCCTCTAGGAGTCCAGCCACGGCCGATATAAACTATTTTCGACATTTTTTGTGTATTTTTGTATGGGGACCCAAAGAAGGGTGTCACATAGAGAGTAGGTATGTTCAGAGGAAATGTTGAGGAGCTAAAAATAATAGAACCAGCTCATATATTTGACCCCTCTAGGAGTTCTTCTACGGCCGATATAAACTATTTTCGACAGTTCTTGTTTTCTTTTTTGTATGGGGACCCATAGAAGGGTAGCAGATAGCAGTTAGGTGTGTTCGAGAGAAATGCTGAGGAGCAAAAAATAATAGGACCAACTCATATATTTGACCCCTCTAGGAGTTCAGCTACGGCCGATATAAACTATTTTCGACATTTTGTGTGTTTTTTGTATGGGAACCCAAAGAAGAGGGGCAGATAGAGAGTAGGTATCTAGAAGAGAAATGTTGAAGGGCTAAAAATAATAGGACCTGCTCACATACTTGACCCCCCTAGGAGTTCATCTACGGCCGATATAAACTATTTTCGACAGTTTTTATTTTTTTTTTTGTATAAAGACCCAAAGAAGGGTAGCAGATAGGAGTTAGGTGTGTTCGGGAGAAATGTTGAAGAGCAAAAAATAATAGGACCAGCTCATATATTTGACCCCTCTATGAGTTCAGCTAAGGCCGATATAAACTATTTTCGACAGTTTTTTTATTATATTCGTGCGTTCGTTCGTAGACAATTGATGTTCGTTCGTTCGTTCGTAGAAAATTAATGTTCGTTCGGTTGTTGGCAGAAAATTGATGTTTGTTCGTAGAGAATAGTTGTTCGTTCGTTCAATAGTAGAAACTCGAACTTAAAATTTTGTTCGTTCGCAGAATATTTTCTACGAACGAACGAAGGAACAAATGAAAATATGGTTTTCGTGCAAGGCTCTGCCTGTATCAGCTGTAAATATTGTTGCATTTTTTTTTTGTTAAATTTGTCAAACATAACTACTTATTAAGTCAAAAGGCATTCTGTTTATGCAAAAAAAAAAAAAAAATAGGTAAGGGAGCGTCCATTAATTACGTGAGGCATTTAAGGGGGCGGGGGAGTTTTAACCGAATCTCACTCACTCTCACGTGGGTGAGATTATATATATTAAAAAAAAACACACGTTAATATTCACACCAGTAAATCTTATTACATTTCATTATTATATTATTTATTTTATTACACGTTACTGTCAGTGTTATTTCAACGCACTTGTGGGCAATTGTTAATTTTTCCTTCGCACTATGCAAAAACAAAACAAAAGCATGTACCAACAACAGCATAAACGCATTCACATCAAACAAAAAAAAATATCACTTTGCCCACCGTAAGGATCTATTCCATGACCCACTGATTAATAAACCTACACTGTTTCCACCGATCCAAACAGCTCTGTTAAATTTTGACGTTGATTTAATATTAAATATATAACTGCAGCTATGTTAACAGTTGATGGCGCTAACAGATGGCACTAGCAAACTGAGGATGATGACCAGTATTGTCACTTGCAAATTTTAAATAGTGGTAGGTTGAGTCTAAAATGAGTGGTGAATTTTAAAAAACTTTGGAATATATTTTTCTTCCTAAGGAAACTTCGACTGAAGTCCTACAGCAAAACAAATCATAAGAAGTATACCATAAAGTAAGTTTTTCACGGTGAATTAGTTTTATTGCAAAAAATTCTCATATAATGTTCTTAAAACAGTACTAAAATAATATATTAAATGTAATCTATACTATTAATAAATCTGTAGCCACTTTTTATGTTCACTCATCACGTTTAAACGACAACTCAGATTTTTATAAAATTTTGTACACATATTTATAGGTCAGCAGAGAGTGCAATAGGATACTTTATTTTAACCCATTAACAACCAATGTTACTATATGGAAACATATGCGTCTCGAATTTTCATTAAATACTGCATAATATTTCAAAAGTTTTAGTGCCAGTTTTTAAAAAAAAGTAAAATTAGCATGCAATAATAACTTATTTCTGCTCAATGGCATACATAGTTTTCACCAAAATGTTGCTTCAAGTCTAAAAATGTCTGTTTTTTATGGTTTTCTTTCGGCCCTAATGGATTAAATTGCACTTCGGTTAAACGAGAACAAAATCAATAAACGCTTTTAAATTTCCTTCAATTTGATACCAAAATCATGTATGTAGTTTGAAAACTGTGAAAAATTTTAGTACCAGATCTTTTTAGTATTAATTATAAGCTGAGAATGAGAGAAAAACGACTTGAAATTCACACTTTTAGCTTTGAAGGCAAATATTTCAGTCAGTTTGCAATGGATTTCAATAATTTTTTTTTGAAAAATGTTGTTTGTTAAAATTTCCTTCAAACATAAGTTGAAATTTTTACTAAACCAAAGTATTAATATTTTTAAAAATTTTTTTAAAAAATGTTCAAAAATTTTTAGCTTAAGCCAAAAAATTGGATAAAAGTTGTTTTTGTTGTAAAAAAAATTAAATCCAAAATTTAGGTTTTCGATTTCCTATCAGATGATATAACAATCTTAAGGTTAATAACTTGTAGTATTACTTAAACAATAAAAAACCGTTTTGGTAGCGAAAAATCAAGCCTACCCACTATCAATTTTTGAATGAAAACTTTTTGAAAACCCGGCGAAGCGGCGGGTTTAAAATAGTAATAAATAAAATATATACAATAAAATTTCAAAAATTTTAATTATAATGCAATACATTTTATATAAATATATCAAAAAGTGATAGATTTTGGAAAAATGCAAATAGTGGGTGATAAAAGTGGTAGAAACCAAAAAAGTGCTAGATTTACCACAATTGTGGAAAAGTTACAACACTGATGATTCTTGTAGCATGTGGCATAGTGTAAATTATTATCTAGAGATTGCATCAACTCTTCTAAATCTCTGGCATGTGTTAACAGAGTTATTTCACTTAAAAACATGAAGAAAAAACTCGGTTAACCTCTGTTAACACATGCCAGAGATTTAGCAGAGTTGATGCAATCTCTAGATAATAATTTATACTCTATGCATGTGGTTTAGCAGCTAACCAAACCATAAAAATCTATTAATCAACTCTTGTAGCAACCCTATAGGAACAAACTAACTTGTTTTTAAAAACAGCTAATTAAAAAACTAGTTTAAAATAAACCTTTTTTATTAAGAATTATATTAAGGCGGCATCCATTTCAATTCTAAATAGTTTTTATTGCATCATATATGAAATAATTGAAATACTACTTAAAAACAAGTGATTGATAAACTACTTTAAATCATGTTAAGGCGGCAACTACTCTGATTTTGACATGTTTTAATTGCAAATTTTTATTAGATTACAAGTTTATATATATTTAACCATGTTATTTCATCAAATATTATTAACTTTAGGCCATCAGTAATAGTTGTCAAGTGATTTGTTTTAAAGTAGTTAAAAAATAATTTAAATTTAACTAATTTAACAAGTAGTTGAAAATATATGCAGACGAAAGTCAATTGACTTATTTAGCGGACATCACCATACAAAATATGTTAGTTCGTTCTATGGAAAAAAGTCAGAATTTCAACTAGTTGTGGTTGACAAAAAACTACTTTATCAACTACTTTTAAATTAGTTGATTTTCCTACAGGGAAGTAGGTAAGCAGCTACACAAACCACACCAATACATTAACAGATTATTGGATGTTCTGCAACATTGATTAAGTTGCAGTTAATACTGAATCAATGCTTCCACATAAAGAAGGTGTTTGGCTCAATGGATGGAGTATAGAACTCCCAACCAAAGGTTTACTGGTTCGAGTCCCCATGGCAGGCGAAGAAATGTATTTTAATATTTGTTATATTAAATTGTCTTGTAAAAAACACAGAAACAAAGAAACCATATAAAATTCTAAGAAAAAATCTTTCGAAAATTTTTCAGATTTCACTCCAAGCAAATCACAGAACGGGGCGTAAAAAGCTTCGCTTCAATAAACTACAGTGGTTTCACTCATTCGACGAACAACTATTAGGAGGGTTCAGACGATACAGGATGTTGTGAAAACTTGCCGTACGGCACCATATATTTTAGTAAATTATAAATGTTTGATCGTTCGTACAGTCAATACAGCAGACTGACAACATGTTAACTTGCAAAAAATTTTTTTTGGATTTCAAGGCCATCACTCAAAGTTTGACAACATGGTGTGTCGTCTGAATCCCCCTAATTGGCGAAGCAGCATTGTTTCGGATGATATGCAATTGTTTTGTCTCATTTTAATTTTGCCGACCACAGGTTTAGTTACTCGACGGCCCAGTCAATGCTGTCATTTATTCAAAATGAGTTATAACTATTATGAAGCATTTCCGTATGAATTTTCACCTCGATGCTTACCATTTTTACCTCGATTTGATGTGTGCTTTTTTATATTTTTTTTTTTTAATTTTTTTAACGGCCGCGAGCCTCGACAAATGGTTTTTTATTTAGAAGTCTGAATAATGGATTTTTTAATGTATAATTTTAGGTTGTAAAAGGCGACAATCGGGCCTGCTGCAGTCCACTCCGGAATTTTCAGCATTTGATTCATCACGACCATTTTCTGTCACCTCCATACCCTATCAAACAAATTGATGGGCATCTGACGATCCCAGATCCTGGTGAGCATGACGAAAAGTTATTGGCTCCCTTTTTGATTCGCCACTGCTTACCGAATCATCCATACCTTGATGGACTTGCCCTATGACCTCTATTGTCCCAGTGTACGTGGTGATATAGAGAAGAGATGCTGCATTGTATGTGGTATTCACTTTTCATCCATCACAAGAGCAGCACAGTATCAGCGCGCAATCCACCGTGCACCAGCTGCACCAGCGCCCAAAGTGCAACCTTCACGGATTATCACATGTCGAGCTACTGAGATTCTGTGTGCAAGCGATTACGGTTTAGAGTGGCTAATCAGAACGAAGTTGAAGGAGCAGATGATTTTCGGTTCCAGTAGTCACTCTTGAGACCGCACATGAGTCCCCATGGACTGAATTTGAATCAATATTCTTTCACCAATTTTAAAAGTACTCGCTTAAGTGTTTTAGTACTCGATTTTTTCATTGTCATTTTAGACAACAATTAACTTTTTTTTAATAAATCCAATACAATGAAGCATAGATTAACACATTTACACTGAGATCACGCATTTTGAACTATATCATGTGCGATTAGAGGAGCGGTAGGTGGGGGTCGAGCCAAATCTCATCACATCTCACTAGGGTGGCAGGAAGGGGTAAAAAAATCACACAAATCAACTCACGTAATTAATGGATGCCCCTTAATACACAAATCTTACTGATGAGTTTGCAACTGTTCTTAACTCGAATTTTTGGGCGAAATCTTTTGTGAAAAATTCTTTTATTCTGTTATGATTATCTATACAAATTTTTTAGCTGACAAAAAATCTGTTACGAGATCAAATTCATATTCTGCATAACAAAATCTGTTATGAAATCTGTTATTAATCATATCACTTGTCATTTCGAATTAAAGCTCTGCAAAGAACCATCCAAGCATACTAGTTATGTGTTGTAAATGTTTCTTATAACAACTTGTATCGGTTTCGCTCTCTAAGAATTGAGTATCCATGGAATATTTCTCTTTGACATAACGATAGAACATGTATGAGAGAGTGAAATTATCAAGCATCAAGAATACTAGTTTGAGAACATACGCAACAAACAGATATATTGGTAATATTGTTACCTCTACTTGGAACATCTGGATATGTGACGTCAAAACATAAAGAATAAAGAATGAGTTATTTCAATAAAACAATAAAAGAAACACTTTATGTAAGTGCAATGCATTCGAGTTTTAAATTTATTTCATAAAAAAAATAAACATAACAAATGCATTTTTGTCGACATCTTAATGATTATAAAATTAAAAATTAATAAATGAGGCACAAGTACCTTAAATAAGGCTAAAAATCTAAACTCTGCTCAGTGGAGCCGATAAAGAGAAAAAAAGCTTACACTACAATGAGAGCCAAAGAAAGAGATGATACGCTCTCTGCTTAATCCAAAACATGCAAGCATAAGTTAAGCTCTTTTCGTTGTTGTATTTGTATCAATAATATCGAATTCTTACTTGTTTCATCTGTCTACAAGTAAAATGGATTATTCTCTGCAGACCTTTATTTCGAATTGTCCAAAAATCTATTCCAAATTCTAAAATTGGTATTCTGCTCGACATAATCTGTTATGAAATCTATTAAAAACTATAATAGAATAAAAGTTACATTTTTCGGTCATTAATCGTAACACATTTTTTTTGTTAAATGAACATTTTGATTTGAAAAATGGATGATAATTTACGAATTTCAAGCTCAAAGATTAAAAACGTTAGCTTATATAATTAATATATATATATATTTTTTTTTTAAAAGTTAGGTTTTAAACATCAGTAGATACAAAAAATTATATGTATCACTAATGAGAGAAATCAAAGCCATTGAAATCATTGGCACAATGTGAGATCAAGAGTTCACGATCGTTATTTAATGAATATTAGTAATATTAGTAACGATCAAATCACCAATCAATCGTCAAGACCAAATGAGATTATTGTGTACTTTAATAATAATCAACTACAACAATCAGTTACTTCATAATAGAGGTTAACGGAATTGTAATAGATTTTTGTTTTCAATGTTTGATAACAGAGTGTTATAAAATTTCGGAATTTTGAATACCAATTTTAATCAATTTCTTTTATGGTCAGCATCTTTTATGATTTTATAAGAAGGCGGCCGTGGCGTAGTGGGTAAAGTGTGTGGCTCATACGCCAGAGAAGCCAGGTTCGAATCCCCAACTCACCCAGAAAGTTGTTTCAATTGATTTAATATTTCTGTTCGGCCGTCACCTCTCTGCAGACAATGGCAAATCTCAGAGAGTAAAAACTGCCATGAAAAGCTTCTTGAGAACATAAGCCGTTCGGAGTCGGCACAAAGCTGGTAAGTCCAGTTCTCGATCTTTTTGTGTTCAAACATTTCACAACACATACAACACAATTGATCATAAGAAGCTCGGTCTAAGTACTATCAAAGGCTGAAATAAGACATTCCATTTTTTTTTTCTTTTATGATTGACACTAAACTAACAACCTAAGCGCAGCAGTCCACTATTAGAGCATTACCTGCAGTAAGATTCAACTCCAAGTGCGACTAAGTCGACTGCTTGACATTACTATAATTCGGGTTCCCGGACAAAGGATCATTTAGGCGGCCACAAGAACATTTACAGATCGATTTTGTCGCGGTAACATTAATCTTATTACCGGAGAAATTCACCTTTTGGTAACTTTAACACCCTTTCGGTATTCTGCAACCAAGCTTTACCAGTGAATATTGTTACTATATCCTTAGGTGGTAACAAGCAAAAGAGCCAGATGAAAGAAAATAACTTTATTTCTTAGTAAACGAGCTTACGACGTTTGACAGCGTTACCGAGTGCACAGAATACCGATTACTAAGGTCGGTAATGAATTTCGGTAATAGGATTACTATTACCGGTAACGCACAGAATCTATCTGTTAGGCTTTTCCCTTGAAGCTTCAAGAACGGAACCATACATAGTCCCATTTAACGCAGTAAAGGGAGGGGTGCTCACGCACTGCGTTGTTATAGTAGCTTATAGCAGATGGAGTAGTGTGACAACCTGTTCAACAACATGAAAAAAGTATAATCAAGACAAAACTTACGAATAACTAACAAGATCCCAAACTGATATAGCAAGAGACACGGCGATCAGCACGGGGCACAGTGATTTCATCCCATTGTACATTGGATTGTTAAAAAATAGAAAGAGTCGTCGCAGATCGATGCAATTTGGTACATACGCTGGAGTGACCTCTATTAGAAGTTATTAAAAACTGTTTTTAAATCCGCCCAAAACCACGCCTACTTGCCATATAACACAAAATTTTAAAACACAATAATATCTTTTGTATTAAAGTTTTATTTAACAACTCACTCAAGAATCTGAAAAATAGGTAAACATTTAAAAAAAAAATAACACGCCCACCACCCACTAGTTTGCAATCGAAAAGAACCGCGCTTAATTCCCTAAATGACAGAAAATTAACTCATTTAAGAATTTTTTCTACAATTTTATAGCGCAATTGTTATTTTGTTAAAAAAAAATTAATCATGGTTTTTGCTTTTAATACAAATAAAGATTCACTACTTTCTAATTGTTGTCACTTCGGTTTTAATACGAAGTCATTAAAATAATTAAACCCTAAAAGTATGCACCATTTGTCTTTTATTTGCATATAACATTGCTAATTTGTATTGTAATTCTAGTGACTTTGTTCGGCGGCCGCAAATATGTACCAACATTTTTAACATATATTTAAAGAGCAAGTTCCCAGATTTCATAATATCATAATGAGACGACCGAGGAAGACCGAGCTTAATATATATTTTCCATAGAAAATAGACAAACAAATTTTTTATAGACCAATTATGTTTTTTTTTTTAAATTTTGAGATATTCATGTAATCTACAAAATTTTAGATTAGAATAATGACAATAAGATATACTTTTATAAGAAGTTATAATAATTTGCTAGTAATAATTTTTGTTTATTTAAGTACTCTGCTTAGTTGCATAAAAATTTGAATACATTTTTTGCCTATATCCAGCTATGACTTTGATTAATTTGTCTTAATAAAAAAAAAAAAATACAAGTTTAAGGAAAGCATTAATGGATTCTTCATAATTAAACATATTTTTTTAAGTCTGCATGGCCACATTATAAAAAAAGAATGGTCGGAAAATTGATTTTTTCCGCCAAAATTCCACTGCGCGGAGTATTGGTGCATCAATGTGCACGCAGAAAGAATCCCCTTCAGCCCCAATGCCACGACCTAATGATACGGAAACATTGCCCTATTTTCTATGCGCTTGCTCAGCATTGGATAAATGTAGATTAAGCACACTAGGGAAACTTTTCTTCGCCAACTTAAAGGAACTTTCAACTTTAAAAATCAATGACTTTTACTGACTGACGGATGCCAGTTTGCCGTTGCCCAGGGAACACCACGTGGAGGTTCGAGCCGACTTGAGACGATTTCGACATGGATAATGCTGGCCTCGCCAGGTTGAGGCGGTCAGACACGTTGCCATGTGAAGGTTCGCACCCTGTTCCTAAACAGCACAGGATGGTTAAAACGGTTTCACCTTAACCTTTCTACACCACACACGTCAATGCACAGGATAAGAGATTGTGGCACCACAAAGGTTCAATAAAGCTAATTGGATACTGCCTGTAGCAGTATCATCGCTCAAACCAACTAACCTACCATGCTATTAATTTCTTTGCATCTAATTCGAAGACATGCCTAGAACATATGTTTGCTGATATTATATGTTCTGACTTACAAGTGAGTTGTATTTAGAATAGTAATGACAGTCTTCTTGACCTGGTTTAAACTACAAACAGTATTTTTTAGTAATTTCTGTTAATGAATATCATCCACCATTGAGTATTCGGTACAAATCTGATAAGGAAAATATAGCAAGTTCGAGTTTAATAGACCATGAATTCAATAGGCAATAGATTTATGAATTAAATTTTAAAAAAGGCGACTTTTTGAAGTTCAGTAATTTAATTCATCGTCAGCTAAATGTAATTCACACTGATCGGATAAGAATCAAAGGTATTATTCCCAGTGATAAATTGTTTAAGCGCTGATAGGAGTGTATGCAATAGGAACAGAGTCAAAATTGACACCCGGCTCCAATATATAAAAAAATTTCAAAGAGCATTGAGAGTTAAAGCTTGACCATATCAATATACGTGCTGACCTAGTGTATTTTTGTAAAAGTTAAAAAAAAATTTTGAATATCACAAGCGGGAAATTTAAAGCAAATGAAAGGAATTACTGTATATCGAATTTTTTTTTTAATTACTTACCACGCCCAACACTAGTGATGAACCCACTAGTCCCGCTATTACCACCAAAGCTATATAGCCAGAGTCTGGTTGCTGCGTTTGAACAATGCTGCCATCGATATGTGTTGTATTTCCGGCGGGATGTTTGTCAACTAAAAAAAAAAAAAATTAAGTTTGTTAGATATATTTTTTTTTTAATATTTCTTATAAGCTTTTCTTTTAAGATCTATACCAACCACCATTTAAGCTTAAGAAACAATAATATTCATTTGTAAATAATTAAAAGAAAACAACACATAAGCAGAACAAAATGGCAGTAAAAGAAAACATAAGGAAGTGGATCAAAAAATATAGAAGGAAAATGCATATAATTGTTTAAAAGTCAAAAAAAAGATGTGAGATTGATACTTGTTGTTAACCCTTAACTGGTACACCTAAAAAAAATGTACTTACAAGTTTATTATTTTGTTTTTTTTCAAAAAACGGCTTAAACAACAACACTACTGATCATAGCGAAAGCATGCACACAACTGAAAGCTTGAAATGTACTGAACATAAGAGAATGAATGGTGAAATAATGAGAGAAATATAATCTTTTCTTTTTTCTTAGCGTAGTCTCAAAGACCAAGTGTATCAGTTTAGGGTTAAAATTAATACAAACCATTTCAGTAAGTTTTCATAAGAAATTTTTTTGCATGCTTTTTTGTTTATTACGTCAATTAAATGCATTAAATCGCTAGCTTAAATATGTAGAAAATTTTATTCTTTTATAAGTTTCACAATACTTTATTGGAAATTATTTTAATGAATTTCCATAACTACAAGTAAAAAATATATAAGTATTAAATTTTGTTTGGTTTTTATTTATTAAAAAAAAAAAAAATATATAAAAATATAAATAAATAATTACTACGACCATAAGCTTGTTGAATGACACAAAAGCAAGTATAACGAATATTGGTTATAATTTTTTTTTTATAACTAATATAAAAACAAAATCTTAGAAAAAAAACTAAGAAAAATTCAAAGAATATAATTATAAGTATAAAAGGGCGGGCTTATAGTGTCGGCTGGTGGTTTTGCCGTGCCGAACCGAGAAGGCAAACTGAAAAACGCTGCTCATGTAATCATTTGAAATAAGCTCAAAGTGCGTATAGTGCCAGCCGCGCAGGCAGCTTAAAGCGACTGGCCTTAGGCCAGTGTTAGAGAGCTTTAAGCTCTCTCTTTACTAGTTTTTACTAGTGAAGTGTAGCAAAGCAAACATTGCGCTTCATTATAAATAAATATTTTATCTGATCACTACCAGAAATCATTTTGAACAATATGAAATACACGAAATATATACATTATTTTTGTATGCATTAATAAAACTAAACAGCGCAGTCTTCACCGCTTAAAGTGCCAAAGCGAATTGAGGTGATTTTTTTATATGCGTGAGCTTTATATGCGTGTGAAAGCACAAAAGCTTTTGTGCACATTTGTGCGCCTTTGAGCAACAATGCTTTAGGCACTTTGAGCTTATTTCATTTGACTGTATGTACAGCATTTTTCAGCTTTCCTTCTCGGTTCGGCTCGACACAACAATTAGCCGGCACTGTAAATGCGCCCAAAATAATAAAACATGTTTAAGAAGCCAAAACCATCTAGGTGCTTTTGCTTAAACATTTTGTTGTTTACTATTAATATATTTCTCATTCTTTTTATTATGTTTTTCTTACAGAAATTTTAATGAACTGCAAAGACGTAAAACCATTACAATAATAACAACAAATTGAATGCAGCCAAGTGTCACCGAGAAAATGGCAAAAATGTTAAAAATGGTGCAATATATAAGCAGACACAAAAGTAACGAATGAGCTGTAGGAGCAACAACAACAACAAAAAAGCAACAGCTACAATAAGCATTAACAACAACAACTCCTTAAAATGTAACAAATGTCGAAAAATTTTACAATTCCCACAAAGTAATGTGGCATATTTTTTTTTCGACACACAACAGCACTTAACTTAACTGCAATCCTACAAATATGCAACATATAATTTCGCTTAATTTATTTCCCCAAAGCACACACACACATACACATACAAGCATTTTTAATGCAACCGAGCGTGAAGTGCGCACTGCCATTTGACACATAAGCACTTCAAAAACAAAAGCAACAAAATAAATAATTTTTTTTTTTTGTTATTACTCATTTATTTTTTAGCAATTTTCGACAGATTGTTCCGAAACAAATAACAATTCTCATTAAAAGTGTAATAAAAGCAGAAAAAAAACGCAAATAATATAAAAGGTTAACATAATATTTTTGCACTTCTGTTACTTGGCTGCGTTCAATATTTTGCTGCAGTAAATTAGGCGCGTAATTGTTGCACATAGTGAAAAATTGCTGGATATAAAAATTAAAATTTATTGAGCTTGAAAATTAGAAACATTTTATTTACTCTAAGTAAAATTTCGTAACTGTGAATTAAATTTAATTGGCAGTAAAAAATAATAGCTACGGAAATTAAATTCAAAGTTAAGCGTCAGTTGCATTTTAAACTCATTTAAAATAATTTCCCTAGGGATTTTTTTTTCATATTCTCCAAAAATGACAAGACATAATTTGATTTTAATTCGAAATCTAAAAAAATTAACTAAGAAGCTTTATATCACAATTCCAGCGCGTATTTTGATTTTTTTTTTTAATCCCTTAAATGAAAAAATGATTGCTTATAATTGCGCTGGAGTTCTCGGTGCTTAAATTTCTGTGCCTGTCTGAGCTAAGCGCCTGTCTGTATTTCGACTATTAACCCTCTAATCTGACAAGATTGAAATAATGGAAAAAAAGAGACCAAAATAATTAATTTTGGTAAATGTTCGTATCATAATCACAAATCCGCTATTCGATTGACAGATAAGACGTTTGGAGAAAAAAAAAAAAATTCGAAAACGCAATTTAAAAAATGCAAGAAAATTCTCATATAACTATTTCGGTTCTGTTTTTGTTGAGTTCCTATTTATGAAGCACGTACATTACTGTGTCCCTTAATATTAATTTTTGCAGAAAACCCAAATAACTTTTTTGTAAGTGTAAATTGGCAAGAAGCTGTTATATTTCTTTAAAACAAGCGATCAAATATTGAAATTTAACAAATATTACCAGAGTTGTGATTTCTTATTTTTTGGGAAAAACAAGAAGAACAAATGTTGTATTAAAAAAAAAAACAATAGAAAATATCTAAATCTGAAAAAAATTAGCTGAATCTTATGGAAATATTTTCTTAAACTATACCTAATGGAGATGCACAAAATTGTGTAATTATGTTGAATAACTGAGTCGTTATAAATTTTTTTGCCAAAAGTGATTGAAAATTTCGAGTTTGAGTATTTTACGAAAAAAATCCCCAAAAACCCAAAATACAAAACTCAAAGGCACACAAGCATGGATGGTTTTAGAGACCCTAGAAACCATACTTTATCTTCTACCACTGGACCTGGTTGCCAAACAGACAGCAGCTTGTTCGGCGATAAGACTTAGAGAACTGGGAGTATGGAAAAGTATGACAACGGGTCACTCATCCATACTTAACAACTTCAAATTCATTCCATCAAGAACTGATTACTGCAAGCCCTCGCTTTCCTTCGAAGGAAGGTATGGTACGCTTATTCCGCCTAGAACATACTGGGTCAATGGTGAACCATGGAAACGAGGGTGTCTATATTTCTATACAGATGGATCAAAATTAAACAACAAGGTCGGGTATGGGGTCTACTCAAAAGAGCTTTGGGTATCTCTGGCTCGTAGGCTTCCTGACCACTGTAGTGTGTTTCAAGCCGAATTGATGGCAATAGGGGAAGTTGCATCATGGCTTTCAAAAAACGTTGTCTCTAAACAAGAAATTTATATCTTCTCTGATAGTCAGGCTGCGATAAAATCGTTGGAACAAGTAGCCACACACTCTAAAGTAGCCAAAGAATGCCGTGCTTCATGAGGGGAAATGTCGAACTATTTCAGCATCAACCTAATATGGGTACCTGGGCTTAAAGGCATAAAAGGTAATGAAAAGGCAGATGAGCTTGCTAGAAATGGGACACGAGCGGTATCAACTATGGTGAAACCAACGGGATCCCGTTAGTGACTCTTAAGCTGCTAATCAGTAACAATATCATATCGGAAGCCAATACACGGTGGGCTCAACTCTCGACATGCAGAGCATCAAGGCTTATCTGGCCGACACTAGATCCCGGGCGATCGAGAGCCCTTCTCTCACTGGCAAGACCAGAACTAGCCACAATAGTGGCTCTCATCACAGGGCACTGCTTGATAGGCAGACATGCCCATAGGTTAGGAGTTATCTCAAATGGCTTCTGTAGAAGCTGCAGGGACGAAGAAGAGGAAGAAACTATCTCCCATCTTTTGTGCTCCTGTCCTGCGCTAGCCAGAAGAAGGCACAACTATTTAGGTTCTTCTTCTTTCATGAGCTTGACGACCTGTCAACGACTGATGTCAGGCGTCTAAAAGGGTTCATCAGGAGCTCAAGTTGGTTCCATTATTAATAAAAGCCTGTGTGCAGCGGTATCACAATGGACCTATCTGGTCTAAGTGAGCTGGTGTATGTATTTCATTTACACCGGCTGCCGCCTCTACTTAACCTAACCTAAAGTAACTAGCATAAAAACGTCAGCAGCAACTCAGCAAAAATCAATGCATTTTTCTCAAAAAAAAATGTGAATTTTTCTTCTTTTTTTTTGTACGGTGAATATTAAAGGCTGTATAAGGCCTTAAATTGTCTCCCAAAAAACGATAGCATGGCCTTGAAAAAATTTGTGAAAATACCCCCATACAAACCGCGCTGTTAGACGTAATTCTACGTTAAAATATGTGTGTTGCCGCCACGCACGGTAGAAGTGAAACTTTTATTCAAAAATGGAATATCTGTGAAGATTTCTTATTTATTTTATTAACATTCCCTTCTTCAGTGCAACCAAATGGTTAAAAAGCAGTCTGCCTTTATACCAGTAGTAGTTCAAGAACTGTCTTTTTGCATAAAGACAACTAGAATTGTCAACGTGGTGAACTTATGGGAAATATCAATTGTCCCTTTCGTTTTTAGACAGTTTCTAAGAAGTTCAATATTAACGTACAGAATTAGATTGCATTTTTTTTTTTACTTTAGTGACATAGTTGGTTATCAAGAGAATTTTTTTATTTTAATTTGATAACTTCAATAGTACCCAGGCTCGATCCTGATAGCACAAACGGCATATCTTGCGGTTTTATTTTTTTTGCTAATTATATTTTTATTTATTCTATGTGTTGGCCGTGATGTAGTGGGTAGAGTGTGTGGCTCATACGCCAGAGAACCCAGGTTCGAATCCCCTCATCTCACACAGAAAGTTTTTCAATTGAACTAATTTTTCTGTTCGGCCATCACCTCTATGCAGACAATGGCAAACCTTAGAGAGTAAAAACTGCCATGAAAAGCTTCATGAGAACATAAGCCGTTCGGAGTCGGCGTAAAATATGTAGGTCCAGTTCTCGATCATTTGTGTTCAAACATTTCACAACACACACAACACAATTGATCATAAGAAGCTCGGTCAAAGTCATTTCAAGGGCTGAAATGGCCATTTCGTTTTTTTTAAGCATCGTTGTTGTTGTTGTTGTATTTGTTCTTCGAGTATGTTGTTGGAAAACCTGTTCTTGTAGGTTGGTGACGGAGGAAAGTGATAAATAACGCCGCCACTAGCGGGTCACATGGCGCGAGAGCCGGTGACGCCAGATTTTTTGTGAAAGAAGCATTTGCGTGTCGCCAATAACACCGCAGGTTTGTAAAATTTTCGATTTTTAGTAATATTGGTCTAAAATCTGTTTTTAAATAATCAGAGAGTTGTGTCCTGTGTCATTTTGGAACTCTAATGCTTCTTTTTTATGATGAAACTACATTTCTTCAGTTATATTCATTTGCGTTTTTACTATTTAACCTCCAAAGGTCAATTTTGGCGTTGGGGCTAAAATTGACATTTGCTCGGGGCAGGTTGTGACTTGTAGGATCTGTTGATTTTTTTTTTTTATTCTGAAATAGTTTATATTTATTTTCATTTTTATGTTTGAGTTTTGTTGCTTGCTTCTAAGTTTTTTCTTCAACAAAGAAGTTTATTATCTTCTAATAGGTGAGAATAATCTACATTTTGTTTTCATAGTTATAAAACTAACTGGTAAAGATTTTATTTTTTTTTTTCAAAATTTGTTTCATTCTAATTACTATTTTAATTAGGTAAAATATTACTTTGTAGACATAATAAAATGTTATTAAATAAAGAAACGCAACTGTCTGCGATGGCTGTTTCTAATAAAAAGTTTTTTTATTACGTTTGTTTTTGTTTGTAACATCTTGCCCCATGTAGTGTAACAACCAGCCCCTGGTGCGGGGTTAAAAGTGACAGGCCTCCTTTCTCAGAATTCATTCATTCAACGTCTAATCTAATCATTTAAAACATAAAAAATATTTTAAATTGAAATACTGCATAGCTACTCAACCAAGCAAATCTATATTCAGTTAAAACAATCAAACAAATAAAGAAATATGACACTTTATAATTAAAATGTCATATTTCTTGACAATGTCAAAATGACAACCAGCCCCGTTCTCTCCTACTGTACAGTGGTGAATTGTTGCAAATATAATGTTTTGTGCAGCTCTTTAGTTAGCATACGAACAATAACTAAGGAAACAGTTGTACATCAACTTGTACGGCAATTCTATGCTTCTTTAATTATAAAAAAGTAGATGCCAACATGCATATATAGCAGGTAGATCTACGGAGAGCGCTCTTCACGAATTAGTAAGAGTTGCTGAAAAAGAGCTGCTTTCAGGAAACATTGCGATGGCCACATTTATGGGCATCGAGGGTGCTTTCGACAAAATATGCTTTGGAATTCTGCGGCAAGCCCTGACAGAGCGCGATGTAAACTCAATGATTGCAAATTGGGTAGACAATATGCTCAAGCACAGGGTGGTCAACATGCAGAATGGTAGAGTCTAGACTAGAGGTAGAGTAAGTAGAGGATGTCCCCAGGAACATAACTATGGACTCACTACTGGTTAGACTGGATGAATCGGGCATGCACACGATTGGGTATGCAGATGACATTGCGTTGTTGGTCTGTGGTAAGTTCATTGACACCATTTAAGAAATCATAAAGGGGGCACTCCGAATGGTGGAGGAGTGGTGTCGAGAACAAGGCCTTACCGTAAACGCAAGAAAATCAGATAATGTTCTCTTTACTAGAAAGCAGACAGCTCAGGTCTGAGGAGAGAATCACTCAGACTTTTTGGAGCTGGAAATGTCCACGAAAGTAAAGTATTTAGGGGTAACCCTGGATAGCAAACTGAACTGGAACGAGCATGTAGAAGATAGGATTCAAAGAGCCATGAGGGTTCTCTATCAGTGTAGACGCGTTTGTGGTCTCAAATGGGGGCTAAACCCAGAGTCTACACTATAATGGTTAGACCTGTCATCACGTATGCTTCGGTAATTTAGTGGACAAAATTCAGCCAGAAAACTATTAAGAAGAGAGTGGACAGAGTCCAACGGCTGGCGGATTAACAGGTGCAATACGCACCACTCCAACAAGCGCAATGGAGGTTTTGTTAGGTATGCTACCATTGGATTTAGAAATAAAGAAAACGGTGGCGGTAATAGCCCTCAGGATGTTGCGAAATGTTACGTGGCATGGATCAGCAGCCCTTCATGGTCATATGCGCATCCTTGATATTGTACATAGAGATGTCAGGGAGGCGAGTATGCCTATGGATGGAAGGCAGAGAGTAAGGCCAACAGAAAAATGTTTTAAAACTTTTATAACAGATGAAGACGTCTGTGAAGAAATCACTGGTAAAGATATCAGTATATTCACAGACGGCTCTCTGATGAATGGCAGAGCCGGGGCAGGCGTTTACTCAGAAGAGTTGAGCCTATCCTATGTACTGAGGATAGGGAGGTTTGTGTCTGTGTACCAGGCGGAAATGCTTGATGTGGTACATGCACTGGACCACCTGATAGATGACCTGGTCAATGGCAAGAAAATTGTCATTGCCCTTGATAATCAGTCGGTGATTAGGTGCATGCAACGTACAGACATCGCTTTCAGGTTGGCCATAGAATGTCTTACCACTCTCAATAGGTGCGCTCAGACAAATGAGCTCACACTTATGTGGGTGCGAGGACATTCTGCCATAGAACAGAATGAAAATGCTGATTCTTCAACGAGAGAAGGATCAGCAGAAGAGTTCTGTGGACCAGAGCCACGTATCGCCATAAGCGACAACATGGTGGCAGGCCTTATTAAGCAATGGACGGACTCGGAACATCGTACAAGGTGGGAAGAGCTGCTAATTGCAGGCAATCGAAGGCGGCCGTGAAGTGGTCTCGTAGTGAGGCTGCAAAAGTGATTCGTTACAATCGAAGGACTTTAAGCTGGCTTACTGCACTGGTCACAGGACACGGTCCCTACATGTACCATCTCAGGAAGATGACTCTGACCGAGGACGATGCGTGCAGGTTATGCCTAGAGGAGCCGAAAACGGCAGCACACATTCTGTGCCAGTGCCCGGCGTTGGTAAGCATAAGATTGGCTATTCTGGGACGTCCACTTATTAGCGAAGCCGAGAATAGTCAACTGACCTACAAGGATATGCTCTAGGTGATAAAGGATGCTATGAGGACTCCGAGCGGTAGCATCCTTGTCCTATGGGAATGAAAAGAGACCCACTGTGGTCCGCTTCGGCCAATCCCCGATTTATTATTATTATTAATTATAACAAAAACTGTTCTGAATTTCTGACTTTAATACTAAAAGTTTTATTTTTCTTATGCTCAGGGGAGCAAACGCCCCTCCCTGTCCTACCTACCTATCAATACGCCCATGTGAATAAGTCATAAATATCTTCTATGTAATTGAGAGTACAAAAAGACCCTAGTTAGCTTAGTCCACAATTAAACTTAACTGCCAATTAGCTAACTGTATAAACTTAAAGAAATAAAAATGCCAACTGGGAGTCAATAAACATAATTTTGTAGTTTCCCTTCCTTACTGCGGATTAAAATTGAACTTGTAGTAATAAAAACGGCCCTTAAAATTTATTTCATGATTTTTCACTTTTCCTAATCAAAAGATTGACATAAATGTTGGCTAAAAATGTGTTTGTATGGGCGTGAAAATGTTTTTTTCTTATAGTATTATTACAAGCAAAATAGTTGTGTTTAGAAAAGATTTCTTTCTGAGCTTTTATTGAAAAGTTTTTAAGCCTTTAAAAGTTTTATGGTTTCTATGCCAAGTCTAAGTTGTTTTAATAACATATTTAAAACATTACTTATATGCAGCTTTACTTTCATCAATAATTGACATAAATTCCATTTTAAAAAGCTCTGCATCAAAAATACAATTTACGACCATTGCCAGGTTTAAAGAGTCTCTTAAGCTTTATTTAAAGCAGTAAAGCATTTGTTGGGGCTTAACGAGTTTAAAGAACAAGAATAAAAGCTATAAGCTCAATGCGAGTTAAATAATGCAAAGAAATAAAACCAAAAAAATAAATGGTAATAATTCTTTCTAATGACAAACATTTGTAAAGTTTTAAGAGCATTTCAAAGTCACATCAAGTGCAGAATGACATTTGTAAGGTTTAACGAGTGGTGTCGGAAACTAAAATAACAAATTTACTAGAAATAAAAGGAAAAAAAATTTCCAAATAGATTTTTTTTTTCTTTCTCAAAAACAACTCAAACAACCTTACTGCCATACAAGAAAAATAAAAAAGCAAAAAACTAACACATATTCCCCAAGTAGCACATGTTTTACCCACACTTGATGACTTTTCTGCCACGACTCTTCAAGCCTCTTCGTTTCTTGCTTGCTTGTGTGCCCAGCGACGTTTTTGTTCCCTATTTCCAAGATTATTTTCTTTCTTTCGCTTTGTAATAATGAAAAGCAACTTTTTTTTTATTCTTGTTAGCTCTTATCACACATTCGTCATCATTACACCAAAGCGGCAGTTAGATAAAAAAAGACTCGGTTGCCAGGCATAAAGATCTTCTGTCTCAAGAAAAGCAAAATAAAAAATATAAAAAAATTGTTTTGGGTGGTGGGTAAGAAAAATTGGGGTAGTTGGGGAAAATTGTGATTTAACGCTTTCATGTAAAGTGAAGCAAAGTGCGCATAAATAAACTTTACGAAGTGTAAAGGCGATATGCAGGATAATTTCTTCGAAATAAAAAATAGCAAAAAAAAACAAAAAAAAAAATAGAAGAAACAGAGAAGAAACAGCACTAGTAGTGTATAGAAGCTGGTTGTTATAATAATGAAAAAAAAAAGATATGAGCTTTACGCGTCTATCTGAGCAGCGCACAGGCGCGCAAGAAGAATTTTTTTTTGGGGGTAGTTTGATAATATGTTGAACTAACATATAAAAAAAAACATAACTATAGCGGCTATTGTGTAGTGGTTAGTGAGTCCGATTTTTTCACTAATTGTTCCTAGTAGAAACTTCAGCCAAGACTAACAACATCTTACAATTCATTTGCTTCACCTCACAGTAGTAAATTGCTACTTTTGGGAGTAATATTTGCATATGAAAGTATGGTAAAGTTAACAAACAAACCATTCACCAAAATTTCACCAAAATGATAACAGAAGTGTTTTATTTGTGTGCCTTTTTTGTCCAGCAATGTTTTCGTCAAAATGCGATTTGCTTAATTTGGCAACTTTTTCAATGCAACGGTTTGAAGCAACCACCGAATTTCGTTCAACGCGTTTTTTAGTAGGTAATAACTTGTTTGTATACGCATTTTAAAAATAAATGAATACACATTTTAGAGCTTAGGTATTCGAATGTTGTGGCAGCGTTTAGTTCACTTTGAATTGAGTTATAAAATGGACGGGGCGCGCGCCTACCGTTTTCAAAAGTACAGTTGTGATAAAAATGTTTGTTTGTGCTGAAGACAATGGATAAAAATAAAAACTCGTCCCTTGAAACGCCAGTTTCGTGGTAACCAAAATGAAAGAGATTAGGACACCGAATTCACAAGTACATCGGCAAAAAAATTTAAAAATAATGAAAACGAAGACATAAGAACTGACAGCAAAACGGAGAATTGCATTTGGAGTTTTATACAGATTTCTCAAAGAACGTTTGAAAAGGTCCGAAGCCAGAGCTCTGGCCGCATCAAAAGAAGGTAGAACTGCCCGAAGAGCACAAAGAGCCGCTGAGTCCTCATTTTTTGAAGAAGAGGAAGGAGTTCTCTATGGGGTTCTCTGGCATTGCAGATTGATATATGTAAGTATTTCACAAAAAAAAAAAATGATGTTTTATTGCCTAACATTTTCTTTGTTTTTCCAAAATCACGTTTTTGAACTTCGAAGTCACTTTTCTCCAGTTCTACTGAACCGATTTTAATAAAACCAAGTGCAATCGACGCAGAAATGTCTGTCGAAAAGCTGCATGCTCAAATTTTTCATTTTAAGTTTTTTTTTTTTGATGCAAAAAAATAACTTCAAACTCAAACGCGTTTATCTCGAAACCACGTTTATCGAGCTTGCGGCCCAGATTGCGCCCGTAGTTCTGAACCGATTTTGATGAAACAGAGTGCAATCGACGCAGAATTGTCCCCACTCTGGTTCGTATCTCAATCGCATTTGAAACAATTTTTTACTATTTGTTTTAACACTAAACTTAAAAAAAAAACACAAAATCGGTTTTTCATTTTTCAATGACCGCCATTTTGTGAAAAATAATCGAAAAACTATAATTGAGGTAGACACTAGAATTACATCTGTACTGAATCTAACGCCATTTACTTTTTTCATTTCAGATGATCCAAAGTCGAGTTATCCGCGCCGCAAGCAGCATACTTTTTTTTTCAACGCCCAACTTTGAAGGCCGACAACTTTTTGAACAACCCTCGTACAAAGGAAAAAAATTTTTATTTAATTTAATATATATTCTTAATACAATAAAAAAACAGAATTTAAATTACTCTTTGCGTTTTCAAATGAGCAGTTTTTCAAAAAGGGTCCAAACACAGCCTTCCAACCAGGAATACTCCCTTAAAATATCATTAAAAATTTGGAAAAATTGCGATCCATTGTTTGCTTTTAACAGAAAAAAACTTAAGTGACAGGATTATTGTGATTAAGATGAACAAAACAAACCAAAACTATTATATCAGTTTACGCTTACTTTCAGCGAGTTTATCTAAAATAAAATTCACTGATGGCCTCATATCTGTGTACAGATAAAGCAATGTGAGAAGGTTTAATCTATCTTGCTACATCGTGCTTCATAAATAAATTTTGAGTTGACGAAGTACAAAAAATGTTTGCTCATTTATACACAAAGTGACTGGAAGAGTTACAAGAATGATTGGTAAATTAAATATATAAGAGAATATTTCTTTAACCCTCAAACAGCTGACTGTTTCTGTTTCCTATTCTTGCGGACTGGTTTACATTTGTAAACCCATTTATAATTCTTATTCACAGCATGCGAAAACATCGAAAGATGGCACTACATGGGCTGCCCAATACCCGAACACGATTGCACAATTAGGTATAAGATAATTATTCGATACTTCAATATCTTATTCTTGATTTTTCTCTATTCTTCATTCTAATTTTTTTTTAAATTTCATTTTTGTTTTCGCTAGGTGGCCGAACCAATAGAAATATGCAAACTCGTCGTAACACAATGCGTCTTTTTTCATTGATGTCAAGAAAAATATAATCCTTCGGTATACGAACAAAAAGAGGCATGCACTACAAGCGATTTGGAGCGCCAAGGAAGTGGGAAGAAACTGATGTTGTTGAGGTTGATGCCTTCTTTGTCTTGTTCATAGCCACGGGCGTTTATAAATCGCACGATCAAATAATAGAAGGGCTTTGGGCACCACAAGCAGCACCTATTAAACGCGCATCGATCAGCCGGAATCGCTTCGAAGCAATTTTGCGGACTACTCGATACGATGATGCGAATACACGAGCTGATTTCCGAATTGTGGATGTTGCTCAATGTCGATTTTCTCTCAAGCAGTACATTCCATCGAAGCCTAGAAAATATTGAATAAAAGTTTAGTGGGGCGCCGCTGCTGTCACTCATTATCTACTAAGAGGCGATATATACAGTGGTCGCAAGCCTGGCCAACCGATGGCCGCTAATTTTGGCACTAATGTTTTGCAAGAAGTCGTCAAACCATATTGGAGCTCTGGTCGAAACATCACTACGGAAAATATTATTACTGGGTTGGATTTGACTGATCAGTTGGTCGACAAAAAGTTGAAATTAGTTGGCACGATGCGCAAGAATATATCGCACACTAAATACAAAACAGTCACAACTCAAAATTTTTAAAATTCTAGGTGAAGCAAAAAACCATTTTATTTTTGAAGGAACTCCATACAAAGCAATGAGTATGGAGTTTTTTCTTAAATTATAGAAAAGGAAGATGTGTTCAAAATGTATTTAATGTGTTACAGTCAAAGTATATAATCACTCATAGTTTCATATTAAAAAGTTAAAATTTGTATATTTTGAGTTGTGACTGTTTTGTATTTAGTGTGCGATATGTGTATACAAATGTTAACCAGTCAGCCGTTTAGCAGGTAATCTTGAAAAACTTGTAAGATGAGGTACAAAATATTTTTTCTACACTTATATTTTCTTGTATTCGATTTAGAAATCACTGTGTAGTTCTCTTATAAAGTTTCAAGATTTTCGTACAATTTCAATAAAAAAAAATCACTTCGAAGTTGGAACGTTTACATTTTTAAACTATCAGCTGTTTGAGGGTTAATGCACTGTTCTAAGACTTAAACACAGTCTTTCTTCGTTGTTTGCTCCTTCTTTCATCGTTAGTTTTATTGCCAACTTTATACCAAACATTCAGTTTAATTGTTTTAATCATCAGAATCTCCTTCCAAATCATCTTGATAAAATCAAATTAGTTTTTCAAAAGCTCCTTAAGCGTCAGGAAATAATAGGTTTGTTCCCGTACTCTAAAGTTTTAGTCCAATTTACCAGTTTTGCAGGTTTAAGTCCGAGAAGCGTTGCCGTACTTGAAAAAATGGTAAAAAAGAGTACAATCGAGAAATTTAAAAATGTCCCCTCCCTGTCAAAAGTTGCAAGACTTAGTCCGAGAAATTTCTTCTGGTAAGAATGGTTAAAGCGTCAAACTGCTTAAAATCAGCTGTACACTAATAAGCAAAGAAATTGCAAAATATCAAAAGTTCTTTGAAATAAATAAAAACTATTAGAATGGAAACATTTTGGATGGAAGAATGATAAATTGTGTTTAAACTTATAGCCTTATTTTGTATTCCTAACGAAGCATTCAACGAACGATGGCTATGCGAACGATGTTGAATTCAAGCGGAAATATGTATTTTGAACGAAGCTTATCGTTGGCTCATTTGTCAAGCTTTTGTTTGATATGTACACTCAAACTGTTATACACAAGCAGTTGTCAAATGTGGCACTGCCATATCAAACACTAGGGAAGTTTTCTGTATTTTGTCAGAGATGTTTTTAATATGTTGCTTCGTTTCTTATATGTTGGCAGTGCTTTTTGGTTTTGTCTGGTTTGTGTATTCAATAAATAAACTTTGAGCAATTAAGTGGTTTGCGGACTTGCTTTTCATTATTTTTGTTTTCAGTGATTGTGTGTTTGCTTTTGACATAACAATATAAAATGTATGCAGCTATTGCAGTTTTAATTTTTATTTTATGTATTTCAAGTGCTTCACAGCCTTCAAACACTGTATATATTTAAATATTTCATAATTTATTTACCTTTACGTTCAGAGTTTTTAATTTTTTAACCATTCCTTTAACGTTTGCAACCACAACGATAGCATAAAAGTGTTCGTTTGATTTTGACATTTGGATTCGTGGTTTCAGTGCTCGTTAGAAATACATATTGCAAATATGTAACTTTACTACGGCATCGTTCGTTGGCTGATCAGCTGTTATCGTTGTTTGATTGTAATGTTCGAATTACAAATTTCAAAAACACGAACGAACACTGTTTTGAACGAAACGATTGATCGGATAGGAATACAAAATGAAGCCATTAGTATAAATGTAAATTTTAGAGTTAATTTTGACATTGTTAAAAATCTCTAACGTGCCGTCTGCGCTGCCGATGCCTCACATCAAGCCAGCAACGACTTTATTTGACAGTTTACACACTTTTAAGCTGAAAGTTCATTAACTGCGTTTGCATATGCGTCCGTCAATTCGCTGAACGCAATGCAATAGAAATGTGTGTAAGGCCCATATTAGACGATGTCCGTTTGTCCGACGAAAATGAACTCTTTTTACTCTCTTGTCCGCTGGATGGTCACACGACAGAAAATTTAGGGCGGACACATTTGACATTTCGTTTAGTTTGAGTACATTTTCTACTGCACTTTATTTTGTGTTGAAAACAATTACTTTTAATAGCAACGTTGCGCAGATACAAAAGTGATTGAAAGTCTTAGAGTTGAAATTGTTATTCTATTGTGTTTTAATTGATACGTGGTATTTCTTTATTTTTTATTCAACATGGAAATCGATTACGACTTAGTAGCTTTAAATATAATAAACTCGGCAAATCAATACGCATCAAACATAGTTTTTTTGAACAAGCACAGGAAGGTTTTGCAGCGATTTGTAGCCTTGGCCAACGAAGCACTTCAGATAAGGGAAACAAGTAGGAGAAATCGCTCATGCTGGATCAAAAAGTGGCATGAAAGGCATCCACGTACATACCACAGCTCCCGCTTTGAGTTATTGCAGAAAAACAATCATTATGCTTACCAACAGTTAAGCAACTGATTTTGCTTGCAAAATTCTTCTCGGATTGGCTTAACCTGTTAAGAATAAAGATTGAAATAAAATGATTATCATTAAATTAATATATGAATTCCATTAATATATTTATAATTTTACTTACCAATTCTTCCAACACCACTTTCTTGTCAATATTTTAATAATATAACCTGCTAAAAGTAAGTTTTTCAAGCAACTATTTTTCCTTTATCTTATAGTAGGATATTAGTACTTTTCCTTAGAAAAAGTACTTTTTAGCTGCTAAAGTGTGGCAAAACTTTTATTTCACCACATCGCCACACTGTTGTGGCCGTTGTCTGCTGACATCAACAGCAGACAAAATGAACATATTTTGTCCGCCTTACAAAAAGATCATCCGCTCTCACTCTCACTGTTTTTTGACAGTTTCACATTGAAAGCAACAACAAAGATCGGACAAACGGACATCGTCTAATATGGGCCTAAGCTTATGAGAGAGAGTTTTATGGTTGCGCTTGTGGTGTTCACGCAATTTATTGCGTTTATTGACAGCTCGTTACTTATAAGGATAGCGAGAAGAAAGAAAAGCAACTAGTTCGGGCATTGTGCCATTTTTATTTCGTGCTGCTTGTTATATTTTGCGTCTTACTGCTTGTTAGTGAAATATATTTTTGTATTTATTAAATTAAAAAGAAAAAATGGAATCGCTTTGCACAGAAAAGTTGATTGAAGCAGTAGTTCAGCGTTAATGTTTATAAAATTACATTTAAAAAATAATTTTGTAATCTTGCTTACTCTGAACGTGCTCTGCAATAATTTTCTCGCGTAAATTGCGCATTCGAGTAGACGGACACAAATGCAAACGTAGTTAATGAACATCCAGCTTTAGTTCGCAAAGCGTTCCCGTACTTTTTTGTGATTAGCTCTATTTTTGACAGATTTTTTCTTACTCTCACGCTTTTAACAATTTTACCATTTTTAGTTTGAACACAATAAGAATCTCTCCTTATTTTTAAAATCTACCTCTTTGGCTTGAGATAAATCAAACGCTTGTCAAAAAATTCTGACCGAGAGAGAGAGAGAGAGTCAAGTGTTGATTAGTGTCAAATACATTTTTATTTTGTTGGCTTTATGCTTAGAGTATAATAAATAAATTCTATACAATATTATATTGTGAAGAAACAAATCGAATGTGTGATAATTTAATGATAAAGTATTAGTACGTCAACCACAGCGACGTGTTGGTCATTCAATGTGTAGCGCCATTGCAGTGTTGTTTTCCCATAGGCTATGCACTTTTATATTAAATACTCGTATATGATTAAAAATTAACAAGAAACACAAATTTCACAAACTTCGTTTTTGAAACATCACCTGTTTTTGACAGATCTAGGAACATTTTTGGTGAGAGAAAGATACCCTACCAAATAGAATGAGAAAGTACGGGGCCACCTTGTTTCCCACACCATGATCAAATCACCATGAATTGTCAACAATACCCCAAGTGGTCCGAATTACAACTAAAAATTTAAACACATGTATTCTGAACGAATAAAATATGGATAGTTTAAAAGATAACGGTTCAACGACAATAGATTTGAAATTTATATTTTGGGTTTTCAATCTTTTGATCAAAATTTAGTTTAGTTTAGTTTAGTTTATTTGAAAGTCTATGGAATCACATCCTTACAGACTAATTTAACAATAGAAATAAATATACTTAGTAATAAACATTATGAATAATGAAATATTGCTATGTTAAGAAGACGCTATTAGCAAAATTTTTAAAAATTTGTTTTGGAACAAAGAGATCAAAATCATACATTACATTAAGCTCATTCAAAAGAATCAAGGCCCTAGTAATTGGCTCATTTAATGCATAATTAGTTTTACAAAATTTTATAAAAAACAGTTTAGATTTTCTTAAGTGTCTTAATGGAACATTAAAAGTTATAAGCTCTAAAAGCGAGTGACAATCAGTTGATCCAGATAAGATATCGAATATAAAAATAAGAGATGCGATCTTGCGTCTCGAATCGAGAGATTTTAGACCTAAGAGCAATAAACGAGCATTATAGGGCGGCAAAGGATCATGGAAGTTAATAGACCGTAAGGCATGCCTAGTAAAATTTTTTTGAACTTTTTCCAGTCTTAGAAAAGTTGAGATATAATAAGGGCTCCAAATAATGGAGGCGTATTCCAGTCTCGACCTCACAAACGCAGTAAACAATATTTTAAGAGTATATACATCCAAGAATTCTTTACTGTTTCTACGAATGAAAGCCAGTAGTGAGTATGCTTTGGGTATAAGAAAATTGACGTGGTCAGTAAAAGTAAATTTAGTGTCAAAAATAACCCCTAAATCATGATACACACGAACAGTTTGAATTAATGAATCAAACAGATAATATGAATTACTTATTGTATTTAACGAAAACTTAGAGAGTGTAAGATGGAAGCATTTAGAAAAATTTAATGGAAGACCATTAGTTACGCTCCAGGATGACACTCGAAAAATGTCAGCTTGTAGGTCAGCAACATCTGCTAAACAAGATATTTTCTTAAATAGTTTAAGGTCATCTGCGTAGAGGAGAAATCTTGAGTTTATTATACATTTAGATATATCATTTATAAAAAGAATGAAAAATAGTGGTCCAAGGATACTTCCCTGAGGAACACCAGAGGTTGCGACAAACTTAAATGATTTAACATTATTTATACAGACTAAACATGTCCTGTCCGATAAATAAGACTTTATCCACCTCCAAAAAGATGAATGGAATCCCATTTTTCGTAGTTTCCAGAGTAACAATTTATGAGAAACTCTGTCGAAAGCCTTGGAAAAATCCGTATAAATTACGTCAACTTGATTGCCTGATGCAAATGAAGTTACGCAGTAGTCAGAGAAAATAGCCAGGTTTGAAACTGTTGAACGCCCAGCAACGAAACCATGTTGTTCCGGGATGATATAATGTTTAATCAAAAAACTCAATTTTAGCTTAACAATACTTTCAAACAGCTTGGATATATTTGATAGTTTTGATATTGGCCGGTAGTTAACCACATTGCTTTTAGAACCAGACTTAAAGACAGGGCTGATAGAAGCGATTTTCCAACAGTTAAGGAAATTTCCTTCAACTAAGGATTTATTAAAAATATTGCACAGCGGGGCAGCTAAAGCTTGTGAGCAATTAACAAACATAACTGAAGCAAAGCCATCAATATCTTCTTTAAAAGATTTCTTCATATTCCTCATAGCAATTTTTACGTCACTAACTGAGACAGATAAGATACCAATGTCAGTAAAGGCGTCAATGGAGTTTTCAAAACTATCGTTCGAAAAGTCATTATCAGCAACAAAATTAGATTTAAAGAAATCCGCAAACATATTCACTGTATCAGCAATGTTAACTGAGCGCTTGTCTTCAAAGAACATTGAGGTGGGAATCTGCGAGCCACATCTTTTCGACTGGATAAAGTTCCAAAATGATTTAGGGTTAGATTTGATATTTGATTCAAATCTCAAAATATATTGTTTATATAGAAACTTATTAAGGAAGTTAAATTCTCGCATGAAATGCAAGTACTTTAATTCATGTGCAGGGTCATTTGTTGCCCTATACAAATTAAAAAACTTATTTCGTTGGTTTTTCAGTTTCTTCAGACCCTTAGTATACCACGGTAACTTGTGATGAATTGACGACAAACGCGGAACGCAAGCATCGCATATGGCTAAAACATTACTTTTAAAAAGATTATAGCATGTCTCTACATTATTTCCATCAAATAATGCATTCCAATCAAAGTTTAACAAAAAATTGTTTAAAATATTAAAGTTACAGAGATTGAAATTATATATTTTTTTATCTGGACCACTATCAAAAAACTCATAAAAATCAATTGTGAGCGAGAGAGCCTTATGATGCATACATGATTTAGATATAGGAAAATTACATTCAGATATATCATACTTAATATTTAAAGAGAAATAAATTAGATCCAACAATTTATTTAAGTTGTTAAAAATATGATTAGCTTGGTGTAAATCAATACTAAAAAGACTATCTATGAAACTGATTTCATTAGATTGATTGATGTTAGTTGGAGTCAAATGACCAGCAATATGAGTCCAGACAACTTTTGACAGATTGAAGTCACCTAAATAGCAAAAGTGAGAGTTAACATCCATCGATGAGTTTAAGCTTACAACGTTTTCGACATGTGCAGCATAGATTTCGTCGTTACTATTTGGAGGAATATACGAGGCGCAAATGAAGAGACATCCATGATTAGTGTGTATTTGAACACAAATCTGGTCGAGCAATGAATCGGAATTAATCAGCGGCTGAAGTGAAGAGCAATGAACCCTTTTGATAGCAATGAGTACACCACCCCCACGACTGAGCCCAGTTTTAATTGCATCTCGGTCCTTTCGGTAGACATTAAAAATATCAAGATCAAAAAACTCTCCATCAAAAAACTCCGTGTTTAACCAAGTTTCAATAAATATATAAACATCAAAATCTTCATGAGATGTAAAGTTATGTATTAAATCAGCCTTTGTTCTAATTCCAGACATGTTTTGGAAGTAACATTTTAAATTTTTTGAATCATTAATATTCAATTGGTTAGTCAGAGCTAATCTACTCTTTTTTTTTAATTTGCTTCTCCAAAAATTTGTAAACATAGAAACTTTAATGTTCTCTTGCCAAATTTGTGATTACTTTTCGTGTGAGTCACTTAATTGTATCCTATTTTTTTGCATCGATAATTTTGGGGGGGTTTAAGCCCCAAAAGTTCCCCTTTGGTTGCGCGCAGACAGTCAGTCAGTCAGTCAGTCAGTCAGTCAGAATCGCAGCATAAAGCCCTACAGCTGTAATTTAATAAAAGCTTAACATTTCTTAGTTAAAAGTGAAGATTTCGCTACAATCGCTGTGAAGTGAGCGTCATAAAATTCTATGACATTTGTTGGGTTTCTTTTGGCAGCCTCATTGCTATAATAAAAGCTTTCTTTAGATCGTCAGCATTTGTTTACTTTGGCGTTAAGTAAAATTAAGATGATTTTTATATCGCAAGCTTTGCCTTAAAAGTGTATTTATGTATTTGATAACATACAAGCAATACATTATGTTGGCACGTAGCCCTTGCATTGGGCAAGTATGAAAAAATAATACAAATAAGACTATTTCACTTGTTTACAAATATTGGCCTTATCTCGAGAACTGTTTCCCTTCATAGAATTTTACCTATGTAGTTTAGAGTGGAGATTTCAAAAGTGGCAAACATTTTTTTTGACAGAATTATGTCTTACATCGTGGTTAAGTTAGGTTAGGTTAAGTTAGGGTAGGTTAGGTTAGGTTAGGTTAGGTTAGGTTAAAATGACTGAGTCGGTAAACGACTCGTGCACCTAGGCCAGTGCAGGCCCGTTGTGATACCACATAATCTCTTTTGAACCCTACACTCAGAAAAAAGTTTCGTGGAATATGAGAAAAAAATCATCGTATTTAGAGAAAAATTGTTATTACTTTGCTTCAGAGAATGCTTTTTTCCAAGGTTGATTTATAAGGTTGTCGCAGGGCTGATCGCACTCTCTTCTCAGTACCCATAATTATCAAAACCAGCCAATTTTGCGAATGACTACGAAAGAAAAACGGATGATAAAAGAGAGCACTTGCAGATTTTGTATGAGGTGTCAACTTCTTTGACAATTATAAGTACTTGAGTTACTTAATTATAAGTAATTTGACAATTATAAGTACTCGCTCTCTCCCTTGCGACAATTTTATAAATCAACCTTGCTTTTCTCTAAATGTGATTCCAAAATTTCCCTAAAAATTGTAAAAAGCATTCATGAAAGAGAAAAATATTTTTTCATCAATAAAGACACGTTCTTTCTAACAGAAGAATATTTCTTTATAATAGGTTCTACCGTTTTCTTTATTGTGTCAATTTTTCCCGAAACAGAAAAAAAATTATTTAACATAGTTTTTATTAATGTTTTCCTTAAATTGCGTTTATATTTTTTCACAAAAAATAAAACTTTCTTCAAAATAGAGATATATTTTCTTAATAATGGTACAACATAACTCCTTATTGCGTACATTTTTTCTCTTAAACAGAGAAGTATATCTGGTAGTACGATTAAAAATTTATTTTATCTGTCGATATTCGTTTTATTATCGAGTATGCATTTTGTAATAAAAAGTAAAATTTAATAGTAAGAATCTTTTGACTTAAAAATTAAAATTTTTTTTTTTTTTTATTATACGCAAAAATAAAAGACAAAATTTGCTGATACTCTACAATAAGAAAGGTTCTAATGATACCTTCAAAAGAGCAGTAGGACATCTTTTTTCACTATGTTATTTTGATTTGAAATTAAAAAATAATTATTTTTCTCTGATTTAATGAAGTTCAACTCCGTTTTTGTAAAACATTTCTCACTCAGTTCTGCGCAAAGTAATAGTATTAATATTGTATTGTTATTTGATTGTAAAAATATTAATTAAAAATATGTAAAGAGGTACAGGTAGAATAATTGTTGTTTCATTACTTTTTAGGACCCCTTATAAATATTCCAGAAATTTGATGTGAGAAATGATTTTATATATGCATCCAAAAAATCAGTGGCTATAAGCAATATCCACAAAAATCTCTTTGAATGATCGTCGTAATATGTAGACGATATATGCTCTCACACTTTCTCCTCCTTTTTCCGTACCTAATTCAATATAAGAAAAATATATCGTTTTCAGAGAAGAAGACTTTTTTATTTTTCAGAAAAGATATGCTTTTATTGAAGAAAATATTTAGCATAGTGCATTGTTTATCAACAATAGAGAATATTTTTCATTTTCTATAAATTTTTCTCAAAAAATTAGATTTTCTTAGTGCGAGAAAAATACGTATCACATGAAAAACACGAATATGTGAAAATTTATTCTAATAAAGAGAATTTTATTTTAAATAGAGAAAATTGCTACTATCGAAAATAGAGAAATTTTTTATCAAAAAAACGTAGGTGCTTTTTTCTGAGTGTAGAGATTTCCTTCCTCAAACCAGTTCGAACGGATAATGAACTTTAGGATGTACCTGATATCCACTTGCCTGAGACTTCGGCATGTCCATTTAGCAATTGATGGCTTAGAGTTGCCATCCTCCTTTTAGCACGGGCTGGACATTCGCAGAGGAGATGCTGAACATTTTCTACTTCCTCTTAACATTTGCAGGTTCTACAAAAGTCATTTGCTATAAGTCCTAACCGATGAGCATGCGTTCTGATTTGGCAGTGATCCATGAGGATTCCCATTAATTTTGACCGGCTTTCCCTGCTTAATTCAAGCAATGAGTTGGTGCGTTTTAAGTCGTAGGAAGGCCACGTTAGCTTAGCAGTCCTACATGTATCAAGGTGTTTCCAGCATTCTTGTGCAAGACTTAAGGATTTGTTCCTGCACTGGAGTTATACGAGGATATGGGTATACCAATAAAGTCCGCATTTAAGAGGGTGTTTGAGGTCGTACCCTTCCTTGCCAATCCGTCTACCAATTTATTGCCTTCCATATACCTGTGTCCGGGTACCCATATGAGGTTGATCCTGAATAGCCTTTGCCATCTCCTTTAGATATCTGCAGCACTCAGTGAGAATTTTAGAGTTGTCAGTATGTGAATTGAGAGCCATGAGCGCAGCTTGACTATCTGGAAAGATGAAAATACTTTTTCCCTCAAAGTCTTTTTAACCTAGAATCTTAGCGGTTTCGCGAATTGCGATCATCTCCGCGGGGTAGACACTACATACAATAATTTGAAAGTCTAAAAGACACTTTGATTTCAAGTTCCTGGGAGTAAATACCTACCCCTACTTGTTCTCGAATCTTGCAACCATCTGTAAAGATTTTTATGCTGTTTGTTTTAAGGGGGGGGGGGGGGGGGAGGTTTGTTATCCCAGTCTAGCTTCGTAGTTCTTTTCAAGATTTAAGCAAGGCACACAGTAGTCTGTTTTACCTATCCAATTTTCTGATACTCTTAGTCTAAGAGCTGCTGTGTTAACACATTCCCAGGCAAAAGTATCAAGAGTAGGAAGGTGAAGCATGACATTCAAAGCGTTAGTTGGTGTTGTGGACAATGCCCCAGCAATACACAGACTTGCACTTCTTTGCACCTTTGCAAATTTCTGAAGTACAGTTGTCTTATCAAGCACCCTCCACCATACCAGTGAGCCATAAGTAAGTATGGGGCGGACAATTGCTGTATAAATCCCGCGTACTTATTTGGGGGAGAAGCCCCATTTTATACATATCGACTTTTTACAGGCAAAAAGAGCTCAGATGCGGAGGTTCTAAGTTGGGTATTTTATACTTTCTAGTGAAAAGAATGAGATTCGGTTTCTCCGGGCTTACACTTAAACCACAAGAGGAAAGGGAAACTATCTCGAAAGGATTAAGAGTGCTCTCTCCATAAGTTGACAGAGAGTCTGAGGAAATTTTCCGTGAAATACGAATGCGATGTCGTCAGCATAAGCAATAACCTTGTAGCCTTCTCCCTGCATGATACGAAACAGCTGGTTAACCGTCACGGACCACTGAAGCGGATACAAGACTCCCCCCTGCGGAGTACCTCTGCTTAATAGCCTTCGAGCATAGGATTCCCCAAGCTCTGACTTCACCACCCTACCCATGCGCACCTGATGTATAAAGCTCACGAGAGAATCCTCAATGCCCAGTTCCAACAAGACAGAGGTGACCGCACATGGAAGGACGTTATTGAATGCTCCTACTGTGTTTTGAAAAGCATCAAGCGCATATTTTTTGTTCACAGCGCGGTTTGTATGGCGGTCTTTTTCGCAAATTTTTTCAAGCACATGCAACGTTTTTGGGGTTTACCTAAAGTCTTTAATATTCATTGTACACAGATAAATTTTATACCAAATAAAGTAAGTTCAATAAAGTCACATAATAACTAGAAGAATAGAAGAAGACCAAATAAAGTAAGTTTAATAAAGTCACCAAATAGCTAGAAGAATAGAATGTGAATAGAAGAAAAATTCACATTTTTGTGTGAGAAAAGTCATGCATAAAATGCTATCATAGCTGCTTATGTTGTTGTTAAGGCTGTTGATTTTATTCGAGCTAAATCACGAACGCAACATCGTGTCGTTTGTTGAAACGAATAGTTGTACGAATATTTCTCAGCTCCCGCCAGTATCGAGTGTTACCTATTGTTCGTTTGTCGTTAGTTTCTTTAGAAGATCTATTTATATGAGCTTGATACTTTTTTGACTGAAGGTAATGCATAAAAGGTTTAGTTAAATCATCTTCATGCTTCTACTGCTAATTGTTATTTTTTTTTGACGTCTTTATTTTATGACAATAACTTATAATAATGTATGCATTAGTTGTTGTTTTCGGTTGAACTACGCAGCGTATTAATTTAACTACAAACATGCACACAAGTTGAGTCCGCCAAAAACAAGAGTTGTATCGTTCAATGATCATGTCGAGTTTTGTGCCTTAAAAAGAACATTTGCGGCACTAAAGGCAAAAATCTACCTATTTTTTTCTTCTTACAAAAAAATTCGACTCAATTCTTACAGCAAAAAAAAAAAAAAAAAAAATAAAAAAACCATAAGAATTATACCATAAAGTCATTCTTCACGCTTAGTTAGATTTATTACAAATAATTCCCACATAATGTTCTTAAAACAGTACAGTATCCACTCTTTATATATCAAAAGGAATAAAACATTAATTTTAATAAAATTTCTAATATTGGAATTATTATGCAGTAATGTTTATATAAAAATCGTTTAATTAAATCTGAAATAAAAAAGTGGTAGATTTTGGAAAAATTAAAAAAGTGGATGGTAAAAGTGGTAGAAGCCAAAAAAGTGGTAGTCGTTTACCGACTTTTCTTCTATTCTATTAATAGATTATTGTGATCTTCAGCAAAATAACTTCAGCTATACTTAATATTGAATCAACAACTGTGCATAACGAAGATATTTGGATCGATAGGTAGTGTATAGAACTATCAATCGAAGATGTACAAGTTCGATTACCACTTTTTTTTTATTTTTTTTTTTTTTTTTATTGCTGATGTGAAGAAAAAATTAAAAAATGCAAGCAAGTACGTTGAAATAACAATGGATGTAAGATGTAATAAAATTAATAAAATAATAATGAAATGTATTAAAATTTTCTGATGTGAACGATTAACGTGTCTTTTTCAAATTTATTTATTTTATTTTAGTCATTTTAAATTTTTAAATTTATCAGTTATTTTAACAAAAAAAAAAAAAAGAAAAATTCATTATATTATCAAACCTATGAAACTGCGAAAAAGGTTTTCTGCACTCGTGTATCCACAGACCACCAGTGTTTTGAAAAGAATTTTTTTACGCCTCGTTCTGTGATTTGTGAAGTGAAATCTCAAAAACTACAGTTTTTAATTTCGACAGCGTTTTCCTTAGAAATTGATGTTTCTTTGTTCCTTGCGTCTATTATAAGAAGAAAATGTATTTTTAATATATTAAAAATATTTTTTTGATCTTCCGCTGGATGCGAACACACATCGTTGTGATTAGGAGTTTAAAACACTATGCACTGATCCAAAAGCCTCTGTTCAGCACGTTGTTGATTCAATATCAAGTATGTATTACTTAAGCTCTGTTGCAGTAGATCACAATAATCTCTTAAAAGATAGAGGTTTGTGTATTTGCTATTCTACGTATAAATACATTGCACATAAAATGTTCCACTTGCTACAAGATGTCACCAGCATCGGTGTTTTAATAAAGTACAACTGAATTATGTTACAGCAGATTAAAAAATCCAAATATTAAAAGGATTGCATATTGGCTTTTCTACACAACACAACGCAACAAAAAAATGTTGCTTCTACTTCCTACATACTAAACCTCTGCACGGATTAACTCGTTTCGACTACACAAATAGTGCATTCGGTGTAGAGTTCAGTAGTTTACATAACTATAACAGCGAGTCAAATTAACACCATAGTCATAAATAGTCTTAAACCGACTTTCAACACATTCGTTTGGAAACGATTGATTGTTATGTTTGAGTGGTTCCGAACGACTCAAACATAACATAGCCGGTAGCATTCGTTAGGCAAACGAATCTAAACCAAACATAACAGAATGAAGGAAATGAAGGATTTGTAAGATATGAATGCAGCAAAAATACATGAGTCAAATGTTATGTGCACAACAACATAACACTCGGTGCATAAATTGAATTTAAGATTTTAAAAATTGGAAATTGGAATTGTACATGCGGTGTCAGAATTAGAATAAGACAATCACTCGTTTCCAAACGAATGTGTTGAAAGTCGGATTAAGACTACCCGTGCAGGGGTTTATTGTGCACATAACATTCGACTCATATATTTATGCAGCATTAATCTTTTACAAATAGTTCATTCTGTTATGTTTGGTTAAGATAAGTCGTTCGGAATGGCTCAAACATAACAATCAATGTCTAATCGAATGTGTTGAATGTCGGTTTAAGACTATTTATGGCTATGATGTTAATTTCACTCGCTGTTATAGTTATGTAAACTACTGAACTCGACACCGAATGCAGTATTGCTGTAGTAGAAGCGAGTTAATCCGTGCAGAGGTTTACTATCAACAGAATACTGTGACATACTGCATCTGTTCATGCAGCATCTGTTAACATAGCTGCAGTTATATCAGCAAATAGTAGCAAAGCTGCTTGGATTAGTGGGTAGAGCGATGGACTGGCACCAATAGTTCCAGGTTCGATTCCGCACGGCGGGCAAAGAATTTTTCAAATCTATACTTCTCTCGTGTGTCTAATGACGCAGCTGTTTTTTTTCAGAAAATAGCTCATAACTATGCTTAAGCCATCCATGTTCGTTGTTTTTTAATTTTGTGTTTTTGGATTTTGGGCTTAGGTGAATCAGATATATATTTTTTTTGGCAAGGTATCGAAGTATGTGCTTTCAAAGCAATGTATTAAACAATAAATTGCTTAGGTGAATAAGCCTAAGTTTATAATTTCCATACAATTCTCTTTACCCAAGCCGACTTTGGTAATTTACCTATTGCTTTTTTTCTCGGTGTACTTGTTTTCGTTGATAAAAACTGTTTTTGTTTTATTAAAGCTCTACAAGCAAAATAATTTATATCTTACTTTTTAAATCCTAAAATGAAGCTTTCTTACCTAAAGTTAACTCACTATTTTTTTAAGCACTGGCAGACCAAATTATAAATTTCAAGTCTAATAGGAAAAACAAACATCCTGGCACCGAACTAATTTTTTTTCAATGGTAGATGTATGTTAAATAAAACGTTTCCCCTGTTGTTCACAATGTCAAAAAATGCCACACGATGTGTGACCACGGGTGGTCACGATGTCCCACATAGTAAATCCACCAATGACCAGCAGTGGTCACATTGTCCCAAATAGTCAAAATACAAATGCCCACGGGTGGGGCACGCGGCACTCAATGTGTTAATAGTTTTTATTAGATACTAACCTGACATTTGGTGAAACAAAAAAATATAATTATGCATTTTTGGAAATAACATTATCTACAAAGAGTTTATTAGCTGCAGCTCCAGCATCTACTTAAAAAATGTTCAAAAAATAAGCTTAACTCCGTAAAAGTTGCAAATAGTGCAGCATAAGCAGCAACCTAATCTAAAAGCTAAGCACAACAGTTTGCAATTAAGCCTAAAACCAGATCCCAATTAAATATACCACTACAGAAACATACCGTCGAAATACTAAAAATAGCATCGTTTGCACTTCATATAAATTAACGCTCACTCATAATGAAAGCTGCATAAATTAAGGCTAACGAACTGAGTAGCTAACTAATAAGTGCAGCAAAGTTTGGGCGGCCTCTGCGTGTCTAACCAGCATTTGAGTAACCACAATAATGAAGCTTAATTTGTGGCATAAAATTACTGAAATAGCTTGTATTATTCGTAATTTTTTTTTTTTTTTTTTCTTATTTTTGTTGTTTTTATTGTACTTAGTGCAGCACTCAATTAAATGGAGCGTGGTACTAAATGGCACTCAAAATACTTATATTTCAACCATGATTACTTTTTTTAGCCCTCTCAAGTGCCTCATCAAATGTTGAAATGAAATGTATTCAAAGAAGGGGCGTTAGGGAAGGGGTGGTGGGAGAGGGGGGCGGTGGTTATGAAGCAGCTTACAACTGTTCAAAGCTATGCCTAACAGTCAACTACAAAATGAAGTTTAAATGTTTATCGCTGCTGTAGTTGAAGTGGCTGGCATTCATTCATTATGTGGCTATGTGAATATGTGTATCGGTGGGTGTTTTGAAATATTTGTATGTGTAAAAGTAAATAAAAGAGCAGCCATAATAAAACAGATAGCAGCAAGAGTTCTAGTTAGTTTTTGTTTTTTTTTTTTTTTATTAAAATAATCCGCCTCACCTTATTACATCAAACTACATTCACCCACAAGTTCATAGCTCAAGTTTTGAGAATGAAAAAAAAAAAAAACTTTTACTAAAGCATACAAGAGCTCCTCTTTACTAATCCTTGATAAAAGCTTTCTAAAAAATTTGCAACAAAAATAAAATTAATGAGTAAACTTTGCAGTCGGAGCAACAGCTACATAGACAACAACGACAACAAATTGCGAATGTTTACTGTTTTTGTTATTTTATTATTATTATTATTTTTTTTTTTTTTTGTGTGCTACCTGACTTCATTGCGCAAAAACAACAACTTGGAAAATATAGGTATGTATAATTTATTTCAGCCAACGTGCCTGCCATGTTTGTCATTTTTATATCCGCTTCCGTTTACTGCTTATCTGCTCGCTTACTCTCTCTCTCTCTGCTAGCGCGTGGCCAACAAACAGTAAGCAATAACTTAAACCTTAGAGTTAAATTTGGCTCTTAACATTCACAACAGTTCCGCTCAAGAGCTGTATAACGCTAAACGAAGGCGCGCTACTTTTAATTTTGGCAAGAAAAAAAAATCGCAACTTTTTAAATTTATTACGCCAACTTTTTTATGATATGGGGAGATAGCATTTTGCCAGCTTCTTATCACTACTATGACTTGATGGAGTCGAAATGCCGGGACAACGCTTTTGAAAGCGATTTAGCCCCAGCTACAAGCTACGGCTTGCTGTGACAGGCCCGATCCGCAGCGCATCCCTTTTTAGCGGCTTGTTTTTTCCTTTTAAGCTTACCTCAGAATGTATGCCGCCTTATCACCATAACAATAACAATAACAAAAAACAAAAAAAAAAAAAAACAACAACAGCGTAAAAAACAACTCATCGCGAAATAAAGAAATTAAGAATTATGAGTTGTTTTTGTTGTTGTTCTGCTGTTGCTATTATGTTACACTGCGATTTGACTCTGTTTTGTATTTTGTTGTTTTTTTTTGTACATTTTAATAAATTTTCATTTTAAGTGGCAACACTCTCTGCCTGCCTGCGCCACAAATTAATTTTGTAGCCACCCGTATTTTGTTTTTTTTTTTTTTTTTGGGTTCCTTTTTCAAAAATCTTAGGTTACACTGCTGTCAACTGCTTAGCTTGGCACATGTTGTTTGGCTCTGGTTTACATCTATTTTTTTTTTTTTTTGACAGGGTGTAGCCCATCAACGCCTTTTAATGCTGGAGTGCTTTGTTCCTGTTTTCGTCTTTTTGTTATTGTTGTTGTTCGTTTGCAGTGCGGAAGCTATTAATTCTTATTTCATCCGGGCTTTGAAATGTTCCGGCGATTTTAATTAAAATTATTTAAGGCTGCCAAAATCCGGGTCTGCCTTTAAGTAATCCTTATTAATTCATATTAAGCAGCACATTAAAATTTATGCGTACTTTAATTGTGTATGTGTGCATGTTTGTGTCATTTTGTCTCCCCTAATGTTGGCGCGAAAAAATAATTAAAATTATGATTTAAAAAAATGCGGGAGTCTGTCCCGAGCAGAACTTCATAAACATTAAAAAACGTGAAGAAGAAAAAAAAAGGGATTATTTTTCGTCTCTGTTTTTGGCTAACTTCTTTACTTTATCATAAAATTGTTTACTTAATTATGTCTTGGACAGATATTGTATTAAAACAAAGCGATCAAGTTTATTCGCATTACTCATATTCGAAACAAGAAAACATTTAATTAAGAATTAAAGAAAGTTAATAGGCGAAATAAAGTGAACATTTTCCAAAATGTAACAAATCTAAAAAGCGGATGAAAATATAACTCTCGTTATTAATTGTGTAATGAGTATAAATGTAAAAAAAAGAACGAAATGGCCATTTCAGCCTTTGACGGAGCTATTTATGATCAATTGTGTTGTGCGTGTTGTGAAATATTTGAACACAAATAATCGAGAACTGGACCTATAAGATTCATGTCGACTCCAAACGGCTTATGTTTTCAAGAAGCTTTTCATGGCAGTTTTTACTCTCTGAGGTTTGTTATTGTCTGCAGAGAGGTGGCGGCCGAACAGAAAACTTAATTCAATTGAAAAACCTTTCTGTGTCAGGTGGGATTTGAACCAGGGCTCTCTGGCGTATGGGCCACGCACTCTACCCACTGCGCCACGGTATAAATGTGCCATTGCGAATTTTTATAATAAATCAAAACAGCGAATTGAAATTGGGAATAAAATCAGAGCAAAGCGGCAAGGATTACGATTACCACATAATTTCGATAGCAGTGATCCTTATAAAAAGTATGTGTGTGGCCAACACGCACGGTAGAAGTGAGACTTCTAACTTCTAAAGAAAAAGAGTGAGATTTCTGGGTTTGCTTATTTATTTTATTAATATTGCTTTCCGACCTAGCCTAATACACACAAAATTATCAAAAAAAAAAAAAAAAAACAAAATATTAAATTGAAATATTAGTATGTTGTAAAACTAAATGCATTATTTTATCTATCTGTATTATCTGTATCTTAAGTTGTATAAGTGCGATTGGGTTACGCTAGATGGCGTTAAAAAGATAAGATTTCGTGTTAAAAAACTTTTCAAATTTCAAAAACAACCAAACTGAATAATTGCTTGACTCAGTTTTGCTTGAGCCCGCGCCAAGGTTCAATTGATCAAAAAAGAGAAGCCGGCGGACCATGGCAGCATCCAGAGATTGGAAACAAACAAGGTATATTTAACAAGGTAGTGTCATCTCGGAGCGGTTGGTATCGAAGCTGTCAAACACATACAATATTTTAATTGCAAATGTTGTTATTTATTTTTCTTTTTTAAGAGAGAATTTTAACTACTAACACTACCTTGCCTTATTATACCATGGGAAACAAACTGTACGAAAAAACGAACTCACAGCTGCGTAAGCAAACAGTTTCACTATCTCCTGACGGTTGGCTCTTTTTTTTTTTAACTTAAGCAATGCTTAGGGGATGCCCCCTTTACATGCAAAAGCATTGCTTTAATTCGGAAGACGGATGATAGTTAGTTGGAGGGTGGAAAGATGGAGTAGCAAAACTGCCGAGGAACGCGCTCACAGGGAGATTATTCCACAATCGTACTGTGCGACTAAAAAACGAATTATCTCGGTAATGCAAGGTTCTATTGAGCATCGATGCTATGTTAAAGGGATGGGCTTGAAAAGCTGCCCGAGTACATCCCTTGAACACTTCCCATGGTAGAACCTATACAAAAGACTTAGGCAACCAACATTGCACCGATGCCAAAGAGAACTGAGAGGAGATAAAATGTTTTCATATCCTAAATATATCCTTCATATATATCGCACGGCGTTGAATTTGGTCCAGGAGCTCCATATTAGATCTCGAAGCTCCTGCCCAAATGTCCGAATTGTACTCCATTTTAGGCCTTATATAAAAGGTATAGATCACTCGAAGATCACATTGGATGAAGTATCGCTTGCACCCATTTTAAGAAACCTAGGCACTTGGCCGCTTCTTTCAACACTTGGAAAATATGATCATTCCAACGAAGGTCTGATTGTATCGATATGCCCAGAACGTCAAGACCATCTGACTCCAAAAGATCTACACCATTCATATTTAAGGGAGCTAAGGGGCAGTTCATACGCTTGTGGGTTAACAGACAACACTGGGTCTGGCTAGCATTAAATTCTACTCTATTATCAAGACCCCACTCGGAGATTTTTCTCAAGTCATTGTTAAGTGTATCATTCACAATTTGCCTTTTTCTCTCAGTCTTCAAAGAGTCTGGGCGTTTTTTGAAGGAATATGAATGGCAAATGCTGCTGTCGTCCACAAACGAATGAATTGGGTTATGAGTCAACGACAGAAGGTCGTTGATAAAAACCAAAAACAAAGTTGGCGATAGAACTGAACCCTGCGGTACTCCTGCGTTGAGGGCGTGCTCACTGGATGAAATGCCGTCGATTACGACACGGATAGTTCTGTCCTTAAGAAACCACGTGATCCACCGAGCAAAGTTACCACCGACACCGTATACAACTAGTTTAGAGACGAGTGCTTTATGACACACTCGGTCAAACGCCTTTGAAATATCCAGAGCAACAACCCTGCTCTCACCGAACAGGTGAACGCATTGGTTCCATTGTTCTATAAGGAACGCCATAAGGTCATCAGATGACCGGGCCCTCCGAAAATCATATTGACGGTCTCTTAGCAATTCTTAGCTCCAGATAGCTTATTAGGTGGAAGTTTATTACGCTCTCCATAACTTTGGAAACCGTATAGCATATCGCAATGGGTCGGTAGCTTGCAGGATTTGTGGCATCGCCCTTTTTAGGTATCGGCTGGACATTTGAGACCTTCCAACAAGATGAAAATACTCCTGTCCTGTATAAGATGTTGAAAAGGTTGCGCAAAGGCCGAGCCAGTGTGGAAGCACACGTTTTAAGCACAATTGGTGGTATGCGATCAGGACCAGAGGCTTTATTTATGTTAAGATTTGCAAGGACTCTTTTGACTGCTCTCGTTCGAAAATATATCTCCTTCATTGAAGAAGAACTAGTCCCGACAAAGGGCAGTGGCTGACTGCAATCCGAGATTGTGAAATTATGTGCCCCTCAGAATCGCCAGAGAATAGCTTGGAAGGTGAGAAAATCTTCGGCGAGCTCATTTGAGAGTCATCCGAGTATCGCCGACTGTAAGCAGCTGAGACCATAAAAGTGATTCGCCTGGAAGATTTGTTAACGAATCACAGAGGTGGTCTTAAGCGATTCGCTGGGAAGATTCGCGAACAAATCGCCGAGGGGGGCCTTAAGCGATTCCCTGGGAAGAATATCGAATGTATCGCCTAGGGGAGCCTTAAGCGATTCGCTGGGAAGAGTCGCAAATGAATCGCCAAGAGAAGTCCTGAAAGGAATCAAACGATTCGGCAAAACGGGTCCTCAGCGCTATGTTACGAGGCATCGTTGTTGAACTTAAAACATTGTTCTATTTTAAAAAATTAAAAATTAATAAATTAAAACGCATTGTTGGTTCTGAACGATAAGAAAACATTTGACATTTTTTTCAAAAGTTTCAAACATGGTAGAAGAATACAGGTAGATGCAGCGTTCATTGTGCTCTCTTCTTCGTTACTGCCGATATTGTCAATGGCGCTCCCTGCTTGCAGTTAATACTTTATTTATTTAATTTCCCATGTTTTTTGCCTTGAAGCAATTTCTTATTGCTTAAATATCAATAAAAACACGAAAAAGAACAATTTTTTACAATCTTTAAATAAAAAAAACAAGACAATTTCAACTATTTAAAAATGCAATTGTTAACATTTTGACAATTCTTGATTTCTCACATCTTTCTCATAGTTTTGAGGTTTTATATGAGTTGTCAACTTCGTGTTGACATTCGCGGCAATACGCTCTCATCTAGCGAGTTTACCTGTATTAATTCTACCATGGTTTCAAAAGTTTTGCTGTTTGAGTCGGAGAGTGAAAAAAAAACAAAAATACTGTTTGTGATCTTAAGAAGAAGCAAAAAGAACAGAAAAAACTTTTCTTTAGAGTTTGCTTGCGATCCCTGGTAGCATCAAACGTTTTCAGATTTGGGGTTGGAAAATCATCAAGTTGATCACAATTTTGCGAAGAAAATCATCTTCACTGATGACTACGTAAACAAGCAGAACTTCCGCATTTGGGGTACGGACCTTTCGAAAACTTTTTCGAAAACTTTGTTAATGTACAGATTTCAAGAACAGATTTGAAGGGATATGCCAAATATTGTGCTACTTACTGTTCACTTTCTTCTATATAGTATAGTTATCTGAAAATATAACTCAACAGTTTAATGTCTTCACAATGACATTATTTAGAACATTTAATTAAAGCATATCTTTTTGAAATTCTTTTTCTTTTTTCCATCTCTTTTCGTTACCATTTTTTTTTTTTTCCATCATTTGCGTTACGGAAACAGTTTAAGTTAGTAATAAGATTTCAACAGCAAATGTTGTTAAAGAGCTTTAGAATTTATTTTATTGAGATTATATTTTCAGTTAAATTTAAAACTTTTTAAAGTTTTTATGTGTGTGTGTTCTTTCAGTCAAAACTAAAACAAACAAACAAACAAACCAACTCTTGTCAAGCGCATCAATTCAAGTCAAGGTTGAGTTGCTTTTCGTCAGGCCTGAAAAAGGGCAACATATGCGCCACTTACATTTTAAATCTTGGTTATAAAACTTGTCTCGAAAATTTATTCAGCTTATCTTCTTTTTTTTTTATCATCTTTTTTGTTTGTTCTAAATAATAGTGTCAACTGTTGAAATTGCAATAATTTTTTTATTTCGAAAAAATATATGGTAAAAAACCAACAACTTGACACGTAAAAAATGGCGGATGTGGGTTGAGCGTGTAATGAAATATTAAAAGTTGGCAGCATTTTGGCTTGGAGTGCTATGAAGTAGTTCAACGGTGACAAGCATTGAAATTGTGCAGTTAAAAACATTTATATAAATAATTTATGAATAATTGTCTGTGTGTGTTTCAAGTCTAGTTGTACCAAACAAGTGTCTCTCACGAACCAAGGCCAAGGTAGAGTTTATTGAAAAGAACTGTGTTTGAGTGCGGTCGACACGCAAATTTTATTTACAAATTGAAGGCATGGCGTGATTTGTAGCAGCTACTTAGTAGACAAATTAAAAGAGCTGTTGCCTATGCCACGGGCATACTCATAAACATGTTGCTTAAAGCAATAATTTAAAACATTAAATAAAAACATTAAAAAAATTTTTTAATCGCAACAAAAACTTACAGCAGCATAAAATCGAAAAACAAAACTAACAGGAGGAGTTCAGTAATAAAACATGTAACTGCCACATGACTTTGCGACATTATTTATAATGCGAATAAATTTATTTTTTCAAGCCACATGTACGAGCACGACCACGAACATTTTGACACATAATTAAAACGTGTGTGTGCTTTGTGTATGTGTATAAAGCATTACCCAGCAGCGTGCTATATAAAAGTTTGCGACCGGAGAAGTACGACGTACATGACAGGCAATTGAGCTATTTTTTTTTTTGTAGGTTAACCAGTTGTGTCAAGAGCAAAAGAAAAATTAAGGATCTAAGGGAAAAACATAAGGTTATACACGATAGGAGAAGTTGTGACGACAGTTAGTTTAACCAACAATAATACTAAACATTAATTTACTTTTGTTTACTCAACAATAAAGCAAATTAAAGAAACCTCATGTATCTAATCATGACAAAAGAAGTATGCATTACACCTTAAGTAATGCATAGTACTTAAGGAATGAGTATTACGTATTCGTAGGTACAGTATTTCGTAGGAATTACAGTTTCATATCCCACCTAATACAGAATGTTTTTTGAATTAATATTAATATTCTGATAGTTTGATCGGCTGTCACCTCAGACAAGAGCAAGCCCCAGAGAGAAAAAATTGCAATGGAAAACTTCTTGAGGAAATCAGTCTTTCGGAGTCGACATAAAACTTATAGGTCTAGTTCTTGATCATTTGTGTGCAAACAACACGGCTCCACGAAAGAATCCTCAGATGAAATAACTCCCATTGAAATAAGCCCCAACGAAAATGTAAAAAGCCCCAAACTACTATAATGAAATAATGCCCAAATACGATGAAATAGCACTCAACTGGAAAATTAAATAAGCCCCAAAATTCGGGGTTTATTTCATTATGAAATATGACTCAACGAAAAAATGATATAAGCCCCAATTATAATGGGTGGTTAAATTTTAAGGGCCGATGTTGATTTTGAATAAAACACAATTTATTTAGGAAATTATTGTTATTTCTTTTTAATATGATAATATTGGTATGGTTCAATTATGTGTGGAACAAAATATCGGCCAAATGGCCGCCGCGACCTCGGTGGCACACCGCCATCCGATGATCCAAATTTTCGATGACGCTGAGGCATAAGTGAGGTTTTATGCCGTTAATGTGCCGAATTATCTCATCCTTTAGCTCTTGAATTGTTGCTGGCTTATCGACGTACATCTTTTCTTTCAAATAACCCCAAAGAAAGAAGTCCAACGGTGTCAAATCACATGATCTTGGCGGCCAATTGACATCGCCACCATGTGAGATAACACGGCCATTGAATTTGTCGCGCAAAAGAGCCATTTTCAACATATCGTCCACATTCATATCCTCCAATTCGGGCCATAAAAAGTTCGTTATCATCTCACGATAGCGAACACCATTCACAGTAACTGCCTGAACGGCCTTCAGCCACACTATCGCTAACAGCAGCAATATTTTCTCCAGTACGAGCTGTACGAGCATGCACTGGTGTTTTCACATCTCCTACAGACCCGGTTTGCTCAAATTTTTGCACGATTTTTCCAACTGTACGCACATTTGGACGATTAAATTGACCGAAAAAATCACGAAGTGCACGATATGCATTTTGATTTGAACGCCTATTTTCATAATAAGCCTGAATAACTTTAACCATAGACTTTAATCTTTCCATGGTTCAAATTGATTTAGTCTGAAATTGAGAAATTTTTAATGAAATGCAGAAAAAACCTTGACGTTTAGGTGTGGTTCACATTCTACATCGGCCCTTAAAATTTAATCATCATTTATATCCACCAAAAAAATTAAATAAGACCAAAAAAAAAAAAAAGTAGGCAGTGGGGGTACTATCGACCGAAGTGAAAACTTGAAGCTATGAAATAACATAGCTGTTATGAATTTCCGGAGTAGCTAGAGTCGGCAAATCAGACTCGTTCGACTTTTTTATCTCCTTTTATCAATTTATGCGGTATTGAATGTATAAACTGCTATTTTTTAATGTTTATATATGTATATATTATATGTATATGTAACACAATTACTTTGGCTAGGTAATCTTTAATTGGCTCGGGAATCGGTTGGTAATCGCTTTGGTTATTGGTTCGGTAATTGGTTGGTAATCATTTCAGTAATCGATAATTGGTTCGGTAATCAGTTTGTTATCACTTCGGTAATCGGTAATTGGATCGGTAATCGGTTGGTAATCGCTTCCGTTATTGGTAATCGGTTTGTAATCGCTTCGGTAGTCGGTAATAGCTTCGGTAATCGGTAATCTGTTAGTTATCGCTTCGGTAGTGGGTTGGTAATCACTTGGGTAATTGTTTGTGGGTTTGTAATCGCTTCGGTAATTGGTAATCCGTTGGTAATCGCTTCGGTAATTGGTAATCGGTATTCAGTTAGTAATCGCTTCGGTAATCGTTAGGTAATCACTTTGCTAATCGGTAATGTGTTCGGTAATCTGTTGGTTATAGCTTCGATAATCGGCAATAGGGTGGTAATTGCTTTGGTTATTGGTTCGATAATTGGTTGGTAATCACTTCGGTAATCGATAATTGGTTTGGTAATCTGTTTGTTATTACTCCCGTAATTGGTTCGGAAATCGGTTGGTAATCGCTTCCGTTATTGGTAATCGGTTGGAAATCGCTTCGGTAGTCGGTAATGGGTTGGTAATAGCTTCGGTAATCGGTAATCTGTTAGTTAGCACTTCAGTCATTGGTTGGTAATCGCTTCGGTAATTGGTAATCGGTTGGTAATCACTTCGGTAATTGGTAATCGGTTGGTAATCGCTTCGGTAATCGGTATTCAGTTGGTTATCACTTTGGTAACCCGTTGGTATTCGCTTCAGTAATCGTTTGATAATCGCATAGGTAGTTGGTAATTGGTTCGATTATCGGTTGGTAATCGCTTCAGTAATTGGTAATTGGTTGGTAATCGCTTCGGTAATCGCTTTAGTAATCGGTAATCAGTTGGTAATCGCCTCGGTAATTGGTAATCACTTCGGTAACCGGTTATTAATCGCTTAGGTTATTGGTAATTGGTTCAATAATCGGTAAGTAATCGCTTCAGTAATTGGTATTTGGTTGGTAATCGCTTCGGTAATTGGTAATCAGTTGGTAATCGCTTCAGTAATTGATAATCGGTTGGTAATCGCTTCGGTAATCGGTAATCAGTTGGTAATCGCATCGGTAATCGGTTGGTAATCGCTTCGATAATCGTTTGGTAATCGCTTAGGTAATCGGTAGTTGGTTCGATATTCGGTTGGTAATCGTAATTGGTAATTGGTTCGGTAATTAGTTGGTTATCTATTCTGTAATCCGGATTTGGTTGGGTAATTGGTTAGTAATCGCTTCGGTAATCAGTGATTGGCTGGGTAATCGATTGGAAATCGCTTCGGTAATCGGTAATTGGTTCGGTAATGGGCTGGTAATCGCCTCGGTAATAAAAAAGAAGCTCACCAAACATGTTTGCCTAGCATAACCACGGCATAAGCAATGCTGTACAATGCAACAGAAATGAACAAGAAGCGTGATGATATCGCTAATAGCGTGATGATATCGCGAATCTATAGTTTTACTCTCTACCAAAAAGTGCTCAGCGCGCTTAAAAAAGTTTTCACTTCAAAAAAGGTTTAAACTCAAAATGAAATTATCCCCAAAAAACATGAAGTAGTTACTACTGTAGTTCAGTTGATAATATTGTGAAAATCTTAACAAAATTCGACGAAAACTGACAGAGTTCTGATTTTTTACTCTTCGAAAAAAGCTCCCTATTGTTCTTGTTGTATTAAAAAAAAACAAAATCTACAAAATAAAAATTTTAAAAAATTTTAATGAAATCCTGTGGAAATATTTTCTTAATCTATACCAAATAGTGATGCAAAAAATTGTGTAATTATTAAAAAAGTTTATAAGAAATTTTTTTTAAAAAGTAAAAAATCACAAGTTAGCTGTTTTCTAGGTGGTTTTTATCCAATTTTCATATTTGTTAGCTTATTTTATGGAAAAAATAAAAAAAAGAAATGCGAACCAGTTTTTTCAAGTTAACACCTTTACAAAAGTTATTTGCATTTTTTGAAAAAAATAGCACTTTTTCTCATATAACTATGCACTGACATGTACCGATGCAAGTCGGCACGGGTTGTCGTGATCCTAGGTATACCAAATGTTATTCACATTTATTTCAACATTGATGATTTTAGCGTTGAAATGTGGACAGATTTCAAAGTCCGATATTTACTGCAATTTGCCTCGGTTCGAGTAGGCAGACCCATGCAATTGTGGAAAGAAATAAATACTCAATGGAATTTTAAGTTGAATTCGATATGTATATATTCACATAATATACATATGTATATATTCTTCTAATATTATAGAGAAGTTTACAAAAAATTTAAAAGTGGTTCGAGAATATATATATATATGTTTTTTTTTTTTCAATATTATAAAATAGTTTCCATGGATATGGAGTCGAAGTTTCTTACGCTTGAGCGGTAGAATAAGAAGAGAGAAAAAGTATTTTTTACAAATTGATAGAGTCGTCCGAAGCGCGACGATAGCTTAATGCTGTTTTTGTTTACTACAAAATAAGAGTTCCTAAAAAGTTGATATTAAAAACTGTGCACTACAAAAACTTTAAAAAAAAGGCAATAACTTAAGGTAACAAATTACATTTTGGTGAGAAATTCAACTTATTAAATCCAATTCGTTTCTAAAGAAAAAAAGTTTTTTACGTATACCGTTTAGTGACGTCGACAAACATCATACTAAAAAATTACGTAGGTACCACATAAAAAAAAAAACAACTTCAACATTTTTGGAACACCCAAATATATATATATATATATTTTACTGCATAAAGACACAATTTTTTTTTTTAAATAAAATTAAAAAACTATATTACGAAATATAATACAAAACTTACACAAAAACAGCAAAAACAATACAATTAACATAAATAAGCTAAAAAGGACGAAATGAATGTGTATGAAAGAAAGTGTGCATTGCAAATACGTGTGAATCAATAGCTTTATACTAATTTTCGACTGCAAATGCATTCGTTGGAACAATCAAAGCAAATAAGTTTGTAAGCCGAATTTATGTGCTTGCCATATGAAGTAGTTGCTGACAAAACCAACAGAGTTTGAATGGGTGGGTGGGTGTTGCTAGAGATTCAGTAAAAAATTGTTTTAAATCAAGCTGATGTGAATTAATGGAAATATTGGAGGAAGTTCATGATGATATTTGAAGTTGATGATGAAATTTGTGATGATATTGTCGATGACAAGCGAGATTGCGGCGATGAAAATCTGAATATTGCTGTTGTTGCTGTTATGCTTGTTGACAACATCGATGATGACAGACATAATGATGAGTTTTTAACTCTTGTGCGGCAATTGATGAAAATGTTAATTTTTTCTTCCTCGTTATTGCCAGCAATTGTTGTCCAATCTTGTGACAAACTTAATGCAACTAATCGTCCATTTCCGTTTTATCAAGTGTAGCAACTTTATCAACGTCATGCCTGGCTTTGTTAGTTTCAAAAACTCTTTATTGCGTGGTCATAAGCAGTGGCAACTTCATCATCATCATCGTCATCATCATCATCAACGTTGAGCTCGTTGGATTTGCTTGCAGTCTGTTTGTCGTCATCATTAACAACAACATAATTGACATAAGTACTGTTGTTGTAGTAGTTGTTGTCATCGTTGTCATCGATTGGTGGCATGTGATGCCCACCCAATGTTACCAGATTAGAAGGCAGCTCATCAGCATTGGCAGCAACGCATCGCTGGTGTTGAATTTCAATGATGTCCTTCCTCTCCACTCGGCGCTTCTCTTTCTGTCTGAGTTCTTTCTGTTTTTCATATAGCGCAGAATACATGATTTCTACTACTTCCAACATCATCATCAGTGATGCTGAAGATGACGCAAATAATGCTAACCGTAATCCTGATGTGGTGCTCAATCTTTTTGTTGTTATTATAGTTGTTGTTGTTGTCGTAGCTAAAGATGATTGCTTTTTTCCAATAAAGGCTGCATCGTTGTGTCAATTGTTTTTGAGAGAGAGCGTTTTTGCTGCTTTTATTGCTTGCCACAATATTTGCTTAGTTGTTATTGTTGTTGTTGTTTTTGTGATTATTTTATCCTTTGAATCACGCTTATCCTGCGGCTCATTCAATATCATTTCCATTGTCACCTATTCACTGTGCGTGTCAATAATGATTGTGTTTATTTCCGCCACAAACTTAATGATTGTTTGGTGTTTTTCTTCTATTTTTTTATATTTATGCTGTCTCTACCACACCTTGCGTCTTAGTAATTTTAATATTTTTCCTCATATAGCTGCAGCTGTTCGTTGAAAATATTAAACAAGCAATCGCCAGAGGATATCCTTGTCGCTTATAGGCATGATAACCATCCATTCCATGTCTTATTATGGTCTGTGTTATCATTCCTTACGTTCTGCCACCTCGTGACATTTGAGCCAAATCTTATTTTGTGACTGTATTTTTGTGATTTTATTTCCGTACACACACTAATGATGATCAATATGTGTGTTGTTTCTTCATGAGTTTGTGATGAGTTTGTAATATATGCAGGATTATGATATAAAAAAAAATGTTCTAATATATAGGTATAATTTAGAAAAACGAGAAAATGAAACATAAACATATTTCCGCAACAGGACATCAGTTATAATGAAGTCAATATGACAAAAAGGGCAAGATAAATGATGAGGACACAAAAAAAAAAAAGATCAAAAAAATAAACAAACTTGAGAAGAGCCGGCAGACGCGACATGTCACAACCTTTTTTTAATATTTGGTTAGTTTAAGGATGGTCATTTTTAAAACATTTTAGCAGCCGTGCACACAAAAATGTATAGATGAGCCAAGGCTTGTTTATACAAAAATGATAAGCAGTTATTAATGGTAAGACCTAAGGTTGAAAATACACCCAAACGCAGAGCTGGGTCGAAAAGTATTCACTACTTTTCAATTCCAATTCCTTGGAATTTGGAATTGGTAATTGTTCGTCTCAATTCCTCAGGAATGGAAATGGAAAAAATTCGTCAATTCCATTCCAGGAATTGTAATTGGTAATTGAACATCTCAATTCCTCAGGAATGGAATTGGAAAAAAACCCTCAATTCCATTTCAGGAATTGTAATTGGTAATTGAACATCTCAATTCCTCAGGAATGGAATTGGAAAAATTTGTCAATTCCATTCTTGGAATTGTAATTGGTATCAGAATGATTCAATTCGTCAGGAATGGAATTGAAAAAATGGTCAATACCATTACAGGAATTGTAATTGGTAATTGAACTTTTCAATTCCTCAGGAATCGGAAATTGAAATTTTCAATTCCATCACAGGAATTGTAATTGGAGGTTACTGTACTCCAATTACATTTACAGTAACCTCCAATTACAATTCCTGTAATGGAAGTGAAAATTTCGATTCTTGAGGAATTTAGATGTTCAATTACCAACTCCTGAGAAATTAAAAGGTTCAATTACCAATTACAATTCCTGTAATAAAAGTGAGCATTTTTTCCAATTCCATTGCTGAGGAATTAAAACGTTCAATTACCAATTACAATTTCTGTAATGGAATTGACCATTTTTTCCAATTCCATTCCTGAGGAATTGAGATGACCAATTACCAATTCCTAGTTCCAAGGAATTGGAATTGAGGCGGAATTAATTCCAAAAGGAATCATTGCAGCCCAGCTCTGCCCACAAACGTGTTAAGTAATTTCTGAGTCTTAAGCAAACTACAAAATACTTGTTTGTGGCAGTTGATAATTTTTTTGACATTGCTGTGAAAAGTGGGCGTAGTTTTGTTTCTATTGACCAAAGTTTGAAGTGAATTAAACGTATCAATGCCAATACTCATAACTCGGATCGAGTCATGAAATTATCATAATTCGACATGAAACTCGTATCGAATGACTCGAGTTTTCGAGTAACTCGAAGTTATTCGCGTAACTGGTTTTATTTTTTTGTGGTGCAGAGGGGGAGGGGGAGTCTCACATACTCACGAGACCCTTTGCTGCTATATAGCACAATATTAGATTCATCTGTCCAGAGTAAATTTCTTCACATTTCTATTGGCCATGTCAGCTAACACGTGGCGGCCGTGGCGTAGTGAAGAGAATACGCTAGAGAACTCTGGTTCAATTCCCATCTGGCACAGAAAGTTTTTTCAATTGAGGTAATTTTTCTGTTCGACCGTCACCTCTCTGCAGACAATGGCAAACCTCAGAGAATAAAAACTGCCATGAAAAGCTTCTTGAGAACATAAGCCGTTCGGTGTCGGCATAAGACTTGTAGGTCTAGTTCTCATGAATATTTGTGTTTAAACATTTCACAACACGCACAAAACAATTGATCATAAGAAGCTCGGTAAAATTCCTTTCAAGGGCTGAAATGGCCATTTATTTTTTCCTTTATGTCAGCTAACTCCGCCAGGTTAGCAACCTAGTTGCGCCTGCCTGTCCAAAGCCAGGATAAAAGAGGATGGTTGTGGGTAGAATGCTTAGAGACGAATGCTTGCATGTAGTATTCTTGTCTTACCCACGTATAAAGACAAGGCCCACCAAGAGCTCGGAGTGGCGTCCATCCTGGTAGCAGGTCATAATCGGTACACCGGTATGAAAACAGCCTGCGAGGAGATAGCAATTGTCCTATAAGAACTTGTTAACGGGGATAGTTAAACCCGTCAAAGGAGGAGGACCCTATTTATCTACGGCATGGGACTTAAAATTGGGCTGTATACTTTGGCATGAATAGATATGGTATTCATGGTGTCTCCATGGTGACATGTAGACATGGTTAGACATGGTGCATTATACTGATATATTATAATGAGATGAATGTATTGGCGACTATCAGGCACTAGCCGGACAAGCACAATTCACGGTCAGTTGCAAAAATTCATGCATGCGTGGATTTTTCGTCTCTATGCTGGGATGTTGGGGACCTTCATTGGCGGGACCGAGTTGCCCAGGTGACTATAATAGGTTGGCCCTTCGGGGAGGCTCGTACTGGATGTGGTTGTGTGTATGCTACACAGGTCTAGATTGATTAGTGGGAGCCGCGCAGTGGTACGGCCGGGCTGGCATATCCGCTTAATATGCAAGAGATTGGAACTCTTGCACTCTTCACTAGTATATGGCAATGAAGGTACGTCACTACTAGTAGCCAAACTGGTACCACTGGGTGATGCTTTGCATTTGTGGAAGAGCTGTCAGTTCGTCTTGTTCCACCGGATGCCCCGTATGCTTTACCTTTGCCAAATATGGTGGTAATCAGTCAGTACTTAGGGGTACTTAGGGTTACAGGGTACCTTTGAACTATATTATACAGGGTGTCTCGCAATGGAGTGCAACTATTTACGGGGCTTATGGTTATTTTCACATTCTTAGGAGCTACAGGGTTAATTAATATTTCACGACTTTGATTCACGTATTGTTTCTAGCAGATAGACTAACTTACAAAAAACTTATTTTGATAACTCATCGAAAAGGCAATGAAGTCACCATTCTAACGATATATCAACAAACAGCACCGACTTCACCGTTACTGAGCTGCGCTCGTGTGAAGATGAAATCAATCGGTTGAAACTACCAAATTTCAACTTTGAGTGCAAATTTCTCAGAACTTTGCATAATAAATGAAATTTGTTTTTATGATCAATTTTGCAACTCATTCAATTCTTTTTCAATGACACCAAAAACATAAACATACCTCTAAAAATAAAAAAGTTGGCTGTGCTAAGAAAATTATACTAATTGTACTGCAGAACTAATTGTACTGTCATTATTTATAATTATTTTCTTATAAGTATAATTTTTTTTTAGTACATCCAACTTTTTTATTTTTAGAGGTATGTTTATGTTTTTGGTGTCATTGATGATAAAAACAAATTTAATTTTTTACGCGAAATTCTGAGAAATTTGCACTCAAAGTTGAAATTTGGTAGTTTGAACCGTTTGATTTCATCTTCACACGAGCACAGCTCGGTAATGGTTAAATCGATGGGATTTGTTGATATACCCTTAGAAAGGTGATTTCATAGCCTTTGCAATGAGCTGAAAATAAGTTTTTTGTAAGTTAGTTATTCTGCAAGAAACAATAACGTGAATCAAAGCGTGAAATATTAATTAACCCTTTAGCCCCTAAGAATGTGAAAATAGACCCTCCCTCCTATACGGTGTTTTGCTCAGCTCGACATAATCTTTCATCTCCTTAAATAGTTGCACTCAATTGCGAGAAACCCTGTATTTTCATATAATTTTGTATGGGAGGTAGACTCAAAAGTTGGCCGATCTTAATGAAACTTGGTCAAAAGGCTTAAAATACAAAGTGATAGACGTATACTCAAAATAGTTTAAATGGAATTGTTTTTAGGGGTACGTCTTTAGAACCTATTTTAAATTTTTACAAGATATTGTATGGGAGGTACACACAAAAGTTCGCCGATCTTAATCAAACTTGGTCAGAAGAGTAGAAAAAATAGTAATAGATGTGTACTTATAATGATTGTAATCCGTCAGTCCCTAGGGGTACCTTGCTGACACTTATATACATTTTTTACATGATTTTGTATAAGAAGATACAAAAGTTGACCAATCATTATTTAGTGGTATTTTCAAAATCTTTTTTTTTTTTTTTGAAGGCGAGAAAACGTAAAATTTTTATTGAATGTATAATTATATATTTATATTATTTATCTTTTATTATGACGCAGTTACTGATTCAATAACATTAAATTTTCAGTAATAAACATTTTGAAATTAAAGCTAATACCATGTTTCACCATAAATTTTTAATGAACTATATATATATACGTCAATCTCCATTTTTATTTTGAAATTTTGGTTTATTTTGTGTATCTTTAAAATGATGTGTATATTATTTATATTAATTTTTACTCAAAACAAAAGGATGTTTTTTAAATCAAAACTATTAATAAATCTGTAGCCACTTTTTATGTTCACTCATCACGTTTAAACGACAACTCAGATTTTTATAAAATTTTGTACACATATTTATAGGTCAGCAGAGAGTGCAATAGGATACTTTATTTTAACCCATTAACAACTAATGTTACTATATGGAAACATATGCGTCTCGAATTTTCATTAAATACTGCATAATATTTCAAAAGTTTTAGTGCCAGTTTTTTAAAAAAACTAAAATTAGCCTGCAATAATAACTTATTTCTGCTCAATGGCATACATAGTTTTCACCAAAACGTTGCTTCAAGTCTAAAAATGTCTGTTTTTTATGGTTTTCTTTCGGCCCTAATGGATTAAATTGCACTTCGGTTAAACGAGAACAAATCAATAAACGCTTTTAAATCTCCTTCAATTTGATACCAAAATCATGTATGTAGTTTGAAAACTGTAAAAAATTTTAGTACCAGATCTTTTTAGTATTAATTATAAGCTGAGAATGAGAGAAAAACGACTTGAAATTCACACTTTTAGCTTTGAAGGCAAATATTTCAGTCAGTTTGCAATGGATTTCAATAATTTTTTTTGAAAAATGTTGTTTGTTAAAATATCCTTTAAACATAAGTTGAAATTTTTACTAAACCAAAGTATTAATATTTTTAAAAATTTTTTTAAAAAATGTTCAAAAATTTTTAGTTTAAGCCAAAAAATTGGATAAAAGTTGTTTTTGTTGTAAAAAAAATTAAATCCAAAATTTAGGTTTTCGATTTCCTATCAGATGATATAACAATCTTAAGGTTAATAATTTGTAGTATTACTTAAACAATAAAAAATCGTTTTGGTAGCGAAAAATCAAGCCTACCCACTATCAATTTTTGAATGAAAACTTTTTGAAAACCCGGCGAAGCGGCGGGTTTAAGCTAGTATCATAATAAATTCATATTTTTACTGGGATTTTTCCCTGATAGTTGTTTCGCCCCCCAAATAAAAAAATACTTTTGGCACTTCTAATTGTCGTTTGTTATTTTTTCCTTAAATTAATAACGGTAAGCAGAAACAATACAAAACATACATAAACAATAACTCGATAAAACTTCAAGCAATTTTTTGATTTAGACGTATAATCAAAATCGATTTTTGAAAAAAGGCGGAACAAAGCGAAATTTATATTTTCATAGCCTTTAAGGTAAAGGTCCAAGCTTATCAGTTGGACAAAAAATCGCCATTAATAATTTTCATGGTATTAGTAAATGCCTATCCAAATTTGCCAAATTTGTCGCTTATGATTTTTTGAAAATTTCACAAAATTCTATTGTTTACCTTTTTTAAAAAATTTCTAAAACCAAAAGTGGAAAAGAGTCTTTTTCTTTTAAAACTTTCGTTTCTTTTTTCTTTTTTGATTAAAAATTTATTTTTATAAGAATTTTTCCTGTGAGCATCAAAAACACATCGGTGCACTACCTTGAAATTACTAAAAAATTAGACAAGTTTAACATGATGACGGGTCCTAGATTTCTCATTTTTAAGCAAAAATATTTTGGATTTACCTTAATGGAAGTAATTTCTTTTGAATGATATCAAATTTGTACAATTCGGAGAGCAAACATTTTTTTATTTATTTCCACTGCGCAAAGCACTGTGCGTCGTGTTATATGGTTTTTCTTTAAAAGAGGTACCTTACGAGGACTGCGGGCGTATAAATAATGTTCTCGTAGTCTCTTCTTACGGTATAAATACCACAGAGCAAGTTCAGTTCGTCTCGGATCTCCACAGCCGACTTTGCTGGTAAATTTTTAGCGCATTTAATGATTTACCTTACGGTTACCTTCGATAGAATTTGCTTTCCACCCCTTTTATTCATCCTTTTTTGAAATTACATTTTTGATCATTGCAGAGGAACAGCTGATTATATTTTTTACTTTCTTCCAGGTTTTACCGCAAAAACAAGAATAAGTCTTTGAATTAACACACGTTTTTTGCATTGCAATGTTTTCCGTGGCCTACTAAAGGGTACAGATTCATGTAATTTTTTTTTGCATTGCTTAAATCCTAATAAATAACAATACAGCATAATTTTTGTGTACTCAATATCTGTTGAATACTAGGAATTGGTCAATAAAACACAAAATATTTACTATTCATTCAAGTATATTGAAACGGCTTTCTGTCCCTGTCTTGCCTAATTGTGAGTATTACAAAAACACACAGGATTCCTATACAAATGAACGTCGACAAATAATATAAAAGAGAAATCAACTAAAGTGTAGGTTTACATAAATTGACCCCTGACTCGATTGAATTTCTATACATATTTTACGCCACACAGTGGTTTCATCCCACACAAAGTTTGGATAAAATAGAAGGAGTCATTGTAGATTGATGAAATTTGGTACATAGATTTAAGCTTTTTTATCTTGAGCCAATTGAGCTAACTGAGACAATTGTGACAATTAAGCCAGTTCAGCCAACTATGCCAATTGAGCCAATTGAAGCAGTTGTCCCAATTCAGCCAATTGTGCCAATTGAGTCAGTTGTGCCAGTTGAGCCAATTGTCCCGACTGAACCAATCGTGCCAATTGAGCCAATATGTGAAGACCATTACTGTAAAGCTATCAATTTTTGTTATATCTTAACTTATTTGTTGAAACCACAAAACATTTTAATATCTATTTGCATAAAAAAATATATCCTAAACTAAGCTGTATCCCACACCAGTTATAAAAATAAAAAACAACACAAAAATTAATATAAAAACAACAAACCATCTTCAGAAACGTTCTTGTCAACAAAGATTTAATTTTCTGAAATCTTTTTCATTATTATTATCTTAGGTTAAGCGAAAACAAAACGAATTCGAGGCTTAAATCTTAACCAGCACCAACAACAAAAAAGTAAAAAAAAAACTTTGCACAAAAAGAAGACACAAAGACAGTAACAAAAAAAACAAGTTAAGAACAAGTAGAATAATCATAGAAGAAAAACAAAAACAAGAAAAAAAACCCTCTTACATACCCTTTGGCATACCCTCTTTTGTTTGCCGTGAATCAGCAGGACTCGACGTCGCATGGGTAGGCAGTTTTATTGTTGGCGGTGACATCAGTTTTGGTCTAGATGTGGTTGTAGGTTTTTTGCTTACTGCAAAAGTGGTAAGCAGCGAATTTTTTTGTTTTTTTTTTTTAATGGCAAATGAAAAGGAGCACAAATATTGTGAGGAAAATGGCGGATGGAAGGATTAAAGGAAAAAAAAACAATAAATACTTTTTATAAAAAAAAAAAATCAATTCAAATAAACTTAAAACTCAAAACTTTGGTGGCTTTGATTACGGTAAAATTTAATTAAATCAACATGCTTTACTTACGATCTTCGACACACATCAGTCTGTCCTCCATGAGCTTGAGGCCAGTCGGACAGGCGCAGGATATGCGTGGACTACGCTCGTTGATGCGCGGCGCAGGCAGACAGAGATGCGAACAGTGTCCGTTGACGGCCTGACAATGATTGACGCCATCGGGTTGGCGATATGGATGGTACACATGGATCACCATGGGATGTTGTAGCTGTAGTAATAAGTAACAATGTTACAAATGTGGTTGTTGTTGTTGTTGTTTTTGTGTTTATTATCATGTCCAGAAAAAAAGTTGTTGCAAAAAAAGTAAAGCAAATAAATGTGTGTTATTAAATTAATGCGCCATTTTTAATTGCATTTAATTGATGTTGAGAGCATGCATAAAAATTTAACCCACAATCACACTAACAATCACAAAGTTAACCATACACACACACACACATGCACATCAGCTGTATGTGTTTTTGCTACCAGCACCTACATCAATTTTATTTGCTTCCGTCCTCTTAAGCTGCTGCTTATACTGCAGCAATATGACGGCGCATTAATCAAAAAAAAAAAAAAAAAAAAATACAGAGCGTTCGGAAATTTATTACAACATCAGCTTGTAATCTACGCTGAAATGTGTTTCCATTCCATTCTGTTGCATTACTCTGCAAGGTCGTCGTCGTCGTCGTCCTCGTAACATTGCATTTCATGCGAAAAGCGCATAAAATATGCTTTCCCGTTAATATATCAAATGAGCATTACACAGTGTTTGCCCACACATGCAGGCGTGCCGCAAGGCATCGTAATGCTAAAGGTCACCGACAATATATAGCGTACTTTGGGGGAAATCAATTAATTTTCAGTTCACAAAGGTTTTATTGAGCATATTTTTTGGCGCTAATTTTGAGCGCAAAGCAAAATTATTGCAAAAGTATAATCAAAGTTTAAATAAGAATTTCATATCTAGACTTTAGAATATACTCTTCCGTATGTTTTCAACGCGCTGAGTTCGATTTTCAGTTCAGAATTTCTCTGGTAGCTTCAATTTTTATAGATTTTCTAACGTAAAAGTGTCAAAATTACGTTTTTATAGGATTATACCAAATTTTGTTGTATTTTCTATTGATATGCATTGTTATGTTTTGTCTTTACAATGTGACTTCAACTGACTTCAAGTGAATTCAAGCTATATAAATGTTTAACTGCCTTGAAGTTATAATACAGTCAGGGAAGTAATTATATGTGCATTAAAAACGTGCAACGTTATAAGCGTGCAACAGTGTAGATTTAGGTAACGGTAAAATGTAAGTACGCAAAAAAATTGGTTGTTGTCTTATTAATGCTCTGCTCTCAGAATATACCGTTATCTACAAAACTTGCAGCAAGGTTTTATTTCCACCGTTGTATTGTATTGGTCACCTAAGGGTAATTCCCCAAATGAATTTTTTGTGTAGAACTATAACCTGTGCTCCGAATCCGCTCATAATGTCAGGATTTTGATATATTTGAGGTTATGTACGCGTAAAATGGCTATTTTTAAGGTTGGATAAAGGCTGCGCAACATTGTGAAAATTATTTTATCATGAATTACTGTTCTTTTCCTACAAAATGAGCTCTCGAATGGCAGCATACGATGAGTTTTTAAAGAATTATGGCCATTTAAAGATGACGGCCGCAAGCAAAAATGTACAGTCATGTGCATACCTATATTTTGTCATACATTTTTGCTTGCGGACGTCATGTTGTACATTTTGAATGCACTTATAATTACTTCGCTGATAAATTCAAAAAGTTTGTGCAAGTAATCTAAATATTTGCATGGTAATGATAATTTAAGAACAGCAATAATTTTTTTCGACCTCTAATAACACAGGTCTGCAAGTAAAAAATTGCATAGGTTTTTTATACATTTTCTTATAGATTTTGAGGTCCTAAAACCGAAAAAAATATTTAAGAAATTCCATCTCATCAATTTATTTTACATTACTAAGCTTTATATTTTTGCAGTTTATTACTTGCAGACCTGTGTAATTTAGTGAATGGGGGGGATAAAGAATTTCTGGTGTTAGGCGAACGCACAATGCTCCGTCAGCGGACAAAAATCAAAAAAGTTAGTAACGTCGAATTCAACAATATTGATCTTATTTTAAAGGTAAAAGTCCAAATAAGAAGAACTGCAACTTCTTTAGTATATATATATATATTCATTTTTTTGTTGGTATATTCTTTTATTGTGTCAAAAATCGGAGACCGAGAATTCGATTCAAAGTTGTTGCGGTCTAAGGTTTACAAATTTCATAGTCAAATGATCGCAAATTGGAGAGATTCTTCTTATAAAAAAGAAAGACTGGAAGCTTTGCACTCTTCTTGGCTACAGTGGACAATGTTTTCTATGGAAGAGGAAGATATTGATAATGTAAGAGAATCATATTAGTATTAGGCAATGCAAATATATCTAACTATTTTCATTTATAGCAGCCTAGCACGAGCACAGGGAAACGCGGCAGACCTGAAGTTAATTTTTCGGAAGCTTCAAGAAGAACAAGAGTGGAGAGTGGAGAAATTATTAAATCAACGCGATGCTGATGAGATAACCTTCGCTTTTGAGAACATAAAATCTCGGAGTGGTGCTGATGAATGCAAAAAAAACCTTGGAGCCAAGTAAAGCTCTTGCCTTATACCCAGATTTAAACTTGTCGGAAGCAAAATATAAAGTACTGCGGAAAGTATTGAACAACTTATATCACGATTGTTCCCCAGCCTGCATACATTGCGAGGTTTAAAAAAGAAACTAATTTCTGATATTACTGCAACAGAGATATCAGCAGAAGTTTGTTTGAAGCATTTAATGCGAGTCGCAGTGAAGAGCATCTTTAGACTCTGTTCAAGTATGGAGTTTGAGAGAAACTTTTCTCTTACCTGCAAATGAGGAATGGACGGTAGTTCGGGCCACAGCCAATATAAACAAAGATTTGTTCGAGTGACTTATCCGATGAATTCATGTTTATTATTGCATTTGTGCCACTTAAGTAAGTACTGACATAGTCTTTATGATAACAATTACGTAGCACCATGATGTTTACTATATTTGCAGATTAATTCACTCTTCCACCAAAAAGGAAGTGTGGGTGAATAAAACACGTCATCTACACTATTTTGTAGAGTTGTGAAATTTATCCATACTAAGTAAAACAAAACTAGTCCGACTGAAATGAATCAAATTGTGCAAGGAGCAAGCGGCAACTCTGAGTGCTTTAAGTTTGGCTTATCAATTCTTCATTGCTATATTCGATTTTTTGAATGTCTGCTTCATATAGCATATCGTCTCCCATTTAAATCCTGGCAAGTACGAGATGTAAATAGAGCTGCATTTTTAAAAAGTAAAATCCAAATTCAGAAGGAATTTAGGGAAAAAACTGGCTTAATAGTTGACCAAGTAAAACAAGGCTTTGGAACAACAAATGACGGGAATACTGCACGCAGGTTTTTTTCAGAAGTCGACGTAGCAGCACATATTACAAAAATCGACAAGAACCTCATTTATAACTTCTCAGTTATATTACGGGTGTTATCTAGCGGTAAAATCTATAAAAACCCACGAGTTCGGTGAGCTCTTGGAAGCAACAAGAGATTTATATTTGCAAATTTATAGCTGGTACTACATGCCTAGCTCGGTACATAAGTACTGATCCACGGATGCGACGTTATCAAGTTATTTGACTTGCCAATTAGTAAATTTAATATTGAAATCACTCATACATCTCATTGTGTAAGTCTAACTTTATTGTAGGAAGTTTATCGGAGGAAGCACTAGAACCAACCCATAAAAGCGTTCGCAAAAATCGTTTAGAGCACACTAGAAAAACGGGACGAGAAGACACGAACAAAAACCTTTTACGGCACCTTCTTCTGTCATTGGATCCTTTAATTGCTAGTAAAAGAAATATTACAAGCAAAAAAAAGAAATTCGATTACAAATTAATCCATTTTTATGTTTTGAAACCAGTAACTCAGGTTGAAGCCAATGAGGACTTGTATTCGTCAATAGTAAGTAAATCCATCCGAGTGTTCTTCCGAAGTAAGCTCCGAAAGCGAAAATTAAAATCTTTTGAGATTAATTTATTTTAATTAGTGAATAAATAAATTGAATAAAAAGAAAATAATTTTATAAATTCACTGGAAATTTCAGTCTGAAAATAACGACAACTGCCATTGACTAATATTTGGCCAGTATATGGAGCATCATAATTTTAAACGTTCTCCATTTTTTGCTTTTTTTTATATATCATTTGACCTCAGGCGTATTTAGAATTAAAGATTTATGCAAAATTTGCCGGATTTCTTAGCCCATATGCAAAATTTTCCCATACCAATCATATGCACCCCAAACTCATGTAAAACCGTTAAAAAATGCTAATTTTTGAAAAAACTATGACATTCACAAAAAAACTGACTTCATTTTTGAAATCACCGTACTCATTTTAATTTAAAAACCAACTTTCATTACAATCAGACCACTATTCTATTTTTGCACTTTGCGCTTGTGGATTCGTTTTGGCATTCCTTTGATATGGCGTGAACTGTTCGGTAGACGAGAAACGATTTAAAAGAAAAAATAAGAAGAAAATATCTTACACTAACCTTCATTCCATTTCCGCACCCACCTCCTAATTTAGATGACATCATAAATGATGCAGAGGACTCAGAAACGTTTGCTGCCCAAAACAAATCTAGCTCAGATTTTTCAGTTGACAAGGGACCTCACCTTTTTTCTCAGATTGAGCTCAATGATCTATTCAGAGACTTGGGTCTTTTAAAAGAGGCAGCCAAATTGCTAGGTTTAAGGCTAAAAAACAAAAACCTTTTATCATGTGGTACCTCATTTTCCTGGTACAGACATCGATAGAGAAAATTTACTCAGTATATCACTAAAGAGGGAAATCTGATTTGTTGTAATGATGTTCGTGAGCTCATGAAATGCTTTGAAATACAATATGATTTAATCAGAATGGCGCTTATTTAATGATTCATCCAAAACCAGTCCAAAAATGAGTGTCTCTTCCAATGGGACACTCAGTTCATATGGAAAAAAACTACAATGACTTAGCTACGATTCTTGAGAAAATCAAATATCAAGAACATCAATGGATGGTTTGTGTAAATTTTAAAATACTAACAATGTTGTTAGGTCAACAGTCAGGTTATAAAAAATTCCCTTGTTTTCTATGTTTGTGGGATAGTAGAGCCAGAGAGGTACACTGGACAACAACTGACTGGCTATCACGACACTGTTCAACTCCTGGCGAGAAAAAGGTTATCAATAGCGCCTTGATTCCGCCAGAAAAGGTTTTACTGCCAACTCTTCATATTAAATTGCGGCTAATGAAGCAGTTTGTAAAATCATTACAAAAAGATGGGGATTTTTTTAGATATATATGTTCCAAGTTCCCGAAATTGTCTGAAGCAAAGTTAAAAGAACAACTTTTCACTGGCCCCGACATAAGAAAACATTTGTCTGATCCCCTCTTTATTGAATCAATGGAAGAAACCGCAAAATGAAGCATGGGATTCTTTCAAAAATGTAGTGAAAAAGTTTTTGGGCAATACTAAGGATCCCGAATATAAAACTATTGTACAACGCATGCTGACAGCGTATAAAGCTCAAGGGTGCAAGATGAGCATAAAAGTTCACTCTTACACTCGCATATTGAATATTTTCCTAAAAACTTGGCTGCCTACAGTGAACAGCAATGTGAAAGATTTCACCAGAATGTACGTGATATCGAGAGACGTTACCAAGGAAGATGGGATGTCAGTATGTTAACGGACTACTGTTGAATGCTTAAGCGAGAAACCAAAGAAGGATACCAAAAACGAGTACGGAAAAGCATCAAAGAAAAAAAGAGAAGGTTTCACAAGAAAAAAGAGTAAACATTAAGTTGTGTATAAAAATTAAAATAAGAAAAGTAATGGTTGATATGTTTTGTTAAATATTATGCTGTGTGTTTGTTGTATTAAAGAGATGATTTTTTTCATTATTGTGTTTTTATTTTGCAACAAAAACTATACGAGATGGAGAGTAATGGAAGTTATTTTTGAAATCAGTGTACCTTAAAACATACAATTCAGCAAAAGTATCTCATGCAGCTGAAAAAAATCTTTTTTTTTTGCAGACCTGTGTAATTTAAAATTTAAAGTAATATTCCAACCGGCACGAATGACAGTCCTAATCGTTACAACAGAACTGTTTGTAAAATTTTAAAAACACTTTTAGGAACTTTAAATAACTCTCTTTTCTACCAAACGAAACTGCAACTACAGCAATTAATTGTTAAAAAAAAAAAAGAAATATCAACATATGGCTATGAAATGAGCACAAATGATGATTTGTTAGCCCAGCGTCCAACTCGTGCCAGTAGCTGATATTCGGAAAAATCGCACATACGCTCACACACACACACACACACACACATACACACACGCACACCAGTACAAGCACTCAATTAACCCATACTCACCATGTGCAACGCTGTTATAGGTTCCACACCCTGTCCATTGAACTTATTAGCCTTGAACACAGTCTGTTTGTCCCAATCGGTCCAGTATATGTAATCCTCGAACGTTGTTATCGAGAATGGATGACGTAAGTATTCGGTGGAGTACAGAATTTGACGACGTTGTGAGCCATCGTAGTTTGCTGATGAGATGACATTTAATTTGCCATCAACCCAGTAAATGCGTTTGCGTACCAGATCCAAAGTGATGCCATTCGGCCATTTGACATCATAGCTGATGATTGTCGTACGATGTGAACCGTCCATGCCGGCACGTTCAATGCGTGGTGATGCACCCCAATCGGACCAATACATCCAGCTGTGAAGTAAGCACAACAACAACAAAAAAGACGAAAAAGAAAAACACATGAGTGTTGAATTTAATTACAAAGCTAGTGAAATGGTAGTTCGTGTACTTGGATACACACACACACACACACACACATGCAGACACACTGACTTCGCAAAGTGCTTGCCAACATGTTACTCAAGTTTCAGTATAAATATTTTTACAGTTTTTTGTAGTTTCTAGCCCTCAATCATTCTTATTTACTTACCCCTCAATGGGATCCAGTGCTATGGAACGCGGTATATCAAGCTCGTCCTCGATGAGCACCTTACCCATGTTACCATCGAAGTTGGTGAGCTCGATGGTGCATTTGTGGGTGTCAGTGAAATAGATGTGATTGTATATCCAGTCAACGGCCAGACCATCAGAAGTGACTGAATGGTCCTTGAGCACAACGGTTTTGTCGTTGCCCTCATCGATTGGTGCTCTGCGAGGAGAAAAAAAGAGGCAGTATGAGGAAAGTAATACTTTTATTTAAGAAAATACTATTTGTCTTGTATAAAGTACTAGCAGATATACACGTCATTGCCCGGGGGTGTTGTAGCATTCATGGTGTTAGTAATATATGGAACGTAATACAACGCACAATGCACAACGATCAATGTGTTCAATCTCAACCACATACTTTTTGTCATTATTTCCGAATCTGATATCGATTACGATTCGAAAAAGATACGTTTGGCGGACGTAACGGTTAATTCGTAAGCGAAAGTTCGCTTATGTTTTGAAAAATTATTCGTTTAAAATTCCAAAGCGATTAATTCTTCAAAACATATGCGAAAATAATTATATTTTCTACTTTTTTACTGTAAGGTGGATACTTTCGGATACATTTTTTTGGCAATTTCATACTTACTATTATTATTTCTGACGCGATAACACTGGTATAAAATAACTTTTGATTTTTGATCGCCAAAAGGGGGAAAATACGAAATTTTTCGAAAATTTTTTTAAAAATAAGATCGGCTATGGAGAAAAACATAAAAGGGTGTACATATTCTGCTGCATCAGATTCAGATAAGAGAGCAATTATTCGAAATACCTCCAACTCTTGCCTTTCAGCATCAAAATATTTATTAGACAAAAAGCTGGGGTAAGCGCCAGTCTTTCAACCGTATAGCACCTAACACGACGTAAGATTAAGGAAAAACAACCACTAAACCCTGAACTGAAGAAAAATCGGTTGAATTTTTGTAAGAATCACATGACTTGCAAGGGAGAATGGCAGTACATAGCTTTCACAGACGAAAAGAAATTAAATTTGGATGGACAGGATGGTTATAACTATTACTTTCATGATCTAGGAAAAGAGGAACTTTTTTTAACTCGTCACCATAACTATATGGGGTATGGGGGTTTGGGGGGCTATAACATATTTTGGAACCATTGAGCTGGAGTTTCCAAGTTACCTAATGACGGCAAATTTGTATAGAGCGATGCTAAAACAAGCTTTTCCAGAATATTTTTGGACCCCTGAAATGGATTTATCAACAGGATAACGCTCCTATTCATACGGCACGTATCGTTCAAAAATGTTCAACTGTTGTCATGGCCTCCACATTTTCCGGATCTAAACATTATTGATAATATATGGGGTTGATAAGTTCGGAAAGTGTATGACTCCAGTCGACAATTTGAAGACAAAGAGTTAAAGACTCATTTCTGCCATTAAAGTGGCTTGGAGTGAAATTTCTTTGAACTACTTGAAGCAACTTTATGATTCCATTCCAAATCGGATTTATGAAACTATCTTAAATAAAGAAGGTATCAGCTATCATTATTAAAAATTTGTTGAATAAAACAAACAAAAAAAATAAATTAAGATAAAAAAAATATTTTTGATTCCATTTCTTCAAATTAATGAGATGAAAAGTGCATATTTTTGTATTGCCAAAGTTCAAACAACAACAGAAAATTAACGGCTCCTATATGAACAATTTCCCTTTACCTAACTTTTTATAATAAAACACTTCAGAAAAAACAACAACAAAAAGTTTTCCCTTACGCTCATTTTAAGAGAAAAAATGGTTTGTATTTCATTGAAGCAGTGAGCCTATTCTGCTGACACGGAGTGTATGTGCCAGGTGGGTTACATATGCATTGACAAGTATTAATTTTCGGCACAATATTTTAGTAACATATCCTTCTTATGTTTTCGTTTCGACCAACATATCTTAGGCAATCTGACAGCTCAGTTGGTAATGGAAGAACTTGTAATCAGTTTGAACATTATATGACATTTGAATTATATGAAAGATACGATATTTATATGGAAATTCACAGATCTAAAAATTTTAAATTCAAAGTTGCGTTCGTTAATATTGCAGCATGTGCTGTTTTCAAATCACCCAATGCAATCAATCTGAATTTATCAAATTTCAATTTGAGAAATGACTAAAAATATGCTAATGTTCTGAAAAAAGCTACTTTCAAATTAAAATTTTTAGACCGTACTATACTTTCATAGTATTGAACGAAAGGCTCAATTCAATCACAAAAGAAAGAGAGAAGCACTGATTATTGATTTAACATAAGTTTGAGGTACTCAAATCAATATGTCTACGTGGCCCAGTGGTTAGAACAGCCGGCTATGTATACAAACGTACTGTGTTCAATCCTCAGTGGAAGTAAAAAAATTTTGCATTTCGTTACATTAGTTTTACCTTCCATCTAGCTTGCCGTACTGTTGTATACGCGAAACACAACTGTTTTTTTACTTCAAAAAGTGCCAAATAGTGTAAAAAAGTGTCAATTTTAATATATCTGACCTCTCCCCGTTAGCACGGCACCGATGCAAATATTTGCTCATTTTTAGTTCGAAAACATAAGAACCACGCCACACCAAAGTGCAATAACGAAATGAAATAAGCTAGCTGTTTTGTCAAAGTAAAAAAAAAAATTGTTTGCTCAAAAAGTAGTAAGAGCTAAGGCTTGCACAAACATTTTTTTAAATGTTAATGTTAAAAAAAAATTTCCGGAAAAAATCCGGCACGTTCAATTACCAATACAATTACTGTAATGGAATTGACGATTTTTTTCCATTTCCATTCCTGAGGACTTTAATAAGCAATTACCAATTCCTAATTCCAAAGAATTTAAATTGAATTGTAATGAAAACTTTGCGACCCAGTTATGACCTTAATACTCATATTACAATCAGGCTGCTGGAAGTGGATGTATGTTCATATGCTCCGCATAGCTTTCATCTTTTTTGTTTCCCAGAAAATTTCGTGCAGTCCAAACGAATTCATGCCAGGAATTTTTTTTTTCAATACCAGTCATGTATGTATTAAAGTTTTCATCCTTTGTCAACCTTCTAATTTGTTGATCATCAAAAATTCCGTCTTTAAGTCCCTCTGCGCTCAAGTTATAGAACTTTTTAGAGATGCATTTAAAACAATCACCATCCTTGTTCAGAGCTTTGACAAATTGTTTCATAAGCTCTACTTTTATATGTACAGGTGGCTGTATTATGCGATCCGTTGGCACCATAGCTTGCCTGGAAGCCCAATCTTTTCTAACCCAGTGCTCAGACTTAGCTCTGCTGTCCCACAGTCAAATAAAACAAGAATTTTTTGTATTGCTCCCTTGTTGTCTAAAAAGAAATCTACACCAGAGAACTGCAACGAGTCTATGATTCGAACGAATGACTATAAATCATCCATAAAAAACCGAACGCGAGTGCGTGCTGTTGCGTATAACAACCACCACTTCCACGCGAAGCATCCTCATAACAGCGATGAGCGACGAGTGCCGCCGCTTTCACTCATCGCTCATAAGAATGCCGCGCAATGATTCTATTGATTCTAGAGTCATTCATAGTGTTGTAGTGCGCAACCGCACGCAATCCCACTCGGTTTTTGACGAGTTATTTAGAATCGTAAAAAAACGATTCGCTGCAGGTCTCTGATCTACACATATCAGTCACTTATGTTTGTTGTACCTGACTACCCATAACAGCAGCTACAGTAGCATAATGTTCTTTGACTGTAGTTGAATGTATTGAACCCTGATTGCCGTTATGCATAGTTAAACAATTTAGGCTACGTTTACAGGAATCAGTAAATAAAAGCCATTGACTTTGATTATACTTCTGTACTCCCATTGCTTTCAATAAACCAGGAAGATCAGAACAAAAAACAAAGTCGTGATCTTCAGAAAGGAATGAAAGCAATTCCGTCTTTCGTTTACGATAGTATGAAATTCTTGTTTCTGGGGTTAAAAGAATTTTTTGCTTTAATCGTGAAGCTAGAATCTCCGATGCTTTTTTAAAAAGACCAAGACCTCTGAATAATGCACTGAGGTCTTGCTGATTAAAGGGTTGGGGCTCCCCAGGAAAAAATATCTGGGTTAAAATCAGTTGTCCCACTTTCATCACTTGAAGAAGAGCTTTTTTCTTCTAATTTGTGATCAGTTTGTGTAGATGAAGAAGCTTGGGGTAATGGTGCATCGGCGGAGCACACGACTGGTCGAGTAACAGATAAAAATGTAGGGTCTAAAACCATTTCGACCGGTTTCTTTTATAAATTCCGTTTATATCAACCACACAAAAATAACAATCATCTTGATGATTGCAAGGTTCCCGCCACGGCATTGGTGTTTGATTCTTACAATGGGGTCTTTTCTTACTCGCCCATAATCTCAAAGACCCCACACATGTTTTACATACCATATGAAGGTATGTAAGGTCCAAAGGGAATCCAAAGTAATCAAAATACACCCGTTTTATGAACTTCTACGCACTTAGCAAACAAGTTTTGAATGTTTATTCAAAACAGATGTTACAAATATAGTTGGGGTCGTTTTTACAAATATTTGTCGACGTGGACATTGTTAAACAAAAAACTCTATTTAAAAACCGCTCGGTTTATTTGAAGTTAAAATGTCATTAGTACAAAAATACGTCTAAAAGCTGTATCTAGACTACTAGAGCTGCTAAAGAAAAAAATTAAGGTAGATTTGAAAACAGCGACCTAAAATTAAATCAGCGACCTAAATGTAAACAACAGGCATAAAATTTCATGTAACAAAAAAAAAATTTTATTTTTGTACCCTTGTGCAATGTTTCCGAACGTTATGTACTGAAAACTTTTCCAACCAATGGCTAATGTGATTTTTCTTTTAAATTTAATTTCTTCAATAAATATTTGTTTGTATTGTTACCATAACATTTATGTAAGGTTTTCCGAAACAACTCATTTTAATTTATTTTGTCCAAATTATAAGCTTTTATTGTTAAATACCTCATTAAATATGTTTGTAATAGTCAAAAACTATAGGGATGTAAGAGTCAACAGACCTACATTCCATCTACAATAAATAAAAATCTGTACTCAATTTTGATTTTTGGTCAATGCTGAATGGTTTTGCTGAAAAATGAATGATTTTAGAGTTACCAACTTATACGTTGGTCGTATCGATTTATTTTTTCATTATAAGGCCAAAAATATAAATACAACCCCGTTATTCCTTTAGTTTTTAAGGCTATACTACTGTTTTCTTGTTGAATTAGTGGAGGTAATCCTCCTAGAAATATATTTTTAATCACTCCAAAAATCACAAAATATATTTTGTCAGTGCTGCATGAACTGATTTCCTTTTTGAAAAACATTTCAATAGGCCTTCTGCCATTTTTTTTTATGACCATGTTCTCCCAAAAAAAAAAACACTAATCTTAATGAGCCTGATTATTTTAATGACCACTTTACTCCAGAATTGTTCTTAAACCACATGAATTAGGGTATAACTAATTTGTAGAATTTTGTTTAGGTTGTCAAATAGATAAAATGGAAAACAATTATATGTATAGGTAAAACAATTTTCTTTTTTTTTTTAAAAGGTAATGAGAGAATTGTTCTCATATTATTTACATGAACTTATTATGTATATTTAACAATTCAATTCAAATTATTTACCGAAACTCCCATATTTACTTATTGCACGGAATTAATTCATTTCAGCAAAAGAATTTAATTAAAAAATTAAAGAAATCCTAGAGAATTGCCAACAAATGTGGCCAACCTCTTGACTGACTCACAAAGCCGTGAAAAACCGCAAGCTTCTGTATTATGCAATCTCTCCCAAACCAGACCTGCACCACGTTCCACAACTGCCATTCAATGGCGTTAATGTCGCTTTTGTAACTTACTTGTAGATGCTCTGCGTGGTCACGTCACTCCAGAATATCATGCCAGTGCGAAAGACGAAATCCAATGCTGTCGCTGACTTTGTATTATTCACAATCGATGTCATTTCCATGTGGTCTAGGGCAATCTTTCGTATATCATGACGTCGGGCCAATAACAATGAGGCATGTCCTTCAGTCGCCTTACAGCGTGTGTGATTACGTGGGTCGCGCATGTATCCCGCCTCACATTCACACTTGAAACCGCCAACGATATTGATGCAGATGTGGGAACAAGCACCAGGCTCGGCACACTCGTTGACATCGGTGCAGGTTGTGTTGTCGAGCAGCTTGTAGCTGTAGGTTGTGAGAGAGAAATGAAAAGGAAATGGGTTATAAAATGTTGACATATTAATTGGTTCGACGGCGCACAAGTGCTTGTTTGATAAGCAGTTCAATTATAAAGAAGAGTGGCAAGACTGGTTTTTTTTTTCTTTTTTTTTTTTTTTTCTTTTAGCTTCTTGCTTAAGCTTGTATTTATTAAGTGTTTCGACGCTGAACTCACCCCATTTCACATCCGCACTTATAACCTATAGGTTGATCGATACACTTTTGCGAACAGCCGCCATTGTTGACTGCACACTCATTGACCGAACACTTGCCAGCGGGCTCATCTTCGCCTCCCGGACAATCTTTCTTTTTGTCACAGAGCTGGGCGAGCGATATACACTGTCCAGCACCACAATCAAATTGTGTTGTTGCATTGCAGACCGTTTGCTTGGTAATGCCTGAAAATAGTGTGGAAAGTTGAGTGGAGCTGAAGTCATCGTATTAGCGAAGCATACTCACCACATTTGAGTTCATCGCTCTTGTCGTCACAATCGGCCTGACCATTACAAGTCAAATGTCCAGGTATGCAGGTGCGATCACCGCACTGGAACTGATCCGCACGACAGGTGACATTTTTGCAATTATGTGGCAACTCATCATCACCATCGGGACAGTCTTTTTCACCATCACAGAGCCAGCTGTGATGGAGGCATGTGATGCGATCTTTGCACTGGTATTCGTGATTTAAACACGGTGTGATGCTTTTAGTGGTATTTGGACAGGACTGTAAAGAAGAAACGAGTTGGGGAAAAATTAAAATAAATTAACTTTTTATTAAAGATTAATATTATATGCAGTTTAGATATTGAAATAGATCATACATCATTTGACGTCACCATGTCACAATTAAACCATGGGCCGAGAGATAAGTTTGACATAGAAAAATTGATATCGAGTAAAATTTAAGCAAACCATAGATGACAAATGCTAGAGAGAGATTCCATGGATGGAACCATTAATGAGTAATGAAAAAGAGAAATCAAAGAGTGATCAAAAAATCGTGGCATAGTGGTTTTCAATAGTTATCTTCAATCCATTCATTCATGCACTGGAACGTCCAATGTTTTAAGTTGTTTCTTATTTATATTTTTTTCATAGAGCAATTTTCGCAGGATAATTTATATGGCGGAGTTTTTAAATTTACAAGAAAATTTAGCTAAGTATTGTCTAATTATAAAAACCTATGCACGCTAAGCCTTGCTTTTATACAGGTATGGATATGGAAAGATGTTTGCCCAAATATGACATAAAGGGCTGCTCTTAGAATTTAGGGAGTATAATGATCTCTTACATACTGTGGTAAATTTTTAAATTTCATGACAATTTTCTGACCAAAATGACTTCAAGGTTAGTACTGTGACATCCTTGTTCTTTTGTGTACCTTTTCTGTAATATATTTAGTGTTGACTGAAAAATGCTTTTGTACTGTACTCACTACGTTGATACCTCTCTTTTTTAAGAGTGATAAATTGATCACTAGAAACATATACTAAAACTATCGACTTTTGAACATCCGGTTTCGGATAGTTGAGCCATGACCGGGTACACAGGCTTTTCGAATAGATTGAGCTACCTTCAAGCTTTTTGAGTACATTTCAGGGTGTACAAAAATTTGACGAAAATAATTCATAGTTTTAAAATTGATCTCAATATTCTCATTTTGAAAATGTAGGTTTTCATATAAAATTTTAGATTTATATTGTAATTTCACATATAAACGTCGTTACTTTGACAAAATTTGTTTGAAACTACTTTTTGATCGCAAAGTTTTCAATTAAGAAACAATTTGTGATCAAAAAATTGCTTAAAACAAGTTTGGATAACCACATAATGTTATTCATTTATATCTCAATATTTAAAAAATTCTGAAATTTTATATGAAAAAACACATTTTGAAAATGATAGCATTGTCATCACTTTTGAAACGTGTCGATTTTTTTTGGTGTAGGAAGTTGAAATGCGTGACAATCTCCTAATAGTTTGTAACTTTTTCACTTCTCCAAACATACTAATTGCTACCCTTCTGGGGTTCCCCCCAACAAAAACTCAAAAAAGAAAATGGAGAAAATAGTAACAAACTTTCCCAAACTGAAACCAAGAAGGTTCAAATGTGTGAGTTCTCTTATTGTTTTTATAATTAATTTTCCCCTTAACATTGTTTCTAAACACATCCACCCACTATATGACTTCTTTCTGGGGGTGGGGAGGGGGTTCCTCTACGAAAACTGAAGAAAATTTTTGACGATCGTTCATATCTCTCCCGAAGTGATACAAACAGGGTTCAAATGTATGAGCTGATCCTAATATGTTTCCCATATACATTTTTTTAATACATCCTATACTTATACCCTAATACCCTATCTGACACCCTTCTGGGGACCTTACAAAAAAAAAAAAACAAAAATTGAAGAAAAGTGTCGATTATAGTTCATATTTCTCCCAAATTGACCCTTTGAGGGATCAAGTGTATGAACTGGACCTAATATTTTTCCCTCTCAAAATTTTTCCTAAGCACAGCCACCCTTAATCTGCTACTATTTTGAAGGTTCCCCTAAGAAAACTGAAGAAAATAGTAAATTTGTGTGGGATATGTACTAAAATATCACTCCCGAATTGATCGATAGAGGGATCAAATGTTTAAGCGTTTCCTATTATGTTTGTTCCTTAAACATTTTTTTTTTATTACAGCCAAAACCCTATCTTCCAAGTTTCTTGGGGCTCCCAAAAAAAAAAAAAAAAAAAAAAAAATGCATGAACATGTCCGATTATTTTCTTTTCTGAACATTTCTTATAAACTCACACACCCCTATCTGCTTCCTATCCAGGGGTCACCCTAAGAAAACTGAAAAAAATTGTCGATTATAGTTCATACCTCTCCCGAAACGACCCATAGAGGGATTAAATATTTGATCTGGTCCTATTGTGGCGGTCCTATGTGGCGGCCGTGGCATAGTGGGTAGAGTGTGTGACTCTTACGCCAGAGAACCCAGGTTCGAATCCTCCATCCGACACAGAAAGTTTTTTCGATTGAATTAATTTTTCTGTTCGGCCGTCACCTCTCTGCAGACAATGGCAAACCTCAGAGAGTAAAAACTGCCATGAAAAGCTTCTTGAGAACATAAGCCGTTCGGAGTCGGCGTAAGCATGTAAGTCCAGTTCTCGATCATTTGTGTGCAAACATTTCACATCACACACAACACAATTGATCATAAGAAGCTCGGTCAAAGTCCTTTCAAGGACTGAAATGGCCATTTCGGTTTTCTTTTTCTGGTGCTATTATCGGGTCCTTCCCAATATACCTACCCCTATCTGCTACCCTTCGTCCACATAAAAGAAAACACAAAGACTGACGGAAAATGTCGATTTTAGTTCATATCCCTCCCGAATTGTCCCCGAGAGGGGTAAAATAAATGAACTGGTTCTACATTGCGTACATTGGCACGTACATTGCGAATAATCTTGAAGGCTCGAAACTACCCGGACATTGATTATAAAATTACCAGGGTATTGGCCGACTACCCGGACTTTCAAGTTTACCCAGGTGTTTTATCGGGTTTTGAGTACCCAGGTGCCCGGGAAATCCAACTTACTTACTTACTTAGGTGGCCATAACAACCCGTGTTCGGGTTTCTGCCGACCTCGTCAGCTCTCGCCAGGCGTCTGTGCTTTGCGCGTGCCTTCTCCAATCGGATACATCAAGCGCGATTAGGGCTTCCTCGGCCTGGTCCATCCATCAGAGTCTCCCTCGTCGTCGTTGACCAACGACTCTCGCCTCGAGCAGCTTTTTCGCTGGAGCTTCGTCGTCCATACGATGGACATGACCCAGCCAGCGTAGTCGGTGCACAGTTATACGCCGAACTACGTCAATGTCTACGTATGGCTCATACAGCTCGTGGTTCACTCGGATGCGATAGTCATCGCCGAATCGAATAAGACTCGAAGATTTTGCAAATAAATTTTCTCTCGAACACCCTCAGAGCAGGTGCGTCAGTTTGCGAAACTATTTATGCCTCAGCGCCATAAAGAAGCACAGGTAGAATGATCGAGAGAAGGCTCTGGAAATTAGTTGCTTACAGAGCCCGTAGTAGCAATTATTGTTCTTCGTTTTATCTCAAGGCTGACTTCGTTGTTGTTATTAATGGCGTTGCCAAGGTATACGAACTCCTTGACTATTTCAAAGTTATAGCTGTCGGATGAAACGTGAGAGTCTAGACGCCGCGCTCCTTTGTTTGTAGACAAGTTTTACCCTCTTTGTCTGATTCCTTTTCGATAGTGGTGAAAGCAGCGGTAACATCTCTCTTGGTTCTGCCGACAATATCAATATCATCAGCGTACGCCAGGAGCTGGACACCTTCGTAGAAAATGGTGCCATTACGATGCACACCGGCTTTTCGTACGATCCTCTCCATGATGATATTGAAGAGATCGCAAGACAGTGTATCGCCTTGTCTGAAACCTCTTACGGTATTGAAGGTTTCCGAGAGGTGATTTCCTACCTTGACGGAGCTGCATGTGTTGCTCAACGTCATTCTGCAAAGTCTAATCAACTTCGCAGGTATACCGAACTCAGACATTGTTGCGTATAGACAATCCCTTCTCGGGCTATCAAACGCAGCTTTGTAATCGACAAATATATGATGTGTGTCAATTTGGTTTTTGGGGAATCGAACTAAGTTCGGAAGAAATTGAGAATCTTCTTGAAACCATAGGAACTATGAAAGTATGGATAGGATAGTTGAAGAATCATGCAAATTATAGGGCAAACTAGCAAGCATGAAACCGAATGAGATGGAGGTTTTACTAGTAACCCTATTTTTCTATGTGAGATAAAAGAACCTATCTAAGTCAACTTAAATTAATGAAATCATTCAAAAATTTCATTGCAAAGACTGAACTTTTCATTTACTTGAAAGTTTTTCCTTGAAAAAGTAATGAAATTTTAACAACTTTTCTCTGTTGAGCAAACAAATTTCAACCATTCGCCAAAACTGCTGCTGATAGCAAAATTTAAATTGTTTTGTTTTTCTTGATGCTTCCTTGCTTAATATTAATAAAAACGACTGCCAACCATATCGTCTCACTCCGCTCTCACAAAATTTTCCACTAGACAGCATAAGCAAACAACAATCTTCAGATGACATCATGTGGCATACTATTGCGCGCATGCCATGGTCTTGTGAAAACTCTAAAACTCAACGATCCTCAAAATTTTTACGCACAAAAGTATGCAAGGAGAAACCAAGAAAAAACAAAGAATAAATAAAACCTTGTAACTAACTTTCATAATTTTATTATTTTACACAAGTTTTCTTTGTCTGCGGATAACTAAGCCAAGTGCCTGGTGGAGAGGTAAAACAAAAACAACTTGAACAGCAACAACAATGAAAGCAAGTTCTTTGTCTCTATTACACCCCAAAGGTAGCACTTTTATGTCATGCATTCTGTAACTACAATAGAACGATGACGACGATGATTGCATACTTTTAGGCGAAATGCTAAAAATGCAGCAACTATTTCAGTGCAGCGTGTCTGCGCTGTTGCAGCTCTTAAGCGTTGCTTATTCTTGTTGGCAAAATTGTAATGAAATTTTCTAAGATCCACCAGTTGGCAAATGAGAAGTGAGGAGAGCATCGCACAGTGGGAAAAATCCCGAAACAAGGTGTGCAAAAGTACTGATGCAATATCTAGACTATGTAATAAGAAATATGAAAGCTAGAGTGGATGGTCCTTATTTGTATGGGTACAATTTCTATGCGATTTATTAAGCAGAACGTGGAAGTAAGGAAGTGGCAGTGGATGAAGAAAAATGGTGTCTAAAATTTCGGCCCAATAAAATGGTTTGCCAATTAACGTTCAAACGGATTTATTTCTTTTCACTGCAACTTTCATTGCGCATATTTTTCATAATAATGATGCTGAAAATATTTAGAAAATACATATTTCAATGAAAGATAGATTGCTCCTTCAGAAACTGGTGTTTAAAAGTTTCAAAAGTTAAGTAGAGATAAGTTGTAGTTGAATTTATAAGCAAAAAGTTGTTTTTTTCTTAAATGCCGATTGTTTACATATGATAAACTTAGAAAAACTTGATAAGCACTAAATTTTGCAATCATAGACTTAATCCTAGATAAAATTCGTCATGTAGCGAAAACTTTTGCAAGTATTTTGCCTTGGTAAGATGAATATTAAAGGCTGCAGGTATACCGCATAGAGTGATCGAAAAAGTTGCATGTGCTTGAAAAAGTTTGTGAACAAGACACCCGTAGATACCATGCTGTAAAACATAAGTACACGTCAAAATTTTCCATTCACTACAGGAAATATGGACTTGCGTGCATTCGTAAAATTTGACGTCTTAAATGCATCCGCAAAACTTCACGTACATTTTTTTTTCCACCAACTAGAGCAGTTTGAGCTTCCATCACACAAATCTAAGTACTGAACCCCATAGTTAACGAGTTCACTGACAAGATTTTTGTTATTTTTGCATTTTGACAAATTAGGTTGTTAAAGGGCGTGTGTGTAAAGGAGGTGTGTTAAAGGGCGGGAGTCCTAGGATATGCTTCAAACATATAATTTTTTTAGGTTTTCGAGGCTCCTGAATGCTTTTTTTAAGTAAAGGGTCTAACGTTTTTTTTTTCAAGTAGTGCTTATTTCGTGAATGGTAACACTTAGCACATGTCTGATTTGACAGATAATTAGTTTTATCCTTCCGCTGAACGAATATGGTTGTGTATACGCTTGAACAACGCTGGGAAATATTGCGACATTACTTTGAAAATCATGGTAATGTTGCAGAATGTGTGCGAAAATTGCGTACGGATTTTGGAAGAACAGAAACACCGTCAGCTCCGTATGTTCGTTATCTTGTGAAAATAGTGAAAGAAACTGGCATCCTCATCGATAAACCAAAGCGTGAAAAGCCAAAAACAGTGCGTACACCCGAGAATATTGCTGCTGTGGCAGAAAGTGTGCGTGAAGCGGCATCAACATCAATTCACCGTCGTTCTCAACAACTGAACATTTCGGAGACATCATTGAGGCAAATTTTGCATAAAGACCTTGGTGTGACGCCATACAAAGTCCAAATGGTTCAGGAGTTGAAGCCAACTGACCATCCAATGCGTTTTCGCTTCGCTGAGTGGGCCTGCGATCGACTTACAGAAGATGCCGATTTTGCCAAAAAAATCATCTTTTCAGATGAAGCTCATTTTGATCTTGGCGGGTATGTAAACAAGCAAAATTGTCGCATTTGGGGCACAGAAAACCCGCACGCATACACTGAAATGCCATTGCACCCAAAACGAGTCACTGTTTGGTGCGGATTTTGGTCCAGAGGCATAATTGGGCCATTTTTCTTCGAAAATGAGCAAGGAGTGGCCGTTACAGTCAATGGCCATCGTTATCGGGCCATGTTGAACGAATTTTTGTTCACAACAATTGAAGAGGAGGATATTGGCAACATTTGGTTTCAACAGGACGGCGCTACGACGAAGCTACACTCGATGTTTTGCGCCCTGTTTTTGAAGATCGCATTATCCGCCGCAGAGCTGATGTCGTTTGGCCACCTCGGAGCTTCGATTTGACACCGTTGGACTATTATTTGTGGGGTGCCCTCAAAGATAAGTGTTACGCCGACAAGCCAGAGACAATTGACGCTTTAAAGGACAATATTCGTGAAGCCATTGGTGAAATACAGCTGCACACAATCGATAATGTGCTTAAAAATTGGACCGATCGTGTAGTCTACTGCATGGCCAGCCGAGGCAGCCATTTGAATGAAATTATTTTCCATAATTAACCGGAAGGATTGTACAATCAAATAAAAAAAGAAATTTGAGAAAATATTCAGTAGTTTTTTTTTTGCATTTTCAAAAAAAAAAAGTTATTTGGCGGACCCTTTATTTTTGCTGTGAAATGGGTACTTGGGGTGCATTGTTTTTTTTAAAGCAGGTGGATTGGGTTCATTTACGAGTTTTAACACAACATTTTAAAGCTTGCTGATGCCGCTAAATGTATTTTTGTTCATATTTTTGCTGTAGATTAAATACTGGGAGGGCGGGGAATTTTATTTCCATCAATATTATTGCTAAAAAATGCATATTATGTTAAGGGAGTAGTCAACAAAAGGTGAATTTTCGGATTTTGATTCAAAGATATAATTTTATATAGTTCTTAGATCGCTGAATTCCTGTTGTGTTATTTTATAAATAATTGGGTGAAAAAGGGAGGGAGGTTTGCAAAAAGGGGTGAATTTTGAATAAGTTTTTCGAATGCTTACTGGCTTGTTGAAAATCCAAATTGATGCGGTATGGCGGGAGGCGATAAAGAGAATTTTGCACTCGGCTAGGATTTTGTACTAATCAGACTCGTTAAGTAAGTGACAAACAATATAACAGGTCACTCAATAAGTCCGTAGGGTAAGTAAGAAAAAAAAATTGTTTTGATAAAACTCGATTATATTATTCAAAATAGTTGCCTTCGAGAGCGATACAACGAGTATAGCGATTTTCCAAATTTTCGATACCACTTTTTTAGTACGATTTCTCTTTCTCGTCATTGGACTTGAATTTCTTTCCAGCAAGCATTCTCTTGAGATCTGAAAACAGGAAAAAGTCGAGAATACGGTGGGTGGGTAAGCAATTCAAAGCCCAATTCATTCAATTTTACCATCGTTTTCATCGATTTGTGACACGGTGCATTGTCTTGCTGAAACAACACATTTTTCGTTTGCAAGTGTGGCCGTTTCTTGGCGATTTCAGCCTTCAATCGATCCAAAAGTGCACAGTAAAAGTCGCTGTTGATGGTGGTTCCTTTTTGAAGATAGTCGATGAATATTATTCCTTTCGCATACCAAAATACAGACGCCATCACCAAAGCGAGGGTCTTTGCTCGCTTTGGGTTGGGTTTGTCGACTGCTGTTCACTCAGCTGACTGTCTTTTGGATTGTGGTGTGTAATCGTGAAGCCATGTTTTATCCATTGTCACATATCAACGATACAATTCAATTTTATTGCGGTTTAACAGCGCCAAACACTCCTCTGAAGCATCAATTCGTTGTTGTTTTTGGTCCACTGTGAGTTCACGCGGCACCCACTTTGCACAGAGCTTTCGCATACCCAAATGTTCGTGTAAAATGGTAAAAACCCTACCATCTGATATATGTACAATGTCAGCTAGCTTGTGTACCTTCAATTTGCGATCGTTCATAACTAATTTGTGGATTTTTTTTTATGTTTTGTGGAATAACAGTCTGATTTGGGCGTCCACTGCGCTCTGCATCATTTGTGCTGGTACGACCACGTTTAAATTCAGCATTCCACTTTTCTACAATTTGTCTCGATGGAGCCATTATTTGGTTTCCACTGTATTTTTTTTTTCATCAAAAAGCAATGCTTTATCAAAACTCGAAATTCACCTTTTCCATTTTTTTTTTTCAAATCACAATAGTTGCACACGAAATGCTATAACTCACGAATCAATTGTCAGATTGTTGTCAAATTTTTATACGTATCGTTTGAAGGTTGGACCTAAATAAAAATCATATGGAAGAAAATCTAGTAACGCCATCTATGTGCCATCCTTTGGACTTTTTGAACGTTCTGTTAATCTCTCGATAAAACTATAAACTTAATTAGAGAAACAATAAAAATACAAGCTGCGTCAACGATAAATAAAAGCGAATTAACGTGGACCGCGATGTTTGGAAGAGGTTTCCAAGGCAACAAATGATTCTGCTCGGAGTAATGGAGGCTTAAAATACTTCGCCAGGTTTCTTGAAATGCATGTGTGTGCGCTAAATTTGTGTGAATTTAGCTGCTTTGATTTTTTTCACATTTTTCCATTTAGATTCGTGATCTATCCCACTGTGCATTGCTAAGGATTAGGCAAGCGATGCGCCGGCTGTCTGAGGACAAAAAGGCGAATATGTGTGCAGCGAACTGCGTATTATGAAGAAATGCAAATGATAAAGTACTATAAAGTCGAGTAACGGGAGAAAGTCTCGCAACACAACAGTTTTTCGCTAACTTAGTTCATGCTTGAGTTTTATACTCGGCAAATCCCATGAAACAGTTTTCGTTACAGTGCAATTCCTTTTATTTGCGCTCGTCCTTTGGAAACAAGCTTTATTGGGTGTTTTTGGGAGGAGCCTTACACGACGAATCCGCGTGAATTTTAATCGTTGTTCTGCTGCTACGTTGCCTGCCAATTTAGTGCAATAATGTGTAGCCACGCAAGAAAAAGCTGGTTCAATGTGCGCGCCAAGTGGGAACGTCCAACATGTTGTCCTTGGACTATTATTGCTGCAAAAGTTGTTTTTGTTTTTTTTTATTTTTTGTTTTATCTTCATTGTTGGTGCTGTTGCTGTAGCTGCATGCAACAAAAATGTAAGCGCAATGCTGCCAGGCAAACAAACTCATTGATATGCTCAGTGCAAGAACCACAACGGCAGCAACAAAATCTCTGACAACAATAATATTGCCCCCCAACAATGTGCTGCTGCTGCTACTACTGCACCAGAGCAAAAACTTAACATGAAGGTCTTCCACACAATGTTTTTCACATTAATTACACAATAAATTAAAGTTCAGCTGGTTTCGGGGCACTTTTTGTCCATTGTTTGGATTGTGTTTGAAGCATGATCGTTACAAGAACGATGTGCTGCATCCTTGATGTACGAGTAATCCAAGTAATAAAGCAGCTTAAGAATTCTGACAACGATATGGTGTTGAATATGCAATTTGGAAATTTCGGTAAAAAATGAGGCATTTCTTGTGGCGACAATATTATTTTTATAAAATTTTATCGGAGTAGTTAAGCAATAAATTGAAGCTTATAATTTAAGAATTGACATTTCAGATTTATCTAACTCATTGAGTATTTCAATGTTTTTGTGAAATAATTCTAAGTTTTCTAATATTATTTCAAGATATATATTTTATATACATCAGCAATATCAAAAATCATCGGAGTAGTAAATCATATAAGTTTTTAAAAATAATAGGATTTTTCCAGAGATCTCCATTTACCATGAGACTCCACCACTGAAATCCAACACTGTCGATAAAAAAAAAATAAAAAGACTTTTTTGTTAATAATCGGGTCTTCGGGGTTTCTTTTGTTAATAAACGAAAAATTCGAAACGGAATTTGTGCATTATTGAGTGTGGTATTCGAGTCACGTTGAAAAATACTTTAAAAGCATATTCTTCATTTTTGAATCGAAAAATAAATTTTATGTGATATGTTTGCGAACGAAAATCTGTTAGTTTTGAATGTGTGTTGATCACAGGAATTGGACCCAAGAATTGGGGTCAGCCACTTTGCACAATATTTTGCAGAAAGATCTTGGCCTACATGCTTATAACGTTCACTTTACATAAGTGCTGCCGTGGCGCAGTGGGTAGAATGCGTTGCCCATACGCTAATTTTTTTTAATTGAACTAATTTTTCTGTTCGGCAGTCACCTCTCTGCAGACAATGGCAAACCTCAGAGCAGGCCCGTAGCCAGGATTTACCTTAGGGGGTGAGTTTTGATAAAAAATCTATAAGTAGATACCAGTAATAACTGAAAGAATGGATATGAAAATTCTTAAGCAAATCCATTTTCTTTTAAGACTATTTGTGAATATGCCTGGTTTTAAATCACCATAAGAGAGATGAGAAGAGTTTATTATTTTTTTGAAGCGAAGCTTTTTACTCCTCGTTCTGTGATTTGCTTAGAGTGAAATCTGAAAAATTTTCGACAGACTTTTTCTTGGAAATTTGATGGTTTCTTTGTTGCTAGAGCTAATTACAACAAGAAAATTTAATACTTTAATATTAAATACTAAAAATATATTTTGGTTCCCGTGGGGATCGAACCCGTGTCCTCTTAAATGATACTCAGTTGTTAATTTAATGTAAGTTATAACAGAAGCTATGCTGCAGTAGATCGTCACCATCTATCAATAGATAGAGGATTGTGTATTTGCTATGCTACAACTTACAAAAATTTGCTTTTATTTGCCACAAGGTGTCTCCAGCATCGGTGTGTTTGTATTGTGAATGCGTTTGTGGTGTTGTTGGTACGAAGAAAATAAGCAATGCCACAAGTGCGTTGACAAGTGCGTTTTTAAGTGAAAAAAAAATAGATGATATCAATAATTATGGAATAAACAAACGCATGCATGACATCGGCAAGGTATCTAAAATGTTTGTTTTTTAATTTTTTTCTAAATTTCTTAGATTCGTGTGCGCTCTTTAATATATATTTTTGAAGCGAATCTTTTTAGTCTTCGTTCTGTGATTTGCTTAGAGTGAAATCTGAACAATTTTCGACAGATTTTTTTGATACGTAGTACGCTGTTGAAGGAAAAAATTTCTTCAATGCAGCCAAGTTCACAACCATGTGTTGAGAGTTAAAATGGAGAGTCGCTGGCATTATATGCCCGTATATGTAATTGGCGTGGAAATTTGACATTCAACAATAAAAAATAAGCAGTAAATATGTTTTCTGTATTTATGGAATTTATTTTATGGTTTACATTTTTGAATTTAAAAGTTAATTTATTAAAAAAAAAAATTATTAAGCTATGAAATCTATGTAACTGCGAAAACGCTTTGCTTCTCTCGTGTGTCCAACGACGCACCTGTGTTTTTTTTTACAAATCAATTTTGAGTACTAAGTTTTTTGATTTTTGCTTATGGTTGGTTGAAAAATGGTCCAAATTGAGAATTTTTAATTTCTTTTAAAAAGTATTGTTCCGAAAATTAACACAAAAAGTAAAAATGTCTGTGACAAAATTTTACTAATTCAACAATATTAATGTGAACGGTAAAAATAGGTTAGATTTCTTGCAGTTTATTAAAATTTATTAAAATCAAAATTAAAATTAGCTAGAAAAATGCAAACATTTTTGAATAAGTTCAGCTGGAGACGCTGTATTCACAACTTTTATGGACATTTCATATAAACGGGGGGGAAAAAAAAATTTTAGTCTTTAGATTTGGTTTATTTTTGGCTATCTTACGCTTTTATTGATCCCCAGCTTGTGTATAACTACGAGTATTTCAACCTGTGTGAACCCTAGTTGGAGTTATCGTTAAGGACTAAAATAAGTCTCGAAAACGATTTCGACAATTTAAATAAATTCAAAAGAAAATATTTTAAGATCTTTAAAAATTTAACAGTTCCATTTTCTCATGACTCAATTCCAATAACAATTACTATATATATTTTTTTTAATACAATTTTTTGAGCAGAGGAATCGACACCGATAAAGTCATATTTAAATTTCAGACTATTTTTCAAAAACCGTAATTCGAAAACTGGTTTTTGCACAGCACCAGTATCTTATACCCAATTTATTATACACTAATACCCCGATTTGAGTCGCCCCGACTTGCGTTGATTCGATTTGCATCGTCTAAAAAAACATTGAGTGGATTCGAATTGTGTCGCTAATGTTTTGTTTTGCGTCGCAAAAAAAAATTGTGGCTTCGAATTGCGTTATTCATGCATCGGTTTGCGTCGTTTTCTAATTTGTGCATACAAAGGACGATTCCCATTTTATTAGCTTTTGATCAAATATGTACATAAAAAACAACGGCATTCCCCGTTTTAAAATATTTGGTGTCAGTTTACAAGAAGTATTTGTGCGATAAAGTGTAAAGAGAAATTTCTGCTTTATAAAAAAGAAATAAAATGAGTCAAAAGCGAAAACAAATTACATTGAAACAAAAAATAGAAAAAAAATTTTAAAACATTTTAAGTCTGGTGATAAACCTGCTGACATTGCAAGAACCACGGGATTTGCTCCAACTACAATAAGAACAATTTGTTATCGTGATGCTGGTAACGGACGGACTATGGTTAAACTGCTACACATTTACAGTCAACGCAAGTTACTAAAGCTAGAAGTTCACTTATGGTAAAAATGGAGTCCCTCCTATGCATGTGTATAGAAAATCAGAATCAGAGAAGAATGCCACTGAGCCAAATGCTCATTCAAAACAAGGCACTATCGATCTTTAACGATCTAAAAAATAATTCTCCTTCAACAAGTGGTAAAATATTAGAAGACTTTGAAGCTAGCAGAGGTTGGTTCAGCCGTTTTAAAACCAGAGCAAATCTGCATAATGTTGCATTGAAAGGAAAAGCAGCTAGTGCAGACATTCAGCAGCAAACAAGTCTAGAGAAGAATTGAAATCAATTATAGAAGAAGGCGGATACTTTCCAAAGCAAATCTTTAACGTCGATGAAACCGAGTTGTTTTGGAAACGACTTCCACAGAGGACGTTCATTTCGAAGTCTGAAAAATCTTGTCCAGGTCTTAAAGTCAGTAAGGATCGACTCACGCTTCTCTTAGGAGGAAATGCTGAAGGTGATTTCAAGTTTAAACCTCTCCTTGTTTATCATTCTGAAAACCCAAGACCCTTTAAGAACGTTAAAAAAAGTGATCTTCCGCTCCACTGGCGTGCAAATAAAAAAAGCTTGGATGACAGCAACTCGGTTTAAAGACTGAATAGAGAATTGCGCTGTTCCAGAATTAAAGGCATACGGCTCTTCTGAAAATATAGAATTCATAATGCTTTTATTGATAGACAATGCTCCAGGACATCCAATATTTTCGGATGATATTTCAGAAAATATAAAAGTTTTATTTATGCCGCCAAATACCACATCAATTATACAGCCTATGGACCAAGGTGTAATATCGAACTTTAAGTGTTACTATCTACGACGAACTTTTAGTCAGCTACTTCATGCAACAGATGGAGACAATAAACCTTCCATGAAAGAGTTTTGGAGAAATTATAATATTTTGATGGCCATTGAAAATATAAATCAATCCTGGATTGAAGTAAAAAAAAACATGTATGAATGGAGTCTGGCGGCAAATACGGCCTGACTGTGTCCCAAATAATATTCCCGAAATAAATGAAGTTAATAACTTATGTCAAGAAATTGCTGAACGTGCTAGCACAGCAGAAGTTTATGGTATGGAAGAAGACGACATAAATGAGCTATTAATGTCGCACGATGAATTCGTTAATAACGAAGATTTATTTTCTATGGATATGGAACATGCATTAGAGGACGAAACACTTACGCCAGATAATATAGCAGAAGAATAACATCTGAAGGTAACTCAGATTGTCGCATTTCAAAAATCTGTTTCGAATTTGTCCTTGATCTCATTGCGGTGAGGTAGGAGCAGGACGACATCGCGAATATTTTGTTTTTGTTAACCATATAAGAGTTTCTCGAATATTGAAATTTATTGCCCGTGGCGGGGTGACACTGCCGCACGAAAAGTACTCCAGTAGGCCAAGGGCCATGGTTCTATATACCATTCTTGTCCAATCGACAAAAATATTGTATTCCGGGGTCTACTTGGGGTTTCTCATGGTTTTCCTATGTCCAAACAAATCCCTTATCCCACGAGACTGAACGCACTTTATTCCGCGACTATTTTTACGAACATGACCAGAACAGTTATTGTGAATAGAATATCAAAATCGCTTGGTTTATTCACAATGGGAGTTGCCAGTGTGGGCTGAAAAGTGTGGAGGTTGCCACACCAATACTAACGCAGATGCCGCCAAAATTGTGTAAACATTTGGTGGGTAGGAAGGTTTATTTAAATTTACTCAAAAAAAGCACCAAAAAATTCCCTGATGAATTTTATAAATAGGTGTGAGTAAGGCCTTCCGTTCTGAATACTGATTTTTTTGAAACCGCATCTGCGTTAGTAAAAGATGGCGGTCTTTATGTTCCAATAATGTGGAACCTAAATCCCTCCAATCGAAGATGGGGATTGGCAAGTCAGTTCAGTCTGAACAGTGTCTGAGTGCGAGTGTGGAAAAAAAAAACTAAGCGACTTTGTGACAAAAAAAAAAAAAAAAAAAAAAGGAAGAGAACAAAAAAATGTATAAGAAAAAAAACCATCGTGCTGCCTTTGTGTGGTGATCCAAACGGAAGACGTGGGATTTTGGAGCCAGGATTGAGGAATAACCGAGGAGCCGCAGGATCTGGACTGTGGGGATGTGACTGGATTTCAAAAGGGAGTATTTTTTTATTTTTTTTGTGTTAGTGTGGTCCAACCACGGGTAGTTTAGACGGTCGTAGTATCCCGTCAGTTAATTTGATTGGTTTGTAGAGTCGTTTGTCGAGTGTAATTGTCGTGGTTAAATATTCGCTGTTATAGTTTTGCTCCCCGAAGCCATTTTGTTTTTTTGTGTGTTAGGCCCTGCACTCGAGCCGAGTTCGGACAAGGACCGGTGAATTAATTGATTCTACCAGGTAGAATCGTGTGAGGGTTCAAGTAATCTCCTTGAACCCGCAACTAGAGTGCGCCCCAAAAACTTTGTTCTTTGTTTTCCGATTTTGTGGTAGTTTATTTTAGTGTGTGTAGTACTTTTCACAGGTGAACATTTTATGCTTCTTTATCTTATTTAATTTAATTTTATTTAGTTTTTTTTATTTGAATTTATGCTTCTTCCATCCCACGTTTTGATAGCACTTTGATAGAAAGTCTGATCGAACCCACCTGTGAATTAGTTGCTTTTTTTTCCGACACCTTGTTGGTATAAGACCCACCCCCGTCGCGACTGAGCAGCTGGCAACTCTATATCGCCGGTAGTTGTTGACAGCTCTATCGTGAATTCCAGCTGTCATTTGTGAGGAATTTTTAGTTAATTTGCGTTTCGGAAAAAAGATAAAATTAACTTCGAGAGTGCTTTCTCTATTATTTGCATTTAAATAAATAGTGAACGTAGAAAGATATCAGAAGCTATGCAACTTATATCAAAAGCCATGGATATTTTTACAGACAACGATCCAGACGAAACTCGTAGCAGCAAAGTTTTAAACGCTATGACAGATGCTATTGATTGTTATAAAGAAATTTATTTACAAAAAAAAAATCAGTTAAAACTCATCAAAAAATAGACCATTTTTTTTAAATAGATAGACAGCTATCAAATCAAAACACTGATGTAACAATTATGTTGGAGTAACAAATATTATTTAAGAATTCAATTAATTGAATTAATTATATATTTATGTTAACTTTTAACATGTATGAATTGGCTTTAATTTATTTTTTTGCTTTACGTTATCGTTTTGTTGCAATAAATGATAAAAAATATATCTATGCATGCATTTATTTATAGTAAAAATTTTCAGCTTTTCTAAGAATGTTCTTCTGGAACGAATTAAAGAAAAAACCATGCCAATATATGAAGAAAAGTGATTCGATTTGCGTTGTTTCGCATTGCGTCCCGTTTTGTCGGTCCCAATTAACGAAGCAAGTCGAGGTATTAGTGTATAAGATATCACATGAAAATAAGTTCATGTTAATATATAAATAATTACTCATCTAGATAAATTTTTGTCAAAAGAATGAAATACTAACTTTTTTTGGATATTTAAGAATTTAATCGGTCGTGGATTTATATTCAAATTATTTGCAAATTAAAAACACTAAAAACAAAATGTTTTGAACATTCAAATTGTTTTTAAATTTTTCAATATAATAAAAATAAATTTAAAAATGCTGCAGCTTAAAAAACTGTAATTGTTATTTTTTTTTTTTTGAAAATTTGATTACATGATTAAAAAATCATCAAATCAATATAGAATTGGACTGTATAAAATGTTTTACAAAAATTTTTTCTATCGAGATTTTTTTTTTCGAAAAAAAGCATATTTAGATATAAGGTGATTTTCCGAAATCTGTTATTTGGAAAAGGCTTCGCACAGGGCTAAAATTTTTGTGCCAAGTTGGAAATTTTAGATGTCTTACATACCAAGAAAACAACAAAATAAAATAGTCAAACTTTTTAGTCATTCGCTTTACGTGGAATACCCCTTAATATGTTAAATTTTGTGGTTCATGTCACTTTGCTCTTTTGAAAATGAAAAAAACCCACTCATATGAATGCTTTTCAAAAGTTTTGGGTCTAATAAGCAAACCATAGTTGACGACTTTTTCGAAATTCCGACGAATTCATAACTATATCGAGCTGTCTACAAATATCGGAACAGTTTCACTTTCTATACGAATTTATAAAGAGTTTCGTTATGCGACTGTTTGTAAAACATATTGAAATGCAAACAGAGTAAACTTTCCTTTCTTTTGAACTGTCTGAACGAAATCGTAACTTTTTCGTAACGTTTTCGTTAAGACTCATTACGAAATCGTTACGACATTTCGTTACGAAGTCGTGTCAACCGCTTTATTCTATACGATTTCGTAACGAACTCGGATTCTGAAATCGGAAAGATTACGAAATGTTTGTTAAAAATATTTCAAAATCTTTTCGATTTCGAAATCCGATATCGTTGCGAAATCGTAACGAAAATCGTATGAAGGGGTTGACGCGACTTCGCAACGAAATATCGTAACGATTTCGTAACGAGTTCTAACGAAAATGTTACGAAAAAGTTACGATTTCGTTCAGACAGTTCAAAAAAAAGGAACTTTTACTCTGTTAGCATTTTAATATGTCGTACAAACAGTCGCATAATGAAATTTTATATAAATTCGTATAAAAAGTGAAACTGTTCCGATATTTGCGTAACGAAATTGTAATGATTTCTTTAAGGGGGTCTTCTCATTGAGCAACTTTTTTTCTTTCAACTTTTTTTTGCATTTATTTATAGCTTGGGTAGTTGTGAATATGCCCCTAAAAGGATTTTTAGAAATTCGAAAGACTTTAGAAGATACAGCCTTTTTTGTGAAGCATGGTCTGATGGACAAGAAGGTGATGGAGGTAATAAAACCAGCTTACGAAGCGCTGTCGGCAGATAATTTGCTTGAAAGATGCCTTGGATCTGAAACTCAGAATTCCAATGAGTCCTACAATTCTGTTCTTTGGTCACTTTCGCCCAAACACATCAACTCAGGCGCACGCACCATCGAAGTGGCCAATTTCATTGCAACGTGCCTCTTCAACGACGGTTTTATACCCATACTTAAAATTATGGGTTTGATGAGTATTGCGATTGGCAAAAACGCATACGAATACGCACTATCTCGCAATGAAGACAGATTGAACCGATCAGAGACTCGAGCTGCGGCATCATCAAAAGCTGGCAGAACGGCTCGCAGAGCAGAGAGGGCAGCAGAATGCAGTTTCTACGAAAAAGAGGAAGGTGGCCTGTATGGAGCTGGCATCGCCGACTAATATTTGTAAGTAAAAATTGTCAGCTCTTTAAAACTGCATTTAAACATTATTGATTTTTTTTTTTTTCCCCAAAAAAATTACTTCAAACTTTAAACGCGTTTATCTCGAACCCACGTTTTTCGAACTGGCGGCCATGATATCTCCAGTTCAACTGAACCGATTTTCATGAAACAAAATGGAATCGACGCAGAATTGTCACCATTCTCGGGTGAACCTCGACCATAATTTTAAAAAATTTTTTACTATTTTTTTTTTACACTAAACTACAAAAAAAAACCCGAAATTGAAATTTTTTTTTTGAATGGCCGCCATTTTGTCAAAAAAAATCACAAAATTAAGCTTGAGGTTCATCCGAGAATTACATCTATACTGATTATAACCCCGTTTTTTTTTCATTTCAGACGCTCCGGAGACCCGGAATCGTGGCCGCCGTGACGACACCTTTTTTTTTTCACCACCAACTTTGAAGTCTCATTACTTTTTGAACAGCCCACGTATCGAGGCAAAAAAAAATTTTTTATTTACTTTGAACCTTTTGTAATACAATAAATAAAAAAAGTTTTCAATTATTCTTTGCGTTTTCAAATAAGAATTTTTTTAAAAAGGGTCCAAAAAACGGGTTTTGAATGAGAAGACCGCCTTAAGGCAGCTCGAAATAGTTACGAAATAGTCGGAATTTTAACATAGTCGCCAACTATGGTTTGCTGGGTAGATATGACATAAAAAATGTCAAGCTAATTTTCATCAATTTACAAAATTATATTCACAACACACACAACACAATTGATCATAAGAAGCTCGGTCAAAGTCCTTTCAAGGGCTGAAATGGCCCATTTCGTCTTTTCGTTTTTTCGTATATTTTCGATTAAAAATTATAATTTTACGAATGTTGTCAGATTTAAGAAATGTATATAATTTTATAATTTAGAGTTTCGTACTATTTATCATAATCAGAGCTGGGTCAAGAAGTATTCATTACTTTTCAATTCCAATTCCTTGGAATTAGGAATTGGTAATTGGTCATCTCAATTCCTCAGGAATGGAATTGGAAAAAATTCGTCAATTCCATTCCAGGAATTGGTAATTGGTAATTGAACATCGTATTTCCTCATGAATGGAATTGGAAAAAATTCGTCAATTCCATTCCAGGAATTGTTATTGGTAATTGAACATCTCAATTGCTAAGGAATGGAATTAGACAAAAATCGTCAATTCCATTACGGAATTGTAATTGGTAATTGAATTTTTCCATTCCACAGGAATGAAATTGGAAAAAATGGTCCATTCCATTACAGAGTTGTAATTGGTAATTGAACATCTCAATTCCTCAAGAAATTAAATTTTCAATTCCATTACAGAAATTGTAATTGGAGATTTCTGTAAATGTAATTGGATTAAAGTAATCTTAATTACAATTGCAATTGTATTACAGTAATCATAACTGTAATCTCAATTGGATTACAGTAATCTCAATTACAATTGTAATTGGATAACAGTAATCTCAATTATAATTGCATTTGGATTACATTAACCTCAATTACAATTCCTATAATGGAATTGAAAATTTCAATTGCTGAGGAATTGAGATGTTCAATTACCAATTACAATTCCGTAATGGAATTGACGATTTTATTTCCAATTCCATTCTTGAGGAATTGAGATGTTCGATTACCAATTACAATTCCTGGAGTGGAATTGACGATTTTTTTCTAATTCCAATCCTGAAGAATTGAGATGACCAATTACCAATTCCAAATAACAAGGAATTGGAATTGAGGCTGAATTAATTCCAAAAGGAATCATTGCAACCCAGCTCTGGTCATAATGCAGGAAAACGCAACTCAGTTAAATAGAATTTTATTAATGAAAAAATATCAACCCGTTAATTGTCGCAAAAATCTCACTCTTCGCCGAACCTTCACTTATGGTTCAGTGGTATATTATACATGCATCAGATGTGACTCAAGTTCCATAAAATCCTGGAATTATAAACGGCAGCATTTACTTAACATAAAGGAAAAATTTAAAAAAAGAAAAAAATAAGTGAAGATGCACTTGCGTGTTGCGAATGGATGCGAATAACATCTTTTTGGGAAAAGTAATAAAAGCTGACCATATTGCTATTTTCCATCACTATTTATGGAGAATATTTTTATTATCTTTTACTTAAATGACGCCGAATTTTATGCTGTACATTTTACTGAACCTAATTTTAATTGTAGCATGAACGGCTTGTAAGTTATTTGCGAAATATTAATAAAACTCTGAGAATTTTAATGTTTTTGGGTCATGTTTCTGATGAAATCTCTTCTATTGTTTAAATTTCTTAGGAAAAAAAAACAAAAATTCTTACCACAATTTCAATTTCATTTACATTATGCTCTAAAAAGCTTACCAACTGTTGCCAAAAAATAGAAAGCAATTCTTTCTAAGAAATTTTAATTTAATTGTTAAAAAAGAGGCCAGGAATTACAGCAAATCCGTAACAGCTGAAATAAGTTAAAAGGGAATATTATACTCATTTAGAAGCAGCCACAAAATGTGGCTGCATCAGTTGCGGGTGTTGCCACAGGAAGTGGATGGGTTGGATGGTAATGAAACTAAACAAAATTTGCTGTAGTTGCTGTATTTGCTTTTAGCTTTTATTTGTTGTTTTTGTGTTTGTTTAAATGCAACTCATTGTTGTTGTTTTATTTTCTACTATTTTGACGCTTTTGTGGCTAGTTTCAATTAAGAGAAAACAAAACAAAACAAAACAAAACAAAGCAAAACAAACGGAAAAGAAGAAAGCAAGGCAAATACAGAAGAGTTGCCAGCAACAGCAACTCTTCACATTTGCCATGTCAGCAAAAATGCTGCAAGTTTGAATTGGAAAATATTTTAATTTGCACGCGCTAACAGCAGGGTTACCACTGCAGCCAACTGCTTGTTGCAAAATTGGAAAAAAGGCAAACATTTTGTTGGCAAGCAACTCGGCAGGTTTTACGAATGCAACAGCAGGTTTGCTTGTGGCTGTGGTCGAAGATAAAGTAGAGCTTGCGAGAGCGATGGTTGGGAGACTAAATTGCTTTAAATTGCTTTGCACAAAAAAAAAAAAATATGCTTGAATGCGACTTACAAATTAAGCTACACTTGAGCTTGAAAATAAATAAGAACAAAGATATGTAGAGGGCATTAAAAAGTCAAGACTAGAATCAAGAAAGTGCAGCTACAAGCAGAGTAAAACACTTTCAAACCTTCAACCGAAACAAGTAGTAAAAAAAAAACATTAAAGCGAAAGTCAAACTGACAACCGGATATTGCACTAAACTATCTATAATTCACTTACCATTTCATCAGAGTGATCGGGACAATCAGAATCGCCATCACAGACCCATTTCTTTGTGATGCATGCGCCATCGGCACAGGTAAAGTCAGTGTTTGTGTTGCACGCCATGCGTGCACAGTTCTTTTCATCGCTGCCATCGCCGCAATCATCGTCATGATCACAGACCCAACGCTTCTGTATGCAGCGTCCATTGCCACAGGTGAACTCATCGGTGCGGCAGGTATCATCTATGTCAAAGACAAAAAAAAAAACGATTAGTAAATTTCTCGAAAAATTTGAAATAGCAGATTTAATTTTTTGTTATTAAAGGAGTGCTTAAAAAACTTGTGAAATACAAAGTGAAAAACATGCAGCGTGAAGTGAAATTAAATGATTGCGTACTTACATGAAATAAACTGTTTTAATAACCTAGAAATATGACAACAATAACAATTTTTAATTAATACAAATAGCAACATTTATTTAACTTAAAAACATCAACAATAATTATTGCTTTTATAATTAAACTGCTTAAATATCTGCTATCAAAAAGTAACTTTTTGCCAAGCGACTGGAATAATGCTATTAACTTAAGCTAAGTCAAGGACACTCTTTCTCTCTCTGTGCCGGATTTGCTTGTAAATGTCCTTGATAAAACAAACAATTTGTTCAACATTAAATGAATTAAATGTAAATATTTTCAATTGAAATTAAATCCTTTTTTACGCGCCTCCTCTACGTACCAACAACCATCTGGAGGAAGTGCTGGTTAAACAAGTTAATATAAAATATATTCACGCAGCATTAATAGCTTAAGGCAGCCAGTCTGTCAATCACTTAGTTGGGCAGGCGGGTAGGAAGGCAGACAAGTGGGCAGGCGGGCAGACAAAGTGACGGAAGCTCTTCAATTTCCGTTTAAGCTGCCGCAGGGGCGCATTTAGAATAAAATAAGAAAAAAAAAAAAAATAAACATTAAAAAAAATTTATAAAAAATAAAGCGATGAAATGCGGCTACTTGAGTGGCGCTTCAGGAGGATTAAAGCTTAAAATCATTGGAAAAAACATAGGATATCTAAGCTTCTATAAAACGTTGAGTCAATCAATTTTGTTTAAAGTTACAATTTTATGAACAACGGTGCGATGCAGCTGGGGTTTATTCTGAAATATACAGCTGAACATCAGCTTGTCTATATGTACCTGATCTCCGATTGTTAGACTTGAAGCAAATTTTGCACATGTATTTATTTATTTTTTTTGTATAATGAGCAGTCCGTAGTCTGAAAAGGTAAGCTTGTCGAATCGGCAAGGACGCTTGTCACTTTGGTTTTTTTTCGAACTAAGACTCCCACTACACCGTTTGTTTGGCTTGAACTAAATTTTGCACATACATATATTCTTTGGCATAATGAGCAGTAAGGAATTATATTAAGTAGAAGGAATTGTAAATTGTCTACTAAATTACTGAAGATTGAGTGGATTCTTTAGGGGGCAAATCCTGAAAGTTATTACAACAAAAACAGAAATTCGAAGGATTATTTCAGTGACGACAGTTGCAAGAAGGTATTTACTTATAATCGTCGATAAGTTTTCAGTCACAATAAGTTTTCGACCGATTTTAGTTTTTCACATAGATTTTCTGTGTTTCCTAAAGACTGATGTCTATACCAATGCCTGGGCTGAAACTTATGCCGATGGTGATATACATGCTGATGTCGATCCATAAACCAATGCCTATACTTGCACCTATTGAAAGAGTACTGCACAAGCCTACTTGAAATCTATTTCAAGTAAAGGGTGGTTAAATTTTAAGGGCCGATGTTGATTTTGAATAAAACACAAATCATTTAGGAAATTATTGTCTTTTCTTTTTATTATGATAACATTGGTATGGTTCAATTAAGCATGGAATAAAATATCGGCCAAATTGCCGCCTCGGCGAAACAGGCACTCTTTGTGGGTGCGACACTCACTCTTGGATTATCATTATTTTATTGACGAATCCACTGAGGTGAAAATGTGCCTCATCACTGAAGATGATTTTTTTCGAAAATTGATCAACCAATGTTGCCATTTCTTGCCACCATTCTGACCATTGACGACGCTTGAAATGGTCAAGAGGCTTTAGTTCTTGAGTCAATTGCACCTAGTAAGCGTGTAAATGCAAGTCTTTATGCATAATGTTCATCAACGACGAGCAAGGTGAGTGAGAGGTGCAATTGTTGGGCACGACGACGAGTTGAGGTGGACGGCTCATTAGCCACACTATCGCGAAGAGCAGCAATATTTTCTGCCGTACGAGCTGTACGAGCATGCACTGGTGTTTTCACATCTCCTACAGACCCGGTTTGCTCAAATTTTTGCACGATTTTTCCGATTATACGCACATTTGGACGATTAAATTGGCCGAAAAAATCACGAAGTGCACGATATGCATTTTGACGAATTATTCTTTCGTCTATATAAAAAATAATAAAAAATTTTATGAAAACATTTTGCAAAGTTTAATGCAAGGCCATTACTTTGGCTCCAGGTCACGACTCTTGTAATGTCCGCTTGCAGATCAGCAATGTCAGAAGAGGAGGAAATTTTACGAAAAAGTTCGAGGTCATCCGCATAATGTAAAAAGCGAGAGTTTAAAATACACTTAGATACGAGTATATCATTAATAAAAAGTGATTTGAACGCCCATTTTCATAATAAGCCTGAATAACTTTAACGCATTGCTCGATTGTGTATATGTCCATGGTTCAAATTGAATTAGTCTGAAATTGAGAAATGTCACATGAAATGCAGAAAAAAAGGTGTATTTGACGTTAAGGTGTGGTTCACATGCAACATCGGCCCTTAAAATTTAACCACCCTTTACTTGCCTAAAATACAAGTTCAAGCTTGCTTGAGCTTAATAATTTTCAATTAACCCTTGTGTTGCCACCCGGGTACCCGGGTACCCCTCGGGGTACATTTTGCAGAATAATGTAGTATTGTAGTATTAATTTTGTAGAATTAATGTAGTAATAATGTAGTTTTTTCGAAAAAGAATGGGCCAAATCCTTCTTGGATCTCCATTGTTTGACCGATTTTCTTTCGAATTTTGCATTATACGTATAAATAATTTGAAAAATATTGGAACTTAGAAAATAAATTTTTTGAAAAAATAAACATGTATGAGCCACCCGGGTACCTGGGTATCCAGTTAGAAAATGCATAAGGTTCGTGTAGTACATCATGAAAAATATTTTGTTTTAATCATAATGCACTACATATATGCACATTTACATTACAAATAACATATGCAGCAACACCTGCAATATCCAGGATGTTTTAGAAGAAGCTAGCGGCCATCTGCACGTTCGCCGTTGGGTGGAGTACTTCATACACATTTGATCCATAGTAAAAACGCCTGCTTTGGTTTTGTTTTGCTTCAGAGATTGTATCATCATCGTGCATCGTGCTACGGAGAAGCACGGATTTGGTTTTTTTTTTTTTTGGAACATATGAACAGATGGTAACTTTTTCAAAAAGAGTTAACAGCAGTTCTCTACAGGTCGATAGTTTAATTTCTTGAGGAATGCACGTTTTATTCTTTTTTCAAAGCACCAACGAAAGTGAGCTTCCAAGATAAAATAGTCTTCGCCAAATGTAAGATTGTGAAAATTCTGTTCATGCTTATGTTTCAACATTACTTTGATTTGTAAATGAATGACAGCTTAGTGGAAAGAACGCGATTTTAAGTGAAACATGTGTAGGACAAGCATGTAACTAAGGCCTTTAACTCAGCTAATTTAAGTTCATCAATGTTCCCTCTCCACAAACTTCACTACCACCACCAGCTATAACATTAACCGCATGTTTATGTATTCCGAAATGAGCACTCTCGTTCGTGACGGAAACAAGCAACAATACTTTTTGATATAAAAAAATGTATTGCTTATTGTGTCCCACACGAAAGAAAGCGCTGATTTCGGAATTCATAAACATGCGGTAAGTCTTAAATTGTGGCGTATTTTAATTTCTTTTGATAAGAAACAATGAAAGGAATGTAGGTATGAAAAAGCGTAGGACCATTGCCATCACCAGGATTCGAACTCAGGATCCGTGCATGGCAGTCTAGTACGCTACCACCTTGACTGCCGAGCCGGCCTAAATGTATTTGCTGCAATAATAAATATTGATCGAATGCACATAACTATTCTTGGTTACATGGGACTTATATCTACAAATTCCCATGCGGGGTACCCGGGTACCCTGGGTGGTAGACAGTGTAGTTTTTTTTTTGGGTGGCAACACAAGGGTTAAGTATAACTTGTACTTGAATATAAATAAGCCCACGACAGCTTGCAACTATGGTAGCTTATATATGAACGACCCGAAGTTTCAAGTAAAGGAAAGACTTCATGCCTTCGGCAAATAGCTTGAAATTGAGCAAGTATCCAAATAATTCAATGAACTTGTGTAGGAAAAGCTTAAGCTTATTAAGACTGTTTATGGTACTGTGGGCTTCGTAATTGGCAGTTTTTGGTATTAGCTGATTTCGAATTTGATGTCAGAATTTAAGATTTAAGATAACGGATAGGGCTGCCACCAAGATTTTTTTTTTTTTTGTATTTTTGCGAATTCTTGTTATACTATTGAGTATTGAAATTCTGACAACGGATTTGATTTCGAATCTAATGTCAGAGTTTAAAAATTCAAGATAGCGAATGGGGCTGCCACCTAAATTTTTACCACAGTATTGCGACCTAATAAAATGTATTTATAAAAGTTTTAAACATTATCTAACAGTTGAAAAGGGTTGCTGATTTCGAATCTGATGTCAGAATTTTTAAATTGAAGATAGCGGATAAGGTTGACACATAATTTTTTTTTTGTTTTTACGAATTCGGTGCTGAGTCCGAATCCGTTCTCAGAATTTTAAAATTATGTAATTTTTTTATAATTGAGTTGCCATCTAGTAGAATTTCATGTAAGAATTTTGAAATTCAAGATGGCGGATGGGATTGTCACCTAGCTTTATTTTATTTTTACGAATTCGGTGCTGGGTCGAACACTAGGTAAAAATGGGTCACTAAATTCGAATCCGTTGTCAGAATCACAAAATTATGTAACTTTTTTATAAAAGGATTGCCACCTTGTAAACTGTATTTTTAAGAGTTTCAAAAATAATATAACAGTTTTAGAGGGAGCTCTTATTTCGAATCTGATGTCAGAATTTTAGAATTCAAGATGTTGAATAGGGTTGCTGTCTAAATTTTCTTATTTTTACGAATCAGGTACTGAGGCGAACACTAAGTAAAAATTGGTCGCTGAATCCGAATCCGTTGTTAGAATTTCAAAATTATGTCATTTCTCCATAATAGGATTGCCACCTCGTTAAATGTATTTTTAAGAGTTTTAAATATCATCTATAGGTTTAAGAGGGCCGCTGCTTTCGAATCTGATGTCAGAATTGTTTTTCAATTTCTGATTTTTATATCTTACAAACCAATAGACGGGTGTAAATGACTGAAATGTATCCTATAGTAAATTGGCCTTCTACAAAAATGTCCCCTACACTTTTTTTTTAAATCTACAGTTTTCGGTAAAATAATTGAAGTTATCATTAAATATAATAAAGCCTGCTTTTTTTTTTTAATTCTACCAATTGTAATATTCTGTAAAAAAGCAACTAAAAATATTCTTAAATTGTGAAGTTTTACATTCTTAAGTTCTGCATGCATACTTCTATAATAATCCATATTTTTTTTTTTTTTGCATTAATTCTTAATTATATTAGGTCACTAAGTTAACTTATGAAAAAAAGGCAGACACAAATCGATTCCTATAAACATATTGTTCAACATTTACTGAAACAGAAATATTAGATTTTAGATAAACACAATAATTTTTCGACACTATAATAATAATAATATTATTATTACTTAGTCAACATTTGGAAGATAAATTGTGCGCCTTTAGCGAGAAAAACTGAAAGCGATACTTTTGAAAGATATTTAGACGAGCTTCCTTTTGCGCGAAAAGAAAGCGATTCGGTATCGTTACTTCTGGGTGGTACATTTTTTTTTTTTTCAAAATCCAAACACCACAGTTTCGCCACGTCTAGGCGAAGAAAAAGCGATATCATTGAGGTATATAAAAATTTTCTGCTCAATAGGAAGACTCATTTTCTGCTCCTCAGAAAGAATCATTTTCTGATCTTCTTAAAGAAAGCGAAATACAGCGAGCTCGCCGGCGAAAAATTGTTCTTGAAAAAGATTCGCTTTCTGCTCTTCCGTGATACAAAATGCTGCCAAACATCGAATGTTGTTGTACATTTTTTTACTATTTACAATAAAAAAAGGAAATAAAACTGGGAATATTATACTGTGCTAAAGATGTGTCAATAAATAAAAAAAATCGAAAAAATTAAATATATTAAGTGACTATTGCATTTCAAAATTGCATTTCACAGTGAAACCCGCTTAAGTATCTTCCCCTTTAAGTACCTAACCCGCTTTAGTACCCAAAATTTTCGGCCATTTTTCACGAAAATTGATGAATGTTTACCCTCTTAAGTACCCAACCTGCTTAAGTACCTTAAAATTATGACATTTTTGGACGAGGTACTTAAGCGGGTTTTACTGTATATGCATTTCTCATAATCATGGCTGTAGTTTCTTTCTGCCTTCCTTACACGAGAGCAACTAAAAAAAAAAAGTTATGCACACAAGTTTTGCAAGCAAGTACTGTTGCTGCTTTCTCTCTCTCTCTCTCTCTCTCTCTCTCTCTCTCTCTCTCTCTCTCTCTTTGCTTATCACAGGTTTCGTAAATAGCTTAACCCTTTCAGTCCCAAAAGTTTTCTGTTAGATTTATTATTTTTTTCCATATTTGAATAAAGAATAAATTAATAAAAATTTTGTAATAATTTATTTTTAATAAATCGGTGATTCCATATCAAAACGCCAACGTTTCTGACATCACTATTTTTGAAAATTTTGAAACTCTCTGGATTGATAGTTTTCCTAATAACGTATTATAAATGCATACTTCTTTTTTTATTTTTATTTCTTTTTAAAAGATATACACTGTAAGAAATTGGAAAATATCTCCAAAAATACAATTAGTGCATGTATTCAAATAGCTGTAACTTCGAAACCCTAAGTCGTACAGAAAAAAAACTTCAACATATTTTAGAGACCTTGATTGGGTCTTTGTTGTAGTGTCCTTTATTGGACTGTTTTTTTGAAATTTTTTAAAAATTTTTAAAATAAAGAACTTATAAATTCAGTAATTTTATGAATCGTTTCCTCAAAAAGAATATGTGCGTTTACTTTTGATATTATAAGAATTTTGAAGGAAATTTTACTCCACCACTAGCTTCTTTCTTAACTATTAAAGAGTAGGTACTAATGTTTGCCTTATTTGGTACTTAAAAATATAGATACCCATTGGGACACACGATTTACGAAAACTTACATGGTTTTCCTAATAGTACTGTTTAAACTTTATTTGGGACATAATATACCAATGGGACCGAAAGAGTTAATACATAAAAGGCAAGCAAGCTGCTCCATACCTAATATCGCTCAAACTGTAATTATTTTTTTTTTAATAAAAAATAAAAAATATAAAATAATTAGAGAGTAAGCAGATATGCTTGCAACCCGTCATGGGACGGGCTTTTATACTAGTTTTTTAATACAATAAAAAGACTCTTTTATTAATTCTTCCTTGAAATGGTGGATTTTCCAGTCAAGTTATTTTGAATGACTTCATAAACTTCTCAATTTTGATTTTTGAATGCTTTTTTTATAATATTTAATAATAACTTCCATGATTTTACCAAAAACTGGAGAAAAAAAATGTAACTATAACATCCATCTAACTTTGAATTTGAATAACTTTTGAACGAGTAGATTTATCTTAAAAATGGTGAGAGACATTTTTGTAGAACTTTCAATTTCCAATCAGATACGTTTAAGTCATAAACATTCATTTATTGGTTTGTAGGACATAAAAATAAGAAATTGAAAAATTGTATTCCCCCTGTTATTTGAATCACCGTTATTGATAATTTTTGAATCACCGTTATGTATGTTAGATGCTATAAAGACACACAAAATAAAGGCCATCTATGCGTTATTTTAATCCTCACACAGAGAATTATATCCACTTTCGCAACCGAATTGGTGCCCTACCGACTTAATCGATTGTTGATAACTTTTAAAAAGTAATCACCACAACTACGTAGTTTCCCATAGCCTTGATTGTGGCATTCCGTTGTAAGCACTGCGCTCACAGTTTTCTGAACGAACCCCTTTATCCTTTCAACTTCCATAACCTAAACTCAATTGTGTGAACAGAGAAGTAGGTCATTTTAACCTACATTCAATTGTATGAATGGACCTGTTATCCGTTTTGACTGCCACTCGGTTGTATGAACCGATCTGTCAATTATTTTGACTGAAATTTGGTTATTTTGACTAACCCATTGATCGTTTCGACCTACACATGGTTATTGAATGTAGGTCATTTTGTAAGTTAAGCAATCTACAATATGTTCACAGTAATCGTTTTTCTAAAAATAAAATCACAAGAGATAAAACTGACATTTTTTTTTATTTAATATATTATTTTTATATAGTATTTTTTAATTGCGGTAGGAATTTTTTTGTGTATTTTGACCGTGGTAATTTTGGTGGTATTTAATTTATTTTACTGCGGGAAAAGGTAATTTCCGTTTGAATTGTTCCAAATTTTGACTGGCAATCTTGGGTCTATCTATTACCTATTCCATGATATATTAACCATAAAATCCGTGCATTTTTTTTGAAGATATAACTGTTTTTCAACTCACAACGCGCAAATTTTTTATAAAAATTTTTCATGTTTCAGTTATTTCGTAAAAGGGTGAACCATCAAGTGTACATTATACGTAAAATGCATAGTATGTTTAATAAAAATCGCTCGGTTTTTTATAAAAATTTTTCGTGTTTTGGTTATTTCGTAAAATGGTGAACCGTCAAGTGTGCCTAATATGTAATATGTATTATCTTCAAAAGTAATGCACAGAATTTTATATTTAATAACACTTTTTATGGTTGATAAAAGAAACACTTTTAAATCGCGGTGCGCAGGAAATTGTAGTCGTGCCGAGTTACTAAATGCATTTATGCAAAGCATCAGTAACCCTTTTCTTTGAATTCGTGCTAAGCAGATTCACCGAAACTGCGAAACTAAAACGTGCTTAAAAATAATAACCTAGTTGCTCAGTTTTGGTAAATCAACTAACCACCAATTAATAGAAAGTCACTGATGCTTTGCATAAATGCATTTAGGAACTTAGCCTTTCTTTATGCATATATAGATAGAGAGCAATTTCATTTTACTTACCTAATGATTGTTCCTCTTACAAGTTATTAAAAAAAAAACGACACTACAAAAATTCCGTCCGGACACGTTAACAACTGTGAGAAATGAAATGCAAGCATCTTGCGATTAAGGTCGGCTTACACAACTTCGTGTTTGTGAACGTATGTCTGTTTCACTCGATAAGTCGGATGGTTTGACAAACTTGCAGTTGCAAGGTTGGCTGTTGAGATAGACGCAACTAAAGGCTGGCTGCGATTGATTTAATAAAATTCAAAATTCGATTGCAGCGTGAAAATAATGCTATTGACATAACTTACAATGTGGATGTTACAATGACTAGTATTGTTCGCTTGCCTGCAATAGCTTCAGTTAGCTATTTCAGACACATTACGTTCCATGTAGTGGCAAGGGGAGTTGAAATAAATACATTTACGCGGTTCAAGCAACTAACATGTCATATATTCATTTCAACTGAACAAACATTTGGAAATGAGCGGTTTGCAAAGGAACGATAATTCGCGCCATCTAACAATCAGTTGTGCTTATTTCATTCGAGTTACATTAACCAAATATCAGTTGTAGCAATTTTCTTCCGATTACAGCAAATAATATTCATTTCCCGCAACCTTATGCCTATAAATTAGTTTTCTGAGTGCTGCTAAATACACGTCTAAGCCATTTTCTACTCCACACATGTTCACCAGACTCTGCTCTACATTAAGATAAAAAAAAAAAACAATCGATGCTATATACTTTCGTAGCTCAGTAAACAGTTGATATAATCCGTTCCTAAATGATCAGTCATTTAGTTGTGATGAGATAATATCTGTGTAATCTGGTTATACGTACTGAAAGTTATAAAACTATATTTCTCGCCTAAAAGACACGCAATATCAAAGAAATTTCTTTCTAGTTTAAAAATTCAACCGTTGTAGAATAAAAATAGCTTAAATGCAACATTTTTTTAAAGAAATATTGCAAGAACTCTAGTGAAAGTATGCTGGCTAGTTTTAAAATTACTAAAATAACTATTATTAAATAAAAAACTAATTTTTATATAAGTTAATATGTTCAACTTACCGTGGGACAATTTTTCAAAAAATTTTAATATTTACAATTTAAAAGAACAACTAGAATTAAAATGGAATAATATATGAAATTACAATAAAATTAAAAATTTGCACAAAATGAAGAAGTAAGCAATACCATAACCACCACAACCAAGAAGTACGCTTGATTTTTTCCAACTACAGAAGCTATTGTGCAACTTAAAAGAATACAAACACCCAGTTGAAAATATACAATATATATATATATACATATGTCAAAGTGTGCGTACCATTTTCAAAAAAAAAAATTTCATCTATTTAGTGTAAAATAAACAACTACTTAAACCTATTGAACCATAACCAATATAAATATTTATATACAGATCAGTAAAAGTTGCCTTAAGAGGGGCACCCTTAAAGAACATTTGATAATAAAAAAAAAAAAAAAAACCAAAAGAAGTACAAGAAACTACGGTGCAAAAATTAAACGAACAACCCGAAGACCAAAACAAGAGACAACCAAAGAAAAAAAGTGCAAAAAGTGAATATCAGAAAATCGTGTCGAATGCTTACTGCAGGAAGCCTCATCGGAACCATCGGAACAGTCTTTACTTTGATCGCACATCCAGGCTAGTGGTATGCATTCACCTTCGCCAGACTTGCAGGCGTACTCATCGGGTGAGCAAGTTTTACTCTCTGTAATTTAGAAGAAAAATAAAAAGATTTTTCACAAAAATTTTTGACGAAACTTTTTAAGAAATTAAGAAAAAAATATATATAAATATACAGTATTGTTTGAAGTCGCAAGTCTAGGTAAGATTTCAATATTCAAATCTTTAAAGTCAACTTGGCTAAAAAAAGTCACATTTAAGGTGGTCAAACTAGCTACACAAACACTGTCAAAGTTAGCTTAGCTCACATTATGCACAGCAGCAGACATGTGTGTATAAATAATTGATATTAAGCTGGTAACTCTAAAAAATTGTAATGCTGCTGTTTGCTGTACATCTCTGCGCATTGCTGCTAATTGCATTTTCAGTGTCGTTGCCAGCACTCTGTGTATTTTTTTTCTGTTTGCATTTAAATTAAACAACATGCATTTACATCTAAATGCATGGGTGTTCATTCGGGGTGTTGCTAGATAAATTTACATATTGATAACTTCAGGGTTTAATCTTTCAGACAGCATAGTTATGAGGTGGCAACATTGAATTATTAAATTACTGCTTAAATGGATGAATTAGTTGTTTATGTTTTATTTTTGTTGTATTTAAAGGAATTCAGTCACTATATGGAAATTTATATTTATAGCAGTGGACACAGTCGTGTAGCTGGGGGTTGGTCGGGCGGTTTAACCCGGGCAGCAGTTTTTGTTACAAAAGTGTTACAAAAATAAGACATCGTACTAAAAGAACTTCACAGACGTTTTTGTGCGCTTCAAAAATAAGCACCAGCAAAGCGAAAATACACCATATCTTCTAGTTTTTCTTCGATAAATGCGAAGTTATTATTTTGTTTTTTAGATACTGCGAATCGAAATAAATTTTTGAATTTTAAAAAATTTTTAACTGAATACATTTGAATTTAAGCTAAGCAATGTAAAAAATTTAAAAAAAAAAGTTAAACACTTCAGCATTTTTTGATAAGATCAAAATGTGTTCAAATTTAAAGCAAAAACAAAAAAATGTTTAGTTTTTTTCAAAAATACCTTTATAGTTTTTACAGCTATCTTGAGTGGAACTGCTTCAAGTCAAATTTAAGAGATATTTACATTGAAAACATTTTGCTTTTCAGCATTTTTGTTTTAGTCTATCTCGTAATTTTAATTTTTTTTTTAAATTTTCAATTTAAATTTAAAGACCTTTTTGTATAAAAAAAAACATTGTCAACTAAAACTTTTAGAATTGGCAAAAATTTTCGACAAAAATTCTGCGAATTTAAATAAGAACCCGTCGCATAATTACGAAAAGAGACTGAACACAATTATTCAATTTGTTAAAAAAGTTTTATTAATTTTGAAATTTTTCCACTTGGCTGCATTTATATATATGTGTGCATATATGTGACGAGCACACTGACACATTTGCTCACCAATCATGCAACCAATCAACATACATTAATCATTAAAACCACCGCAGCTCGCATTAGATTAACATCCACAACGTCATCATCGGCGTCAGGGCATCATTATTATTTTCATCTTCATGCCCATCATAATCAACGTCATCAAAATAAACACTAATGAATGAATAATTAAAAAGTTTCTTTACACTTTGATGCACATGAATTCGAAAGGAATTTTTCATTTAAATTTCCACATGTGGGTGTTATACAGTGTATGTGTTGATATTTAGATTTTGAAGTAGGAGAGAAAAATTGTTTGATTTAAGGGATCAAATTAGATATTTATTTTTTTTTTTTTACTTATTTATTGCTACCAAACAGTTTCATTCCAGTAGAGTTGGCTCAAATTTATCAGGAAGTGAATGAAAAAGGGCTCTGAATAAGTTTATGACTAATGCTGGCTGCTGACAGCAAGGCAACATTTTCGACATAGGCAAAATCTAAAAATTAATTTACTTAATGTAATGAGTTGGAAGCGTAATGTTTGATCAATGGCAAACATTTCAGTATAGGATGAGGAGATAGACATCCGTTGTAGCTCAGGGTGCTTTCAATGCTAGTTTGTATAACAAATTAATTTATGAGCTTGACTGGCAGAAATTTGTTGAAACAAGTCTGCTGAACTAGGTTAAAAAAAGGGTTTTGTTTAGTTTAGGTTAAAACAATTTTTCACAACTTTTAATTTGTGATTTTTACAAGAGCATATAAATTAAAGCAATTTAAGTGTGCGAAAGCATAATTTTTGTTGAAATAATGCCTTAGCTGTTTGTAGTAAGTAGTAAGTTGTTTGACATTTATTCAATGTTAATGAATAAATGATTTTTTTTTAAGTGATATTTAAGGGAAAAACACACAAGAAATTTGGAAATTTATGAATTTTCGTTTTTTTGCTTTTCTTTAAGCTTAACCTCTTAAGAATACTTTGTGAAAGCCGAATGTAAAAATTCGAAAAAATAACCAAGTTATAGACGATTTAGTTAAGGCGTTCGGAATTAATAATAAGGCGATTTATTCATTGCTCCACTTTCAAATGTGTTTTTAGGCGAAATAAGGTCGTATTTTTCTCAAAAAATCGCTAAGTAAATTCAAAAGTCCGCCATTTTGTCAAAAGTCTATATTTCGATATTGATATTTACAGATGAAGCAGGAGTGCGTATAGCGGAGGGCCTTTTATTTGGGATACTTCACGGACCACAGAATTACTCGGCGAATATTGGATATTTTTTAATAAAAAAAATATGTGTGTGGCCGACACGCACGGTAGAAATAAAACTTTTACACAAAAATTAAATTTTTGGGAAGATTGAGTGATATTAAAAGAGTTTTCTTTTCTCGAAAAAAGTTTACACTTATTCTGCACTAAGCTAGGGCTGTCAAGATATTTTGTTCTTTTCTTAAAAGTAGGCTAAACCTTAATGGGGTATTGCGTTCTTTTGTGAAAATTGTTACACTCTGGCAGGGCAAAAGTGTTCCACTTTCTACACTCTATAAAATGACGGTGTGGCAATGCCACCCTGCGAAACAGCTGATTTTAATAGCAAGAAGTTTTTACAAATTTTGGACGCAAGAAGTTTCTATAAATTTTGGACGCAAAACAGAGGTCAAATGGAGGCAGTAATTGGAACAAGGGAATTATTAAACGAATTGATGGAGTCGTCTTCATCATCGGAAGAAGAAATTGAAACGGTGCTCTTAAAAAGATACCCTCATCCACGAGTACAAGACTTTGTGGAAAGTGTTGTTTACTCTTACACCGAGTTGGAGGAAAGTGCTCTAATTCGACTGAGGAAGCAATTTTTCATCAATTTTATTTATTTTGCAGTTCAAAAAAAACTTCCGCATTACCCGCGAAATTGCAGAATATCTCGTGGCAAAGTATTCATCCAGCAGATGGTATATAGAAAGGAGCTATAAGGGAGGTAGACCGCAATCTACAGCAGGGGCTCATATGCTGTCCTTTTTATGGTAAGATCCAAGAAATATATCGTTATATCAACGATTCTACTTCACAGCTTTTAATGATCGCACCTCTTTTAGGTTTAGCGCTAATAAGACAACCTTTTTGGAGTGACGTTGTCGAACATTCACTCAACCTTCCGTAAAGTATTGAGTTTTTTTGTGAAAGATATGGCATCGGAGACAATAAAATTTCCTAAAGAAGAGGATCATAAGAAATCGATTGCAAGGGAATTTGAAAAAGTATATGCTAAAATATATTCCGTATTAATACATTTTTAAAAAAGCTATCTTTATAACTTTTACAGATTGCTGGGTTCCCAAACGTTTTGGGTTGCATAGATGGCAGCTATATTTCCGCCAGAAAGCCTAAGGATAAAATACGTTCAACATATACAAATAGACATGACTGTGTATCAATAACAATGCAGGGGATTTGTGACGCAAAGCTTCGTTTTCTGGACTTTGTGCAGCTATTTTTATTAAGGAAATTTAAACAAAAACTGCTGAAATGCAACGAAAATGTGACCGTTGATGAACAACTTGTAACTTTTGAAATATGAAATTGAAATTAAATTTGGACTAAATGGTCCCAACCTAACAGCAACGTTAAAAAGGGAAATTTTCTTTTCCGATTTTGGGCGGAAAAATTACTCACGATTGGCCTGAATAATAAATACGTAAGGTGACAGATTCCGGACTAATCCTTCTTATTTTCTATCATTTTTTCCAGTAAGTTGTGAATTTTATCCACTGAACTCATTTTTTCTCTGTGTCGTCTCTCCCGAGCTTCCTCCTTATTTTGCGCTATTTCCAGCAATGTCTCTTGGACGGTTTTTGTTTTCTTTTTTTCGGACTTCACAATACTTTCTTCGCAAATATTTTTCCAAACAACTTTCTGGCTGCTTATCTGGATTTCGGGCTCGATTGAATCATCCAGCTTGCATATTTCGTCGAGTTCGCTCTCGAAGTCAATTTTTTGCCTTTTGGCACCAGATGTGTTGTTATTCTCCACAGCTGCTTTCTTTCTCCTTATGACCGTTTTGTATCGCTCCTCGCACTGTTTTGGGCTTTTTCCTTCTATTTCTGATGAAATTTTGATCCACATTTCCTTCTTGTTTTTCAACATTTTCATTGGGCCAATGTCAGGTAAGTAGTGCGCGTATCTATCGAGAAGGAGCCGAGTTTCTCCGTCTGACCACACTGCAAAAAGGATGCTCATATTCAACTTGAAAATTCTAGTTCAACTTTTTGATTGTACTTACGCTGCAATGTTTTGTATAATCGGATTTCATTTTTTGTATCCATTTTGGTTTACTGATGCAAGCGCGAAAATTTTTGTTAAGTGGTCTTTATTTTTTGTTCACAGCATCAGCTGATATCCAGGGTAGCTATTGATATTCTTTTGTAGCACAAAAAATGTTGCCATTTTTTAGGGATGGGAGTAACACCATAAAAATATTACCATTCTTGAGGGTAAAATTTTTTTTTAGAAAAGAAAACTCTATAACATTCACTCCTTCAGTGCAACCAAATGGTTAAAAAGCAGTCTGACTTCATTATACGATATATCATATCTGTTAAGCAATCCACTTTTGCTAAAATTTTTGATCATGTCATAAAAATTGAGCTCTATGATCAGATTAATGAAGCTATTAGTCACACACAACACGGTTTTTTACCCGGCAGATCCACCTTAACGAATTTGGTACGGATTTCCAAAAACATAGTAGCTGCCTTTGTTGACCGCTGTCAACTAGATGTGGTGTACACGGACTTTTCGAAGGCGTTCGATAAAGTTGACCATTCTATATTATTGTTAAAATTAAAGAAATATGGTTTTTCAGATATATTAATCAAATTCTTAAATAGTTTTTCATCTGATAGTAAACTCCTGGTCAAAATCGATTCAACTATTACAAAAGAGGTATCATTTTTGACTCTAATGTTAGTTTCAAATCTCATTATGAAAATGTAATTACTAAATCATATTCTATGATGGGTTTTATAAAGAGGAATTCTCAAAGTTGTAAAGACTCTTTAACAGTTAAAGCTCTATATATCTCTCTAGTTCGAAGTATTCTTGATTACTGTTCAACTATATGGGATCCATTTTATGCTGAACATTCTAATCGCATAGAAAAAATTCAAAAACATTTTACAATATATGCGTTTCATAAAATGCGGTAGCCTGATGGCCTTCCATCTTATGAAGCTAGACGCAAACTTCTTGGGCTGCAGTCTTTAAGTGATAGAAGATCTTATTGTTGTATTTTGTTTGTTCATAATGTTCTATCTGGTAAAATTAATTGTAACGATATTCGAAGTCTGTTCGTTTTACATATTCCAGCAAGATCTCTAAGAAATCATCGTATGTTTGATGATATCATTCATAGAAATAATTATTCCTTGAATGAACCTATTGCTAGAAGCATCCGTTTGTGTAACAATTTTTCACATTTTATCAAATTCAATGTTACTTTAAGTAATTTTCGATTACAACTATTCATTATTTTTAATTAGGTTAAGATTTGTAATTAATAAAATGTTATTACTTAATAGTCTGTAAGATTGTATAATCCGTAGACCGTAATAAAATAAATATCTATTATTTATAAATATTTCATATATTTTTATGATATTAAAATAATATTATAAATATAAATAATATTATATAAAAATATTAAAAAGAAAAAATTTGTCGAAAAACCTGTGTCGGGAATAATTCACTTTCCCTTTCCGTACTCGCATCGAACCGCGTACAATTCGACTGCAAGTTGAACGTGCTACCATCGCACCATTGCCTCCCTTGCATCAAAGTGAACAAAATATGAACTAGCTTAATACATAAAGCATAACATACATCTTCCAATTTATTCCATAGGATTGATTGCAAAAAATAATTTATTGCTTATCCAAAGTAATTATCAATCGATTATACAGGGTGTTCCGCAACTGAGTGCAACTATTTAAGGAGGTTATGTCGAGCTAAGCAAAAAATGAGAGGGGAGGGGGTCTATTTTCACGTTCTTAGGAGCTACAGGGTTAATTAATATTTGACGACATTGGTTAACGTTATTGTTTCTAGCAGAAAAACCAACTTACATAAAATTCATTTTGATAGCTCATTATAAAGGCAATAAAATCACCTTTCTAACGGCATTGCAACAAACCCCACCAACTCAACCGTTACCGAGCTGTGGTCGTGTGAAGATGATATCAATCGGTTTTAACTACCAAATTTCAGCTTTGAGTGCAAATTTCTCAGAATTTCACGTAATAAATGAAATTTTTTTTTATAAACAATTTTGTAATTTATTCAATTTTCTTTTAAATGACAAAAACACCTAAACATGTCTTAAAAAATACAAGAGTTGGCTGTACTAAAAAAATTATACTTTTTGATATAAAAACAATGATATTATCTACTGCATACCTAATTTTAATGTCATTATTTATCATTATTTACTAATAAGCATAACTTTTTTAGTACAGCCAACTTTTTTATTTTTAAAGAAATGTTTATGTTTTTGGTGTCATTGAAAAGAAAATCGGATAAATTACAAAATTGATCTAAAAAAAATGTTCATTTATTAAGCATAATTCTGAGAAATTTGCACTCAAATTTGAAATTTGGTAGTTTCAACCGATTGACTTCATCTTCACACGATCACAGCTTGGTAACACTTAAGTTGGTGGGGTTTGCTGATATACCGTTGGAAAGGTGATTTAAAATGGCCTTTAAAATGAGCTATCAAAATAAGTTTTATGTAAGTTAGTTTTTCTGCTCGAATAAATAACGTGAATCAAAGTCGTGAAATATTTATTAACCCTGTAGCTCCTAAGAATGTGAAAATAAACCCCCTCCCCCTCCAATTTGTACAATTTTTTGCTCAGCTCGACATAACCTTTCAGCTTCGTAAATAGTTGCACTCAATTGCGGGACACCCTGTATAATTTGGGCTTTATTTATATAATTTATTTAAAATTTAACTTAAAAATAACAAAAACTGCCTGTATGATCGTAAATATTTTTCATTTAAAAAAAGCACAAAATTTCAACCGCAGTAAGGACCACTGAAACCTCGCTTCGTGGTCAGAAGCTCTGACCTTATGCTACCGCGCATACTTGTTGGGGCTTATTTTACCGCGCCTACACAGTTACAAATGTTGATGCGTTTTTTGTTAAAAGATTTGCATCGTATTTTATGTTGCATTTGCGACGAAATTTAATGCTAAATGATGCAGACATGTATATATATATAGAAGAAACTCCAACATTATCACAAAAACTCTTCTATTTTCCACATGGCACAAAATCTGACTTCGATATCAAAAATTTAAAAATTTACGAACAGTTTGCGATGATAACAATTGAATTCGATATCGATTACGATTCGAAAAAGATACGTTCGGTGGACGTAACGGTTACTTCGTAAGCGAAGGTTCGCTTATGTTTCGAAAAATTAGTCGTTTACAATTCCACAGCGATTAATTATTCAACACAAATGCGAAGATATTTATGTTTTCTTCTTTTTTACTGTATGGTGGATACTTTCGAGTAACTTTTTTGGCACTTTCAGAATTACTTTTATTATTACTGGTACACTGGATAACACTGGTGTTAAATAACTTTCAATTTTTGATCGCCAATTAAGGAATAATAAGAAATTTTTTTTAAAAAAAAGTTAATTGCAAACGAACTTTCGCCGACTGGGTTACATATGTATCAGAGATCTTCAACGAGTGATTCGTACTTTGAGTATACTTATCGTATAGCCATAATTTCTCTACACTTATATGCATGCATACTTTTGAAAATATTCATCATATCCATAAATACTCAACTCATTTTCGTAGAATTGAATATAAATCTTACTCTTGCAAAAGAGAGTGTTAGGAGTGTGAGTATCATAAATACTTTGGATGCAAATGATCTTTGAGTGACTCTTCGCTGCTGCGGCATAATGCTGGCATGACGCACAACATTGTTTGAGGAAGTACCCAGTCGGAAATTTAATATAATATCAATGTCGCCAATATTTCTAGAATAAGTATATATTAGGGCTCTCGATTTTTTCGACCTTTTTTCGAGCGAACACTAGGTAAAAATATGTTCCCCAGATTTGCCATATTTTTAAGGGGGGCCGTAAAACGTGTTTGGCTTACAATTTCACTTACAGTGGACAGTTAAACAGTGGACACGTGTTTCGACGCTCTCCCCCTAAAAATGTGGAAAATGAGGGATGATAGACTCTTCTATTTGTGCGTCTCAGAAATACTTTCCCCCCTCAGGAAGACCCAAAAATGGTTAATTTTTACCTATTTTGCTTCCCCTTTGAGTTATGGCACTTTTACTATATTCTCGAAGATTTTTCAAGGATTTTTCGATGTCTTTTGATTACTAGCCATTTTTTGGGGGTTACAAATTGAGGAAGCTTTTTTGAGCAACACAAATAGGGGGTCGTTGTATCATATTCATATTCCCCATTCATCATATTTTTAGGGAGAGTCCAAAACACTTGTTGTTTGACTTACAATTTGACTTGCAGTAGACAGTTAAACACGTGTTTCGACAATACTGAATCACTTCTAAGGTTTGAGCAAACTTCTCTTGAGTTTGGAATGAATTTTGGTCCAATAACGCCTACAACTTAGCGTCTTCAAACTTTACTGGCCTCCTTTCGCGTTCTCTATCACTGGAGTTAAAATCGCCCGTTTTAAGACGCTGGAACCAGTTCTCATACCCATGGAGCATGTTCCCCAAATGATTCACACACTTTTTCAACACCACTTTTTTAAAATTAAAACAAAAAAAAAACAGCACTTCCCACAAATTGTGTTTTGTTAGCCTAAACGTTGACATGGTTAGAGCGCAAATCTATAAATATAGATTATAAATATACTCTAAATATACTTTAAATATACGAGTATAAATATACTCGATACTTTTATTTGAAGTGGAAATATTTGTTTCCAGGTAAGCTCCAAAAGAACTGGGTCGATTTTTATGAAATAAGTTTTAAAATGTCATATTTGTGCTACAGCACAGCAGAGGGGTATTTTTATTTCGAAATTTTAATAAAAACTATGTTTAGTTAAAGTGTTAAGTTTTTAAAGAAATCCTCCCCGATACCACAAATTACTTGATCGTTTTCGTTGCGTGTGCTTATGTTGCAAGAATTTGAATAAACTCCATGTTGTTCTCTACTCTTCTCTTTTACCGCTCAGCTAGCACAGCACAACATTAAAAACAGATGAGCCACGCGCAAGGCGAAAAGAGAGATACGTATAAATGCAGTGTAAAACCAAACAAAACAAAACAAAAGCAAAAAATGTTTGACATGCATTGTCTGAAAGGCTGATGTCACACGGTAATCGTTTGAAGGGCGTTTAAAAGTTTTTGTTAGAGGAAAAAACAAAATATGCTAAAAGCTTTATTGATAAAAAAAAAGTCCGTGACAAAGACGTTACCACTTCAGAGAAATGACACATACTGATTTTTTAGAGGGAAAGGATGACGCTCTATAACGAATATAGCACCAAGGTGGTTCGATGTGATTTGATACTAGTTACGAAATCTTTTGAAAACTTATGAAAACTCTTAAATTACTTGTACACCCGATATCAAAGAGTACAGATTGAAAATAATCAAAAAAGCAAATCATATAAAATGAAATCAAAGATTGTATAAGAAAGAGAAAGAGAAGAGAACAAAAATTTTTCACATTACTGTCTTTTCGTTATTGACGAAACTTTCTCAACAATTCGGTATTGTATTCGTGCATAAAAAATTTCAATCTAAAAATATCTAAAAATAATCAATCTGAAAATAGAAATCTCAAACTCCGGATTTGGTTTTCTAAACAATAAATCAGTCCAAGAACAAAATTTAAGCCAACTCATAGATGGCCAGTGCAACTGATATTAAACTTCAATGTAAAATGGGCGTGTTACGTATGCAAAAATTGATTGAATCTCCAACTTAAAATTTTGGGAATGCATTCAGTGTGAATGCCTCAATGCGACAATGTTTTCAAATTGCCAAAGAAAGTAGTAGTGCTGACCTTTAAAATATGAATGGAATTTTTAGTGGCCAAAAATATTAAAATGTTTCCCTAAAGTGTTGGTAAAAAACTTCGCCACAAAAAAGATCAATTCAAGATCTCCAAAATATGCCTGTTCGTTTTTCTTTTAGGACTAACAGTTTTTAAGATATAGTTTGTTGTTTTACTACATGCTCAAATCGCAAATTTTGATTTCTTTTAAATTAACCACTACTTGCAAAAAAAAAGTTACATAAAAAATATGCAAATATTTCTAGTTTTTTAAGTACTATTGACATGCAAAGTACCAAATTTTTACAAATATGTGGGTTACAATAAACTCCGATTGGACATGAAATCGCCGATATTAATGTTTGTGAGCTTCTTAGTATCATTTCTGAGGTTTCCATTCAAAATATAATATTAAGTTTAAATTATTTTCTTGTAGAAATTTAGTCAAAATAAATTCATTTTGAATCTACAATCATATCTGCAAACATCAAATGCTGTTTCAATCTGATTCGTGCTTTATGTACAGTCAGTGCTGCTCAAACTCTTCAGCATTCAATTAACACAAACAAATCCTATCAAAGCCGTTCTCGCACTGCACTTCTTCTGCCCAGCTCAAAGGCATGTTTTATCTAATCGATATTTTAGCTCGAAAATCCCTTTTGATAAATTAATTGTGAATATAGCATTCAGTGTTGAAGCTTTCACTAGTTCTAATAAATTAATTATACCGTCTTTGTTTTGTTGTTTGCTCTGTGTCTGAAGCTCAAGTTCAAGAACACATGTTTTTGAAATAAGAAACACGATATTTTTGCAATTTATGTATATAAATAGCATGAATCTTGTCTAGCCATGAACAGTTTTGCTTTATGCCAAGCCAAAATTTAGCAGACAAACAGTACTTCATTTGACTAATTATTCAAATGTTGAGTGATGTACTTGATTTTCTCTAACGGCAGACTAATTTATTTAAACCTTTGTTAGGTTTATCTCTTTAAGCATTGCTGTCAAAAATTACTTACTTAGAAGTGATAGAATCTTTTTACTATATTGACTTTCATTAAGTAAAAATTATAATATGACGATAAGAAATAATTGTTTGTTCTAATGCTGATTTGTGTTGTTGATTAAAGATTTCTGTCTTCGACTATTTTGTCATGACCCATAAAAGAAGGGTCATATTAAAAAAACTTAGAGCTGAGCAGTTATGATTCTTTTTTTTTCTCGCAATATATATTCCTGAAAAGAATTCTATAATAAAAAATTATGGTGCAGCTTAGTTACTGCTTTAAATATTGTTATTGTGTAAAATTAAAAAGATGTGTGTGGCCGCCACGCACGGTAAAAATGAAACTTTTTCTCAAAAAAGGAATTTCTGGGAAGATGGCTTATTTATTTTATTAATACTCCCTCCCTCAGTGCAACGAAATGGTTAAAAATCAGTCTGCCTTCATACCAGTATTAGTTCAAGAACTGCCTTTTTTTCATAAAGCCAATTAATTTTTTTCAACATGGCGATATCATGGGAAATATCAATTGTCGCTTTTGTTTATGGACAGTTACTGAAAACTTTAATATTTACGTAATTTAGTACCTAGGCTCGATCCTCATACCACATACGACAGATCTTCCAGTTTTATTTTTTCGTTAATTATATTTTTATTTAAAAATATTTAAAAGAAAAAAAATGTCCGAAAACCTGTGGCGGGAATAATTAATTTTTCCCTTTCCGTACTCGCATCGAACCGCATACAAGTCGGCTACAAGTTGAACGTGCTACCTCCGCATCATTGCCTACCTTGTACGAACAAACCCGAAAGCAAGGATAGCATACATCTTTCAACTTATTTCATAGGATTGATGACAAAAGAGATTTATCGTTTATCCAAAATAATCATTAATCGATTAAAACTCGGGCTTTATTTATATAATTTATTTTCAATTTTTCTAAAAAACAAAACTGTCAGTATAATTGTGAATATTTTTAATTAAAAAAAAAAGCACAAAATTTCGACTACCGAAAGAATCACTAAGCCCGTGCTTCGTGGTCAGAAGCACTGACCTTATGTTACCGCGCATACTTGTTTAGGTTTATTTTTCTGTACCTACACAGTTAAAAATGTTGATCCGTTTTTTGGTACAAGACTTGCATCGTATTTTATGTTGCAGTTGCGATATATAATATTTTCCAGTAGTCCCAGTCTTAAAGAAATGATAAATGAATCATAATCATCTTTGACGAAACATGCTGATTCGGTCATTTATTTCATTGACAAAAATCTCTTATAAAATTCCCACGAACGCAATACAGTAATGTTGAGATATTTGTTCATAAATATATTACTGAATCGTTGCGAAAGTTTCGTCAACAAACAAGACAGAAATATAAAAAAAATTGTTTTCCATTTATATATACAGAGTGTCACGCAATTAAATGCAACTATTTACGGAGGTGAAAGGCTATGTCGAGCTGAGAAAAAAATAGTATGAGAGAGGGGGTATATTTTCACATTCTTAGGAGCTACAGGGATAATTAATATTTCACTACCTTGATTCACGTTATTGTATCTAGCACAAAAACTAAGTTACGGAAAAAATTCCCATTTCATCTTTGTACGAGCACAGCTTGGTTACGGTTATGTCGGTACTGTTTGTTGATATACCGTTGAAAAGGTGATTTTATTGCCTTTGCAATGAGTTATCAAAAAAAGTTTTCCGCAACTTAGTTTTTGTGCTAGAAAAACTAAAGTGATTCAAGGTCATGTAATATTAATTAACCCTGCAGCTTCTAAGAATGTGGAAATAGACCCCCCACCCATACGATTTCAACATAAGTGGCGGCCGTGGCGTAGTGGGTAGAGTGTGTGACTCTTACGCCAGAGAAACCAGTTTCGAATCCTCCATCCGACACAGAAAGTTTTTCAACTGAATTAATTTTTCTGTTCGGCCGTCACCTCTCTGCAGACAATGGCAAACCTCAGAGAGTAAAAACTGCCATGAAAAGCTTCTTGAGAACATAAGCCGTTTGGAGTCGGCGTAAAACATGTGGGGTCCAGTTCTCGATCATTTGCGTGCAAACATTTCACATCACACACAACACAATTGATCATAAGAAGTTCGGTCAAAGTCCTTTTAAGGGCTGAAATGGCCATTTCGTTTTTTTTTTTTCAACATAAGCTATCACCTCTGTAAATAGTTGCACTCAATTGCGGGACACTCTGTATATTTTTTGATTTTATTTTACATGCTTTCTTGGTTCAGATTATTTTCAATTTGTAATCTCCGATATATCAGTCATGCAGACCATTAATACTCCGCGTTTTTAAAATGATGTATATTGTAACTTTTAACGAAAAAATTACCCCGAAATAAAAGCCTTTGTAGGGAAAACATGAACGAACACTAAAGCAGAAAGGTTGAAAAATTTTCGACAAATTTTTTAATGAACGAACACAAGCCGGACTCGTTAAAGAATTTTCGACAAGAAATACAAGAGAGAAGAGTTATCGGTTATCGCGTGTTCTATTGTTTTCTTTGTTTCCTTGTTCTGTTTGTTTTTTTTTAATGTTGCCGAAACCAATGCAGATGTGTTAAAGAATATTCTGCAAGAAGTAGCATATGCTGTTTCCAAATTAATCAATGCAAGGCCTACTTCGAAAATTGCTTTCCGAATTTATCAAAACTCAATTTGAGAAATGCCTAAAAGAATGCTAATATCTGAATAAAAACTACCTTCAGATGCAAATTTTATGACCGTTATGTACTTTCAGAGTATTGAACGAAAGACTCAATTCAATTATAAAAGAAAGAAAAGAACTACTGATTGTAAAATTTTACATTAGTATGAGCTACTCAAGCAGAAATGGATCCAAGCGTAGTGTGTTCAATCCTCGGTGAAAACAAAAATATGAAAAATTGTTAAATAGCCATTTTTTTCGTTTTTATACAACCAGTGCGGTGAATTGCTGTGTTGTTGTTTTCATAAGAACCATTTCGTTGCATTGCATTGCATTGCGCAAAAGTTTCACTTCAAAAAGTTATTAAAATTAAATGTAGGCATTAAAGTTTAAGTTGAAAAGTAATTTGTTCCAATGATTCATTCATTAAAATTGTTTCAATGTACAAATTAATTAATACGCTTGGTCGTTGTGCTATACAAGCTACATTTATTTTTTAATATCATAATAATTGCGAAATATTTATTATATTATTATTATATTTATAAATAAGTTTGCTTAAATTTAAATTTTCAATTAAATTTAAAATATTTATACGAGTAAATTCTATTACAAGTAAATATTTATACGAGGCTGCAGTTATACTGCAGAAAAAATAGTTGTAACGCTGACCCGTCCCAAAGCGCACCTTACGCACTACGCCACTGATCCCTTACGCCACTGAACAAATCCACAAAATGGCAGAACAAATATATTTTGCTACAACAACCACACACACACCGCGCATACAATAGGCAGACTAATATTCACTGCTGCAACAACGTCATTATTCCCATGATGTTTATTGTGAGGAATACTTAAGAACGCTGGGTGTGGCAGAATTAGACACGGATCGAAAGCGTAGTGCTTTGTTCTGTCTGCAACTTGGTAACAAGTTGATGAAATAATTTACAACGGACTGTCGAAAGGCGGGCCGTTATTAATAAATTTATTGTAGTTTTTAAGTTTACTTGTAATTTTTCGTGGATTATTTTGCGTCGGCTTCGGTCAGTCGATAATCCATAGTATTATTAGTGTGAATTATTTTACGTCGGCTTAGGTCGGTCGATTGTCCACTGTAGTTGTGATTGTTGTGGATTATTTTACGTCGGCTTCGGTCGGTCGATCATCCCCAGTAGTATTCGTGTGGATTATTTTACGTCGGCTTAGGTTGGGCGATTGTCCACTCTAGTTGTTATCGTTGTAGACAGTCTTGCCAGATTTTTTTTTTCAAAAAAACTGTTAATTAAAGAAAAAAAAACTGTATTTTCAACAAAAAAGCTGTAACTTCAAGACTTTGTATATAAAGGTTTTCTAGTTTTATTACTTATAAATACATAACAAAAATAATTTATTTAAAAGTTGTTAAATAATATTTCTAAACAGAAAAAATAATATTTAATATGGAACTAGCAGGCCTCAGTGGTTCCCGGCTTCGCCACGGACGTTTTCTCTTTTTCAATAAAGAGCGCTAACACGTTTTTGCAAGTCTTTGAATGACTGTGGAGAGAGATAGAGGCCAAAAATATCATATAAAAAAATCCTAAATACGCTGAAGGTGGGCAGTGAATTATCCTTAAGGCTATACATGTTAAATAAAAAAAATCACATTTCTTCTTATGTTTTCTTTTGTTTTGCACCGCAGTACTGCATGAATATGTATCTCACCTATCGCCTTGTTTTGTTTTTTGTGCTGTGCTAGCTGAACACAAAAGGAGAAGTGTACAGAGCAACATGAAGTTAATTGAAACTCTCGCAACACAAACGCGTGAAAATAAAATGATCAAGCAATGCGTGGCATCGAGAATGGTTTCTAAAAAAACTTGAAACTTTCATTAAATATGCTTACTATTCATATTTTGAAAGGAAAATAACCCTATGCTGTGCTATACCACAAAAAATTACATTTTAATACTTATTTCATGAAATTCGGCCCGGTACTTTTGGAGTTTATCTATAAACAAACATTTGCACTTCAGTTTTATATAATAGTATTGATTAGTTTTATTGAAATTAAAATTATTATTATTTTTCGTAGATTGATTTGTTAATTTTTTTTTTTTTTAATATTTTATTCGATTCTTTAAATTTATTGCAATCTGACTCATTTTTTTTAGTAGTTCTTTTAATTTATTTTTTTTTTAATTTATGTATTCTTTCAAATGTAAAATTTTAAGAAAACTGTAGTTTGCACTAAGATGTTATTTTAAAAACTGCGCGTTTGTCTAAAAAACTGTATTTTACAGTTTTAACTGTAAGTATGGCAGCACTGGTTTTGGATTACTTTACGTCGGCTTCGGTTGGTCGATCGTCCACAATAGTATTCATGTGGAGTATTTTACGTCGGCTTCGGTCGGTCGATCATCCGCTGTAGTTATAATTTTGGTGGATTATTTTGCATCGGCTTCGGTCAGTAGACCGTCCACAGTAGCATTCGTGTGGATTTTTTTACGCCGGCCTCGGTCGGATGATCATCCACTGTAGTTATAACTTTTGTGGATTATTTTATGTCGGCTTCGGTCGTTCGATCGTCCTCAGTAGTTGTGAGCATTGTGGATTATTTTACTTCGGCTTTGATCGGTAAAACATCCACTGTAGTTTACTGATTAAAAATCAGTATATATGTATTAAGATATAAAATATATTAAGGTTATTCACGCCATATTGAAGCATAAAGATTTACGTAGAGTTTTTGCTATCCAAAAGCACCGTGGTTGAGTTAAGATTAGTACAGGCAGAAGCAACACTCGTTCGCATCCAGCAAGCAGCACATAAAACTCTAGAAGCAACGTATCATTTCGAGTATTCATTATATTGTGTATTGTATATAAGAAGACAGACTATTATACTCATAAATAGAATTGTACACTAAGAGAAAATACTTGTATACTTCAAGAAAACTCTGTACACTGGAAGAAATTATTTATAATTAAACACAGAATTATTTCAGTCGAAAAAAATCGAATAACACCACGTCTTTTTACTGACGAAAGTTTGAGGGTCTTTTGTGTAATCCTGGAGCGGCTGAGTCTTAGCTCAGCTTTTGAATAAAACCCCCATACATAATTAATTCATATTTTCCCGAAGTATTTATTTCCTTTTATTAAACAAAACATTGAACTAAATTTTTTTTTTTAACCAACATAAAAATTAACAAGAACAACAAATCCATCAGCAAATATATCAAACAAAAAATTCTACGTCTGCACTTATGATACCATCTGAACTTTGCTTTTTTTTCATATCGGCTTTAAATGCTTAAATTTAATAAAAATACACCAAATATTATTGCATGGTCTTTATTTATCGTTATCATATACAAATCGACAATCAACTTTATTAGGCTTAGAAGTTTTTCTAAAGATTTGCTTTCTAACATTTCTTTAGCAAAAAGCCAAAAATTTCTGTTTATGGAAATTATTGCTTTTTACCTTATTTTACGCAAACCTGCTTGTGACAAGTTGGCAACAGGCGCGACGAAAAAAAGATTTGAGTTGGTTGAAGTAAGATTAAATAACTGACAAGCCGTTAAAATTTTTTACTTGCTTTGCTAAAAGTAGCTTGTTTTATTTAACCAAGTACAGATTTTTAATACATTCTGTAGAAAAAACACCAAAAAAAAAATGTAGCAAAAATTAAAAAGAAATAAAACTTTAGCTGCCTGACAGCAGCTTGTCAGAAAACAGCATAAATGTATCACATATATAGAGTTTGTTTGTTTGTTTGCTTGTTGATATTTACTTGAGCTTTTGCATGCGTTTTGCATCCTCACCCCTGAAAAGTTGTATTTAACTCGAGCTTTGCTCGACAGCATGCGCTGCTAGCTATTTGTGTGCCATAAAATATGCAGCAAATTTGGTAGAAATTCATTTGCTCACATTTCAAATAAAACACCGAAGAACGAACTTTATTTATGCTTATATTATTCACGATATACGTACGCAGCGAAGAGTAACAAATAAGCAATAAATAATAAAAGAGCAGCATAAAATTAGAACAAAAAAAAAAAAATTTTTTTTTCTTTTTTTTTGGTTTTGTTTGCTTTGAGTGAGTTTTTTTTTTAAATAAATTTCAATAAAAGTTGCTGTGCTGCTCTATACTTTGCATAGCTTTTCAGAAGCTAAAAATGACAGCAGCAGCAAAGAAAAGAGATATTGACTGCTAGGAAATCCTTTAAGAATAAAGGCCGCCTGAGTTCAGTGTTGCCACTTAACGTCACTTACTTCAAAATGCTGCATATTTTGTAAACCTTTTTTATTTTAGCTGCTTCTTCTACTGCTTCAAACAAACAAGATCTTTGAATATTTTTGCTCCCCAGGCTACCCCCACATCCCTTCCCAGTCCTTTATACAGCAATTCAGTGCTGCCACAGTATGCAAGCCTTAGCAGTAAACATAGCTTTGCTTCAAATTGCAAGAAATTTTCTTAAGTGCCTCTCATAACAAAACAAAAAAAAAAAAAGAAGTGGCTTTTTCCACCTTCTCCTTACAACTTTTAAAAAATATGAAAAATATCAGTGCTCAGGGGGCTTTGAAAAAAAAGCCTTCAATATAGCTTTCAATTCAATCGCTTCGACGTAATTGAAATTTATCAGCAGTGGGAATTTTTTAGCCATAACTTTTTTTCTTTACTCTGCTGTTTGCTACATGCCAGAGATGCAAGTCAAGCGCAAACCAATTTTTTCCCTGTTTCTTTGTTTTTTTTTTTTTCTTGAATTTGTCTTTATTTGGTATTTCTTCAGCTTCAAGTGCTGCTCTCACTTGCCTGGCATGAAAATCAGCACTTCTGTCATTGTTTTGCCCTTTTTTTTGGTTGATCCTTTTATGCTGCTTTTGCATATAGCGCTTGTTGTTTTTTTTTCAGTTGTTTTTTTTTTTTTTTTTTTTTTTGGATATTATACCTTTTTTTATTTTTTTGCCAACAGCATCGAATTTTGAGCTCATTCCCTTGCACACTAGAAAAAACTCAATGTTAAGTTTCAATTCGTTCTAGTGGCAACACTTACGTGTACTAATACAAACACAATAAACAATATCAGAATACAAAAAAAGCCTAAGTGCTTTTTGTGCTTGCATGTATATGTATGCGTTTGTGTGTATGTGTTTCAATACATCCCTATAGGAACAAACTAACTTGTTTTTAAAAACAACTAATTAAAAACCTAATTTAAAATAAACCAGTATATGAACTACTTTTAATTATATTAAGGCGGCAACTACTCTGATGTTGACATGTTTTAATTGCAAATTTTTATTAGATTACAAGTTTATATATATTTAACCATGTTATTTCATCACATCCCTATAGGAACAAACTAACTTGTTTTTTAAAAACAACTAATTAAAAAACTAATTTAAAATAAACCAGTATATGAACTACTTTTAATTATATTAAGGATGTTGACATGTTTTAATTGCAAATTTTTATTAGATTACAAGTTTATATATATTTAACCATGTTATTTCATCAAATATTTTTAACTTTAGGCCATCAGTAATAGTTTTCAATTGGTTATTTGAAAGCAATTAAATAATAATTTAAATGTAACTAATTTAACAAGTAGTTGAAAATATATGCAGACGAAAGTCAATTGACTTATTTAGCGGACATCACCATACAAAATAAGTTAGTTCGTTCTATGGAAAAAAGTCAGAATTTCAACTAGTTGTGGTTGACAAAAAACTACTTTATCAACTACTTTTAAATTAGTTGATTTTCCTACAGGGATCTCATTGTTGTGATATTAGATAGTTTAGAGCTTTAGATTTTTTAGAGTGGCACAAGTTTTTTTTTTTTTAATTTTTACTTCAGCGTGTAAAACTGCTCTTAAATTTAAATTAATTATAATTAAATTGAAAATAATTGCCGTTTTGGTTCTTGTATATGTTACAATCTATGTAATGAGTGTAGCTTTTTAACACAAGAGGGCATTGCCAATTAAACAACGACTGAAATCGACAAGTTAATGAACACAAACTTTGAAACTTAACGAAATAATTAAAACGCTATGTCACTGTTTCTTTTTGGAAAAGCTTTGTCATTGCTTTTGTTGTTGTTGTTGTTTATTATCTATCAAAAAGTTCAATATTTACAGTTAAAATACAATGTTTGAAATTTAAACCAGAGATATTGCAACAAATAAGTTCAAAGCATATAATTAATAAAATAAATCACTTAAAATAACCTTCATTTATAGGAAAAAGATAGTTAAAAACCTATATTAATATCACATTTATAATTATATGGATGTTAAGATATCAGCTTCTTCGACTAGGCTATACAAATAGAGACAGAAGCCACTGACTACGACAAACTCCACAAGAGGGCAAGAGCTGAAGTCCTGCATCTTTGAGAGAATGACAGGATCAAATTGTTTAAAGTATAAAAGATTATACTTATTTGAGTCTTAGAATGCATCTCAGATGTTGGAAATCTGTTTACTTACTTACTTAGCTGGCCGTAACAACCCGTGTTCGGGTTTCGGCCGACCTCATCAGCTCTCGCCAGGCGTCTCTGCTTTGCGCGAGCCTTCTCCAATCGGATACACCAAGTGCGGTTAGGGCTTCTTCGGCCTGGTCCATCCATCGGTGGGATGGTCTTCCTCGTCGTCGTTTTTCGCTGGAGCTTCGTCGTCCATACGATGGACATGACCCGGCCAGCTTAGTCGCTGCACAGTTATACGCCGAACTACGTCAATGTCTTCGAAGAGCTCATACAGCTCGTGGTTTATTCGGATGCGGATGAGTCATCGCCGAACAGCTGCTTCAGTTTGCGAAACTACCTATGCCTCAGCGCCATAAAGCAGCACAGGTAGAACGAACGTCTTGTAGAGTGTTAGTTTTGTCGATCGAGAGAGGGCTCTGGAACTTAGTTGCTTACTGAGCCCGTAGAAGCACCTATTAGCAATTATTGTTCTTCGCTTTATCTCCAGGCTGATTTCGTTGTTAGTATTAATGGCGGTGCCAAGGTATACAAACTCCTTGACTACTTCAAACTTATAGCTGCCGGATGAAACGTGGGAGTCTAAACGCCGCGCTCCCTTGTTTGTAGACAGCATATACTTTGTTTTACCCTCATTTATCGTCAAACCCACTTTGGCTGATTCCTTTTCGATAGCGGCGAAAGCAGTGGTAACATCTCTCTTGGTTCTGCCAACAATATCAATATCATCAGCGTACGCAAGGAGCTGGACACCTTTATAGAAAATGGTGCCATTACGATGCACACCGGCCTTTCGTACGATCCCCTCCATGATGATGTTGAAGAGATCGCAAGACAGTGGATCGCCTTGCCTGAAACCTCTTTCGGTATTGAAGGTTTCGGAGAGGTCATTTCCTACCTTGACGGAGCTGCGTGTGTTGCTCAAAGTCATTCTGCAAAGTCTAATCAACTTTGCAGGTATACCGAACTCAGACATTGTTGCATATAGGCAATCCCTTCTCGGGCTATCGAACGCAGCCTTAAAATCGACAAAGAGATGATGTGTGTCAATTTGATTTTCGTGGGTTTTCTCCAGGATTTGTCGTAGCGTGAAAATCTGATCTATGATGGATTTTCGAGGTCGAAAGCCACACTGATAAGGTCCAATCAGTGTTTTTGTAATCGGCTTAAATTTTTCACACAGTACGCTTGAGAAACCTTATATGCGATGGAAATAAGACTGATACCTCGATAGTTGGCGCAGATTGGTGGGTCTCCTTTCTTATGTATAGGGAAAAGTACGCTGAGATTCCAATCGTCGGGCATGCTTTCCGCTAGCCATCTTCTGCTAATGAGCTGATGCATGCGTCTTATCAATTCATCGCCACCGGTTTTAAACAATTCAGCTGACAGGCCGTCAGCACCCGCTGCTTTATTATTTTTGAGTCGTTGGATAGCAACTCGAACCTCTTCATGGCTAGGTGGTGGTACTTCCACTCCGTCATTGGTGATGATTGGTGGTGCTGAACTGCTTTGTCAATGGGCGGTACGAGTATTGGTGGGATTGTCGCCAGTAAGTAAATCGGTGAAGTACTGTCTCCACAATCTTAGCACACACTGTGTATCCGTATTCAGATCTCCATTTTCGTCTCTACAAGTGGATGCTCCGGGTTGATAGAATTTTCGTGCATTCTTATTGCCCTGGTATACCTCTAGTTCCTCGCGCTCACACTTTCCCTGCTCTCTTTTCTTGCGTATGAAAAGGCGCACCTCTTCCTTCCTCTTATCGTGGTAGTTTTCTCGCACGGCTCGCGTTGCAGCTGACTGCAGCGATTTTCTATAAGCGACGTATTTTACTGCTGTCGCAATGCGACACTCCTGATCATACCATTGGTTCCGAGGTTGCGGGTGCCGGAAACCAATGACTTGTTCAGCGGCAGCGCGCATGGAGTGGGATATATGCGCCCAAAGTCCGCCGGCGTCGTCGAGTCCAGAGGTTGGTTGGTTGAGCTTAACCGAGAGTTGAGCGGAGTAGGCTTCGGCAGTCCGTTGTAATTGCAGCTTAGCGACATCTAGCTTTCGTTGCATTCCTGTGCGTATATTCTTCGCATTGCATAATCGCATGCGAATCTTGGCTGCAACAAGATAGTGGTCGGGGTTAATGTTGACCCCCCGAAATGTACGCGCATCTAGAGCACTAGAGGCATGCCTTCCGTCGATTACAACATGATCAATTTGGCTTCGCATTTTTTGATCCGGGGACAGCCAGGTGACCTTGTGGATGTCGAGGTGCTTAAATCTGGTGCTGCTAACTACCATGTTTCGCGTTCTTAATAACTTCTTTGTTGATAGTGCTGCTCCTGCTAACATTAGTTTTTCACCCCTATGCAGAAGGATCATTCAACCAACTTTTTGTTTTTCTCCGGTAGTTGAACTAGATGTAGGTAATATCATATCGCAGATTAAAGCTAATGCTATTTTTGAAGATGGCATTCCCATCAAGTTTTTTTAAACTTTTGTTACCACACATTATAGGCTCTTTAACCTATATAATTAATTTTTGTTTTATGTCGTCCTCATTCCCTGACTTGCGGAAAGTTGCCATTCGTCTTCCGGGAGCAAAAAAGCCAAACCCATCTAGTTTCAATGATGTTACACCTATCACTTTATTATCACGATTAGCTAAAGTCTGTGAAAAAATCATGGCCCAAGAAATAGCAAATCATTTAGTTGATAAAAATTTGCTATCTCCTTTTTAATCTGGTTTTCGGTTTGGACATGGGTGTTTGTCTGCTGTTGTTAAGATCATCGACGATATACGTCTGGAATATGATGCTGGCTCTATGATGTTACTTTGTTTGCTTGACTTTTCAAAAGCTTTCGATAAAGTAAACCATCAACATTTGTGTCGTAAGCTTAGGTATCTATTCGGGTTCAGTGATAATGCTGTAAGTCTCATGTCCAGTTATCTTGTGCAATAGGTCCCTAAAAGTCAAAGTTGGCCATTTGATGTCAGGGTATAAATCTGTGCTAAGTGGCATTCCACAAGGATATGTTACTTGGACCCCTCCTATTCTCAATGTTTATAAATAACATTCATGCATATGCTGTTGATGTCCAGGTGTAGTTATCAAGACGAACTGGATTTATTGATGATCTATGTTACATAATGAATGAGGATCTTAGCAGCTTCAATGAGTGGGCCAATAGCAATGGTCTTTTGCTAAATTCTTCCAAGTCATATGTACTTCCAATTTTTAGAGTTAAAACTAGTATTAATGATGTCTCTGGTTTGTTGATTGGTCCTAACAAGCTAGCCGTTGTGTCAAAAATTGTAAATCTTGGTTTCTATATTAATTCTTTGCTTTGCTGTGTCGATCATATTAATAGTATTGTCAAGAAAGTATATTACGTCTTGCGTAATTTAAGAATGTCTGCTAGTGTGACTCCGGTTAATATTAGGCGTAAGTTGGTAATTTAACATCTGCCTTTGATAACCTACTCTGAGGTAGTATTCAGCAAACTTGACTCTTCCTCACAGTTAAAGCTTCAAATTGCATTTAATTATGCCACGCGCTATGTGTATGGCCTTCGTAAATTTGATTGCCTAGTTTAGTTTCCGAAATGCAGTACTTGGATGTGACTTGATTTCTTTTTTAAATGCCAGGAATAGTATGTACCTGCATTTCTATGTATAGTTGATACATGCGGAAACACCAGGAAATCTTTATGAAAAACTCCAATGTTGCATGTCCAGAGTAGCCATGTTTTAAAAGTTCCGAGGCATAGCTCGATAATATCTTCTCACCTGTTTTTCATCAACTCTGTTAGGTTGTGGAATGCTCTACCACGAAGACTTAGGGAAACCATTGGGAGAGAATCTTTTAGGCAATCTATTTTATCTCATTTCTCTACCCTTTAGTATCTCTAGTCTCCTGCTCTAATGAATCTGTTTTCGTTTTTGTTTTTTATCTATACTTAACTTTTCTTCACTTTCAAATCTGCATAATTTTAGGATTGCATTAAAAGATTAAGGGGAACAGGGGGCGAACCTTCACATGGCAACGTGTCTGACCGCCTCAACCTGGCGAGGCCAGCATTATCCATGTCGAAATCGTCCCAAGTCCACTCAAACCTCCACGTGGTGTTCCCCGGTCAACGGCAAACTGGCATCCGCCAGTTTGATGGCTAATTTGAGCGGCGAGTCTCCTAGCCTTAAATAGGTTGTACGTCGGGTTTGAAGCCCACCAAGTAAAAAATCCATTTCAATGAAAAGTTATAGAAGAAATATGAGAAAAATTATCCCCAAATCTGATGACGACCACCGCAAACGAAAAACTGATAATGATTTACGGATATGCACCTGGAATGTCCGAACTCTTAATTGGGAAGGTGCCTCTATCAACTGCAATCCAAGAAATGCGATGGAAGGGACAGGGTTGCTCTCGGCAAGCATCCTGTGATATCTACTACAGCGGCCATGCGGAGAAGCACGAGTTTGGGTGCGGATTTGTAGTTGGCAAGAGATTACGGAATCATGTCCTGCGATTCACTCCTGTGAACGAACGACTTGCTATAATCCGCATCAAGGCTAAATTCTTTCATATAAGCCTAATATGTGCGCATGCTCCGACAGAGGACAAGGACGATGAGATCAAAGATACTTTCTACGAGAGCCTTGAAGACGTTTACGAGTGCTGCCCCCGTCACGACATAACAATTGTGATTGGTGACTTCAACGCCAAGGTGGGCAAGGAAAACATCTTTGGTCCAACAGTCGGAAAATTCAGCCTCCACGACAACACATCCGATAACGGAATGAGGCGGATTGACTTCGCCGCAGCACGAAACATGGTTATATGTAGCACTAGATTTAAGCATCTCAATATTCATAAGGCCACCTGGTTGTCCCTTGACCAAAAAACGCGCAACCAAATTGATCACGTTTTGATTGACGGAAGGCACTCTTCCAGTGTATTAGATGTACGCACGACCCGTGGTGCTAACATAGACTAGGATCATTATCTTGTCGCAGCTAAGATCCGTACACGTCTGTGCGCTGCAAAGAATACGCGCAATCCTACACAGAGAAAGCTAGACGTCGAAAAGCTGCAATCAAAACGGACAGCCGAAGCCTTTGCCACTCGACTCTCACTCCTGCGTCAAGAAAGCACTCCTCCGATCGACGATATATGCGCGCAGTGGGCACACATCTCCCACACTCTGCGTACGGCTGCCGAAGAGGTTATTGGCTACCACCGTCCTCGCCGAAACCAGTGGCACGACCAAGAGTGTCGCGACGCCACTGCAGAGAAAAATGCCGCCTACAAAGCCACCCTGCAGTCGGTTGTAACGCGTGCTGCTAAGGAGCGATACAGAGAGAAGAGGAGGGACGAGAAACGCCTTTTCAGGCGGAAAAAACGAGAGGCAGAAAAGCGTGAGTGTGAGAAGATTGAGATGTATGGTGACAGGAACGAGGCCCGAAAATTCTTCGAAAAGATAAGGCGCCAGGCCGATGGCTCTAAAACCAAGGCCTCTTTCTGCAAGGATGAATCCAGAGTACACTGACGTTATGGAGTGAACACTTCTCTAGTCTTCTAAATGGCGATGACGACAACAATACCGCCAATACAGGTGATATCCCGGAAACCCCAATTATGGATGACAGCGTTGAAGTTCCGCTGCCCGACTATAATGAAGTCTTGACAGCAATAACACGGCTTAAGAACAACAAAGCCGCGGGAGCCGATGGTCTACCCGCTGAGCTGTTTAAGAACGGAGGCGAAGCTCTATTTAAATGCATTCACAAGCTTTTATGCAGAATATGGTTGGAAGAATGCATTCCAAACGATTGGAACCTCAGTGTACTCTGCCCAATCCACAAGAGAGGCGATCCCACTATTTGCGCCAACTACCGTGGGATAAGCATATTAAATATCGCCTATAAGGTTCTGTCTAGCGTACTATGTGAAAGACTGAAGCCCATCGTAAACCAACTGATTGGGCCTTATCAGTGTGGCTTCAGACCTGGAAAATCTACCACCGACCAGATATTCACGCTACGACAAATCTTGGAAAAGACCATAGAGAAGCAAATCAACACCCACGACCTTTTTTTCGACTATAAAGCCGCTTTCGACAGTCCAATAAGGAAGCACCTATACTCCACCATGTCTGAATTTGGTATACCTGCAAAATTAATCCGTCTATGCAGGATGACACTGAGCAACACCAGCAGTGCAGTAAAAATCGGGAAGGACCTCTCCCCCCCATTTGTTACCAAACGAAGTTTCACACAAGGTGATTCTTTATTGTGCGACTTTTTTAATCTAATTATGGAGAAGATCATTAGAGCTGCTGATCTGAGACAAAGCGGCACAATATTTTATAAGAGCGTTATGCTGCTAGCGTATGCCGATGATATTGATATCATTGGCCATAACACACGCGAAGTCAGTGCAGCATTCTTCAAATTAGAAAAAGGGTCGAGTCGCATGGGTCTTGCAGTAAACGCAGATAAGACGAAATATCTGGTGTCAACAAACAAACAGTGCCAGCGTATTGGCACCCACGTCACTGTTGACAACACCTCCTTCGAGGTTGTGAAGGACTTCGTCTACCTCGGTTCCAGCATTAACTCCACCAACGATATCAGTAGAGAGATAAAACGAAGGATAACTCTTGCCAACAGCCCTCTGTCGACGAACAAAAGTCACGCTCTATAAGTCACTAATCATGCCCGTCCTGTTATATGCAGCACAATTCTGGACGTTGTGCAGCTCTGATGAAAAGACTTTGGGCGCGTTCGAAAGAAAGATCCTTCGTAAAATCTACGGACCAATCTGCCTCAATGGCGAGTACCGAATACAATGGAACGATGAGCTGTATGAGCTATACGCTGACATCGACATAGTAAAGCGCATAAAAATGGACAACCTGACGAAACTTGGAGCTTCCAACTGGCGCCAGCAAGCGCAAAACAGAAATGGCTGGCGCAATTTCTTACAACAGGCGGAAACCGACTTACGGTTGTAGGCGCCATCTAAAACAAAAACAAACAAACATTAAAAGATTATTGTATTAGAACTATGTTGAAATGTTATTACTATTAGATTTAAGTAAGTTAATTGTCTTAATGTTTTATGTTGTACTACGTATAAAAGAGCATTGATCTTAGTGTACTTATAAAGACTTGATTTGAATAAATTAAATTAGGGTTTTCTCCAATGCACAGCAACACCGACAAGAAATCTTATTTTCAATATTTGATTTTTAGGCACGACGTTTCTGTCAAACTCAATCATGTATATGGCATCATTAACATTGGAGCGTTTGGTATCAAGTCATTGCTTTTATATCATTTTTGCTAAATACTTTTGTCGTGTGTTATTGTGTTTGTTAATCTTCAGCAAGATTATTACAAAAAAATAATACATAAATAATATAAAAAATTGTATTACTACTATGCAGGTTTACATATACGAAGACAAGGTGCATGGTATTTATTTATGAAAACTAAATTTATTTTTAAAATATCATTATAAATTTGAATGCTTTAGTGACTTAGTTTTTAATTTATATTTCGTATTAAAAATATTTTTTATTTGTTAATATTTGAGTTTTCAATTTAAGAATATATTTAAGTTTTTTTACTGCAGGAAAAATAATAATTCCATATTATTCCGAAATATTTATTTCCATTTATCAAACATTGATTGAGATTGAATTATCTTTATTTTTAACCAACATGAAAATGAACAAGAACAACAAATCCATCACCAAATATATTAATCAAAATAATTCTACGTAAACACTTACAATATTACCGAAACTGTGTGTTTTTTAAAAAATAATTTAGCGAATTCCAATGACAATGATATGTTTTCACATATTATAATAAATTAAAATAACAGAGTAGTTTTTGAGATGACGCTTGCCACCTATTCAAACTTTTTTACCTTAAAAATTTGTCAGTTTGCTTAATATTATAACCCTTGTTTAAAACTCTATCTACATTATGTTAAAGCTAGAAACATGCCTCTCTTGCATAGACATAACGTATGCGGATTAAAAACTGTATTAAAAAAAAAAAACTAAAGTATATAATATGGTTAATTTTATTTTAAATGAAACTTATAAATTTATAGTTAATGCAGAAAAAAATTGTGACCAATGCATGCGGCCTTGCGGCAAGTTAGAGACACTTTTGCCATTGGATCTGTAAATTCCGATGTTGGCACTTTGATAAACACCGTTTTTATTTTGGCTATCAAATTTTTCGTAGCTTTGGGCCAAAATTTATAGACATATATTCTCCAATTAAGATTAGCCCAAAAGTCTTCGATTGGATGAAGTTGCGGCAAGTTGGGAGGGTTTTCTTCTTATTTACATAACGTATCGGAGCCTATCCATAGCTTCTAAGCTCTGTTGACAGTAATGGCTTGATGCAAGGTCAGGTCAAAACACTATATTTTTATTGTTGTGTTTGCTTCTTATTATGTCAGCTACTTTTAGCAAACAGAACTTAACATACCGTTCACCATTGACGACTAAGCCCGACTCAAGGAAAACTGGCTCAGACATACAATACAATAAGACTTATTTTTGGTAACTTACAATGTTCGAAATATTTCACATTGTCACTCATTACCGTCGGATGTGAAATATGACTCGTCATCCATAATGCAAAAAATATTTTTGACCAAATTTGTCAAACACACTTTTTGGACACATTTTTGAGCTTCCGACACCATTAACCTATTTTTTCGTGACCTTTTTTGGATTCCCAATGGAATTTTTTCTCCAACTCTCTCTACAATTTGGCCACTCTTGCATCAGTTATCCGCCTTAGCTTAGACCTTGTCGCAGAATCATTTAATGTTAATATTTTAACAGAGCCAGCTTTTTTTCATGTAGTCTTTCTGAAAGCATACGTTGCCAATATGTTGTAGATGGTTTGGCGGTTGATTCTTACTTCAACAATATAAGAAAAATTTTCGACATTTTGAATACACCTAAGAAGTTATCAGCATAAAATTTTAACTGCTTGTCATTATCACATTGGTCTCCCATATAGTAATCGATAAATACGCATCATTTCAGTTATTGATGTTTTTACAAGGTTCAAAAGTTGTCCAGATTTCATTCCGCATACGTTTCGTTTATTAAAGTTGCTGCTATTAAATATCAATCATACGCCATGTTGCACCATTTCTGATTTTATTGCCCTGGCAACAAAATTCTGTCTTTTTCACTTCACAAACTTGATTTTTTTTTTATTTTTTTTTTTTTTCTTACATGCACCCAAAAAACTTTTTCGTGCTTGTCTGCTGATTTGCATTTTGGGCGCAAAGACATAACTTTCTACAACACATTGTGGCGAATATTTAGGGTTGTAAAGAAAGAAGAAATTTGTTATATAAACATATTGTTATCACACGAATGACACTTCACAACATACCAAAAACAACCACAAGGCACAGGCATAAGTATATGTTAGTGTGTTGGTTAGCTGAAAGGACCTCATTACGTGTGCGTTGCTCCAATTTAATATTGCTTTATAAGTGTTTAGCCGTTGGCGTTCAACAACTGCTTTATTACAGTGAAACGTTAACAAAATGAAGTCGTATAAATACGACTATGTATATGATAACAATTGTTGATAAGTTCAAGTGTGTGTGTGTGTGTGTGTGTGTGTGTGTGTGTGTGCATATATGTGTGTGTCTGCGATATTATGTGTTGCTGACACTTTACACAATAGCATCGTCTGCTTTTTAATGCCAAAAAAGTGCTGCTTGATTATATGTTGTTAATATATTTGACAACATTTATGTGTGTTTCACTTAAACACCCACAAATACAGATATACTCACACTTACAGATAAAACAGCACATATTGTTATGTGTGTACCCACGTCAGCAGCAGCTATCTACTACGTGTTATTTATATTATTTCTTAATTATGACCAAGATAAAAATTTGCAAGTATTTATATTGTGCTGAGTTGTGTTGTGTTGTGTTGTGTGGTGTATCTTAGTGTGGGTGTGTAAAGTACTGTAATATCTTTGACATATCTTTGTTTTCTTTTTTTTCCTTTTATTTTTGTACTTCCACGAAAAATAATATTAATTACAAAGTTTTCGTTATCTGAGATTTTCTTTTTTATTTGCTTTCTAGTGTCTTTGTTGTCTAATTTATAGACTTGTTTTACCGTACAGTTTATTTCGTTATTGATGAAAAAAAAAAAACAATTCTTTTAAGGTTTGCACATAAAGTGGTCCTTAACAATAAAAAAGATGTCATTTAATTTTAATTAAAATATTTTCTAACTATGGCTCCTAACGGTGATATATTTGTATGTGACCTCAGTTTTAAAATATTTTAATTGAGTGTGAATTTAAAAAAAACAAAAAATCTAAAGCGTATTATCTCAAGATCAGTCTTAAGTTCTATTTTGCTGGATTTTCTGAAAATTCGTTATATTTATTCGCTCATATAATAATTTTTGAGCTGTTTAAACTAGTTATTTTAATAATTTTTACTTTATACGTCATATTTAATACTAAATACTAGTTGCTAAATACTTATTATAAAATAATATAATTTTCATCAAAATATTTTACTACTAAGGTTGCTAAAAAAAAAATCCTTAGTGTAGCTTATAAAGATAAGTTTTAAGTTGTGTTTTGTTGAATTTTCTGAAGTACTTTTAAAATATTGGAACCCTTTTTCAACTTTGTTTAATACACTTATATAATAAGACGGGGATTGACCGAAGCGGACCACAGCGGGTCCCTTTTCGTCCCCATTGGACAAAAGATGCTACCACTCGGCGCCCTCATACGTGAGCATGCTCCGTACATAAGCATCCTTTGTCACCTCAAGCATATCCTTGTAGATCAGTTGTCAATCTTATGCTTGCCAACGCCGGACATTGCCACAGAATGTGTGCTGCTGTTTCCGGCTCCTCTAGGCATAACCTACACGCATCGTCCTCGGTCAAAGTCATCTTCCTGAGATGCTACATGTAGGGACCGTGTCCTGTGACCAGTGCAGAAAGCCAGCTTAAAGTCCTTTGATTGTAATGGATAACTTTTGCTGCCTTACTACGAGACCACTTCAAAGTCGCCTTCGATTGCCTGAAATTAACAGCTTCTTCCCAACTTGTACGCTGTTCCGAGTCTGTCTATTGCTTAATAAGGCCTGCCACCATGTTGTCGCCTATGGTGGTACGTGGTTCTGGTCCACAGAATTCTTCTGCTGATGCTTCTCTTGCTAGAGAATCAACATTTTTAATTCTGTTCTATGCCAGAATGTCCTCTCACCCACATAAGTGTGAGCGCATTTGTCTGAACGCACCTATTGAGTTTGGTAAGACATTCTATGGCCAATCTGGACGCCATGTCTGTACGCTGCATGCACCTAATTACCGACTGATTGTCAAGGGCAATGACAATTTCCTTGCCATTAACCCGGTCATCTATCAGGTGGTCCATTGCATGTACCACATTAAGAATTTCCACCTGGTATACCGACACAAACCTCCCTAACTTTAGTACACAGGACAGGCTCAACTCTTCTGAGTAAACGCCTGCCCCGGCTCTGCCGTTCATCAGAGAGCCGTCTGTGAATATACTGATATCGTTCCCAGCGATTTTTTCACAAACGGCTTCATCTGTTATAAGAGTTTTATAACATTTTTCTATTATTTTTACTCTCTGCCTTCCATTCATAGGCATACAAGTCTTCCCGACATCTCTCTGTACAATATTAAGGATGCGCATATGACCATGTAGGGCCGTTGCTCCATGCCGCGTAGCATTTCGCAACATCCTGGAGATTGTTAGCTCCGCCGTTTTCTTTATTTCTAAATCCAACAGCAGCATACCTTACAGGACCTTCAATGCGCTTGTTAGAGTGGTGCGTATTGCACCTGTTATTCCAACACATGCCAGCCGTTGGACTCTGTCCAGTCTCTTCATAATGGTTTTCTGGCTGATTTTTGTCCACCAGATCATCGAAGCGTACGTGATGACAGGTCTTACCATCATAGTGTAGACCCATTTCATAGACTCTGGGCTTAGTCCCCATTTGAGACCACAAACGCGTATACACTGAAACAGAACACTCTTGGCCTTTTGAACCCTATCTTATACATGCTCGTTCCAGTTTAGTTTACTATTAAGGGTTACCCCTAGATATTTAACTTTCGTGGACATGTTGATTTCAGCTCCAAAAAATCGGAGTGGTTCTCTCCTCAGACCTGCCTTCTTTCTAGTAAAGATATAGTCTGATTTTCCTGCGTTTACGGTAAAGCCTTGTTCTCGACACGACTCCTCCACCATTCGTAGTGCTCCCTTCATGATGTCAGAAATGGTGTCAATGAACTTACCACATACCCTATCGTGTGTATGCCCGATTCATCTAATCAAGCCAGTAGTGAGTCCACGTTATGTTCCACAAGGTTGGCGATAACAGCCCGCCCTGGGGACATCCTTTACTTACTCTACCTCTAGTCTTGACTTCAATTTACTATCATTGGGCTTACATTGCGCTCTCTCAGAGCTTGCCGCAGCCTTCCAAAGCATATTTTGTCGAAAGCACACTCGATGTCCATAAATGTGGCCATCGCGATGCCTCATGCAAATAGCTCCTTTTCAGCAAATCTTACTAATTCTAATTTTCAGCAACTGCTTCTCTTACTAATTCGTACTTACCTGCTCTATACTCATGTTGGCATCTACTCAGAGGATTATGCATTAGCGAAGTGCTCGCAAGACAGTCAACTCACTTTTTCCATCGTTTTCAAGGCGAAAGACGTTAGGCTGAACGACTTCGTCTCCGCATAATCCTTTTCTCCGGGCTTCGGAAGAAAGACAACTTTCACCTCTCTCCAGACTCTCGAAACGTACTCAGTCGCTAGGAAAGTAACGAATATACCCCACAGCTTAGGTGCAATGAGATCTTCCCCCCATTACATCATAGCCGGAAATATACCGTCTATATCTGATGTTTTGTACGGAGCAAATGAGCGTATAGCACTCGTCACCTCGTCCATAGTGATCATTCTTTCGGCTTCCAATCTGTCAATCCTGTGCCTCCCTTTTTCAAGGGTGTAAACGTGTCGTCAGACCTAAAACTTCCAGGAAAATGCACCTTCATCAGAACTTGCATCGACCCTTCTAAGTTCACTGCCATGGTTCCATCCGTTTTTCGGATCAGTCCCACTTTAATACACTTGAGTATGCCGTTTTCTTGCAGTATATCACTAAAAAACAACAATAACAAAAAAATTCGTACTTTTGTCGCATTGATAACTGCAAATTTGCCATAAATTAAAAATATTTTGGCCATAAGTTTAAATACAAAACAGAAACAATTTCTATAGTTCGTGGTTTTACAGTTTCTTCTGAAAAAAGTTTAGTTATGTTTATTAATTTGTTCTCTTACACATTTTCCTTCCGTATTTCTGGTGATTTGATCCTTTCTTAAGCCTTATCAAAATTAAAAATAATCAAAAAAAAACCATATTATGAGCAATTTTGAAGAAACTTATGTATGTAAAAAGAATTTAGAGCATAATGAAAGTAAGCCAAATTATATATTAAAATAATATCATTATAAATCCTTAAGAAATTTTCAGTTGCAGTTGAAAGTTTAGATTCTTTTAATACTATTGATGAGTAAGGAGATATGATGAGTGTGAAGCGATAAAGAAATCAAATACTAAGCCAGCAAATGATCTTTGTCAGCACCTTTGGCTAATTTTATTACAGAATATTTCCAAAACGAACAGTAACCAAAAGAATTAAATATTGGTTGCGTTGTCGCAAAACACAAAGCAGGAAGTATACAATTATGTACTAATTATCGAATAATAATTTAGTTGAGTGCAATTAATAAAATATCTGAAACATTATACTAAATCGTCTGGAAACTTATTTTTGAGAGAAAACCATACAATTAATAACAACCAGTTTAGAATTATTGAAAGTTCGAACATATATATTTTATCATGTACAGAATATATATGACAGTAAGTTCTAAAAGTCCATAGGATGACACATTAGATGTTGTTCCATATGATTTTTATTAAGTACCAACCTTCAAACGATACGTATAAACATTTGACAACAATCTGACAATTGATTCGTGAATTATAGCATTTCGACAGCAGCGACGAACCGAGTCCAAAGCGAGCAAGGACCAAACAGTCGGATGCGAAATGAATAATATTCATCGACTATCTCCAAAAAGGAACCACCATCAACAGCGACTATTACTGTGCACTTTTGGATAGATTGAAGGCTGAAATTGACAAGAAACGGCCACATTTGCAAAAGAAAAAAGTGTTGTTTCACCATGACAATGCACCGTGTCACAAATCGATGAAAACGATGGCAAAATTTAAAGAATTGGGCTTCGAATTGCTTACCCACCCACCGTATTTTCCAGATTTAGCCCCTAGCGACTATTTCCTGTTGTCTGATCTCAAGAGAATGCTTGCTGGAAGGAAATTCAAGTCCAATGATGAAGTAATCGTTGAAACTGAGGCCTATTTTGACGAGAACGAGAAATCGTACTATATCGATGGTATCGAAAAGTTGGAAAATCGCTATACTCGTTGTATCGCTCTCGAAGGTAGCTATGTTGAATAATATAATCGAGTTTTATGAAAATTTTGGTTTTTTCTTACCTATCCTACGGACTTATTGAATGACCTGTTATATATATGTCTGCATCATTTAGCATTAAATATCGTCGCAAATGCAACATCAAATACGATGCAAGTCGTGTTACGAAAAACGCATCAACATTTGTAACTGTGTAGACAAGGCAAAATAAACCCAAACAAGTATGCGTGGTAGCATAAGGTCAGGTTCATAAGGTTCTGACCACGAAGCAAAGGTTTAGTGGTCCTAACTGCATTTGGAATTTTGTGTTATTTTTTAAATTAAAAATATTTACAACAATACAGGCAGTTTTATGCTATTTTTTAAGGAAAATTGCATATAAATTATATAAATAAAACGCAAATTATATAATCGATTGATGATTATTTTGGATAAACCATAAATTCTTTTTGGCATCAATCCTATGGAATAAATTGGAAGATCTATACTATGCTTGCTTTCAGGCTTGTTCGTATTTTGTTCGCTTTGATGCAAGGAAGGCAATGGTGCGATGGTAGCACGTTCAACTTGCAGTCGAATTGTACGCGGTTCGATGCGAGTGCGTAAATATTTATAAAAAAAATATAATTGCTATATAATTGCTATGTAGATCGATCCTGGGTACTACTTAAGTCATCAAATTAAAAAAACTCCTCTTGTCACGAAAGTAAAAAAAACTGCGATCTAATTCTGTGCGTGAATATTGAAGTTTTCAGTAACTGTCCATAAACAAAAGGGACAATTGATATTTCCCATGATATCCCCATGTGGAAAATACTAGTTGCCGTTATGAAAAAAGACAGTTCTTAAACTACTACTGGTATGAAGGTAGACTGCTTTTTAACCATTTGGTTGCACTGAATGAGGGAATGTTAATAAAATAAATTAGCAATCTTTTCAGAAATTCCTCCATTTTTGGGGAAAAGTTTTACTTCTACCGTGCGTGGCGGCTACACACATATTTTTTTTTTTCGTTATCCAAACCGAAGCATATATGAAATATATTCTGATAAAAAAAAAATCACTTATAATAATCTTGGCTCTTTTAAGTTTTTTTATATATTCTAAAAATATTTATCTCATATATTTTTGGTGAAGTTTTGAACATGAAATTGAACTCCTTATCCAAAATTATCGTTTTTTTTTACATGAACTCTTTTTTCATATTTTGTTGCAGCGATATTATGTTTGTAATTTTGTATATTTGTGCAGAACTTAAGTTTTCTTGCTGTAAAGCATTTAGAAGGAAGCTCTAAAAAACGCCTGGTCAGAAATCACACCATCCGAAATAGTAAAATTGGTTCTGACTATCTAAGCCAAGACGTTTGGAGGTAGTCGTGGAAGTTTGTGAAGGACCAACAAAATATAAATAATAAAGTTTTCCTTTTCAATTTAATTAAAATCAATACAATGATCTAGTTTCTTGTATTGTATTTAAGCTATTGTGCAGCAATTTTTTTAACGTTTTTGATGAATTGACAGAGGTATCTAGGCGACAAATTGAATTGCTCTTTATTCATATATAAATAAACTGCATACTTAAATTTTTTTTAGAATGCTTCATTATTTACAAAACCCAATTTTAGGAGGTTTAGATAATAAGGTGTAGGACTGTAGATAAGTAGTTGCTGTGCACAGAATACTATGCTTTGATGCTACGATGTGTAGTAGGAGAAAGAATATCATTTGTACTCATTGACAAATCCAGTCCTATACTTCACACATTGTTTTGGGCAATGATTACTTGAAATAGTAGACCTTGCCAGTAAGGTCAGCTATTTTGGACTCATTTTGTAGTCCAATTTAAGGTAGGTTAAAGAGTTCAGGCCATCGGATTGTTCAAAAAATACTTCTAAATGAAAAAACGTTTTCCTTTTTTTATCTTTTGTGTGAGAACTTCCTTCGAAAATAGTCTGGCAGCACTTAAAAGTAATCTAAAACGAACATAAATGTATATATTCACATGCAAGACATTTTATTCAATTAAATGTCGAACTAGTTTCTATTACGTATTTTGAATATATTCAGCTTTTATCTGCTTTGGGTTTTAATTGCAGCAAATTCTTTTGTACGCAGCTTATTTTGAGCAGACAACTATGAGAAAGTTGTATATAATTAAAATAATTATATTAAATAACTTGTTGACATTTTGCACACAAATCGGTAGGTAGTGAAATATAAACACAGGTATACTATTATATAAATTACATAAACTAGAGAGCTTGGTTTAGTACATAAATGCGTGAGTGAATAAATGTGCGTGTGTGAGTGTATGCGTGTGTGTGTGTGTAAAAGGCTCATATTTCGTACGGTATTGTTTGGTGTGTTTGAAAATTAATATCGTGTCAGCCAACAGTTAGTGCACCTACCATATTTGATAGAGATAAACAGCACACACACACGCACACACAGAATTTTCACACACACACACACGCACACACCCACCCACACACACACACTGATATACATATAATCATGCGTATACGCCTACGTAATGCTTTTCGATTTATAAATAATTAAATTTATACAAAATTACACAGTTGAATGGTTTTTACAATCAATTTTTTAGTTTCTTCTTTAAATTTTGTGCTCCAAAGTTAAAGTAAAAACTTTTTCATTTACACGTAAACATTAAACACGTAAATTTTGCTCCTACGCCGTGTTGTCTATTAATAGCATGATAGTGCTTAGATACGTTAAAAGACCCAAGTTTATTTAATATTTTCATCTCCAGCTTTTAGTTTCGCACACTTATGAACCATAAAAGATTTAAGTAGAGCTTTAAAAATTAATGCATTCGACAAAAGTTTGTCTCTTAGTCAAATATTGTTGTTTTAATTATCATGTTGAACATGCTATTCTTGCATTATTTATATGAGAAGCTTCAGTAAGTCTGCGGCAACTCAGTCCAGCATCCGCTATTTAATTCATAGACACCCACATCAGCTATTTTATACAAACTTGTGCTGTTGTGATAGAAAACAATGTTGTTGTAATTTGTTTGGCACTGATTGTGACATCAAAGCTTTCACATAAATAATTAATGCACACAAAATCCCTCATTTAAGACAACCTTTATAGCTTAATTTTTAATAGCATTATTTTAAGCATTCGTAGCATTCATTGTGCGGGTGTTTGTTGCTATGAAACGCTGAATATTTATAAAGATTTTCGCTTGGGTGTGTGTGGGCTTTCTTGTTTTTTTTTTTTCTATAAGATATTTCAGTTTATTTTACACAGTTATTTGAGAAGTTTTTGTTTTTGCCAATCAAGTTAAGTAGTTAATATTGAATTTTGCTATTGCTTTATAAGGAAAAATTTCTTAAATATTCGGAAATAACGTATTTTACTGTTAGATACGGCATTTTTTTATTGTAATCTATAAAAAAAGTATGTGCTACGTTGTGTTAAATGTGTGCTATCAGGTGTCGCATTAAAAGATGAAGATTTTTCAATGTGAAGTTAGCTACTCCAATAATGTTTTACACATATTTGTGTATTGCAGCTTGATGTGCTCAAATTAAGCTGTCGTGTGCCGTATAGAGAATAAATGAAAAAAGTATTGGTCGGGCTTTAAGGCACTTTGGCAGGTTTTTCGAATTTTGTAATAAAATTAAATTTCTTTAGCTACTGTCTGCTACTTTTAAGCACAGTTTTTCAAACTTCACTTTTTATATATTCTTTACTTGAGCCCATAACTTGCTTAATACATATAAAGATGCAAGACGCCATTATGTGCCGTCATGTGCTCAATGTGTGCTATTATGTGCTGTATTTAAAATAAATACACATTTTCTATTAATAAGATTTTTATGGATTCGTACTTTTTTAAATTGAAGTTAGCCCCGCCATTAATTTTTTTCAGATATTCCAAAAAAAAAAACTGCGATGTTTTTATTTTGTGCTGCAATGTGCTGCATAGAGTTGTAAAATACTCACATATATACGATTTTAAAATCTTGTATAGAATTTTTATTAACAATTTTTGACTTTCGTTAATAAGAAAAAATGTGCTACAATGTGCCGAATTCGTGCTCTGGTGTGTCAGTATTGAAAATATCTTTGATATTTTTTAAGAATTAAGCTTCGCCAAATTTGTTTATAGATATTCTGAAGATATGCTATAATGTGCTACAGATAGTTCAAAAATATGTGCTGTAATGTGCTACAGATAGTTGAAAAATTTACATTGTTGCAAAATTGAAGCTTGCAAACTGTCACACTTGTTTATTTTCAGCTTTTCAAATTTGCTGAAATTCAAATTTGCTTAGATATGCCAAATATGCCGTTTTATACAAGTGATGCGCTTTAAATTTGTTTTTTGTAATTTAATGTTTACATATAAAATTAAGTTATATAAGCTTATGATGTTGGGGCTCGACATGCTGTGGCATGGTTCGAAGAGGCCCGTTTCTTTGCTTGGATAAAGACAACGATATTTTTAAACGATTTGCTTAAAAGTACTTTGCTTATGGAGCAAAAATTCGACTTTTGGTCTAAATTCTTTCCAAAATTTCTAATGCCTATAAGCTGTACTTATAATATTTGGATTTCTTTCAAGTCGGCTTCAGCCGACCTTCCCCATCAACTCAAGAGTCTTTAGTCTAAATTTTTATAAATAAGTGCCTTTTAAGTCTATTTTTGGTAGTTTCACCATCCTCAATGACAACAAGTAACAGATTTCTGAAAAATTCATAAAAATCATACCTTTAAAGTAAAATGTTACAAGTAAATTGGGCACATTTTAGCATTCGATGCATCATGCGTCCTTAGATCTGAAAATTTTTTAATCTTTATGTAGCACATTGCAAGACAACTTAAGCACATAACAACACAATTTCTTATTTACTAAGCCAATGCCTGCACCAACTCATAAAAATCTTACCATTCAAATTAAATTTGTTTCCAATGTGACAGATGATAGCACATATCTAGCACATTACAGCATATGACGTTTCTCATATCATCATCTTCAAATCTGCTTTTATGTTCTTAATATATTTCAAATTTGCAAATTTATTAATCTCTCTACGGCACATTGCAGCACATCTAAAGCACATTATAGCACAATCACCGAATATGCATATATTAACATCACAATACTTTTAACTTTTTTGATGTGTCAGTATAATCATTATTAAAATTCACTTAATTTCAAAACTTCAACCTAAAAACTTTCTTCATTGGCTTAATAAGGTATGCAACAGCTCTAAAATATTAAAAAATTAAAACAAAAAATTACGGCTTAAGACAGTTTATTAAAATGTATGCATAAATTACAATGTTTCACTCACTCTTACATGCATAGACACATCAGCACCCAAGGGGTTAAACATGCGCACACACATACCATCATATATATATACATACAAATAAAATTTCAATGTTACTTGACGCTTTTACGCATAGCCTACGAAAAAGTTTGCCCTAAAAAGTTTTCCTTAAATTGATGCATTTTCTTTTACTCTAAAGAATTTCAGAAATTTCAGAGGCGCGCCTTTAGCGAAAAACAAAATATAAAAAAAATAAAGACATGCGGCTTGCATGCAAATGAGATCAGAGCGAGAGTGACAGTAGTAGTTTAGAAAGAAGACAGAGCTAAAGACTTTGAGCTGGTTACAGTATTGGAATGAAATTAAGTTTAGCTGCTGCGCTTCGAGTTATTTTAATATAGATTAAAAAATTCAAATTTATAAAGCAGCAAAATGCGTGAGTGACACATGTACAAGCACACACACACTCACACATACCATCAAACAGCCACATGTTTGCAGGTGCCACGCATACCAAGTAGCAGCGATTTTAAAAGCATATTTTTAATTTCGAAAACTCAAAAGCTCTATGCTAAAAAAAAAATAAAAAACAAAAAAATAAGTGAAAAATTATTAACTTAACTTTTTAAGCAACTTTTAAAGCAAAGTTAAGCACAACCAGTTGGTAGTCTAATATAGCGACCTTCAATTTGGTTTAGCTGAGTCTAATGGAAGTGGTGTCTGAGGTCATTAAATATGACGCCTGGAAAACTGGCTTAAATTTTTATTAACTTCTTACATACGTTAATCATTTAGTTATGTTTTAGAAGAGTGGCTGTAAGGCCTCATGATTAAGGAAGGAAGTGGTTTTATTTTTTTTTTTTACAGTAATAAAGTTTTTATTCCACCACAACATTTATGCTAATTAGTTGAAAAAGTTTTACTGCCAAAATGAACTCGTATTCATTAGAAACAAGCAAGCTTAAGCCATATTTCAACATTAATAAATCTGAAGCTCTCTGTGAGTGACAGGGAAGTCCCTAATTTATGCAATTTAAAGGCTTGAATAGTTGAGAAACCATTACAAATTATGTTGTGGCCTTATATGAGTAAGGATAGCAGAAATTTTTAAGCCCTTCAGTACTTTATTAGCCGATTAGAAAAATACACATGGCGTATGAGGGATATTTAAGTCAAGTTTCAGTTGTGGTAAAACATAAACTATTTGGCTTGAAATCATTATTGAAAATATTTTTTTATATAAATTAACAAATAATTTATTTTAGAATAATGTTGAAAACGTCTGTCTTATGTCTTATTTAAGCTTCAAATCAAGACATTTTTTAGAGATTTAATGAAATAAGAACTTTACACATTTAAATATTCACCCTTAGCATGTGTAACAATCTTAAAGCGATGTAGAGGCTTATGTTGCAAAGACACAATGGCTATTGCGTTAGGCTTTGTGTAGCATCGAACTAAAAGTCGTCATCCCCCTCCCATTTCAAAGGTTGCATGCGCCATGCCGAGGGAGATTGCACCGATGGTGCAGGGTCTAGGGACATTAGATCGTGAATGATGTCTCTTCAGAGCAGCCTCTGTCCGTTCGGTCCGTTATTTCTCCCCAAATCGTGGGATCTGTATAGATAACGCAAATTAAAATAATAAAAAGGAAGGGGGCGCTTAGATGGGACAATTCCCGAATCGGTGCAATTCTGAAGGGACTCAACCGTGGAAGGTTGCGGGAAACCGCAAGGCGACCTGCCTGGCCTGCCCTCTTTCGGCAAAGGACGGGGAAAGTGGACATCCTGTAAAGGTTGATATCCTTCCACATAAAGAAAGGACGATGGCAGCTGATGAACGACCCTCAAAAGTCGATAGCCAGTACCAGGAAAACCTTGTGGTGTGTTAGCTCAATCTACACCACAGTAGAGCAGCATCAGCAATGATGCGTTGTATGGAGGAGGATGGAATTGATATAGCAATGCTCCAAGAACCTAGGACACTTCACAATAGAATTAAAGGTCTCTCAGAGCGGAAGGCCACGCTGTACCAAGCGGTAACAGATGGCAGATGGAGGACTTGTATCTTGTTGAGACACGGTATACTAGCGGTACATCTGCCACACCTATGTTCTGCGGATCACACCATTGTGAGACTCGGGGATGGTGCAGCTGCTTGTATGGTAGCTTCAGCGTATCTTCCTTACGACTCTCCGGACCAACCACCTTCAAAAGAGGTGGGGAATCTGGTAAAGTACTGTGAGGAACGAAACATTGGAGTAATGATAGGATGTGATGCCAACGCACACAGTACTGCGTGGAGAAGCACCAACAACAATGAGAGACGAGAGCAATTGCTTGAATTTGTGGAGAGGTACAATCTGTTGGTAGCAAATAGAGGAGCACAGCCGACCTTCGTTGATGTGAGGCGATCGGAAATCATTGATGAAACTCCCATTTGCAGAAAGATTCTGAACAGAATGAAAAACTGGAGGGTCGTGCATAGGCTAACCATGTCCGACCACAGATCCATCCAGTATGAATTAAGGTGTGGAATCAGACGCCAGCGGAATAGCATGAAGGTTAGGATTCCCAAGAATACAGGTCCTGTGAAATGTGAGGTGAAGTTGAGGAAAACACTGATCCAAAAAGCTATAAAAGTACCAGGGAATACAGCGGATGTGGAAAGCCATGTCAAACATCTTAGTTCGGCCATGGTCGAAGCTTACGAGGTGGTATGTCCTACAATAGACGAGGGTGATCCGAAATGGAGCTGCTCGGAACTCGAACCTCTGACGAAGAAGGAGGCCAGTAAGGCCTTCAATAGACACATGAGAGGGGGAACTTCAGAAATATGGGCAGACTACAAGGCACGAAAAAGTGAACTGAAGAACCTCTTTCGACACCGTAAAAGACAGTCGTGAAGAGTCTTCTGCTCTGAGATGGAACTATTTCGGAAGTATGTATGCTTCAGAAAATGGTTTCGAAAGACTCATTCTCCAAAGTGGGACTGATCCGACAAACGGATGAAACCATGGCAGAGAACCTAGAGGAGTCGATGCAAGTTCTGATGGAGGTGCATTTTCCAGGAAGTTTTAGGTCTGATGACCCGTGGACACTCTTGAGGAAAGAGATGCACAGGGTTGACAGACTGGAAGCTGAAGGAATTATAACTATGAATTATAACTAAACATCAGGGATGGACGGTATATTTCCAGCTATGTTGCAGTGGGGGGAAGATCTCATTGCACCTAGGCTGTAGGGTATATTCGTTACTTGCTTAGCGACTGAGGACGTTCCGAGAGTTTGGAAAGCGGCGAAAGTTGTCTTTCTTCCGAAGCTCGAAAAAAAGGACTATGCGGAGCCGAAGTCGTTCAGCCTAACGTCTTTCGCCTTGAAAACGATGGAAAAGTGATGGTTGACTGTCTTGAGAGCACTTCGCTAATGCATAATCCTCTGAGTAGATGCCAACATGCGTACAGAGCTGGTAAGTACGAATAAGTAAGAGTAGGAGTTGCTGAAAATTAGAATTAGTAAGATTTGCTGCAAAGGACCTATTTGCAGGAGGCATCGCGATGGCCACATTTATGGACATCGAGGATGCTTTCGATGCTTTGGAAGGCTGCGGCAAGCTCTGACAGAGCGCAATGTAAGCCCAATGATAACAAATTGGGTAGACAGTATGCTCAAGCTCAGGACTGTCAACATGCGGAATTGTAGAGTCAAGATTAGAGGTAGAGTAAGTAGTGGATGTCCTCAGGGCGGGGTGTTATCGCCAACCCTGTGGAACATAACTGCGGACTCACTACTGGTTAGACTGGATGAATTGGGCATACACACGATGGGGTATGCAGATGATATTGAGTTGGTGGTCTGTGGTAAGTTCATTGACACCACTTCTGACATCATGAAGGGAGCACTCCGAATGGTGGAGGAGTGGTGTCGAGAACAAGGCTTTACCGTAAACGCAGGAAAATCAGACAATATTCTCTATACTAGAAATAGGGTACGCCTGAGGAGAGAACCACCCAGATTTTTTTAAGCTGAAATCAACATGTCCGCGAAAGTTAAATATTTAAGGGTAACCTTTGATAGTAAACTGAACTGAAACGAGCATGAAGAGATAGGATTCAAAAAGCCAAGAGGGCTCTGTTTCAGTGTAGACGCGTTTGTGGTCTCAAATGGGGGCTAAACCCAGAGTCTATGATATGGGTCTGCACTATGATGGTAAGACCTGTCATCACGTATGCTTCGGTGATTTGGTGAACTAAAGTCAGTCAGAAAACCATTATGAAGAGACTGGACAGAGTCCAACGGCTGGCGTGTGTTGGAATAACAGGTGCAATACGCACCACTCCAACAAGCGCAATGGAGGTTAGGTATGCTGCCGTTGGATTTAGAAATAAAGAAAACGTTGGCGCTAACAGCCCTTAGGCTGTTGCGAAATGCTACGCGGTATGGATCAACGGCCCTACATGGTCATATGCGCATCCTTGATATTGTACAGAGAGATGTCGGGGAGACGTGTATGCCTACGAATTAAAGGCAGAGAGTAAGAATAACAGAAAAATGTTATTAAACTCTTATAAAAGATGGAGCCGTTTGTGAAAAAATCGCTGGTAACGATATCAGTATATTCACAGACGGCTCTCTGATGAACGGCAGAGCCGGGGCAGGCGTTTACTCAGAAGAGTTGAGCCTGTCCTGTGTACTGAGGTTAGGAAGGTTTGATACCTCTTCTCGATGTATTAACTCTACTTTATTAACTTTAGATACTTTAAATCACATGCAGTTGTATAGAACTGGTATAAATTATAGATGATAAAAAAATTGTAACCTTTGCAAATTTTAAATAAAAAAAAAAAAAAACATTTAAATATGTTCATTTTAAAACTTAGACTGGTGTCAATAAGAGCAATAAGTAAAACATTATCAAAAATCTATGAAATCTATTAAGACTTGTCTGAATTGATGTGAGATAAATTTAGTAATTTAAAATTAAAAACTGTCATAAAAACTTTGTCAATATTGCTCAAAGCTCTATCAACACATTTTAATTTTGACCATTGTTCCTTCAAATCTTCTTCTTCTTCTTAATCTTCATCCTGCCTTATTTTTTCTAAATTTCAATCTCAAACAAATCACTGTCACAGTCTCACTTTTCGCACCTTTGCCATAGCTTAAGTTAACCAAACAGATAGCATTGCTTACATAAAAAAAATCTAGCGATTAGTTGTAATCCTTGTTTCAACACAACACACCATAGCTATATTTGTATTGTAATAATTTATATTTTATTTTTGTGTTGGTTTATTTGTGTGTTTCTTTTATTTCTTTTGTGTATTTGTTGTTTTTTTTTTTTTTTGTTATTATCTGCTAGCTTGTGTCTTAACGGCTATGCAGCTCAGGAGCAGCTAATTTGTATTTATTGTTTGAGCTTAATATTAAGAGGACACCGCAAGACAGGAAGCAGGCAGCATTCAACGGTGGCACTTCATTTTCTGGCCTAAATAACTGTTTTTGTGCCTCAATTTGTTGTAGCTTACTTTGGCACTTCTATAGGGCTAGTATATAAAGGTGCTTAGAAATAACAGTTAAACCTGCTTGACTGCTGCTTATAATGCGCATATATTACTTAGTTTTTTTTTTGTTTTTGCTTAACTTAACTTTATCGCTGTAGCTAATGAAAAAATAGAGTACTTGTTGTTGTTTTTTGTGTTTTGCTCACTGAGTGTACCGCCTTAAAGTAATGCTACATTATGTTAATGTTTCAAGTGTGCATAGTAGCAGCAACTAACTCTTATAGTAACCAAGAAAAAAAAAGTGCTTGGTTTCCATTTGATGTTGTACGTTGAAAGGTGTTTCCGTAGCTGCTTTTATTTATTCTATTTTATATTATTTTTTTTTTTTTTTGCATATTATTATCTATGCTTGGTTATAAATGTACATTGATTTGCTGCATAATTCATTCGTTGCTTCCAAAAATGCAGTTTTAATAGTTTAACAGTTATTTATGCGACTTGATGTTTCAATTAATTCATGTCCTATTTTTACTGACTGAAAAAGTAATGTTTCAACTTGCATAGATGTGCACATTGATTGGATAAGCTTCAATTCTATCACATAGAAATAACAATTGATTTTAGTTGTTCTTCCGTAAGAATAAGAAATGTATTAAGAAAAAAAAATCGCAATAAATCGCTCCTTTGGAAGATCTATTGGCAATAAGTTGCTCTTGTTTGATTTCTTATCTATTTTCCTTTTATGCAATGTGTACAATGTTAATGATGGCGTAGAAAATAATTGCATTAACAAAAATTTGGGGCGAACATTTCCATTAAGAAGAAATGCGAGTATTTGAATGATTTCAGTAAATCATTATATGTAACAGAGAACTGCAACGAGTATATGATTCGAACGAACGACTATAAATCATCCATCAAAAACCGAATGCGAGTGCGTGCGGTTAAGTACAACAACCACCACTTCCACGCAAAGCATCCTCATAACAGCGATGAGTGACGAGTGCCGCCGCGTTCAATCATCACTCATAAGAATGCCGAGCAGTGATTCTAATGATTCTAGAGTCATTCCATATGACTCTACAGTCATTAAGAGAAATCGCGTGCAGTGTTACCGCTGACATATTTTATTATACACATAATATATAAATTTATTATTATATTCATATAATACTAGCGGACTCGGCAAATGTATGAAAATAAATCTTAATAAAGAAAAAAATATTAAAATATTATTTATAGAAATTAGTGAAAAATTGTGAAAATATTATCGAAAAAAAAATATTAAAAATTTTTGGAAAACTTTTTTAAGAATTATTAAAATTATTATAATTAAAGAATTAAGAATTATTTTAATAAAAGAATTAAGAATTATCATAATTTAAATATTAAATAAAATCATTTTATAATATATATAAATCATTAACAGCGGCAATCCTGTTTATTTGGATTGCCGCTTTACTTATGGCATCCCTAAACATAAAGGTTCTCAGCAATTCATCACTGCAAGTGTGAAAGTGATTTAAAAAAATTGATTAAAAACAATACAATAACAAGGAACAAATAATAGACAACATATAAATATAAAATAAGTTTGCTACATTTTAATTCTTCGTACTAGCAATTCCGAACTAAGAAGCTGGCTATTTGTCTTAATCAACACGTAAAATACAAAACAAAAGTAAAACAAGGAAAACTCATGCCAATACTGAAGTGCACGCAAATCATTCAATGACTCTAGAGTCATTGAGGTTGCTTAGAATCATATGCTTAGAATTCAGCAGTCTTTCTGATGAGCGATGCGTGAAAGCAGCGGCACTCGTCGCTCATCCCTATTATGAGAATGCTTCGCGTAAAAGTGGTTGTTGTTGTGCGCAACCGCACGCACTCGCAGTCGGTTTTTGACGAGTGATTTAGAATCATAAAAAAACGATTCGCTGCAGGTCTCTGATATGTAAACTAGTAATAAAAAAAAAAATATAATTTAAGCTGATGTTAGAAATTTCAATATATTCTACACTCAAAGAAATATTCGTAGTACATTTATGTATAGCTTTTGTTAATTCTTAACAAAATCAAATTGTGAAATCGATGAAATTTTATCAGAAATCTTTTTTCAAAACAATAATAAATTGAGTATGTTGTTTTAAAACAATTATTTCATTCGCTTGAAAAATACTTTTAACAATTTACTCTTAGCTTATTCGCGCTAACAAAATCGTCAACAATTTTTTTTTAACCCTTTGAGTGCCAAGGACCGCTATCTCAGTGTATCAAGAAGAGCGATCGCGTTCCATGGCACTCAAAGGGTTAGTAGAATTAACAAACTTACTTGGTTGACTTGATCAATAGATTACACGGTGTGACAAAAAAGACAAAAGTGCTTGCACTTTTCAAGTGACCTAGTACAGGTTGTTGGTCTGGTTGAGTACAACATAAAACGGTGTACAAAAATTTTTAAATACCCTCAAAATCTTGATTTACCGTTAATAAACCGGTTTTGCGTTCGTTCACGTACTTATGAGCCAGTAACTCCATGAGTTATATATGTATTTCCGATTTCGTAACAGGTTTTGAAAGGTAAAATATACCTTGTTACCTTTTTTCAACTTTGATGATGTGTTTAAGAAAAAGTTTCGTCAAAGACCATAACTTTTGTATTCATATTTAAAAAAAAAGTTTTCTTGCAATTATAATGAGTGTTCATATTTGTAAATCGATTAATAATTGATTGAGTTATGTAAGTTTTTCGAAATACAAAATTTTCTAGGTGTAACTCGGACGCTTCTAAAAAAATCAAACGAAGCTAAAGCAAAGAAAACAACAATGTGTGACAAGCGCAATTGATTTTTTTACATCTGCGGGTTATATGTTGACAAGCAACATCGTTTCGAATTGAAAAAAAAAAATTAAGCCGTCATAGAGTCATACAACATTTTTGTCGACTGCACCTAAGCCGAAAGTCGTTGGTATGAACTAAAATATGCTTGCTGCGCAGCTCTTAAAAAATGGAAATGTGGAAAATTAATAGCCATGATTTGGCATCGCCAGATGATCCATAAGCTGGAGGATTGCTACTTCTGCTAAGCAAACATCGTGGGTCACGGAAATGGGATTCCGGATATCGATTTAGATTTATTTTCTACGTGCTCATTTGGAATCTTTCCCAAAAAATCTCGTTCAATTCAGCGATGAGCAGGTTGAACGATTCTACCCAGAAATATCAAAAATTGCAACCCGTTTCGAGGGTAAAACTCAAATCAAAAAGATAGCCAATTGTTGCTGGTCATTTCAACGTGAAACTCAGGATTCATCTAGCAAACGCATGCAAACAATCAAGCATTTCGAGTCCAGATCTAAATCATTTTTCGTAATAAAAACTTTCGTTTTTCGAAAAATATCTATAACTTCTTCAAATGTTAATCGATTTGTAAAAACGAACACTCATTTCACTTGCAAGAGCACGTTTTTTTTTTTCAAATATGGGCACTAGACTGTATCACCTTGTATGGCAGAAAAGTAAACCTATATTTGACCTCGCATCAATCGTTAGACATTTAAAAGACATTTTCAAAAACATTTTGTTTTTTAAATGGTCCCTATGTTGCTTTTTTCGTTTTTTTTTTTTTCGGTGTTTCTTGTACGATTCTTAAAATTTTTTTGATATTTTTTTTTCTAGAATCTTTTTTTTGCGAATATTTACCCACCATATCTCAGTTCCTACAATATAATGAAATTCTTAAAATGTCATATAATCAAAACTCATAAAAGAAATATTAAGAAAATGGGAACAAATGATATCGATATAATTTATTTTTGGCTCAGTTCCGACCCATTTTATCCCAAAAATAACACTTTGAAAATGTTCATCACCTCAGGCTCGACTTTTTATTAGTAAAAAAAAAAAACCTTGTTTTTATCAATCGCAACTGTTTTTATAAAATCACAGCCGTTGTATTGTGTAGAGCCCCTGTTCGAGACCTTAAGAAAACTGTCACAGTTTTTATTTATAAATATTATCAATTTTGCTGACGCAATGACAGTCAAATAAAATCAATTTGTTTTTCCAAGCGGTTGTTGTTATTGTAATCGCATCATATTTTTGTTTTCGCATTCAGCTGCAACTGCCAGTATTTTTTGTCGTCAGAGTGTATGCGCCATTTTTGTTTTAAGTTCAAAGTCAACCACCAGCCATTCATGGTAGCCGCAATGTGTTCAAATAAATTTCATGGATTCGCCATTAAACCGACCATCGACAACAACCCACATTTTTTCACCATGAAAATATACTACTGTCGATGATTACTGATCCGGATGCATCGGTGCGTGCAGATGGATATAGCAAAATTTTGGAAGCCCGCTCAAACCTAACAGGTCGTATTCGGCAATTTCGTAGACCCAACCACGAGCCCTTTATCCAATATAGCAGCACAACATACACTGAAATGATCGATTGGACCAAATTTCAGACCACTGAGCCACCATGTCTTCAGTTTTTTACTCAAGAGCAGTTGACTGATCTGCAGTACTCGGATGACATTATTAAAATTCCAGGTGAGCATTATAGTAGACATTGATTTTATGAAATAAATGACATAATATTGACGTCATATATCAAATGAAAACCGTTTGGGACACATTTTCCCGAAGCTTGACAGTTACGAGCGCTACAGCCAGCTTGAATCCCGCTTGAAAATTAATAAAAAGTCAAGTATGAGGTGACGAACATTTTCAAAGTGTTATTTTTGTGATAAAGTGATAAAATGGTGATAAAATGGGTCGGAACTGCGTCAAAAATAAATTTTATCGATATAATTTGCTTCCACGGTTTTAATAGTATTTGTGAGCTTCAATTATTTAACATTTTTAGAATTACATAATATAGTAGGAACTGAGACAAGTTGAGTGAATATTCGCAAAAAAAAAAAGATTCGAAAAAAAAAATCAGAAAAAATTGATAAAAAATCAACAAGTACACACATAAAAAATTTTGTGAGGGTGTGTGAACATTTTTTTACACCGTTTCGTGTTGTACTCAACCAGACCTACAGCCTGCACTAGGTCTCTTGAAAAGTGCCGGATGACTGTCACACCGTGTTATTTATACTGAAAAAATCATTGATAACCGCTTGAGTCAAATTGAGGCAATATTGAAATAAATTATCGAGTTAAAAAACCTTTAATTATTACAAAAAAGACAGGTTTGGTAATTCTTGAGAATAGTGCTTCTGCCATGGATAATCAAGATACCGATTATGTTGCCATTACATCTCAGAACTGTGATAATGTATGGGGAATGAAATATGAACAAATTTCAAATGCGAATATTTTCACATAGTGAAAAGTAGAATCAAAGCGAAATTGGGAAAATTTACGCTACTCTATTAGTTGTCATGGCAACTGCATATCAGCTGCCTACTGAACTGAATTCAGTATGAAAATATCTTTAAACGAGTTTGAACGTGGAAAGTTTGTTTATAATTACTGCGTAGAATTTCCAACCAAAAAGAAAAGTGAAATTTCCCATAACTTCAGCGATTTAAGTTTTATAAAACCATTTATTTACAAGAACATTGCAGCTTGTAGAAGTGGACAATCCAGTGAAAGGCAGTCTGATAGTGGGAAAATATGTGCTTTGCAGGATTTTAAAACACGTGTCAAATTAAAGGCTGAAAGTGCAGGTCATACTGCAAAATCGTGCAGGGAACTGGGTAAAAAGTACCAAGTTGGAGAAGACGGTGTAAAAATACTTAGATTATATGAACATTAATAAATTGGTGTAAAAAAAACTGCTTCAGCTGCTACAGAAAAGCAAGAAACAGCTATCGTTGATTGAAAATTAAGGAAGATTTGTATCATGGATGACGAGACATATCTTACGGTCGAAGGAAATGAATGGACCCCGTATTATAATTTCAAGCTTGCAGGTATTGAAATTCCCGATAATGTCAAATTTTAGTCAAAAAAAGTAGCCAGGAAATGTTTTACTGTGGATGACAATAAGCGAATGTGGCGTGAGCGAACCTGTGCTTATCAACGCTGGCTCAGCTGTGAATGCGGACATTTACATCAAAAAATTCCTTTCAGTTTTAAAAAAATTCATCGACAAGTATCATAAAAATGACGAAATTATATTTTGGCCCGATTTGGCTACGTCACACTATGCCCGGGTGTCCCACGACGCTTACAGGGATTCAAATATTGACTTTTGAATATTGAATATTGACGATTTGAAAAGAAAAGTCTTCGGTAAAGGTTATCGAGTAAAAAATTTCGATTTATTGATAGCGAACGTTCAAACAGCTGCGGCAAATTGATACAAAGGGTATTCAGGAGGCGATGGGTAAAATGCCCCTAAATCAGTAATGTTAACAAAATTTGCTGAAATTACTGTGTTTGGCACGAAAAATTAATGTTTTTGGTTACAAAATTACAAAATTAAGTTGGCACGAAAAAATTACTGTAGAATTACTGTAAAACTAAAACGAATATAAAGACAATAAAAATGGGAATTTTAAATGGGAATACAGTTTTTTTATGTATGTATAAACAAATGTGACCAACATTTTCAGAGCAAAAAAAAAAGTATGCGAAAGTACTTCAAAAAGAAGTGCAAAAGAAGTCCATAGAATAAATATAAAGTACAAAAAATAAGCATATTTTTCAAAGCAAAAATAGTACAATAAAATAAAAAAGAATAAATCGTTTGCAAAAGATGTTTTATATATAATAGATTAAATATTAAATCAAGCTTAGAATTCATAGGCTTAATTTTAACATAACATAAATCAATAATAAAATAAAAAAACAATATTAAATATATCTAAGCACATATCGAGCCCACAATACATAGACGTCACAAATCAATATTCACAAATTTCAAATGCGTGAAGATAAATTCGTAAATCCAATGCTAACTTGGCAATAACACAAGCCCATATTTCTTAAAAGTATTTCTTAAAAATAGGGTTGAGTGCCCACTTACTGGCACCGAAAGGTCTTGAGGCCATAACATTCAATAGTTAACAAAAATTTTAAACGGAGCTTAAACATTTTGAAAAAATATGATTTTGGCAGTCGATGTAACAAAAGTTTAGAAATTCACCCTCCAAAATAGGTGTCCAGCTACTGGCATCCATTTGCACTTCGCTGTTAAAAATCGAAAATAAACCATAAGCACTAGTTCATTAATTTTTATGTGTTGTTGGTTTACATTGCTCATTTGAATTCAAAAAATGTTTGTGAGATTGTATTACATAAGTGAAAAAAAAAAATTAAGTGAAAATGGGTGAAAATTATGTTTCGCTGTCTTGAGCTTCTCTTCATATTCAGAATCAAAAAAAAAGACGGTTAAATGACAAAAAAAAATTTAAAATCATATCAAACACCATTCGCCATCCTAATAACGGCAATCGTATGCTTCCGCGTTGTTCCGCCAAGGGCGCCAGTAGGTGGGCTCTTACGCTATTCTGACATGAAGCGAAATATTTTTTTCCCATTTCACAATAGTGTTCGATTGCTCGTCGAATTGTGAAGAATAAAGAGCAAACTAAGAATTCCACTCATATTAACACTTTTATATTGATGAAAAATACTTTAAAATTCACTTAATAAAGAAGAACGCTATTAGATCAGCCTTGATTTTTGGTATTCTTTATTTTTCAACGACCGTGCAACACGTGCATACAACTCAATGATTTATGAAAAGTGAACTCATGATATTATACTTTGATACTAAGCACATTGCCGCTGTCATCGCCACGAACGTTAGAACTGATGGGTGCCAGTAGCTGGACAGTGCCAGTAATAGGGCACTATCCACAAGGAATTGTAAATTGAAAGGTACGTATTTAACTTTTGGTACGAATTTATATAAAAAAATTACGAATCTAACTTCTTTGATAAGAAATCAATTTGATATTGACTTGGAATCTTAAAATTCAAAGCTTCCTATTATATGTTTATTAATTAAAATGTAATAATTAGTAAACTAAAATCAAATAAAATAAAAAAAAAAAAACAATTCAAAACATTTATAAAAAAATTTTGGGAAAAAATACAAAATCAATTCCATCGTAAAAACTTCGGATTAAGATCATCAGAAATTATTGAAAAAGTCGTGAATTATATGTTTACGGTACTAAATTGAATTTAAAGAATCATACTATCTAATCGTACGATTTTTATTTTTTGCGCAACTTTTCAACAACTCATTAGGCCGCACTAAGGGTTTTGGCGATCGAAAACTTTTAAAAAAATTCACATTAAATCATGTCTTTAATTAGTTACAAAAAAATTCATTGCACATAAAGCTGTTTATTCATATTTCATTCGACATGCTTTATTGAAAATATTCTAATATTATGGCACAGCATGGAATGAAAGTAGCAAAAAAGTAGCAGTTGAGCAACCTGATGTTCGCCGAGATTTAGAAAGCTAAGTGAGTTTCATTTAAAAACAATATTTTATAAAGAAACTACCTCTTTCATTTGCTCTCAGATATTATATTGCTGTTATATTGTTTTAAATAATAAAATGTTTTTCTTAGACAACAACAATATGAAGATTTGTAAAAAACAAGAAAAAAATATGGATTATTTTGTTATATACATACCTTTGTTGTTTATTGTTTATTGTTTATTGTTTATTGTTTATTGTTTATTGTTTATTGTTTATTGTTTATTGTTTATTGTTTATTGTTTATTGTTTATTGTTTATTGTTTATTGTTTATTGTTTATTGTTTATTGTTTATTGTTTATTGTTTATTGTTTATTGTTTATTGTTTATTGTTTATTGTTTATTGTTTATTGTTTATTGTTTATTGTTTATTGTTTATTGTTTATTGTTTATTGTTTATTGTTTATTGTTTATTGTTTATTGTTTATTGTTTATTGTTTATTGTTTATTGTTTATTGTTTATTGTTTATTGTTTATTGTTTATTGTTTATTGTTTATTGTTTATTGTTTATTGTTTATTGTTTATTGTTTATTGTTTATTGTTTATTGTTTATTGTTTATTGTTTATTGTTTATTGTTTATTGTTTATTGTTTATTGTTTATTGTTTATTGTTTATTGTTTATTGTTTATTGTTTATTGTTTATTGTTTATTGTTTATTGTTTATTGTTTATTGTTTATTGTTTATTGTTTATTGTTTATTGTTTATTGTTTATTGTTTATTGTTTATTGTTTATTGTTTATTGTTTATTGTTTATTGTTTATTGTTTATTGTTTATTGTTTATTGTTTATTGTTTATTGTTTATTGTTTATTGTTTATTGTTTATTGTTTATTGTTTATTGTTTATTGTTTATTGTTTATTGTTTATTGTTTATTGTTTATTGTTTATTGTTTATTGTTTATTGTTTATTGTTTATTGTTTATTGTTTATTGTTTATTGTTTATTGTTTATTGTTTATTGTTTATTGTTTATTGTTTATTGTTTATTGTTTATTGTTTATTGTTTATTGTTTATTGTTTATTGTTTATTGTTTATTGTTTATTGTTTATTGTTTATTGTTTATTGTTTATTGTTTATTGTTTATTGTTTATTGTTTATTGTTTATTGTTTATTGTTTATTGTTTATTGTTTATTGTTTATTGTTTATTGTTTATTGTTTATTGTTTATTGTTTATTGTTTATTGTTTATTGTTTATTGTTTATTGTTTATTGTTTATTGTTTATTGTTTATTGTTTATTGTTTATTGTTTATTGTTTATTGTTTATTGTTTATTGTTTATTGTTTATTGTTTATTGTTTATTGTTTATTGTTTATTGTTTATTGTTTATTGTTTATTGTTTATTGTTTATTGTTTATTGTTTATTGTTTATTGTTTATTGTTTATTGTTTATTGTTTATTGTTTATTGTTTATTGTTTATTGTTTATTGTTTATTGTTTATTGTTTATTGTTTATTGTTTATTGTTTATTGTTTATTGTTTATTGTTTATTGTTTATTGTTTATTGTTTATTGTTTATTGTTTATTGTTTATTGTTTATTGTTTATTGTTTATTGTTTATTGTTTATTGTTTATTGTTTATTGTTTATTGTTTATTGTTTATTGTTTATTGTTTATTGTTTATTGTTTATTGTTTATTGTTTATTGTTTATTGTTTATTGTTTATTGTTTATTGTTTATTGTTTATTGTTTATTGTTTATTGTTTATTGTTTATTGTTTATTGTTTATTGTTTATTGTTTATTGTTTATTGTTTATTGTTTATTGTTTATTGTTTATTGTTTATTGTTTATTGTTTATTGTTTATTGTTTATTGTTTATTGTTTATTGTTTATTGTTTATTGTTTATTGTTTATTGTTTATTGTTTATTGTTTATTGTTTATTGTTTATTGTTTATTGTTTATTGTTTATTGTTTATTGTTTATTGTTTATTGTTTATTGTTTATTGTTTATTGTTTATTGTTTATTGTTTATTGTTTATTGTTTATTGTTTATTGTTTATTGTTTATTGTTTATTGTTTATTGTTTATTGTTTATTGTTTATTGTTTATTGTTTATTGTTTATTGTTTATTGTTTATTGTTTATTGTTTATTGTTTATTGTTTATTGTTTATTGTTTTTTGTTTATTGTTTATTGTTTATTGTTTTATTGTTTATTGTTTATTGTTTATTGTTTATTGTTTATTGTTTATTGTTTATTGTTTATTGTTTATTGTTTATTGTTTATTGTTTATTGTTTATTGTTTATTGTTTATTGTTTATTGTTTATTGTTTATTGTTTATTGTTTATTGTTTATTGTTTATTGTTTATTGTTTATTGTTTATTGTTTATTGTTTATTGTTTATTGTTTATTGTTTATTGTTTATTGTTTATTGTTTATTGTTTATTGTTTATTGTTTATTGTTTATTGTTTATTGTTTATTGTTTATTGTTTATTGTTTATTGTTTATTGTTTATTGTTTATTGTTTATTGTTTATTGTTTATTGTTTATTGTTTATTGTTTATTGTTTATTGTTTATTGTTTATTGTTTATTGTTTATTGTTTATTGTTTATTGTTTATTGTTTATTGTTTATTGTTTATTGTTTATTGTTTATTGTTTATTGTTTATTGTTTATTGTTTATTGTTTATTGTTTATTGTTTATTGTTTATTGTTTATTGTTTATTGTTTATTGTTTATTGTTTATTGTTTATTGTTTATTGTTTATTGTTTATTGTTTATTGTTTATTGTTTATTGTTTATTGTTTATTGTTTATTGTTTATTGTTTATTGTTTATTGTTTATTGTTTATTGTTTATTGTTTATTGTTTATTGTTTATTGTTTATTGTTTATTGTTTATTGTTTATTGTTTATTGTTTATTGTTTATTGTTTATTGTTTATTGTTTATTGTTTATTGTTTATTGTTTATTGTTTATTGTTTATTGTTTATTGTTTATTGTTTATTGTTTATTGTTTATTGTTTATTGTTTATTGTTTATTGTTTATTGTTTATTGTTTATTGTTTATTGTTATTGTTTATTGTTTATTGTTTATTGTTTATTGTTTATTGTTTATTGTTTATTGTTTATTGTTTATTGTTTATTGTTTATTGTTTATTGTTTATTGTTTATTGTTTATTGTTTATTGTTTATTGTTTATTGTTTATTGTTTATTGTTTATTGTTTATTGTTTATTGTTTATTGTTTATTGTTTATTGTTTATTGTTTATTGTTTATTGTTTATTGTTTATTGTTTATTGTTTATTGTTTATTGTTTATTGTTTATTGTTTATTGTTTTATTGTTTATTGTTTATTGTTTATTGTTTATTGTTTATTGTTTATTGTTTATTGTTTATTGTTTATTGTTTATTGTTTATTGTTTATTGTTTATTGTTTATTGTTTATTGTTTATTGTTTATTGTTTATTGTTTATTGTTTATTGTTTATTTTTTTATTGTTTATTGTTTATTGTTTATTGTTTATTGTTTATTGTTTATTGTTTATTGTTTATTGTTTATTGTTTATTGTTTATTGTTTATTGTTTATTGTTTATTGTTTATTGTTTATTGTTTATTGTTTATTGTTTATTGTTTATTGTTTATTGTTTATTGTTTATTGTTTTTTGTTTATTGTTTATTGTTTATTGTTTGCTGTTTATCTTTTGCTTTAGAGTTTCTTGATATAATCAGTAAATTTTTTATTATTTTGAAGCTTTATACAAGTAGTTATAAATTTGAAGACGGGGAATAAGTGAGGAAACTTAGAGTAAAAAAGGGGGAAAACAACTTATTTGTTTAAAAAACAGAGGAGTTTTTTACTGGCACTTAGCAGTACAGCAATAAGGCCAAGCAATCATTTGATTTTTGTTACGCATACGCCATGATGAACTAAGAATTTGAATGCTATTTTAACATACTCGTATAACTAAATTTATAATTGTTTTAATAATTTTTTTTTACATTTTGCCCTTACAACAAAATTTTGATATTAAATATATTAATAAATTAGATAAATAGAATAAACTAGTTGCACAAATAACTTAAATATTTTATTTTTTAAATTTTTTAAACAAAGTTGTTTCTTATCAATTCTTTTGCTCCATTAAAAAAGCGCATTTTTGGCAGAAAGAGTAAAATAAAAGCAAATAAAAAAAAACTAATTGGACATTTCAGCTGTCGAAATGACTTCGACCAAACAACTTCTGGGACTCTGGGACGGGATTTGAACCCGAGTTTACCGCGGTACTTTCGCATGCGGGACACGTACTTTAGCCATTACAGCATGGCCACAAAGTATATTTCATTTATTGACTTAAGAAAGCCAATATTGGAAATGATGGCTACAACAGCTATTAGCAATTCTTTAAACCATCGACATTTTGTCAGCAACAGCAACATGATGCGTGGACACGGCATGTAAACCCATAACTGAAGTACTAACAATCAGACAGGGGCGAAGAAAAAAAAAAATTCAAAAGCTATTTAAATTATAATTATCATATTCATCACCGTCATCATCATCATCATCATTATCTGCAACATAATTTTGCTCAACATCAACGTTTAATCTGCTTAAGGTTTCATTTGCTCAACGCTTTTTATGTTGTTATGGTTTTCTTCTTTTATTTTTTAGTTGCTTTTTTCAGTTTTCATTTACTTTTACTGGCTTTGTTTGTTTTGCTGCTGAGAAAATTTCTTTTCTGTTTATCTGCTGCCAGTGTTGCCAACAACACTGTTAATGATATATATTCATTTGTATGTTTATGTAATGATAAGCCGGGCAGACATATTTCTGTGTATGTGTGGATGAGACTGTGTGTGTGTGTGTGTTTTTTTGTGAGTGGGTTGATATGTTTTATGAATATATGCATGGTTTTTGTGCTCTCACCTTTATCAGCATTAATTCTCAACATGCTCGCATGTCATGCGAGTGTGTGTGTGTATGTGTAGAGTGTGATTGTATATTCTTCTATAGCTTGTATAGCTTGGATTTGCAGCTTTGTACTAAAAACAACGAAAACAACAACAACAAAAGTGAACACACATTCTGCATTCATGAAAGCATACAAATATTAACAAAATCATAAACATCGCGTACAAACGAATACACGTACACATATTCTTACCGTATATTAATTAGAATAACAACTGAATATAAATTAACTGAAGGTGAAGAAAAAGCAATGAAAACGCAAAAAGGATCAGGCAAAAAGATTAAAAATAAGTTAGAGACAAGAATAGCTCTGGGGTTAAAAGCTTTTAACACTTAAAACCAAGAAAAGTGAACAAAAAAAAAATTTATTTCTAAAAAACTCCTTATCTCATAAACATGCTCCGTGTTTAAGTATGGGCTGCTTTATATGAGGCAAAAATTGTATTTCTACGATTTTTATTTAAATCATATGTTTCTCTAGAAACCGTCTTTATATTAAGTATAAATATTTGTTTTCTTTTTTGTTTTGTTATAATTTTGATAGATTATACAAATGCTTTAAAAAGATTTAGTAATGAACAACTGTATTACGCGGCGTATACGTAACAAAAACTATTCTTTCATCACTTAAATACTGTTGAAGTAATGTTCTATAAATATACACATTGTGAACACTTTGGAATGTAAAAAATTGCTACATGAGGCGTTTTCAAAAACGTCAAGCTTTCAGAAAGAAATGTTTAAAATAAAGGCACAAAGTAAATACTTTCAATGATGTTTGTTATTTATGTATGCATGTTAGTAAGATTTTATGTTTTTGGGCTTTTAAGCATATCCTCCAATAACATGTTTTAAATTCATGCTTACTGCAATCAGCTTCATCGGAACTATCGCGACAGTCAGGGCTGCCATCGCAAAGCCAACTGCGTGGGATGCACTGTTCACCATTCTTGCACTTAACCTCTTCTTCGGTGCAAAAATTCACTAAAAAATTTCGACAAATTTTGTTGATACGTATAAAAAATGGAATATTTACAAAAATTTATAATTTTAAGATAATTTTTTATATGATTAGTTTTTAGATAAGTTTTTAAGTAAGGTATCATGAAAAACTTACTGCATAGTGTTGGTTCCTCGTCGGAACCATCAGAACAATCATTTTCCTGATCGCAACGCCATTGATTCGGTATGCAGTTTCCGTTTCTACATCTGAATTGTGAAATGCCGCAGGTGGTTTCTGTGAATTAAAGAATAAAAAAACCTGATTAAATGTATTTCCTTAAGAAAGCTTTTTGGGGCTGAAACATAAGTAATAGCAATGAGTTCTGACTATATAACAGCGAGTCGAGGAATATCCCTGTAAACAATGCAATGCAACACAAAAAAAAAAAAAAAAAAATCATAAATAAATCAATGGTTTCTGCAGGTCAAGGGACCATAATAAACACAATCAAAAATATGTGTGCGTTTTTCGCTGTTAGACTTATATCGAGTCATATTCTATGGAAAAATAGCCATAACAAGTTACATGGTCACAAGGTAAGCCTTGTATCAAAAAGTAATATATCAATATGAATATTAAATGAAATCCCAAAAACTTTTAAGCGTGTGCGGGTCTTTACAGATATATAGTTCATTGAATTATATTAAATATCTTCACGATTTTATTCATATTCATATTCATATTCATATTCATATTCATATTCATATTCATATTCATATTCATATTCATATTCATATTCATATTCATATTCATATTCATATTCATATTCATATTCATATTCATATTCATATTCATATTCATATTCATATTCATATTCATATTCATATTCATATTCATATTCATATTCATATTCATATTCATATTCATATTCATATTCATATTCATATTCATATTCATATTCATATTCATATTCATATTCATATTCATATTCATATTCATATTCATATTCATATTCATATTCATATTCATATTCATATTCATATTCATATTCATATTCATATTCATATTCATATTCATATTCATATTCATATTCATATTCATATTCATATTCATATTCATATTCATATTCATATTCATATTCATATTCATATTCATATTCATATTCATATTCATATTCATATTCATATTCATATTCATATTCATATTCATATTCATATTCATATTCATATTCATATTCATATTCATATTCATATTCATATTCATATTCATATTCATATTCATATTCATATTCATATTCATATTCATATTCATATTCATATTCATATTCATATTCATATTCATATTCATATTCATATTCATATTCATATTCATATTCATATTCATATTCATATTCATATTCATATTCATATTCATATTCATATTTTCATTCGTTATCACATTTATATCAATACTTATATTTACATTTTTATGCATATTCACATATTTCATATTCTTAATTTTTTCTAGCAAGTACTACTTAGTGAATCAAAGGTTATAAGTTTTAATTCCACTTAAAAGTAAAGAATCGTTTTTTACTTCCTTTGTAGCAATTTTGTTTTCAATTAGCTTAATGAAAGTTGAGTTGTTAAAGTTTAATTTAGCTATCGTAAGTTTTCCTACTCATTAAACAAACTGGTGCCATTTATGTCTGTGCAGTAAAGACTTAAAATTTAAAATTAGCACTTTAATGAAAAGCTCTGCCGTGAATACTTGTAACAGTTGCAAAAAAAAAAGCAAGCAACATCCATTAAATATGGCCAACATGAATGTTACACACTCGACCAAACAGCTCTAAAGTATATCCGCCCAACTAATAGAAGCACATCTACACGCAGAAGGCTCTCAGCATTTGGCTCACGGTACCATTAAAAGCCTATAAAACGTAAAATTTTTCAACGACAAACAACGACTGACGTTTGCCAGTCATTGCTGCAGAGTTACCGCCACCTGACAGCAAACAGCAACCGTCCTGAGGACGCACAAATAGAGAGACGCGTGCTGTCGCTAGACATGTGCCCCGGGGAGTAGCTAGGACACAAAATGTGGCTGTCTATTAAGTTAACGTTACGCATTCTGTTTTTGTTATTGGAGGTGTTTTCACCATGTTGTGCTGCTACCTGGGTTCGTTTATTCGGCTTGCTTTTGATGTTTTACACGTTAAAGGCAAAATAGAAGGTAGATAGAGGGGGACTGATACGGAAAATTTAAGTAGAAATTGGTCTTTAACTGTTTGAAAAACTGCAGCAAGTCCTGCTCGTAGAAACGTGATGAGAATCTTTTTGTGTGCTAAGTTTTTCTTTAACTAATTCTGCTGCTGCTCCTACTCTCGATTATGAGTCAGCAGGAGATGAGGTGTGTTCAAGGATGCTGCAGCATCAGTTCGTAGGCCAAGTGTAGTAGGCTATTATGTGTGCTCATTGAAGCGCCCTCTAGCGTACGAGATTTGCATTTAAAAATCTTCTACTTACATTAATGTTTATTAATTTTTTTTCTTTTTTTTTTATTCAGCTTGTTTTTCCATTTCTGACAGTTTTTGACGTTGATGTATTGAATGGCTTTGTTTTTGCATAAAGGCGCCTACTTCCGTTTGAACGTTGCTGATTATGGGCTATTATAGTTGAGCGTGTGCAGCTACTGCTAAGTGTGAGAGTAATCTGAGTGTGCATAACTACATTCTTTATTTCCTTGTTTTTAAGTGAATGACCTTTATTTTATAGCATTGCTTAATTATGTGCTTTTAGAAAACAAAGAAACATAATGTTGTAACCGTTATTCTAGCAACAATTTCCGGTGGAACAGCGCCTCAATCTGAAATAACTTTTTTTGTGTATTCATCATGTGGATGATGATCCTAACATGGACAAAAGTTTAGAGGGAAAAGAAAAGGAATAGGAATAGGAATAGGAATAGGAATAGGAATAGGAATAGGAATAGGAATAGGAATAGGAATAGGAATAGGAATAGGAATAGGAATAGGAATAGGAATAGGAATAGGAATAGGAATAGGAATAGGAATAGGAATAGGAATAGGAATAGGAATAGGAATAGGAATAGGAATAGGAATAGGAATAGGAATAGGAATAGGAATAGGAATAGGAATAGGAATAGGAATAGGAATAGGAATAGGAATAGGAATAGGAATAGGAATAGGAATAGGAATAGGAATAGGAATAGGAATAGGAATAGGAATAGGAATAGGAATAGGAATAGGAATAGGAATAGGAATAGGAATAGGAATAGGAATAGGAATAGGAATAGGAATAGGAATAGGAATAGGAATAGGAATAGGAATAGGAATAGGAATAGGAATAGGAATAGGAATAGGAATAGGAATAGGAATAGGAATAGGAATAGGAATAGGAATAGGAATAGGAATAGGAATAGGAATAGGAATAGGAATAGGAATAGGAATAGGAATAGGAATAGGAATAGGAATAGGAATAGGAATAGGAATAGGAATAGGAATAGGAATAGGAATAGGAATAGGAATAGGAATAGGAATAGGAATAGGAATAGGAATAGGAATAGGAATAGGAATAGGAATAGGAATAGGAATAGGAATAGGAATAGGAATAGGAATAGGAATAGGAATAGGAATAGGAATAGGAATAGGAATAGGAATAGGAATAGGAATAGGAATAGGAATAGGAATAGGAATAGGAATAGGAATAGGAATAGGAATAGGAATAGGAATAGGAATAGGAATAGGAATAGGAATAGGAATAGGAATAGGAATAGGAATAGGAATAGGAATAGGAATAGGAATAGGAATAGGAATAGGAATAGGAATAGGAATAGGAATAGGAATAGGAATAGGAATAGGAATAGGAATAGGAATAGGAATAGGAATAGGAATAGGAATAGGAATAGGAATAGGAATAGGAATAGGAATAGGAATAGGAATAGGAATAGGAATAGGAATAGGAATAGGAATAGGAATAGGAATAGGAATAGGAATAGGAATAGGAATAGGAATAGGAATAGGAATAGGAATAGGAATAGGAATAGGAATAGGAATAGGAATAGGAATAGGAATAGGAATAGGAATAGGAATAGGAATAGGAATAGGAATAGGAATAGGAATAGGAATAGGAATAGGAATAGGAATAGGAATAGGAATAGGAATAGGAATAGGAATAGGAATAGGAATAGGAATAGGAATAGGAATAGGAATAGGAATAGGAATAGGAATAGGAATAGGAATAGGAATAGGAATAGGAATAGGAATAGGAATAGGAATAGGAATAGGAATAGGAATAGGAATAGGAATAGGAATAGGAATAGGAATAGGAATAGGAATAGGAATAGGAATAGGAATAGGAATAGGAATAGGAATAGGAATAGGAATAGGAATAGGAATAGGAATAGGAATAGGAATAGGAATAGGAATAGGAATAGGAATAGGAATAGGAATAGGAATAGGAATAGGAATAGGAATAGGAATAGGAATAGGAATAGGAATAGGAATAGGAATAGGAATAGGAATAGGAATAGGAATAGGAATAGGAATAGGAATAGGAATAGGAATAGGAATAGGAATAGGAATAGGAATAGGAATAGGAATAGGAATAGGAATAGGAATAGGAATAGGAATAGGAATAGGAATAGGAATAGGAATAGGAATAGGAATAGGAATAGGAATAGGAATAGGAATAGGAATAGGAATAGGAATAGGAATAGGAATAGGAATAGGAATAGGAATAGGAATAGGAATAGGAATAGGAATAGGAATAGGAATAGGAATAGGAATAGGAATAGGAATAGGAATAGGAATAGGAATAGGAATAGGAATAGGAATAGGAATAGGAATAGGAATAGGAATAGGAATAGGAATAGGAATAGGAATAGGAATAGGAATAGGAATAGGATTAGGAATAGGAATAGGAATAGGAATAGGAATAGGAATAGGAGTGGGATTATTAATAGTAACTGGTATATGGTTAAGGATATGGATATGGATATGGATATGGATATGGATATGGATATGGATATGGATATGGATATGGATATGGATATGGATATGGATATGGATATGGATATGGATATGGATATGGATATGGATATGGATATGGATATGGATATGGATATGGATATGGATATGGATATGGATATGGATATGGATATGGATATGGATATGGATATGGATATGGATATGGATATGGATATGGATATGGATATGGATATGGATATGGATATGGATATGGATATGGATATGGATATGGATATGGATATGGATATGGATATGGATATGGATATGGATATGGATATGGATATGGATATGGATATGGATATGGATATGGATATGGATATGGATATGGATATGGATATGGATATGGATATGGATATGGATATGGATATGGATATGGATATGGATATGGATATGGATATGGATATGGATATGGATATGGATATGGATATGGATATGGATATGGATATGGATATGGATATGGATATGGATATGGATATGGATATGGATATGGATATGGATATGGATATGGATATGGATATGGATATGGATATGGATATGGATATGGATATGGATATGGATATGGATATGGATATGGATATGGATATGGATATGGATATGGATATGGATATGGATATGGATATGGATATGGATATGGATATGGATATGGATATGGATATGGATATGGATATGGATATGGATATGGATATGGATATGGATATGGATATGGATATGGATATGGATATGGATATGGATATGGATATGGATATGGATATGGATATGGATATGGATATGGATATGGATATGGATATGGATATGGATGTGAATGTGGGAAAGGATATGGGTATGGAAATTTTGATGGTCTTGGTTAAGGACAGAGTTTGGAGATGAAGTTGAATGTGGAAATAGAGAAGGAGATAGAGGTGGAGTTAAAGTTAGAGTTGGAGTTGAAGTTGGATATCGATATGATTGTGAAACTATGCCTTCTTTAAACTTCCTTTTCTAAAGCATGGAAATTTTTATAAAAAAATATTTCGCTTTTTTTACTTAGGCGCAAAGAACTTAGTTAAGTTAATAAAATATGATACTATTCAATACTACTAAAGCTTTTAAAAAGTTAAACAAGAAAAACTGAAGCAATTGATTTTCGTTTAATTATCCCATCCATCTTCATCAATTAATCTGTATGCGGGAACATGATAAACAAAAAATAGTGTAACAAGGGCAAAAGAGTTGGTAAGCAATTACCGATGAGATACTTTGAAACTACAGCCGATAGTCATAAATCAATTAAAACCGCAAAAAGTAAAAAGGCAACACTAGCCGGCATTAACATCAGCCTAGAACCATAAAACTTAACAGATAACAGCAGGCAAACTATTAGGGACGAAATAAATTTTTTTTGCACATATTTTTTTGCGAAGTCTTCGTTTTTGTTGTTATTTTTGTGTGTTTGATGTTGATGGATGTTACTCGTATGCTTACCTTGACCTATTTTATGCTAAGTATTTACTATGCCTCCCATAGCAAAAACCACACGAAAAAGTAAAACAAAAACATTAACAAAAACGTATCTAAGTGCTGCTATGTGAACGTAACAGCCACTCCAGAAATATAGAATAATATTTTTCATTCATTCAAAGTATCTTGAGCAAAAAAACAAATGTCCTTAGGCGCACTTTAAGAAGTTGAGTTAAGCAAAAAAAAAAAAAAAAAACAAACAACAAACTTGAAAAAAGTAACAAGAAAGTTAGTAACAAAAATGTCAAGATAACTATGCTAAGTTATAAAAACGTAACATAAACGTTAGCATATATTTTGAAAGTTACTTTTTGCTCATTGTGTGTTCTGTAGTTAAATTTTGAAAAAAAAACATTATATATTAAATAATTTAACGACAATAAATATATTTGGAGCGGTCAGTTTAACCTTTGCAACTCTCCGGCTTAAAGTGGTAATGAAAAAATAACTGAGTCAACACAGAGGGTGAAACAGAATGAGAAAAATCAACAGTGAACTAGAGCGCAAGCAAGTTGATAGCCGTTTTTGTATGTTTAACCACAGGATAATCCAGCTAAAGTGAAACAAAGCTGCGTGCTCTTCAACACTGATCCTTTTCAATGCTCTATTGTTGTAATAAGCATGATACATTGATGATAGCTATGGGAAAAAACACAAAAGTTCTTTACTTTCATTAATTTGACTATAAATTTGGCAGCACTGGCTGCTGCAGTTAACAGTGGCAGTGGCAGTATAAAAATTAAATAAAAATTACAAAGGAGATATTGTAGCAAAATCAGCCAATATTTGAACGACAAGCAAAAATTCGCTACATCAAGCATTTTAAAATTATTTATTTCCGCTTATCAATTCAGTTCCGCTTATGTCAATGTTCAATTCTCTGGCCCCAGCATTAGCAGTAGTCATGAAACTGAAATTAGCAGCAATGAGTACACAATTTCAAACGTAATAAATCGAAATTCAATGCAGCTGGTTGTGGAATCATGTTGTTTAAAAAAATTTCGCTCCACTACATGATTCAATTTAGTCAATACACACAAAAACTGCAGACTTCCGGTGCGCTCAACTTGCGCTTGACCGGAAACGAAAGTGCTTTACTAAACCAACTCAATGTTTTATAACTGTCTATGGTTCACACACACACACACACAAGCACACACACACACATTTTAAGCCACATTGTGTGCATTTTCAAATATTCTACAACTTCTCTAAGCAGAAATACTCAAAAAATACCCAACCGAAAATGTAAGTGCCAAAAGATAATTTTTACAATCAATAAAACATCGTTGTTATAAAAAAACTTGTAAATCTGCACGAATTTAATGTCATATTTTCAGTCACATTTAAAAACTAAACATATATGGGGTAGAAAATACATATTGAAGGGTGTTCGCAAGAGATGGACAAAAACGCAATAATTGTTTCATACATTATTTTTGAAGCGTTAGCTTCTTAAGCGAATGTATTAACGGGAGTGAAATGAAGACTTTACAAAAGCGTGAGTTGCGCTTTAACAACAACAAATACATGCAAAGGCAATTCAAAACAATTCTCATTCGACAACGCTGATATTAATAGAATCGCTATTGTGTGCGTCCGCTAAGATCTTCGAATTGTTTTTGCATGTGTATTTTGTTGGTGGACTATAAATTCGTACGTAATAATTGTTGTTTGTTTTTATTGAAACATTAGCTCATGATACAATTATGAAGGTAGTAGTGACAGTTCGTTTGGCGGACATAGGTTGTCAAAAATAGTATAAAGTATAAAAGTAAAAAAAAGGTCAGGACTGCTGACGGAAGTGTAGCTTCTTAGGATTAAATGTAAAATTATATAAAGTATTAATTGAAAGAATGAACATGCACACACATTTAAGTTTATAGTTTTTTTTCAAGTATAGTAATCAAATTGATAGCAAAAAAATTTGAATTTGAAGAATTTTGGTACAGGACAGTGAAGGACAAAAGTCTACATACAGTATCGAATTTTCGATTTCCGCAAAATTTCTGAATCTTAATAAAAAGTTAAGTATGCATTTAAGCATATGCATATAAATATGTGCTGATGATGGAAAACCACCGATCATAATCTCCAGGTAACAAAGCCAAAAATGTTAAGGGCAATTTTTTCGTAATTCTTAAATAAAAATAAAAAAAATTGAAATTTTCCACCGTAGAAAAAACACAATGCTGGTGAAAGTGTATTTAGAAAGTTTTATTAAGTATTGCATAAAACTTTCAGGTATGAAAGTGAAATATTAAGTGGGAAAAATGGAGATAGCAACTAAAAGTAGATTCAGATGCAAACAATATTTCTTCCATTAGATATGCGCTTTTGATAATTGAAAAATGAACATTGAAACTATTTTAACATAATGAAGGTCCAAACATTTTAATTAAAAACAATTAAAAATACATTTATGGTTTTTTATATAGCGCAAAAATTTGCAAAATTGTTTTGATTCCAAATTAATCGAAGAGATTAATTGAAGAGATTAAGAAAACAACTTTTAGAGCTCAATTTTCTGCTGACTGAAAACTTTTAAACTGTGTGGTGTGGTTATGGGCATAAACAAAAGGCAAATAACTCAGATGAGGTGATTGATATATAAAAAGTTTTGTTTTTTGGTTCATGTAATTTTTTAAAATTCGTACAAAATTCCAATGGCTGATATCTTGAATTTTACAAGCTGCATATGGTTATTCCAAGAGAGTTTGTGCGAAAAGTTGGCACCCAAGTATTTGACTGTTTTGAATTCATGTATTGCAGCGCCAATTTTTTTTTTTTTTAGGCTTAACCAGCACTCAGAGGATAACCCCTATAAATGCGAAAGCATTGTGTTGATTCGGAAGACAGGTGATAGTTAGTTGGAGGGTGGAAAGATGGAGTAGTGTCGGTGAAGATTTGATTTAAATTTACACCGATTGAAACTGCCGGGAAACACGCTCGCAGGGAGATTGTTCTACAATTTTACTGAGCGACCGAAGAACGACTTATCTCGGTAGTGCGATGTTCTATTGGGCAAAGAAGCAATGGTAAAGGGCTGGGCTTGGAGAGCAGCCCGAGTGGACCTAGGAAACACACGAGCTGGTGGCGTCAGGCTATGTATCTGCCTTGAACACTTCCCATGGTAGTACCTGTACAGAAGGCTTAGGCAACCAACATTGCGACGATGCCCAAGAGAGTTGAGAGAAGATGAGCTATTTCCATCACCTATCAAATATATGGCACGTCTTTTAATCCGGTCCAGATGCTCCAAATATGATCTTGAAGCCCCTGTCCAAATGTGCGAATTGTACTGCAGCCCTGCGGTACACCTGCATTGATGGCGTGCTCTCTGGACGATATGCCATCGACTACAAAATGGATCGTTCGATTCATAAGAAAGCACGTGATTCAACGAGCAAAGTTACCACCGACACCATATGCAATTAGTTTAGACACGAGCGCTTTATGCCACACTCGGTCAAATGCCTTTGAAATATCCAGAGCAACAACTCTCCTCTCACCGAATAAGAGAACGCATTGGTTTCATTTTTCAGTTAGGAACGCCATAAGGTCACCAGTAGAGCTGGCCCTACGAAAACCATATTGACGGTCACTAAGTAATTCAATGTGCTCCAGATAAGGTTGAAGTTTATTACGCTTTCCACAACTGTGTCGAGCGAAAAGCATATCGATATGGGTCGGTAGTTTGCAGTGTTTGTGGTATCGCCCTTTTTTGGTACCTGCTGGAACCTTGCGACCTTCCAACAAGATGGAAATACTCCTGTCCTGTAGGAGATGTTGCCATTTACAAAAACACTAAGACTATCATCCGTTTTAGATACATGCGGCCTAAACCGTATCAGTTGTGTTTTCTTTTCACTCAATCGATTTTTTATTTCAAATTCAGATATAAAATCCGTCCTGAAATGAAAGAGAATTGATTTTTTGTTTAATTTTTGTTTTTAGAATACGGGTCTTTAAAAAAGAAGCCTGCATTATATTTAAATTTCAGCACTGAAATCTGAACTGTATAATGGAGGCATGATTATGTTTAAAAATTCAGTCCTGGATTCCAGTCTGACTATTAGAGGCTTGAGCGAGTTTACTGCTGTGTGGGTATTAGTCAAATCATCAAATAAAAATTAGTTGGCTCTAAATAGCCAATGACCCCAAATTCTCAAAAACTGAGACAGCTCAAAGCAACAACTGTCATTTTGTTAGAATTTTGTTTATAGACTCATGTTTGATTATTTTATGGTTATTGAAATTAGTTTTAAATCAACTTTGTTAACCATTTCACATGTAAAATTTACCGGTGAATCGAATGCTATCATTAAAATTTGCGAAAACTTAACTCTTCAGTTTTTATATGGTCTTCAGTTCAGATGTCACCAAATTTTTTTGTTTTGCAATTTTTCTTTTTACCGCATCCAACAAAGTCGACCCAGATGATATAGCAAAACGGGAATAAATCGGATGTGTTTCTTTATTAAAATTCAGTTTGAATCAGTAAAAAATTTTAATTATTGGTAATAATTCATAAACTTTTTTATAGTATTATTTATTAACTTTTAATACTGTTTTTTGTTGTTTGATGGTAAGGGTAAATATTTTGATGCAAGGAAATGGTTGACCAAGCTGATTCAAAATCAATTTTAATATCTATCTATATATATAAGGGTATATAATATGTATATAATAATATATATATAAAATTGTAAAAGAAAAAACAAATTCTTTTTGCGATGGACATTTTGAACGACGCTGAGTACAAAAATCGCATTTTTAAAATTTTTGTCAGTCACTCTGTCAGTCTGTCGTAGCATGACGCAAAAACTACTGGATGGATTTAATTGAAACTTGATATCTAAGTTCCTTATACATCCGTTCAATCAATAGGCTACTTTTTATTCAGTTATAAAGGTTGGACCTGGTAGGAAGCGCTGCGATCGGGTTCTAGGCATTCTTTTTTTTAGCTTATCTCCAAAACCGTTCATCCGATTTGCATGAAAATTCTATATAAAGGTTTTCGGATACGGTGAGTTTTTATGACTTATCTACTCTGTTCTGTCTTGAACACCAGAGGGCGCTGTAGTACAAATATTATAAAAAAATTTGAAAAACTCCTAAGCCGTTTATCCGATTTACATGAAAATTGGTTTATAGAGGTTTTCGGATACGTCGAGTTATCATGACTTATCTACTCTGTTCTATCTTGAACACCAGAGGGCGCTGTATTACAAATATTTTAAAAAACGTTGAAAAAGTCCAAAACCTTTCATCCGATTTGCATGAAAATTTGTATGTAGAGGTTCTCGGACACGCTGAGTTTTTGTGACTTATCTACTCTGCTCAATCTCGAACAGCAGAGGGCGCTGTAGTAGAAATATTTTTAAAAACCTAGAAAAACTCTTAAACCGTGCATCCAGGTTGCATGAAAATTTGAAAATAGGGGTTTTCTGATACGGTTTCATGTAGTACAAAGATTTTAAAAATGTCCTAAGATTTTAAAAATTTCAAAAAACTCCTAAGTTGCTTATCCGATTTGCATGAAAGTTGGTATATAGAGGTTTTCAAAAACGGTGAGTTTTTATGACTCATAAACTAGGTTCTATCTCGAACACCAGAGGGCGCTGTATTACAAATATTTTAAAAAACGTTGAAAAAGTCCAAAACCTTTCATCCGATTTGCATGAAAATTTGTATGTAGAGGTTCTCGGACACGCTGAGTTTTTTTGACTTATCTACTCTGCTCAATCTCGAACACCAGAGGGCGCTGTAGTACAAATATTTTTAAAAACCTCGAAAAACTCTTAAACCGTGCATCTGGGTTGCATGAAAAATGGAAAATAGGGGTTTTCTGATACGGTGGTGAGTGTTTTGTACTTGTCTTTTTTGTGCTATCTTGAACACCAGAGGGCGCTTTAGTACAGATCTTAGGAAATCGTGAAAAATTCCAAAACTACTCATCCAATTTGGATGAAAATTTGTAAATAGCGATTTTCGAGTACGGCAACGGTTCTGATGCTATTTTTTTGCTCTCTCTCGAAACTAGAGGGCGCTGTTGTCCAATTTGTACGTATGCATGTTATTAACCCTCATCGGTCCCTCGTATCAATTTGATACAATTTTTGTCTTTCAAGTTGAATAAAAAAAAAACTGTACGATAGAAAGAACCGGTTTTTGGGAAAATAGCATGATTTTGCCTGTAGAATCGGGCTAATGAGTTTTTAATGTTCGGTCATTTCTGGTTTTACCTGAGACGAAATAGTTACGAATCGGTCCCTCGTATCAACGTGATACAATACATCTGCCGATGGTTATTGCAGTTGTTTTTTGGGTTAGGCACGTTTTATTTAATTTTTTTGTTTTCAGTATGTTCTTGAACACACACACGAGTGAAGATTGAACTGAATTGGTTTGAAGTGATAAGTGATTTTAGTGAATTTTGAAGTGATTTTTATCTGCCGCATACTTTCATTGCGTTATACATACATTCAATTGATTTCAAAAAAATAGGAAAAAAATCTACGTGAAAACCGTCAAAGAGACAAATATGTTATGGATTCCGAATCTGGAAGTGAAGCAGAAGAATCTCCAGTAGATAGTGACGATTATTTCACAATTGAGGAAGAATCCGTTGCAGAAATGAGTGAGCATTCTGATGAGTACGATGTTGAGCCACTGGAACAAAATGTGGCAGAAGAAATTGCCAGAAATGCAACAGCAAAATAAATATTCAATATTTAACGGAGCCATTTGGAAATAACCGAAGAAATTCATATAAGCGCCCTGATAATATTGTTTCAGGTAAAAAACCTACCCTTCTTGTTTTGTGCTTCATATTCAGTGTTTGTTTCTTTTTGTTGTTGTTGTTGTAGGATCAAAACTAGTTGCAGCTGCTCATGTTGTAGATGTTTTGCCTGCACTTGATTTGTTTCTGCGACCGATAGAAAATACTATTTTGAATATGACGAATTTATATGGTTTGCGAAAATACAAAGAAGAATGGAAACAAATAGATATGGATACTATTTTGATGGTGTGTATCGTTCGTATGGTGAATGTGTTACACAACTCTGGAATGAGAAAACCGGTCGATCAATATTTCGAGACACAATGTCACTGAAAATGTTCAAAAAAATTCATGAATGTATCAGATTTGACGATAAAGAAGAACGTAATGCCAATACTGCTTCTGTATGTGATAAATTGGCACCGATACGCACCATATATAAAAAATGAAACCATAATTTGCAAGTTGTATACATTCCAGGCATAAATGTTACAGCAGATGAACAGCTAGTTACATTTCGTGGACGCTGTCCGTTTCGACAATACATAACGTCAAAACCGGCTAAATACGGCATAAAGATTTGAATTTTGGCCGATTCAGCTATCTGGTATGTTTTCAACACGCAAATTTATGTTGGTCGCAATCGCAACGCCACTCCAGCGCGCAATATTGGACGCCGTGTTGTTTTGGATTTGGTAAATGGTCTGTCGGAGAGGAATATCACATGCGACAACTTCTTCACATCTTATGAACTGGCTGAAGAGTTACATAAACGCCGAATGACTATTCTGGGCACTATACGGAAAAAGAGGACCGAAATTCCTCCAGTATTGTTGGATATGAGGAAAAAACCTGTGTATTCGATCGTTTTTGGATATGACCACAAATTACAAGCCATTTTACTGTCGTATGTGCCTCGGCGTTATACTAGATATATAGCACTGCTCAGTACATGGCACAATGCCACCCTTAAAAGTGAAAATGCTGAGAAGAAACCGAATCTAATTCAGGATTAGAACAAAACCAAGAGTGACGTGGACACTATGGACCAGATGGTGGAAAGACGTGAACATGTTGGACGTGAGTGCATTGAATGCATATATAACGTATATTTCGCTATTTTCGGCTTGTAAAAACAACAAAACCAATAAAAATATACGTCGTCGAATATTTATTGAGGAGCTCGGAATGGCTCTTGTGCAAAAGCACATAAAAAAGCGGAAATCTCAGCCTATAAGGCTCAATATTGAAGCACTACCGGCGATTACCCATTTGCCAAAAACTACGAAACGTGGCCGTTGCTACATTTGTACATATAAAAACAATAAAAATTTCTATTCAATTCGTTGTAATAATTGTAAGAATTATGTTTGTAATGATCAGCATTATGATATTTGCGAAAAATGCGCTAATAAAGGCACATAGCCACAAAAATAAGCATTTTTGACATTTTTCTCTTTCAAATTTTCATTACTTATAAATGTATTTTCTAAAATTAAATTTATGAAAACAATAAAATAGAACTACAAAAATATAAAACAATCAGGTTTTTTAATTTTTAAAACGATTTTCTTAACTTTTCTTTTGAATGTGTATCAAATTGATACAATGGGACCGATTCGATGCTTTTCCACGGGGTCCGACGAGGGTTAAACTGTTCCTACACGGCTGTACCGATTTTGATGAACTTTTTTGTGTGTTTTTAAGTGGGTGGATCCCTGGATGGTTCAGATTCGCAATTGGACCCTGTTGGTGGCGCTGTGATCGGGCTCCACGAATTTTGTTATTATAGTTTATCTCCAAAGCTATTCATCCGATTTACATGAAAATTTGTATTTAGCGGTTTTCGGGTACGGTAGTTTTTATGACTTATCTATTTTGTTCTATATTGAACATCAGCGGGTACTGCCGTACAAATGTTTTAAAAATCTCTAAAAACTCCTAATCCGATTTGAGTGAAAATTTTTACATAGGAGTTTTCGGATACGGTGAGTATCTTGAGACTTTTTTTTCTGCGCTATCTTAAACACCAGATAGTGCTGTAGTACAAATCACTTAAGAAATCGTTGAACACTCAAAAACCGCTCATTCGATTTAGATAAAAATTTGTATATCAGATATATAGGATTTGATTATAGAGTATGGAAAGGACTTAGGCGTAATTTTTTTATTCTACCTCGAAAACCAAAGTGCGCTGTTGTACAAATACCGCAAAAAAGTCAAAACAACTCATCCGATAAGTATGATTTTTATAAGTGATTTTCAGGTGCCTTGAGTCTTTTCGCGCTATGCATTTTGCTATATTTTGAACACCAGAGGGCGCTGTACTGCAAAATACAGTAAGGCGTAGCAAAGCGCGAAGGGTGATAAAATCTTCTTTTCTTCTTTATGTGTATTTATATTCCACTTTCTTTTTTCGCAAATCAGGACAGCTGATGCCGAATTCTGTGGTATTTGAGTACGCATCAACACATGCACAAGTCAGTTGCGTCGTAAGTTGGTGTTGTTTTGACATTTCAATTTCTATTTTCAATGTTTATTTAATTTTTGTCCAGTTTCCTCGCGAATTGCCAAAAATTCGTTTTTGCTCTGATTTTTTTTAAAAATGTGCAATCTATCGAATACAATATAAAAATTGAAAATTTATTTTTGCAAGCGATTGGCGGCACGCACACACAAATCACGATTTAACTTACTTTTTCTCATAATTTTCAAATATTGAAGCTACATTTTGCTCATTTCGCCGAAGTTGCCGGTTTGAAAGATGCACACAAAATTCCTTCTAAAGTTTGTGAAAAGTTGTTTTTTAGATCGACGAATGATACGAGTTAAGCCGGGCATTCAGCTAGTCATTTTTATAATTAAACGTGAGACTTTAAAAATAAATTGCATAAAATAATGGTTTTTGCTTTGAACTGTTTTAGTTTTTGATATATTAAACTGAAATTTCGTGATTCTTCATTCCCTTACCACCACCTTTCATAACTTCTACCGCGTGCATGATTCGGAAAAACTTTTGCATTTTTGACTTCCACTTTTTAGTGCAATTTAGTGACCAATTTAGAAGAATTAAACACTGAATTAAATCAATTTTATAGAACTTTCTTGAGAAAGAGACGATTTTTTTGCAATGTATATGTATGTGGACTCGTGCTTTGTGATACTTGGTAATGGTTTTCATGGCTCTGGGGGGTGGGGGGGTTTCGGACCAGCAGACTTTCCCCATATCTACGCCACTGCTGGTCAGTTATTGTTTTCAACAAGTAGGTGCGCCATGTCAAACTGCAAATCAAACAATGTAGCAGTGTAGAAAATTTCCTTGTGTGATGTTAAAGTGATGTGATGTGCAATGTAAAAATATAAAATGGCAACTTTGACTGGTCACCTAGATATCCAAATTTGAACCCTACGAATTTCTTTTTGTGAAGTTATTTGAAAAACAAAGTAAACGCCAATAAACTTTGGTCAATAGAGGCGGCCACTTCATTGATGTGATGACCAAATTCAATAAAAATACCTCAAGAATCCGTAGCTTTTTTTAGTTATTCAATATTCACATACCGACATAAAAAAAGGGCCGACATATACATAATAAAATGTAATTAAAGACCACAAAAAACTATACACATTACTAAGCCAAAAACACATCTCGGGAATAGAAAAAATGCTTCGACTGTATGCAATGAAAGTTGCAGCTTATCAGCAGCGCTTAATTTTTAAATGCAGACAAAGGCAACTAAGCTTAAAAAAGTCTCATAAATAAAATGCATGATTTTGTATCTGAAATATAAACAAAATAGATGACAACTGAGTGCATTGCAATCAAGATCACAAGGTTACGCGTGTATTTTGAAAATATAAATAATTTCTATTTCGAACACAGTAACAACGGACCTGCACTTTTATTTGCTACTTAGAATAAATGTTTTGCAAAATACTCGCCAAGTTCAAAAAACTCGCATGGAACACATGATTAAGTATTTAATTTAAGCACATTTTTTGTGCAGTTTTAAAATTTGATAAGAATAAATTGCATTCTTCACTGAAGTCATGAGTAGCTACCAATTTTTTTTTTTTTTTTTCTTAAGTGGCTACACTTCCGAGTTTCTGTGCGTGCTAAATAAATGGAACAAAAAAATATTAAGCAGCTAAAAAAAAAAAACCTCAACTTAGCATAATTTAATCGAGCTGCAGTCAGGGGAATTTTTTTGTTTTACATGCAAAAAAAAATTAGTAAGATTTTTTTGTGAAAGTGTGCTAGATACGCACTCAAACTTTCTTCTATCCCCTGTAACATGTAATTCACTTTTTTTTTTTCCTCTACACACTCTTGCTGACAAGATATTAACAGCACTGCTTGTGAAAATTATTATGCAAAGTGGCAACGCTGCTGCCTCTGCTACTGTACTGCTGTATACATTTTTATGTATTTATGTTTGTAACAAAATCAGCGACAATGTATAAAATTTTAAAACATTCTAAAAAAAGACTAAAACAAAACAGAACACATACAAAAAAACAAATATGTGACAAACAAAGCGTAGTAGGAAGTACTAGATTTTTGTTTATTTGTTTTGTTTTTTTTTTTTTTTTTTTTTGCAAATGGCAAACATTCCTTGGCAGCAGTTGTTTTTCTGCTGTTCTATTCCATTAAATATTAAAACACATGCAACTACATGTAAGTTAACACACACACACACACACGCACACATTCTCAATTACAAACACTCAGCCACTTTTACAACAACTGTTGTCTTCTTCATCTGTTTTGCATTTTTACTACATTGTTATATATTGTTTCCATACTTTTTCTTATACTTTTGTTAATATAAATATTTTTCTATTGTTATTGTTGTTGTATTGAACATGTGTTATGTTGACTTTACAATTTTTACCAAACATAAAAATTCTAACAAAAAAAAAAAAACATGGAAATGCAGCAGTAGCTAGTTGGAATAATTTAAATGTAAAAACGTGTTACCATAATAAAGTCGCTCTTAAATCTTAACAAATTGCGGCGCATATTTTTGCGCAGTGTACAAGTCAAAGCACTGAAAACATGTTTTTAAATTTTATTATTCAAAAGCTTTCAAATGTGAAATATTTTTATATGTTTCCATTATATATGTATAACTGCTATTAAAGAAAATTGACAGATTAAATATATATCAATGGATTTCTGAGTCATTCTTGAATTGTTCTAAATTTCGACGGATATACATTTCATAACCTGATTTCGTTAATATAACAAGCGTTAAAAAGCGCACACATTTTTCAATCGATTCGAATATTTCCTATAACCTTTATCACGCTATTATATTTAAATTGTCATACTACATCTGATTATAAAAGCTTTAGAACAGAAAATAAAAAGCATGTTAACCCTCCGATGGGTGAGAAGTTCCCTGGGGACCTTTTTCATTTTCAAACTAAAATTACTCCTTGATGGTCCATGGTAGATAACCCGACCCCTATATGTATTCCAAGGGAATTTTATGCAGAATAGTTTAAGCAGAATCAAGGCGATGAAACCAATAGTTTAGGATTTATAAGGGCTTAAAAGTCTTTAGTACGGGAAAGGTTGACAAAGTCCCTAGGGAACTTGTACTGAAATTGCAAGTAATTGTTAGTAAATGCGATTTATTTTGGCTTGGTTTTAATAGTTCTATTATTTGAACATATCACAAACGTGTTCTTTCAATTTTAGGTACTTTCTAGATTATTCTTGGCCTTTCCTTGAAAACATAATTACCTGTCTGGGGAAATTCAAACCTTTTAGAATTTTGAATTATTTTATTGTTTGAACATATCACAAATGTATTCTTCGAATTTAAGGTACCTTTTGGACTGTTTTTTTATTGTGCCATTGCTTGAAAATATAACAAACGGTCCGTCCTTTTTTGAATTTTATTGCCTGTTTTATGGTTCAACACAGGTATACGTAGAAAAAGAGTATAAAAGCGGCTTCAGTTTCGTAAACCGAATCATACAAAGGTTACACAGTGAGCAGAAAATATCGTGTGATAAGTTTTATACTGAATTCCATAAAGAAAATACAATGGCAGATATAAATTTAGATTTTGCTGAAATGGTGGTACGTCGTAGTACACGCTACCAGTAAATAAGTGAGGAAGAAAGCATGCATATGATCTTGAAGGTGCGGAAGATGACTCGACATATCAACCAAATTTTCATGTTAATGATTCTGAGGCCGAAAGTGAAGCAGATGTAGAGATCAATGAAGTTATTAGTGATGACGACGATGATGAAGAGGAAGAAACTGATGCTCCACAAACAAGTGACAATTACTTCATTTCCAAAGATGGCACCAAATGGAGTAAAAATGCACCACCGACTTTCCGCACTTGTGCTCATAACGTGGTCGACTTCACAAGGAAGAAACCGGGACCAGTACGAACCACACATGAAGGCCGTGAAGTGAACGAACACAAAAGAATGAAAATCAATCACTTTGAAGGAGTTCGATGCCTTTTTGACTATTATTTTGTATGCTGGGCTCACCAAATCGAATAGTGAACCTGCTTCAGAGCTATGGAGCCCAACGCGCATTCCAATATACAAAGCTGCATTATCGTATGATCGCTTCAGATGCATGCTACAATGTCTTAGATTCGACAATGGAAATACGCGAAAGCAGCGACTAACCAGAAGCAAAACTGCGGCCATTGATGATGTTTGGAAAATGTTACAGTCTAACTTGGCAGCAGCTTACACTCCGCATGATGCACTGACCGTTGATGAGCAGTTATTCCCATACAGAGGCCGCACCCGCTTCACACAATACATTTCGTCGAAGCCTGCCAAGTTTGGTATAAAGGTATGGTGATTGTGCTACTCGAAATCATTTTATCCTGTCAAAGGAATAATTTACACTGGTAAATTGCCTGACCAAACACGAGAGGTCAATCAAGGGCAGAATGTTGTAACTCAACTTGCGCAGAATTATTTGAATGCAGGCCGCACAATTTATGCTGACAACTTCTTCTCCACTTTGGAATTGGTGCGTATTTTGATCAGGAAGAAACTGCATTTGTTGGAACAGTGCGCTCGAATAAGACATTTGTGCCACAGGAGTTCCAAAAAAATCGTATGCGTCCTGTCAACAACACATTGTTCGGCTTCAGCGAAGGCGATGTAGCGCTGTGCTCATATGTGCCCAAGAAGAACAGAGCGGTCATTTGGCTGTCCACACAGCATTATACTTGCGGTGTGGACATGCAATCTAAGAATCAGAAACCGTTTGCTACTTTGGACTAAAACGCCAACAAATCAGGCGTTGATTGGCCACTGGCCATGTTTTATAATACGGTGGACGTTGCTGCATTAGCAGCATTTATTTTATATAATGAAATGCAGCCAATTCGAAGAAGTGACAGACGACGGTCATTCCTGATGATGCTGACAAAACAAATGGCAGTACCAAACATAGAGGAACGAGCGCTCAACAACCGCATAACCGCATATCCAAGGATACGGAACGCGATGGAAGCATTTGATGTAAAGGTGAGAAAAATCAATTCTTATGTTCAAAAGCAGAATAACTACATATTTTTGTTCTTTTTCCTTTTTGATCTTTTTGTGATAGATATTATCAAGACCTACAGAAGCAGAAGCAGCTGCACCGCCATTTGCGCCTAGAGGAAACAGACCTTGATGTCGCCTATGTCGTTCTGAGTACGGACGGCAGCGGAAAACTAGGTTCTATTGCAATTCCTGCAACAATCCAGTTTGTGCAGAGCATTCTACACTAATGCATCGATGCAACACCTGCACAGAAAATATTTTAGACGAGGGACAATCTACTCAACAATAGTTATTTAAGCTTTTTTCATATAAAATGCCAAAAAATTCATAGTGCTAGTATATAAAAAAAAAAGTACTGGAATTCATTTAAAATTAATAATTAATAAATAATAATAACAAAACAAAAAAAAAAAGGAATTGACAAAAATTTTTGGTACAAAATTCCATACAAATACAAATAGGTCCCTGGAGACCTTGTACTGCATATAAGGGCAAGGGATGACTCACCCATCGGAGGGTTAAGCAAATTTTTATGCTTCAAAAATTGAAAACTTCGGTAGTTTCCTTCTATAAATGATGATGCTTTTTAATTAATCATAAAGAAAATAGAAATGAACTTATATCGATCTATCTTTATCTATACTATTATATAAAATTGAAGTAGAAATTTTTGTTTTCAGCTAAACTCCAAAAGTACTGGGTCGATTTTTATGAAATAAGTTTTAAAATGTCGTATTTGTGCTACAGCACACATGAAGGTATCCCTCATTTCATAATTTTAATAATAAGTATGTTTTAATTAAAGTGTCAAATTTTTTAAGACATCATCCCCGATGCCACGAATTGCTTGATGGTTTTCTTTTCACGTTTTTGTGTTGCGAGTATATCAATAAACTCCATCTTATCCTCTTATCTTCTGTTTTTCTTCTGCTCGGCTAGCATAGCATTACATAAAAAACAGATGAGCCTTGAGCAAGGCGAAAAGAGAGATGCATATAAATGCAGTGCTGAGCTGCAAAACAAAACAAAACAAAAGAAAAAATGTTTTTTATCTCGTTTGACATGCATTGTCTTAAGGGCTTATGTCACACAATGACCGCTTGAACGGCGCACAATAGGGCCAGCGTGTCGATTTTCTCAAAAGTCGATTTTTAAAAAATTATTTTTTTGCAAAAATAAAAACGCAGATTTATACTCCATAAAATTCTACATTTCATAGTTATTTTTCAGCTTTCTAGAATGTTTCTGCTGGGAGATATGCAAGTCCAAAGTTGCCAATTTCTAATTTTTTTTTTATTTTTTCACAAGTGAGAAATTCGGATTAGCCATTCAAGGTGATACTGTAAATAAATGAGGTAGATTTCTTGATTATTTTTTTTTTTTTTTTGCATTAGTTAATATGAAATTTTTTTTTTTTTGCTGTAGTTTTTACTTTTGAATTATGTGCTTTAAAAAATTGATAGTTCTCAAAAACTAAACTAACCTCATATTTTTTTGTAATGTGATTTTCAAAAAGGCGCCAAGGGATTTTGAATCTGGCAGTACTGGAATAAAATATGATCCTTCCTTATTGAGAATCCGAGCTTAAAACCAAAATCACTTTGCGCCTTTTTTAATAAAATAACTTTGAAAAGTTCACTTTGAGCATTAGTTCTAGTGAAATGTAGAGAAATCATGATCGATTGTATCATGATTTAATTATTATAAGGTTGTCCAGATATTTGACATCTTCTCAAAAGAATAAGAATGTATATCGTTATTTGAAGAGCATTTTTTAAATAACATAAATATGACGCAATTGCCTGAATATCATTTCTTTTCGTAGTACAAAATAATAAAGATACATTTGTTTACTACATTTTCTACTACTTGTTTTTTTTTAAGACACTAGAACACAAGTAATTAAATACAAATGCCGCTATGCCAATAAACTTTTACTATTTTTTTAATTTTATTTAAGAAAGGACACTTAATTTTTTTGTTTTACACAAATATATAGAAAAAGTTCTTGAAAAAGCCCCAGCGAAACACTACTTTTTTTTTGGAAGACTACACAACCCTGGCTGTCATTTTTTTAAGAGCGTAAAATTATTGTTGTTTACATAAAATAAGGGTATGTCAAATATCTGGATAACCTTAATGATTGAATCATAGATTGTATTACTTAAAAGAATTTCTTTAGTGGTGAAGTTCAACGTGGCTTGGAGGAATACGAGATATTTTCAGCTGTAGTTCAACACTTTGCTAAAAAAATAACTTTTTGACTTTTTTTTTATTTTTTTAAATCCTTACATTAGTTTTTCTTTAATTTATTTTTCGTGCTTATAATTTTTTATATTGAGGTTTAATTTTTTTATGTACATAATATAAATCTTTGACACTAAATAAGAAATTTTATAACGAAAATAAAGTTAAAAAATAAAGTTTTGTGTTTGATTAATGTTACCCTGGTCTCTAGTGGGCGAGCAAAGCTGTCAATTAGTTAAATTGATTAAAAATCATATTGAATATTTTAAAACTTCCTCTGTGTAAGTTTTTTTAAAAAAAGGTTAACAATGGTATAATTCATAGTTACAAATGGGTTAAGTCAAGGTCGTGAATGGGTTTAATCATTTATAATTCGTACAATAATATAATCAAATGAGCTTGACGTATTTGGCGTTTAAAAAAAATATTGGTCTCCAATGGGTTAAAAAATAGTTAGCCATTTTAGTGATGCAGCATCTAATCTAGTACGACTGAAACTCAAATTTTTTAGGTAAAATATGCGTGTAATAGACAAAAAAACCAGATTCTATCAAAAATTTTTTTAAATACAAGGAGTTATTGTTTTTTTTTAATTTATACAGCTTATTGAACATAAAAAGTACTTTATAAATTTTTTTCTTTTTTTTTAAATAATTTTCTGGTTTTTATATAGAAAAAAAAAACGAAATGGCCATTTCAGCCCTTGAAAGGACTTTGACCGAGCTTCTTATGATCAATTGTGTTGTGTGTGATATGGATGCTTGCACACAAATGATCGAGAACTGGACCTACAATGTTTTAGGCCAACTCCGAACGGCTCATGTTCTCAAGAAGCTTTTCATGGCAGTTTTTAATCCCTGAGGTTTTCCATTGTCTGCAGAGAGGTGACGGCCGAACAGGAAAATTAATTCAATTGAAAAAACTTTCTGTGTCAGATGGAGGATTCGAACCTGGGTTCTCTGGCGTAAGAGTCACACACTCTACCCACTACGCCACGGCCGCCACATTTATTTTTATATAAAGGGCGCTGAAAATTAAATTTTAAAAAAATACATCCAAAACGGTTCGATTGATATGGCCTTTCCCATGTATCTGAAACAAAAAAAAAACAAATATCACTTTATAGAACATACCAGTATTTCGGCATTCTCCCTACCCACTACTCCCGGGGGGTTTTTTTAAAATTGTTGCGGCAGTTAGAGTAATAAGTTACAAAAAGAGATAAATTTTCTTCCGCTTTTTTGTCTATAAAAAAAAAAAACAAAAATAGTAGGTACTTGAATTTGAAGTGGATGATTAAAGGACAAAATAACAAACAAAATGCACTTAGATTCGCTGAAATTGAACTATCTATCGAACCGTTTTAAAAAAAGTAGTTTCGAGGAAATTGCGAATAAAGTTTTTGTTTTTCGAAATTTTGTATATATTTCTAAAATTATCGGTTGACAACACTTACTATTATTTAATATGCCATGCTAGGTATCGATCTAAAAACATGTATGTACATTCTAGAAATTCTAAAGAACACGTTAGACATATAAAAAAAAAAAATTTTTTTTCAAAAATTTACACGTTTAACTTAAAATTTGGTGTGGGCCTTAAACTTAAACTCTAAACTCCTTAAACTCTAGGACTATAAAATAGAAACATTTTGTTTTTTAATTTTTTTTTTAAATTCAAAACTTTGAAAAAAAATTTGTTTTTCCTAGTCCACGGGTATAGCGACATTCTTATTAATAAATTTTTTTTCAAATGACTAGAAGGTGGCGGCCATGGCGCAGTGGTTAGAGTGTGTGGTACATATGCCAGAGAACTCTGGTTCGAATCCCACCTGACGCAGAAAGTTTTTTCAATTGAATTAATTTTCTGTTCGCCCATCACCTCTCTGCAGTCCATGGCAAACCTCAGAGAGTAAAAACTGCCATGAAAAGCTTCTTAAGAACATGAGCCGTTCGGAATAGGCATAAAACTTTAAAGTTTATCATTTCATCATTTGTGTTCAAACATTTCACAACACGCACAACAAAAATGAGCATAAGAAGCTCGGTTAAAGTCCTTTTAAGGGCTGAAATGTCCCTTTCGTTGTTTTTTTTTTTAAGAAGTGTTTTTTAGAATGAAAATGTGCCAAGGCTGTAATTTTTTAATTTTTTTTTATATCTTTTTGTATATTATTGAAATTATACTAAACACATAATAAAAAAAATGTATACTAAAAATATTTTTAGTTTTTTTTTATTGATTTGAAAAAAACGGCCCTTAAAAAAATGTTCCCTTAAAGACTAGAAACTGCCTTAAAAAAGAATAATTTTCATCGTAAATATAAATTCATATTCATAGTATATATAGTATATTCATAGTTTATATTCATAGTAATATAAATAAAATCTTTGAGGCACCAAGAAAAAATCGGCGGGCGAGATTTCTCAAAAACTAATAAGTCGATTGAATTAAAATTTTTTTTTTAACCTTAAACAACTTATTGTTCAGGGATTGATATCGAGTTTTTTTTTTAAAAGATCTACAAAATCGTATGCACCTATTTTTACCATCAAATCATAAGCAGTTTTTTAAATTTTAACTTCCGCGACCCACCATTCTGATATATAAAAGGCAAGCACATTGCTCTGCACCCAATATTGCTCAAACTGTTATTATTTTTTGTGATCAGCCTGTAGTTATGCACAGAAAAATTCGTTTGATACTTATCAGTGACATGCCTGCCTTTTATGTATGTGCATACTTTCAGACTGAATATTTTTCGGAGCAGTTGTAAAAGCACTAGCAATAATGGCAAAAAATAATTACAGTTTAGCGTTAATGCTGCCAACACGTCATTGGACGGGCTTTTATACTAGTTTTCTTATAAATCAAAAACTTTTAAATAACTTGATGTCAATCTCTAGTCTAATGTATGTACTTTAATAGGACGAAAAATGACGTCACAAGGAAAAGAAAAATTTTATTTTTTTTTAAAATAAACACTACTTTAAAAATATACAAAAATTTCTAAAACAATATCTTTATGTAAAACGCAACTTAATTTTTTAAAAAAAATTAATATAAGTTCCTTTAAAATAAAAATCGATTGACAATGAGTCGAAATAGCTCCTTTTCATCAATCACATTATAAATAAAAAAATGCTAAAATTGAGGGCAGCTATATTTGACGCAATAAAAAGTAAATTATGCGTCATCTTGGTGAAGATATCTTCTTTACTTTCTACTGAAGAAAATTTTTATAACTTCATCTCAATAAATTTTACATATAATCACTAAAAAAATTATTCATTATGATGGTTCTTTGAAAGATTTAGATACTTTCATTTCCATTTCGTTTTTTTTTTTATATATATATTTTGTTAGAAAATATTTGCTTTTTTTAATTATAATTTGAAAGAGAAAAGAAATTTATGCAAATTTTTATATATATCACAGACTCTGTTTTGGAGAAAAAATCGTCAGTTTTTCGTTCAGTTGCTTTCGGCTGGCAAAAAATGTGAAAAAATCTTGGCATACCTTGGCAAATCTCGGTAGAGTGCTTTTAAAAAACTAGAAAAAAAAGACTTATACCTCAGACCATAATGAAAATATGACGACGTTTTTAGAATAGGATTTTCTATATAAATATTAAAAAATTGCTGCCAATAATTTATTTTCTGACCGATTTTAACAAAAAGTATATCATTGAAAAGAGGAGAAGAAGGAAAGAAGAAAAAAAACGGATCAACAAAACTATTTACTCTGGCTGTAAAACACGAACAAATATCGGTCGACATATTTTATGTCATACCAAAAATATTTAATCCTTTTTTTTTTTAGTTTTTCTACCATCTAAAAAAGACTTTTGTTAAAATACTTTTTGTTTACTGTGAACAGCAAAATTCAAAAACTGCAAAGTCAAACGAGAGCAGGTGAAAAGGGATTAATGGGTATGCTCAAGAAAGTTGTTTTGCTTGCAAGAGTAAGGATATGAAAACATTAGTTAGTTTGTGTAAATTAAAAAAAGTGCACAAAAATAAATCCGTGACTTTCAAATTGTTAAAATTGTAGTACAATTAAATGGTACAATTTAGTGGTAGTACGGTAGACTTTCGGCAGCACTGGTTAGCGCTCTTTATTAATAAGAGAAAACGCACGTGGCCAAGCCGCGGAACACTGTGTTCTGGTAGTTCTGATGCATATCGCTTTAAATAAATCACGGCCACTTCTGAGTCTCATTCTTTATTGAAAACAACTCTTGTCTGAAGACTTTATCCATAATTCGCTTTCTATCTACACTCTAAATTATTTCTTGATATTTGCTATCAAAATGACTGTAATTTGTTGTTGAATTTTCTGTTGTTGCCTAAAATTATGATCTTTTGGTCTCATTTTATGAAAAGAAACAGTACTTGTTTATTTTTAAGGTATGCAAAGTTCAAATATACACCAAAAAATGTTTGAATTACTACACAAAAATGTGTAATGTTGAGCTCAAAATGTGTAAAAAATTAAAATATGACAAAAAATGTTTATTTTTAAAAAAGTTGTGCAAAACTACACATGTGTGTAAGGTGAACTTAACATGTCTAAAAATTTCAATAATGGCAAATGCTTTTGAAATCCTTATCATGATTTAATTGCTAGAAAATAAAGAAGATGAGCAATATTTTGCCATGTGTACCATCCAAGTAAAAAGGGTTTTGGGTCTTACCTCAGCTTGAGCCGAACTACAACTAGTGATGTTGTGAATTTCAATTTAATCGAAATACTTTTAGATTTTCAGTTTGCTTCGAATATAATGTTTCACATGGAAACTTTAAACTCGTTCTTAACAACAGAAACAGAACTTTCTAAATGATTTGAGTAAAAAAGAAGGAATTTTAAAAAAATATATAAATCAGGGCTGTAGCTGGCGAAATATTGGTCGCCGGACTAAGAAATTTTTTTAACTAAATTTTTTTTTAAATTATTTTTGTGATCTTTCAATAAAAATTATGTCTATAAAACTCATCGTAAAATCATTAAAAAAAAAATGTTGTCAACGTTCAGGAGAGCATATTTAACAATAATTTGTCTATTTGAAGAAAAATGTATCGTCGAAATTATTTATAAAAAAAAAAGTTTTGATATTTTTAAAATTACCCAAATTCGCCTTTTAAAATAATTTTAGAAAAAAATTTAACTCCAAAACCACCACCCCCACCCCCCTAAAAGTTTTTTTTTTTATTATAAATTAACCGTTTTCTAAATTTAAAAACAAAATTGTTAGTTTTAGAAGCAAAATTCTCCAGCTACGGCCCTGATATAAATACTTCTTAAATACCAATCGTCGGCAACGTTTTTCCAAATGAGGCAATCTAAATTTACACATGCATGCATTTACAAATGTTTTGCTGAAAAGTAAACGTAAGTGAATTGCAATTTGTACACATCAGTGTGTAAATTGTTAAACATTTTTTGTATAATATTCAACAAAAAATATTTAAGAAGCTACATGTTAGACACTTTCAGTCGTAAAAGCGTTGCCGACGATTATCGTCGTAAAATTCAGCAGAAATTGTTTAGAGTGTACAAAACAGGCACAACTCAAAATTTACATACTTTTACTTTTTAATGTAATGTAAACTAATTCGTAGTGATTGCCTTCATTAACTATCAAAATTGTGCACTCATCTTCTTACTCTTTAATTAAAAAAAAAAAAAATAGTTTTGACCCCTTGTTTTGTATGGACCCCTTTGAAAAACAAAAAGTTTTTGTTTCTCCTGAAATTTTTAAAATTTTGAGTTGTGTTTCTTTTGAAGATAGGGTGCGAATTATTAAATATATTTTATATCTATCGCATAGAGAACGAATATTGTATTGATTTTTTTAATTCTACGAGTACGTGTAATCCAAACTGATCAATATTTAACGGACGATATATGAACCGGTTAACACTAGGTTTAAATCCTATCTTACACAGGTAATATTGTTTTTAAAGAAATTTATTATTCTGCTCGCCCGTCTCTGCTCTGCAGACAACAGCAAACCTTAAAAACGAAATCTTGTCATGGAAAGTTATCTAGGAGTTGGCTTTAAACTTGTAGGTTCAGCTCTTGATCACTTGTAGAGACACATTTAAGACTTCGTAGAAAATGAAAACATTTACAATTGATAACTTAAAATATCCAAATATCTTAATTAAATAGCTCTTTGTCAGCATTTCAGTGCAAAATTAATTGAACTGCAGTTCAAGGTTAATGCTTTACAATTTCATGCAGTTATGTTGATATTTGACCATCAATATCAATAAATTTTGGTTTGAGCCAATTGAAGCATGGTTCGATTACATTGTCCTTGATTGGCTTTATTAGGCAAGTAAGCATTAATTATTTCAAAACACTTAAAATTTGCTGTCAATAATTGTCTGCTTAGAAGCGAACAACCATTTGAGTGCACAAACATGTAAGCAGCCAAAATGGACACAAACAACAGGAGCGTCATCCCGAAACATTTCGAAGGAATAGGCCAACTATTATGTTTGGCGCCCCACTGCTTTAACGCAATTTATTATCAAATTTTAAGAGTTTTTCTAAAACTACTCCAATGTTAATTAAAATAGAACTAATTAGAACAAGCTTTGTTCATATTTTTGAGAAATACAAGTTTCATGTGGAAGTTTTATACAGTAAAAATGAAAATGTAAAATTGTTAGAGCTGAAAGAACATTAAAAATGTTTTGTTGTTGTAAATAAATGGAAATAAAAATTACGGAAAAATATGAACATATTCGGCCCTATTCTGAATGAAATTTTCCCGGGAATTCAAATATTTGCATTCAAATTTTTCAAAAATGCTATGAACATTGTTAAAAATACAAAAATTCCCTTTTTCAATTCCCTGGGAGATTTATTGAAAATTGTGCTGATTACTTTTTCTGCAGTAAGGAACTTTTATATATTTTAAATTTAATTGAAATTTTAAATATTAGCTAGCAAAATGTATTTCTTTTATATGATATAAATATAATAAATAATTCGAATTTATTATATTTGAAAAAAATGGGCTTTCATAGCCCAACGACCATACACAGTCTCTGCATATGTAAGGTTGCGTAGTAATAATAGAATTTTACGTAGCTACACTGGCTCTGCATTAATTTTTTTTTTTATTAATTTTGCCAAAGACATTTGTAGCAACACCAATAACTCGGGCAGTTACTGCGAAATATTAGCAAGTGATTCGTTTTACGTTTGGCACGAACCGAACTAGCAACCGTAACAAAAACAAAAACAGCTACTAAAACATTTTATGCATGATTATTTTTTTTTTATACAAAACTGAATATTTCTGCTTAAATTTTGCTATTATGTGTCTTTGTTAAAGATGTGGCAAAATTCGAATAAAGATTCGTTTCATTCGTCATGTAACTGATATTTTGGCATTTATTTTATCTTTGTACGATGCATATTAAAGGCTGCAGGTATATCCCGAAAAGTGATCCAAAAAGTTGCATGTGCTTGAAAAACCACGCTGTAAGACGTAATTCTAAGTGTTTTGTTGACGTTATTCTATAGTTTTCATAAGTTGTTGCAAACTTTATTAATTTTTTTATAATTATAAATGTTGTATTGATTGATTGATTGATTTTAAAATGAAACATTAAATATGAAAGTAAAATGAAATTACAGGTTTTGGATGGTAGTAAATAATGTTTCATAAGCCTGCATTCTGTAGCTCAAGGAGCTAGTTGCGAATGCTAGGTATATACATAAAACTTACAGAAAACACAATGTCGTTCGTGGGGCTTAAAAGTAGATATACACAATTTAAGCAATATACAATTTTTTTGATAATTCATTAAGATAATTTAAAAGTAAATCAAGTAGGTGGTAAAATAATTATTTATTTTAATATAATTTTTATTTTAATTTAATTAATAATTAATACTAATATAGTTTATCACTTTTACTTAAATGTTTTTATCTTTATGTTAACATTCTTATTTTTAAGTATTTGTTAAATACTTTTTTCTTTATATACGATCTTTTTTATACGTTCTTAGTAACACCTCAGATATATTTTTTTCATGCAAAGCCTCATGTTTATCTTTTTCTATCTCCACATAATTTATTTCACCTTCGTCCTCATTTTTTCATCAAATATGAGCTGCTTCCGCTTAGGTCACACTAAAACTGGAAACTAAGGCTACTTTAGTACTTCAATTATGACAATTAAGCTGTATATTATTTTAAAATTTTAACCAAAGTACTGTTTTTTCTGCAGAGAGGCGAAGGCCGAACAAAAAAATTAATTCAACTGAAAAAGCATTCTGTGTAAGGTGGGATTTGAACCAGAGTTCCATCGCATACAAACCATGCAACTCAACCAGCATGACAAGGCCAGCACCAAAAAGGCATTCAATTAAACCTTCAAATTCCAATTTAAAATTAATAATTTTTTTCTAGGTAGATTTTGGCGCGCCCATCAAAATTCCAATTTAAATATTAATAATTTTTTAATTATTTTTTAATTTAAAATTAATAATTTTTTCTAGGTAGATTTTGGCGCGCCCATCAAAATAGGCGCGTGTCCGTTTCTCCTGCGCCTAGCGATGCCCCTGACAAGCACTAATGCAAACGTTGCTTTGCACATTGCAAACACGCCCAGCAAGAAATTCTAAATTACTTTTGTGAATTGTCACAGGATTTGTTGCAGTTAAAAATCTCTCCAATATTTAAAGAGAAAATAATAATAATTTAAAAGAAAATACATTTTGAAGCTACTTTTATAATCTAGTTTTATTAAAGCAGTCTGTACACGGATGTAATAGGAAGTTGTTTTTCGCCTCTTTCGTTGTTCGTATTAGAGTGGTGTTAAAGTATTTATTTCTATTTATAAGTAACTCAGTAGGTTTGTGTGTATGTGTGTGTGTATGTGTGTGTGTGTGTGTGTGTGTTGGCGCTCTAGTGTGTTGGTATTAGTACATATTTGCTCTGATGTACCAGCTCCTCACTGCTATTATTTTCGACTACTATTATGTTAGCGCTTTGCTGTTGCTATTGTTGTAATGTGCATTGTAGTGGTTGTTGTTGTTGTTGTTGTTTTTGTTGTCGTTGTTGTCGCCTATTATTTATAGCCAACCAAATTACAACATTAATTACAGCGAAATATATTTGCTCGTGGGGACAAATGCAATTATCACGAATTGACTCTATATTTCAAAGTGGTGCGGAAGACAGTGTCTGAGTGAGGACTGGGTTCAGAGTGAGCAAACGACTGAGTCGTTGAATCAGCACATGGGTCACGGAATTTTTAAATACACATACAAGAAGCAGTATTTTAAAAACACTCACTTTGTTTTTGCTCAAAATTTAATTTAATTTTTTTAAAAATTACTTTATATTTTTTCCTTGAAAATTAGTTCAGTTTAGTTTTCTTTATTTTAAAATGTATGAAATACAAACTATATTCAGAGCCATGAACGAACGTTCGTTCTTCGAAAAAAATAAAAATATTTTGCTCGTTCTTATTTTCGTAGAGAAATAAAATAAATATTTTGTTCGTTCGTTCGTTCGTTCGTTCGTGGAAAAACGATGTTCGTTCGTTCATAGAAAATTGATGTTCGTTCGTTTGTTCGTAGAAAAATGATGTTCGTTCGTTCGTTCGTAGAAAATAGATGTTTTTTGTATGGGGATCCAAAGAAGGGCGGTAGATAGGAGGTGGGTGTGTTCGGAAAAAATGTTGAAGGTCAAAAAATAACAGGACCAGCTTATATAGTTTACCCCTCTAGGAGTTCAGCTACGGCCGATATGAACTATTTTCGACAGTTTTTGTGTTTTTGTGTTTTTTGTATGGAGACCTAAAGAAGGGTGGCAGATAGGGGATACGTGTGCTTGAAAGAAATGTTCAAGAGCAAAAAATAATAGCACCAGCTGATATATTTGATCCCTCTAGGAGTTCAGCTACGGCCGATATAAGCTGTTTTCGACAGTTCTTACGTTTTTGTATGGGGGCCCAAAAAAGGGTAGCAGATAGGGGGTAGATGTGTTAGAATGAAATATTGAAGGGCAAAAAATATTAGGACCAGTTCATATAATTAACCCCTTTAGTCCAGCTACGGCCGATATAAACTATTTTCGACAGTTTTTATATTTTGTTCGTTCGTTCGTTCGAAGAAAATAGTTGTTCGTTCGAAGAAAATTCATGTTAGTTCGTTCGTTCGTTCGTAGATAATTAATGTTCATTCATTCGTTCGTAGAAAAGTAATGTTCGCTCGTTTGTTCGTAGAAAATTCGTGTTCGTTCGTTCGTAGAAAATAGTTGTTCGTTTGTTCGTTCGTTCGTAGAAAATCGAAATTAAAATTTTGTTCGTTCGTTCGTTCTCAGAATTTTTTCTACGAACGAACGAACGAACAAATGAAAATAAATATATGCTCTGACTAAATTGGCAATAAAAACAAATATACAAAATTGCAAAACATTTTAAATGTAGTAATAAATATGCTATGCTATAAAGAAACTATTCAAGAAATTTTTAAATATTTGCTTAGGTACAGAAAAATCAATGTCATACGATAAATTTAGGTCATTAAAAAGTGTTAAAGCCCCCAGCAATTGGCACATTTAAGACGAAATTAGTTTTAATTATTAAAAATGTTTTAGACTTACTCAAGTATCTTGCGCGAATATTGGGGAAGAGTGGGCGCTTGAAAACCTTCCACCAAACAATGTCATCAGAATCTATACAGATGGATCAAAATTAGATGGCAAGGGTGGAGGAGGAGTCTACTCTGATACATTGAACATTAATCTGGCCTTCAGGCTCCCCGACTATTGCAGTGTATTCCAAGCGGAAGTAGTCGCAATACATGCAGCAGTAACTTGGCTTCAGATGAATGCAATATCTTCCATGGATATCTACATACTATCTGATAGTCAGGCCGCCTTGAAAGTCCTAGAATCTGTTGAAGCAACATCCAAAACAGTAGTTCGCTGCCGCAGATCCCTAAATGAGATAGCAGAGCAGCTCAAAATACACCTATGCTGGATTCCTGGACATAGAGGCTTTCTAGAAAACTGCAAAGCAGATGAACTTGCTCGCACTGGAACAACCAAACAACACTCGATAGAGAAAGAAATTATTGGTATATCCCTCACCACATGTTAAGTACTCACAAATGAGCTATCCCTAAATAAAGCCGACATTAGATGGTCAACGGGAAGCGCATGCCATACAGCGCGTCAGGTTTGGCCAAAAATAACCCTAAAACGCTCAAAAGAACTGATATCCCTGAGAAGGAATCAAATTAGTACTATGATAGGTATCCTAACAGGACACCGCCTAATAGATAATCATGCACGAAGATTAAACATCCTCCACAGCGACTTCTGCAGAAGGTGCAGAGATGAAGAGGAGGAGGATTCTACAAAACATCTTCTCTGCACTTGCCCAGCGATAGCTAAAAATCGTCACCTTCACTTAGGTAAATGGTTCTTTAAAGATCTCGATGATCTCTCAGAGTCTTCGGTCTACCGAATCCTTAGCTGTGTCAACAGCTCAAACGGGTTTAAATAGAGATGGAAATTAACCCAATGCTATCACAATGGGCCTAAGTGTGTCTCAAAAGAGACAGCCGCTTCAACCTAACCTAACCTAACCTACGGGAATATTAGAAGTTATAAGCTCTGGAGCGATTGAAAATTTATTTTATCTGTCTTTTAATTGATCCAGATAAAATATTAATAATAAATATAATTATATTTTTATAATATAGACAATATAATAAAAATAATATTATAAAATAAATTTAAATTCAAAATATTAAACTGATGTTATAAAATAGTCTTCTATTATTGACTATTGACTATGAGATTTAAAAAAGTTACTTCATCAACTATCAACTGTTGATGACAATAAATCAAACCATCTACAGCTCAAAGTAGTTCACAAACAAAACACATACATACAAATTAACTAGTCGAATGCTATTATTTTTGCTCAAAAAAAAAAATAAATAATCCTAAAAGCATGCAACATTTATGTCGAATCTATTCACAGTCAATAAAATCTGCTTGTTTTATTGTTTTAATGTATATTCTTGCTCTATGATTATTTATTATTATTATTATTATTGAAAATTACGCAAGCAGGCAACAACAACAACAACTACTACAATAGTTACAACAATAGCTTTGCGAAAATATCAAAGTATCAGCAACAACAACAAAAACAACAACAACAACAATAATAGTATCAACAGAAGCTTGTTCTAATCAAAAACTATTTAATTTCCCAAAGGAGACAGAAAAAAAAAATATCTATTAAGGGAATAACAAATAAACAATGCAATATGGAACAGGCAAAGGCAGCAAACACAATAAGAACGACAACAAAAACACTAACAACAAGAAGAGTAATAATATTACTTAACAATATGTTGCAAGCATAGCAGTTTTGCGACATCATTTCCTGCTCTAAGCTTATTTATTGTAATATATTCTTTCTTTTTTTTTTTTTCTTTCTTGTTCTTCTACTACTTTCGGCAGCTTTTCATGTTTTCACGGCCTGCAGCTCATTAACGTATTTAACGAAAGCACTAAATTGAACTGCTGCTGTTGTTCCCTTGTTCCTTCTTTCTTTGCTGATTGCTTTTATGTCTCATCATTATGGCGGTAGTTACGCCCACATTTAATGTTGCGTTAAATAAAAGCACCAACTACACCGTCGACCAGATGGCAACTTGCCGCCACACTTCAACATTCCACACGATGAAATTCTTTGCATTGTTGTCAAGGCCAAGAATAAAGCAGGAATGTCTGTTATGGTGCACAATACAACTCCCACTTCCTTGCGATACACCTTCGTAAAACTTACTCTTCACGCAGAGAACACAGCGTACAGTTGAGTGAGTGGCATTTGATACTACACTGAATTAAAAATTAATAATGCAAAGTTTTTAATTAATTTTTTTTTTCCGCCCCCTAAACTTAAGGCAGATTATCAAATTTTAGACAGAAAATGTAATTTCTAAAAATAAAGCTTTAAAATTGTTTAAAATCCTATTCAAATTTATAATAAGAAGTTATGTTTTGAGTTGTTATATGGAGATAAAACACTCTGACATTGACATTGAGGTGGAAGGCATCATTTTAATTTTGTATTGAAATAAAAATTCAGAATTGGCTGTTGGCAGTGTCAGCAATTTAAGCGGATATGAACGAGAATTAAGGTTCTACAAAAAAAATCCTAGATAGTGATTTTTGCTTACATAATTTTCATAGAATACTCTTGATTATCTTGATTATCATCTGGCAACTCTGTTTTGCAACAACTTGTTTTTTTTCTTTTGCCGCGTTTTTTGTAAAATTTTTCACATTTAAATGCGAAAGTATAATTTTTAGTGCTTCATTTTACTAATAAACTAAAGTTGATATACTTTGTCACCATTCTCACCAAATTATCACCAATTTTAACACACAAGTTGCTTATTACTCCGCATAAATCCTTTGTGGCTGCCATAACCTCAAATGGACGTAGGCTGTGAATTATGTAAATCCAAATGGAGTACGTACGACAACTTTATCTCTTGCAATGGATGTATGAAGCTGTTTCACTTGAAATGCATTAATCTTAATGCAAAAGTTGGCGATGCGCTGAGGTGCCCTGAAAGCAATGGGTTTCAATGGTTCTGCAATCACTGCCGAAAGATTTCTACTAAAATGTTTTTGGCAAGATACGTAGACCTACAAGCCTCATCAAGACAAATCATTAAAGATTTCGCTCGTTTGAACACGTTGCTTATTGCGATGAGTGATGACCTAGAGTCATTAAATCATCTCGCCTGTGCTGCGGAGTCAGTAACATCTGAAGCGTCATCCACACAGTCAGCAAATGTTGGCAGGTCTACGCGTTCCAGGGCAGCAAGGAAATTACATCATCATGGTCCGCCGCTTGACAATCAAATGAGCCTACTACACCTACTACTAATAAGCCTCATTCAACTGCTACACTGTCTTCGATAGCTCATGCTCATGCAGAGGTCATCGATGAATCGCAAGCTTCTGACCAAGGAAATTCTCAACAAGTGTCCTCTATTGCGCCAAACAATTGTAATATAGCTCTAACATCTCAATCTCAAACAATCAACTCTACGACGATTCAAGCTAAATTAGCTCATGTCAACCAGTTTACTACAGATAACTTGATGCCTGTTATCTCTCATTCGCTGCCGCCACCACCTTCACCGCCAGATATCAATGTACTCAACATAGACCTTACCACTTCTTCGTCATCAAATAGCTCGAATGCAAACCAGCCTCATCGTGTGATTTATCCTGATATTTCTTCAGCTGAGTAAATCGTCGTACCGCGAGTGATCCGGAAATCTATATTTATATCGAGACTACCTGCTGCTACAACGGTTGAAAACGTCCTAGCATACATACGTAAAAAGCTTCCGAGATTAATATTAGCTTAAGACCCACTTGTCTTAAGCTAACTTCTAAGCTCTAAAGAGACATTGCATCGTTCAAACTCTATGTCTCGGATCTGGACTATACGCAGATGATGTCCAAAGATTTCTGGACGAAAGGAACAATCGTCCACGAGTTCATTCCACGATCTAAGATAATTTCTGAGGAAGGTCAGAGTACCACCAATACATCAACTACTTGTTCAAAAAACAAATGAGCTGCACCAAAATGCCATATTCTACTGTGCCACCTAAACCATGGCTATCCTTAACTACTGTTGAAACATCTTTCTCAATAATAACAACTACTACAATAACGAAAGCCTTATATGTTATATCATCACTGCTAACCTTAACTGAAACGGTTTCATCATCAATATCCTAATTTTCTTTAAAATCGTCATCATTACCATCATCTTCACCCTCATCATCATCATCGTCATCAGCTTCATCGTCGTTGTCATCGTCATCAATATCATCATCTCCAACAACAATAAAACTGACATAAAAAAAATACAACAATAACAATTTTTTTAATTAACAACAAAAAACAAAAAAAAAACAGACCAAAAATTCACATTTCTTCCCCGGAGTGAACCGAATATCAAGCCTCCAACCTTCAATAGCCAGCGGCTTACATTAAATAATAATTAATACATGTTCTTGGGTAATAAAACTGGCTGGTGTGAAATTTTAAGCAAAAAAAGTTTTCCCTCTCCCACAATTTCATCAAAGAATTTCAATTTTAAATTTAGCCATTGCTCAGAACTTCCGAGCGGAAATCAATCAATATGACATGCGTAGATGTCAGAGTGTGGAGTGGTGTTTATTTATGTTGTTGTATGTGTGTGTGTGTGTGTGTGTGTGTGTGTGTGTGTGAGTGTTTAGTTTTTATTAGTTCGTGCCAACAGCGCTATCAAAGGATATTTATATTTACGACAAGCTTTTTTTATTTTATTTTATTTTATTTCAGCTTCCTTGACTGATTTTTTCGATATATCATCGAATATGAAAGGATTTTTTTTTTCTTGTCATCCGCCTTGTGACTCATATACGTCGTGACAACAACATACAGGAAGAAAACAACAATCAAGCGGGAACTAAAAGTAAATAAGCACCCTGGAGAGGAAAGGAGAAGCCTCCCTATTTTTTATTTTTTAATTTTTATTATTGAAGAGCAGAATATCAATCATAGGGGGCACCAATTAATAACGTGAGGTGATGTTGGCGATTTTTTGACCCCTCCCTCCGCCCTAGTGAGATATAGTGATATAGACGCCTTCAGCCCTTCCTCTAATCACGCGTGAGATTGTTCATAATGCCTGTTTTCAGTTTAAATATGTTTATCATTGCTTAATTGTATTGGATTTATTCAAAGAAAAAGAACGTAATTTATTTAATTCTTTTTATTTAGTACTAGTTTTAAAGACTACTGAGATCGTAGTCTAAAATCACAATGAAAAAATCGTACGATAAAATACTTAAATGAGAACTTCTAAAATTGATGAAAGAATATTCATTCTAATTTAGGTCATGAGGACTCATGTGTGGTCTTAAGAGTGACTACTGGAATCAGCATGTCCTGGTGATTTTCAGTACATTCATCTGCTCCTTCAACCTCGCTCTGATTTAGCCACTCTAAAGCTGGAAATTCATTAACTGCGTTTGCATTTGCGTCCGTCTACTCGCTGGCGCAATTTAGGCAAGAACATTTTTGCAGAGTATAATAATTGCGTTTTGACTCCATTACAGTTCATGGCTACAACGTTATTGTAAGAAAAATTTAAATATTTTTAACTTTTCTTGTGTAAATTGCTTTCTACAAAGTTACGCACGTAAACGTTGAACTCGCTCCCGTAAGCGTTCATGTATTTCTATTATGATTGCGCCAGCGAGTAGACGGACGCAAATGCAAACGCAGTTAATGAACTTCCAGCTTAAGGTTGCGAGCATAGTGGACACAGGTTTAGACAGGCAGGCAGATCAGACCAGAAAACACATTAGAACAAAAAAGATTCATAACTTGGTTACTTTATTGCTCCAATGTGAAAATCTGATCTGATCTGCATGCCTGTCGGAACCGGCGTTCACTTTGTTCGCAACCTAAGCCGTTATCGCTTGCACACAGAAGCTCATAAGCTCGACGTGTGATAATCCGCGAAGGTAGCACTTTGCGCACTGGTGCACGGTGGACTGCGTGCCGATGCTATGCAGCTCTTGTGCAGCTCTTGCTATAAATGTTATTGTGTAAAATTTAGTCTTATTATAATAGAGAAACAAGATTTACTTAATTTAATCTAATTATCTCATGATTCTACACTGTTTCTTGCTGGTAAAAAATTACGTAAATTTACGGAGAATCCCCTACCTCTCCCCACGTGAGAGTGTATGGGATTTGGCTTAACCCTTCCCCCCTCCCCCGCTCCCTAAACACCTAACATAATTACGCACATACAAAGAGTAAATAAAGTTGTCAAACCTATTTTAAAAACACAATACAACATAATATTATATACGGAGATTTGATTACATTTTCGTAATTTACATGCTTTCCTAAGCAAAATTGCCCTACTAACTTATAGTCTGACTGGTTCAAAGCTATGGCGATTGAAAGAGGATTCGAAGAAAACCAATTTTAGACAAAATTACAAGAAATATTCCCGCTGAATGCAGCAAACTTATATCTTCTCTAATATATAGTATTTTTGACACTTTAAAATGGGTCGATCTTGTCAATAATTGTCTTGTCACTAATAATAATGACTTTACTCTTTTTGTCTTTTTGTAATTATGTCTTACAGAGCGGTTTGTATGGTGGTATTTTCACAAATTTTTTTCAAGGCCATGCAACGTTTTTGGGGGGGGGGCACTTTAGGGCCTTATACAGCCTTTAATATTCATTGTACAAAGATAAAATTTATGCCAAAATATCAGTTATTTTGTGCATAAAAGGAATAGCTAACTTTGAATTTTGTCACTTCTTTAATAAAGCCGCAAAAGATAACAAAAGAAAAGAAGAAAAATTCACATTTTTGTATGAGAAAAAATGCATTGATGATTCAGTTGCTGCTGACGTTCCTATGCTTGTTGCTTTAGTTCGTGCCGAAATCTCGAACGCAACATCGTGTTGTTTCTTGAATAGAATCGTTTTATGAATTTCTCAGAGCTTTACAAGCAATGCATGTGTATATAAATGCTTGCGCCGATAAGAAGCTTTCAGTCTGCTGGCAGACTCCAATCAGCCAGGATGGCGTCGCTTTGTCCGCCAAATGCCTGAGAAAATAAGACGTTGCAATATGAAGAAACGATGCATAGGTTATTATATTAGTTAATATTTGGTATTGAGAAAAAAGCAGCGCTACTACAAATTAACCATTACATAAATCAAGAATCGTAACTGCTTGTGTTGTTGTCTATATACGTATCAATATATATATAAAATTGTAAAAAAAAACATTGTACATGAAATATTTTTTTGAAATTTTTTTTGCGATGGATGTTTTGAATGACGCTGAGTCTTAAAATCGCCTTTTTAAAATTTTTGTCTGTCTGTCTGTCTGTCTGTCTGTTAAAGCATCACTGTTAAAGCAAGACCACTGGATGGATTTAAATTAAACTCAACATCTAAGTTCCCGTTATACCTAGTCATCATATAGGCTTTTTATCCAGTAAAAAAGTTTGGTCCCGGTAGGGGGCGCTGCGATCGGCATTCCAGG